>JAESUZ010004774.1:0-1395000 GCA_017311185.1 Proteles cristata cristata
CAATGTACTTTCCTCTTAGGACTGCCTTTGCCGCATCCCGTAGATTTTGAATTGTTGTGTTTTCATTTTCATTTGTTTCCATATATTTTTTATTTTTAATTTCATCTCTAATTGCCTGATTGGCCCATTCATTCTTTACTAGGGTGTTCTTTACCCTCCATGTGTTTGGAGGTTTCCCAGTTCTTTCTGTAATTGACTCTAAGTTTCAAAGCATTATGATCTGAACGTGTGAATGGTATGATCTCAACTCTTTTATATTTATTGAGGGCTGCTTTATGTCCCAGTATGTGATCTATCTTGGAGAATGTGCCATGCGCACTTGAGAAGAAAGTAAATTCCCTGGCCTCAGGATGTAAAGTTCTAAATATATCCGTCAGGTCCATCCGGTCCAATGTGTCTTTCAAGTCCATTATTTCTTTAGTGATTTTCTGTCTGGTTGACCTATCCATTGCTGTAAGTGGAGTATTAAAGTCCCCTGCTATTAGCACATTCTTATCTATAAGCTTGCTTTTGTTTGTGATTAATTGTTTTAGATATTTAGGTGCTCCCATATTCAGTGCATAGACATTTATGATTGTTAGTTCTTTCTGATGGATGGACCCTGTAATTATTATGTAGTGCCCTTCTTCATCTCTTGTGATTGTCTTTATTTTAAAGTCCAGTTTGTCTAAGTATCACTACTCCGGCTTTCTTTTGATTTCCTGTAGCATGATATATATTTCTCCATTCCCTCACTTTTAATCTGAAGGTATCTTCCCATCTAAAATGAGTTTCTTGTAGACAGCATATAGATGGATTTTGTTTTTTAGTCCATTCTGCTACCCTATGTCTTTTGATTGGAGCATTCAGCCCATTTACATTCAGTGTTATTATTGAAATATGTGGGTTTAGAGTCTTTGTATCTTTTGTAGGGTTCATGCTTGTGGTGGTGTCTCTGGAATCTTTGTTCCTTGCAACCTTTCCTTCAGAGCATCCCCCTCAGGATTTCTTGTAGGGCTGGCTTCATGGTGACAAATTCTTTCAATTTCTGTTTGTTTGGAAAGGTTTTTATCTCTCCTTCTATTTTGAATGACAGGCTTGCTGGATAGAGGATTCTTGGCTGCATATTTTTACTGTTCATCACACTGAAGATCTCTTGCCATTCCTTTCTGGCCTGCCACGTTTCAGTAGATAGGTCTGTCACCACTCTGATGGGTTTCCCTTTGTATGTGAGGGCCCTTTTCTCCCTAGCTGCTTTCAAAATTCTCTTTGTCCTTGTATTTTGCCATTTTTACGATGATATGTCGTGCAGAAGATCGATTCAAGTTACGTCTGAGAGGAGTCCTCTGAGCCTCTTGTATTTCCACATTGACTTCCTTCCCCAGGTCGGGAAGTTCTCTGCTATAATTTGTTCCAGGACTCCTTCAGCACCTTTCCCTCTCTCTTCCTCTTCTGGGATTCCTTTGATATGGATATTGTTGCGTTTGACTGTGTCGCTGAGCTCTCGAATTCTTCTTTCCTGTTCCTGGATCAGTTTGTCTCTTTTTTTGTCAGCTTGTTTTTCTAGAATGGTGTCTTCTAAATCACTTATTCTCCTTTCTGCCTCTTCAAGCCGTGCATTGGAGGCCTCTAATTTATTATGGATCTCATTTATCGCATTTTTTAATTCTTCATGCCTATTTTTATTTTCCATTCTGTCTGTAGCCATAGTTTCTTTGATGTCGCCTATGTTTTTTTTAAGCCCTGCTATTAATTTCACCATTATTATTCTAAAATCTTGTTCACTTATGCTGCTGATATCTGTTTTGAGCAGTTCATTAGCTGTCATTTCTTCTTGGAGTTTCTTTGGAGGAGAGCTCTTTCGTTTTGTCATTTTAGTTAGCTTTCCGGCTCTTGTTGGTTTTAAAGACCTGTTATGCTCTCTGTTTCTATGAGCGCTGCTATATCCAAGAAGACTCTTTGACTTTCCAGGGCCTATCCTTTCAGAGATTGTTTTTTGAATGGTATCCCTCTGTCATTCTTGTTGGGACCTTAGCTATTTTATTTTCCTATTCGTAGTGATATTTGGGACTCTTCACCTTGTGTACTCTAGCTTGTTTCTTGAGGTAGCCCTGGAAAAGAAAACAGACAGACAAACACACAGGGAGCAGGAGCGCACAAACGCACAGGCTGATTCAACTAACATGCAAAGTGAGAGGGAAAACGAAAAAGTTAATAGAAAAGACGGAGGAGGGAGGGCGAATAGGGAGCATAAAATACATAAAAGGGTCAAAAAGGGGAAAGAAAAGGAAAAAAGAAGAAAACCGATGGACAAAGAACGGTTTAAAGCATATACCTGGATTTCCCAGCTACAGTTAAATAGCCGTGTGTATGCAGTGCTGGTTGAAGAGCATAGAGAAAAAGAGAGAAGGCAGGGCGAGACAAGGCAGATTTGGAAATAGAATCAACAGGCAGAAGGGATAAGAAACTTTTTTCAAAGAGGTAAAGGGTAGAATATGGTTGGATAGGTGAGAGAAGGATGCTGGAATTATCCAGAGAAACTATATAGTCTAATTACTTCTGAGAGAAATAGCTGAAAAAGTCGGTAGGTGTAGAATTTACATTTACAGAATGGACTTGTTGTGATTGTTTAAGCAAGCTGGCGACCAGAGTTAATCAGGTCAGTGTTTTGGGGATAAAAGCGAGAAAAGAGAAAGAAGAAGAAAAAAAGAGAAAAGAAAGGGGAAAAAAAAGAAAGAAGAAAAAAAAAAGGAAAAAAAAAAGGAGGAGGGCACCTCTCAGGCAGGGATGGGCGTGGCGTGATCCGATGCCTCAGGCGGGGGTTCTGCCTTGGCGATTGTGGGGAGGAGAGTGACGGTGCTCCAGTCCCTTCTTGAACCCCGCGCTGCAGCTCGCTTTTTTTTTTTGGCGTGTCAACTCCCCGTTCCGGGGACGCAGCCGAAGTTGGTTGCACTCTTCAACCCAGGCCAGTCCCAATCTCCAAATCCCAGTCCGCGCGCCCCGCTGAAGTTGCCTTAGACACAGCTTCCCAGACAACCCCCTCGGGCTATTCCAGGCTCCCTGCTGAGCTCTGGGGGCGGAGTCAGGATCGCTGCTTCCTTCTCTGGGTCGGGCTGGTGCGCATGCGCGGGGGCTTGCCTGCCGGGTCCGCGTAGCCTGAGCCCGCTGGAGTGAGGAAAACCGGGTCTCTCTATGGCTCGTCACCCGAAACACGAACTCACAGGCAAATTTCCCAGTTTTTAGCTCTTTGCCTTCCCTCTCGAGTTCCAGCCAGCCAGGAGCGCGGACGCCCGGTGTCTGCGCGTCTCTTTCAGGGGTCCCAGCCGCCCTGGAGCTACAATGGCGGCAGGCGCGCCCGCGCCGCTTTAAAACCCAACCTCCAGGAGCGGCACAAAGAAGCAGGTTGTGTGCTCAGCCTCCCCCAGGACCAGTTGTCGCGAGGGGACCTGGTGTGCAGGTTTTTGGCAAGTACGGTCTTTCTATGCACCGAGCGGAGATTTTTCTGTCTCGGACTCTCTCCTTTTCCCCTCTCCCCGTAGAGGGTAGAGGGGGATCGCCTCCCACCCTGGAGGCTCCGATCCCGGCCCGATTTTACCTTCCCCGGTTCGCACTCACGTTAGACGGCTTTCTCAGTGGATTCTGCGTCCTTTTTCTCCCAGTCTCTCAGGTTTTGAATGGTTTCCAATGGCTTCAGATCTTTTCTGTGTGATGTATGGGCGCGAGTGCAAGTACGGAGCTCCTTACTCCTCCGCCATCTTGCCTCAATCTTCTATTTTAGAGGTTAAATTTTTAAAAAGTACTCAATATGTAAGGATATGTATTGCAACAGAAAGAATTGAAAAGTTCAGTGTTGAGATTAAAATCTGATATAGACTACTTGCTCAAATGTTTAAGGTTCCTATGGCTCTTTAAATTTTAAATGTCTACCTGCATACAACTAGAAAAGTTGACCCCAAATTTTGCTTCAGTTTCCTGGATACTGGAGACTAAGTAGTGTATGTCCTTTCACTTTATGTCTTCAGACCTAGCCTAACAAAACTTGGCATATTTTCATAAGTATTTTCGTCCTGCAATTTATTTCATTCATTCCACTCTTTCTGTAAACATCTATAATTATCATCATTGGATTAAAAACAATAGCTCACATTTACTAGGTATTTTCTACTTGCTAGTAGTTAATATCAGCTAACATTTTGTTCCCATTTATCCAGCTCTTTAACTAAATGCCTTCTTTTGTCCTGGTACTGGGAAGGATACAAGATGACCTGGACCCTGAAGATATATAAACAATCCAAATATGGTTCTGTGCTCAAAAACAGGGTCAGACGCTAGGTTATGTAACTCCTAGACAGAATAAGTATAATTCCTAGACTCAATCAAGGAAGCTTCCTGAAGGAGTTGGCATTAGATTGGAGTCTTTTAGCAAATAATTCGGTTGTCTGGAGACAAAGGAGAAGGGACAGTCCAGATCAAGGCAGAAAAGCAGAGATAGGAATGTGCAGGGCATGTGCTGGGTTCTGGGTATACTGGGGCTAAAGCACATAATGCATGAAGGAAAGACACAGGAAAGAAAGCTTAAGGGGCAGATGCAAAGAATGTTCCAATTATAAGGGCCAGTGAATCATTTATTCCAACACTCTCATTTTACAGATGAAGACACTAAGGCCTACAGAGAAGGGAAGTACCCTCAGTTATTCATTAGTGGGGGTCGAATTAGACTTCAAGCTCTCTCGAATCTCACAATTGAGCTTCCAGTTAGGCTGGGACAGATCAAGGAGTGCCTAGAATGCCAGGTTAGAGCTAGGTGGTCACCTCAAGGCCGAAGGAGCAGCTGAAAGGAGGATGTGACTAGCAAAGGTGAGGCAGAGACTAAGATCATTTGAAAGCTTCTGGCTAAGTGACTGGGAAGCTGGAAATTATATTTCAATAAATGGCTTCTGTTAACAAACAAAATCAGACTTAAAAAATAGTTAAATTAAAAATAATCAGTTGTACTCAGAGTAACTTCTTTAAATGTCATGTCTTTAGACACAGATTCTAGATTAAGATTAGTTAGGTTAAGAGAGGTTGGAGAAAGTGGGCATAGTCTGTAATGGGTATCAGGTACTCAGTTTGCCTCCTCTGACTCTTTGTTTCTGCCCTTGGAAGACAAAGATTCTATCACTTGAGTCCACACCCCTGTATACTTTGTATTCTCTTCACATTTGAGAAAGAGATAAAATATTGACTTCTTTTTAAAAAGTATTTTACTGGAAGCTTATTTTTGTTACATTTATTTTTAGTCTTTCTCACAAGCAGCATTTTCCAGAGGTTATCTTTGGCCACAGACAGGTAAAACCTCCCCAGTCAGCAGCATGAATCTCATTCCCCTACCCTGTAGAATTATAGGCCAGCGATGCTTCTCACAATAAATGGAGCTCTCAAGGGGAGGCAGAGAGTGGAGGTATCAGAATGCCTGGGTTCCAATCCCAGCTCTGTCACTCATGAGTCCTGAGATCTTGGATAAGTCATTCAACGTTTCTGACTGAAGTTGATTCTCATCTGGAAAATGGAGCTAGCTATCCGTAGCTCATCCCGGGTTTGTTCTGGTTGTGAGAATTGCTAGACAACGGGCCAATAAAGCTGACCACAGTGCCAGGCCCATAGTAAGCGTCTCGTTCAACCCTAAGCTGTATGAATTGTCCCGCCCACACCTCAGGGCAGACAAGCTGCTTAGAAAGCCGCAGCATTTCTAAAAGGAGTTGCCGGTTCCCAAGTAACTAGTGCCCTTATTTTAGACGTGTTAGAACTAAAGTCGTAACACAACCACTTCACAGTTTACTTCTCCTGGGTAAATTGTTTTGAGGGTATTACCAAGAGCCGTAAGATGTATATTTCCACATCTCTGATTTATGTAAAACTACCTCCCCAAAGCAAAACAGACCCCCCCTCTCTCTCTGTGTGTGTGACCTGCTTCCCAGCTGTTCACGTTCCCTACAGGATTGTTAGAAGCTCCACACGCTCTGCAGGAGAAGGAAAGTAAACAGCTCAGCCAGGCAGGCACCCCACCCACCATTTTATTTTCCTAAATCACTCCTTTAGCTAATATTTCAGGGACAGACACGCGACGCATCTGGCTCCAACCAAATATTTTCAGTCAGTCGGATTCCAAGGTAAATATTTGCCACTTCGATTGCAGTTTAACAGTGGTAGCGTGAAACAGGCAGCCATTTATCAACCTCCAATCAGGGCCGGCTGGTCCCCGCCCCCGAGCTTCCGGTCTTGCGTACTTGGTTTCTGAGCCTTTTTGAGGCCTAAGAAATTCTCCAAGCCGAGAAGGGGTTTCACGGGATTGCTGAGCGGTTCCGTTCGCAGAGATCCCTTCATTTTTAGCGGGTGCTGTCTTTCCTTACTCTTCATGACTGACTTGTTGGAAGGGTGTTGGTTGTGGATCAGAAGCACCTGGGAAGGGTTATGGAAGTCTCTTAGACTTGTGCTTTGAGGTGGGAGGGCCAGGGAGATGTCCCCCTGAAGCATGTGCCAATTAACTTAAATTGCTTCCTTAGAGACGCTTAACCTTGGCCCAAGGCTTTTGAGCTATAGTGAATAAACAGCATTCAGGACTTTATGTCTTATCGTGTCATTTGCACTTGTGTGAGAAGGAACATACTAGCTTTTTCTTATAGATGTACATTTTACGTAGGAAGAATAGTAAAGAGATGAAGACACAGGAAAGTGGGGTGGTTTTGTATAAGAAAGAAACTTCTTGCCTCATTCTGTGTAAGGATTGTTAACTTTTTTAGAGTTCTTATGAGACTATGAAGACTAAAGACCCTTTGTTTTCCCAGGAAAAGATTTGTGAACACAGAACTTTGCCTATAACCTGAGGAGATTCATGGATCTGTAGAACCCAACTGTGGACTCCTATGGGCAGGCCGCGGACCCAAGGTTAGGAAACCTTGGCTTTTAAGTACAGCATGCCTTGCCCTGGTGACCTGTGCCAGACATTCCTTGTGTTGCCCAGAAAAGACTAGGGTGAAAAACCTGAGGCACTTGCCTTGGGCATAAAATTTAAGGGGGCATCAAAAAGTTCAGAAATCAATATAAAGTTTAAATGCAGCATTTTAAACAATCAAATCTGTAAACTATGGCTGTGGCTTGTCGACCTTTTTTTGTAAACAAAATTTTATTGGAGCCAGGGTCTGGATTAGGACAAGATGGGTGAGGCAGTGTTGTACAAATGCAGGTTCAGGTTCTGTCTTTATTTTAAAGTTTTTATATTTTGTATTTTGTTCATTGATTTTTAATTTTTAAATAGTGCATTAAAATATTGTCGTAAGTATTGAGGTTTTTTGACCCCTCTTCTTTTAATTTTGCACCGGACACTAGTGTCTCCTTTGCTTACCCTAACCCGCAGCCTGTTTGTGTCCAGGATGCTGTTCACCATGTAATTGATCACCAAATATAAGTGATCACTTGTTGTGTGCTAGGCCCTGGACTCCCACATTTCTAGACAGCAAGGGTCGTAGGAAAAACTGATCTATCAAGAGGGTTGATGTCTATTCCTGGCTCTGCCATGTCCTTCTGGATGACCTAAACCAGGTAACTTTTCTGAGGCTCTTCTTAACTGCAGAATGAGAGGGTGAGAGTGGGTGCTTTCTGGTTCTGGCCGTCTGTGGTTCTATAACTTTGAAAAAAGGTAACTAAGCCAAATTGTTCCCTAGGGAAGAGAATCCTCAGTGAACACCCAATTCCACATCCCAGCCCTCTAGGATTCTCTTGATTTGCCTTCTTGGTGGAAGGGTTTGCATTCAATAGACTTGCATTTGTCTCAGTGTGAAGGCCCTGACCATCAAATCTCTTCAACTTGAGTACTGATTGCCAGAGTCAAAGATCTTGAGAGTTGAAGAGAGTAAATTATGGAGAGATGATTTTGTTTTAAGGAAAATGAGGCTCAGACAGGTGAAGTCAGTTGGTCAAAGTGGTGGTGTCAGATTTAGAACGAAAACCTCAGTCCCTGACTGCCATCTAGTTTTCTTTTTACTTCACCATGGGATATGATGCATGCCTTTCTACTTCCCTCCAGAGAATTTCCTCAAAGTACTAAAAGTACTTTGAATTCTCTTTCCTAAAGTATTTCTGACTCCTGTGTTTATTAATTTCTTTTTTAAGATGCTGCTCCCCAAACAACTAGAATTCGCCTAGTGCTGGGGGATTGGGAGACAGAATTCTTATCAGTGTCTTATCCTTAGGTCTTCTTCCCTCTCCCAGCCTCATTTTGGATTAACTTCTATGGGGATTTTTTTAAACTGCTACAAGGCATTTAATCTTAGAAAGCTGACTTCCTCTGTGTTTCTTTTGAAATATATTTTTAAACATGGAGAGAACAAGTGATGCATAACAATCTGTAAGGTAGGTATTCTTATTCTTATTTTACTAACAAAGAAACTGAGGCACAGAAGGTAATTAACTTGCTCAAGATCTCCCAGCTAAATATCAGAACCAGGATTCAAATCCAAGCATCCTGACTCCAGGGTCTGTGCTTTTTTTTTTAGCTAGCACACTGTGTGGCCTCTCTTTTGGACCATTTCACCTGAGCTGGAACAATCCAGTGATGGGGAGCTGTCTCAGAAGATCCTAGTTCTCTCACTGGACCACTGCATCTGTTGGAATGTCTTCCTTCTATTTGTTGGTACAAGCCATAGGCACTTATCCAAAAATGGTTTGCTATTGTCTAAATAAGAAGAAAGACAAAAAGGAGAGTGAGGAACACAGAGTAAAATGTCTTAGTCTGTCCTGCCTCCACCACACATTCTTGACCTACTCACTTCCAGTTATGTGGGCTTCCTAAGCAGGCATAAAGTTCCCTCTTTCACTTTTGTGTCTATGGTGAGTAAAATCCCTATCCTATGTTTATACCTTGTTCCACGAAAGATTTAAGTTGGCCCACATGGATTATAAAGTATGCTTAACTAGCATAAATTAAAAGGGTATGACATCCAGCAATTTCACTTTTTGGTATCTTTCCTGCAGAAATAGTTACAGGAGCTTACCAGGATAAATATTCAAGGGATTTTATTTTATTTTTGTAATTGCACAAAAATTGCAGGCAATTTAGGTGTTCATCAATAAGGAAATGGCTAAATAAATAATAAATTAATGGAGTTGTGAGAGGATTTCAATTTAAAATTGAACTGGAGGAGGGACCTGGGTGGCTCAGTTAGTTAAGTGGCCAACTTCAGCTTGGGACATGATCTCGTGGGTTTAAGCCCTCAGATACTGGAAACTGCTTTGGGGTCTGTGTCTCCCTTTCTCTCTGCCACTCCGCTGCCTGTTCTCTGTCTGTCTCTCTCTCTCTGAAAAATAAATAAACATTAAAAAAAAAACTAAAAAAAATTGAACTGGAGCGTAAGAAATGGAGACTCTCATGCATGCAGACTAGAATTTAACTGAGAGACTGACTTCTTGTAAATGCCTGATTTACAGAAGATCGAGACTTCTCTCCTAACTAATTAATATACACCAAGAATCTCTTCCCATCCCCAAGCCAGTGAACTTGCTGTTTGGACTCTGGCTGGACTTCCCCCTCTTTGGGCTCCTTGTTCATAAATACAGCCTGCCCCAAATCCTCAAAGGACTCACCTGTAGCTTGCTATCGCATGCTTCTCAAATTGTGGTTCCCTCTGCTATTCCCAAATAAGCTCAAATTTTTGGTAATTTGACCTTGCCTCAATTTACCTTCTTGTTTAGATTAACAGTATCTTTTATTTTAATGTTTATTTTCGAGAGAGAGACCAACAGAGTGTGATGGGAGGAGGGGCAGTGAGAGAGGGAGACACAGAATCTGTAACAGGCTCTGGACTCTGAGCTTTCAGCACAGAACCAGATGCAGGGCTTGAACTCACGAACTGTGAGATCATGACCTGATCCAGTCGCACACTTAACCAACTGAGCCACTGAGCCACTCAGGAGCTCCAGAAATAATCTGTATCCCAGTGAGTGTGAAGTGGTTTCTCATTGTGGTTTTGATTTACATTTTCCTAGTGATTAGTGATATTGAGTACCTTTTCATGGGCCTGTTGGCCATTATTAGTATATATACTTTGGAGAAATAGCTATTCATGTCCTTTGCCCACTTTGTGACTGGGTTATTTTTGTTGTTGGGTTGTAGGAGGTTTTATATGTTATCAATCCTTTATCAGAGATATGATTTGCAAATATTTTCTTATATTTTGTAGAGAAATGTGCCTTTTCTTTCTATGGATAGTGTCCTTCGATGCACAAAAGCTTTAATTTTGAAGAAGTCTAATTTATCTATTTTTCTTTTGTTGTTTGTGCTTTTGGTGTTGTATCCAAGAAATCATTAACACTTCATCATTTTGCCTGATAAAGTGTCATTTCCCTAAATCATTTTTTATTTTACTACCTTTGCCAACCTCCTTTATTTATTTTTTAAAATAATGATTACAGTGAAGATATACAACTGCCTGAGACCAAACTGGAAGAGGCACGGCTTAAATTAGTTAATACATTAGTATAGTCCTTAGCATTGCGGTTATTCTGGGTCACATTTTCTAGATATTATTTGGACATTGATTGGTTGGATCCAGACCACACATTTTCTCTTTGGCTGCAGCTTATTTATTAACTGGCAGTGGGATCAAGTCCTGCTCCTCAGTGGCAGCTGGGCCCTCCCTTGGAGCCTCTCTACAATCCCTTCACTTACTGCTAATTGACTTCCTAATTCCCCACAGCAGCTGTTGTAAACCTTTCCCACTCTCCTCCATCCCCTTAATCTCCCTGCTCTCCATACAGAGAGGCAGGTGATCGTGCATCCATGATCAGATCTCTCTCCCTCTGCCTTTCTGTCCTCTGCCATCTTTACCTCGTCTCCCTGGGGCCCTCATCCCCAGGTCCCCCTTTATCTCTCAGAGCCTGGCTCTTGCATTTACCCCCTCTCTCCTAGCTTCAATCTTTCCTCTTTTTCCCCCTTCACACATAAACAGACTCAGGGCTTCCTCAACCTGTAAGAAACCCAACCATATTTCTCTTGAAGTGAATACTGTTCTTTTCCCATTACTGGCAAGCCCTTAATTTTTTTTCTCATCACAAAAGTAACATAGTAGTAGAAAATTGGGAAGTATGAATAATCAAACATGTTTCAGACACCCATAGTCACAGTTCTAGAGGTAACCACCAATGTTAACATTTTGGTTTATATCCTTCCAATCTTCTTTCTAAGACTTTGAGACTGATTTAGACCCTGAGGGCATTCTGGATGTTCTCTTTTGTAACTTGACACTTTCCCTGTGTCAGTGTTTTTCAAAAGCATGATTTTTATTCATTGCATTAAAATTTCCATTGTATGGATGCTTTGTAATTTATTTAGCCATTTTAAGTCATAATCATAGGATTATTTACAGTCATTTGCTATAACTGATGTAACAATACAGCCTTTGTAAATAAACGTTTGCATATAGTCTTGATTATTTTTTTAGTACAAATTTATGAAAGGAACTTCCTGAATGCATATTTTAAGTATTTGAATACATATTTTATTATGAAACATAAGTGTTTTGATAGAGTAGCCAACTTCATCACTTCAACTTTTAACTCCTGTTTACTGAATTCTAAGCAATCTTGGTTTGTCCACCATTGCTGAAACTGCCCTCTCAGAGGGCAAGGTCAACATCAGTTACTAATCACAAGTCTCTCAGGTTCTATCCTGCCTTATCTCTTTGCAACTGCCACTTTTAGTCTTTTCCTTTTAAAAATGTTTTTTCTTTCTGTTTTACTTGAGTCCTTCTACCTCTCTGGTAACTCATTTTCAGCGTGTTCCTTTTGTTCTGCATGATCCTTTTCTTATTTTCTACTTACCTCCGATTTTCAACTATTGCGTTCATGCCATCACTACATAGATCTCAACAAAAATCTGACCTGAGCTGGGGTCTGCTGGCCTCTCCATCTCATATCTCCCCACTCTTCCCTAACTGCTGCTCCCTCTCCCCAACCACACATGTACTTTATGTTCCAGTCATTCTGAATGCTTGTATTTTCTGTGCCTCTGATCATGTGCTGCTCTGTGCTTGGAAATTCATTCTCACTTGATAAAGCTTTACTTCTCTTTCTTTTTTTTTTTTTTTAATTTTTTTTAGCAATTCTTTTTTTTTTTAATTTTTTTAATGTTTTATTTATTTCCAGGAGAGAGAGGGAGAGACAGCGCGAGCAGGGAAGGGTCAGAGAGAGAGGGAGTCACAGACTGAAACAGGCTTCAGGCTCTGAGCTGGCAGCCAGCACAGAGCCCGACGCGGCGCTCGAACCCACGAACCACGAGATCATGACCCAAGTGAAAGTCGGACGCTTAACCAACTAAGCCACCCAGGCGCCCCGCTTTACTTCTCTTTCAAGATTTGCCTCCGTCGGGAAGCTCCATGACAACCTCTACTCCCACTCTTCTATGCTTCTTTTCCCCTGGCCTGGCAAAGACCAACTAGGGTGACCTTCCTCTGTGCTGTCATGGTTATGCTTCTCTCCTTGTGCTGTGTTATAATAGCCTTTTTCTAGGCTGTAAGCTCCTGGAAGGCAGGAATTGTGACTTTGAGGATTATGTCCCCAGAGTGGAGCCTGGTGCTTGTCATCTAGTAGAAACTACAGTGGATATCTTCATCTCGGAGGGTGGCCCAGCTGGTTAAGCATCTGACTCTTGATTTCGGCTCAGGTCATGATCTCACACTGTGAGATTGAGTCCATCAAGCTCTGTGCTGGGTGTGGAGCCTCTTTGGGATTCTCTCTCTCCACTTCTCTCTGTCCCTCCCCTGCTTGTGTGCTTACACACACACTCTCTCTCAAAATAAATAAACATTAAAAAAAAATCTTCATCCCATGGTCAAATCATGCTCTGATCTTCCTCCGGGCACCTGTCCACTGCCTTACTTTTGAGCCATGGGTTTGAGGGGACTAACCTAATCCTCCCTGAAAGGTTAGGTCTAAACTGACCACATTACTCAATTACAACAAAGAAGAATTTTTTTTTTTTTAAGAAAAACTTCACATTCCGTGACGCCTATTGGAAGAGACATGCTTTTCTTCCTCTACATGATACAGTGTATAGACCTAAGGTAGAATTGTTTATCCATTTTGCTAGTGTGAAGGGGTGCCTTGAACTGTCTGAGGGCTGTGTGTGGAAGATGAAGCTGCTATCCTGGAAGGCAAAGCAGAGACATAGAGCCAATCAGCATATGCATGTATGAGTGTGTTGTTGTTATTTAACAATCATGTGTGTTATGTTTCTTATGTGCCATGGGCTGTTCTATGTGCTTTATAAATATTGACTCATTTAATCATTATACAGTTTTATGAAGTAGGTACTATTATTATCCCTATTTTTTTTTAAATGTTTTATTTATTTCTAGGAGAGATAGAGAGAGAGAGACAGCGTGAGCAGGGGAGGGTCAGAGAGAGAGGGACTCACAGACTGAAACAGGCTCCAGGCTCTGAGCTGGCAGTCAGCACAGACCCCGACGCGGGGCTCGAACCCACGAACCGCGAGATCATGACCTGAGCGAAAGTCGGACGCTTAACCGACTAAGCCACCCAGGCGCCCCTATTATTATCCCTATTTAATGGTAGGGAAAACCAATACACAGAAAGGCTAGATATCTTGCCTGAGGTCACACAGCTCATAAGTGGGGATTTGAACTGGGCTTAGTCACCAGTCTTATGCTGTCTCTCATTGTACAGTGGCGCCAAAGAAGGGCTTAAAGAGCAGGGCTTTCTCTGAAGCCAAACATCTATTCAGTGTGATATTCTTTCTTCATTGTGTTTGAGATCTAGTGAATTATAGGTCCTGCACCTGGATGCAGACTGAGGAAGTGTCTCAGGTAAGCCTTCTGCTTCCTTACCTATGGCTAATCAACACAGAGCCTATCATCTCTGAGCAAGCTTTTTGCATCAGATTTTTAAGTGTTTTCTGCTTAGGAAAAGCTAGATAGGACTCTGTCTCTTTGTGTGGTTTATTGGATCATAGAATATGAGGGTTGGAAGGGGCCCTTAAAAATGATTCCCTCTGACCTTCTAAGTTACTGATGGGAAAACTGAGGCCTGTTGAAGAAGTGTGACTTCTTCAGGGTCAAAGATAGAGTGTAGGATTTTTGTTGCACTGGTGGTTTGTAGTCCTTTCCATTTGAAGAGACTTTCTAGAACTCAGAATTCACCAGACCTGGATGAGAATATAGTGACAAGACTTGGGTCCTACACCTTTGAGACTAGAAAGCAAAGGGTAAATGTTGGCTCAGACACAGCTGTAAGCAGGGTGGAGTCTCCATTGCCTACCCCTCCCACCTAGAATCATTCTGAGTGACACCTTGCAGAGAACCCAGAGACCTTGATGGGCATGTCAAGGTCACTTTTGAATCCTCAATTCCTTGACCTCTCAGAAGTATTTGACACAGTTATCCATTCCCTTTTCAAAATTTTTCCCTCCAAGGCACTTTGACTTCTTGGTTTTCTTCCTCCTCCTCTGGCTGTTTCTTCTTCTGATTCTTTTTTTAAAGTTTATTTATTTATTTTGAAGGAGAGAGAGAGAGAGAGAGCACAAGCAGGGGAGGGGCAGAGGCCCAAGCAGGCCCCTTGCAGAGCACAGAGCCAGATGTGGGGCTTGAACTCATAAACCATGAGATCATGACCTGTGCCAGACACGTAACTGACTGAGCCATCCAGGTACCCCTTGGCTATTCCTTCCATGACACCTTCATGGGTTCTTTCTCCACCTGCTTGTAAGGCTGGTGTTCCTGGGCCCTCTCTTTTTCTCCCTTGCCATACTCTTCCTGGGAATAGACAGATATCATCTATCCTCATGGACTTTTATGATTTACATGCTGGTACTTCTCAAATTTGTATCTCCTAGCTCTCTCTCCAAAATCAAACCCATACATTCAAGTTACCAGCTGGGCAGCTCCGCTTGGATATCCCATGGGCACTTCAGTGGTCACATGGATAAAACTGCTCTCACTGCCTCTACTTTATCTGCTCTCCTAATCCATATCTCTTTCCCTTATGGTCTCTGTCTCAGTAAAGGTACCACTACCTACACAAACTCTACAGTCTTGACACCCTTGACTTCTCCTTCTGCCCATCCTCATAGTAACTTCTCTGGTTTAGGCTCATCATTACTACTCATTACCTGTAGTAGCCTTGTAACTGGTCTTTCTGTTTCAGACTTGGCCCACTCTAAGTTGTTCTATGCATTGTAACCAAAATCAACTGTTTTTGCATGTTCAAAAAGGTGTATTTTTAAATTATAAAATTGACACACACTTGTGACCATTTGAAACAGTGTAGTTAGTGGGATATAAAGTAAAAACTGAAAGACTCCCGTCTCCCATATTTCCAACTTCAGTGTGGGTAAACAGTTTGGAGAATTTCCCATCCGACTTTTTTCTATGCTTATCCAAACGTAACTGGGCATCTACTGTAGGCTGTATGACACTTTATTTTCCAGAAATCCAAACTTCCCATTTCCTTGCACATTCCAGGGTCTATGTCCTTTCCTTAATTTTCTTATGTTTTCCTTTCTGTTCTTTGCTCAACTTCCTTCCTTCAATCAACACTTATCCTTCAAGTAGTACTTATCCTTTAAGATTTATCTCATATATCATATATCCTCCCTCATGCTCCCAGACTCAGTAGGTATGTCTCCTTTTACCTCTCTAAGTTATTGTGCTGCATTATTATAAGTTCTTCTGTGCTGCCTTCTCCCACTGGGATAGAGCTTCTTGAGGAATAGTCTGTGCCTTATTCTCCATGCCATTCCCCCACACTTGACATAAAACCGGGCACAGTATTCAGTTCACATGACTGAATGATTGTGACTCAATACTGCTCGAGTCTCCTGAAGAGCAAGTGCCTTGGATTGGGAGGCAGTTGTTCCAAGCAGAGAGGACTATGAAGCTTCCTGACCTTCTGTTCTCAGCAAGAATAGGAGACAAGATAGAATCTGAAGAATAAGAGAAAGGGTCCATGAGTAGGGAAAGGAACCTGGAGGCATCAAGACAAAGAAATGAGCTAATATTCATGAAGAATATTCACATTTAACACCTCATATATGCTATCCCATCTAATGTTCTCAATACTACCATCCCCGCTTTACAAATGAGAAAATTGAGGATCAGGATGTAAAGTACCTTGCCCAAGGTCACCAAGTGAGTAGCAGAGCCATAGAGTGAGCCAATTCAAATCTAATTCTGTGAGTTCATAGTCCAAGCTCTTACACACTGTGCACATTGGTGACCTGGTGGGCACGGCATAGTTAACACCAGCCATTTCCCTAGACCCTTCATGGGTACTTGAAAAAGGTCTGTGTCTTAGAGGCTCTGAACAGAGACACCTAAAAGTGTCTCTAGGGTGATAGTGACAAACCCAGCATGTAGATTTTTAGACACTATGGGTCTTTGTACTTTCATATGCCTTGAAAGGGAGGCCATGGCTTCAGAGTTTATGTTGGAGGAATTTAGTCTTCCAGAGTTCTGGAGCAGGCCAGCAAGGTCTCTGGAAAGTCTCATCCAGCTGAACTTTCTGCAAATTTCCCTCAGGCAGCTTGACTATCCTTAGTCTTCTCCTAGCCCTTCATCAGCCCTAGTTGCTGTGTCATGCAGGATCTGGTGGCCAGAGAGTCATCTCTGGACGCTTGACAACCTGGGTCCCAGGTCCTTCTTGGCAGTTGTGGGTTCCTTGAGATTGAGGAGGGCACCGCAGAATGGGGGTGAGGGACTGAGGGATTATTGGAGTAAGGAGCTGTGTCCAGGAGTGAGGCTGAGTCGCAAGGGATTCTAGTCCTTTAGTTCACAAATGTTTCCTGATGCTACCTCAGTATTGTTTGATTTTTGAGGGAAGGGATCCCAGGTCTGTGCTTCAGGCGTACTGATACACTAGTGGCTCTTGTCTGTGTCCTGCATCTCATCTCCAGAGCATTATACATGCTACTTGCTGACTGGAATGCCTTCTACCTCTTCTTTTCACTGATAACTCCTTATTATTCCTTAGGTCCCAGCTTGCTTGTCACCTGACTCTCCAAGGCTGGGGACCTCACACCCCAAGGCTGGGTAGGGGCATTTGGTGGTTAATTCTACACTTCCATTTTCCCTCTTTTCTTGCAGGAAGTTCTTGGACTCCCCATTTGGGAAATTCATTCATCCCATGGTTAGCTTCCTAGTTAGTATGGCTGACACCATTTCCTCCAGATCCAGGCAAGGGTCTGGTTGTTTAAGCCAATTCTCATTCTAATGTTAACTGTGATCAGTTCAGGTATGGGCGTAGACTCAGAAACAATGAACCAAGGAGATACTAGAGGTTTTAAGAGTTACCAAAAGAGTCACCTTCTTTTCTAGAGACTAAATGAAGAAGGATGGAGGTATGCAGCCTCACTGTGAGCAACCTAGAATTTAATAGAGGAAAGGTTAAGGAGACAGTCTGGTGGGAATACAGGCTAGGGAACTTAACCTCTATCATTAAAAATAGAATGTTCTGGCTCCCATATTTACTCTTTATTTACTTTCAACGTTTTCAGGATTTGGGACATGAAAGAGGGGTGCTATCTACGGAGGACCCTTCAGAGCCTCAGCACAGTCTTTGCATACACACCCACCCACACATACACACGTGCTCTTGGAGTTATTTAGACATGTTTTTAATGTTTACTTATATTTGAGAGAGAGAGAGAGAAAGAGAAAAATAGAGAGGGAGACATAGAATCTGAAGCAGGGTTCAGGCTCTGATCTGTCAGCACAGAGCCTAATGGGGAGCTCGAACTGTGAGATCACGACCTGAGCTGAAGTAGGATACTTAACCAACTGAGCCACCCAGGCACCCCTGGGTCATTTTAATATACTCTTTGGATCATATTTGCCTACTTAAAAAAAAAATGTTTATTTATTTATTTTGAGAGAGAGACAGAGGGTGCAAGCAGGTCTGGGACAGAGAGAGGGGGGGTGAGAGAATCCCAAGCAGGCTCTGAGCTGTCAGCATGAAGCCCAATGTGGGGCTCCAGCCCATGAATTGTGAGATCATGACCTGAGCTGAAATCAAGAATCAGACTCTTAACCAACTGAGCTATCCAGGTGTTCCCATATTCACTTTTAAAATTAACTTTTAAGATTTTTATTACAAATATTTTCTCACATATTTTCTCTGTGATCCTTGTTTTTGGTACAAAAGTTGTAAAGTTAATGTGAAATATATCTTTCATCTTATTTATTTATTTATTTTTTTAATGTTTTATTTATTTCTAGGAGAGAGAGAGACAGTGTGAGCAGGGGAGGGTCAGAGAGAGAGGGAGTCACAGACTGAAACAGGCTCCAGGCTCCGAGCTGGCAGTCAGCACAGAGCCCGACGCGGGGCTCGAACCCACGAACCGTGAGATCATGACCTAAGAGAAAGTCGGACGCTTAACCAACTAAGCCACCCAGGCGCCCCCCTTTCATCTTTTTTAGAGCTTCCAGTTTCCAGTCTTTGTTAGGAAGGTCTCCCCTACCCTCAGGCTATAGTCTCCAAAGTTTTCTTGCAATATTATTTTTTCACTGTTTTGCTTTCTTATGTTTTTATCAATTTGGATTTTTTGTGTGTAATATGTAAGATTAGAATCCATGTTACTTTCTTCCATATGGAAAACCAATTATGCCAGCATCATTTATTAAATAGTCCATTTTCTTCCCACCAAATTGAATTTCCATATGTATCATGTGTTAACTTTTCATAAATATGACTGTTGATTATAGATTTTATACAATTTTCTATTTATGTTTGCCTTTATACTCAGTTCTGCAAGGCAACACTCTTTAACTGTTCTCTTTATGATTTTCTTCTTTGTTTTTAGTCATTTATTTTTCATATGAATTTGAAGATACTTTTATGAAATTTCATTGAAAGTATTGCTTGGAATCTAATTACAACTAATTCAATATACATATAATATTTGAGGAACTGACTTTAGATTTGTAGGTCTTCTTCCCCAAGAACATAGCATAAGATCTTATTTTATATATTCCAATACATTAATTTTATATAAGCCTGTGTCTTTCTTATTAAATAGATCTCTAAATGTGTTATACTTTTGGTTGCTTAAATGTAATACTTCCTCATTTCCTTTGCTAATATTTGCCAATAAAATAAAGTTATAGTTTTTTAATGTTCATCTTATATTCAGCCATCTTACCAAAAAATGTACGGTTACATGATAAGATAGGGGAGTGGGTGGGAATTGAATGTGTTGGGGTTTGGGGGCACAGGGCTGGGTTGGCCTGGAGCCTGAGGATATTAGGAAAGGAAACAGACCAAACACAGGAAGAAGAATTAGTTGTGTATTCAGGGCATTGTGTTAGTAGGAGTCTGTACCACTGTGAGCAGCTGTGAATAACAGAAACATAAATAACAGTGGATTACATACAATAATGTTTATTTCTCTCTTACATTAAGAAGTCTCTTATAGGCAATAAGAGCCTTCAGGCTCTGTAATCCTCAGGAACCCAGTCTACTTCTAGCTTCATATTCTGCTGTCCTTCAGATGTGGTCCTCATCATTATGGTCTAAAATCAACTCCAGGCATCACATCCATGTGCCAAGTAGGATGATGGAGAAAGGGGAAGAAGAGACAAAAGCCACACTGGAGGTATATACTAAATTTCCCAGAAGGTGCCACACAATAATTTTACTTGCTCTGTTGGCCAGAACTGAATTATATGGTTATGTCTAGTTCCAAGGGATGCTGGGAAATTATTTTTATTTAAGATAAAAATTCTAAAGATTATAAGGATTTTTATTCCAAGTCAAGATTCTAAAATGGTGATAATAGACACAGTGGGATTTGCAACCAATGGTCTCTGATGTTGGTATGTTTGTAGCGAGGTGAGGGCATGTGTTTTCTTTTGTAGCTCTCAGCTGCTAGTGCAGAAAGGAGAAGAAGTTGAATGATATATGGTACAGAAGATTGAGGTGCCGAAGAAGAATAGAAGAGCCAGGCATGGAGGGTGTGGGGGAGAGAACAGTTTTAAGTTTGGTTGGAAAGGAAAGAAAGCTGCTTAGGGGATGATAGACTGGGAGAAAAAAGAGGGATCAAGGGATTAGTGGTCTTAGGCTGAAATACAGATGCACAGCTAGATGGCTGGGAGGCAGTGTCTGAAAATGGCATGTTTAGCAGTTTCATTCATCTCATTCAAATGAGATGAGCAGTGTGGGTGTGGCAGGGGGTGATGGATGTGGAAGGGTGATCAGGATCATTCAAAGCAAGGAAGGTAACATTTGGCATTGGAGGGTTCTCCCCCTGCACATTGAACTGCTCCGGGAGGATGGCAGGAGTAGGGAGACAGAGAAATTCAGGGAAGTTGGTGTAGTTAGATAGCTTGAACCCCAAAGGAATTACACTGGAGCAGAGTACTGGTTTTGAAACACAGGAGTGTGAAGACTCTGACCCCACCTCCTGGCTTCATCTGCTGAACCAGGTAGATACATAGGCATGAGAGAACAAGAAATCATCCCTCAGGGCGGCTGTAGAAGATGCTTGTGATCAGAGGATAAATGGGTCTCAGGGAGATCTAAGAAGAGAAGAGAGTCTTGTGTGATGAGGTGAAGGATGAGGGGATTGATTTGCCCAGGGATAAAGGATTCCACTGGGCACACAGGAAAGCTTTGCCGGAATGAGGAGCAGCTAGTATTTGGGAGAAGGTTTATAGGACAGTATGGGGTTGAGAATGTGAGAACAAATAAGAAGGTTTACATTTTGGACAGTGACATAGGTCTAAAAGATGTAACATTTGGGCATAGGGAGTCCACACAGATCTCTGGGGTCAAGTTGCCTTGGGGAAGTCCCAAGCTGTGGTTCCAGAGTGACTTGGGCTGGTATAAGGCTCCTGGCTGTGGGTCAGCCCAGGGATGGGTTCTGAGTGGTTAGAGGCCACACCAGGAATTTCCAGCAACCTAAATGTGGGAACTTGCAGGTCAAAAAGAGACTCATTGCTTCTTTGGAAGTCTCCCTTGCTTAGCTTCCAAGGCTTCCAGGATAAAGTTTGAGCCCAGAAACAACTATCACTTACCCTGCCAGATAACTCTGGCTGCCCAACAATGCTGAGAATCATGCTCTTCTAACATCTATTTTGATTTAAAATCTTTTATGTTTGAGGTGAACTTTTCTCTGTTGACAATGGGCTAGGTTTAGCCTATTCAGTAGGTGTGGAACTCCTAGCTTGTGGTAAATCCTGATTGGAAGACAATATAAACACGTTTCCTGGTAAATGTATAAGTATATATAGATGTTGGTTGTTCCCCTCCCCACCACTAATATACACTGTAGAAGCAATTTGAAGCAATTTAGATGTGCTCAGCATCTGGCCATCATAAAAGATTTCGAGTGAGTCATGATTTTGCACCAACAGAGAGGGCTTGTCTTGCTTGTAGAGAGAATTGTATTTACCTCTCCTTCTGCCTGTGAGTCTCTCTATTACTTTATGATGATCAGTCTGATTTGTGTGTAAAGAGATTGGTGAGATAAGAATTTGGGGAAGGAAAGCAAGGAGAAGAGGAGGAGCACCCAGACAGCTACATATTCAAGGCAAAACAATTTTGGGGAGAATGACCTGTTTTTGCTCTTGAGAAGCCAGAAAGAAAGAAAGAAAGAAAGAAAGAAAGAAAGAAAGAAAGAAAGAAAGAAAGAAAGAAAGAAAGAAAGGAAAGAAGGAAGGAAGGAAGGAAGGAAGGAAGGAAGGAAAGGAAGGAAGGAGGAAGGAAGGAAGGAAGGAAGGAAGGAAGGAAGGAAGGAAGGAAGGAAGGAAGAAAAGAAAGAAAGAAAGAAAGAAAGAAAGAAAAGAAAGAAAGAAAGAAAGAAAGAAGCACAGTAAAAAAAGGCTCATTTTGTAAGTTAGGAGATGACCTCCACTCCTAGCTGTAGGCTTAACTCAATCTCTTGGCACCTCAGTTTGCTCATCTGACAAGTGGGCCCAATAACGGTTATCCTATCCAGTTGAGAGAGGAAAGGAGAGCTCTTGCTTGAGAGCACTGTTGGGTGCCAGCTGTGCTGTGGGCCCTTAAATCTGCCATCTCATTTAATGCCCAAGATAATCCTATGAGGGAAGTGGCATTAAGCCATTCTTCAGCTGAAAGAACTGAGACCTGAAGAGTCAAAGTGGCTTGTCCAAGATCACAAAGCTTATCAGGCCTCAAACCCACATCTGTCTGGTTGCAAATCCTGTGTTCTTCTCGTTACCTCATGCTGACAATGAGGTCATAGAACACATTCTAGTCTTCTCAGGAGGGAAAAGCACAAAGTGGCTTCCTTGCTGTAAGGCCCAAGATGTCCCTGAGTCTTTGGTGCCCACAGAAAGCCCGACCAAGCGCTGTTCTGTCTCCTCAGAGACCTGCTCTCTGCTGTGGGAGCAGGTGGGTTGTTAATCTGATAAACGGCTTCCTGCTGAGGTGGGAGGGGAGCTAAAGGGCTGCTGAATTGCCCTCCAGAGTGGCAGGTGGGAGACTCCTGTGCTTTCACCAACAGAATTGCTTTAGGACTATGATCTGAAAGGATGAAGGCTTTGGGGTTGGTTAGCCTGGGGTGGAAGACCTGGCTCTGCCTCTTGCTAGTATGTGACCTTGTCTGCCTTTCAGTTTCTCATCAGTAAAATGTGGATAGGAATGCACACCTTGAAGGGTGGATGTGAATATTAAATGAGATAATGTGGGAAATCAGCAAAAATGTAGTACCTTTGTCATACATTACACACAACCAAGTAAAAGGCAGCTGTTGTTTCCATGGAGGAGATGGGCAGACTTCCAGGGGAGCTATTTATTTAGGCACTGACTAGTTTTTGTGCCCCATCCTTTATGTCCACATCACAGTCAATCATTTTTTCTTTTTCTTTCTTTCTTTCTTTCTTTCTTTCTTTCTTTCTTTCTTTCTTTCTTTCTTTCTTTCTTTCTTTCCTTTCTTTCTTTCTTTCTTCCTTCCTTCCTTCCTTCCTTCCTTCCTTCCTTCCTTCCTTCCTTCCTTCCTTCCTTCCTTCCTTCCTTCCTTCCTTCCTTCCTTCCTTTCTTTTCTTTCTTTCTTTCTTTCTTTCTTTCTTTCTTTCTTTCTTTCTTTTCTTTTTTTTTCCAGAAAATGTGTTCTAAATGCTGTCAGCTTCTGGGGAAGAGCGTGTATGAGAGAGGCAGCACATCCTTCTTCCTGTAGAGCTCACAGTTGAGCTGGAACCACATGTGGCAGGGAGGTATCTGGCACAGTCACAGAGGGAGCAGGCTCTATGAATCGAAGCTTGACTGGTCCAATGAGGTCTCTTAGAGGGTCTGGCATTTTAAAATCCAGACCTCCTCTCCAGGTGTAACAGAGGTCTTATTATGGAGTTGTGAGACACACTCCTTCCTTTGTGAAGACAACAAAGGCTAGGCTTATAGACTGCTGAAAGGAGGAGAAGGCAGAGCCATGGGTATGGGTGGTCTCCCAGACAGTCCTGGGGGTCCTTCTCATCTGGTGCTGGGGAAAACCCACCACTGTTGTCAGAGACAGACTGATGCCTCTAGCTCCAAGTTTATGGGATAATTTACTTGTTATCTGAAGCTTTATAAAGGGCTACGTGTTCCCATATCTGCCAGGGATGTTAAATATAGCAGGGACTTGCTCCAGCTCCCAGGTCACTGCCTCACAGGTCACCTTGACATTGGGCATATCAGTGAGCACTCGAGACTTCTCCTGGAAGGCAGTAAGATGGGTACCTGGGCTCAGGCATGGAACTTGGAGAAAAGGCTCATTGTCAGTTTCCTTGATAGGAAGCCTGAGGTACAGCTATTCTGGGGGTTAGATATGGATAGACAAGAATTTACCCTTCTGGACTTTTGAGATCTTCCATGATCCAGTCCCTTCCCATTCCACTCTACCCCACTATCCTGCTCATTCCTCAACATCCAGCTAGCAGGCAGTTCCTCATGAGTCCCCAGACACACTGAAGCTCATTAACACCTCACTGATTTTGTTTGCAGTTGGATCCCTCCTGTTGCCCTTCTCAGCCATAGCTAGCTCATCTTGCAAGCCCAGCTTTCATTCTGCCTCCTCCAGAAAGGTTTCCTTAACTTCTGTAGCACATGTTGATCTTTCTCCTCTCTGATCTCCCCATTTTAGTGACTATATGTTAATTACCTCATGCATTAATTCATTCAATGCATTGACAAATCTTATTTGTTATATATGAAAAATACTTCCCAAATTCATCTACTTCTCTCCATCTGTACTGCTTCCCACCCTACTTACCTCTAACTTGGATTATTAAATACCCTTGTAACTGGTCTTCCTGCTCTCACTCTACCTCTCTCTAACTCCTCTGTACTCCTAGGAATACTTAGTAATCTTTTATAAAGGCAGATTAGTTTCAGTCACTCCTCTGTTTACAGTCTTCCAGTAGCTTCCCAAAGTCATCTCCACAGCTCTGATGGAGCTCTGATGGAGAAGCTCTGCTTCTCTGGTACATGGGTACCTTCCTAGCCTCTTCTTATCCCATATTCCCCTTATTCATTCTGCTCCAGGTACCTCAGCCTTCTCTCCATTTCCCAACAAGGCCAAACCATTACAAGGCCTGTCCATTTGCTGGGCCTTCTGCCTAGAATGGTCTCAGCTCCTCATTGCCTACCTCCTTCTCATCACTCAGCATTCTAGTTTAGCAGTAACCTCCTTAGTGGGGCGTTTCCTGAATACCCCATTTATTTTATTTTATTTTATTTTTTTACAAATAGTTTATTGTCAAATTAGTTTCCACATAACACCCAGTGCTCATCCCCACAAGTGTCCTCCTCCATGCCCACTCCTCCTCCCCCCCACATCCACCAGTCCTCAGTTTTTGTCAGCATTCAAGAGTCTCTCATGGTTTGCCTCTCTCCCTTTCCCCCACCATTTCCGCCCTTCTTCTCCCCTTTGGTCCTTTGTTAAGTTCCTCCTAATCCTCCTATATGTGCACACATATGATATTTGTCCTTCTCTGCCTGACTTATTTCGCTCAGCATAACGCCCTCAAGGTCCATCCATGTTGCTACACATGGCCAGATTTCATTGTTTCTCATTGCCATGTAGTATTCCATGGTATAGATAAACCACATCTTCTTGACCCATTCATCTGTTGATGGACACTTAGGCTCTTTCCAGGTTTTAGCTATTGTGGAGAGTGCTGCTATGAACACCTGAATACCTCATTTAAAGTGACTCCCTAAGTCACACTCTATCTCATTACACTATTTCCTTTATATCATTAACATTTTTTGAACTTATCTTCTTTCTTTGTACTGTTTCCTTCTTCAACTAGATAGGATGTACCTCCAGAATAGAAACAATATCTGTCTTGTTCACTGCTATATCCTCAGAGTTTAGAATAGTACTTAACAAGTATGAAACCAAAATATATTGCTTAATAATTGATTATATGGATATTAAATGTCTTCTATGTATGAATCACTGAAAATCAGTAATTACCACCACTGATTAGAAATACAAATGCCCACAGAGATGGTCTATGAAATTCTGGTGGTTTGCCAAGGAGTTTGCAACTGGTTTGATGATTTTAGAGAAAAAAATGATCAATTTTGCTTATACACACTTCACCAATTTTCATGTAAGGTTAATTAAGATTTCTGTAGAAATTCTATTACCTTCTTAATAATTGTTTTATGATATTTATTGCAACTGTATTGGTCAGTTCATCATAGCAAATTTGAGTGATCAATTATAGATTATTTTGTATAGTGTGTTTCACATCTTGATAGTGTTAAAATTCTTAGTTATAAACATTTATGTTTTTAAAGTTACTTTTGTATTGTATTAAATCTTATGACCAAAAAGTAAAGAAGAAATATTATCAATAGTATAATAATACAGGATAATTCTGTAAGTGTAAATATTGAATATGGTTACATGAATATAGCATGAATCTGTATGACTTATGACATAATAATCTATGAGAGTGTTGATTTACCAGAGTAGCTAGAAAATAGATGTTCAGTTAGGAAATACAATACTGAATGTTTGGAAATTGGACTTTATTGCATTGTAATGGTCCCCAAAGACACTGTTTCTTATAACACTTTGCCCTATAGTGGCACAAAGCCACCAAATTTTGACATAATTTTCAAACAAAATATGATTCCTCCCTGGTAAATCAAATAATATTTTCTAGAGTGAGTGTGGGAAACTGATTAATTTTGTCAGTAAATGTAAAGAAGAGACCAAAACTATAAAGATATTGTTCAAAATTACACTTCTTAGATCAAAATTACATACAAGTCATATTAATGTGAAGATGCTTGAATACCCAAGCCTAAGAAGATAATAAGTATTGGGTTTAGAGAAAAAGCAGAATAAACTTTTGGCACTTCTTTTATAAAAGGATCTCCTATTGAAGGTAAGTAAAGAAAACAAGTAGATATGGAACATGAATCAAGCCAGTCCTCATTGAGCTGATATAGACACCTTGGTGAAAAGTTGGAAGCAGTTAGTCTCACTGTTTGGAGTAATTATTAATTTAAAAACTATTATTGTTTTACTTACAATTTTTTAAATTGAGGTGGGTTTCCAGGTAACCATGCTGGACTGAACATATGTTTACTCTCCACTACCTTCCAAAATTTGCCAGTAAATGGATTTTTAGTAAGGCGTAAGGTGGACTTCTGTTTTAATTCATGGTGAACTAATAGGGGCCACTTTTATCCTGCCACAGAAATAACTGGAAACTGTATAAAGACTATGAAACACCCATTTTCTGATATTGGACTAGAGGGAGCACAGATTGTGATTCCTGAGAGAAGAGAGAAAAATGAGGTAAGTTCTATTATCACTTAGGTTTCTACCTGGAAGCATATTCCAGATCACTAAGCTGAGAGGGGAATCCCAAGTACAGCATGGTGGTCACGCTTAGTTGAAGAGAGAGATTGGAGTTCAGAAAAACTGAAAGTTGTGAGGAAGAATTCCAGACAAGAGGGAGTTACACAGAAAAGTTCTCCAGAAATCTTTTTTATTTATTTATTTATTTATTTATTTATTTTTATTTTTATTTTTATTTTTTATGTATTTATAGGAGAGAGAGAGACAGCATGAGCAGGGGAGAGTCAGAGAGAGAGGGAGTCACAGACTGAAACAGGCTCCAGGCTCCGAGCTGGCAGTCAGCACAGAGCCCGACGCGGGGCTCGAACCCACGAACCGCGAGATCATGACCTAAGCGAAAGTCGGACGCTTAACCGACTCAGCCACCCAGGCGCCCCATCCAGAAATCTTTTTTAAAGTTATTTTTTATCTTTGATTGAGAGAGAGAGAGAGTGAGAGAGAGTCTGTGCATGGGGGAGGGGGTCAGAGGAAAAGAGAGAATCATAAGCAGGCTCCATGCTGAACATGGACCCCAACATGGGGCTTGATCCCACGACCCTGGGGTCATGACTTGAGCTACAATTAAGAGTCAGATGTTCAAGTGACTGAGCCACCCAGGTGCCCCATGAATTCTAAGAAGTAATAAGAAAAAATGATGAAAAATTTTCTAAATTAGATAGAAATGCTAAGACAAAGATACAAGAAGCTCAACAGAATAAACTTAATACACAAAACCTCATAATCAAGTTGTTAAAAACTAATGTTAAAGAACTAGAGTATGTATAAAATAAAAATCAGTTTGTAAAGAAAAACAAAGATAGGAATGACTACAGACTTCATGTCTAAAGCCATGCAAGCCAAGAGACAATGGAATGGCTTCTTTAAAGTGCCAAAAGAAAAAAGAATAAGACAATTTGGACAGAAGTGAAACTATTCTTTTAAAAAAATTTTTTTCTTTAATTTTTATTTTTGAGAGAGAGAGACGGACACCAGAGTGCAAGCAGGGGAGGGGCAGAGAGAGAGGGAGACACACAGAATCTGAAGCAGGCTATAGGCTCTGAGCTGTCAGCACAGAGCCTGATGTGAGGCTCAAACTCACAAGCTATGAGATCATGACCTGGCTGAATTCAGACACTTAACTAACTGAGCCATCCAGGCACCCCATGAAACTAT
Organism: Proteles cristata cristata; assembly: GCA_017311185.1. Lineage (NCBI taxonomy): Eukaryota > Metazoa > Chordata > Mammalia > Carnivora > Hyaenidae > Proteles > Proteles cristata. The sequence continues at coordinate 27,998 of JAESUZ010004774.1, forward strand.
TCTTCAAATGTGAAGGCAAAAAACAAAAGAGGCTTTTTCATACAACAAAAGTTGAAAGAATTGTTGTCCAGAAACTTGCACAATGTGAAAGATTATTCAGGCAGAGAGTAAATATCAGGTGGGAATATGGATTTACACAGAGGAATGAAGAGTGCTTGAAATGACATATATGTGGGTAAATATAAAACACTTTCTTCTCCCTCATTTTAAAATGTAATTAAAGGGGCGCCTGGGTGGCTCAGTCGGTTAAGCGTCCGACTTTCACTTGGGTCATGATCTCGCGGTTCGTGGGTTCGAGCCCCGCGTCGGGCTCTGTGCTGACTGCCAGCTCGGGGCCTGGAGCCTGTTTCAGAGTCTGTGACTCCCTTTCTCTCTGACCCTCCCCTGCTCACGCTGTCTCTCTCTCTCTCTCTCTCTCTCTCCTAGAAATAAATAAAAATATTTAAAAATAAATAAATAAATAAATAAAATGTAATTAAAATATCACTGATGAGTTAAAGCAAAAAGTACATGCATGGTAGGATCTAGACCATCTGTAGAAGTGAAATGTGTGACAATAGTAGCACAAAGGATGGGAGAAATGAAATGATAGTATATTTTTTATGGTGTTTTTACATTATACCAGGAGTGATATAACATTATTTGAAAATGTAGTATAAATATTAAATAAGTAAAAGATGCATGTTTTAAATCCTAGAGTAACTACTTTAAAAACCCCTAAAACAAAAGAGGTATAGCTAATAAACCAATATTATAGATTAAACAGAATGCTAAAAATACTCAATTATTACCAAAGAAGTCAGGAATAGGGGCGCCTGGGCGGCTAAGTTGGTTGAGTGTCCGAGTCTTGAATTTGGCTCAGGTCAAATGATCTTACAATTGCCAAGATCGAACCCTGTGTCAGGCTCTGTGCTGACAGCATGGAGCCTGCTTGTGATTCTGTCTCTCCCTGTCTCTCTGTCACTTTCCACCTTGCACACGTGCTCTCTCTGTCAAATAAACATTAAGATTTTTTTTTTTAAAAGTCAGGAGTAAAGGTGAAAAGAACAATGATCAGATAGGACCAAATAAATAAATAGGAAGATGGTAGAATTAAGCCCAACTATCTTAATAATTATTATTAATATAAAGAATCCAAACACCCCATTTATAAGGCAGAGACGGTCAGACCAACTGGATTAAAAAAGTAAGATGCAACTGTGCACTGTCCAGAGGAAACCCATTTTATTTTTAAATTAAAAAATTTTTTTTTAACATTTATTTATCTTTGAGAGACAGAGAGACAGAGCATGAGCAGGGGAGGGGCAGAGAGAGAGGGAGACACAGACTCCAAAGCAGGCTCCAGGCTCTGAGCTATCAGCACAGGGCCTGACTTGGGGCTTGAACTCACAAGCTGTGAGATCATGACCTGAGCCAAAGTTGGCCACTTAACTGACTGAGCCACCTAGGTGCCCTGTGGAAACCCATTTTAGTTACCAATATACACGTAGATTAAAAGGATGGAAAACTTATGCCATGTAAGCACCAATCATAACAAAACTAGAATGACTATGTTAATATCAAAGTACACCTTAGAACAAGAAATGTCATTTGGAATAAATAGGGTCATTTCATAGTAATTGAAAGGGCAATTGGTCAAGAGGACATAACAATTCTAAATGTGTATGTACCCAATAACAGAGCTTCAAAATATATGCAGCAAAAACTGATAGAGAAATGAACAAACCCAGGATTATTGTTAGAGATGACAATATTCTTCCTTCAGTAACTGATAGAACAAACTGACAAAATTAGCAAAGATATAGAGGATAAAAAACCACCCTATCAGCCAACTCAACCTTGTTGACATTTACAGAATACTTTACCAAAAAGCAGCAGAATACACATTCCTTTCAAGTGCATATGAAACAGTCACCAAAGTAGGCCATATTATGAGCCATAAAATGACGGGAGCTTGGGTGGCTCAGTCAGATTAGTATCTAACTCCTGCTCAGGTCATGATATTACTGTTTGTGAGTTCAAGCTTCTTATTGGACTTGCTGCTGTCAGTGCAGAGCCTGCTTCAGGTTCTCTGTCTGACCTCTTTCTCCACCCCTCCCCCACTTGTGTTCTCTTTCTCAAAAATAAATAAAACATTTTGAAAAAATGAGTCTCAATTAATGTAAAACAATTAAATCATACAGAGTACATACCTCCTCTAATAAGAGTGGAATTAAATTAAAAATTAGTAATATATATTCAGAAAAAACAACACATTTCTAAATAATATAAAGTTAGAAATCACAAAAAAATTTTAAAATATTTTACATGAAGATGAAAAATTTCAAACTTATGGGATGCAGCTTAAGCAGTCCTTAGAAGAAATTTATAGCTTATCTTAGAAATGAAGATAGGTCTCAAACCAATGACCTAGACTTCCACCTTAAGAAGCTGGGAGCAGAGGAGCAATTTGAACCCGAAGGAAGTAGAAGAAAGGATATAATAAAGATCAGAAAACAACCAAAAAAGAGAAAAAAGAGAAAATCAATGAAACAAAAAACTTGATTTTTAAAACTCAATGCAATTGATAATATCTAAATAGAATAATCAAGAAAAAGAGACACAAATTATCAGGATCTGGGAAAAGAGAAAACATTTCTAAAATCCTACATTAACTGAGGGGATGAGAAAAGGGTATTATGAATAACTATGTGAATACACTTGAAAACTTGGATGAAATAGAAAAATTCCTTGGAAGGAATATCATCAATGTAATAATGGAAGTAATTAAATTTGTATTAAAATTTCCCACAAATTCTTGATGGTGCCACTAGTGAATTCTATCAAAACTTTAAGGAAGAAATAATACCAATCCTTCAGCCACGCAGAACTTTAAGAAAGCAGAATTATATAGAACACTTTTCAGTTCATTTTATGAGGCCAATATCAGTTTGATTTCAAAACCAGAGAGAGACATTACAAGAAAAAATTACAAAGCAATATCCCTTGTAAACATAGGTAAAATCCGTAATAAACTATAAGCAAAATGAATACTAAAAGGAAAATACATCATGATTCAGGGAGGTTTATCCCAGGAATGCAAGGCTGTTTAATATTAAAATATCAAACAAGTGTAACTTATAATATTAGCAGAAATGAAGAGAAAAAAATATCATCTCTATAGATGCATCAAAAGCTTTTGGCAAAATTCAACACTTATTTATGATTTAAAAAGGCATAAACCTCTGGGCGCCTGGGTGGCTCAGCTGGTTAAGCACCTGACTCTTGATTTTGCCTCAGGTCATGATCTCATGGTTCATGGGTTTGAGCCCCATGTTGGGCTTAGCGCTGACAGTGTAGAGCCTGCTTGAGATTCTCTCCTTCTCTCTCTGCCCCTTTCCCACTCATGCATGCACACGCTCTCTTTCTTTCTCTCAAAATAAATAAAAAATTTAAAAAAAGACACTAACCTCTCAGTAAAGCATGAATACCTGGGAACTTCATCAACCCGGTGAAGGGCCTCCCAAGAAAACCTACAACGGATGTTATACTTAATGGTGAAAGACTAAATATTTTCCCTCTAAGATCTAAGAGTATCTGCTTTTACCACTTATATTTAATATCTTTCTGAAGGTCCTAGCCAGAGTAGTAAAGAGAGACACACAGATTGGCAAAGAAGTAAAATAGTATTTATTTGCAGATGACATGATTGAGTATGTAAAAAATGCTAAGGATTCTACAGAAAAACTACTGGAACTAATAAGTAGGTTGGCAAGTTCACAGGATATATGGTTAATGTTTAATTTCCCCCCTGTATACTAGCAATGAATAATTTTGAAATGGAATTTTAAAAATACCACTTACAGGGGTGCCTGGCTGGCTCAGTCAGAAGAGCATGGAACTCTTGATCTTGGGATCATGAGTTCGAGTCCCATGTTTGGTGTAGAGATTACTTAAATAAATAAACCTTAAAAAAATGCCTAAACTGTTTTAGAAATAAAAATAAAAATACCACTCATAGCTTATGAGACACCCTAGCTTGGGGAGATTGAATGTGAGAGGAAACAGGGGTTACATAGAAACTCTCTGTACTTGGATTTTGCTGTGAACCTAAAACTGCTCTAAAAATCAAAATCTATTCTTTAAAAAACAAACAAAAACACATGCAATATTCAAGGACACATTTTACAAGATCTGTTTGAGATTTGCACACTAAAAACTACCTAACATCACTGTATTAGAATAGACCTACATGAATGGAGAAATATATCATATTTGTGGACAAGAAGACTTAATGTTGCTGAGATGCCAGTTTTTCCAAGTTGACCTGTAGATTCAGTGCAGTTGCAATCAAGCTGATTCCAAAATTTATAGGGTAATGCAAAGAACCTAGAATGGCCGGAACAATTTTGAAAAGAACAAAGTTGAAAGGAAGTCTTATACTACTTAATTTGAAGACTCACTATTTAGTTGCAATTATCAGGACATTTTGGTATCGGCATAAGGATAGATATAATGGTTAATAGAAGATGATAGAGAGTTTAGATATAGACCCACACATAAATAGTCCATAGATTTTTTACAAAAAGACCCATGTATTTCAATGGAGAGGACAATTTTTAAAAGAAATGATGCTGGATCAAGTGGATATCTATATTGAAAGAAAGAGCCTCAACCCTTACTTCACACCATACCCAAAAGCAACTAACAATGGACCCCAGACCTAAACATAAAAGTTAAAATTAAACAACTTCTAGAAGAAATCATAGAAAAATTTCACCACTTCATAGTAGGCAAAGATTTCTTTAATAGAATACAAAAGCTACAAACTAAAAAAAAAAAAGAAAAGAAAAAAAATGAGAAATTCAACTTCATGAAAAGGTAAAGAACCCAGGTGGAGCTGGCCCAAGGAAGAAATAAAAGTAATTCTAGGGATGATGAAAGGGGCTCCTGAGATATGGCTCTGCAGAAGGACTAGAAGCATCCAGTCTAGATGGGAGCAGAAGGCTCTGGGAAAGGTGTGTTCAAGGGACTGAGGGATTTAGGATGTGTTTGAATAGATGGAGAGGACACTATCACAGTGGAGAGTTTGGACATGGGTTAGTGGAAGGTGCATAGAAACTAAGCAAAGTAATAAGACAAGTATTCATTCTAGTTACTGGTTATGCAAGGAGGAAACAGGATGATGGACACTGCAGAGCTTGCCTGTAATAGTGTTACAGGTGAGAGTGGTATGAGCACTGAATATTAATCCAACTAAAAATTGATATTGAAAGGGTGGAAGAGGAGAGGTATAGTGGGTGAATAGTGTGTGGTGGTTTCCAGGAATGGTGAAACAGACTTAAATCCACATCTTCTATAAGCATTAATTACAAAGAGAGAGGAGGAACAGTAAGAAAGGAAGTGCAGAGCGGCTGCTTCTCATAATAAGTCTTCTAGAATTTGTGAATCACTGAACTCTGTGTATATGGACATGATCTGAAGCCAGGTACTGGCACTTGCTAGTTGTGTGACCTTGGGCAAGTCATTCAGCCTCTTTTCCTCAATTACGTCATTTGTTGAAAACTAGGTAATTGTTGAACTTACCTCAGAGAGTTATTGTTAGGGTGAACTATTTAATCTATGTGAAATATTTGGAATAGTGCCTGGTTCAAAGGAAGAGCTTTGTAGGTGCTACTGCTGTAATCATGTATAGGCATTATTAAAATAAAAATAGTACTGAATCTTAAAAAAAAGTTTTTACCTAATATTAGTGGTCCCTATGTATTTACCTAATATGTCTTTATATCCCACTAAACAAATAACTCCGTAAGAAATATATTGTATTATCCTCCATTTTCATCTAAAGAAGCTGAGGCTCAGAGAACTTAAACCACCTGCTCAGGATCAAGCAGCCAGTTATTGCCAATTGCCCCATTGTTAGGATTTCAATTGGGTCCCTCTGGCCACAAATCCCAGCCTTTCCCCATTTTGCTCCCATGCTCATGGTTTACTGAATTAGCCCAGGCTAACCGTAAGCTCCCGTGGGACGCGGGAGTAAGCAGGATGCCGTCCTCCGTGCATCTTTGAGAAACTGCACAGAACACTACGGAAGGCACTCAGTGAGTGGTCTGGATGGGAAGGGCTGGCCTGAGTTGAGTGCTCAGTAAATTTTGGTTGAATGAAAGAAGGTAAATGGTTCTGAAGCCCCAGGCAGATGTTAGGATGCTCCCCAGGTATGCTGGCTGTGTGTGCGGGGAGGGGATGGTTTCTTTCTTTTTTTTTTTTTTTAATTTTTTTTTTAATGTTTTATTTATTTCTAGGAGAGAGAGAGACAGCGTGAGCAGGGGAGGGTCAGAGAGAGAGTCACAGACTGAAACAGGCTCCAGGCTCTGAGCTGGCAGTCAGCACAGAGCCCGACGCGGGGCTCGAACCCACGAACCGCGAGATCATGACCTAAGCGAAAGTCGGACGCTTAACCGACTAAGCCACCCAGGCGCCCCGGGGATGGTTTCTTAAAAACTCCATTGTGCCTAAACTCTAGGCCGCCTAGATGCTAAAGTAACTCAGGTTGTGGGGTCAGGCCTGCCCATCCTGTACTTAACCCCCAGCCCAGCCCTCTTTTCAGGGCCTGGAGCTGAGCAAGATGAAGACTGTGACCTTATCCAGGCAGTAAATTTCATATATTTAAAGAGAGAGAGAATTAATTCAGAAACTTTGCCAGATCCTTATATTAATGTTACATGTATTACTCCCACCTCCAAAGAGGCCCTGAATCCCACTTCTGTAGATATCTTCAGTTTTACTAACATGAACAAGCTAGCTTTCTTGTGTGTGTGTGTGTGTGTTTGTGTGTGTGTGTGTGTGTGTGTGTGTGTGTGTGTGTGTGTGACTTTTTGCAAAAAACTCAAGGTTTTAATCAGAACAGAGTTGTGGTAGGTATGTTGGCTGGTTTTATTCCAAGAGAACCTTACAGAAGTGGGTTAGAAAGGTCTTCAGCAGTCACTTCCTCTCCCATTTAGTAAATATTCCTTCTCTGTCTTTGCTGCTTTCTCTGAGAAACTCCTATTATGACTGAGTTGTTTTCCCAAACTCGGAAAAGCCAAGGGCTGCTAGGTGGCCCCATGGTCTCTCAACCTCTACCAAAGCCTGGAGGATCCAAGCAAAACATTTCTGGGCCTTAAAACCAAACTGTACTCTGACTCAAACCAGAACCCCGTCCACAGATTCAGCTCCCCCTGTGGCAGTGACCCTTGTTCAGCAACGGAAGTGGGGGTGGAGGTGGAGGGACCTCAGTTTAGCTCCTGCAGACAGGGCGGCTGCCCTCATCCCAGGTGGCTTTTGATTGAAAGAGGCCCATGTGGAGCTTCCTGTGTCGTCCTAAGGTAGCTGGGGTTTTTGTTGCCACGAACTAGGGGGTTTGAGGCCTGGTTTCCAGCAGTCGCTCTGCTAAAAGTGACCTTGTGGCAGGTAAACCTCCCTGTGTCTTGATTTGTGCTTCTTTACAATGAGGGGTAAACAGTCTAAACAGTTGCTGAGTGATTTTCAGACTTTTCTCCCTAGTAGTAAGGCTCATTGTCTGCATGTCCCACATGGAAGAGGTAGAGGTGCTTTGCTTACTTTGAAGGTAGACTTTCTCTTCCCCTGTGTGACCACACTAGATGCAGCTCTAAACTTCTGTATTTTAATATTTTCCCCCTAAATTGGATAACATGTTAATAGGACAGGGGAACAAGCGCCAGAAAGAGGTTCAGATGTGAAAAGGAGCAAATTAACAGATCACAGGCCAAAAAAAAGAAAAACAAAACAAAAAACAAAACCACCAATAGATCACAGGCTATGCTTTTTGACATCAAAAAGGAAGATAAAAGGTATTATAGAAGATTTTAGTCAATTGTTTCTCTGAAAAGTCTTACAGGTCATGGTATGAAATTACATTAAGTTGTATACATGCCATCTTCAACAGAATAATAACAGTATAGCACTGTCAGTGGATGCTGTTTTGCTGTGGGACCCTTGCAGATAAGGGGTGAGGGACATCCACAGGCCTGGCTTTTCCTGCTCATGTAAATCGTTTGATTCTTCCCTGTTAAAACGGTTCATTTCGTTGCTATCTTATTTCTGTCACAGGCCCTGTGAGCTTGGTTGGGCCAAGGGTCACTCAGAAAATAACCAGCTTCCACTTTCTTTAATTATGCAAACTAGAGCTATGTGACTGAGATCTTGCCTTTGGTCTGCAAGACACAGGGAGTTTTGCAAGCCCTAGGGGAGTGCAGAATTTCCTGAAGATGTTGCAAGGTGGCCGGCTTTCTTCTGAAGTCATGCAATAATCTCCTTCGCTTTGGTTATGACTGCAGAGGTGCTGGGAAGCCAACTGAAAACTGGCACCTTGGAGCGGGTTTCTCTCCACAGGCCTGTGAGGTGAGGCCTGCTCATTTAGAGGGAAAGGCTTGGTGTCCCTGCTCTCATCTAAAGGTGTTTGGTGCAATTCTACTTCCCAGTTACTTCACTGGCAGTTAGTTTTCCAAAATAAAAGTATTTTTGCAGAGAGAAGGACACGCAGAGCAAAGCAAAGGCTTGAAAATTTAGAGAGCAGAGAGCTGGATGGCTCAGATTTATGAAAGTTCCTATTCTGCTAGTTAAAGCTGGAAAAGGACCTAGGAATTCCCAGAGAAAGAGAACTTCATTGAGGAAGAACAAATTTCGTTAGAGGATTTTATCAGCAGCTACATGGGGCATCCCGCCACAGTCACTGCCCCTCACGTCTTCTTAGCCTCCTGGTTGTGCTGCAGTGAGAGCAAGACCTGGGCAGTAAAGGCCCCGGAAGCCAGGCCAAACCTCACATTGCAGAGGAAAGTCACCCCTGCTCCCCCACTCTACCCACATCCCAGTAGAGGTGGGCTTCTAGACATTCTTACTCTTCTTCTTTCTACCAGGGTATATAGTACACAGCTATTAAAGATTTTCATATTTTAGAATGGTATCACTTACCTTGGTCCAGGTAAATCTTGAGAGAATCACTCCTGTTTGCTAAGGAGTAGGAAGGCCAGCTGGTTTTTGATCATGACTATAAGCAGAAGATGGCAAATAATACTGTATAGAGACTCCACTAAGTATATTAAGTTTGGTGGGGTTTTTAAGTGTTTGAGAATCTCATGGGAAAGAAATGATTCAAAGGACAAAATTTAAAAAAAAACATATAAAGGCATCATTTTCTGAAAATAATAGCGTATGAATTAGTTCCTGAAGTATTTAAATAGAAAGTGAAACTGAATCACAGTTTACTTTTCATAGTAAAGCTATTTAGAATGCAAGTCTCCTTCCCTGAAAGAGTAACAGGGTTTTTGTAAAACATTTCTTCCTGTTCTCTGAAATTCAGAGTTCACAAGAAGACCTGGGGGTTAGGCTTTTTGAGGGCGACACTTTACTTCAACAGTGAAGAATGTCACATGGAAGTCAAGGAGTGGGGTTCTGGAGAGGAGACGGGCACCCTCTGAGTCAGCAGAGCATATGACTGAACCACAATTCGGGTCTGACACCCAAGGCCAGGGAAGCAGCTGTTCTGTCCTGTGTACGCCGAGAGCTGAGCCAGTGGCGTGGCGCTATCTGTGTACAGAAAGACCTCACAATACCTTTGAGAGTTAGCTTGGGTGAGCTGGACCTCAGTAGGTATCAAGGGCATAGAGAAAGTATAGCAAAAGTTAGGGAAGAATAGGTACATAAAGGGGGTAGAAAAGGATCTTTCTCAAGAAAATTGATTTTTTTTTTTTTTTAGATTTTTCATTTGTAAGGTGGCAAGGTCCCTTTCCCTCCCATCTGCTTGAAAATAGATTACTGCCCCATAGAGTTCTAGTCCAGACCTTGGTTGACCCCATCTTCTTAATCATGTTTGCTGCTTTTCTCAGTTTTCTCCAACTTCAGACTTCTGTGACTTAAAAAAGAATAGACAGTGAGTCTTACCTGCCTCTGGGCTTTTTCTCCTGAGGCTTCCCCTTGCCTGGGTCATACCTTTGCCTTTCCGACCCCCTTTCCCCACTTCTTACCTCACGTCCATCCCTCTGTGCTGTCGCAGATGTTCCACTTATCTCTGACCACCTTGCTGTGCCCTGTGCATTTATGTGGTGTGACCATAAAATCTAATGTCCAAATCAGAATACTTGTGGAAGGAAAAGGGATGCTTGTAATTCATGATGCTGAGATAATAGACACAAACTAGGGACTATCCCAAGCAAACCAGGATGGATGTTCCTCTTCAAGGCATTTACCTTCGTCATGTCTCCTTCCCATTGGAAGCCTGATGATTCTGAGGGCAATGACTGTCTTCTCTTTGTGCCCCTTCTCATGTCCAGCCAGTACTTTTTTTATATAAAATTTTTTATTTTTAAATAATTACAGACTTATATAAAGCTGTGGAGACTACAGAGTTTCCGCATACCCCTTACCCAATTTTCCCCATTATTTACATTTTGCACTTCCATGGTATGTTTGTTAAACCTAAGAAACTGTATTGGTTTATTAACTAAGGTCCAGACCAGTTTTTCCATTAATGTCCTCTTCCTGTTCTGATCCAGACTAGGATACCATACTGCGTTTAGTTTACAAGTCTCCCCTGGTCTGTGACAACTTTTCAGTCTTTCTTTGTTTTCGTGACTTTGGACCGCGAGGGGTACTAGCCAAATTCTTGAAGGTGCCCAAGCTGGATTTGTCTGTGTTTGTGTAATTAGACCCAGGTTACAGTTTCGGGGAAGAATATCACAGAAGTGAAGTGCCTTCTCATCACACATATTAGGGAGCACGTGATAGCACTGGGGATATGATCTTCATCACTTGGTTAAGGTGGTGTTTTTCTTTCCCTATTCTGTGAAAGCAGGTCACTTAGTTTAAACCACTCTCGAGGGGTGGACTGAGCTCCACGTCCTGTAAGGAGTACTATCTACAAACAGTTTTATTCATTGATTTATTTCAGAACTGATACTTATTTCCAACCTTATTTCGATTTTCTGTTTAAGATCCTGTGGACGAACAGCTTAAAATCACCCAGCGGTTTTTCCTCCCTGCTCAGTGGGAGCCGCAGACCAGCCTGCTGTGAAGGGCCATGAATGTGTTTCTTCAACAGTGAACACCTGTGTACTTGGCGGTACTGCAAGATGCTCCGGGCTCGCCTTGTGTTTTTCCTACCCCAGCCTTAGAACCAGCCCGTTTCCCAAGGAGGCTTGGTTCCTTCTATTGGAAAATGACATTTAGAAACCAAGATGTAGCACAGTCCTTTGAGCTGAACTGAAATCTGCTCTGGGCGTCATGAACTAATATAAACCTGGCAGGAGTGTGTGAGAGGCACACGCAGAAGCCCCGGAGCTGTGCGGTGACCAGGTGACAGAGGTGGTTCTGGTCCACTTGGGCTGTCGTCCATTTGGCTTCCTAATGAGTGAGTAGTGAGCTCATGTGTCGTTACTTGAGGGCCCAGCACCTGCAGGGGGTGAGAGAAAACTAAAGCGGTAGCTCTGGGCCCAGAGTGGGGAGCAGTGGGCCCCCTCTCTCCCCTGGTGGTTCATAGGCCAGAGGGAGGGGCCCTGACTTCATCTGTGATTTTTAAAAATTTTGTTTAAAATTTCTATTGAGGTATCATTCGATAATACCTCTTATTAATTTTAGGCGTACCACATGATTTGATATTTGTATATATTGTGAAATGATCACCACAGTAAGTCTCGTTGACATCTGTCATCACACCTGGCCCAGATTTACTTTTTTTTCTTGTGATGAGCACTTTTAAGATCTATTCTCTTAGCAAATTTCAAATGGGCAATATACTATTATTAACTATAGTCCCCATGCTGTATATTATATTCCCAGGACTTAATTATTTTATAACTGGAAGTTGGTGCCTTTAGTCTTCTTTCACCTATTTCACCACCAAACCTCCCCATCCCCTGCCATTCTTGAAACCACTAATCTGTTCTCTGTATCTTTGAGCTTGGTTTTTAAGTATTTTAACATTTTTATTTATAGATTACAGATACAAGTTAGATCACATGGTATTTGCCTTCTCCCGTCTGACTTATTTCACTTAGTATAATGCCCTCAAGGCCTATCCGTATTGTTGCAAGTAGCAAGATTTCCTTCCTTTTTATTGCTGAGTAATATTCCGTTGTCTGTATATGCCACATTTTCTTTATCCATTCATCTGTCAGTGGACACTGGTGGTTCCCATATCTTGGCTACTGTAGACAGTGCTTCAGTGAATCGCTTTTTGGCCTTTTGGCTAAGATCAAGTGTAGTATCTGTTGTTATCAGTTTAATAGTGCTGCAGTGAACACAGGGATGCATGTATCTTTTAGAATTAGTGTTTTTGTTTCCTTTAGATAAATTCCAGAAGTAGAATTTATTGGATCATATTGTAGTTCTACTCTAATTTTTTGAGGAACTTCGATACTGTTTTCCACAGTGGCTTACGTTCCCACCAACAGTTCTTGAGGTTTCTCTTTGCTCCCATCCTGGACAACACTTGTTATTTCTGTCCCTTTTTTATCATTGAAATATAACTAACCTACAATGTTAATAGTTTCACTTGTACAACATATTCAACAATTTTATACATTAGTGTTCCTAAGTGTAGTCACCATACAGAATTACTACAGTATTACTGACTATATTCCGTATGTTATTTTTCATTTCCATGACTTATTTATTTTATAACTGAAAATTCGTACCTCTTACTCCCTTTTATCTATTTCACCTGTCGTCCCACCTAACTTCCTTTTGGCAACCACCAATTTGATCATGATACTTAAAAGTCTTTGTTATTTGTTTTGTTTTTTAGATTCCACTTATATAAGTGAAATCATTTGGTATTTGTCTTTCTCTGACTTTATTTACTTAGAATGATATCCTCTCGGTCCATTCATGTCACAAATGGTAAGATTTCATTTTCTTTATTGCTGATTAATAATCTGTTGTCTATACATACCACATCTTCTTTATCCATCTGTTGATGGACACTAGGTTGCTTTCATATCTTGGCTATTGTAAATAATGCTGCAATCAACATAAGAGTGTCTATATCTTTTAGAATTAGTATTTTTGTTTTCTTTGGATAATACCCAGCAGTGGGCTTACTGGATCATATAGTATTTATATTTTCACTTTTTTGAGGAAGCAGTATACTGTTTTCTCCAGTGGCTATACCAATTTACATTCCCAAGAAAGCACAAGGGCTCTCTTCTCTACATCCATGTCAACACTTTTTGATTGTAGCCAACAGCACTGGTTTGAGATGATACCTCATTATGGTTTAGATTTGCTTTTCCTTGATGATTGTTATGTTGAGCATCTTTTATGTGTCTGTTGGCCATCTGTCATCTTTGAAAAAATGTTGATTCAGGTCCTCTGTCCATTTTTAAAAAAAAATTTAATTCTTGTATAATTAACATACAGCATTCAGGTGTACAAAATGGTGATTCAACAATTCTCATTGTAAGTGTGCTCTTAATACCCTTCACCTATTTCATCCATCTACTACCTACCTCCCCTCTGGTAACTCTCTGTTTGCTCTCTATAGTTAAGAGTCTTTATTTTTTTGTTTGCTTCTTAAATTCTATATACTAGTGAAATCATACAGTATTTGTCTTTCTCAGATGTATTTCACATAGCATTATGTGCTCCAGATTCATCCATGTTGTTGCAAGATTTCCTTTTTTATGGCTGAGTAATATTCCATTGTGTGTATACATATATACATACACCACCTCTTTTTTACCCATTCATCTATCAGTGGAAACTTCGGTTGCTTCCATAATTTGGCTATTATGAATAATGTTGCAGTAAAAATAGTGGTACACATACCTTTTTGAATTAGTGCTTTCATATTCTTTGGGTAAATACACAGTGCAATTACTGGTTCATATGGTAGTTCTATTTTTAATTTTTTGAGGAACCTCTATACTGTTTTCCACAGTGGCTGTACCAGTTTGCATTCCCACCAACATCACAAGAAAGTTCCTTTTTCTCCACATCCTTGCCAATACTTGATGTTTCTTGTGTTTTTGATTTTAGCCATTCTGACAAGTGTGAGGTAATATCTCACTGTGGTTTTGATTTGCATTTCCCTGATGATGAGTGATGTTGAGCCTCTTTTCATGTGTCTGTTGGCCATCCGGATGTCCTCTTTGGAGAACAGTTTGTTCATGTCTTCTGCTCATCTTTAATTGGATTATGATTTTGGGTATGCATTTCTTCTGCTCATTAAAAAAATATTTATTGAGAGAGAGAGGGTGAGCACACAAGTGGACAGCAACAGAGAGAGAGGGAGAGAAAATCTCAAGCAAGCTCTGTGTGTTGATGGCACAGAGCCTGATTATGAACCCATAAACTGCAAGATCATGACCTGAGCCAAAACCAAGAGTTGGGAGCTTAAAGGACTGAGCCACCCAGGCACCCCTCTCCACTCATTTTTAAAGCATTTTATTTTATTAAAAATTTTTTAATCTTTAGTTTTGAGAGAGAGAGAGAGAGAGAGAGAGAGAGAGAAGAGAAGGGAGGGGCAGAGACAGAATCTGAAGCAGGCTCCAGGCTCCAAGCTGTTAGCACAGAGGCAATATGGAGCTCAAACTCAAAAGCTGCGAGATCATGACCTGAGCTGAAGTCGGATGCTTAACTCACTGAGCTACCCAAGCACCCCTCTTCTGCCCATTTTTAATTGGAATTTGTTTTGTTTTATTTTGGGCTTTCTGGTGCTAAGTTAGATGAGTTCTTCATAGATTTTGGATATTAACCCCTTATTAGATATATCATTGCAAATATCCTCTCCCCTTCAATAGGTTGCCTTTTCATTTTGGTGTAGTCCCAGTAGTTTATTTTTGCTTTTTTTCTGTTGCCTGAGGAGACACTGCTAGAAAAAGATGCCAGGGCTGATGTCAGAGATATTACTGCCTATATTTTCTTGTAGGAGTTTTATGGTTCTTTATGATTTTTTCTAGGAGTTTTCAAGGCTCATATTTAGGTCTTTAAACCATTTTGAGTTTTATTTGTGTATGAGTGAGTATGGGTCTAGTTTCACTCTTTTGCATGTAGCTGTCCAGTTGTCTCAGCGCCATTATTGAAAAGACTGTCTTTTCTCCATTACATATTCTTGCCTCCTTTGTTGTAGATTAATTGGTCCATTGATCTATTTGTTTTTGTGCCAGTGCCATACACTCTTTTGATTACTATAGCTTTGCCGTATATCTTGAATCTGAAATTACGATACTTCCAGGTTTGTTCCTCTTTGTCAATGATGCATTGGCTAATTGTGGTCTTTGTGGCTCATTACAAATTTTAATATTATTTGTTCTAGCTCTGTGAAAAATGCTGTTAGTATTTTCATAGGAAAAATTTCATTGAATCTGTAGATTGCTTTGGGTGGAATGGATATTTAAACAGTATAAATTCTAACAAACCATGAGAATGGAGTATCTCTCCGTTTGTGTAGCCTTCAATTTCTTTCATCAATATTTTATAATTTTTCAGGGTACAGGTATTTTATTCTTTTGGATACAATTTAAATGGGATTATCACCTTAATTTCTCTTTCTTTTACTTCATTATTAGTGTAAAGAAATGCTACAGATTTCTATAAATTTTGTACCCTGAAACTTTACTGAGTTCATTTGTGAGTTCTAATAGTTTATTTGGGGGTGTGTGTGGAGTCTTCAGGGTTTTCTAGATACAGTATTAGGTCATCTGCAAACAGTGAAAATTTGACCTCTTTTGAATGCCTTTTATTTATCTGTGTTGTCGGATTGCTTCAGTTAGGACTTCCAGTACTATGTTAAATAACAGTGTTGAGAGTAGGCATCCTTGTCTTGACCTGACCTCAGAAGAAAAGCTATTTTTTACCATTATGATGTTAGCTGTGGGTTTTTCATATCGGGCTTTTGTTATGTTGAGGTATGTTCCCTCTAAACCTGCTTTGTTGAGAATCTTTCTCATGAATGGATGCTGTGCTTTGTCAAATGCTTTTCCTGCATCTCTTGGAATGATCCTGTGGTTTTTATCCTTTCTCTTAATGTGATGTATCATGTTGATTTGCAAGTACTGAACCACCTTTGCGTCCCTTGAGTAAGTCCTACTTGGTTTTGGTGAATGACTTTGTATATGTATTGTTTAATTTGGTTTGCTAACATTTTGTTGAGAGGGTTTTTTTTTTTTTTTTTTACAAATAGTTTATTGTCAAGTGGGTTTCCATATAACACCCAGTGCTCATTCCCACAAGTGCCCTCCTCCATGCCCATCTCCCCCCCCACCCCACACCCATGAGTCCTCAGCATTCAAGCGTCTCTCATGGTTTGCCTCTCTCCCTTTCCCCCACCATTTCCCCTCTTCTTCTCCCCCATGGTCCTCCGTTAAGTTCCTCCTAATCCACCTATACATGCAAACATATGATATTTGTCCTTCTCTGCCTGACTTATTTCTCTAAGCATAACACCCTCAAGGCCCATCCATGTTGCTACACATGGCCAGATTTCATTCTTTCTCATTGCCATGTAGTATTCCATGGTATAGATAAACCACATCTTCTTGATCCATTTGTCCGTTGATGGACACTTAGGCTCTTTCCATGTTTTAGCTATTGTGGAGAGTGCTGCTATGAACATTGGGGTACATGTGCTCCTATGCATCAGCATTTCTGTATCCCTTGGGTAAATTCCTAGCAGTGCTATTGCTGGGTCATAGGGGAGTTCTATTGTTAGTTTCCTCCACACTGTTTTCCAGAGGGGCTGTACCAGTTTACATTCCCACCAACAGTGTAGGAGGGTGCCCGTTTCTCCACATCCTCGCCAGCATCTAGAGTTCTCTGATGTGCTCATTTTAGCCACTCTGGCATGAGGTGGTATCTCAGTGTGGTTTTAATTTGTATTTCCCTGATGAGGAGGGCTGCTGAGCATCGTTTCATGTGTCTGTTGGCCATCTGGATGTCCTCTTTGGAGAAGTGTCTGTTCATATCTTCTGCCCATGTCTTCACTGGGTTGTTTGTTTTTTGGGTGTGGAGTTTGGTGAGTTCCTTATAGATTCTGGATATTAACCCTTTATCTGATATGTCATTTGCAACTATCTTTTCCCATTCCGTCAGTTGCCTATTAGTTTTGTGGGTTGTCTCCTTTGCTGTGCAGAAGCTTTTAATCTTGATGAGGTCCCAATAGTTTATTTTTGCTCTTGAATCCCTTGCTTTTGGGGATGTGTCAAGTAAGAAGTTTCTGCGGTGGAGGTCAAGGAGGTTGTTTCCTGCTTTCTCCTCTAGGGTTTTGATGGTTTCCTGTCTCATGTTCAGGTTCTTTATCCATTTTGAGTTTATTTTTGTGTATGGTGTGAGAAAATGATCCAGTTTCATTCTTCTGCATGTTGCTGTCCAGTTCTCCCAGCACCATGTGTTACAGAGGCTGTCTTTTTTCCATTGGATACTCTGTCCTGCTCTGTCAAAGATTAGTTGGCTGTATACCTTTGGGTCCAGCTCTGAATTCTGTTGAGAGGGTTTTTGCATGTATTTCATCATAGATACTGGCTCGAAGTTGTTTTTTTTTTCTTCTTTTCTTTGTAGTGTCTTTTGTTATCAGGGTAATGCTGGCCTTATAGAAGGAGTTTGAAAGTTTTCCTTCCTCTTTTATTTGATAAAGTCTAACTTAACGTTTTCTTTATGGATTGTATGCTTGACATTGTATTTAAGAACTCTCATTGTAAACGAATGTCATGTAAGTTTTCTCCTGTTTGCTCTTAAAGTTTTATACTACCAGCTCTGACGTTTAGGTCTCTGATCCATTTTGAATTTATTTTTGTGTATGGTGGTAGGTAAGGTTCTAAATTCATCATTTTTGCATCTGATATCAAACAATCCATTACTGTTGGTTGAAAAGACCATCCTTTCTTCACTGAAAATCAACTGACCATAAATATGAGGGTTTATTCCTGGACTCTCAATTCTGTTCCATGGATCTTTTTTTTCAACCATGATAGGTGTATTCTTTAATCCTCATCTCCTATTTCACCCATGTGCCCACCCACCTCCCCTCTTGTTACCATCAGTTTGTTCTTTATAGTTAATAATCTGTTGGTTTGTTGTTCGTTTTTTTTTTTCCTTCTTTGTTTTGTTTTTTTCCACATAGGAGTGAGATCATTGGGTATTTTTCTTTCTTTGACTTCATTAAGCATTATATGCTCTAGCCCTATCCATATCATTGCCAATGGCAAGATTTCATTCATTTTTTTTTCTGTGGCTGAATAATATATATACCATTGCTAATATATAACACATCTTCTTTATTCAGCTATTGATGAACACATGGGCTGTTTCCATAGTTTGACTATTGCGAATAATGCTGCAATAAATATAAGGGTGCATATATCCTTTGAATTAGTGTTTTTGTCTTATTTGGGTAAATACCTAGCAGTGCAAGTACTGGATTGTAGTCTCATTTTAATATTTTGAGGACCTCCATACTGTTTTCCACAGTAGCTGCACCAGTTTGCCTTCCCACCAGCAGTCCTTGTTCTCCACACCCTTGCCAACACTTGTCATTTCCTGTGTTTTTGATGTTAGCCATTCTGACAGATACGAGGTGATACCTCCTTGTGGTTTTGATTTGCACGTAGCTGATGAGTGCTGTTGATCATCTTTTGGTGTGTTTCTTTTCTTTTTTTTTTTTTTTTTTATGTTTTATTTATTTCTAGAAGAGAGAGAGAGACAGCGTGAGCAGGGGAGGGTCAGAGAGAGAGGGAGACAGACTCTGAAATAGGCTCCAGGCTCTGAGCTGGCAGTCAGCACAGAGCCCGACACGGGGCTCGAACCCATGAACCGCGAGATCATGACCTAAGCGAAAGTCGGACGCTTAACCGACTAAGCCACCCAGGCGCCCCATCTTTTGGTGTGTTTCTTGGCCATCAGGATGTCTTCCTTGGAGAAATGTTTGTTCTTGTCATCATTTTCTCATTGTATTGTTTTGTGGGTATTGAGTGTTGCATCAATTCTTTATGTATTTTGGATACTAATGCTTCATGAGACATGTCATCTGCAGATATCTTCTCTGGTCCAGTAGCTTGCCATTTAGTTTTCTTAACTGTTTCCTTTGCCGTGCAGAAACTTTTTAGGTTTATGTAATCCCAATAGCTTATTTTTGTTTTTATTTCCCTTGCCTCAGGAGACACATCTAGAAAAATGTTGCTATGGAGCATTGTCAGAGAGATTACTGTCTGTGCTCTCATGAAGGATTTTTATGGCTTCAGGTCTCAAATTTAAGTCTTTAATCCATTTTGAGTTTGTTTTTGTGTGTGGTGTAAGAAAGTCCAGTTACTTTCTTTTGCATGTGGCTGTTCAGTTTTCCCAATATTCTTTGTTGAAGAGATTGTTTTTCCCATTCATTGTGTATTCATTCCTCTGTTGTTGAAGATTAATTAACTATATAGTTATGGGTTTTCTTTTCTATTCCATTGATCATGTATCAGTTTTTATGCCAGTACTGTACTGCTTTAATTACTACCACTTTGCAATATAACAAAATCTGGAATTGTGAAACCCTCAGCTTTATTTTTCTTTTTCAAGAACCCTTTGGCTATTCAAGGTCATCTGTGGTTCATCATATATTTCAGGATTGTTCTAATTTTGTGAAAAATACTAAAGATATTTTGATAGGGATTGCCTTAAATGTGTAGATTGCTTTGGGTAATATAGACATTTTACCAATACTTGTTCTTCCAACCCATGAGCATGGACTGTCTTTCCATTTCTTTGTGTCATCTTCAGTTTCTTTCATCCATGTTTTACAGTTTTCAGAGTACAAGTCTTTCTCCTCTTTGGTTAAGTTTATTCCTAGATATTTTTTATTATTATGGAGAAATTATAAATAGGTTTGTTTTCATTATTTCCCTTTCTGCTGCTTCATTATTAGTGTATGGGACTGCAACAGAATTCTGTACATAGATTTTGTATCTTGTGACTTTACTGAATCCATAATTTTAGTAGATTTTTGGTGGAGTCCAGGACTTTCTATATAATGCCATCATGATATTCGCAAATAGTGACTTTTACTTCTTCCTTACCAATTTAGATGCCTTTGGTTTCTTGATGTTGTCTAATTACTGTGGCTAGGACTCCCAGTACTGTGTTGAATAAAAGTGGTGAGAGTGGACATCCTATCTTATTCCTGATCTTAGGGAAAAACTCATAATGGCCTTCATTGTTGAGGTATATTCCCTCTAGACCTACTTTGCAGAGGGTTTTCATCATGAGTGAATTGTAGTTTGTCAAATGCTTTTCCTACATCTATTGAATGATCATATGGTTTTTATGCTTTCTCTTATTGATGCATTACATTGATTGTTTTGCAAATATTGAACCACCCTTGCATCTTGATCATGGTGTATGATTTTTTTTTTTAATGTACTCTTGGATTGGATTTGCTCGAATTTGTCAAGGATTTTTGCATGTATATTCATGAGATATACTGGCCTTAGTTCTCTTCTCTTGTGTCTTGATTTGGTTTTGGTATTAGGTGATACTGCCCTTATAGGAAGAATTTGGAAGTTTTTTTTCTAGTATTTTTTTGGAATAGCTTGAAAGAAACAGGTATTACCTCTTCCTTAAATGTTTGCTAGAATTTGTCTGTGAGGCTGTCTGCTCCTGGGCTTGTATTTGTTGGGAACTTTTTGATCAATGATTCAATTTCATTGCTGCTAATTGGTCTGTTCAAACTTTCTATTTCTTCCTGCTTTAGTTTTGGTAGATTATATATTTCTAGGAATTTATCCATTTCTTCTAAGTTGTCTGCTTGGTTGGCATATAGGTTTTCATAATATTCTATTATAATTGTATTTCTGAGGTATTCATTGTTATTTCTTCTCTTTCATTAGTGATTTTATTAATTTTGATGACTTTGGCTAAAGGTTTATCAATTTTGTTCTTTTCAAAGATACATCTCCTGATTTTAATGATCTGTTCTTTAAGTTTCTATTTCATTTATTTCTGCTCTAATCATTATCATTTCCTTCCTTCTACTGGTTTGGGGTTTTGTTTATTGTTCTTTTCTAGTTCCTTTAGGTGTTTTAAGGTTTGAGATTTTCCTTCTTGAGGTAAGCCTGTATTGCTGTAAACTTCCCTCTTAGAACCACTTTTGCTGCATCCCAGAGATTTTGGAATGTTGTGTTTTCATTTTCATTTTTTCTATGTCACTTTAAATTTTTTCATTGATTTCTTGGTTAACCCATTCACTGTGTAGTAGCATGTTATTTAACTCCATGTATTTGTGTTCTTTCCAGATTTTTTCATGTGATGGATTTCTAGTTCCATACTGGTGTGGTAGGAAAGATGTAGGATAGGACTTTGATTTATTATTTTTTTAATTTGTTGAGACTTGTTTTGTGACCTAACATGTGATCTACTCTGGAGAACATTCCATGTGTACATGAAAAAAAAAAGGGGGGGGGGCTTCTGCTATTTGTGGATGGAATGTTCTTAATATGTCTGTTAAATCTATCTGGTCCAGTGTGTCATTCAAATCCATGGTTTCCTTGTTGAGTTTTCTGTTTGGATGATCTATTCATCATTGTGAGTGGGGTGTTAATGTCCCCTACTGTTATTATATTAATATCAATTCCTTCCTTTATGGTTGTTCCTAAATTTTATGTATTTGTGTCCTCCCACACTGGATACATAAATATGTACAATTATTATATGTTCTTGCTGCATTATTCCTTTTCTTAGTATATAGTGTTCTTCATCTCATTACAGACTTTGTTTTAAAGTGTATTTTGTCTGATAGAAGTATTGCTACTTCAGCTTTCTTTTGACATCCATTTGCACAATAAATGTTTCTCCATCCTCCACTTTCAAACTGCAGGTGTCTTTCAGTCTGAAATGAGCCTTTTGTAGGAAGCATACAGATGGATCTTTTTTTTTTTTTTAATTTACTGTCACCCTATGTCTTTTGATTAACATAGTTTAGTCATTTATATTCAAAGTAATTATTGATAGATAAGTATTTATTGCCATTTTATTACTTGTGTTTGTTTTTATAGATTTTCTGATTCCTCTCTTCTCTTTTGTGGTTTGTTGGCTTTTTTTCAGGGATATACTTGAATTCCTTTCCCATTATTTTTCATCTATTGCTAGTTTTTGATCTACAGTTAACATTAGGTTTATATATAATCTATCCGCATATAGCGGTTGATGGTCGCCTAAGTTCAAACCCATTCTTTACTCCTCTCCCCTCGTTTTAGGTATAAGGTATCATATTTCATTGTTTTGTGAATCCCTTTTTCCTACAGAAATACTTACTTTGTGGGCTCTGTGCTCACAGCACAGACCTCAACGTGGGGCTCAAACCCGCAAACTGTGAGATAATGACCTGAGCTGAAATTAAGTGTTGGATGCTTAATGCTTAACAGACTGAGCCACCCAGACAATGTATTTTTAATTTCATTTATTGTGCTCTTGATCCCTGGCTGGTTGCTTTTTATTTGTGTTGTGTCTCACTGATGTCCTCCACTCTTGTCTCAAGTCCAGTGTGTATTGTTACAATCATCATATTCTCTATCATGCATATCACTTTTATCTGTTTCACTTTGATCTTTTGCTGTGGTTTGGTCCTATTCTTTCATTTGAGAACTATTTCTGTTTCCTTTATTTTGTCTGACTTCCTGTGTCTATTTCTTTGTGTTAGGAAAGTCAGCTGCTTCTCTTGCTCTTAATAGCCTCATGAAGAAGATGTCCTGTAGTGCCCCACAGTGCAGTGTTCCCTGTTCCCTAGGGCCTGGTGCTTCAGAGAGTGTTTCCTGGGAGTACTGTGTGTGTTCTGCTGTTGAGTGTTGGCCTTTTTTTCCTTCAATTCAGTTGTGTGTGGGAGGCTCTTTGTGTATTGTGGGCAGTGTTTAACAAAGTGTATGGTCGTCTGCTTGTGAAATGAGACCTGTACCTGTGAGAAAAGAGTTCCTGTACAAGGTACCCTCAGGAGATGTGGTGTTGGCAGAATTTCCACTGGTAGTATGGGGAGAAGGGCCTTACAGTGATTGGACTAAAGCAACCACACTGCAAAGGTGGATCCGAAATGGGAAGGGTGGGGCTTGGTGTAATCAAGCTAGGTAACAAGGGTCCATGCTGCACTAGTTCCTGCAGGTAGCTATTGTTTATGCTGGGGGCGGGGAAGGGAATGCCAGCTCTTTTGTCCTGGAAGGGGGGTCTCTCCAGGCCATGCTCTTGAGATGAACAAATCACTCTCCCTCTGTCTACCCCTGGCATTTTTCTAACTGCTGATTCTATGCTGTATCTGTATGGGCTGTTTGTTGTGCTTTTTTTTCAATGTTTATTTTTATTTATTTTGAGAAAGAGAGGGGCAGAGAGAGAATCCCAAGCAGGCTCCATACTCCATGCAGAACCGAACACAAGGCTCAACCCCACGACTGCGAGATCATGACCTGAGCTGAAATTGAGTTGGATGCTCAACCGACCAAGCCACCCAAGCACCCCTTTTGTGCTGTCTCCTTAAGGGCAGGGACTCTGCTTCCTAAAACCCTCTAGACTCTCCCAGACCTAAGCTTGCTGATTTTTAAAATACCAATCTTTAAGTCTCACCAGTTTTAAAAACTCAAGACATATGGACTTTCTCACTTTCAAAGGCAAATATTATGGGGATTTGTCCTCCACATTCATGGGCTCCCCAGTGTGAAAGGCCCTGGTCCATTTCACTCCCAGACCATGTCTTTGCCCTTCCTACCTTCTTTGATACGGGCTCTTCTCTACCATTTACATAGTTGTGGAATTTATTCTGCCAGTCTTTGGGTCATTTTCTGTGGTGCTTACACTGATGTGAGTACTACCTGGTTGTATCTGTGGGCAAGGTGAACTTAAGGTCTTCCTTCTCAGACATCTTCCCAGCTGCCCCTCTGCTTCACTGATCTTTATGTCTGTCAATACCACACTATATTCATTATTGTAGATTCTCATCCATTATGTTCCCCACCCTGTAAGGCTGCTTTCTGGACACTTTGCATGGTTGGACTTATAGCAGCCCTCATTTCCTCCAGTGTCCAAGGGAATAGATCTGATTTTATTTTGTTTCCTGGCTCTCCAGTAAAGCTTCCCGAACTGTCTGAGCCCTCTTAACTGCTCTGGGGGCCTTGCTAACTTGCATACTTGATAGACATTCTGAAAAAAGCTGTATAAATTCTAGAGACTGTCTCTTGAAAATAAACTACAGTTTCCTTTTTTTATTTCTTTGAGTCCAAAAAATTCTGAGATACTCCTGTTTTGGACTTGTAAGCTTAACTAAATTGCTCAGGACCATTTTATAGCAGTTTCTTTAAAATTTTTTAAAAATATTTATTTTTGAGAGAGAGAGAGAGAGAGGGAGAGAGAGATGGAGCACGAGTGGGGAACGGGCACAGAGAGGGGGAGAGACAGAATCTGAAGCAGACCCCAGGCTCTAAGCTGTCAAGCTGTCAACACACACCCTGACACAGGGCTTGAACTCACTAACTGTGAGATCATGACCCGAGCCGAAGTCAGATGCTAGACTGACGGAACCACAGGCACCCTATAGTACAGTTTCTTTAAAAGACTAATGACTTGGGACACCTGGGTGGCTCAGCTGGTTAAGCATCCTACTCCTGAGATACCAGCTCAGTTCATGATCTCATAGTTTGGGGACTGAGTCCCACTGTCAGCACAGAGTCTGCTTGGGATTATCTGTCTTTCTGTCTCTCCGCTGCTTACTCTCTCTCAAAAATAAACATTTAAAAATAAATAAAAGAATAATGACTAGACTTCATTTTATATTGCATTTATTGACCTCTTTACAATTCTTTAAAATCCAGAGTTTAGACCAGGAGGCCAAAATGGGCATTTTCTCAATTGTTTTGTCAATTGATACGATGGCTAGAATCATCCAGAAAAAAATAAGGTCACTAAGATTTATTAAAGTTTCAACTTAAAACTTCAATATTCACTTTCAAATAAATAAAAATACTATGTCTTATAGCTAGGGATACAAGCACTTAGTTATCCTTGTTGGAATAATGGTTCTCCTCTATCTGCAGGGAAGTCACTATACAGTTAGGGGACTGGGAAGCAGTGGGCTGAAATCTAAGGAGATAAAGGTCTTTCTTGGAACAAAGCTAGTTATCAGTCACCATCAGATCATTATTTTAGGTAGAATTCCAGAAATGATGAATAGAAGTTCATCTTCTATTGTTCTTCGTGGCTTATACCTATGAAACAAAAAAGACAGTTTGAAGAAAATACATAAACTATTTTAGTAGCTTTTGGGAACACTGTGTTGTCTTTCCAATATATTCCATCTTTCCTCATTACATAGCAATAGTGGTTTATAGGGAATAGACCCAACTCATTTTCAGCTTGAGGGAGGGCTGTGATGGGTTTAGATCAGTAAGAAAATCCTCTTCTCTTAACTCCCATCCTTTGCCAGAATGATGGAGTTAGTTTATAGCAATCCCATCGGCATATGAATGGGTACGGGTATGCCCTCAATCAGTGTGAAGTTTAAGACTCTTACCAAGACAGTGGATACTATATGTGAAGCTGGGAACTACTGAACAATTTTGCCACTCAGACAACTTCGAAGATGGCCACCAAGTATTCATGACACTATGCAATCCTCTCAACCTTGAATGTGGGGTGGACCTAGTGATTAGTTTCTGTGTATGGAATACAGCAAAAGTGATAGGATGTCACCTCTGAGATTAGTTATAAAAAAGCTGTGGCTTCCATCTTGCTCACTATGATAAGGCACATGGCAAGTAGTGAGGTACACTATGCAGAGGTCTCTGGACAACAGCCAGTGAAAAACTGAGGCCCTGAGTTAAACAGCCTGTGAGGAACTAAATCCTACCAACAACCACAAGAGTGACATTAGGAAGGAAATATTCCTCTAGTTGGGCCTTCAGATGACATTGCAGCCCTAACAGAAGCTTAAATGCACACTCAGAGACCGTCAGCCAGAATCCGTAAGCTAAACTGTGTCCATGTTTCTGACTTACAGAAAGTGTGAGATAAAAAATGATAGTGGCTTAAAACAAAGTCTTCAGAGTAATTTGTTAAGCAGCAAAAGATAACAACATTCTATCATAAGAAAAGCTGGATTTTTAAATTTGCAGTTAAAAGTATTAACACATACTTGCTAATAGTCATTTAATAATGAAAAGGTTATTAGATATTAGTCTTTATACACAAGTGAATTTAACATTTATAGAAATATTGCAAAGAAAAAATAAAACTACCTACTCAAAGCTATATATATTTATTTTTTATCCCTTTCTTAAAAAATAAAATTTACTTAAGTTCAAGTTACTTAACATACAATGGAGGATTGGTTTTAGGAGCAGAACCCACTGATTCATCACTTATATATAACACGCTGTGCTTACTCAACAAGTGCCCTTTTTAATATCCATCACTCATTCCCCATCCACCTCCCCTATAGCAACCCCTAGTTTGTTCTTTGTATTTAAGAGTCTCCTATGGTTTGCCTCCCTTCCTGTTTTTATTTTTTTCCTTCCCTTCCCCTATGCTCTTCTGTTGTTTCCTAAATTCTACAAGACTGAAATCATAACTGGTCTTTCTCTGCTTGACCTATTTAGCTTAGTATAATACATTCTAGTTCCATCCATGTTGTTGCAAATGGCAAGATTTCATTCTTTTTCATTGCTGAGTTAGTATTCCATTGTGTGTGTGTGTGCGTGCGTGTGTGTGTGTGTGTGTGTGTACATACACACATGCACCATATCTCCTTTATTTATCAGTCAATGGACATTGGGGCTCTTTCTATACTTTGGCTATTGCTGATAGTGTTAATATAAACATCAGGGGTGCATCTGCTCCTTCGAATCAGCAGTTTTGAATCCTTTGAGGAACCTCTATACTGTTTTCCAGAGTGGCTGCACCAGTTTGCATTCCCACCAGCAGTGAAAAAGGGTTTGCCTTTTTCCACATCCTTGCCAACGTCTGTTGTTTCCTGAATTGTTAATTTTAGCCATTCTGACAGGTGTAAGGTGGCATCTCACTGTGGTTTTGATTTGTATTTCCCTGATGATGAGCAATATTGAGTATCTTTTCATTTGTCTGTTTGCCATCTGGATGTTGTCTTTGGAAAACTGTCTATTCACGTCTTCTGCCCATTTCTTCCCCGGATTATTTGTTTTTCAGGTGTTGAGTTTGGTAAGTACTTTAAAGATTTTGGATACTAACCGTTTATTTACTATGTCATTTGCAAATATCTTCTCCCATTTCATTGGTTGCCTTTTAGTTTTATTGGCTGTTTCCTTTGTTTTGCAGAAGCTTTTCATCTTAAGTCTCAATAGTTTATTTTTGCTTTTGTTTCCCTTGCCTCCTGAGACATGACTCGTAAGAAGTTGCTGTGGCCGAGGTCAAAGAAGTTGCTGTTGCCTGTGTTGTCCTCTAAGATTTTTGATGGCTTCCTGTTTCACATTTAGGCCTTTCATCTGTTTTGAATTTATTTTTGTGTGTGTAGTGTAAGTTTCACTCTTCTGTATGTTGCTAAAGAGACTTTTTTTTCCATTGGATACTCTTTTCTGCTTTGTCAAAGACAGGATGGCCATACATTTGTTGGTCCATTTCTGGGTTCTCTATTCTGTTCCACTGACAATGTGTCTATTTTGTGCCACTACCATACTGTGTTGATGATCACAGCTTTGTAATATAGCTTGAATTCTGGAATTGTGGTGCCTCCAGCTTTGCTTTTTTTCCCCCAACATTACTTTGGGGTCTTTTGTGATTCCATATAAATTTTAAGATTGCTTTTTTCTAGCTCTGTGAAGAAGGTTAGTGTTATTTGATAGGGATTGCGTTGACAGTGTAGGTTGCTTTGAGTGGTATAGATACCTTAACAATATTTATTCTTCTGATCCATAAGCATAGAATATTTTTCCATTTCTTTATGTCTTCTTCAGTTTCTTTCACAAGCTTTCTATAGTTTTCAGCATACAGACCTTTAACCTCTTGGGTTAGATTTATTCCTAGGTATCTTAATGTTTTTGGTGTGATCATAAATGGGATCTGTTCTTGATTTCTTTTTTATACTTCATTATTAACATATAGAAATGCAACTGATTTCTCTATTTTGAATTTATGTCCTGCAACTTTGCTGAATTCACGTATTAGTTTTAGCAGTTTTTTGGTGGAGTCTTTTATGTTTTCTATGTAGATCTTCTGTGTGGATCATACCATCTTTGCGAATTTGGATGTCTTTGATAAAATCTTATTGTCTGATTGCTGAGGTTAGGACTTCCAGTACTATGCTGAACAACAATGGTAGACATCCCTGTAGTTTTCCTGACCTTAGGGGGAAAGCTCTATTTTTCTCCATTGAGGATGATATTAGTGGGTCTTTCCTATAGGAAAGATGTTGAGGTATGGTCCTTCTATCCCTACTTTCTTGAGGGTTTTTATCAAAAAAGGATGCTGTATTTTGTCAGATGCTTTTTCTGCATCTATTGAAAGGATCATATGGTTCTTCTCCTTTATTAATGTGGTATGGATTGATATGTGAATACTGAACCAGCCCTGCAGCCCAGGAATAAATCCCACTTGATCATGGTGAATAATTCTTTTAATGTACTGTTGGATTTGACTTGCTAGTATCTTGTTGAGAATTTTTGTATCCAGGGTCATCCAAGAATATTGGACTATATTCTCCTTTTTATTGGTGTCTTTGGATTTGGAACCCAGATAAAGCTGACTTCATAGAATTGAGTTTGCAAACTTCCCTTTGATTTCTATTTTTTGGAACCGTTTGAGAAGAATAGGTATTAACTCTTGTTTACATGTTGAGTAGAATTCCCCTGGGAAGCGGTCTGGTGCAGGACTCTTATTTGTTGGGAGATTTTTGGTAAATGATTGGATTTCTTTGCTGGTTGTTTTCTGTTTCTTCCTGTTTGGTTTTGGTAGTGTGTGAATGTCTAGGAATTTTGTTCAGTTTGTTGGCATATAATTTTTCAAAGTATACTCTTATAATTGTTTGAGGTGTTGGTTGTGATCCCTCCTTCATTCATGATTTTATCTATTTGGGTTCTCTTTTCTTTTTGAGAAGTCTGGTTAGGGGCTTATCAATTCTGGTTATTCTTTCAAAAACCTGCTTTTAGTTTCACTGATCTGTTCCATTGGGTTTTTATTTGTTTCTATATCATTTATTTCTGCTCTAATTTTTATTATTTCCCTTCTGCTGGCTTTGGGCTTTATTTGCTAATCCTTTTCTAGCTCCTTTCGGTGTGAGGTTAGATTGTATATTTGGGACTTTCTCTAAAAATTCTAAAAAAATTTCTAAAAATGTTTATTTTTGAGAGAATGAGAGAGCAGATGCATGAGCAGGGAAGGGGCAGAGGTGGGAGTAACAGAGAGAATCCCAAGCAGGCTTCACACTGTCAGTGCAGACCCCAATGAGGGGGTTCAGCTCCTGAACTGTGAGACCATGACCTGAGCCAAAATCAAGAGTCAGACACCTTAACCAAATGAACCACCCAGACACCCCCCTTTCTTCTTGACATAGGCCTGTATTCCAATGTACTTTCCTCATAGGACTGCCTTGGCTCTATCTCAAAGGATTTGGACTATCATGTTTTCATTTTCATTGTAGGTATTTTTTCTTTTCTTTAATTACCTGGCTGACCCATTAATTCTTTAGTAGGATGTTCTTTAACCTTCATGTATTTGAGAGCTTCCAATTTTTTTCTTGTGGTTGATTTCAAGTTTTATAGCGATGTGATGTGAAAATACACATGGTATAATCTTGATCTTTTTGTACCTATCGAGGGCTGGTTCGTGACCAAGTATGTGATCTACTCTGGACAATGTTACATGTGCACTTGAAAAGAAGGTATATTCTGCTGCTTTAGGATGAAATGTTCAGAATATATCTGTTAAGTCCATCCAGTTTAGTGTGTCATTCAAAGCCATTGTTTCCTTGTTGATTTTCTGCTTAGATGATCTGTCTACCACTGTAAGTGAGGTATTAAAGTTTCCTATTATTGTATTATCTTCTCTGAGTATAAATATTTACAATTGTTAGGTCTTCTTGGTGGACAGACCCATTAATTATGATATAATGCCTTTTTTTTTTTACAAATAGTTTATTGTCAAATTAGTTTCCACATAACACTCAGTATCCCCACAAGTGCCCTCCTCCATGCCCATCCCTCCCCCCCCCCACATCCATCAGTCCTCAATTTTGTCAGCATTCAAGAGTCTCTCATGGTTTGCCTCTCTCCCTTTCCCCCACCATTTCCGCCCTTCTCCCCCTTGTTCCTGGCGAGGATGTGGAGAAACGGGCACCCTCCTACACTGTTGGTGGGAATGTAAACTGGTACAGCCCCTCTGGAAAACAGTGTGGAGGTTCCTCAGGAAACTAACAGTAGAACTCCCCTAT
This sequence comes from Proteles cristata cristata, assembly GCA_017311185.1. NCBI lineage: Eukaryota > Metazoa > Chordata > Mammalia > Carnivora > Hyaenidae > Proteles > Proteles cristata. Next base: position 58,368 of record JAESUZ010004774.1, read on the forward strand.
GACCCAGCAATAGCACTGATATAATGCCTTTCTTGATCTCTTGTTACAGTCTTTGTTTTGAAATCTAGTTTGTCGAAGTATGGCTTACTCTGACTTTTTTTTGGCCTCCATTAGCATGATAGATGGTTCTCCATCCCTTCACTTTTAATCTGCAAGTGTCCTAAGGTCCAAAATGAGTCTGTTATAATTAACATATAGACGGGTTTGGTTTTTTTTTTTTTAATATTTTATTTATTTTTGAGAGAGAGAGAGAGACAGCATGAGCAGGGGAGGGTCAGAGAGAGGGAGACACAGAATCTGAAGCAGGCTCCAGGCTGTGAGCTAGTTGTCAGCACAGAGGCCGATGCGGGGCTCGAACCCACGAACCGTGAGATCATGACCTGAGCTGAAGCTGGGCGCTGAACCGACTGAGCCACCCAGGCACCCCGGGTTTGGTTTTTAAAAATCCATTCTGCTACCCTATGTCTTTTGATTGGAGTTTTTAGTTTTTGTTTGGGAAACTCTTTATCTTTCTATTCTGAATGACAGCCTTGCTGGATAAAGGATTCGTGGCTGCAAATTTTTCTTATTTAGCACATTGACTCCTTCCTGCCACTCCTTTCTGGCCTAAGTTTCAGTGCACAGGTGTGCTATTAAACTTCTGTGTCTACTCTTGTAGGTTAAGAACCTTTTCTCCCTACGTGCTTTCTCTCTTTATCTTTGTATTTTGCAAGTTTCACTATGTCATAGTGTTGACCTGTTTTTTGTTGATTTTTGAAGGGAGTTCTCGGTGCTCTTGGACTTGGATACCTGTTTCCTTCGCCAGGTTAGGGAGGTTCTCAGCCCTAATTTGTTCAAATAACCCTTCTTTTTCTTTTTCCTTCTTTTTTTGCAAATAGTTTGTCAAGTTGGTTTCCATAGAACACCCAGTGCTCAATCCCACAAGTGCCCTTCTCCATGCCCATCACCCGTCCTCCCCCTCACACCCATCAGTCCTCAGTTTGTTCTCAGCATACAAGAGTCTCTCTTGGTTTGCCTCTCTCCCTTTCCCCCACTATTTCCTCCCTTCTCCTCCATGGTCCTCTGTTAAGTTCCTCCTAATCCTCCTATACGTGCAAACATATGGTATTTGTCCTTCTCTGCCTGACTTATTTCGCTCAGCATAACACCCTCAAGGTCCATCCATGTTGCTACACATGGCCAGATTTCATTGTTTCTCATTGCCATGTAGTTATTCCATCGTATACATAAACCACATCTTCTTGATCCATTCATCCGTTGATGCACACTTAAGCTCTTTCCATGTTTTGGCTATTGTTGAGAGTGCTGCTATGAACATTGGGGTACATGTGCTCCTATGCCTCAGTGCTCCTATATCCCTTGGGTCAGTTCCTAGCAGTGCTATCGCTGGGTCATAGGGGAGTTCTATTGTTAGTTTCCTGAGGAACCTCCACACTGTTTTCCAGAGGGGCTGCACCAGTTTGCATTCCCACCAACAGCATAGGAGGGTGCCTGTTTCTCCACATCCTCGCCAGCATCTAGAGTTCTCTGATTGGCTCATTTTAGCCACTCTGACTGGCGTGAGGTGGTATCTCAGTGTGGTTTTGATTTGTATTTCCCTGATGAAGAGGGATGCTGAGCATAGTTTCATATGTCTGTTGGCCATCTGGATGTCCTCTTTGGAGAAATGTCTGTTCATATCTTCTGCCCATTTCTTCACTGGGTTTGTTTTTCAGGTGTGGAGTTTGGTGAGTTCCTTATAGATTTTGGATATTAACCCTTTGGCTGATGTCATTTGCAACTATCTTTTCCCATTCCGTCAGTTGCCTATTAGTTTTGTGGGTTGTCTCCTTTGCTGTGCAGAAGCTTTTAATCTTGATGAGGTCCCAGTATAGTTTATTTTTGCTCTTGATTCTTTTGCTTTTGGGATGTGTCAAGTAAGAAGTTTCTGCGTTGGAGGTCAAGGAGGTTGTTTCCTGCTTTCTCCTCTAGGGTTTTGATGGTTTCCTGTCTCACGTTCAGGTCCTTTATCCATTTTGAGTTTATTTTTGTGCATGGTGTGAGAAAATGATCCTGTTTCATTCTTCTGCATGTTGCTGTCCAGTTCTCCCAGCACCATGTGTTAAAGAGGCTGTCTTTTTTCCATTGGATACTCTGTCCTGCTCTGTCAAAGATTAGTTGGCGGTATACTTTTGGGTCCACTTCTGAGTTCTCAATTCTATTCCATTGGTTTATGTGTCTGTTTTTGTGCCAATACCATACTGTCTTGATGATCACAGCTTTGTAGTAGAGGCTAAAGTCTGGGATGGTGATGCCTCCCGTTTTGGTTTTCTTCTTCAATATTACTTTGACTATTCATAATCCTTCTTTTTCTTGCTGTCTTCTGGGGCTCCTATGATACAGATGATATTTCATTTCATGGAATCACTTAGTTCTCTAAGTCTCACCTCATGATCTAGTAACTTCCTTTCTCTTTTTCAGCTTCATTATTTTCCATAATTTTATCTTTTCACCTATCCTCTGCTTCTTCCATCCTCACTATTACTGTATCTTGTTTGTTTTGCATCTCAGTTAAAGCAGTTTTAAATTCATCCTGCCTAGTTCTTAGGTCTTTGATCCCTGCAGCATTGGTTTCTCTGGGGTCTTCTATGCTTTTTTTTCAAGCCCAGCTAGTAGTCTTATGACTATTGTTTTTTGTTTGTTTGTTTTTTACATTTTTTTAAAATTTATTTTTGAGAGACAGAGCATAAGCAGGGGAGGGTCAGAGAGAGAGGGAGACACAGAATCTGAAGCAGGTTCCAGGCACCAAGATGTCAGCCCAGAGCCTGATGTGGGGCTCGAACTCACAAACCGCGAGATCATGACCTGAGCCAAAGTTGGCTGTGTAACTGACTGAGTCACCCAGGCGCCCCTTAGGACTAATGTTCTAAATTCTTGTTCAGATATATTGTTCATATATAACTGTTTTGAGCAAGCTCCTGGCTATGATTTCTTCTTGATCTCTGGTTTGGGGAGAATTCTTCCCCAAGAATTCCGAAATCTTGTCATTTTGACTAAGTTTCTATCTTTTACATTTTTTTTTTTTTTAATTTCTGAAACAGGCCCCAGGCTATGAGCTAGCCGCTAGTACAGAGCCCGATGCGAGGCTCAAACCCACAAACTGAGATCGTGAATCAAGCTGAAGTCGGCCACCCAACCGACTGACCCATCCAGATGCCCCTACATGTTTTAAAAGCCTGTTTTGTTTCCTGTACCTGAGAGAACTACTGTATTAAAAAGGAGTCCTACACTGTCCAGGGCCTGGCACTCCAGGAAGTGTTTCTGGTGTATGCTGTGGTGTGTGCACTCTGCTGTTGTTTTGGCTGCTCTTTCTCTCTGGTCAGCCCTCTGCAGAGCTTCTCCATTTTTGCAGCAGTGAAGTGTTTGGACCTTTAAGTAGGTGTGCTTTGATTTGTTTGTTGAAGTAATCCTGGAAAAAAATGGGGGGGGGGAGGACTAATCCCATAAAAAGAGAAAAGGAACAGATAATCAAAAACTTTAGGGCTGATTCTAGGGAAAAAAGGAAAAAAATGAAGAAGAAAGAAAAAAGGAAATGACAAAAAAAATTTGTCTGTGGTGCATGTGTGCTGTGCTGGTCTGGAGGAGAGGCTGGCTGCATGTGGCTTAGTATCACTGTTGTCCCAGTGAATAAGCAGTTGCCGGCACAGAGGGGTGTAGGGTGTGGTGTAAGGGGGTCTCCCCTCCACTGAGGGATGCTCTGTTGCTCTCTGAAATCCCACCACGTTGGGTCTGGGGGCGTAAAATAGTACCACCACAATCTCTTCTCCCAGGACTGGGGATTTCAACCCATGCTGCTCAAGCAGGCTTCATGGATTAGTGAGGGAAGTCAGCTTGCTCTGTGCCAAAACTCTTGCATTTTTCTTTGGTGCACAGCTGGGATTCAAAACCCGAAGTCCTAAAGGATGGCGCAAAACACAGACTTGTTTCCCTCTCCTGGAGTAAAGCCTTTCCACCCTACCGACTAAAGACCTTTAGCTGGCACCTGCAGGGTTCTCTCCCAGTGCACCCACCCAATGGCTCAGAGATCACTATACCAGACTATGCCCTTGGGGGCCAGCGCCCTCCTCCCCAAGAGCATTCACCATGGCTCTACTCTGGAGAAAGTACCACACTTTGTGCACAAAATACTTTCTGCAGAAAAAGAACTGGCATAGTCAATACTTCTGGCTCCCCAGTCCATGGGCCAGAAAGGTTTTCCTCTTGTGCGAACTCAGTGCTGCACTCACAACCCCTCTCTTTCTCTCCCTTTTGCCTCTCTACAGATAAGGGTTCCTTCCCTGGCTCTGCCATAAATTTTATCTCCCCCAATTCACACTGACGCACCTCACATCTGCCAGATCCTTCTGCCACTCCATAGATCTATTTCCTGTGTTCCAAGTAATCTGACCTCAATACACCTGTTTTTGAGGGATGGGGAAAATCCAGGGTCCCCCCCCCCATTCTCCACCATCTTAACCTGTCTCCATCTCTCATAGGGAAAATTATGTAATGAGGGCCCAATCATTCAGAATCCCTTATAATACTGACGAAGTCTGGGCAAAGGTTTACCTTATTTGTGTAAGTAAAGTCCACTTAAAACATCTATTGTCAAAAGTCCTCACAAGTACTTTAACACCACCTGTTTATATACACGTTTTAAATGTTAAAAATGATGCTTAAATGTATTATTCATTAAATAGGAAGGACTTCTTTGGGTAAGGCATTCTTTGTTATTTTCTTAACCTGAAGCTCAATGAAACAAACTCCAACTTCACTATATTCTTAGATGGGCCTCTGAACTGATGTTTACACAGGCCAACCTGAGCTCATTCCCTAAGTAAAAGCCTTTGTTTTACCACGTTCTCAGAGGAGCAGGGTCCTTTGAACAGCCAATGGGTATAAATTAGGCAGTAGTGACTGCTGACTCTTTATATTCAATCATCAAGCAGGTACAATAAAGAGATGCTGTTAGTTCTTCTCTGCCAAAATTCCTCTCCTTATCATATATTTAAAGATGTGCTTGAAGAGGTTGTTTTTGTTTTTATAAAAAATAAAATATATATATATATATACATATATAACGTGCTTCTGTGAAGTAGATAGAATTGGAGGCAGAGAAGGGGAATTTTCGTTTTTAAAATTACATATGCAATTCTGTGTTAATTTTTAAAACAAGCTTGTATAATTTAAGAAATGGAAAGTTAAAAATTAAAAAGCTGTTTGAGAGGGTCTTATGTGAAATTCGGCTAAATTTCTTCAATCCTAACATTAAATTGATACTGATCTGAGCACCTGAGAGAATGAAGTGAGACGTACGAGGAGGAAAGGGAGAGGTATGATTAAGGCAGGATGAGAGAGGGGACACTCTGATAGTTGTGAAAAGGCAAGAACCTGGGAGAGCAAAGGAGGGCCATGTGCCAGGGAGCAGGATCAGGATTCGATAAAGTCAGACTTGTATATTCACCAGTTCACCTGCACAGGAGATGCCTAAGGTATTGGCAGTGTTGGGAATGGTTTTCTTGAAGAGGGAAGTAGGGGGAGGATGTTCTCAGTGGATGGCGACAGTGGTTAGGTTTCTTTCCAGGAAAGAGCAATTTACTTTAACGAGTAAGATGGGACATAAGGGATGATCTAGGTTTGTGTAATGAAGCTGGTACTGGGGAGTTTTCTGGATTACAATGAACTAACTGCAATTGCTCTAAGGAAGAATAACACGGATGGGCAGGAAGTGACTGGGGCAGCTGAGAACAAAGGGATACCAGGCTCTTCCTTAGCAAACTGAGGCTGTCTTGAAGTCTATCCATGGTTTTTAATATTTCTAGTAGGAAAAAAGATACCAAATGGGCAACAAATGAAAAAACAAACCAAAGCAAAACAATCCAACTCACCATTCTGGTTAACAGCTGGTTTTAAATATGAGAGTTAAGCTTTCAAGGTCTTCATTCTTTAAATGTAGTTCTTCAAGCAGAGTCTCTATAAACTGGGTGAACACCACATTTTCCTGCGAATGCTTCTGGATGCCAAGAATTGGGGCCAGTCTGAAAAAAACCAAAAATATTAAATGCATACCCATGAAATAAGAAGGACTAAAGGGGCTCCTGCCTTCTACCAGGCAGAGGGAATTTTGTTACAGCAGAGAGATGAAGACTCTCTGATGTAACAAAATTCCCAGAGACAGGAGGCTTTACTAATAAAAGCAGAGGAGAAATCTCAGGAAAAGACTGAAAGATCAAACATATTGTTGAGTAGGGAAATAAACCTACAAGCCTGAATCTGTAACATGTTCTTCATTACCCCAGGAAAAGCCACCAAGTTCTTCTCTGAAATGAAAATAAAGTATTTCCACTTGGGGAAAGGAGGCTGTGGAAAGAAGCTTTTAAGTGAGAATTGTTTTTAAACCATACTGAATATTTATATTGCCTGAAAAAAAAGATAATGATAAACAGGATTACATTTTGGATGAAACCTTAACATTTTTATTTTTAGAACACTAAATGAATTACATTTCATAAGGCATTTAATACAAACTTTTGAAGGAACACTGCTTCTTTCTCAAGGCATTTCTGTAAATATTCAAGACAGATTATATGTAATAGTCTCAAAAGTAATTTTCAATGAAATGTCATTAAATATTCACTTTTAAAAATTAAGCTCACCAAAGATTAAGACCATTTTCCATAATATATGTAAAAAATACATAATATGTAATTATATGCCATGTCATGTTCTTCTTGAGATTACCTACTTAGCATGTTTAAGTATATAATTGTATGTACGTCTGGAGAGATCATACATACATCTTTCCAGAGAGCATGCATCAGAGAGCCTTTGTAAGTTATATTCTGAAAAGTTTTTGGGGAGAAAATACTTTTATCCTTATCTTTAAATAGTCTTATACTTACCATAAGGGTCTTCCAGATGCTTTTTTCCCCCCCCCAACATTGGTCACTGTCACCAGGCACAGCAAATACAAATAAAATAACCTTCTGATTTAAATCAATAAGGCTCAAGGAATCAGAGTGGGGCAATTCCACAGTAGTGACTGTGGAAGGCAAAATGTTATTTTCTGAGAGATTTCTTTTTTGTCATACTTATCTAAAGGTAGCTGGCACTTTGAGGAGGTGGTAAATTCTCTATTATTTCTCAAGGTATCTTAGCAAGAAGTGGAGACTAGATGACCCTAAGAGTGCAGTGAAATCCAGAGTTCTAAGTGGGAAAACCACGGTAGTGTATTCCTTCCCCACCTTTCCTATATTTCTTTACAGCTGGAGAAAGCAGCACTTATGAGCTTTGGCTGCAGGTATTCCCCAAAAGCAGGAAACAGGACCACCCAACCTGGCACTTGGGCAAACTTAGGCATCTGTGGCCAGCTGTTCCTGAGGCATCTTCCTGCAGTGAAGGTGGAAACCAGAAGTAGCTCTGGGTTTTCTCACATGTATAAAGTTGCTCCTTCCCTGCAATAAGACCAAAGTTACTGGGGATTGGATAACATTAGCTAAAATAAAAGCAAGAAGTCAGAGGAGGTAACTCGGATATGTCAACTCCATACAGACCTAGCTTTTGTGTTATTTAAGAACGGTACTTACACGGCACATCCAAAACCATTCCTCTGACTTCCAAAGATACTAGTATTTGGTTCATATAGAAAACAAAGTCTCAATTAATTCTCAAAGTGCCATTAGTATGTTTTAAAACTTACCCTCAGATTAGAAGTAAATGTTGACTAGATTTCTCAACTTGTGTGCCCGTATAAGAGCAGAAAATAAGATCAAGAAGCAGCTTTTAACAAAATTGTTCTATCAAGTGCCAGAGTTATAAAATATTTTAGGAACATTTCTGATACTTCTCTAGCAAACTTACAGGGCTTAAATTATAATAGCTTCATTATGTGTTCAAATACACCTAAAAATTTTGTTTATAAAGAAAAACGTGGGAAGACAGTGCCTTAGAAAAGACCCTCAGCTCCTCTTTGACACACTGAATCTACACCTCCATGTAGACCAATTCCTCCTCAAGAACTGAGAGCTGACTGAACAGCTTTTGTACAACCAAGGATTGAGGGACCACCTAGAGAAAGGAGCAATGGAGACATAAAAAACAGGAATCGTGCCCCGATGTGGCAATCTGCAGTGGAGGAGGATAGTACTGAGGGACCAGGAGTAGACCTCAGCCTTTGTGGCACAGGAAAAAAAAAAAAAAGCCGCACTTTAAAAGGGCATCTAGAATATAAAGGAACCAGTTCTAGAGCATTTGATAAAGGGCAGAGAGCTGTTCGAACACTCTCCGTGGGTCAGAGGTACTGGCCAGTACCACTGTTTATGTTCCGTCTCTATGCCATCAGGTAGACAAGAGCAGGGTACAGGCATCGGAGTTGGCCTGCTGCTTCACTGAGCCCCAGCCGCCCTGCTACACAGGAAAAAAGGCTGTAGATTAAAAGAATAGCTAGTATCTAAAGGAATAAGCCCCAGGGAGTCTACCAAAGGGCCAGGGAGCTGCTGGAAAGCTATGGTGTCAAAGGTACTAGTGAGTGCCATTGTTTATGTCCCCACTGCCCCTTCACAGCACGTACCAAATCAGGGTCTGGGCAACCTAACGCACACCAGCTCTAGCTGTCTCCCTAAGATAGCCACAGTGTGGTGCACACTGAACCACCCCTGGACAGCACCCACTACAGCTCCAGCTGTCTTGTCAAGGCAACACGGGCACAAATCATCCTGTATCTGCTTCAGTTCTACATGACTCAGCAGGTCAACTACCGCACAGAGTGCCCTCGGGACTCCCCAGCCCACAGCGGCTTCAGCAGCAGCTGTCCTGCCAGGACCCCTCAAATGCGGAAAGCTCTGAGACCTCCTGGCTCCAGCCATCCTGCCTGGGTGTTCCTCACATGGAGGGCCTTGCGCTCCCTGGCCTACACTTGCTTCAGCTCAATCAAGGAGCACCCTGTATGGAGTGCCTTAGGATTACCTTGTTCACGCCTGCTTCAGCTCCTGCCATCCCACCAGGGCGCCCTGTGCCCATTCAGTTCCAGCCACCTTGCCAGGGTGCCCTATGCACAGTGCTTTGTGAGACCCCCTCCCACCCACCCTCTAACCCCTGCTGCCCATTTTGGCTCCAGCCACCCTGCCAGGGTGGTACATGCCTGGAATGCCTCAGAGCTCCCAGCCTATACCAGTTACAGCATCAGCCAGACAGCTAAAGTCACAAACACAGTCTACACCAGAGCTATTTCTACTCAAGGCCATTATTTCAAGTCTAGGAGAAACAGCTGTTCTGCCTAATTCACAGAAACCTAGAAAGTCAAACAAAATGAGACAGAGGAATGTGCTCCAAAAGAAAGAATAAAGCAAAATTTCAGAAAAAGAAACAAATGAAACCAAGACCAGCAGAGTTCAAAGGAATAGTCATAAAGATTCTCACTGGACTTGAGTGGATAAACTGAGAACTTCAACAAAGCCACAGACTACTCTTCAATCAGAGTTGAAGAATACAGTAGCAAATGAAAAATACAACGGAAGGAATCAACAGATTAGAGGATGCAGAAGAAAGGCTCACCAATCTGGAAGACAGGATAATGAAAAACATCCAAGCTGAACAACAAAATACTACAAGAATTTTTAAAAATGAGGGTAGGTTAAGGGACTTCTAGGACAATATCAAGTGTACTAACATTCACATTATAGGGGGTCCCAGAAGAAGAAGAGAGAGAAAAGGGCAGACAAATTGAAGAAATAATAGCTAAAATCTTCCCTCACCTGGGGAAGGCAACAGACATCTAGGTCCAGGACACAGAGCCCTGAATAGGATGAACCCAATGATATCTACACCAAGACACATAACAGTTAAAATGTCAAAGATGAAAGAATCTTAAAAATTGCAAGAGAAAGCAATTGTTACATATAAGGAAAACCCCATTAAGCTGTGAGCTGAAATTCTGCAGGCCAGAAGGAGGTGGTAGGATATAGTCAAAGTGCTGAAAGGAAAACCTACAACTAAGAGTATTCTACCAAGCAAGGTTATTCAGGATAGGAGAGAGAGAGTCTCCCAGGCAAACAAAAGTTAAAGTTCATCACCACTAAGCCTGCCTTACAAGAAATATTAAAAAGACTTTCTAAGCAAAAAAAAAAATCATAATTAGAAATTTATGAAAGAAAAAACTTCATAAGTAAAGCAAACCTATGGTAAAGGTAGCAGATCAATCATTAATAAAGCTAGTATGAACACTGAAAGGCAAAAGTAGTGGAGCCCCTGCACGGGTCAGTCAGTTAAGCATCTGACTCTTGATCTCAGCTCAGGTCTTTATCTCAGAGTCATGAGTTGAAGCCCCACATTAAAAAAAACAGAAACAAAAACAAAAAAAACCTAAACCCAAGTAGTAAAATCATCAGACATTTCTCCAAAGACGACATCCAGATGGCCAAGAGATGTATGAAAAGATGTTCAACAGCACTCATCATCAGGGAAATGCAAATAACCCCAATGATATAACATCTCACATTTGTCAAAATGGCTAAAATAAACCTCAAGAAACAACAAGTGTTGGCAAAGATATGGAGAAAAAGAAACCTTCTTGTGCTGTTGGTGGGAATGCAAACTGGTGCAGCCACTGTGGAAGATAGTATGGAGATTCCTCAAAAAGATAAAAATAGAACTACCCTGCAATTCAGTAACTGCACTACTGGGTATTTACCCAAAGAATAAGAAAACAGTAATTTGAAGGGATATGTGTACCCCTATATTTACTGCAGTATTATTTACAATAGCCAAATTATGGAAGCAGCCTACATAGCTCTTAATAGATGAATGGATAAAGAAGTATACACACAGTATTATTCACTCATAAGAAAGAATGAAATCTTGCCATTTGTAACGACACTGAGCACTGAGTAATGTGTGCAATTGTTGAATCCCTATTCTTATATACCTGAAAGTAATATAACACTGTGTATTAACTATGTTGGAATTAAAAATTTTTTTTAAAGTAGTAAAATTGATTATATCTAAAAATCAGTTAAGGGACTAAGAAAATAAAAAGATGTAAAATATGACATTATATATGTTAAACATGAAGAGGAAGAGGAAAAATGTGCTTTCAGAATGTGTTTGAACTTAATCAACCATATATAACAAACCCACAGCTAACATCATACTCGGTGGTGAAAAATTTATTGGGACAACACCAAAATAAAAAACTTTTGCACAATGAAGGAAACCATCAACAAAATGAAAAGGCAACAGAATGGGAGAAGATATCTGCAAAGGATAGATCTGATGAGGGGTTAATATGAGGGGTTAATATCCAAAATATATGAAGAACTTAAACAACTTAACACCAAAAAAGACAACCTGATTAAACAACGGGCAGAGGACCTAAAGAAAACTTTTTCTAGAGAAGATACACATCTGGCTAACAGACACATGAGAAGATGCTCAATGTTACTAATCTAATACAAATCTAAACTACAAAGAGTTACTACAAAGAGTCACCTTACACCTGTCAGATTGGCTTAAAAAAAAAAAACCCAAAAAATAACAAGCACTGGAGACAAAGTGGAGAAAAAGGAACCCTCATGAAATATTGGTGGGAATGTAAATTATAAAGCCACTGGGGAAAACAGTATAGAGGTCTTTAAAAAATCAAAATAGAAATACCACACGATCTGGTAATTCCAGTACTAGGTATTTACAGAAAGAAAACAAAAATATTAATTCAAAAAGAGTTAAATACCCCTATGTTTACTATACCATTATTTACAATAGCCAATATATGGAAGCACCCAAGTGTACACTGGTGGATAAGGAAATTATGGGGTGTACACACACACACACACACACAGTGGATTAGTATTCAGCCATAAAAAAAGAACAAGATCTTGATATTTGCAACAACATGGATAGACCTAGAGGGTATAAGACTTGTGGAAAAAGAGAAAAGTAACATGTGATTTCACTTACATGTGGAATCTAAAAAAACAAATGAACAAAGAAACAAAATGCAGAAACAGACCCCTAAATACAGAGAACTGGTGGTTGCCAGAGGGGAGGGGGGTGAGGGGAAGTGGGAGATGCCAGAGATAAGTCACAGGGATAAAAGGTATAGCATGGGGGGGGAGTTAAGTGCCTGACTCTTGATTTCGGCTCAGGTCATGATCTCACAGTTGGTGGGATCAAGCCCAGTGTCAGGCTCTGTGCTGAAAGAGCGGAGCCTGCTTGGGATCTTTCCCCCTTCTCTTTTTGTTCCTCTCCTGCTCATACTCTTTCTCTCTCTCTCTCTCCCTCCCTCAAGATAAATAAATAGACTTAAAATAAAAGTTATAGCATAGGTATTATGGTATTATAATAGTGTTGTGTGGTTACAGATAATAGCTATAATTGTGGTGAGGACAGTGTAATTTAACACTGTATGTCAGCTATATGTCAATAAAAAAATAAATGCAAAGAAAAAGAGAGTTAAACGATTTAAGAAAACATACTTGATCCTTCCTTAACATAGTGGTTTGATCCCTTTACATAAGACTGCAAATAAATTACCTCTATGATCTTGAAAGAGGGGGATTCTACACCTCTGTGTGCAGCATGCTTCAAGGGATAACAAACTAAGTTCTAGACACTGTTCCTCATATATAAACTAAATGTCTCTTGCAGAATTTTGTTTTCTCCTTCATAGAACTTCTTTGGGGGCAAGCTCTTAAAAGTCATTCCTTCATATTCTTGAAAATAGTTCTCAATTAATTTCAAGTTCTTTTAATCTTTCCTCACGAATGCCATCTGACTGTTCCATATTCAGATTGATATGCATCCCTAAATCCCCTTCTAGCTTCTGTTTTCCTAAAATGTACTGCCCCAGAATATACATACTGTCCAAATTCATGACTTGAAAACAACAACATACTTCCCACCTGAAAGATGCCACAAAATAAAATCATGTTTATGTTATCTTTGAAGTACTATCTCAGGATCTTATCAACACCCCCCTTTTTTAACTGACTCCCCAGACTTTTCCTTTCCTCTTAACTCCTTATCTGTGCACTATTAATCATGATATGCTAATCACTTATCTCTTTTACTTTTTCATGAAAGAACTCCAATCCCTATTACATACTGAAAGGTACTCAAGCCTCTATTCTAGTCTTGAAATTTGTAGTAGTGAATATTAAATAAGTAAAGCCCAAATGACTACTTCTACTTAAAAAAAAAAAACAGTAATACACTCCAGTTGGTATTTATGTGTTTTATGTAGGAAATACATGTTTTTCAGATGTTTATTTATTTATTTTGAGGGAGAGAGACAGCAGGAGAGCAGGGGAGGTGCAGAGAAAGAAAGAATCTCAAGCAGGCTCAGCCCTGTCAGCACAGAGCCTGACATGGGCCTTGAACTCACCAACTGCAAGATCATGACCTGAGCCTAAACCAAGAGTTGGCCACTTAACTGACTGAGCCACTTAGGTGCCGTGACATAGGAAATAACTTTAAAAAAAAAATCAAAAGAAAATGTAATTGGTCATAAGTAAAAACAAAAGATTTTTATGTTTCAATTTATTTCCTTCAAGTGCTTTTAAGTAGGAATAAAACCTCTAAAGGTGACACTAAAAGTATGGCTTACCACAGTCTCTACGCTTGAGAATATAATTAGAAAAAACAACATAATACCTTACAACGTATAAATCACAAATGAGAAAGGAAGCTTCTCTTTAAAACTCCACTGATTCAAATCTCTATTCTGAAAAGACAGGCAACCTTATATAGGAAGTTCTTTACCATATGGTAAATGGTATAACAAAAGCAAAAAGCCAAGTGTCAAAATGCATCTTATTGAAAAGTCCTTTATTTGGCTGACTGCTCCCCATATGCTACACCTCAAAAAAAGAGAATGCAAGTCAGGTTAGGACAAGTACCTTTCATTTGTTATTACTGAACTATCAAACATCTGCTTAAAAGAAATTATACACAGTAGTGAGAGGACTTTTAAAGTTTGACAAGTGAAAGAATGGAGATATTTTAAAATAAAAAGTGGCATTTAGGAAAAACTCTTATATCGAAGGATTTAGAGCTGTACAAACTTTTAAAATGTTTTATTTTTAAGTAGTCTTTACACCCATCGTGGAGCTTAATTTACAACCCAAGATCAAGAGTCACATGCTTCACTGATTGAGCCAGCCAGGCACCCCTAGAGGTGTACAAATGCTTGATTATGCCTGAGAAGTCCCCTCTAATTGTGTGAGTCACTGGTTTGTATCCTCTCAACAGTGAAAGCTATATAAAGAGTTAAAGCTGTGGTTTAGTGAACAGTAGAGCTAAACAACTGAGGGAACTCTATTATCCATCTCCTGCAGTGCAATTAAAGTCAGTAATAATGACCCTGAATTTTTAAAAGGCCCTCCCCATCATTGTACCTACTGCTTCACTCACTGCACTCATTCTCACTGGATAACACATAATGCAGGTCCTGGAACCATAGAAATCATGGTACAGTCTGGGTTATCCTCTCCTGAATAATCTGGGTGATATGTGTGAAAATCAAATAGGCACTTGCTTGAAATGATATAGCACAAACATCCTTTAACCTTGCCCTCAAAACTAGGAGAAAATCAACAACTCTTTGAATTTCCTGAGTCTTTGTTATTGATTTCCAAACTCACAGAATCAAAACTGGTAGGCTATAAAATTACACTGAACAACACTCCTCAAAGTCAACAGTCTTAAGAGAAGAAAGAGCTTTGAGAATGTCTATGTGAATAAATGTCACCAGAAAGCATGGTTTGGGGTTGGAGGAAGGGACAGGAAGTGAAAAGCCACATACTTTTCTATACCTATCAGATTTGAGAAATTACTGGGTTCACACAGAGTTCTGTTGCAGTAGGGAAACCTGTTCTGCTGATTACCACGCATAAAGGTGATGAACATGCAGAGACTGCTAAAAGATTATGCTGGGCTTAAAAGAAATGTCTAAACTTATTCTCATCCTTCAGAAGTTAGTGCTGGGAAGGAAAAGGCAAGCAGCACGCATGGACACTTGGCTTGTCATTTTGCCAGTTACAAGAGAACAGATAACTACAATACTTGACCCTTGGGGGCTTAGAATAAAACAAAAACAAAAGTCTTCTGGGACAGGTGAGGTATCTTTATTACTAACGGCCTGGGTACGTGTACACTCTAAAAGATGAAGTTTAACTGCATAGTCTTATTTTATAAGCCTATATCACCCACTTAACCTCCTCAAGTGGGAATTAGTCTCAACCTATCCAGCAAGTTTCCTTTTGACAGCTGAAGTACCTGAGGCTTTGGACAGAGTAAGGGGTTTATCCAGGGTCATACTGGTTAAAAATAGTGCTAAAATTGGACACCTTTATCACAAAGGCATCTTGCTTACCAATCAAGTCTCATTATTCCTTTCTTCCTGCACTAACAATTGTCACGTCACCCATATTTTATCTTCTACTAAAAAATGGGTTGGGATATTCCCTCCTTCTCTACATGAACAAGTGCTAAATGATAAGGATTAAACCAAAATACCTCTGTCTGTACACATACACACTCTCAAAACTGAAACAAAAGAAAGCTGTGACCAGTATGTAACACAGTGGGTCAAAATGTCATCTATTTTCAGAAATTTGAGGGTTCACACAAACCCAAGATATTTTGCAAAATGCATTTCTCAGATTTTAAAAAAAAGTTTACAGTATAAACTTTGAAAAGGACTTTTATATGTATAATTCAGGGCTCCTTAGCACACAAGTAATTAGGATTTCTTATGTTAACTCTTTTTCCACCTTGCTTGTTTCTCATTAGGGAGAATGAATTAGAATATTCAACTCTGTCCGTGATTCTGTAAAAACATTTGTGTAAATGTGGCCCCTGGCTTCCTCCCTGAGGTAACAAAACACACTTGGGTACAGGGAAAGAACCAAAAAGCCATCCCTGAGGAACAGCTTTCCTTTTCCCACATATACCAACATGGACTGAGTCCTGGGCAGAGGTATTACCTCATGGCACTTTCCTAAACTGCTGGTGATGTTTTTATGTAGACAGGAAACATGGCTTTACAACTGAAAAGGAATTCAGATACTTTAAAATGGGTGGTGAGTAGATTTCTAAAGTAGAGCAAATGAATTCATTTCCCTCAAAGAAATGCCAGTTCTTTTCCCCAGTTGTTCCCTCTGTAGCAAGATCTCAACTCCTGAATCAAACATATGAAACATCAGTGATTTCCAAGTTTGTAGAAAGATTTTTTTTCTTTATGAAACTAACTGGTTGGTCTTTAACCTTTCTGTGAAGTTGCAGCAAGTGTTAACTCTTAAGGTGAGGCCCAAGTGACTTTCTTAAGGTCACAGTCAGTAAGAGATGAGCAAATAACCCAGAAGTACTCCCACTAGTCCACACTTCTAACCACTATACCACACAAGCTCACATGTCTGATTCATTTTAAGAACCGAGTATACTTTATTATTTCAAAGGCCTACTTGTATATGCTCTTCAAATAATTTCTGAAATCTGTCATTACAAAATAAAATGTGCTGATGAAAACCGACAAGTCTGTTGTTTCTAATTCATTTTTTCTCTATGACAGCCAAAAAGTACCTTCCAATGCCATTAACCTAACTGAAAACTTCAGAAGAAAGCTAAGAAGTGCCATGAAGCAAGCAAATTCTGGCAGACATAGCTCAATAAACTGATTTAGCATAGCCCTAGCACACTAATAATTGCCCTAGAATTAAGGATAGCGGTTCTTAGTTCTGTCTGTACAAATTACAATCACTTGGGTAACTTAAAAAAATATATATGCCGAGGCCCCATCCCAGACCAATGAATTAAAATCTTTGAATCAGTTATTGATATTTTTAAAAACTTCCCATGTGAGTCCAATGTACAACTAATGTTGAGAACCACTGTAAATTTCTCAACCATACAAATTTGTGTAGTTCTGATTATGTTTATGCTTGTTACTTACACAGCTGGAAGAAACTGAATAGCAAAGGAAATGACATCTTTGCATAAACTATAAAACAAAGCTGAAGATAATACAGTCACAAGGAAAGGTCTCATCTATAGGAATATATACAAGGAAGATATTTCAACCTCTGGCAGGTGAAGGAAGGCTTCTAAGTAGGCAGTGGCATCTGCACTGGGCCTTGGAGGCTAGGACAGACAGATCTCAAGAGGAAAGACATTTTAAACACAGTTCAGAGTGCTAACAAAGATATCTGTAGGGGGAAACAGTGGATGCAATTTAAGAACACAGAAGGTGGAGAGGCAGTTTGGGACCACTTTAAGAGAGCTTCAAATTTCAAGCAAAATTGTATGGTAGGAATTGGGGCATCACTAGGTTTCTGAACAAAAGTCTGCCCTAATCACGATTAAGCTTTAGTGAAATGGTTCTTACAGGTGGAGAAAAGATGGACTAGTTGAAAAGAAGAGACACATCACAAGGAAACCTGTTTGGGAAGGCTATAGTTGCAGGAATCTAGGGAAGTAATGAAAGCCTGATGTAAGTCAGCTGTACTGAGAAAGGAAAAAAACAACTGGGTAAGAGAAGTCACAAAGCCAGGACTTATTAACTGAGTAGATAGGGGAAATAAGGGCAAGAGAAACACCAACTAGTCAGCTTTCAATTCTGAATAATTACAAAGACGGAAATGTCACCAACATAAATAGGGCACTTTCAAAGATGAACTCAAATCTCAGATTTGAGCCTTTGAATTGCCTGAGCAATATCCAAATGTAGATGCCCAACAAAAAATAAAGTTTTGTCTGCAACCTAAGAGAAATGTCAGAGCTGAAGATACAACTTTGGGGGAAGAGACACAAGAAATGTTTGGGATGACTAATGTTCTTCCTAAGATAACTCCATTGTCCTTTTACCAATTGTATTTGTGCCGATTTCTTGAACTAACCTCTCCAGTATTCTGAATCCCTTGCATCCTTAATATTCCTATTCATGAAAACTACAAGCTGAGATCAATGCTATAGCTGGCTTTCCCTACACCTACAGCAGCATGGCTAACCACCAACCACTGGGAGTAGGTGGTCACTTGATCTCTGGCCATTTCTGAGTACTCAGTGTCACTTGTCGATTTTCTCTGTCCCTGGGATAGGGTCCTCTTCCAGATCCTCTTAATGACTGCTCTGGTACCACTATTTTCACCCTCTATTCAATCATCATCTCTTGACTCTGAGAACACAACTTCATATCCTAGTTCATAAAAAATGAAGTTGTCAGCTGTGATTTAAAAGTCTCTCCTTGCTATTTACAAACTTATTTATAGCCACATTATTCTTCACTTATTTTCTTCCAGTCTATTTAAGCTATTCCATCTGCCTGTGACCATGATCCCATTTCTTTGTGCCTCCTCTGGGACCCTATTCCATAGTATATATCTACTCCTCCATCTCATTCTCAATTTCAGATTATTTTCTTTACTGGCTTCTTCTCCATACCATATTCACATGCTTAAGTATCCTTTCAAAACAAACTGTTCAATCTTTCTCCTACCCTTATCATTAAGTCTCAAAAGAGAAATCAACATTGCTGACTCTACTTCCCCATCTTAATCTTGGATATAAGGGTTTATATATTTCTCCTAGTAATAGAAAAAGGGTTTTTTCCAAATGTGCATTTTTCCCCTTGGGTAGAAAATACATATCTGTTTCTACTTTTAATGTACAGTTGACCCCTGAACAACATGGGTTTGTACTACTACATGGTCGACTTATACACAGATTTTTTAAATACAATATAGTAAATGTATTTTCCTGATAATTTTCTTAATAATTTTATTGTGACAATAGGGTATGTAACACATACAACATACAAAATATGCATTAATCAACTGCTTATATTATTGGTAAGGCTTCTGGTCAACAGTAGGCTATTAGTAAAGTTTGGGAGGAGTCAAAAGTTGTATGTGGATTTTTGACTAGTGGGGGGAGGGGAAGGTTAGTGCTCCAGACCACATGTTGTTCAAGGATCAACCATATATATACATATATGCATGTGTGTGTGTGTGTATGTGTGTGTGTGTGTGTGTGTATATATATATATATATATATATAATATGTATAACCTTAGCTGCAGAGAATTAGTTGGTGGCATTTAATTTTATAGTTTTGGGAACTGGGAGCATGTGAAAGTTGTGTAAATCTCGTTTGAAATGAGCATTTTTCTCTGCAATGAACTCATAAGAATACTAGTTATAACCTGGTAACTGCTTTATTCTTACAAAACATTTTTGCAGTGTAGCTGATTTGCCACTCATTGTAATTAAAAACCTCCATGTAATAGAGAACATCATAATGTAGGGCTCTAAAAACTCAATGGAAAGAAATATCGGTAAATAAATAGAACTCTGAAGTACTGCAGGCAATTCAGTTACTAGAACATGATTTCACTTCCACAGAAATCGTAGGTGTTCACCAAGCAGTTTGTAGTAGTTTTCCAGGTACTTCGGCTCCATTGGAATATTTACTATTAAGAACTGTGTATTTTGATATGTCCCGTGTTTTAAGGCGAGTATACCTTTTCTAGTTATACTAAAATGACAGAAAGCTAACTCTCAAACTCCTCATTCAAAATGGATAATGGATCAACACAAATAGCAGTAATACAATATCAAGCCTCGTTTTACCCTTTGGCCTTAAAATCTTCTCTAAAGCTTTATAAAAATAATTAAACAAGGAGTAAAACGGAAACATTTGAATTTTGCCTCCAAGAACTATGTTACTTTAGTGTTAACTAGAACTATCAGAATGAGAAAAGTCAGAGGCAGGAAGAATTTAAAAAGGTGTTAAGTCTCTACAATAAACAATCTAAACGGAAGTACTGAAAGACAACAGAGGAAAAACACACTAAGCAATTAGGATCTTGAATTTAACAAACACTCGATACACCTGGGAATAATCATTTTTTTCTCCTTAAAACTTCACTTCAAGTTTGCAAGGTTAGTTAATAAAGTACATTCATAAAACTAGTTAAAGAAAGAGTTTGCCTCCAGAGTAAAATTTTCCATTAGGACCCATTAATATTTGATAAATGCTTCCAATTCAACGAACAAATATTACCATGTAAAACATTTAAAGAATTCTCAAGAACTGTGTCTGTGATGAACCAGATAAATAAAAGATTTAGTGCCATACTATACTTGGTGATTAACTGCTCTATAACCAATTCTTCTATTTTATCATTTATCAGTCTATAGAAGATAAAAGAGTTAAGTTCATGGAAAGTAAGAGAAAAGCAGTATTTGGAATTAATCAAGTCTTTAAATCAAAGATACATTTTAAAAATGTATCTTTTAATACATAATATCTTAAAAATGTTCACTAATTTTATAATTATAGGAGTTAAAAAACAGTATATTTACATCTAGCTTTGTTTTTCATTAATTTTATTAAAGATTTTATAAAAATCTATTTGAAAAACGCAATTCTAGATTTGAAAGTAGCAATTCTTTTTAGGCTAAATAGTCACACCCTTATCAGACTACCCACCCTGGAAAATATGAATCATTACAGAGACACAGGGTCACTGTCCTTCCTTTCACCCATACTCGTAAGCAACTATTTTGTTTTTTCCTGTGCAATGCAATTTTACCAGTGCTACCAATTCTGTATTTAAGTCTATAACATCAACAATAATTTATCCAAGTCTTTCCTATCCCTCCATTCATTTGCTTTATTCTACATATACTCACTGAGTACTTAATAAACGCTAGATTGAGAGATGGAGTGCTTGGCACCAGGGAGACAAAAGTCATCTAGACAATGTCCTTGGCTGAAGGAGATTATGTTTTGGTAAGAAAACAGTTTCAAATTTACCTCACTTACTGTAGGCACCTTTCCAGGTTTACTACTGCTTATGCACTGTCCAAACAAAAATGGATAAATGGAAAGCCTCTTATTTTCATTTGGAAAGTGTGTGTGTGTGTGTGTGTGTGTGTGTGAAATACATGTATATGTCCCTAGGAATGATTTGTGGTTCATTAAAGATGAGAAGACAGGGAAGGTAAACATCATGAAATATGAAAAAAAGTCACCAGAATTAAACATAGTGGCTATGTCAAGCTTAGAAAAGCTGCCTTAAATTAACTCTCCTAGGGAAGATCACTGACTGTGGTGGAAGTGGGTAACAATCAGAGCGGGTAATGAAGCAATAATACTAACATGGGTATTGGATGAGGAAATATAGAAGGTTTGGTTCATTCACTTTTGAAACTAAGTACAGAAGGCAGAATGTTAGCAAATATTACATTCAAGGTGAGGAAAAAGAAACATGTGGAGGAAGAAGTGGGAAAGAGAGGTGGGTGACAGGGTTTAGAGAAGAAAAATTAAAGGCAAATTTGCCTTTGATGACATTCCCAGTTTCTTCATGGGCTGTCTCCTGTCAATTACCCTGTATCTTTTCAGTATTCCTGATTCTGCCTATCTAACATCTCATTGACCCCTGCCACCAACATGCTCAAGCCTCCACTATCCTGAGAAGTCTTCGGAAGATTTACCATGTCACGTCAGGTTATAATCACTCCCCTTTCTTCCTCTGGCTACCATATGAAAAGAGTGGTCAACATATGCTACATTGTCTACTGCAGCAACCCTTGCAATCTGGTCTCAATGCCTATCATTCTAAAAAAAAACTGCCTTCTTGAAGGTCACCTACAACCACCTAGTTGCCAAAGGTGTAGCTTTTTTTTTTTTCAACAGAGGATAAATACCTGGTTCTCAGAAAAGTAGTTACCACTTCTTTCTGAAACCTCACACCTGCTTTGGATTCCTTGACAGTGTTCTGGTTGGATACATACCTTTCTGAAGTACACTGTGTTGAGGAAAGTGCATGCATTTTGAAGTCAGACAGGTCTGAGTGTGAGTCCCAGGTATGATCTTGGACAAATTACCTGTCTTCCTAGAGTCTATTTCTTCCTCTGAGAAATGGGACACCACTACTGACCTTACTGGATTGTGAAGATTAAATAACGTATGTAAAGAATCTGGTATGGTGCTGCTCATAGCTGATGTCCCTCCTCTTTCTGCTATCTCTGGAGTGCTTAGGCATCCTCGGCATGGATGCGGCTGTTCCAAAGGTTCTATCTCAGCTTGACTCTGCACTTAACACCCTCTACCTCTGCCAATTCACCATTTTAGTGCTGAATCAAAAATCTAGGTATCTGATTTTCCTTACCACTTTGTTTTAAAGTTTTTTAACTTTTTACAAATAATATGACAAAATAATTTGTGACGAGAACTGTATAGCTGGTCAGATGAGCTTCAGACTGCATTACTTTAGGATCAACTTTGCTTATTTCCAGCAGGGTCCCTCCTGGGGGGTATTTTTATCCCCTCCATTTGATTCTTATAGTTGTGGTTCTTTATCCAAAGCCCAGCTCCTCAGTCATGCCTTACTCTACTGAACAGGCCATTTCTCTTTCCACTTCAGAGCTGGAGGCATGAACTCTGGAAATGTGCCCATATAACATGCAAGTGAAACAAAAAGCATCCAGCCAAGCATGATCATGATAACAAGTAACACAATGTCTAAGACGCAATTGCACAGTGAAAGACTATTCACCAAGATTTTGGCAAAGGAGCATGCTCGTGAACTCTCAGTTGGTAGAGGCCTTGCATGTTCCAGTCCTTGGTTCCAAAGGATCCACAATGCCCTCCTTTACTGCTTCTCCTCGGGTCCATCCTATTCTTCTCCTTACAGATGTACCCAAATTTCCTTCCAGAAAGCTGGGTTGTGGTCCCTGGGTGCTAGCACCTTTCCCATAGTACTCAGGGTCCATGCTGGGGCACTGGTACAACACTGAGCCTGGGCATTGGACACGGGTGGACTCCTTATCATTCTTTAGCTCCGATTCAACATTTTCAACTACCTAACTGGGGAACCACCCAACTAAACAATCTGCCTAAACCCTAAACTGAACAGGAATAGTCTCAGTGCCTGAGGAGCACATATTAGATGACATGAACCATTTTTTCTAAAATTTTTGATTGTTTATTTTTGAGAGACAGTGTGAATGGGGGAGGAGCAGAGATAGATGGAGACACAGAATCTGAAGCAGGTTCCAGGCTGTGAGCTGTGAGCACAGAGCCCGATGTGGGGCCTGAACTCATGAACCATGAGATCCTGACCTGAGCTGAAGTTGGACACTCAACCGATGGAGCCAGCCAGGTGCCCCCAAGCACCATCTCTTAAAATTAGTTCCCCCTATTTCCCTAAAGGCACCAATATCTTCCCAGTCATCTGTCTTAATACAGGCATACCAAGATGCTGAAGGTTTGGTTCTAGACCACTGGAGGAAACAGAGTATCACAATAAAGTCAAATAATTTTTTTGGTTTCTTAGTGTACATAAAAGTTATGCTTACACTATATTGTAATCCATTACATGAAATACTATTGTCTAAAAAAAATACACCTTAACTAAAAAATAATTTAAAAATTCCATAACCTGAGCTTTCAGTGAGTCATGATTACTGATCATAGGTTACCACAGCAAATCTAATAATAATGAAAAGTCTGAAATACTGCAAGAATCACCAAAATGTGACACAAAGACCCAAAGTGAGCAGCAGATGGTAAGCGGTTGGAAAATGGTGCTAATAGACTTGCTCAATGCAGGGTTGCCACAAACCTTCAATCTGTAAAAAAAAAATCCGATTACCTACAAAGTGCAATAATGTGGAGCCTAATAAAATGAAGTGTGCCGATATTTTGACATCATTATTTATCCACCTCCCACAAGGCTAAACCTTGTCGATTTTCAAGTTGTAATATCTCTTATCATCTACAGGTCTCTCCCATTCAATTCTCATTGTAATCATTTTAGTTCACTGCCTCATCACTCTTTGGTTAACTAGGCTGTTACTATTGGAGTCTGAGAAAATCAATTTCATAAATGGTGTGGGCAGAATGAGAATGCAAGAGATTAATGAAAAGCACTGAAATCACTGACAGCAGACTAATTCTTCAAGAAATTTGTCAAGTGAATGGATGATAGCCAGAGGGTGTCAGTGAGGTTAAGGACAAAGGATAAAAGTGCTTCTTCTGTTTTGTTTTTAAACTTTAAAGATGAGTAAGCAGTTGTAGGCAGGAGGGAAGGTGTCAACAAAGAGCAAGAAAGGACAGTTTTCTAATTAATCTCATTCATACATTCACTCAATCACTGCCAGATATTTATTGTGAATCTATAAGCAAAGTGTATAATAGTGAATAAAATCAAAGAACCAGCCCCTAAGATCTTCAAGTTGAATGAGGGGGGCAGACCATAATCAAGTAATCATTCAATTAAATATAAAATTGAAAACAGAACAGTGTTGGAAAGATAAGTGCATGGTATTATTAAAAAAAACAAAACCCTATTTGTAAACATATCTGCTCTAGTCAGGGAAACAAGAAAGATTTCTTGAGGAAGAAACACTTCCTCAAGTTCTAAAAGATCAAGGAGAACTAACCAAATGAAAAGAGGAGGGAAGACTGTCTTGGACATAGGGAACAACCTGTGTCCTATGGTGAGAGAGAGTGATGAGAAGGGCTGAAAGAAGGTCAGTGTGCTGGGAAGGAGGAAAACAAGGTAGGGTGGTGTGAGGAGGGGGCTGGAGAAGAAGGGGCTATACTGCACAGGGCCATTTAGGCCATAATAAGAAGTTTTTCTTTAACAGCAATTGGAAGTGGCTGAAGGACTGTTTCAGGGTAGAAGACACAATCAGATGTGACTCCAGACCTCTGCAAGACTGATCTTCCTAAAGCACGGGCTTCATGACCGTACTCAGCTCAAAACCTAAAAAATGACTTTCACTCTCCACTGAAGTTTATCTGCCATGAAAAGATCTATCTCTATAATAGACCCAACTTTCCAATCACTCTTTCCAGTTATTTTGTACTCTTCAAGAAATCTTTTTGCTTTTTTTCATGCTACAAGTACCTCCCAGAATGCCCTCATCCTTTTATTTCTATTTCTTGACACCCTTCCTATTTTGGGGGGTCAACACAAAGCCCACTGCTATGAAACTTTTTTTTAATTAAATCTTTCTAGTCCAGATCTTTTGCCTCTGAAACTACCAAGTCTATGCTTCCTTTGCCCATATGATACATTTAACTTTTTACTGTGGTTACCTGTGCACCCATTCATATCCCCTTTTCTTCAACATCCAGTAGGCTGTAAAGTCTTTGAGTGCAGAGGCTTTGCTTAACCTCTGTATCCACTACAGAGCCCAAGAGACAGTCTTACCAGAAGCAGCTGCTCAATAAACATTTGTTGTCTATTTTTAAATTAGGTTTCTAAGTATTTGGAACCTTTCCAATTATTGTTTAGATGCCAACTTCTACACTAATTTAGAGTTATGATGCTATAACAAAGTATAGATCTCTATGGGCTCTACTTATGTTGATTTTCATGGCATGGTGTGAGAGACCAAAAAAAAAAAAAAAAAAAGAAAGAAAAAAAAAAAAGACTAGGGGTGCCTGGGTGGTTCAGTCAGTTGAACATCTGACTTTGGCTCAGGTCATGATCTCACAGCTTGTGAATTCAAGCCCCAGATTGGGCTCTGTGCTGACAGCTCAGAGCCCGGAGCTGGCTTCGGAATCTGTGTCTCCCTCTTTCTGCCCCCACCCCCCACTCACACTCTGTCTCTTCTCCTTTAAAAATAAACATTAAAAAAAAAAAAAAAAAGACTAAACCAACTCTTTAGAAGAAAAATCAGAGCTACAGTGCGGGTACTTATCAAATCTTTGGCTAATTATAAGATAATACTATCTCAGAGAAGAAACTTGAGTTGCCCTACAATATCTACAGTTCAAAGAAGATTGATCAATGAACACTTGAGATCTTTTCATCAATGAATGAAAAAAACAGTAGGAAGTAAAAAGCATTACTCTGGAACCACTTTAAACATTTCCTTAAGTGTTATCTGAAAAAAGAATCTGGAATTCTCACATCAAAATTCTTTCTAGACATCCCTATTCACTGACAACACTTATTCCCAGAATAAAACGTAAAGGATAATAATTTAAAAGAGGGAAAACAGGTCCATGGATGGTAGTGATGATTCTGTAAGCAAAATAGTTTTAAAACATATTTTTACATTAAAGTAATCAGCTTACACATTTTATTTTGCTCTTCACCACTGTAAGTGTAATGCCGAGGCACTAAACCAGTTCATTGTCTCTTTTTGTAATCAGGGTAGGTTCCTCAGCTTTAATGAGGGAAGTGATACAATGTCAGCTAATACAATGTCAGTCTGCAGTAGAAAGAGAGTAAAGGAATCCTGGGGGTGTGGGGTGTTCCTTCCCAGTGACTTAAATGAGCGCTCTGTAATGTTTCCACAGAGTGACTATCTGTATCACTCAATGCATTTCTTTGGCAAGTTTAATGACTAAAATCATTAAGTAACAATACTTAGGCAGTATTACTATGGCTCTTTATCAGCAAAATTAAATTGCTTTCTATACTCAATATACTCATCCTCACTGTCTCCTTCAGTAACCTTTGGCCTACTGCATTAGAATAATTTCTTACATATAACATCTCAGAGTTGAATTCACACTGCTAAATTGATTTAACTTGGAGTCTAACCTCTCATTTTGCCAACAAGAAAAGAAAAACAACAACAACAACAAGAACAAAAACAGGATATAATCCAGAATGAGACTAAATTTAGGGTTTTAAGAGCCCTTGAGTAGCTAAAGGTAATAGAATTACATTTAATAAAAATGATTAATAAAAATTATTCACATAAATTTAAATTGCATTTACTTTTATTCTAGGCATAAAAGTAAAGTCCCAAAATCAAGAGGCAAATGAGGTTAGTAAGGACTTTAAAGAAAAATAAGTAGAAAAGAAGAACATGCCATGAAGAAGTATGTCATTATGGCTTTCCAACTTCATAACTATTACCTAGGAAACTGAGATAAAAACTTTGATTATAAAAGACTATGTTAGCCAAATAAAATAAAAAGTTTTTCTATAACAGATGGTTTATGTCCTGATAATGTTTGTATTTAATGCTTTAGGATTACCTATTAATAAGGAAGCAGGGATGCTTTCCATTGATATTTCTAATTCAAAGCAAACAAGTTCTTTGTAACTCACTTTGTAGTGATATATTACATCTAAGTTTGTTTAAAGGGCTGGGCTATAGTGACTTTAAACTTTATATCTAAATCCTGTTTGTGACAGATCTATAGAGCAGCTTTGTAGATGAGAGTTGGAAAAGTTTTTCTTCATAATTGTTGTTATGCAACAATTCTTTCAGAATAGTGGTTCTAATTTTTTTCCAATGCTCTATGACTGAAATGGAACCAACCAGTGGTGTCCATATGCCCCATGATCTCACTCTTACAGTGCACACCCCTCAGGCTGGGGAGAACAGTGCCCTTAAGCCTGTTGCCTCCTAGCCTCTCCTGGCCTGACCTCTCAGTGAGCTAAGTCAGGATGTCAAAATGTCACTGACAGATATGGAGACTGACTTTTCAAGTCGAGGTTGTGACTGGCAAGGGCCAGGTGCTGCTTGCTACTTGCTGTCACCAACGCTGCCACTGCCGCTGCTTGGGATGAGGAAGCTAGACAGAACATCCTTTTGCTGAGGATCCTTGGTGACTTTAATATTACTGTGACCTGAGGTTGAGGACTCTCAGCTACTTGTGGATAAAAACACTAACCATTATAAAATTGCCAAAGACGCAAGGAATTTTGAGGTGAAAAAAAAATCACTGTAGAAAGTAGGCTTTGGTTAAAAATTTAAACAAGTATTATTTTTTTCTTTAGAAAATATCTGGATTCCCAAGAGTAAAGTTATTTCAATTTAAAAATATTTTTTTCTTATGTAAACTCTCAGCAACAAAAATGGGGGGGGGGAGTCAGAAATGATCCAATTATTGTTTAATCATCAGTAAACAAACACTTAAACTTCACAATGACAATGGCACTGTGATGGTAAACATCATAAGATAAACAAACCCAAGATTTACACAAGGGAAAAAAAAAAACAAAAAGGAATTTTATGGATACTGAAGAATCCAAAAAACATGCCGCCTGTTACGATTCAGACATTTAACATATATGGTCTCATATTCAACACTATGGTCTTTCTGGAAACAGGGGGTGGTCATTTTGCATATTAAGTAGAAATTCCCAGAACATAAGAAATGTATGTTACAAATCCATGAAGGTCTAAAATCAATCAAAACTGGCATATTTAAGGTTTGGAAAAACTGTAAATATAAACTTCTAAAATGACTACTGGCTTTGAGGCAAGAAGAGAAGACCTTTGTAGTTTAATCTCTGGAGGCTTCATACATTGCTAGGGGAAATTTACAACAGTGAAGCCACTGTTCCACAGGCTAGCACAGGCTATACACAAGAGAACTAAAACAGTTCACACCAAAACTTGTACACAAATGTTTATAATAGCCAAAAGGTACAAACAACCTACATGGACATCAGCTGATTAAGGGATAAATAAAATATGGTATATCCATAAAATGGAATACTACTCACACATAAAAAAGAATGTAGCATGTTGTTACATGCTACAACATTAATGAACTTTGAAAACATTGTGTTAAGTCAAAGAAGCGAGACACAAAAGGCCACATATTAGATCATTCCACCTGTATGAAATGTTCAGAATAGGTAAATCCGTAGAGACAGAAAACAGATTAGTGGTTGCCAGGGGATGAGGGAAGAGGAAATTGGGAGTAAGCTAATAGATATGAAGGTTCTTTTTGGAATTATGGAAATGCTCTGGAATTAGACAGTGGTGACAGCTGCATAATATAATGAATATTCTAAAAACCAATGAATGGTACATTTTAAAATAGTGAATTCTATGTTATAAGAATTACATCTAAATAAAAATTCAATTAAATATAAAAAATTCCATAATTATAAAAGAAAAAAGTTATTTCAATGATCTTCCACTATATGGTCTTAACTACTTAGAACCAAATGTTAGAAGAAAGGCCTGAGAATACTTCTGTGAACCAATAAATTTCTAAGGAACTATCTCTTCATTTTTCATGGTATGCTCACAAACTTCTCTAAGGAAATTAGTGATGGGTGGGCTAAAAAAACCAATCTGCTGAGGCAAAAAGCCTTAGTCACATCTTTCTATTCATGCCTGGCACCCTAGGGAAGTGACTCTCCTGAGTGTCTATGTGTATGATGGTTACCTAAAGTGGCTGCCCATATCCAGTGAAGGCTTTTGTTTAGTGATCATGGTCAAGTTGAGCTTGTTTAAATACCATTTCTCAGGACTTAGATGCTACTCCCTTAACGACAGGAATACCGAAAGCTTTTAGGAGGAATATACTATTGCATGGTCTTTGCTTAGGAAGTGGGCCACAGTTCACTGGAAACAGACAGTTCAGATAAATAAAATGAAAGCAGACATTTTTGGAGATGATTTTGAAAGCTTTCCATTAGAAAACATCAAGGGCATAAAACTAGGAAGAGCATATATCCATGTTAGGTTACCAGAAGTCACTCTCTACCTTCTCTTCTTTCTAATACAAAGTACTCATCTCCTTCATTAGATAACTGAATCATTCCCATGGAACATAACATATATCCCTCTAACTGGCTATGCATAAAAGACAGTTATGCTACAATTAACCTCAGATTATCATAATACAAAGTAGTGACTATTTACAAAGGGTAACTTGGGTGGAAAAGTTACATTTTAAAGACAAAAAGACACCGAGGAAACGGATTCTCATTTCTCACATGTGGGCTGTACGTAAACTACGTCAGGCCAGTTAATTTGCTTCTCCATAGACTTCTATGTGGCTTCTCTTTGGCAGTTAGTGTGGACCTTTCTCTAGATTTCTCAGTTTTAGGTCAACATTTGCATAGTCCCCTCTTGTGTTACAGGCTGAAGTATAAGAAGAAGTCAAAGATGACTTGGAAAGACTAAGAACAAGGGAAGAGGAAAAGGAGATGGGGGTATCCTAAGGCTATAAAATCTTCTCAAAATAGCAGTCAAAATATTCTCAAAGAGATTATCCTGAGTACTGAGGCTACGATGAAAATGATTCTACAGCTTCTGTTTTTCCTGTATTAAGAGTAGGATGAGAATTATAAGGAATATAAAAACAAATATACCATTATGAGGAGGCATCACAAAATGCACTTTAATGTCATCATTTTTTATGGTTGCTAATTTGGTATATAAACATATCAAAATTATATAAATTCGTTAACTAGCTTTATACAGTATATAGGCACTAAAATATTTATAGCAGACTGTTTATATACATATCTTTATGAAACATCATGCGTTGGGACCACAGAAAAAGCCTAATATTACAGCATTGTTTTCAGGGAAAAGCAGATTCAACTTTGTATTGTTTCAATATACAGTATGTAAGAGTAAAGTCTGATAAAGTTCAGCTAAGATAAAAAATTACTTTAAGCAAGTGCTTAAGCAATAACACCAATTACCAGGTTACTTTACTGTATTTCTAATGAGTTATTAAAAGAAACAAATAAAAAAAAAAACTAGGTCAATTTTCAGTATTACAGATGTTTTATGTTAGGATTTTTTAAGAATCTTTGTTAATTAAAACATTTATTAAATAAACAGGAAAGGACTAAAGGGAAATTAATTCCTTCACTGTTAAGTGTATACTGCTTAAGCTCTGATTTAAGAGGTCTTTCTGGGTGCTCTTGGTAACTATTTAAGGTCTGAGTACAAAATATAAATATCCATAAATGTTGCAGTCACACTGGCTATTCAAGTCATATGGAATTAATGAGAAATCCAAATGAAGTGGTATGATTTATTTTTACAGATAGGTGTATTTCATTGAATGTGCAAAGATCAAGTGTACAACTCAATTTAATCAATGTCTTCCTGAGATTACAGGAATATAAAATTCCCATCAGTATACACTGACAAATTACATGTTGCAGTTCCAATTTTTTTAAGTTTATTTATTTATTTTGTGCATGTATGGGTGCATGCATCCCAAGCAGGCACCAAGCTGTCAGCATGAAGCCCGATTTGGGGCTCAAACTCAAGAACGATGACTTGACCTGAAATCAAGAGTTGGACACTTAGCCAACTGAGTTACCCAAGCACCCCTCAAAATTTTAAATATTAATACATCTGTGAAAGTGCAAGGGAAGTTACCAGGAAAATGCAATTTGCCACAAAAACACCTTACTTACTTTTAAGCATACAGATGTAGAAATTCAAGAACCAGCCTTCTTTCTTTCTTCTGGACTATCATGTTTTGCTTAAAACATTGATTTTTTCTGCCCTCTGACAAGAGTTAGACTGGAGCCAGTACAGCAACATACTAATAAAATGTATACTTTTTAAAGTGGTTCTCAAGAAGAATTTTGAAACAGCTATCATACGTTAAACAAGTGCGATTAGTAAGAAAACCTTGCAATGTTCATATACAAAGAACAGTACCATTGTTATGATAATAATTAACAATATCTTATTATACTCATCTTCAGTGACTACAACTGCCATTCAGCATCTTCTTCCTAGCTATAGAGATTTGTAAGAAGTTTGCTTTTAACATGAATTCCAGGAACATCTGCAAGCAACAACTAAAAAAGTTCCACTGGAAATTTCAGAATAGATGCAAAGATCTTATAAATCATACAATTATTTAAAAAAAAAGACAATCCCATGAATGCCTATGTTCAATCTTAGTGACAATAAATTACAAGGCTGAGTGGTGGGGTTATTTGGCCCACAAATATGTGTGAATATGTTACTTCCTTTCTCTTTTTGTGTGCATGTCTCTTTGGGTATCTAAAGTCTCCCAATATTTCACTGTGTTTAAGATTCTTTATCCAACGCTGGCCCTCAAGCCTGCTTTTTCTTCCTCCAGTGTCAAAATGCCTTTCCCAAAAGATAACTGTGAACTGTAAGTGGGCAGAAAGAGGGATGTAAATCTAAAGTATAATTATACTTTATAGAAGTCAATGGGATTAATATTTAACATGATGGATATATATTTAAATTTTATCTCCACCTCATAAAGTAGTATTTACTCTAAAAGAATAATAAAAGGACATGGCTGAGAATGAAAGGGGCTATGAGTTGGGCCAGAGATTCTCTTGGGGAAAGAAATATGAAAAGCTAAAGGAGACTTCCTGAGAAAAGAGGAAATAAATAAAATAATACTGGGACAGGAGACAAAAGTCTTAGAAGCTGATGACCAAAGAATAAGGAGACTCAGCTAGTGAAGATAAAGAAGGTGCAAAAGCAGAATGGAAGGCATCAGAAATAACCTGCAAGAAGGGGCAATGGCAAAAGTTAGAATTATGAGAACATAATATTTGAAAGGTAAAATCCAAGAAAGAACCAGCTGAGTTGGTGTTTATGGTGACCAAGGATTTTAAAAGCAGCTTTCTGAAAGAGCCCTAACTGGATACGATTTTAGTTGCCCAGGTATCAAAAGGACAAAGGACTAGGATAAGACAGGTAGATCTAGCTAGTGGTTAACGTATAATGAAAGACAGGATTTAAGGTGAATGAGAAAAGGAAACAGTGTTTACTGCTACCCCAAGACTGTGTAATGTGCAACATGTAATACAACTAAGATGTGTGCAGTTTGAATTCTTGAATTCAATTGTTACTATTTTTATGGGTCACTGACGCTTGAAATAAGAGGTTCCCTATACTATACCTGAAGTTAGGGAAGTCAAACAGTGCATAAACCAATTAGCAAAGCTTTCAGTATTTTGTGCCAAATGGAGACCTCTATTAAAATCAAACATTAGAGGTTTATTTTTATATGGAATAATCACTTGAAATTTTAACAGCAGCCTTTATTATTTAATTTTCCATACATTTTTTTTGTTCCTTGCTATACATTGTGGAGAATATGTGTCAAGAGTTTGATACCAAAAAAAAGTAGGACCTAATAATGTGTGTCTTCAGTAAGCAGCTGCTCATTAAGATAATACTTCCAGTTACTGGCTTAGAAAGCAAGATTCTGAGATTACTGGTTGGCCCAGGCCTGTGACTTTTCAACCAAAAAAGTTACTTCCTCTTTAGTATAATGAATTGCAGAAGTACAGTTAAACAGTTATCTATGAGGGTTTATTGGCAGGCATAGGATATGGTGGGTGAGCAGAGTTACTGATATACTTTCTTTTTTTTTGCCAGTGACCAAAATAGTTACAAATTTCATAAAATGGAAAGAACATTTTAAAATATTAATAAGATCTGTTTCACAAATAACCAATTCAACTGGGACACTGAATAGTAGAAATGACAAAAGATTTGTTCTTACGGCTGATAAAAAATTTATTATCAGAGCATTCAAGTAAAGTTATTTTCTGTGTTCTGATTTAATGAATCCCGTGAGTTGTATCTGGTTGGGTGACACAGATGCTGGCTCACTGAAGCCTACTCTAATGCCTTCCAGCACAGCCTTCCTTGGGACAGTGAAGCCAGAGTAACATGTCAGGCTAAAGAAATATCAAGAAAGAGAGAGCAGGGCTGGAGATGTTATGAGGTTGGCTCAGAACACTTCTTGACCTGTGTTGTGTCCAGTTAGTATTCAATGTCCTATGGGCTTCAATGACTTAACAAGCTCCAAGTACCAACAGTAATGCAGTAATGAATGGCCCTTAAAAGAAGACTTTCAATTCAAGCTGAAAAACACTACACTTACTAGATGGTTTTAACCCTACCGAAAGGCAGCTTTAGAAACCACCAGTGATTTCTTAAAAGGTGAATGAGTATTAAATGTTTTATATATGCTTGTGTACTATGTACTTTAGTTCCTTTAAATCTGTTTGATTTTAAAGATGTACACTAGTTTGGAAAATAAAACTTTCCCAAAGCAACTAATGATAAAATGCCAAAGAAAAATGAAATAGCATTAGATATGTTGGTAAAATTACA
Source organism: Proteles cristata cristata (assembly GCA_017311185.1). Lineage (NCBI taxonomy): Eukaryota > Metazoa > Chordata > Mammalia > Carnivora > Hyaenidae > Proteles > Proteles cristata. Next base: position 92,249 of record JAESUZ010004774.1, read on the forward strand.
GTTATAAAATAATGAGGTCCATTCAATGTTAAAAAAAATGCATGGTTAAAAACTAAATTAAAGGACCATTCCATTTATATTCCACATGGAGTTGTTCTCTCTCAAAATATAACAAATCATATTTGCAAAGATAAAGACCTTTGGAAGAAAAGTTGATAAAAAATATAAAGAGAATTAAAGCTTAAGAAAATACGGGCATATCACTTTACACTAGTTATTTTATCATACAGGAAAGGAAAATAAAGCACAAAATAGAAGTACCTTTTCTGACAATGCTTACAAAATCAATGAACAACTTAGTTTTTCTCTAATCAAAATTCTATTTAGTATTTAGAGTTAAAATCTGAAACAGTACTTACAATGACAATAGCACCATAGCAATTAAGGTCCACTCTGCAGGTTTGTGTATAATATTTCTATTTGTTAATCTGTTAAGACAGGAAGATAAAGCTTACCAAAGGATTGTTACATTGAAATACATGAAACTTCTACTTTTAGATAAAATCAGATTTATGACATCATGTGTCAAAGAGGACTATTTTCTATTCTTTTTATGTTTGACAGAGTCAATAGTATATATTGTGGCTTGATCTTTGGTATTGGATAATGACCATCTCAAAAGAAAGTGCTCCAGCCCTACTTTTGTATATTTACAATAATATTACTGTTAGACAAGGTGGGAATATAGGAACAATATAGGAAACTAAATTGTATGATTTACTAAAATACACACACACTTCCCTGTGACCATACTTTCTGTATTTCCCCCTAAGCAAACACTTCATTAAATAAGGTAACAAGGTAATAAACAGTTTCTGATTTTAATTCATCTTTTGTATCTACCTTATAGTAGGTTGGCAGCAAGAAATGAAGGAATGTTATAATCCATAATTTACAGACTTAAGGACTGACAATAAATTATAAGACTAGATCTTTACCAAAAAATGCTTTAAAAAATCAGTAACTGGGGCGCCTGGGTAGCTTAGTCAGTTAAGCGTCCGACTTTCGCTTGGGTCATGATCTCGCGGTTCGTGGGTTCGAGCCCCGTGTTGGGCTCTGTGCTGACTACCAGCTCAGAGCCTGGAGACTGTTTCAGTCTGTGACTCCCTCTCTCTCTGACCCTCCCCAGCTCACGCTGTCTCTCTCTCTCTTTCTCCTAGAAATAAAACATTAAAAAAAAAAAAAACACCAATAACTCTATCACTCAGCAATTGATGACAATGAAATATACTATAGTCAATTTAGTTTCTCAGAAAGCATTTGGAAAACTCACTCTAAATAAAACATGATATACATCAGCGAGAAAAAAAAAAAAAAACAGCCAATAACATCTGATAAAGGATGGTTACCCAAAATATAGAAAGAGGAAAATAAATACCCAATTACAAAATAGTCCAAAATTGTCCAAATATCTCAAGAGACATCTTACCAAAGATAAACAAATGACAAATAAGCACATGAAAAGATGTTCCACATCATATCGGGAAATGCAATTTAAAACGAGATAACTACCATACACCAATTACGATGGCCCAAATCCTGAACACTGACAAAACCAAATGCTGAATCAAAATCACTTCACCAAGGTCATACATTTGCTACAAATGATGAATCTACATTGACATCATGATCTAATTAGTCAAATTATGGCTCTGTTGCAAGGATGTGGAGCAATAGGAGCTCTTACTCATTGCTGATGGGGATGCAAAATGGTACAGCAACTTTGGATGAGCTTGGTGCTTATTTACAAAATGAAACATACTCTGCCATCCAATCAGCTTGGTATTTATCCAAAGGAGTCAACAACTTATGACTTTAAAAACCTGTACACAGATGTTTATAGCAGCTCTATTCACAACTTCTAAAACCTGGAAGCAACCAAAATGTTCTTCAGTAGGTAAATGGAAAAATAAGCTGTGGTACATCCAGTAATATTATTCAGCCCTAAAAAGATATGCACTATCAAACTGCCAAAAGACGTGTTGGTACTTTACACGCATATTACTAAAGTGAAAGAAGCCAGTCTAAAAGGCTATATACCAACTAAATGACATTCTGGAATGTCAGAGATGTAGAAAAATCAGTGGTTTCTAGGGGGTGTGGAATGGGGTGGGTTGGGTAGGGGTGGGGAGTAGACAAATAGGTGGAGCACAGAGGAATTTTAGGGCAGTGAAAACACCCTATGTTACTAAATGATGGATACATGTCATTATACACTTATCCAAACCCATAGACCATATGACACCGAGAGTGAACTCTAATGTAAACTACAGATTCTGGGTGATGATGATGTTGTCAATGTAAGTTCATCAACTGCATGCAAGTGTCTAACTCTGGTTGGTCTGGTTGGGGGTGTTGCTAATGCAGGAGGCTATGCATGTGTGGAGGCAAGGGGGTATTAAAGGGAATCTCTGTACCTTTTTCTCAATTTTGCTGTGAACTTAAAACTGTTCTTAAAAAAATAGTCTTAAAAAAATCCCAGACAATAAACAAATAGACAAAGAATATAAGAAGGAAATTTACAGAGGAAGAACTCTGCATTCTCTCAGAACTTCTGAGTTTAGATTACTTCATGGCATCTGCCTTGGGTCTCTCATCTCCTCTCTATATATACTCATTCCCTTGGTGATACTATCAAATCTTATAGCTTTAAATATTAGATAACTATGTGCTAACAATTCTTAAGTTTATGATCTCTAGCCTGGATCTTTTCCTTGAATTCCAGACTTCTATATCTAATGGTCTCCTTGACATTTTCACTTGAATATCTCATAGGCATCTCAAAACTTAGTACAGACAAAACTGAGCTCTTCATCTTCCCCCCAAACCAAGTCCTCTTGCTGACAGGTCCACCTGAGTAAATGGCTATGCAATCCTTCCAGAATCTAGTTGCTCAGGCCAAAAATCCTGTGGTTAACCTTGGCTCTCTTGATAACCTATGTCCAACCAATGGTACTATTTTCAAAAAAGAATTTGATTACTTATTACCTCCACTGTTTTCACCTTGGTCCATATCATTTCTTGCCTACATTACCAAGATAGCATCCTAAATAGACTTCCTGCCTCTGCACATCTATTGTAATTCTCAAATCAGCTAACAGAGTGATGCTGTTAAAAATGTATGTAATTATCATGTCATTCTTCTGTTCAGAATCAACCTACTGCTCTCCACCTCGCTTAGAGGAAAAGTGAAAGAATTGCCATAACTACAAGGCCTATGTAATCTATACCACATCCACTCCCCACCCTGTATTTCTTTGACCATATCTCTTTTTACTCTTGCTTCTGCTCATTTCTCCAGTCTTACTAGCATCCTTAATATGGTGAGAATACACCAGGCCTGCTGCAGCTAACATATTTTCTCAGTTCTCTGTCACCAACTTTTAGATCTTTCTACAAATGGCATATTTTCCATGAGGTCTTCCCTGATCAGCCTATCTAAAATCACAACTATCTTCCTCCTCAGTACCATCCCCTTTTCCATTTCCGGGGAGAAAAGGAAGACAATGAACTGAGAAAGGAGAAAGAGCATATCACCGTATAATAATATTGTTTTTAAAATTTACATATCCTTTCTATTAGAAGAGTTCCATGAGAGAAGGAATTTTTGTCTGTTTTGTTCACTGCTTTGTCTGTAGTAACTAAAACAGAAGCTAGCACATGACCAAAAAAGGTCAAAGGATAAGCATGTAAATCAAAACATGGCAAAAACAGTTAAACAGACACTGTTTTTCCTAGTATACTCAAATCTCCCAAAGTTAAGGCAAATTTAACATTTCATGAATTCATTTACTCTTCCAGCAAAAAATACACTGAGAGCCTGCTTTATACCACTGTTTCAGGCACTGGGGAAAATATGACAAGGTCTTTTTGTATCAAAATACTATTTTAATTCAAATCAGATTTAGAAAAAATATCTTGACCCAACACTGAGGACAGTGAATCTTTACCGATCAACTTCTGATAAAACCACTATGGCAGGTAAATCAAAGTAGCATTCCGGATAAATGGCTGTGATGCAATTCAACAGACAGCTCTATTCATAGGGGAAAGATTTTTCAAAGAGATGAAAAAGCTACTTTATGTGTAAGTTCTAATAGGCTCTCAACTCTGGCTGCACATTAGAATCATCTGGGGGACTTTTAAAGACTACTGATGTCTGGGCCCAACCCTGACTAAATAAAAACTCAATCCCTAGGGGTGGAGCCAGGCATGCGTAGCTGTTAAAAGCTCCCCAGGTAATTGTGATGCACAACTAGCTTGAGAATTGCTGTTTTACATGTTCCTATTATTATCATTTCAAGGGGAAGGGTATAGTTATTTCTGTCAACTCTTTTCCATAGCCAGTATTGACTGAAAAGATTTTCAACACTAATCACTGTCATCAATATGGCAATTTGTTTTGGAGACTTCACATAGAAGCCTGAGCCTACAAACAGTCACATACCTACTGATTTTGTCCTACCAGAATCTGAAGACCCCATGAGTGATCTTACTAGAGGTAATTCTGTACTGTAAGTAATAGACATTTCCTAAAAAGTAGCAAAAAGCCAAATTAAGCAATTTTTATTAAAGCTATAGATACTGACCTGCAGGTACTAGAGAGTAAAGTTTTTTTTTCTTTTTTTTTAATATTTTTATTTATTTCTAAGAGAGAGAAAGAGACAGCGTGAGCAGGGGAGGGTCAGAGAGAGAGGGAGATACAGACTCTGAAATAGGCTCCAGGCTCTGAGCTGGCAGTCAGCACAGAGCCCGACGCAGGGCTCGAACCCACGAACTGTGAGATCATGACCTAAATGAAAGTTGGACGCTTAACCGACTAAGCCACCCAGGCACCCCTAGATTCTTAAAATAACTTGATTAACATCAAGGGGTTTAAAACATCCCCTACACTAAAACAATGCTTAATTTTTTGGCTTATTTCCCCCATTTTATTAAATTTCACACATATATGAAAGTGGAGAGAATAAAAACTCCTGTATACTCATCGCAACTTTGAAAATGATCAATTCCTGGATGATCATGTTTCATCTATACTACCCCATATTCAACATTACCCTAATGAATTACCTTTGAAGCAAATCTCAGATATCATACTGTTTCATATAGGCTTTATTTTAATTTAATGTAAATAATGCAGAAAGTAACTGGAAAGGACTTATGCTTACACAATAGGAATAATAAAAAAAGGTGATAAAATAATGGTTTATAATTTATAAGTAGAAAATGACATTTGAAAGTCCCCTATGTGCAGTCTGTTAGCTACCTGTTACAGGACTGATGAATACTGCATCTCATCTTGGCTAGCTTAGGTGACATAGAAGGCTTATATCATAGGTAACAACTCTCTTAAATACAGTTCTTACTTGGGATCTTGAGAAATGATTAATGAATGCCTTTTTAAAAATTTTTAAAATATCTTTGAAACTTATGATTACTAAGACAAACAATGGCATATTAAATTTTTTTCAGCTTTACGGATATAATTGACACACAGTAATTGGATGTATTTAAAGTGTACAACTTGTTGTTCTGATATATGCATACATTGTGAAATGGTCACCACAATCAACCTATCATTCCCTCACATATAGTTACCATTTTCATCCTTTTTTTTTTTTTTTTTGTAGTGAGAACACTAAAGATCTATCCTCTTGATTTAGAGGATACTCAACCAGAGGTGTACCTCAGAAATATTGCAGGTTCAGTTCTCGACCATTGTAATAAAGTGAATATTGTAAAAAAGCAAGTCAAATGAATTTTCTGGTTTCCCAGTACATATAAAAGCTATGTTTATACTATACTGTAGTCTAATAAATACACAATGGCACTATGCCTAATATAACAACATGCATACTTTAATTAAAAATACTTTATTGTTAAAAACGCTAACCATCAGGGCAGGGAACCTGGGTGGCTCAGTTGGTTAAGAATCAGACTTTGGGGGCGCCTGGGTGGCTCAGTCGGTTGGGGGTCTGACTTCCGCTCAAGTCATGATCTCACAGTTCGTGGGTTCGAGCCCCGTGTCAGGCTCTGTGTGACAGCTGGCTCAGAGCCTGAAGCCTGTCTTCAGATTCTGTGTCTCCCTCTCTCTCTGACCCTCCCCTGTTCACACTGTCTCTATCTCAATCTCAAAAATAAATAAATAAAACATTAAAAAAAAAAAAAGAGAGAGTCTGATTTCAGCCCAAGTCATGATCTCACAGACAGTTCAGATCCTGGAGCCTGCTTCACATTCTGTGTGTGTGTCTCTCTCTCTCTCTCTGCCCCTCCTTTGCTCACGCGCTATCTCCCTCTCGAAAAATAAACACTAAAAATAAATAAATAAAAACATTTTTAAAAATGCTAACCATCATCTGAGCTTTCAGTGAGCTATAATCACTGAATGTAGAGTACCAAAGCAAATATAATAATTAAAAAGTTTAAAATATCATGAGAATTACCGAAATGTGATACAGAGAGACAAAGTGAGCAAATGCTATTAGAAAAAAAGCACAGATAGACTGGCTCAACGGAAGGTTGCCTCAAACCTTACATTTGTAAAAAGCAGTATCTGTGAAGCAATAAAGCAAAGGGTAATAAAAGGAGGTATGCTTATACTAGTTGTGTGATTTGAGACTATTTAACTTCTCATTCCTTATCTGTAAAATGAGGATAATATCACTATTTTTGGAAATTAAGTAACAAGTACCCAGCACACAGAGTACCATACTGACTATATGTATTAACATGGACCAAACATTATTACTGGGGCATTATTACAGAAGAGCAAAAATAATGGCCTGGACTGTGGTTTCCAATTTGAAATTCCTATATCTTTAGGGCATATGAGAGTATTAATTGGCAATCTTTCAGTTACAGCTTAATTATTTCCAATGGGTTTCTAGTAAGTTCAGAGAACCTATGAATAGTTTTTTTTTTTTAAAAAAAGAAGATATCCAGTTAGATTTATATAAAAACAACACTAGAAAACAGTCTAGAAAAAGTCAGAGTAAAATTGTTAATCTATTCTAAATGAGCAGAGTAAAAATTAAGTACAAAATCAGTATTTGTAGTTAAAATCAAAAGTCTTGTCTAGTATCTCTTATGACATGTCTTAGTGACTTTACCAGTTTTCTCAGAATGGTGATTAAATAAACACTGTCTGCAAGAAACTGCATAACAACTCCTTTGAAAATCAAAGAGAGTCTTCATCTTCTTTCAGCTAGCCTTTTTGTTAATATGATATTCACTGCCTGATAAATCCTGAAAAAATCCTAAACTTCAGTACTTCATTGTATACAGCTATTCAAACTTTATCATTAGTGTAGACAGGTGAAAAAAAGTTTTTTGTTTTTCTTTTGGGTTCATGGTTCTATGACAGAAAACAAACCTCTTTCTTGTCAGCACTAAGACCTATGCAGAGAAGTCTGACTTTGGTCTTTGGCCCAAACCATCTATTTGGCAAAATATTTAGTCAGTCTTCCAAAGGCCAAGGTCAATCTGATCATCACTTCTGTCATTCTTACATTTGTGTGTGATCAATGATCTTGTGATTGCATAGTTTCCATGATATCTAATAAGTGTAACAATTTAGTAATTAGAACAATCATGTCATTCAGATTTACCGTTACTAACTGAACATTCACTTTCAAATCTCAACATTCTAGATGAAGTAAAAATATCCTTATGTGCTTTTGTTGGTCAGAAAAATAAAATGCTGCAGTAATTAATGACGCCTGTGAAAACCATTAGTTTTATGTATAAAACAATTAGTAAAAATTTTAATCATTTAGCAAAATAGATTAACAGTTAATACAAAGAGTAAATACATTAAATAGATTACTTTCTGGAAAATGCTGTATCTTGGAAAAAAATTTTAAAAATAAATTTTTTGTTTATTTTTGAGAGAGAGCAAGTGAGACAGCAGGGGAGGGGCAAAGAGAGAGGGAAACAGAGAATCCCAAGCAGGCTCCCCACGGTCAGCACGGAGCCCCACATGGGGCTTGAACCCACGAACCATGAGATCATGACCTGAGCCGAAATAAGAGTTGAATGCTTAACCGACAGAGCTACCCAGGCACTCTGGAAAAAATGTCTCCATAAATTCAAATAATAGAGACATGTCATCATAATTCAATCTTTGCAGAACTGTATTATATATATGTATTAAAGAAAATAGGGGCACCTGGGTGGCTTAGTCGGTTAAGCGACCGGCTTTCGCTTAGGTCATGATCTCACAGTTCGTGGGTTCGAGCCCCGCGTCGGGCTCTGTGCTGACTGCCAGCTCAGAGCCTGGAGCCTGTTTCAGTCTGTGACTCCCTCTCTCTCTGACTCTCCCCTGCTCAAGCTGTTTCTCTCTCTCCAATAAATAAAAAACAAATAAAGAAAATAACCATTGTTAAAAAGGAACAACAGGTCCCAAATGGAGTTCCTTATGCTAAGTCCCACTAAGACTTAACACCTAACCTAAATGTAGTTTCAGCCTCTCCCAGGAATGGAGCTTTAAACCAATCAGTCTGGAATTTCCTGATTACCACTAATGAGTTAACGTGCATGATAAGACCCCTTGCCTTTCCCTCTAAGGGTAGGTGACCTTGCCTGAAACAATCCTTTTTTTCCTAATAACTTCCTTATCCTGCCCCATTTCTGCCTATAAAAGCCTTCTATTTTGTACAATCTCTTGGATCATCTTTCTTTTTGTTAGATGAAATGCTACCTAAGTCATTAATCACTGAATAATGCCAATTAGATCTTTAAAAACTGAACTGGTTGTTTTGTTCTTTAATAGCTTTAAGAGCTACATTTAAATTTTAGTTATTTACTTCCATTTAACTTACAAATCTTTCAAGAAGATTTCCTATTGGGCAATTCTTGGCATCTTGTGATGACGAATTAAAAACAATGTCACTTTAATACCATGAGTTGAATTCAATGTAATCTCTAATTAAGATAAGAAATATGTTAAGACAAAAGTGTTGAGTAAATTGAGGCACCCCAAACACATTCTGTTTAGTCAAACTTCACAGGAAAAGGCTCTACAAGAATGTTTTAAAACAATTCTTGGGGCATCTTGGTAGCTCAGTCAGTTGAACATCCTCCAACACTTGATTTCAGCTCAAGTCATAATCTCACAGTTTGTGAGATCTATCCCTGCATCAGGCTCTGTGCTGGCAGTGAGGAGTCTGACTGGGATTCTCTCTCTCCATCTTTCTCTCTGGTCTTACCCTGCTCACGCTCTTCCTCTCTCAAAATAAATAAATAAATATTAAAAAAGAAAAAAAAAAGAAAAAACTCTTATAGTCTTGAGTCTACAAAGCTAAATATTTAAACATAAAGTGGTACAAATGATCCTTTTCTGAGGCAGAAGATAAAGTTTTTTGAGATTTGTCTAAACTATGAGTTCTAGATGCTTCTTGCACACACCTTATTGAAAAACAGTTTCCTGAGTCACTTTGTGGCATACAAAAAGGTCAGTGTTGTTTTCAAATACACTAGCTGAAAGTGAATGGCTATTTGGTATTACTGATACACAGTACAGTGACTGTAAGCTAACAATGCCAAGAAATTATTTCTGTACCTTAAACTTTTAAAATATTACTATTACTGCTGATAACAATAAACCATAATGATTATTTATTCGATGGAATGATTCTTCTACTCTGCAGGTTTGTTCTATGCTGATGGCATCTGGTTTTAGCCACAGGCAAATATTGATTTTCATATTTGGTCACTGGCATTTGGCTAAAATGTGTATTTGGTGCACCTCTACCAATAGTGTATTTGGAGTCTTATCCTTATGTTTCTAGGTAGAGAATACAGTTTTAGTCTGGGTGAATATTTTACCTTGATAGTTTTAGAAAAATCCCAACTCACTTCATAATTAATATTCTCTTTCCTTCCTTCCTCCCTCCCTCCCTTCCTTCCTCTTTCTTTCTACTTATCACTTCAAATCTTTTCCATGTAATTCAGCATTAAATTACCCATGTTTTTGTACTGTTCACAGCATTCAAGTTATCCTCTAACAGCAGAGTTCTTCCTTGAGGTGGGCATAATGATTCTTCTGTATTGCCCAGTTCCTACCACAGTGCTGGTTACCTGATACACTTACTAATTTACTAAGATCCAGTATGTTACTGGCTAACCACCTTTGTGTAAGACCTTATTTCTTTCTTAATATTAGATTATCCTGTAAATAAACGATCCAAAACTAACTATATTAAAGTCTGAAAAAATAAGGTATTGAATTTAATAAAAGATAAAAGTAATGTTTAGTGGAGGAGAAAATAGAACACTATTCTTAGATCTAAGACACTGACAGTAAGTCACCTACTTTATTCATGCCTTTGTTAGAAAGCTCTCTTGTTCGACAATCGACCCCAACAGTTTAAACCAGAACTAGACAAGACTACTTAACATAATTCATGCTTTAATTAAAACTTACTGTGGTTTTTCATACTGCACTTTCTTGAGATATTAAGGAAGGTGTTTTGCAATGACTCAGAACATACAAACTGCCAACCAGAAAAGCCCTGATAGCAAAGGAATGCCTAGAAGACCACACCCCACATTTCCCTTCCCTGCCCATGATCATGGGCTGAACACATACCAACCCTGACCCCATGATTATATGCTCCCTGCCTGCTTTCTTGCATGCATCCCCCTAAACCTCTCCTTACAAAACTCTGGGTGTCCTTGCTGGTAGAGAGGCTGGTTGTTAAGGCTTAAGCCTGCCATGTCCCCTGGCTGCTGGCACCCAAGATAAATCTCTCTCTCTTTTCCAAACCCTTTTAGGTTATTGGCTCCTTTTGGGATGAGTTTATCTGAGTTTGTTTGACAACACTGTGGGCAAATCCAGCCAGGAGCTATGCTTTTGATTAGTCTAGCCCCCAGAGGATTTCCTAGGATGGAGCAGTTGGCCATGGCAGCATGCTATGGCTTACCCATTCACTGCCTGAGTTAGTGGCTGTGATATATCATTGGGTAACACAGTCTACCTATGGATTCTGCAAGGCAATCTCATGAAGTCAAAATAACTGAGAATGAAAACTGTAATATTAACACCAACCTGAAAGTTCGAATGAGATTTTTAAGTTGTGCATACATATCTCCTAATGTGATCTGAAGAGGCCCCAAAAGTCCAGGCACTCTGAAAATAAAAAAATTACATTTCTTTTAAAATATAATTGAATTATATACACATACTCTTTAAGTCTTGCTTAAATCTGGATTTTTCAGAGGTGAGAATGGCACTTAGGTAGAGGCAGTTAAGCTAGGTTCTGACTGGTAAGAAGTTATAAGGATATAATTCATAATAACCCCACACTCCCAATTCATAGTCTATGCTACAGTATGAGGCACTGGGAAATATTGTTTTGGCTGCTATCTGTATTCTTGTCTCAAGTTTTTCTTACCTTTACTTTTGAGTATTAGACTGAGTTAGGAGTGTGGCCTATTTCTCCTTATCAAATTCTTATGTTAGGAGTAAAAATTAGTACTTTCTAGTGAGCAGCTTGACAATATATGTTAACATTTTGAATGTGGCTAGTTTTTGAACCACGAGTTTTTACTAGGAAAAATTTATCCTAAAGAAATAATCAGATAAACAAAAAAGATGCTTACACAGAAATATTTTTAGTAGTGAGAAATGGAAACAAATGTCCATCAATTGATTCATTAAATAAATTATGATATATACATATAATTACAATATACAAATATTCCTTATAATGGAATATAATAAAATCTTTAAAACGATAATGTAAGTCTACATATTTATAATATGGAAAAACATGGTATATTAAGTGAAAAATGCATATATAGTATTGCCCATTTTTATAAAAACATATATAATGATACTACATCTGATATATAGTATATTTCAAACATGTTTCATTCCTTTCAGGTTTATACTATAACAGAGAGAACCAAAGGGAATGATCACACACACACTATATATATCATGTATATGTCAGAGAGAAACACCAAAACATTAATAGGGATTTTAGGTGATCTTTACTTCCTTCTTTACACAATTTTGTACTCCCTAAATTTTCTGCAATAAGCATGTATGACTTTTTTAATTATGAAAGTTTCAGATATATTTCAAAACAGAGAAAATAGCAATAACAACCCCGTATACCTATTCCCAGATTCAACCTCCCAAATATATTGTTATATTTACTTCATTTTTTCTTCTGTCTTTCCTCTCTTTGCTATTACCATTTTAAAGTAATTCCCTAAACATGTGGGTGGCTCAGTTGGTTGAGCTACCAACTTCGGCTCAGGTCATGACCTTGTAGTCTGTGAGTTCGAGCTCCGCATCAGTCTCTGTGCTGACTGCCTGGAGCCTGGAGCCTGTTTAAGATTCTCTATCTCCTTCTCTCTCTGTACCTCCCCTACTCTCTCTTTTTCTCTCTCTCAAAAATAAGTAAACATTAAAAAAATTTAAAAAAAAGTAAATCCCTGACATGTCATTTGACCCCTAAACATTTATTTATCTCTAAATACAATGACATTTTCTTACAAATAGACATTTGTGTAAGTATAAGGAGCATGTAAAAGGCAAAATTAATAACAGATTTACTGTGTATGAGGAGCTTAACATAATAGGTACTCAATAAATAAATATTAATTAATTAATTTAAAATGTAAAAGTTACAGGAGCAAGCTGCTCAAAATATCAAGGCTTCCAGAAGATATGTTTTTCTTAGTTTTGAACTACTACAAAATTAAGAGTAATCTATATGCACACTTTTTTTTTTAAGATTTTATTTTTAAGTAATCTCTATACCCAAATGGGGCTCGAATTCATAACCCTGAGAGATCAAGAGTCACATGCTCTACCAACTGAGCCAGCCAGGTGCCCCTAATCCATATGCACACCTTCAAAAAACGTCTTTATATTTTTCTGCTAAAGAGTGAAGATTGAAAAGTTTAAGACAGTCTCTACACCTCTGGAAAAAAGATTTTTCAAGCTTCCTTTGAAAGACAAATCAACATTACAATTTTAAATGTTATTCATCACTGGGCTAATTACAAGAAAAATAATTTCCACCACGGGAAGCTTAAAACTAAAGTGCAAAGTTGACTTGAACAAAAACTCTTAAGTTGCTGAGTGTGAAGTGGTTCTATAAATAAGTATGCAGAGTGAGTTAACAGACCGTTAAAACTTCATAAAGTTTCATTCACATGTGAAACTGATATGACACATATACCACAAATCAGTATTTAAATGGTCTAGCTTTGATATTTTTTTCCCTGACTTCATTGGATTATTAAGTGGAGGAGACACAGTTTGGTTTTCTACTCCCATATTCTCAACTTTGTACTTTATTATGTACTTTTGTGTCTTCTACACAAAACTTAATTTCAATTTCCTTGGCAGTAGATCTTAAAAATCCCAATTTCTCAGGCAAAGACATCCATGTAAACTTTTTGTATTTTTCAAACTGTTCAAAATTCAAGCGTAAAAATTAATCTAAATTATGAACCCACAAATATGAAATTAATACAAAATATTGTAAAAATGGAATGACAATTACATACTTACACTTTACTCAACTTTTCAAGTACGATGCGTTTTCTAATCTGGTTCTGGGAACTTGAATCTATCAGCGGAAAGGTGAGATCTTGCTGAATCACATTTTTGAACAAAACAAAGCAAAATCATAAACTTACATTCTTTCTTTGATAAGAACAATAAACATTAAAACACAAAAGTTTATACCTGGGATATGGTAGAATAAAAACTAGACTTGAGAATCAGAAGATTTGAATTTGGTACAGTCATTATGCTGATGTGAACTTGAGTTATATGTCTAATTTTGAGACTGTGTTCTCATAAGTATAAGGGGATACTAATACCTTCTTTATTAAATGAGAAAATGTATACAAAAGATATTTGTAAACTGCTAAATGCTATACAAATGGTGGAGATTAAAGTTTTAAAATTAGCAAATACTATAAATATATTATGGGGAATTCCACTTCTAGAAATGGCAGACAAGGTAATTCAAACCATCCCTCCTGTTGAGAACTGAAAAAACACTGGGAAAATACCCAAATTTGTTTGAAAACATCAGAGAACTAACAAGGCAGTAAATAATTATGGCCAGAGATTCTAGAGAAGGCAATTCCAGAGAGGCAGTGACTAATTCCAGGAGAAGCAATTCAGATACTGAGAACCTGAGCATTTCTAATAAGCATTAGGGCTTGGGGAATGCCAAGAAGGTACTGGCAAATCTCTCCCCCAAAGCTTGACTTAGAAGGACCACTAAGACTAAGAATGAGTAGGAAACAGACTGGCTCTTACAGACTGAAGCCAAGCTTCAAATCATCTTAATCCGTAACTGGATTAAGCGAAATATGGGACCGCTACAAATTATCTGCTAGGAGCCAACATAAATCTATTTTAACTTGAGTCTCATGTTATCTGTAATTTTTAATACACAGTGTTTGGCATGTAATAAAGCTGACTAAGAAAACAAGACAACATGGTCAAAATGTGAAACATTAGTCCATGGAAAACAACCCTCTGGGAATCCAGATGATGAAGTTATCAGTTTTATTCAAAGAAAAACGACAAGACTGAGATTTTCTGTAGAGAACTGGAAACTATATAAAAGAACCAAAGGAAAATTCTCAAACTGAAAAATACAGTATTCTTTTTTAAACAATTTACTTATTTTGAGAGAGAGCATGCACGTGCACATGAGCAGGGGAGGGGCAGAGAGAGGGAGAAACTCCAGTAGGCTCTGGGCCATGCTGTCAGCACAGAGCCCAATGTGGGGCTTGAACTCACGAACCAAGATCATGACCTCAGCCAGATGAAATCAATGCTTAACTGACTGAGCCACCTAGGGACCCTAAAAATTACAGTATTCTAAAGTGAGAACTCAGTGAATATGTTTAATAATACAATAGAAAAGACTGAAGAGAGAACACTGATTTGGAAAATACTCAGAATAAAGCAAAGTCACATCCAACACCCCCTCCCTCATATATACATAGTGCAAAAGAATATGAGACACAGAAGATTAACATGTCTGTAACTGGAGTACCAGACAAAGAGGAAAGGAAGAATGAGACAGAAGAAATATCTATAGAGATAATAATTGAGAATATTCCAAAACAGATAAAAAAACCAAGTCAAAATTCAAGTATTACAAGAGCCAAAACAATAAATACAATACTTATCACACCTAAGCAAGGCATTCTAAAATTGACAGTAACCAAAACAAAAAAATCTTAAAAGTGGCTAACAGAAGAAAAACAGTATTTTCAAAGAAGTCGCAATTAGAGAAATAAATGAAAGTCAGAAGACAAATATTTTCAACTGCCTGAAAAAAAATGCTAATCTAGAATTCAATACCCCAAAAAATGTCCTTCAAAAATGAAAGTAAAATAAAGAATCTTTTGACAAAAATGAGAAAATTTATCATTAGCAAACACACTAACCAAAATAAAGGATATTCTTTAAGCCCAAGGCAAATGATCCCTACTGGAAGAACAGAGATTCAGAAAGGAATAAAATACAATGGAAGAGTAATTAATTGGATAACTCCAACCGAATATTGACTATAAATAATCTTACAGTATTTAAAATACAGAGAATAAAAACAGACAATAAGAGCACATAAGCAATGAGAGGGTAAATAGAATTAAAGTTTCTAAGGACTATAAAGGAAGCAAAAAAATTAACTTATATTGGACTTTTATAATAATTCAGTTCATTCAGGTTTTACTCTTTAGAGTAACTACTTAATGATGAGTAAAATAACATAAAAAAACAAGCTAACAGAGGGTAAACAATGAAATGATATTTCATTCAAAGAAAGCAAGAAAGGAGAGACAGAACACAGAACAGGTGGGACAAATAGAAAGCAATGAGTGGGATGGCAGATTTAAACCCAAATATATCACTTACGACACTGAATGTAAATAAATTCTCCGCATAATAAAGACTACTAGCCTAAGTAAAAACAGACAGTACTTGAAAATACTAATAAAGAATGCTAATGACAGCAAAGTAGACTCTAAGAGAAAAAAATCATCAATGTAAACAAAAGTCACTCCACAATAGTGAGGTTTGATTTACCAGGAAGACATAATCTTTTTTTTTTTAACACCATATAATATGGTCTCAAAATATTAACAATAAAATTCACTAAAAGGAGAAACAATTCATAATTATGGTGACAGATTTTTAACCCACCTCTCCCATCTTTCTCAGTAACTAATGGAATGAACAATACTCCCCCCCCCGCAAAAATCAATAGTGCTTCTCCAACTTTAATGTGCACACATTTTCCCAAAGGAAACCAATGAAATCTGAACCATATTCCTCATCACAAACAAAAATCAATTCCAGGTGAATTGCAGATCTAAATATGAAAGGAAAAACAAAGCTTCTAGAAGATGAAATAACCTGGACTAAACAAAGATTTATTTTCTTTAAGAATTAAAGGCTACAATTAATAAACTGGACTCAAGATATCATTAATGAGAGTGAAAAGGCAAGTCTCAGAGTAAAAGACGATATTCATAATACACCCAACTAAAAATGGGTTTGAATCCTGAATAAAAAATTCCTACAAAATCAGTAAGAAAAAAATTAGAGCATTCCTACAGATAAATGGGAAAAAGACTTGAAAAGACACTTAACAAAAGAGACATTCCAAATGGTCAAAAAGCAAATGAAACAGTGCTCAACTCATTAAGCATCAGAGAAATGTATTATAACCAAAAAGCAATACCACCAGAATGGTGAAAAGTAACAGTATCAAGTACTGGTAAAGAATGTGGAGTCATGGAAACTCTCATATACTGGCAGTGGAATATAAACTGGCAAAACCATTTTGGAAAACTGTTTGGCATTATCCAGTACAGCTGCATGTACACATACATTAAAACTCAAAAATTCTAGTGCTAGATACGTATCCAACAGAAATACACATACCTTAGACAGTATGCCCCTAAGGATGGCATTTTAAATAAAAAAACTTGAACTAAACAAACTTGAAAATTTAACAATTATCTTCTGTTTCAATTACTTCTGTTCCAAGATTCACTATGGTGAGTGTTGCATATGCTAGTAGCATAGAAAACTCATTATCATTTTTTTAAAAAGTCTATTTATTTATATTGAGAGAGAGAGGAAAAAAAGCATGAGTGGGGAAAGGGCAGAGAGAGAGAGAGAGAGAGAGAGAGAGAGAGAGAATCCCATGCGAGCTCCAGGCTGTCAGACCAGAGCCTAACACAGGGCTTGATCTTACAAACTGTGAGATCATGACCTAAACTGAAATCAAGAGTCCAATGCTTAACTGAATGAACCACCCAGGTGCCTCACAAACTTATCCTCATTAAGACATACCTCTTCCAAGTCTTGTGATTTGGTAGTTTCTTCACTCAAAACATATCGTCCTCTATAAAACTCCCTTATCCTTAAATTTAATATTTCAGTTTCTTTTTTCAAGTTCTCATAACTTGGTAGTGGTTTACAGGCTGTATCTGAAGTTCTAAAAGGTAAAGACTCATCCAAGCTGTTTTGAGATCCCTGTAGGGAAGGAGAATGTCTGTCTAGATCACAGAGTATGTCATCTTCATCAAGTTCTTCTTCTTTAACCAGAGAGGCTGAAGAGAGTTTCAGACACAAAGAAGCATAATTCTGGCCATACAAAAACCTCAAAGTTTCTTCTGTCTTCCACTCCATCAAAGTCTCCTTCAGGACTTTAAGTAAGTTTGCCTTTGCAACTTCAGGGCACATGTGCACTGAATTAGAGGCTGACTTAGAAACTTGATTTGATTTGGCAAACTTTCTCTTAAAATGCTCAGCACTTTTCTTACTTATGCCTACTAGAGTTATTTTTGAACTACTGTATTTATTTTTGGAATTTTCTGAAGCTTCTAATTTTTCTGGCAATGGATTATTTGAAGAAATCTGAGAACTTACTTTCTGTGAAGGAAGTTCACAAGTAGTACCCTTCTCCTGACTATCTAATCTGCAGTTGCCTAGCTGCTCTGAGATATCTATTACAGGCTGTTCTTTGTCTTCATGTTTGGAGTTAGCTTTCTGGCCAGCTTTCTTTTTCATTACACTTTTTTTGTGCAGCTTTGGACTTACACCCATTGCATTTGGTCTGTTTCCTGGTAGAATGGAGGAAACAAAGTCTTGCTCATTGTCACTGTTACTATCACTATGAGTGCTAGAAGAACTGGATTCATAATGCTTCTCAAAATGGCCAGGATTGTCAATATCTGATGTCTTAATGGCCTTAGTGCATAGCTGTACTTCCTTTCCAGAATGGCCACTGTAGAAGGAAAGAAACAAAATAACTATAATGAAAAAGCAAAATGTCCCACAGTATTAGTATTTTGTAACTTTCAAGGAAAAACTTTGTATTCCCTAGGCAAAGCATTATCTATAGGCCTATACATATAGCCCTATAAATATACATATATATTTCCATTGACACACACATACATACATACATACATGTTTCTGAAGAATGGTATAAATCTATGATTTCCCTGCATCTTATTTACCTGATAAAATTCTAACATCTTTCTTTTTTCCCATTATTTAAAGTGTTAAAGGAATACAGCAAAAAGAAAAAAAAAACCTTTTTTTTAGAGTAGATAGTTCCATTCTACTGAATTATTTTGATTTTTGCTTGTTACATTTCTTTTTCTTTTTTTAACTCATGACCCTGAGATCAAGACCTGAGATTAATTCAAGAGTTAGACGATTAACTGTATGAACCACTCAGGTGCTTCTGCCTAGTATCATTCTGTGACTATTTTATATATACTTTTTTTTTAAAAAAGGTTTTATTGGAGCGCCTGGGTGGCTCAGTTGGTGAAGCATTCAACTTCAGCTCAGGTCATGATCTCACGGTTCATGGATTCGAGCCCTGCGTCGGGCTCTGTGCTCACAGCTCAGAGCCTGGAACCTGCTTCAGATTCTGTGTCTCCCTCTCTTTGACCCTCCCCTGCTCACGCTCTCTCTCTCTCTCAGAAATAAATAAAACATTTAAAAAATTAAAAAAAAGGTTTTATTTTGGAAACTTCATTCTTGCTTTCTCAAAAAAATTTACTGCAGAAATTCTGCTTAGGTTTTGGAAGATTACAAGATAAAAAGACATGTTTAAACATTTCTCAATTCTGGTTGATAGTTATACAGAAAATTCCATGGACAAAATAAACACAAGAAAGTCATAATAGAAAATAAAGTTGGCAAATTAATATCTGTCAATGAAAGATACTATATTTGAAAACTTAGAGTTATTACAGAATAATAAAAATAAAAGACAGTAGTTTTTTCCCTTTGATTATGCTTCTTTAATTTTCTTTTTTTGTAATTAAAAAAAAATTTTTTTGACAGAGAGGAAGGGAGGGAGGGAGGCAGAACTAAGAAAGAGGAGAGACGGCATCCCAAGCAGGCTCCACACTGTCAGCGCAGAACCTAAGGTGGGGCTTGATCCCACAAACCATGAGATTATTACCTGAGCTGAACATTACCTGAACTAAAAGCAAGAACTGGAGGCTTAACTGACTGAGCCACCTGGGGACTTTGCTTCAATTTTCAATTGGGTTTTAAAAAGATTAAGACTTGTGAAAAGGTGAAAAGAGAAGCTTTGTCTATACAAACCTGAGATATGAAATGTTAGGTAAGTAGCTACTCTCAAGTAAACGCACATATCAGAACCCGAAAAGAACTATCTTTTAGGATAAGGATTCTGGGTCAAGTGCAGGTAGGGAGTTGTGAGGGTGTATGGGAACTTTCTACTTTTCAGGCAATCTATAAACTTAAAACTGCTTCCCCTAAAAGGCTATTCATTTTTTTAAATGATTACAAAATAGAATAAAATAAAATAATGCAATATTTTTAAAAAAGCAGCACACTGGGTAGAAGTGTAAAGAAAGAAAAACAGAGTTGAAAGTAAAGTTGTGGATGGGAATAAAGATAATAAGTTTATTCAGTATTAGATATCATTTTTTACTTAGAATCTAACCTATATAGTCATGGGATTGTCTCTTGTACATGAAATAAGTATAATTTCAAAAAAATTAGAACTTTGACTTTCACATGTTTCATACTTTCTCTTGGAATTTAAAAAAATTTTTAAAATGTTTCATTTATTGCTGAGAGAGAAAGAGACAGTGTGAGCAGGGGAGGGTCAGTGAGAGAGGGAGACACAGAATCTGAAGCAGGCTCCGGGCTCTGAGCTGGCAGTCAGCACAGAGCCTGATGTGGGGCTCGAACCCATGAACCGTGAGATCATTACCTGAGCTGAAGTCGGACGCTTAACTGACTGAGCCATCCAGGTGCCCCTCTCTTGGAATTTTAAAGTAATTATATCTTTCTGTATTACCTTAAAGCTATAAATTTAAAATATATGTCAATAAATAAGTATCTCTCACTTGTGCTTACTTCCATGTACTAAAGTGTGACTAAAAACCAGGAAAATTTATGTTGATAAAAGAAAAAGAATGTGTTTTGAGAGATAGTCATGTTTGGGCAAACAAAACCACACGAACAGTCAAGAAAAATATCACGACTTAGAATTTCTATTAATGCTTTAGACACTTCCAAATAATACGTAACTGGCATATTAAGTTTTGAAATCCTGTAAAATAAGACTATAAAAACCTTTCAACAAATGTAATTGGCATAATCTAGTTGACAAAGAAGCACAGTATCTTAGATGGAAGCTGTGTTTGTGTCATATTTCAACAGGTTCAATTAGACTTCTTTGGTAGGTACAGCTGTACAATAAATCATACAGATCAAACACATCATCTTACTATCACAAAAGAAAAAGCTGTACAAGGCAAATATTTCTTTGTGTGGGCTAAAATGGGCACTTACCTAATGCAGCAACACAGGAAGTCTAAGAGCTCATATCACCTGGTTTACTCTTAATGTTTCTATTAACATAAATATATAGAAGGTAAGTAATACTGATTCAATCATACCTTTGTCCTTCCTGTAGCAGCTGAAAATCAGTATCCCTGTGACAAAACATAAGAATAAAAAATTGAAGACAACTGATATATCAAACATTTTCAAGTGTTTGTTATAACTATACTGTATAGAAAATATAATTAAAAGGAAATATTTCATTTAAAGCTTTTTAAGAAAAAATTGAAGGACAAAGTATTGTGAAACTCATCCATAAGAAATCTGTATTAATCTCTCTTATCCAAAATTTGTTCATATTTCAGGACTAAGTTCAATTTCCATGAGTCCAATAATATTTCCCCTGACTAATCTGATTAAAGTAAATCACTCTCCTGCAAGTTCCAGAGTCAGTGTTATGTATTTAATTAATATATGTTAATCAGGTAATCCTCTATGTCTTAATAGTAGAATTATTATCTAAAAGTCTTGCTTTTCATACATTTAAGTGTTGTTTCTTACCAAACTACTAGCTTCTTGAGAGTAGGGATTATGTACTATAATTTCCTCTATTTCCTTTATACAGTCAATAAGAATTTTTGCTCTAATTTCAAGAAAGCAGCTGTACTGTAGTATGATGTGAACTATGTAGATCAGATGATTTAATTCAATTCCAGGAACAATTTTGCTATGCAATACCAGAAATTACATTTGGCTGGGCATCATGGATATTTAAAAGAGGAAGAGAAAAGCTCTTAGAAAGCCAATACGAAATGGTATTGAGCAAGTGAAAACACAACAAAGAGCAAGTGAATCCAAGAGGACAGGAAAACTCTGTAAAATATTTCTGAAGTGACTCAGAATAAGTGATTTCTAAAGATTACAAAAACAGATTAAATAAAAGTAAATATACAGGGACTCCTGGGTGGTTCAGTTGGTTAAGCATCTGACTTTAGCTCAGGTCATGATCTCACAGTTCATGAGTCCAAGCCTCACATGGGGCTCTCCACTCTCAGTGCAGAGCCCGTTTTGGATCCTCTGTCTCCCTCTCTCTCTGCCCCTCCTCCCTTATTCTCTCTCTCACTTGCAAAATAAACATTAAAAATCTTAAAAAAAGAAATTAAATATATAAAGAAGAATACACAAAGATGGAGTGATAATCCATGTTCATCAATAGGAAGACCCAATATTGTGAAGATGTCATTCTTTTCAACTTGATCTACAAATTCAATGCAATTCCAATCAAAATCCCACCAAGTTATTTGTGGACATAAACAAATTGAGTTTAAAGTTTGGGAGGAGGCAAAAGACCCAGAATAGCTAACACAAAATTGAAGAAGAACAATACTGTCAGTCAGTTGGAGGACTGACATCACCTGACTTCAAGACTATAAAGGTATAGTAATGAAGACAGTTTGGTAGTGGTCAAAGAACAGATAAATATATCACTGGAACAAAAACAGAGAACCCCAAAATAGATGCATATGAATATATTCAACTGATCTTTGACAAAGAAAGCAGCAAAAGCAATACAAGGAAGAAAAGACCACTTTTTCAACAAATGGCATTGGAATACTAAGTATACACATGTAAAGAATGAATCAAGGGGCACCTGAATAGCTCAGTGGGTTGGGCCTCTGACTGTTGATTTCAGCTCAGGTCACAATCCCAGGGTTGTAGGATTGAGCCCTGAGTCAGGCTCCTCACTGAGTGTCAAGTCTGCCTGAGATTCTCCCTCTCCCTCTGCCCCTCTCCACTGCTTGGGCTCTTTCTCTGCCTCTATCTCTAAAATAAACCTATGAACAAACAAACAAGTAAGTGAATCAAGACAAAGACTTATACCATTCACAAAAACTAACTCAAAATGGATCAGAGACCTAAATATAAAACACGAAACTACACAAAACTCCAACAAGATAATATAGGAGAAACTAGCTGACTTTTTAGATAGGATACCAAACACACAATCCATGGAAGAAAAAACTGATAAGCCAGACTTCATTAAATTAAAAAATTTCTCCTTTGTGATATTGTCAAGAGAAGAAAAAGGAAAATCACAGATTAGGGGAAAATATTTGCAAAGGACATATTTGATAAAAGACTATTATCCGGAACATCAAATAACTCTTAAAACTAAATAATAAGAAAACATCTCAATAAAAACGGGTCAGAGACATTAAGACACCTCATCAAATAAGCAAATAAGAATATGAAAAGATGCTCTACATTATATGTCATCAGTAAAATGCAAATTAAAACAACTGTGAGATACCACTATACTTATTAGAATAGTAAAATACAGAACACTGACAACATCGCATGCTGGTGAATGTTTGGAGCAAGAGAACTCTCATTCATTGCTGATGAAAATGCCAAATGGTACAGCCACTTTGAAATATAGTTTGGTGATTTCTTTTAAAACTAAACATACTCTTACTGTACAATCCAGAACTCCTACTCCTAGGCATTCACCCAAAGGAGTTGAAAATTTACGTCTACATACCATTTGTAACTATGTGGATGGAACTAGAGGGTATTATGTGAAGGAAAATTAGTCAGAGAAATCAAATATGTGACTTCACTAATGAGGTATTTAAGATACAAAACAGATGAACATAAGGGAAGGAAAGCAAAAATAATATAAAAACAGGGAGGGGGACAAAACACAAGAGAATCTTAAATATAGAGAACAAATAGAAGGTTGCTGGAAGGGGTGTGGAAGGGGGGATGGGATAAATGGGTGAGGGGCATTAAATCATTGTTGCACTGTATGCTAACTGGGATGCAAATTAAAAAATAAATAAATAAGACAATTTACATCGACACAAAAGCCTGCACATGGATGTTTACAGAAGCTCTATCCATATTGCCAAAACTTAGAAGCAATTAAGATGTCCTTCAGTAGATGAATGGTTAAATAAACTGTAGTAAATTCAGACAACAGAGTATTATTAAGCATTAAAAAGAAATGAGCCACCATCAAGCTAGAAAAAGACATGGAAGAAAACTTTAAATGCATATTACTAAGTGACATAAGCCAGACTGAAAAGAACACATACTGTATAATTTTAACTATGTGAAATTCTGGGAAAAGTAAAACTATGGAGATAGCAAAAAGATCAGGGTTTATGAGGGGTAGGAGATGAATAAGTGGAGCACATAGGATTTTTAGGACTTTAAGATTACTCTGTATAATAGTTTAACAGTGGATACAGGAAACCCAAGGAATGTACAAAGCTAAGAATAAACTGTAATGTAAACTATGGGCTTTGGGTGATAATGATATGTCAATATAGGCCCATCAATTATAACAAATGCACAATTTCAGTGGGGAATGCTGATAATGAGGGAGGCTACACATGGGTAGGATAAAGACAGTATATGGGAAATCTCTGTACCTTCCTCTCCATTTTTGCTATGAAGCTAATATTGCTCTAGAGAATAAAGCCTATTCATAAGGAAAAAAAGTAAATGTAAGAAACTAGGTGTACATGAAAGAGAAGCTAAAGCATTGAATATTAATTCCATTTAAAGGACAAAATAGGGTAGCAATGAAGGCCATGATATTGCAAAAAACTTTCAATTAAAAAAAAATCAGCTGAGGCACCTGGGTGGCTCAGTCGGTTGGGTGTCTGACTTCGGCTCAGGTCCTGATCTCAGGGTCCATGGGTTCAGGTTCTGCGTCAGGCTCTGTGCTGACGGCTAACTCAGAGCCTGGAGCCTGTTTCAGATTCTGTGTCTCCCTCTCTCTCTCTGACCCTTCCCTGCTTACGCTGTCTCTTTCTCTCTCTAAGAAATAAATAAAACATTAAAAAAAAATTCTTTAAAAAAATTAGCCAAATGGATAGATGGAACCAGAGGTTGAGTTATGACATTGAAAGGCTGCCTATCAAAAAACGTCATGGTTAAAGATATTTTTCTATATAATTAAGCATCACAGCATTGACCACATAATACTGCCTAGATAATCCATTTAGCTTGCGTTCAGTCTTGAGCAGAAGAAGCACTGCAAGGAGTGGGCTCTTCTATCAATCCCTTCCTTAAGTTATGGAAGGCACTGATAATGAATCAAGGCATTCTTTTCCATTAAATTCCTTCTCAGCACCACACATCAGGAGGCATATGGGATGAAGCCAATATTTGCTATCCCTGCTTTAGAGATTCCCCTGTAGTTCAGGAATTCTCCAAAACCAGGAATAAAAAATTTAGGAGGCAAAATAAGACAACAGGCAATGAGCTGCCTGAGAGAAAAATTTAATCTATTTTTGTTTTTTCCTTAGTCCCTCAGCCAATTGAGGCATATTCCTTCCCAATCACCCAAAATTATCCTGTTTACACTACTTTTTCGACTCACTGAAGCTCTAGTCATAGAAGCTACCCTGGTTTGGTGTTCCTCAATGCAAAGGATACTACTTGGATGGTGACTAGCCTTGACTGCCCCAGAGGATATTTTTAACTCTAATTAAGAGCATTTTTGGCCTAAATAATATGCTACTTTTACAACAGAGCATTTTATTGCCTCTCACTGGTAGTTGTAGTTCTTTCATTCTTTTTTTTTTTTTTAATTTTTTTAATGTTTTATTTATTTCTAGGAGAGAGAGAGAGAGAGAGAGAGAGAGAGAGACAGCGTGAGCAGGGGAGGGTCAGAGAGAGAGGGAGTCACAGACTGAAACAGGCTCCAGGCTCTGAGCTGCCAGTCAGCACAGAGCCCGACGCGGGGCTCGAACCCACGAACCGCGAGATCATGACCTAAGCGAAAGTCGGACGCTTAACCGACTAAGCCACCCAGGCGCCCCAGTAGTTCTTTCATTCTTCTTATCCCACATCCCCACACAAGTCTTCCTGGCTAAAACTGTCAAGATTCAGTACCTTGCAGCTGCCTGGCATTTGGTCCTACACTGGAGTCTGAGTATCTCCCTAGGGAAGAAAATATGTATAGACAATGATTCCCAACTGGATTCATACTCAAGAGCTAACTTACAAATGCAGGGTATATTCCATTATTCCTTCAAAAATAAAATTCTAAACTATAATATGTATGTATTACGCTGGGTTACTAAGTAAAGAATAGGTTCTTATACTTAAGGGCATTACAATTTAGTAGGAAGAAAACGCCTGCTGTAAGAGCTTCACAAAGGTTAATCCTCCTTTGTGAAGGAGGATTAGGGTTAGAAGCTAACCCTAACAAGTAGCTACTATTATACCCAAGTTATAGATAAAAAGGCTTGAGTACTAAAAGAATTAAGTAATTTGTGGGAAGCCACACAGCTGGTAAGCAGTAAAGCCAGGAATGAAATCAAGATAGCAGGACTCTTAACTATATTTTGCAACATATAACTTCAGAGAGTATATGGTAAATATCAGGAAAGATACATGAGCTGTTACAACAAATTACCGAAGAAATAAAAACTTCTTGTTGAACCAGTGAAGAAAAGCTTCAGATTCAGCTAGGTCTGTAAAGATCCATAGAGTTTATATGTAAAAAGCCTTTAAGGCTGATCCTATGGATCTGAGGTTTTACTCCAAAAACCTCTCCCTTTTTTCTCTTTCCTTTTAGAATGTTATCATACTTAAACGTATCTTTAGAAAATAAACGAACAAACCAACAAAGCCTGTCCTTCAGTCATACAGCTCCCCCCCATTGTAACCTTTCTTTAAAGAAGTCTGCACTGGTTTTCAATTCCACATTTCCTATTCAGTCATACCCGTCTGCCTCCTGGAATCTGTATGCATTACTCTACTGAGATGGCTCTTGCTAATATTACCAATCACCATAGAAATGCTAAATTTAATGGATATTTTTCAGGATTCGCATCCCCAACCTTTTTAAAGTAGAAGAAACTTAATCAATTTGAAAGGAGAGTTTGAAAGAGTAAAAAAATAGGAATAAATCATGAAGCAAGCCTTGGTGACAGGAAAAAAGAATGAGGAACATAGAAAGTATTGATAAGCAATGAGTCAGAGAAATGAGAGAGCATAAGAAAATAATGTTGAAGGAGATTCTGCTGGATGCATTCAGTCATTTCAGTTAAGTGGTAGGTTAAATTATTTACTATGTGAATTGGGGACTGGGTTCAAAGTTTGAGAGAAGAAAAGGTATGAACGTATCAGAAAGTCTAGAAGAAACAAAGAAAAAAACATGTGAACACACAAGTGAGACTACACAGAATAAACTGAAACAGGGCCAAAGGAATGGAAAGAGTGCATGTAGGCTTTGGTGCCAGATCTGGGTTTATATTTCAAATCTATATAAAAGAGCCTAGTGTTCTGGGTTAGTTACTAAACCTCTGTAAGCCTCAGTTCCACCATCCATAAACTGAGTAACAACACTTCCCAGGGATCTTGTAAGGAATGTGACAGCTTATTTAAAGCACTAACATGCTAAATGAGACAGCTTATCAAAAGCGCTTGAGAACTTTACTCAATAAAGATCAGGAATTCAAGCACAGAAAAAAAGGATGAGGGAAGAGTTAAGATGGTGGAGGAATAGGGGGACCTTAAGCTTGTCTAGTCCCTCAAACACAGCTAGATAAAAATCAAATCATTCTGAACATCCAAGAAATCAACCAGAGGACTGAGAGAACAAAACTGCAAGTCAACAAGTAGATTTATAGAAGGTAGGAGCTGCAGAGAGTTGATTTGGGGGAGGTAAGAACTGCAGATGTTGTGGAGAAGAGGGAGCCCTGCTTATAGAGACTACCAAAAGGTACTATAAGGAGTGGAGTCCAAAATCTGAAGTTGTAGAAGCCCGCTCATGACAGGATTCCTGGCTGGCTTAGTGTTGCTCCTGTGGTGAAAGGGAGTGAAGAACCAAGAACGGACAGCAGGGTCTGATGATCGATCCCCTGGGTCCCACGAAGAGAAACAGTTCTCCTGCTGGAAGTGCCTTTGGGAGTGGCTGCAACGCCTCTCCAGGGACAGAAGAATGGGTGGCACCAATGTGCTTTACTGTTCCCAGGCACAGCAGTGGAAACACTAGGTGAGGGCAGCGAATCTTGATGCAAGCTCTCTGCTCTGCTTTGCCTAAGAGCTGAACCACTGTGTGGTCATGTGACTGCTGTCTTGAACAAGCTGGCAAATGGCAAAAGCATGGCGAGGCCCTCTTCCAGAGGAACAGCTTGGAGCTGTGCCAAGTGAGTCCCTAAAATTTGGAGTTTAGAAACCCAGCCATTGACCTGAGACAAAACAGCTTGGACATAAACAGGGCGAAGGCAGCCTGGGACACAAAAGAGATAATTGTTTGCTCTTCTGTGAGGGCTTCCTGAAGAGTGATGGGTTTAAGCTCTCTGCTTTGTGGACAAGAGAGATGGGCAACCTCATTTTGCTCCCCCATCCATCAGCATTGACTGACCTCAGTGAGCTAACCAGCACCACTAAGTAAAGACCAGAGCTGCTTACACTAAGCTCCAGCCCTGCTGTGTCCTGCAGATGCATCTCATTGAGGACAAGTTGGCCTAAGAAGCAACACATAA
Source organism: Proteles cristata cristata (assembly GCA_017311185.1). Lineage (NCBI taxonomy): Eukaryota > Metazoa > Chordata > Mammalia > Carnivora > Hyaenidae > Proteles > Proteles cristata. The sequence continues at coordinate 120,602 of JAESUZ010004774.1, forward strand.
GCTGGCCCCAGAAGACCAGTACAAACTCCTTGCACACTCCAACTCTACTAATCATAGAATGCTGCGAAGCTTCAGCTCTAGGGGAAATAGGATGTAGATTCCTTTTTACTTTTTTAATTTTTTAGTTTTTTATTTATATATATTTTCATATTACTTTTATTTTTGGATCTAGCTTCTTTTAACAAGCAAATCAAATCACATTTTGTTAGGACAAAATGACAGGATGTAGGAATTCACCCCAAAAGAAAGTGCAGGGAGTAGAAGTAACAGCCAGGGATTTAATCAATACAGATATAAGATGTGTGAACTAGAATGTAAAACAATTATAAGGATGCCAACTGGGTTTGAAAAAAGTATGGAAGAAATTACAGAATCACTAACTGCAGACATAAAAGAACTAAAATCCAGTCAAGCCAAAATTAAAAATGCTATAACCAAGATGCAAACCTGAATGGATGCCATAACACCAAGGATAAATAAAGCTGAAGAATGAATCAGTGATATAAAAGATAAAATCACAAAAGATAATGAAGCTGAAAAGAAGAGGGAAAAATAGGTATTGGATCATGAAGGTAGACTTCGGGAACTCAGTGACATCTGAAAACTTAATAACATTGGTATCATAGAAGACTCAAAAGATGAAGAGACAGAAAAAGGGGCAGAAGGTTTATTTGAGCAAATTATAGCTGACAACTTCCCTAATCTAGAGAAGGACACAGTCAATGAAATCCCAGAAGCACAGAGAACTCCAATTAAATTCAACAAAAGCTGGTAACTGCTAAGGTACATCATAGACAAATTCACAAAATACAGACAAGGAAAGAATCTCAAAAGCAACAAGGGGGAAAAAAGTCCTTAATCTACACAAAGGAAGATGGATCAGGTTCACAGTAGGCTTGTTCACAGAAACTTGGCAAGACATTTCAACATGCTAAATAGGAAAACTGTGCAGCCAAGAATACTTTATCCAACAGGCCATCATTTAGAATAGAAGGAGAGACAAAGAGTTTCCCAGAACAACAGAAAATAAAATTTGTGACCACTAAACCAGCCCTAAAAGATATATTAAAGGGGACTCTTTGTTGGGGGGAGATAGGGGAGACCAAAAGCAACAAAGACTAGAAAGAACAGAGAATATCACCAGAAACACCAGATTTACAGGTAACACAATGGCACTAAATTTATACTTTTCAATAGACACTCTGAAAGTAAATGGACTGAATGCTCCCATCAAAAGATTTATGGTATCAGAATGGTTAAAAAAACAAGACCCACCGCAGGTGCCTGAGTGGCTCAGTGGGCTAAGCGTCCTCCTTTAGCCTAGGTCATGATCTTACCATTTCTGAGTTTGAGTCCAGCATCATGCCCTGGAGCCTGTTTCAGATTCTTTGTGTGCCTCTCTCTCTCTCTCTGCCCTTCCCCCACTTGTGCTGTCTGTCTGACTGTCACTCAAGAAAGCTGGAGTAGCCATACTTATATCAGAAAAACTAAATTATTTATGCCTCTAACTTGGAAGCACCCAAATATATAAATCCGTTAATAACAAGCATAAAGAAACTCATCAATAACAATACAATAATAGTAGGGGACTTTGACCACCCCCACTACTTACATCAATGGATATATCATCCAAGCAGAAATTTAACAAAGAAACAATGGCTTTGAATACACCAGATGTACTTAACAGATACTTGGAACATTTTATACTGAATCAGAATACACCTTCTTTTTGAGTGCACATAGAACATTCTTTAGAACAGATCATATACTGGGTCCAAATCAGCCCTCAACAAGTACAAAGAGATCAAGATCGTTTCATGTATATTTGCAGACTACAACATGAGGCCAACCACAAGAAAAAATCTGGAAACATGAGATCAACCACAAGAAAAAAAATTGGAAATACCACAAAATACATGGAAGTTAAAGAACATCCTATTAATGAATGACATAACCAGGAAATTAAAGAAAAAATAAAGAAGTACATCGAAGCAAATGCAAATGAAAACTAACAGTCTAAAACCTTTGGGATGCTGCAAAAGTGGTCCTAAGAAGGAAGTATACTGCCATACAGGCCTACCTCAAGAAATATGAAAAGTCTCAAAACAGACCTAACCACATATCCAAAGGTGTTAGAAAAGGAAGAGCAAATAAAGCCAAAAGCAAGCAGAAGAGAAATAAAGATTAAAGCAGAAATAAATGATATAGAAACAAAAAGTAGAATAGATAAATGAAACTAGGAGCTGGTTCTTACCAAAGCCAGACTTATCAAAAAGAGAAAGGACCCAAATAAATAAAATCATGAATGAAAGAGGAAAGATCACAACCAAAACCACAGGAAAAGAAATAATCATAAGAAAATATTATGAAAAATAATATGCAAACAAATTGGGCAAAACCTAGAAGAAATGGACAAATGCCTAGAAACACACAAACTACCAAAATGAAACAGGAGGAAATAGAAAATGTGAATAGGCCCATAACCAGAAAATGTAATCACTAATGAAAAATCTCCCAATACATAAAAGTCCAGGGCCAGATGGCTTCCTAGGGGAATTCTACCAGACATTTAAAGAAGAATTACTATCTATTCTTCTCAAATTGTTCCAAAAAATAGAAATGGAAGGAAAACTTCCAAACTCATTCTTGAGGCCAGCAATACCTTGATTCCAAAAACAAAGACCACACAAAAAAAGGGAATTACAGGTTAATATCTCTGATGAACATGGATGCAAAAATTCTAAAAAAAAAAAAAAAAAAAAAAATACTAGCAAATCAAACCCAAGAGTACATTAAAAGAATTATTCACCACGATCAATTGGGATTTATTTCCGGGCTGCAGGAATGGTTCAATATTTGCAAATTACTCAACATCATACATGACGTTAATAAAATAAAAAAGGATAAGAACTGGGGCATGTGGGTGGTTCAGTCTGTTAAGCATTTGACTTCAGCTCAGGTCATGATCTCACAGCTTGTGGGATTGAGCCCCATGTTGGGCTCTACGCTGACAGTGCGGAACCTACTTGGGATTCTCTCTCTTTCCCTGATCCTATCCCACTTGCACTCTCTCTTTCAAAAATAAACTTTAAAAAAAGGATAAGAACCATATTATCCTTCTTACTTGACACATCCCCAAAAGCAAGGGAATTAAGAGCAAAAATAAACTGTTGGGACCTCCTCAAGATTAAAAGCTTCTGCACAGCAAAGGAAACAACCCAGAAAATTAATAGGCAACCAAACGGAATGGGAAAAGATAGTTGCAAATGACATATCAGATAAAGGGTTGATATCCAGAATCTACAAGGAACTCACCAAACTACACACCCGAAAAACAAACAACCCAGTGAAGAAATGGGCAGAAGATATGAACAGACACTTCTCCAAAGAGGACATCCAGATGGCCAACAGACACATGAAACGATGCTCAGCATCCCTCCTCATCAGGGAAATACAAATCAAAACCACACTGAGATACCACCTCACGCCAGTCAGAGTGGCTAAAATGAGCCAATCAGAGAACTCTAGATGCTGGCGAGGATGTGGAGAAACGGGCACCCTCCTACACTGTTGGTGGGAATGTAAACTGGTACAGCCCCTCTGAAAACAGTGTGGAGGTTCCTAAGGAAACTAACAATAGAACTCCCCTATGACCCAGCAATAGCACTGCTAGGAATTTACCAAAGGGATACAGAAATGCTGAGGCATAGGAGCACATGGACCCCAATGTTCATAGCAGCACTCTCCACAATAGCTAAAACATGGAAAGAGCCTAAGTGTCCATCGTCGAGACGAATGGATCAAGAAGATGTGGTTTATCTATACCATGGAATACTACATGGCAATGAGAAACAATGAAATCTGGCCACGTGTAGCAACATGGATGGACCTTGAGGGTGTTATGCTGAGCGAAATAAGTCAGGCAGAGAAAGACAAATATCATATGTGTGCACGTATAGGAGGATTAGGAGGAACTTAACAGAGGACCAAGGGGAGAAGAAGGGCGGAAATGGTGGGGGAAAGGGAGAGAGGCAAACCATGAGAGACTCTTGAATGCTGACAAAAACTGAGGACTGGTGGATGTGGGGGGGAGGAGGGGTGGGCATGAGGAGGGCACTTGTGGGGATGAGCACTGGGTGTTATGTGGAAACTAATTTGACAATAAACTATTTGTAAAAAAAAAAAAAAAAAAGAACCATATTATCCTCTCAATAGATGCAGAAAAAGCATTTGACAAAATACAGCATCCATTCTTGATAAAATCCTTCTACAAAGTAGGGATAGTGGGAACATACCTCAAAATCAGAAAGGCCATATATGAAAGACCCACAGCTTATATCATCCTCAATGGGGAAAAACTGAGAACTTTTCCTCTGTGGTCAGGAACAAGACAGGGATGTCTGCTCTCACCACTATTACTTAACAAAGTACTGGAAGTCTTAGCCTCAACAATCAGATGACAAAAGAAATAAAAGGCATCCCAACCAGCAAGGAAGAATCAAAGTTTCACTATTTGTAGATAACATGATATTCTGTGTAGAACCTGAAAGACTACACCAAAAAATTGCTAAACTGATACATGAATTCAGCACAGTCACAGGATATAAAAATCAACGTACAGAAATTTGTTGCATTCTATACAGCAATAATAAAGCAGAAGAGGAATCAAGGAATCTATCCCATTTAAAATTGCACCAAAACCTATAAGAATAAATAAAACTATAGGAATAGGAATAAACCTAACCAAAGAGGGGCACCTAGGTGGCTCAGTTGGTTAAGCGTCTGATTTCAGCTCAGGTCATGATCTCGCAGTTTGTGAGTTCGAGCCTTGCATCAGGCTCTGTGTTGACAGCCTGGAGCCTGTTTCAAATTCTGTGTGCCCCTTCTTTCTCTCCCCTTTCTCTCTCAAAAAATAAATAAACATAAAAAGATTTAATCCTGCCTGAAGAGATAATAGGCCTGTACATTGAAAACTATAGAAAACTTACTGAAAGAAACGGAAGAGGACACAAAGAAATGGAAAAACATTCCATATTCATGAATTGGAAGAATTAAACATTGTTAAAATGTCTATATTACTGGGGCGCCTGGGTGGCTCAGTCGGTTAAGCATCTAACTTTGCCTCAGGTCATGATCTCATGGTTCGTGGGTTTGAGCCCTGCGTCGGGCTCTGTGTTGACAGCTAGCTCAGAGCCTGGAGCCTGTTTTGGATTCTGTGTCTCCCTCTCTCTCTGACCCTCCCCTGCTCACGCTGTCTCTCTCTCTCTCTCTCTCTCTCTCAGAAATAAATTTAAAATAAAATAAAATAAGTCTATATTACCTAAAGCAATTTACACATTTAATGCAATCTGTATCAAAATACCACCAGGATTTTTCACAGAGCTAGAACAAATAATCTTAAAATTTGCATGGAACCCCAGAAGACCCTGAATAGCCAAAGCAATCTTGAAAACAAAAAGCAAAGCTGGAGGCATCATGATTCCAGACTTTATAAACTGTATTACAAAGCTGCAGTCATGAAGACAGTATAGTACTGGCACAAAAACAGAGATAGAGATCAAGGGAACAAAATAGAAAACCAGAAATTAACCCACAACTACACGGTCAACTAATCTTCAACAAAGCAGGAAAGAATATTCAATGGTAAAAGGACAGTCTCTTCAACAAATGGTGTTGGGAAAACTGGAGAGTGACATGCAGAAGAATAAAACTAGACCACTTTCTTATACCACACACAAAATAAGTTCAAAATGGATGAATGACCTAAAATGTGAGACACGAAACCATCAAAATCCTAGAGGAGAACACAGAGAACAACCACTTTGACCTTGGCCATAGCAACTTCTTACTAGACACATCTCCAGAGGCAGGAGAAACAAAATCAAACAGCAACTATTGGGACTTTAGCAAGATAAAAAGTTATACACAGCAAAGGAAACAATCAACAAAACTAAAAGGCAACCAACAGAATGGAAGAAGATATGTGCAAATGGCATATCTGATAAAGGGTTGATATTCAAAATCTATAAAGACTTTATCAAAGTCAACACCCAAAAAAAACAAATAATCCAGTGAAGAAATGGGCAGAAGACATGAACAGACATTTTCCTAAAGAAGACATCCAAATGGTTAACAGACACATGAAAAGATGCACAATATCACACATCAGCACCAAAATACAAATGAAAACACAATGAGATACTACTTCACACCTGTCAGGATGGCTAAAATTAATAAGACAAGAAATAACTAGCAAGGCTGCAGAGAAAGGGAAACTCTCTTGTGCTCTTGGTGGGAATGCTAACTGGTGCAGCCACTCCGGAAAACAGTATGGAGGCTCCTCAAAAAGGCAAAAACATAACTACCCTATAATCCAGCAACTGCACTACTAGGCATTTACCCAAAGGATACAAAAATACTGATTTGAAGGGGTATATGCACCCTGATGTTTATAATAGCATTATCAACAATAGCCAAACTATGGAAAGAATCCAAATGACTACTGACTGATGAATAAAGGAGATATGGTGTGCACCCACCCCCCCCACACACACAAAGGAATATTACTCAGTTATCAAAAAGAATATTTTGCCACTTGCAACAATGTAGATAGAGCCAGAGTGTGTTACACTAAGCAGAATAAGTTAAAGACGAATACCGTATTTCACTCATACATGAAATTTAAGAAACAAAACAGATGAACATAAGGTCGAGGGGAGAAGAAAAAAAGAGAGAATGGAGGAAACCATAAGAGATTCTTAACAACAGAAAACAAACTAAGGGTTAATGGTTGGAGGTGGGTTAGATGAGTGATGGGTATTAGGGGGCATTTGTTATAATGAGCATTGAGTGTTACACGTAAGCAATAAATCACTGAATTCTACTTCTGAAACCAGTATTACACTCTAGATTAATTAGAATTTAAATAAAAATTTTAAAAGAAAAAAAATGACTGTCACTTGGGAAGGTAGACATGGTAGAAGGTTAAGGGAGAAAGAATCTGGGATTGTTTGAATGGACAACACAGAAACTGCTGCCTGTGGAGCTCAAGAAAACAAAAATAATGAGGGTATGTCCAACCTAGTAGAGTTGTGGTAGAGACAAAAGGTCAAAATGAGGTCACAAAGCATACTCAAGAGTGATAGCTGTAGATGAGATAGAGATTGTGGTCATAAGGGGAAGCTCTTATTTCAAGAACTTGGAGGTAGAATAGCCCATATAAGAATAAGTCTATGATGGCTGAATCAAGGGGTAATCAAAATGTAAACATTATTCTGAATCATGAATGCAATTTAAGATAGTTTTATGAGAAACACCCAGCTATACAACATTTTTTGAGGAAAAACACTAAGAATTAAGAAAAAAAAACCCCTCCAATTTTTAAAGGCAAGGGGAAAGCCAGAATATACAAAGTGCCTATCAGGGGGTAGGCGGGATTTTTTTTTTCCATGGTATACTATATACTACATAAAATTTACCATTTAAACCATTTTTAATTATAGTTCAGTGGCATTAAGTACATTCATATTTTTGTACAACTATCACCATCATCCATTTCCAGAATATTTTCATCTATCTACACTTTCTCCTAACTGGTTTTATACAACTTCATTTAAGTCTCACATAACTTATGGCTTTAAAAACAATTTTTTTTAACAGAGGAGGAATCTGAAGCTTTGAGAGATTAGTAAATTTAGGATTCGAATTTGGATTTTTCAAAGTTCAAGCTCCTTCTACAACATGCTGCCTATAAATTCAGAAAAAAGACGCCTGGGTGGCTTAGTCGGTTAAGCGTCCGACTTTCGCTTAGGTCATGATCTCGCGGTTCGTGGGTTCGTGCCCCGCGTCGGGCTCTGTGCTGACTGCCAGCTCAGAGCCTGGAGCCTGTTTCAGAGCCTGTATCTCCCTCTCTCTCTGACCCTCCCCTGCTCACGCTGTCTCTCTCTCTCTCCTAGAAATAAATAAAACATTAAAAAAAAATCAGAAGACTTAAAAAAGTTGTGAGGGTACCGTCTTTATTTAATCGTTCTCATAGGAACTCACTCTACTTCATAAGAGACTATTTTCCCCTGCTTTGTTCATTTTTCTGACTTCAGATAAAGACTATATTGAACATTTTTTCTAGATATTTGATGAGTAATCTTAACAGTCTCCCTGACACCCAGTGTATAAAACGGAGAGTATGTGACACTAAATTAGATTGACATTTAATGAGGTTATAAAATGAAAGGTTCAGTATAAAAATTCAATTTTATTTTTTTTTTGCTATGAGCTGTTTAGAAAGAATGAGGCACCAAGTTATACTGTACTCCTTTCTATCCTTAGGTGAAATTCAAAAGCTTTTTGTTAAAAGTGCCATCTCTCTTTTTAAAGGTTTTTAATGTTTATTTATTTTTGAGAGACAGAGAGAGCACACAAGTACAAGCGATGGAGGGACAGAGAGAGAGAGGGAGACACAGAATCTGAAGCAGGCTCCAGGCTGTCAGCTCAGAACCCAACGCAAAGATTGAACCCATGAACGGTGAAATCATTACTTGAGCTGAAGTCGGACACTTAACCAACTGAGCCACCCAGGTGCCCCCCTCTCTCTCTCAAGTTTATTTATTTATTTTGAGGGAGAGAGAGCAGGAGAGAGAATCCCAAGCAGGCTCCATGCTGTCATCACAGAACCCAGTGTAGGGCTCGAACTCACCAACTGTGAGATCATGACCTGAGCCAAAACCAAGAATCAGATGCTTAACCAACTGAGCCACCCAGACACCCTGAAAGTGTCATTTCTCTTTGCTCTATGTATCTTCCATTCCCTTCAAAGTTTACGTTGCCCCAGATTATTCTCAATCTGACATGACCTCAACTTAAAAAAAACAAAAATAATCATGTTAAAGAATACCTTCAAACTGGTTCTTTATAAACATTTTAATGTTATTTTCTCACTGAAGTATAAAGTAGATGATTAATTGTAACTTTAGCAACATAAATCTCAAACTAGAAATAACTTGTGCCAAATAACCTTATGTGTATGTGTGTACATGTATGTGTTTGCATCACTCAGAATATGTGTTTAATACATAAACCAACAAAAGAGCAGGCTACAATCCCCCCTGTGGTGGGAATTTTTCATATATAATCTGAGACACGTTAAAACCTCTTTCAGAAAAGTTTTTATTCTGTACACCAAGCAACAGAAGTGGCTGTTCAGGAAGAGGTTACAGAAGTTGTTCTGCAGAGGTTTTTGGCTTCCGCACCTCTGAGATTATACTGTTTATTGCCAAGAAGCATGTGTGAAAATCCCCTACTCTGGGCCACATGATGGCGCTTTTAGCTCTGTCAGCATTAGCCATTCACCCCATTTTGATCTTTTAAACTATAATTTGATTCTCAACATTTGTCCTTCCTTCTCAGTTTTAACTCCTGATTTTTTAAGTTACAAAGAAACTGCCTTCCGTCAAAGATTTGTCAGAGCCTACAGCCAACAAAACAGGATTTATAAATGCAACTATATGACTATCTAAATGAGCACACTGTCTCAGAGGAACAAATATGTGGTCTGTTTCTGGCTACTAAGTGAGGGAAAAACTTCTAACTCACAACATGAGACGCATCATACTGCGTCATGACCCAGTCCATTTAGGTCAATGTTCTGTCTCTGACACGGCATCAGAAGACATTTTGTGAGAAGCACTGCTGTTCTTCATGACATTAAAGATATACTCCACATATTTTTTCATATCTTAATAATAATAATGAGGAACTTGAAAACCTCGAACACCCTGACACCAAAGCCTCAACAGAAGTATGGAGCTAGAATTCATGAATTTGTCTACATCTTTCTTAAATCTACTTACACGTTTTTACCAAGGAGATAGTAAGCCTTTCCCCAGTCTTATGCTTACCATTTTAATTTTTACCACTTTTATAAATAAGACATTTCCTATCTAGGAAACTTTCACTACAATAGCAGTTGACTGACTCAGAACTGCAAAACATTAGAACTAAAGGGAACTAAGAGGTTAAATTCAACTTTCTACTTTACCAATGAGGAAACTTAGTGTTGATAACAGACTTTCCTATAGTGAAACAACTAAAAACCTAACCTGGATACAACCGAACAATACTTTTAAAATTGCATTATCAGGACCAATCAAATAAGTGGATTGCTATCAGCATTTTTAAAAAAAGCAATAGAGTAGGAGGACCTGGATGGCTCATGCAGCTGGGCTTCTACCTCTTGATTTTGGTGCAGGTCAAGATTCCGAGGTCATGGAACGGAGCCTGTGCTGGCCTCTGCGCTGACAGCACAGCCTGCTTGGGATTCTCTCTCCATTTCTCTCTATCCCTCCCCTGCTTGCTCTTTCTCTCTCTCTCTCTCACAAAATACATAAATAATCATTAAAATAAAAAAGACATAGAATAGAAAATATCAGGCTCTTCAGTACTAAGGATAAATATCATTTTATAAAACTTTCAGTTATATGTGTGTATTGAATCATAATGTAGAATATACTTAATGGTGAAAATTTTGGAAATCATAAAATATTCAATTCTTTGAGATTCAGAAATTTGATCTTATTTTTAAAATTCAAAATTGCTTAATTTTTAATATTAATAAAATAAATAATAAAACAATTATGATTATGATGGTGATGCAAGTTATTATGATGATGGCTCACTTTAAGCTAATTAAAAACTCTGCATTAAATACTAAATGCTGCCATTTAAAAGAAACCATTTTCCCCTTTAAAAGATAGGTTTTGAATGTTATACTCCATACTGTATGTCAACAGACTTTTTTTTAAAAGTCACGTTTCTGTAGAACTTATATGTACAGTAGCTAGAAAAGCTTTTTATGGTAATACTGAATCCTAGAATTCTGATCATTAGAACACATAAAATACAATAAACATTCTCTGAAGACACAGTGACCTCTGGTGGATTCATGAAATAAAGTGACATAATCCATGCCCATAAGAATTTATAAATTAAAGTAACACTTATAAAACCAAATATAAAAGATATTAATATGGTTATATACTAACAAGTATCATACATAAATAAGGGCTACAGTTAATACTATGTACACTGTGACAAATGTTTATTTATAGATAACTTACTGGTTACTTCCAATAAAGTGAAATAGGACAGAACACTAGCATTGTTTAAAACCTATCACTAGCTTAAGAAATACATTTAATCTTTCTGAGACTGTTTGATAAAGATGTATTAAATTCTCTCTAAGGACCTTTCAGCTCTTTAATTATGATCCTTTCTTCTTTAATTCATCTTGTACACAACGTCAGATCAAATTCTGTTTAAAAGCATTTGATGGCTCCCCAATACATGTCCCTATTAGAATGAGCACAAATTTGCTTCACTTGTGTATTTATTATACCATCCCATTAAAATTCAATTTAATCTCATAGGCTGAGTTTCATTCAGTGTGTGTGTGCTCGTACAGGTATGGACAGCCTGCCAGATACTAAGCACATACTACAGACACTGAATATAAGTTAAATTGATGTGTTTAGGGAAACCAAATCCATTTTCATTTTTCTTTTTTGGTGAGGAAAGGAAGGGCATATAGATAAGGTAGAATTTCAAGAACAACAATTACAAAATGACAGACCTTCATGTCCTAGGAAAGGTAGGTATTATTAACATAGAATAAGATTTTAGAAAAAGGTTAGGGAGAAGAACTATTTTAAATTAGCTAAAGGAAGTACCAATAACTACATCTGGGGGCACCTGGATGGCTCAGTTGGTTAAGCATCTGACTTTGGCTCAGGTCATGATCTCACGGTTCATGGGTTCGAGCCCTGCGTTGGGCTCTGTGCTGACAGCTAGCTCGGAGCCTGGAGCTGTTTCAGATTCTGTATCTCCCTCTCTCTGACCCTCCCCTGCTCGTGCTGTCTCTCTCTCTCAGAAATAAATAAAAACATTAAAAAAAAATAACATCTAAAGAATATAAAGATACAGGAAGGGTAGTCTGGTAAATGGTTTTGTAACAAGTATGAGGATGGACTAAAGTCAACAAGTAGAAAGATATCACTGGAAACAAAGTTTAGGATAACTTAAGGAAACAGTGGTCTTAACAGCTGGGGAATGGAATATAGGAATATGTGTAGCTCTCATAGGTTGAAAAGATGATGAGCAGATCTGGCCAAAAAATGTTAGGGAAGGAGAAAAAAGGGATGCCTGAGTGGGTCAGTCGGTTGAGTGTCTGACTCTTGATTGGTCATGATCAGGTCATGATCTCAGAGTCATGAGATCAAGCCACATGTCAGGCTCAGACTTATCAGTGAAGTGTGCTTCAGATTCTTTCCCTCCCTCTCTCTCTCTGCCCCTCTCTCCACTCGTTCTCTCTCTCTCTAAAGTAAACTAAAAGAAAAGAGACAAAAAGTGACAGCTAAGAAAGTGCTCTTAGCTCTCCAGTCACCTTGGACAATGCTACAACTCTTTATTCTTCAAATAAGAAAGCCAGGCTAGAGGAGAAATAGTAAACAATTTAGTCTTCACCATGTGTAATTCAATCAACAAAGGCCATAGGGTGATATGTTTTACATATTCTAAACCACACAGCATTGGATCTGCAGGCAAAGGTGTCAGCAAAGGGACTGTCATCAGTACAATTCATGCTAGTTCAAACTACAGTGGTTTTATATTACCTTGTGCATCAGATAAGACTTTAATAAGAGGTGTTTTTTATTAAGGCAAAGATCTTTAGTTACTTTGCATCATATTACATTTATGTCACTAAGTTTACCACTGATACCATCTAACCACAAATAACACTGTCTTGAGTTATAATATTCTCTATGAAGCATGAGTTGAGACCTTATCTCATTTAAGCCTGTCTGAAATTGGACAATACAGTTCATTACATAGCAATTTTTGTTACCTTCTCAATATTATGGCATTTGCCTCTCAAAAATAAGCAACTAATAAAATGTAAATGTTTAAACATTTCCCAAGAGGCAAAACCCCAAGAATATTTATAAACATTTTGCTAAAAATTAAATTGGACTTCTTTAAATTTATAAAATACTGTACTGGTTTTTAATAAAAATTAAATGAATTAGTTACCAGAACTTTTTAACTTTAGTTTATAGTTTTCTAACAACAAAATAAGTTCAGTGGATCCTCAGTTCTAGTATCGTGAAAAGCCTTAACATTCTTACTCTAGAATTCTAACATTAATAGGATTAATGGAAATAACTGGCATAACAGAAAGCAAAGTTCAGGTCTTGTGATTAAAACAGCAAAGAATCAATTTTTCTGATTTTATTTGTTAACTTATTAATTTTATTAATTTTCTGATTTCAAGTGTAAAATCCTTAATAACTATGCTAAAATATAACCATTTCTCCACAATGAAAATGTGTACAACGTTAACATTCTTTAGGAAACTAGAACTACTCTCTGCATATCTCAAAAAGTAGAAATTATTAGAATATATAAACAAATGTATATGTAATAATTGAAATTACCTTTCCTCTTCTCGAACCCATACTGGAGTTTTAGGAATTTGCGCTTCAAAAAACTTAGATGCTTTGTAACAAAAATTGCTGCAAAAACACTGTAAAAATCATTTTAATATCAGCAAATTAGTTTTTTCTTACTGTGAAACACAACTAACTTATGTACAAAATATAAAACATAAACATGTAGTTCAAAGAAAATAATGAAAACCCATGAATCTCGCAACCAAGGTAAGAAATAAGGTACAGTACCTTCGAAACTCTTTGTGTCCATCCCAGATAGCATCACTTTGCACATTCCCCAGAGGTAACCACTATCATAAATTGTGTATTCCTCATTCCCTTGCTTTCCTTTAGTTGTGCTATCTATAAAAACACCCCTACAAAAGATATCATTTAATTTTGTCTAATTTTAAACTTTGTCTAAATGTAATCATATTGTTATGTTTTCTTGTTCCAAGTTATATTTTTCAGATTTGTGCAGTTGTAGCTTAATTATTTACACAGAGTATTACCTTTAATTATGTAAGTATATTGCCATTTATTATGAATAACTGAGTTGTTTCTAACTTTTCTGTTATCACTACAATGTGACTATAAACACTAAGAATTTTTAAAATTAAAAAAATACAAAAATTAAAAAAATATACAATAAAAATAAAATTAAAAAATTAAAAACATATACAAAAATTACCATACAAATCATTGTTAAGTGTTACAGTTCAGAGGCATTAAATACCTTCTCACTGTAGTACAACCATCACCATGATCCATCTCTAGAACTCTTTTCATCTTGCAAAATTGAAACTGTACACCCATTAAACAATAACTCCTCATTTCTGCCTCCTCTGTTCGTAACCATGAATCTGACTACTCTAGTTACCTCATATAAGTGGAATCATTTAACTTCTGTCCTTTTGTACAGGCTTATTTCACTTAGCATAATGTCTTCAAAGTTTATCCATGTTGTAGCATGTGTCAGAATTTCCTTCCTTTAAAAGGCTGAATGAGAGTATACAGTGTATTTTGTTAACCCAAAGAGGAAGAAATGGGCAAGAAATTCTTTAGAATATATGCCTAGAAAAGGTTGGTCATAAAAAACGTGTGAACTTGACTTAGTAGATAACACCAAACAAGTTTTCAAAAAAGCTGCACCAATTTTATTTAAACAGTAGTTTCTAAGATTGTCAATTTTTTATAATTTTGCTAATTTGGGGAGCATGAGAATGCAAATCAATGTTTTTACTTGTTTTTTTCTCTGATTATTAGTAAGGCTGAGCATCTTTTCATATTTTATTATCAAGTTCCTTCTATAAAATTTTCTATAAGGTTTTCTGCCTTTTCCAGGTTACTAACCTGTAGTCCGTTATATGTGAGAAATACATGTCCTTCTAATTTATCTTTTCACTCTTTTGTGGAAACTTCCAATAAGCAAATGTTTTTAATTTTAATATAGAAAGCTTACCAAATTTTCCTCTATGGTCTATAATTTCTCTATCTTATTTAAGAAATTCTCTGAGTTTATAAAGATACTTTCCCATATTCTCTTCGAAAACATGTTTATCTTTTGAAGTCTTTAACCTACCTAAAATTGATTTTTTTTAATGTACATTGAAATAAGGATCAATTTTCATCTTTTCCATATGGATAACTACTTGTGTTATCCTATTTCAAGAACACTAGTTCTTGAAAAATCCATCCATTTTTTATTGATCTACAACACTCCTGTTGTCACATATAAAGTGTCTTCATATTCAGTGAATTTGTTTCTGGCCTCTCTATTCTGTTCCATGACTTACTTGCCTGAATGTGTGCCAATATACACTTTAAATTTTTAAATATTCAAGTACTAATTAATGCATAATCAGTTTTTTCTAACACCTTGAAGGAAACACTCACAAAAAAACTTTTAACATGACTACTGTCTAAAAGGTAAACTTCTAAACAATTATTTTTAGAATTCCATTTAGTGTATTAAAAATTAACTGCCACATTGAGAATAGCCTTTAAGCTTACCTTTCTTTCAGTAATATCATAGACTTTATTGGTTTTGGTAGAAATTTTATACTTCTGTTTTGGTACCTAAACAAAACAAAGTACAGCTTAAGAAGAATTCAAGTAATCAACATTAACTTTATTATAAGATTAAGTCATCTACAAATCTTTGGTTAATCCAGTCATTAGTTCATGACCTCGGTTCCATTTCTTGTGCTGTCTACAAAGCATTTTACTAAATATAAAAAATTAAAGCTTCTATTTTATTTTAGTTTATTATACATATATTTTTTTTATTTAAGAGAGACTGCGAGTGTACATGCTAGGAGGGGAGCCTGATGAGAGGCTCAGTCCCATAACCTGCCCAACCAACTAACCCACCGAAGTGCACTTAAAGCTTCCATTGAAAAAAAATAATTACTTACAATTCCTAGTTTCTTCTGACATAAAGGATAACCGCAGAGCTTGATAATAGAACGCTCATCTACGACGTCGCTGTAGTGAGCAGGTGTGATGAACTTCCCCTATAATGAAATGAGATGGGCATTACCCCACTAGATTATTGGAAAAATTCATTTATCAGCTCTCTAAGCTTCACAGATCTCATCTGAAAATTCAGGGATAATAACAGTCTATCTCATAAGTATGATGTTAGAATAAGAGGAGAAAATAAAGGTAATAAACTTAGAAAAGCATTTGACAAATAGTAAGCACTCAAAAATGTTAACTATTATTAAAAAAAGAAACAAAAATAACCTAAAAAACTTCTGCCTCAGGAGACTATGAATCATTGTAGATAAGTACATCATAAAAAGTAATTCTGAGGCAGGAGAAAGAAGTGGTGCTATAGTCGTTGCTATACCAAAGCAAAACACTGAAAAGTTTATTTTATATAAAAAATATTACTTAAAAAAATAGATCATCCAAAATAAAATATAATTTACCTATTTTTAAAGCACAATCTTAAAAAACAAAGTATATCAAAAGGGTCATTGTGACTCCTAACAAATTTTGTGCAAAATCTTCCAGGTTTTAAAAAATCTGTACTGGAGACAGGTGAAACAGTACTTAGAGGCTAACACCAAATAGTTTGATATCTTCATGTTCAAATCTCAACTCCTGTTTCATTACTTGGAGATCATTTTTTAACAAGTTTTTCTGTTTTCTCAGGGACTGAAAAAGTTTTTATTGAGAGAGATATAAGGTATTTGTTTCAAATGAAGCATTTCTGGTTTGTCTTTGTTTTTAGTGTCCTCATACGTGCAGATTCTAATGTAGTTACATATATCAGTTTAAATACTGTCACATTTAAAGGGGAGGAGTCAAGATGGCTGAACAGTAGGGGGATCCTATGCTTGACTCATCCCTGGAACACAGCAAGATAAATATCAAATCATTCTTAACACCCAAGGAAATCGATCTTAGGACCGAGAGAATAAGCTGCACAACCAGAGAGAAGGCAGGAAGAGCGGAGATGTGATTTGGGAGAGAAAGGAATCACTGGTGCTGTAGAGAGGAGAGTCCTAATTAGGAGAAAGGAGAGAAAGAGAGGGAGTGGGCAGGGTGCAGAGCATTGCACAAGAAAAACATTTTCCCCAAGCCTCTGAAGGAGAAAAAGGAGAGGGGCTGATTATCCCAAATTTTTACAAGCAGTGGAGCTCAAAGTCTGGTTATAGAAGTCCAAACCATCACAGGGGTGGAGCATGTTGGGCACAGAGGTGCTCTTGTGGAGAAGGAAGGCAGAGACCAGGGAGCAGAGAGTGTGGTCTGAAGATGCCCCGGATTGTACTGGGAGAGACAGTTTCTGCTCTTGGAGTGCACTTGGGAGAGGAAGCACTGCCTCTCCAGGGACAAGAGAGTTGGCAAGGTAACACTGAGCTGCCCCATTCATTAGCACAGGACCAGAGGCAGCTGTGGAGGTCAGCAAATCTGGTTGGTGACTTTCTGCTATACTTCATAAACTGAAAACCCCAGTGAATTTGTGCAACTGCCCTTCTGGGACAAATTGGCACCAGCCCCAGTGTGGTGAGACCCTTCCCCAGAGGATCACAGCAAGTCTATGACACAATGGGTACGTAAAATTTGGTGTTTTGAAACCTAGCTATCACACCTAAGATAAAACACAGTAGCACTGCACCACCAAGTGGGCAGATGAATCAGACACAGACAGGGTGAAGGAAGAGATCTGAGGGATACTTGGGACAAATGAGGAGAGATTGTTTGCTCTTCTGTGAGCACTTCCTGAACAGTGGCGGGTATGAACTTGTCTCTGGGGACTAGAGAGCCAGCTGATGCCATTTTTACCCCTGCCTATTAGCATGGATGAACTTCAGTGAGCAGTACAGAGACCACAGTCAAGGCAGTGAGCTGCTTACACCAAGCCCCGCCTTCCCTGAGCTCTGCAGGTGCTTCTGAACTATGGTTATTGTGTCTGAGAATCAGAGCAGCAGTAGGCTATTCCCCCAGAAGACCAGCACAATGGTCCTACACACCTATCAGGTCTACTGACCAAAGTGTCAGCTCTAGGGGAAAGAGGATCTAGACTCTTAACAAGCAGACCAAAACATACCTACTGAAGACTAACCACACAGTGGACAAGGTCCAAACACTCCCCACTACAGGCAAGGAGAAACTCTGCAGAAGACAGAAAGAGCAGCCAAAACACAATAGCAGAGTGCACAGAGCATACACCAGAAACACTTCCTGAAGCGTCAGGCCCCAGACAGTATATGACCTTTTCTTAATATAGGCATTACTCTCAGGAGCAGGAAACATAACAGGCTTTCCTAACACAGAAAAGACAGAGACCTATACCATCTTCCAAGATGGAAGAATTCATCCCGAAAGAAAAACCAAGAGGTCACAGCCAGGGATCTAATCAGAACAGATATAGGTAATATACCATTCTGAACCAGAATTTAAAACAATAATCATAAGGATACTAGCTGTGCTTGAGAAAAGCATAGAAGACACCAGGCAGTCCCTTACCACAGAGATAAAAGAGCTAAAAATCAAACTGAAGTAAGAAATGCCATAACTGAGATGCAAAATTGACTAGATATAATGAACACAAGGATAGAGGAATCAGAGGAACAAATAAGTAATATAAAAGATAAAATTATGGAAAACAAGCTGAAAAGAAGAGGGAAAGGAAAATATTGGATCAGGAATGTAGACTTAAGGGAATTCAGCAACCCCATAAAGCATAATAACATTTGTATTATAGGAGTCCTAGAAGAAGAGAAGAAAAAGGAGAAGAAAGTTTATTTGAGCAAATTATAGCTGAGAAATTCCCTAATCTGAGGAAGGAAGCAGACATACAAGACCAGGAGACACAGAGCACTCCCATCAGTCAACAAAAGCAGGCCAACACTAAGACTATTGTAGTAAAATTTGCAAAGTACAGACATAAGGAAAGAATCCTGAAAGCAGCAAGGGAAAAGAAATCCCTCACCTAAAAGGGAAGACAAATAAGGTTAGCAGCAGATCTCTCCACAGAACCTTGACAGACCAGAAGGGAGTGGTAAGATATATTCAACATGTTGAATGGGAATATATGCAGCCAAGAATATGTTATCCAGCAAGGCTGTCAACTAGAAAAGAAGGAAAGATAAAGAATTTCCTAGACAAAAAAAAAAAAAACCCTAAAGGAGTTCATGACCACTAAACCAGCCCTGCAAGTTATATTAAAAGGTACTTTCTGAGTGGGAAAGAAAGACCAAAGGCAACAAAGACTAGAAAGGAACAGAGAACATCACCAGAAATACAACTTTACAAATAATACAATGCCACTAAATCAAATCTATCAATAATCTCTCTGAATACAAATGGACTAAATGCTCCAATCAAAAGACAGAGAGTATCAGAATGGACAAAACCCAAAACCTATCTATATGGTAGCTACAAGATATCTATTTGAGACCTAAAGACACTTGCAGACTGAAAGTGAGGGGATGAAAAACCATTTATCATGCTAATGGATGTCAAAAAAAAAAAAACAACAACAACCCTGGGATAGCCATACTTATATCAGACAAACTAGATTTTAAACCAAAGACTGTAATAAGAGATGGAGGAGGGCATTGTGTCATAATAAAAGGATCTATACAACAAGAAGATCTAATAATTATAAATATTTATGCCCCAACTTGAGACACCCAAGTATATGAACTGAATAGTAACAAACATAAAGAAACTCAATGATAACAATACAGTAAGAGTAGGGGACTTTAAGCCACCCCCCCTTACATCAATGGACAGATCATCTAAGTAGAAAATCAACAAGGAAACAATGACTTTGAATGACACTTTGGACCAGATGGACTTAACAGATATATTCAGAACATTTCATCCTAAAGCAGCAGAATATGCATTCATTTGGGTGTACAGAGAAAAATTTCCAGAATATATCACATACTGGATCACAAATCAGCCCTCAACAAGTAAAAAGAGATCAAGATCATTCCATGCAAATTTACAGACCACGGTGCTAGGAAACTTGAAATCAACCAAAAGAAAAAAAATTGGAAGGACCACAAATACATGGAGATTAAAGAACGTTCCACTAAACAATAAATGGAATAACCAGGAATTAAAGAAAATAATAGATGAAAGCTCAAGGTGCCCGGGTGGCTCAGTCAGTTGAGTGTCCAACTCTTGACTTGAGCACAGGTCATGATCTCAGTGTTCGTGAATTTGAGCCCCACATCAGGCTCTGCACTGACACCAGAGACCCTGCTTGCGATTCTGTCTCCCTCTCTCTCTAACTCTCCCACATTTGCTCTCTATCTCTCTCAAAATAAATAACAAACCTTAAAAAAAAAACATGGAAGCAAATGCAAATGAAACATAACAGTCTAATACCTTTGGGATGCAGCAAAAGCGGTCATAAGAGGAAAGTATATTGTCATATAGGCCAACCTCAAGAAACAAGAAAAGTCTCAAATACACAACCTAACCTTACACCTAAAGGAGCTAGAAAAGGAACATCAATTAAAGCCAAAAGCCAGCAGAAGGGAAACATCAAAAAGAGAAAAAACCCAAATAAATCACGAATGAAAGGGATCACAACCAGCATCACAAAAATACAAATAATCATGAGAATGTTATGAAAAATTATATGCCAACAAATTAGGCAACCTGGAGGAAATGGACAAATTCCTAGAAACATACCAACTACCAAAACTGAAACAGAAAGAAACAAAATTTGAACAGGCTCACAACCAGCTAAAAAAAAAAAAAAAAAAAGTAATCAGTAATGAAAAAATCTCCCACGCATAAAAGTCTAGGGTCAGATGGCTTCCTAGGGGAATTCTACCAGACATTTAAAAAAGTAGAAACGGAAGGAAAACTTCCAAACTCCTCTGAAGAGATGCAGAAAAAGCATTTGACAAAATACAGCATCCATTTTGGATTAAAAAAACAAAAACAAAAATCCCTCAACAAAGTAGGGAGAAAGGGAACATACCTCAAAATCAGAAAGGCACACAGCTAATAGTCCTCAAAGGGTAAAAACAGAGCTTTTCTTCTATGGTTAGGATAAAGGATATCTACTCTCACCACTGTTATTTAATATAATACTACAAGTCCTAGCATCAGCAATCAGACAACAAAAAGAAATAAAAGGCATCACCATCAGTAAGGAAGAATTCAAAATTTCACTATTTGCAGATGACCTGATACTCAACATAGAAAACCTGTGACTCCACCAAAAAAAAATGCAAGAATGAATACATGAAATCAGCAAACTCACAGAATATAAAATCAATGTACAGAAATTTTGCATTTTTTAAAAAAATATTTGCTTGTTTTTGAGAAAGTGTAAGCAGGGAAGGGCCAGAGAGAGAGGGGTACAGAGGATCTGAAGCCAGCTCTGTAGTGAGCCTGATGGAGGGCTCGAACTCAAGAATCGTGAGATCATGACCTGAGCTAAGGCCAGAGGTTCAACCAACTTGAGACACCCAGATGTCCCAAAAAATCGACTGCATTTCTATATACCAATTATGAAGCAGCAGAAAAAGGAATCAAGGAATCAATCAAATGCTTACAAATATACTATCATAAGATACCTAGAAATAAACCTATCCAAAGAGGCAAAAGACTTGTGCTCTGAAAACTATAGAAAACTTAAGGAAACTGAAGAGGACACAAAGAAATGGAAAAACATTCCATACTCATGTACTGGAAAAATAAATATTGTTAAAATGTTTATACTACTCAAAGCAATCTATACATTTAATGAAATCCCTATCAAAATACCACCAAATTTTTCAGAGCTAGAACAAACAAACCTAAAATTTGTATGAAACCACAAAAGACCCCAAGTAGCCAAAGCAATCTCGAAATGAAAAGCAAAGCTGGAGGCATCACGATTCCAGACTTTTAGCTATATTACAAAGCTACAGTCATCCAGACACTATGGTACTGGCACAAAAACAGACATATAGATCAAGGGAACAGAACAGAAAACCAGAAATGCACCCATAACTGTTAAGGTCAACTAACCTTTGCAACCAATAGAATGGAAAAAGGACAGTTAATTCAATAAATGATGCTGGGAAAACTGGACAGCAACATGGAGAAGAATGAAGCTGGACCACTTTCTTATACCACACTTAAAAACAAATTCAAAATGGATGAAAGACCTAAAATGTGAGACAGGAAACCATCAAAATCCTAGAGGAGAACACAGACAGCAACCTCTTTGACCTCAGCCGGGCCACTTCTTAAATTATGTTTTATTTATTTTTAGGCAGCATGAGCAGGGGAGGGTCAGAGAGAGAGGGAGTCACAGGCTGAAACAGGCTCCAGGCTCTGAGCTGGCAGTCAGCACAGAGCCTGACGCGGGGCTCGAACCCACAAACTGAGATCATGACCTGAGCGAAAGTCGGATGCTTAACCGACTAAGCCACCCAGGCGCCCCCGGGCCACTTCTTATTAGACACATCTCTCTCTTTTTTCAAATATTCAAACTTCTTTTTTAAAATGTTTTAATGTTTTTTTAAAAATTTATTTATTACTGAGAGAGAGAGAGAGAGAGAGAGACAGTGCAAGCAGGGGAGGGTCAGGGATAGAGGGAGGAACAGAATCTGAAACAGGCTCCAGGCTCTGAGCTAGCTGTCAGAACAGAGCCCGACGCGGGGCTTGAACCCACGAACCGTGAGATCATGACCTGAGCTGAAGTCAGATACTTAACTGACTGAGCCACCCAGGTGCCCCAAGACACATCTCCAGAGGCAAGAGAAACAAAGTAAACATTAACTATTGGGACTTTACCAAGATAAAAAACTTCTGTAAAGTGAAGGAAACAGCAAAACTAAAAGGCAGCCTACAGAATGGAAGAAGATATCTGCAAATGACATATTTGATAGGTAGTATCCAAAATCTATAAAGAGCTTCTCAAATTCAATACCCAAAAACAAATAATCCCATGAAGAAATGGGCAGAAGACATAAACGAGATGTTTTAAAGAAGACATCCAAGGGGCGCCTGGGTGGCTTAGTCGGTTAAGCGTCCAACTTTCGCTTAGGTCATGATCTCGCGGTTCGTGGGTTCGAGACCCGCGTCAGGCTCTGTGCTGACTGCCAGCTCAGAGCCTGGAGCCTGTTTCAGAGTCTGTGTCTCCCTCTCTCTCTGACCCTCCCCTGCTCATGCTGTCTCTCTCTCTATCTCCTATAAATAAATAAAAAAAAATATTTAAAAAAAAAAAATAAAGAAGACATCCAAATGGCTAACAGACACATGCAAAGATGTGCAACATCACCCATCATCAGTGAAATACATATCAAAACTATGATGAAATAACACTCACACCTGTCAGAATGGTTACAATTAATAACACAAGAATTAACAGATGTTGGCAAGGCTGCAGAGAAATGGAAACCCTCCTGTACTGTTGATGGGAATGCAAACTGGTGCAGCCACTCTGGAAAACAGTATGGAGGTTCCCCCAAAAAAGGTAAAAATAGAACTAGCCTATGATCCAGCAATTGCACTACTAGGTATTTACCCAAAGGAAACAAAAATACTGATTCAAAGGGTCACAAGTACTCTAATGTTTACAGCAGCATTTATCAACAATAGCCAAATTAGCAAAAAGTCCAAATGACCATCAACTGATAAATGGGTAAAGATGTGGTATGTATGTGTGTGTATATATATATATATATGTGTGTGTGTGTGTGTGTGTGTACAATGGAATATTACTCAGCCATCAAAAAGAATTATATCTTGACATTTGCAACGATGTGGATGGAGCAAGCTAGAGTGTGTTATGCTAAGTGAAATAAATCATTAAGAGAAAGATAAATACTATGATTTATCTCATATGTAACATATAAGAAACAAAACAAATGAACATAGGGGAAAGGAACAAAAAAAGAGAAGGAGGCAGACTATAAGAGACTCTTAACTTCAGAGAACAAATTGAGGGTCGATGGAGGGGAGGTTGGCAGGGGATAAGCCTAATGGGTACTAAGGAGGGCACTTGTTATGTTCAGCACTGGGTTTATATAAATGATGAATCACTAAATTCTACTCCTGAAACCAGTATTACACTATATATTAACTAAATAAAATTTAAATAACAACTTGAAACAAACCAAAAGCAACAATAAAAAACAAAGTCACTATAATAAAATACCAGAATTTAGGGCACCTGGGTGGCTGTAAGTTAAGCGTCCAATTTTGGCTCAGGTCATGATCTCACAGTTTGTGGGTTTGAGCCCCACGTCGGGCTCTGTGCTGACAGCTAGTTCAGAGCCTGGAGCCTGTTTTGGATTCTGTGTTTCCCTCTCTCTCTGACCCTACCCTGTTCACACTGTCTCTCTCTCTCTCAGAATAAAACATTAAAAATAAAAAAAATAAAATACCAGAATTTGAAAAGTATATATATCTTCATATTTATATTCCTCTTACTTAGAAAAATCTCTGGGGTACATTAATTGTTTTTGTAATGGAAGCTCAGAGTTTTAACTTTATCATTTTTCTAAGGACTATAAGGATATACGAGGAAATTTCCATTCAAAATTTTAAATGCAATAAAGTTGTTAAAGAAAAAACTTTTGATGCAGACTGCAATCCTGTTATATATTATCATAAGTGGTCTATATTCCAGGTTTTTAAAATATCAAAACTAATAGAATTACTTTAACAAAAACAATAACCTGTTACTAACATAGGAAACACACAGAATACAGAAAATAATGTTGGGATAATTAGTGCAAAGTGATGAAAATCAAATGAGATCAGCAGACTCGTTTTAAGAAATATTATTAAGGAGTAAAATATGCATGTTATTTTTCATTAGTGCATTTTAAATTAATTATACAATAAGGAATGCATAATAGTTATTTTAAAATGCATGAATTACATAGCATGCTACCTGCATCTAGTGACTGAGAGCAGATTCAAAGATTTTGATAATACACGGAAGTTTCATATTGCACAGATTTACAAAAGTAATAATTTCCCAATTTAACACATACACATTCCCTTAGGAATTCTTCTGTAATATCCTCTTCTAAAAGCTGTTCAACAATATGTAGAGCTTTTCTCTCAAATTCAATCTTCTTTCTCACAGCCGCTTCTAGTTCTGCTTTCCTAAAATTAACAAAAATTAAAACTTAAAAGCTTTTCTACTTACAAGTTTAATCAAAGCCAATTTTCTGTCTTATAATACAGCACAAACATAACGTGGTATTTTGGTACTTAAACTTCTATTTTTTAATGCTGTTACTTTTGATGAATACTTCTCAAAATATTAACCCACAGAAGTCTGCCACAGTAACAGGACTATTTGACTTCCAAGAGTCAAAGCACATGGAAGAAAATCAGGTGAAATCGTTTTGCCAGATAGTGTTTGTATTCTCTCAGTCATTCCTGCGTGTACCTAAGAAGACAGGCTTTTCCTCTGAAATCCTTAGAAATCAGGAGAGATTTGAGAGGAAACAGACAACTTTAGCTGTTCTTACAAGTAAAAACGTGTGTCAAGTCTCAAAAGTTAACTGACAGATCGGTTTGACAAGATGGAGTCATATCTGCAAAGAAGTGTTTACTTATTTTGTCGTAAAATCTTATTAAATAACTATACTGACGTTGACTGTGTAGTTGAGGAACACAGTACTCCCTGGAAGGCTGCTCCTTGTCTTGGCACCTGGGACTGTCATCAGCCTTTGCTGGCCCCTACACATCATGGCACATCAAAGCAGAGGCCATTTGATCAAACAATGGCTCTAGGAGAGTGAGTCTCAACTCTAGTTGCACATTAGGATCATCTGAGAAGATTTCTTTAAAAGATGCCTATGCTTACATTCTACTGCAGGTGAATTCAACCAGAGTCTCTGAGGATGGGCCCTAGTTATTGGTGTTTTCTTAAAAGCGCTCCAGATAATCCTAATATGCAAAAGGGTTGAGAATCCTTTCACAGGACCAAAGATACCCAGCCATCTTGGAAACTTATTTGCTCCTTTCCTGCACTCATTTCTCCTTTCCTACCAGAACTACCTTTGCTGGCCTCCCGGGCCTTGACTTGACTCTCATATTTGGATCTAGAATGTATTCATTTTTTCTCCCTATTTTCACTGACTCCCAAGACTTTAATTCCTTGCCTGGAGCAATAATAGCCTACAAAAACAACGAGAGTAACACTCCACAAAAAAAGGAAGATGAGATAGGATTGTCAACTATTTCTTTTGTCAAATAAGGGCATTAAAATAAGAAGAAATTTGCAACCGGGGCACCTGGGTGGATCAGTCAGCTAAGCAGACAACTTCGGCTCAGGTTGTGATCTCAAGGCTCAAGTTCGAGCCCTGTGTCAGGCTCTATGCTGACAGCTTGGCGCCTGGAGCCTACTTTGGATTGTGTCTCCCCTCTCTCTGCCTCTCCCCGCTTCATGTTTGGTCTAAAATGAATAAATGTTAAAAAAAAATTGTTTTTTAAAGAAGAAATTTGCAACAACTGTTTTCCCACCATTTCATAAAGGCCATTCTTACATCAACGAAGTATAAAAGACATGAATATAGATTAAAAGACAGTTCTCTATATTCAGTGTATTTTGCTTTATGAAAAACATTATTTTATTTTTCTCATATTGCTGCCTACCAATAAAAGCTATGCCATGTACTAGGATCAGTCTACAACCTGCACTAAGGAATTCCTGACTCAAGCTGTTAACTATCTAAACCTTCAGTAAGCGCCACACTCACTTTTTTTTTTTTTAATATTTATTTATTTTTGAGAGAGAGACAGAGTGTGAGCAGGGTAGGGGCAAAGAGAGAGAGAGAGAGGGAGAGAGAGAGAGGGAGAGAGAGAGAGTCTTTTCCCTTAGAGCACTTATCACAATTGTAATTATCCATTCAATTGTGATAATTTAATTGGTATTTCTTGGTTCCACTAGAAAGGGACTGTGTCTATTCTGCTCAAAACCGTATCCCCAGGGCCCAAGACACGTCTGACATATCTCACACTCAGTAAATAATTTTGAAAGAATGAGTAAATGAAAGCCAATACTTGATAAAAAGATAAATCACAGACATATATTTTAATCATCTTCACAGACTACTCCTAAAAACTTTTTGTGACAGGAGATAAATCTATCCTTTTTAGGAGATACCAAGACTCGGAATAAGACTTTTTGCTGAAAATATGGATATGATGTAAACAAAGAATAGAAAAGGTTTCTTGGAGTCTCTAGCATATAGAATAATAAAAATAAAAAGAAAGTGGACCTGAAGAAGTAGAAAAGGAGTGCCTGGTTAATTTAGGAATGTTTATTCCCTTACAAATCTTTCTACAGATACTTATACCCACACCAGTAATCTAAAGTGTCTTGATTTTGTTTTCTTAAAGCCTGGGGTAAAGGGATATAATGAGTCTAGGGGAGAATTTATAGTTATTCTCAGATTTCCCCTTCTCTCATAATAATTTTCTCTATGGTATCACCCATTATCATTTTTAAAAACAGTTCATTAATATGAGATCAACAGATAAGTTAATGCAGTTGTTCAAATAGTTCTCATACCTTTTAGAAGCATCTTCTTGTTTTAAGGCATTTGTCTGTTTACCACCTATAATTAAAAAAGAAAAATAGTAGGTCATGTCTACACAAACACTAGTTTACAGGACAGATTCCTGCTTAAACGGCAGACAATCTTTTCTTCTTTTCCCACAGATTACTTTACAATCCTCTGTGTAAAACAAGTCAAGTGGAACAGGAATCCAGTTTACTTCCGTTAATCATTTCCAAATTTTTCTTGGTTAAAATGTATCTCTTTTGGGACTGAATTTTCTCATGTATCACAGTGGCATGGTTATGCGTTCCTGAAAATCTGAGATACTGGTACTTCTGGAGACAACCTCTTTCCATCCCCCAAATGTTCGCTTGCAGGTAGACTGTGGGTGTGACGCCTCAGCAGATCATGCAAGGACCGACGCAGCAGTGTATCCATCTCGAAGGTGGGCCGGTGTGAGGTTCAAGGCCAGCTGCACACGGCCTGCCTATGCTGCCCTGGTCACTTACCCATTCTGGCCACCTAGCTCTAGGCTCCAGCACCTCTACTCCCTCTCCCTCACAGACAGCCTATTCTGGGGGAAAATCTTGAGACACTAGTGTAAAGAGGTGGGGGTCTGGCCAGAGGTCTTCTGTAGAAGACCCGAGGACAGCGATGAGACGCTCTCGGCCCTCTCTGCCCTGAAGACCTCCGCCCCGGCAGCAGCCTTGGGGCGGGGGGGAAGGGGTGTCCCCGCAGGTCTTAGTCTGGAACCCTGTAGGGGTTCAGTTCTCAGGGTCCAATCATGGGATGAGGCCCTTCTTCCTACCTGTGGCGTTTCGAGAAGCGCGGGGAGTCCGGGCCTTGAGGCGGGCCGAGCACGGCCCAGCCGAGTCAGCCATGGGAAGCGTCGTCAGAGAGTCAGACCCGGAGCTGGCTTCTCCCGAAGCTCCGCCTCCCCTCGCGTAGCGCGGGGCGGGGCCGGCCGGGGCGGGGCGGGGCCCGCAGAGAGGCCTGGGCGGCCGGAGGAGGTGGAGGAGGGCGCTGAGAGTGGCGAGAGGCCCGGCCGGTAAGTAGACGCACCTGGAAGTCTGGGACGGCCCCGGCTCGCGGCCAGCCGTGACCCGCAGAGGCACCCGGCGCCACAGCCCACAAGGCCCCGCGACGTCCTGGGGCCCGAACGCTTAGGCGAGCAGGAATCGGGAGAAATGGCTTCCCTTGGATGCCGCCCGCACGCGCTCCGGGGCTTTATCCGCCCTGAAGCGCGTGGCCGTGAAACCCGGCTGACCCGTGTCCCCACTGCCGGGCTGGGGCCTATCCGTCCCGCCAGGAGGAACGGTGGCCTGCGGGAACGGAACGGTGCTCTCCTGAGGGTTGCCGGTTGCCTCGTCTCCGGGCGATGTAATGATTACACTAACTGGATTATTTGGGGGACTGCATCTCTTAACAGAGGAATGTGCAGGTCACACTTGGACCCTCTCTGGGCATCTGAACTTTCACCCATTCTGGGTGAGTTGTGTTGACTACAATTTTTGTCAAGTGGAACATTAAAAAATTTGTTTTAATTCCCTAAGGGTTAGAACTGACTTCAGGAACACTTTTTGGAAATGTTTTAAAAAAGAAATGGCTTTTTAAAAGCCATTTACATAATCAAATTTGCGCACCTGTTGGGTGTACCCTAGAGAAAAATTTTTTTCAAGTGTATCTTTCAAAACTGTGCTCTAAAAAGATGCAACATTTTTCCCCCCTTAGGCTAGATACTTTCAATAAAAACACTTCAGTTTTAAAACTTGACATTTTCCTTACTGTATTTACTAATAATTCATAAGAATGAAACATGTATTAATGCTTTAATATCACTGATAGTTAACTGTTTTATATTTCAGCATCAAAACCAGGAAAAATAAAGAGGAATGGCTGTGGAAGAACTTCAATCCATAATAAAGAGATGTGTAAGGGTTTTTTGGGGTTTTTTTGGGAGGGGGGGTTGGTAAAGTTAAATACCTTTTGAAATGTGGGCAAAGCACAGATTATTTTTAGTTACATTTAGGGTCAAATTGCTTACCTTCTTTAATCCTTGCTTTGTTTGACCTGTGAGTAAATAGCAGGAGGGCCAGAAGGCAGATTGGATTATTTCTCCAAGTGACCTACTTGTCTAAGTAAGCTTTTAAATTTTTAATACTGATCCTTATTGTAGAATTTTTTGGCAGAGTTGATTTCAAGATCATTCATTATGGTACTTATTCGGCTTGTCCTAATTTTCATACATATGCTTATGTGCAATTTACCTAGAACTTAAACAGATCTTCTCTTTTTTCCCAGAGAAATTAAGCAAGTAGTTATTGAATTTTTATTCACCTGAGCATGTTTGTTTTGTCTTCATTTTGTTTTTGTCAGCAAATCCTAGAAGAACAAGACTTTAAAGAAGAAGATTTTGGCCTGTTTCAGTTAGCGGGTCAAAGATGTATAGATGAAGGGCATATAGAGCAGCTTTTAGAAATTATTCAAAATGAAAAGAATAGGGTAAGTACAATCTTTATGAGTACTTTTTAGTCTTTATTAGAATGATAATAGTCACATGATATTATTCTTTCACCTATTCATTAAACATTTAAGAATCAACTTTCTACACTAGGAATGTGGAAAACAAAAAAGAATTAGGGCTACTTATATTCTTGAAAGTGTTTATAATAGTCTCCTGGAAGAGATAAACATGTAAACAACTAGCAATAAGAAGGCAGAATAAATGAAGTAAGTGCTATAGTTGAAGTATGAGTAAAGTGCTTTAAAAGATTAGGGATTACTTCTGCTTTAGGTATAAAAATGGCATTTGGATTATTAATTTATATTTTGTATTATAAGTATCAGGCAGCCTATATACTCATTTTTGGTGAACAGCACATTCTTTTCTTTCAGCCAGATGTATATGGAAAACCAAATATTAAGTAAGATAATTCTATTTGGGTGCATAGAATTGGAATAGGGGGAGCCCTAGATGGGTTTAATGGCCATTATCATCCAGCTATGATTATCTAAGAAATCATTCTCAACATAGGAAAAGGATCTTTTTGGGATCAGGAACAGCTTTTTCCTGGGACACACTATTGAAAACACGCTAAATTGTCTGTCTTTGTGCTTGCTTTCTTGTGCAAGAAAAGATCATCTTTGCAGGAACACACTCTTTCTTTATTTACAGTACTATTTATTTATGTGGAAGTTTTTTTGGTTTATCACAGTCTAGTCATGCTGGTCTCTGATTATAACCAGGGCACCTTGATTGTGTTTAGGACACTACTAAAACTTTTAAATCATGCATAGTAGTTCAAAGGGTTTATTCCTTTTTTATTTAAAGAAATTCTTTTTTAAAAAATTAGGACATTTAATTTAATACATTTTTTTGGATATGTATTTATAGTGCCTTTGTAGCCCCAAATAGAGTAAATTTAATATTCTCCTTAACTTCTTGATGTTTCCCAATTGTGTTCTCAGAGGATAATCTTTGAGAGTATTTTACTTAGAGCTAATAATAATAAAATTAATAATAGTTAATATTTATTAAGCATTTCCTATGTGCCAAATGCTGTCTAAAATGCTTTACATCTGTTAAAACTCATTTAGCCTCCCAGAATCCCATAGGGTACTATTAAATTCATTTTGTAGATAAGGAAACAGTTAATAGAAGATAAGTGACTTGTCCAGAAGTAAGTTAGCTTTTATGTCACATCCAGGGTTCAGACCTATGTTTGGTTTCAGAGCTCTTAACTACTCTCCACTTAGCACTGTGTAGCACTTGCGAGGAAGTTTTAGGGGATACGGGGCATGGGGGAGGGGTGGTGCAAATTGATTGTGGGAGTGAAAAAGAGAGGTAACAAAAATGACTGGATTTCTAGCCTCTAGGGGGATAGAATATATATTATATCCTGAGTAGAAAAGGGCAACCTAAGAAGAGAATTTCTTGAAGGAGTGCAAGGAATTTTACTTTGGAAATGTTAAGTTTAAGATAGAGCAGGCAGTTTAAAAGTAATATTTGGAGCTCAGTCAAAAAACAGATTAAAATCTTGATTTGTGTATCACTCTTAGAAATTAATTGATTGTAATATTTTTGAGCATAGTGAGTCTTTTTTATTTTTTAATTTTTTTAAAGTTTATTTATTCATTTTGAGAGAGACAGGGACAGTGCAAGTGGGAGATGGGTAGAGAGAGAGAGACAGAGAATCCCAAGCAGGCTCTGCACTGTCAGCATGGGGCCTGATGCAGGGCTAGAACTCATGAAACCGTGAGATCATGACCTGAGCCAAAACCAAGAGTCAGACACTTAACTGACTGAGCCACCCAGGTGCCTCCTCCCACAAAAAAATTTTTAAAGACTATTAAGATTCACCATATGGGGTGAGGAGGATGCCTGGGTGGTTCAGTTGGTTATGTGTCCGATTTTAGCTCTATTCATGATCTAGCGATTCCTGGATTTGAGCTCAGCATGGGGCTCTCTGCTGACAGCTCAGAGCCTGGAGCCTCCTTTGGATTCTCCTGCTTTCTCTGTCCCTCCCTTGCTCATGCTCTGTTTCTCTCTCAAAAATAAACAAACATTTAAAAAAATATTTTTAATTTGTCCACCCATTTTGAGAGAGAGAGAGAGAGAGAGAAAATCCCAAGCAGGCTCCTCACTGTCAACACAGAGCCAATCTCAGGGCTCAAACACACAATGAGATCGTGATCTGAGCCTAAAGCAAGAAGAATCAGGTGATTAATTCACTGAGCCACCTAGGTACCCCTTAGTAGCTTGAAAATCACCTTTGTAATGTGTGGTCTGCTAAATCCAAAGGTTCAGACATTGATAAGACCAGTGTTTCTGTTCTGTTTTGTTTTATTGAGAGAAATGTCGGGGGAGGGACAGAGGGGAGAAGAGAATCTTAAGCAGGCTTCATGTCCACCTGGGAGATGCTGCAGGGCTTGATTCTTAGGACAGTGACAATGTGACTTGTGCTGAAATTAAGAGTCACATGCTTAACTGACTGAGCCACCCAGGTGCCCCAGTAAGACAGGGTTTATTTATTTTTTAAATGTTTATTTATTTTGAGAGAGACAGAGCATGAGCAGGGGAGGGGCAGAGAGAGAGGGATACACAGAATCCGAAGCACATATAGGGAGCACATGCAGATTGATAAAGATGAACACTGAAATGTCCAATTGATAAATGATCCAAACTGTAAATAATATTTCCTCCTTTGTAAGCTGTTTGTTCACGGACCCTAACATATTCTGTTGCTAGTTCTTTAGGACATGTTAAGTCTTTTACCTTTATACCTTGCTGTTTCAGAGCCTTGAATGTGTTTCCCAGCTATTTATGCCTGACAGACTTAACTAACAAGCCTTAGCTTAGCTATTGCCTCTTTTGGGAAGCCTCTCTTGTCTTCCCTAGATGGAAGGGACTCTTCTGCTATATCTTATCCTCTACCTTTATTATCTTATGAGAGTGGGGTCATGGAAGGAGTATTGTACTTAACTGTCTTCCTCCCCAAATTTGTGGGATGGTTTTATTTTTGTGTGAACCTAGCATGTAAATTCTGTGCTGATCGAGATCTTACCTAATATGTTCCTTGTTTTTTTTCTAGCACCAGAATATTTTAGGGACTTGACATACAGTAGTATATTCTTGATAAATACTGATGAGTTGAAGTAAAATCAAGCCAGAGAAGTGGAGTATATTGTTGATAGTTCTGAAAATAGTGGTTTTGATGGTGAATATGACTCACTAATTAAATCGATAAACTTTTACTTATGTGATAAGCATTCTGAAATATCTTTGAAATAGAACCAACTTGTATATAGGAGAAAAAGTAACTGAAGTGGCATCCCTTTCATTTACATAAGTTATATAATTATAACATATTTGCAGATTTTCCAAGGAACTTGAAAATGTTCATGAGCATTGGGTGGATTTCTTTATGAATCAGGAGAGCAAAATTCTCCATGAAAATTAAGTATTTGCTCATATTAAATAAATTAACTTTCTTGTTGGAAATACAACTATTTCAATCATGAACTTGACTGATTTAAAGTAAAAGCCCATTCACATTTCCTCAGTGAAAGTATTAGAAACTATCTTAAAAGGTTTTATTTGTTAGCAGCCAACCCTAAGAAGTTCCTGGTTAAATGCTACACTTCATTTGCTTCATCTTCTCTCTTTCAGAGGAAATTATAAGTCGCTTCAAGATCAGAAAGCTCAGTATAAGAGTCCTATAGATGGCAGTATTTGCTTTACTCTGAAATGTTTTTACAGGTCATCATCAGGAATATGGGCTGGAATCTTGTTGGTTCTGTTGTTCGATGTCTTCTATGGAATAAGGAAGATGAGAAAAGAAAATATTATCTTCTGATGCTTGATTTATTGGTAAAGGTAAGTGAACAAAATTAGATTCACTTTGTCATAGTAGCCAGCAGTATTTTGTAATACCCTTTAATGTTTAATGCTTGTTTTGGGTGACAAAGCTTTTAGTTCATAAATATATGGGAGGGGAGGGGCGCGTCCGACTTTCGCTTAGGTCATGATCTCACAGTTCGTGGGTTCGAGCCCCGCGTCGGGCTCTGTGCTGACTGCCAGCTCAGAACCTGGAGCCTGTTTCAGTCTGTGACTCCCTCTCTCTCTTACCCTCCCCTGCTCACGCTGTCTCTCTCTCTCTCTCTCCTAAAAATAAATAAAACATTAAAAAATATATATATATATATGGGAGGGGACTCTGGAGAAAAGGCCCAATCTTAATGACTGGATGAGCAAGTCTATTTCCATTTTTCCAAATTTCTGGGTAGAATTATCTAATTCATCTCAGACCCACTGATTCAGAATCTCAAAGAAGATACTTAAAAATTCTATTTGGCGCACCTGGGGTGGCTCATCGGTTAGGTGTCTGACTTTGGTTCAGGTTATGATCTCATGGTTTGTAAGTTCAAGCCCCGTGTCGGGCTCTGGCCTGCTTCGGATTCTGTGTCTCCCTCTCTGCCCCTCCCCTGCTTGTGCTCTGTCTCTCTCTCTTTCTCAATAATAAATAAACATCAAATTTAAAAGATTCTATTTTTAATAAGTAGTTTATTGTATAGATCTGGAATTCAAGGTTTAGAGAGGCAGTTCAAGGTCACACTGTTCTTTTAGTAACATTGCAACTAGCAAATGTCAGTGCTCTTTTCTCTGTGGTATGTTCCCTAAAAGAATATAAAAAAACCTAGAATGCAAATGATCACAGTGGACATGGCAATAGGATGTAGATTAGTTGTGACCAACTACCTTAGAGACTGTTGGGGAAAGGTTACTAGAGTTAAAAGTCAAAAATGATGGTAAAGAAAGATAAAATCTAAGGAAAAGGACATTTTAAGAATCTACTTAAGAGATCAATACAAATAAAAATATATACAGTACTTGGAAAGAGGAAACAGCTTCTAGACAGTAGTTACTAACTATGAGGACTTTAAAAAAGAAAAGAAACAAGGCAAGTCAGGTGATTATGCCTAGTCAGAACACAAGGCAAAGTTTCATCTGTTCAGGAAAGACAAAAGAGATTACACTCAGAAATACCATGGAAGTGTGAGATCATAAGGGCCCACCTGTTGGAAGCCTGAGAAACTACTAAGGTAGCCTTAAGAGTAGACTGGCAAGGCTCAAAAGAAACCTCAGGTCTGGTAATCAAGTTCCTCCTTCTCCCTGTTTTTCTAACTTTTCCTGTAGCCAGGAATTTAAGTCTTCAAAATGTAGTTGTCTATTAAGAGACTCAGTCTTACTACTTTCTAGTTTTATAGCGATTTGACAATCAGGTTCTGTGTTTTGCTAGTGTATTTTTTTTTAACAGTTATATGAGGTGTTTTACTCTTAAGCAAAAATAGTAGTTTCTCAGGATATGCTGCCTTTTAAAACTAGTAATCATGTGGCTTTAAATACAACTTGTATTAAACAGGTTCAATTGTGAATATTTTTATAGTTATGTAATCCAAAGGAATTATTGTTGGGTTTGCTTGAACTGATTGAAGAGCCCTCTGGAAAACAGATATCTCAGATTATTCTTCTTTTACTTCAGCCATTACAAACAGGTAATGAGTATTTTGATATCTAAGTGTTTCTTGTTTTATCTGTATTAAGTTATTGAAATTACTCTAAAATGTTAATATTACACCAAAGTAAAATATATGACTAATTATTGAGTACTTTTTTTTTTTAATGTTTTATTTCTAGGAGAGAGAGAGAGAGAGAGAGAGCAGGGGAGGGTCAGAGAGAGAGGGAGTCACAGACTGAAACAGGCTCCAGGCTCTGAGCTGGCAGTCAGCACAGAGGCCGACACGGGGCTCGAACCCACGAACTGTGAGATCATGACCTAAGTGAAAGTCGGACGATAAACTGACTAAACCACCCAGGCACCCCTATTGAGTACTTTTTTTAAATTAGCAATAGCAGTACCCATTTGAATTCTGCCTATAGAAAGATGACAATACCTGTGCAGTTGGGTACCCAGAATAGATTTTGTTGAATATCACACTATTTTCAGGGACTGTGTTGTAATCTTTAGCTTTTTGCCTAATCTTCTCATCTGCAAGTTATATCTAGAAATTTCCCTGTAAACATATTTAATGGATTGCTTCTGTGGTGTCTGTAGTACTCATTCTGAGAGGATTGTGGTAGGTCATGTACCTTGGTTAAAAACAGTATCACGTGGGGCATTGATCATTCCCTGTATTGGGAAGTTGAGGTTGGGAATAGAAAAGGTGCTGCTGAATGAAACAAGTGAAGAAAGAAAAGTTTTCATGGTTGAGGGCAGTAACATTGTTAAGCGGTGGACCTTAGCATCCAGAGCAGACAGTATCCGTGAGCAGACTGCTTTTTCATTTTGTGACTTACATGTAAACTCAGAATCCGCTAGAAGGACCCAGAGTCAGAAGTTAGAGTAAATCCATTTTAAATGGGAATAAAGCTGTGTACCGCTTGAAATATTCAGTCTCCTAGAAATGAAAATCTAATAATACTACCTCTCATTTTTATAGTATTTTATATTTTACAAATATATTTCTTTGTATTTCTATCTCTTATTTGATACTTTATAACAACCACAAAATATGGAATGAAGTGTTTCTGTCTTAACCACGTAAACTGTTGGAAACATACTTAGACAAGATTTCATGGCATCTATTGTAAGGTGCCATGATTGTAAGATGCTCCAATATTGCATACACCACTAAGAAGGAAAAAAAACCTACCAATTAAGCTATGTTATCCTGATTTCAGAGTTGTTGCAGTATGTTTTATTTTTATTTTTTTATTATTTAAAGTCAAGTTGGTTAACATACAGTGTAGTGTTAGTTTCAGGAGAACCCAGTGATTCACTGTTACAACATTTTTTAAAAAATGTTTGTTATGATTCTGTGTTTACTGGACTTATCCTATGTTCAGAATACTTGATGGAGCTACCTCAAGTCACACCTTGCTTTCTGTTTTAGTGATTCAGAAACTTCATAACAACAAGGCATATTCAGTTGGATTAGCACTGTCCACTCTTTGGAGTCAGCTATCTCTCCTTCCTGTTCCATACTCAAAAGAACAAATACAAACAGATGAGTATGGCCTTTGTCAGTGTTGCAAGGCCTTAATAGAATTTACTAAGCCTTTTGTGGAAGAAGTCATTAATGACAGAGAAAATTCAGTGGAAAGTGAAAATGAAAAGTTAAAGGATGAATTACTGAAATTGTAAGTATATTTTTTTATAACATTTCACAATGGAATTAAGTAAGTGATAGCTTAGTTATTTTATATTGCTGTGTGGTTTTTTTTTTTTTTTTGCCATGGACGTTAGAAGTCTAGTTTCAGATTTTGAATTTTACAAGATTATGGGGTTCAGTGGTCCACGCCTCGTTAAATGCCATGTTCTTCATTTTTAAAAATTAAGAACCAAAATCCATTTGTTTACTTGATATTCTTCTTTGACTTGGTTTATTCATCATAGTAAGTGAATAATAAAAGTGGGGGAAATAGGTGTAGCTCAAAGAATCTGGTCTTTCTGTGGGGGAATTGTGTTTTTACTCTCCGTTTGAAAGCAACAGAAGCAGCACCAGACAGTTTAACATCCAACTTGACCACAAAAACAGTAACAGTGCCCAGTAGCATTCAATCCAGGGGCGGTATAGACTAAACACGCACTGTTCTATATGGGTATCAAGCACTTGACATATGGATAGTCCAAATTAAGATGTGCTCTGTATAGGCGGATTAGGAGGAACTTAACGGAGGAACGTGGGGAAAAAAGGGAAAAATAGTGGGGCAAACCATGAGAGACTCTTGAATGCTGAGAACAAACTGAGGACTGATGGGGGTTGGAGGGGAGAGGGGTGATGGACATGGAGGAGGGCACTTGTGGAGATGAGCACTGGGTGTTATAGGGAAACCAACTTGACAATAAACTATTAAAGAAAAGATTAAGATGTGCTCTAAGTATAAAATGTTCCCAGATTTTGAAGACTTGTTATAAAAAAAATCAAAATACCTCAATAATTTTTATATTAACATATTCAGATAGTAGTATTTCAGATATATTGAGTTAGTAAGATAAATTATTAAAATTCCCCTTGTTTCTTTTTTAATGTGACTACTAAAAGCTTTTGAGTTATATATGGGGCTTGTATTATATTTCTGTTGGACAGTGTTGGACTAGATTACTTAATTACATGGATCAATAATTTTATCTTAAATTTTGGAGACTAAAAGTGTTACTATTTTTTCATGAAAGTAAAAATATTTAAACTAAAGAAATAGGAAAGGCTTAATCATATAATAAAGTTTGGTTTTCTAAAGAAAACAAATATAGCTTTATGAAAAAAATTACATTGTCCTGATTTTTCCTTGAACTGATAAAAACTACATCATGGAATAGAAATGATCCTCAAACAAACATTAAGTAATCATTGATATAGTCCAGTGATGGAAGTCAGTCTTACCATATTGAGTCTAGCAAGGTCTTCTCATACTTTCCCCAATACTAGTAAGAATGATCTTAGATCACCAGTTTTATAAACCATTGAGTTTTTGGTTCTGATGTTATTTTTCATGTAATATTAGCTTGGATATGTTTATAGAACTAGGTATTTTATACTTAGGAAATTCTATATTCACAGTAACCCATTTCTTATTACCTTAGTTGTTTCAAAAGCTTGAAATGCCCTTTACTGACAGCACAATTCTTTGAGCAGTCTAAAGAAGCTGGAGATGATCCTTTAAGATGTTTTGCATCTGAAATAATAGTAAGTACAGCTAATTTAATCTGCCATAAAATCTGCTATAATTTAAAATCTTGTCTTTCTATATTCTCATGTACTGCAGGTGGGCATGTAAGTTGATAACGTTACTAATTAGGCAGTATGAAATTAACATCTTCTAGATTTTGCTTTTATAGTTATAAATATATACATATGTGTGAATAATTTTTGAAAGGATTCTATCATACATACCCTTTTGTAATGTACTTTGTTTCTCTTAGCATATTATGAATATTTTTCCATTATCTTTCCATTGTACATATTATTCCACTGTATGGACCTTGCATAATATGTTTAACCTAGGCCATCTAGCTCAACACTTAGATTTTCTCCAGTTTGTCATTATTATAGAACAATCCCAGTTTTCTTTTGTTAACTGTTAAGTCTGATAAGTATCCTTTTAACCAAATCTTTGTATATTTCTTTGTTTTTTTAAATTCCTGGAAATGGAATCTCTGTGCCACAGGCTGTCCTCATTTTTTTTTTTTTTTTTAATGTTTTTTAAATTTATTTCTAGGAGAGAGAGAGACAGCGTGAACAGGGGAGGGTCAGAGAGAGAGGGGGTCACAGACTGAAACAGGCTCCAGGCTCTGAGCTGGCAGTCAGCACAGAGCCCGACGCGGGGCTCGAACCCACGAACCGCGAGATCATGACCCAAGCGAAAGTCGGACGCTTAACCGACTAAGCCACCCAGGCGCCCCATGGCTGTCCTCATTTTTAAGGGTCATGATAAATATTTTCAAAATAACTCTAGAAATGAGTATATTTTATTTGAGAAGTAATTTGGCTTAATGTAGAAGTATTTTTAAGTGTGCTAAGATTCTATATTAGGGAACTAATGTGAAATATGGAAAAATATGTAGCTGAGATTGATAGTCATCAATTTCAGGGTTTTTTTAAATTTTCTTTTTTTAATGTTTTATCCATTTCTGAGAGAGAGGGAGAGAGAGAGAGAGACAGCATGAGCAAGGGAGGGTCAGAGAGAGAGGGAGACACAAAATCCGAAGCAGACTCCAGGCTCCGAGCTAGCTGCCAGCACAGTGCCCGATGTGGAACTCAAACCCACAAACGGTGAGATCATGACCTGAGCTGAAGTCACACGCCCAACCAACTGAGCCACCCAGGTACCCTGTGAATTTCAGTTTAGAGCAGCCACTGTGCTTGTGGGTTTTCTTCAGCCATGTTCAGCTGTAGGATGGTAGGTGCAACATAGGAAGAAAGGGTTTTGAGAACCGTGTGAGTTCTACAAAGCAAGAGAGAGGCAACAGCACTGAGCATGTATGCAGGGAAGTGACTGTGATGCACAGTAGAATTTAAGCTGAGTAAGGAGGGAAGTTAGCACATACTAAATGTAAGAGACAGTGAATAGATGATGAGAGATCACTGAATTGTGGGTCCTGGTGTGACTGACAAGTTGTCAGAGCTAGGTTACTAAACAGAATGACCTGAAAGGATAGGAGGTTAAAGAACAGAATGCTTGAAATTACACTGTGGAAAAGTTAGTTATTAATAATGTTTGGGGTATGACCATGGAGTGAGTATTCTGAGGAGAAGGTTGAGGCTGAAGTCATTGGACTAGTCAAAGTAAAGTAGCAGAGATTCCAGGGTATTAAGAAGATCTTTGGTTGTACATTAAATTACACAGAATTATGACAAGAATAATGTCAGAAACCCAATTAATGGTGCGACCTTGTGGTAGATGTAATAGAGTCATATGAAATAAGTTTCAAAGCTAAGGGTTTTAGAGAGGAAGGGGGAGAATGGTCTAGAAGCAGCAAGGAGAATA
Source organism: Proteles cristata cristata (assembly GCA_017311185.1). Lineage (NCBI taxonomy): Eukaryota > Metazoa > Chordata > Mammalia > Carnivora > Hyaenidae > Proteles > Proteles cristata. The sequence goes on from JAESUZ010004774.1 coordinate 161,128, forward strand.
CTTCCAGGCTTGGCATAGTGGATATGGGTGAAAAAATAACAACCCTGTGAGAGGTTTGCAGAGAAAGTAGTTGTCAGAGGAGTCAGGTTTCTTTTAGAGCAAAAGAGGGAAGAGACCATTTCTTTTTTTTTAATTTCTTTTTTTTAATTTCTTTTTATTTTATTTTATTTATTTATTTTTTTAAAAAATATATTTATTTATTTCTAGGAGAGAGAGAGACAGCATGAGCAGGGGAGGGTCAGAGAGAGAGGGAGATACAGACTCTGAAACAGGCTCCAGGCACTGAGCTGGCAGCCAGCACAGAGCCCGACGTGGGGCTCAAACCCACGAACTGTGAGATCATGACCTAAGTGAAAGTCGGACGCTTAACCGATTAAGCCACCCAGGCGCCCGGGAAGAGACCATTTCTAGAAGAATGAATTTTGCTGTCCACTATAAGTTCCACAGGCCATACTTGAAGGGTATCTGAAATCTGAGAAGAGGTAGGAGAAGGGTTTCGAAGAGGAGATGTCAGAAATTTAGGGGAACTAGATTCTGAGGATAAGAGATGATATCAATAGGCTTACATAGTTAATGGAGTTAATGCTGATGGTCAAGATAGTAGGGAAGAGGTTAAGAGTGATGTGGAGGTAAAGGGAGGGATTTTCCCAGGAGTACATAAGAGACTGGGGCCTCTTCACGGTTAGCAATATTAGAGTACGGTATAATCCCATGGATACAGTATAAAAATTACCATGTATATGTACTCTATTTTGAGAAAATAGCTATGAAAGTTGGTAACTGTTACAGGATTTTAAGCCTGGGAGTGATGTAATTGTTTTGGATTCATCAAAAGTTGAATTTAACAGAATTTAACGGATATTTAACAGAATTTAACAGAAATAAGATTGAAAATAGGGAGATCCTTAGGTGTGTTTTGGGAATTAAGTGAGAAATAATGGGATCCTGATTACGGAAATGGTAGAGATGAGGAGGAGAGGGCAAAATAAAAAAACGTCATATTAGATGAAATCGACAAAATTTGGTCGTTAATTGGATTTAGAAATATAGTTAAAACGTTGATTCATGGATGAAGTTTTTTGCTTGGGTAACTGGGCAGATGAAAGTGCCAGTGACTGAGATAGAGAATACAGAGCAAAGAACAAGGTATTTTGTGCTTAAAAAATTTTTTTTATTAAGGTAATTAAAAGCATTCAGAAAAGTGGAAAGAACAAAATAATGTAACCCCTCATGTAACCATTACCCAGCTTTAACAATTTTTGACATTTTGCCAGTCTTGTTTTATCTATCCTCCTTTGTTTTCCCTACTATGGTATTTTATAGCAAGTCCTAGACCTGTCATTTCATCCATAAGTCTTTTAACTATGCTTCTCTAATTAGTAAGGACCTCTATAAAAGCAACCACGATCCATTATGACATCTAGCAAGAATGGCAGTAATTTCTTAATATATAACCAATTCCTAGAGAGCAGGTTTTTAAGGAACAAATTTTGAATGATGATGAAATTTTGATGAGGTCATCTAAAGAGTTATGCCTAAAGAAAAGAAAAGGGTTTAGGACTGAACCCTACAGAGTACCAATACTTAAGATAAGTCCTCCAAAGAGACCAAGAAAGAAGGGCCACAGAGGCTATACAAGTATCACAGAAACTGGAGTAGTAGAATGTCAGGAAAAAAGAAGTGATTGGTAGTGTTAAATGCAGTAGAGAGAACCTATAATAAAGTTGAAAAGTATCCATTGGATTTAGGAAGATGGCATTGATAATCTTTGCAAAAACAGTTTAAGTGGAGTGTTGGAGACAAAAAACAGTGGAGTGGATAAAGGAGTGCATGAAAAATGAGAAATAGGGGACAGATAGTATAAGGTGTTCTTCAAAAGAGGAGGGTAGGAAACAAGAAACAGTAGCTAGAAGATATGGGCTTGGGGTAGGAAGGTAATAAGGGAGATAGGGAGGTTTGAGCATGTGTATTTACAGACTTGAAGGGATATGAACCATTAGAGGAGGAAAAGAAGTACAATGGGATAACTGAAATAGTGTGGCTCAAGAGCACACATCTGGTCACAGGATCAAGGACACCTGGAGGAGGTAAGCATGGGTATGTATGCAGGGAAATTTATAGCAGGAATGGAATATTACAGTTGAAGGGAATCAAACTACTGGCCTCAAATTTCTAGGTGAAGGAGATCTCTTAAGAACGAGGAGGTAGAAATGGAGGCTTCAAGGAACTGGTAAAGATTTGGAATACTGAAGGGAAAGAAAAGAGAGATAGTAGTAGACTATGAAAGCATTAGTCAGTAGTCTGAGCACTCAGCTATGATTAGAGACCACAGCTACAGTGATAACAGTCTATTTGTGTATGATGTTTCTTCAACAGTAGTCAGTTGACTGCATGTGGAAGTAGAGAAGGTGGATTGTAGTTGTTTTTCCAGAGCTGGAATTTTACTGAGTAGATGGACCTAAAGGAAATAAAGGGTGTAAGTAGTTCAAATGATCAAAAATACTTGGTTGGACAGGGAAAGAAGGGGAGTTAAGAGAGGACAGATACATAGGTTAGATCAAGGGATCGCAGAACTAGAGAAGTTAGAAGTACAAAAGGTTGGTAGGAGAGACAAGATAAGAAGTTCTGGTTAGAAAATGAGATATTGGAGTTTAGGTATCTGATATGGAATAGATTCAAATGCTGACAGAGGCTCAGGGTGGGATTACGTGCTGAAATGAATGCGAAATTAAGGTCACTGGAGTTTAGAAATCAAGAACCATGAGGCTGGCCTGTTTGCAGACTTACCTATGTGAACATTGAACTTTCCCACATCATACCAGGAGTTGGATAGAGAAGATTGTGAGCAGGTACCAAAGTCTTCAGTGAATGTGGAGAAATGACCAGGAAGTCAGCATATGGCAGAGATAAGAACAATAAAAAGGCAGTATGGCAGCTGCCTCAAAGGAACATGTGCTTTTGTGTGAAAGTACAGGAAGAACCAAGATAATACCCAGCCTCTACCTATATCACCCTTCCCCACTCTTGCCTTCCTCTTTGTGCTGTGTAAGAGGTATGAGAAGATGAGCAGCCTCCACCAGAAATCAGTCAGGTTTAATTAGAGCAATAAGATAGAACAAGTATTCTTTGACGAGATTGAGGGTATAAGAAGAAGGTTTAAGATCTTAGTGTAAAGAGCAGTACAGAAGTGAGGAAGCACAAAGCAATCAGGCGGAGGTAAAATCAGGGTAGGGGATGAAGTGAGGAGGTGCCTTCAGGTCTATGATGGAAAAGTATAGGTAAGTGGGAATGCTTGAGATTGATAGCCTGAGCTGTCCCACCTTTGGCAGAATTTTTTTTTTTTTTAAGTTTACTTATTTTGGGGGAGAGAGAGCATGAGCTGGGGAGGTGCAGAGAGAGAGGGAGAGAGAGAATCCCAAGCAGCTCTGTGCTGTCAGCATGGTACCTGATGCAGGTCTCAAACCCAGGAACCATGAGATCATGACCTGAACTGAAATTAAGAGACACTTAACTGACAGAGCCACCCAGGTGCCCTGGCAGAAGTTTTTTGATAGAGAACTGCTTGAATGTCCCAAGGGTTTCGGCATGGAAATATGCCTAAGAAAAGGGCCAAGGCTGCCATGAGGAATTATAGAGTGGCAGGTACATCCTGGGTCTGAGCAAGACTGCTGGTGTGTGGGTAGATAGTGAAGGCCACACTGGTGGACCCCAGATAATCCCAAAGCAGCACTATAGAATCTGGTTATGTATAATGGTTTTTTAAAAAGGCTAACCTTACTCTGGGAAAAAATACTTTTAACATTGGCTGAATGAAGAAATGGAGCTTCACAGTTAAGAGGACATTTGGAATCCAAGTACAGTAAACTTTTTTTCTTACAGCTATAACAAGAATGCATGGCTTTGAAAATCAGTGCAGCAGTATATATTTAGCATCTGGTAGCTGAATAGCAGTCTCTTGTGACTGCAGATGATTTCCCCTGGTTCTTTTTTGTGTTCTGAAATGACTAATGGAGCCATCTGGGATCAGCAGATTTTACTTCCTTGAAGGCTAGAAAAGTCTTATTTGACTTTATAATTCCCCACAATGTCAGGCCTAGTGCCTGACACTCAAGTATTTATTAAATAAATGAGTGAATTTGTGGAAGGTCAGTATTTATTCTGATTTAGCTGTTCTTGACTTTCCCTTTTGATTTCTGTAGTTTGTTATGGCTCACTTTCTTACATTTTTTGAAAGAGAAAGCATGCGAGCTTGTGCAGGGGAGGGACAGTGGGAGAGGGAGAGAGAGAGAATCCCAGGCAGGTTCCTCTTTGCCAGTGCAGAGCCTGATGCAGGGCTGGAACCCACAAAGCTGGAAGACCATGACCTGAGCTGAAACCAAGAGTCAAACACTTAACTGACTCTTGCCCATACTGGATGGACCCTTTTTTAAAGGCTTCTACCTGATTAAGTCAGGCCCACCAGAGATAGCCCACCTTTCTAATAACCCCAAATCAACAGGTTTGGAACCTTAGATATATCTGCAAAAATCCTTTTACTTTTTGTCATAACAAAATCTAATCATGGGGTGGTATCTTGCCATATTCTGTTAGTTAGAAGCCAGTCCAACAGGTCTCACCCACACTCAAGGGGTGAGGATTATACAGGATGTGAATATGGCACGGGAGGGTGAGAAGAGCATACTAGAGTCTGTCTGATATAGCTTACTTTTTTTATCCATTTCAACAGGGTTTTTTATCAGCAATTGGACATCCTTTCCCCAAAATGATTTTTAATCATGGAAGGAAAAAGAAGACATGGGATTATCTTGAATTTGAGGAAGAAGAAGACAAACAGTTAGCAGACTCTATGGCTTCTCTGGCCTATTTAGTATTTGTACAGGGCATCAGTATCGATCAGCTTCCAATGGTCTTAAGGTAGGAGTTAGTGTTTGATTTATTCAAGTGATTCTAAAAGGAGTATCAAACTAATTTATCTAATTTTCAGCATATGTTTATTAATGTACTAATACATTTTAAATGAAGTATAAACAAAAGCTATTTTTTTAATATTTGAGACAGCGTGAGAGGTGGAGGGGCAGAGATAGATGGGGGAGAGAGAGAATCCCAAGCAGGCTCTACACTGTCAACACAGAGCCTAACGCAGGGCTTGATCCCATGAACAGTGAGATCATGACTTGAGCTGAAATCAAGAGTTAGATACTTAGACTGAGCCACCCAGATGCCACTAAACAAAAGCTATTTCTATTAATCATATAGTCTATTATTATAGTACTCAATAGTACTCAAATAGTGAAAAGGTGGTTGGGGGTGGTAAGGATTGATATTGACATAATGATGGGGACAAGAGTCAAAGTGTGAAACTGAGGGCTCCTGGCTTGTTCAGTTGGAAGAGAATCTGACTCTTGATCTTGGGGTTGTGAGTTCAAGAGCCCCATGTTGGGTTTACAGATTACTTACGTAAAATTTTTTTAAGAGTGAAATGGGGCTTGGTTTTGAAGCTTTGGGGATCACCCTGTACTATAAGAGAGGGAACTGCTCATTTATCGCTGGAGGGGGTGGGTGTCCCTTAATGTAAACCCTTCAGTGGTTTTTTTATTATTCTAAAGTCTAAAAATCTTTACACATGAAAAGCTTATACATTATCTGAAACCTTGCTTGATTGCCCTGATTCACCTACTATGCTCCAATAACATAGACCTTTTTTGGTTTTTTATTCAAATGTGTCATGAACCTCTCTGTTACAGGACCTTTGTATATGCTTAGAACAACCATCTGTAACCTTAAATGTTACTTTACGAGGAAAGTGTTCACTCATCACCCAATTTCAGTTGAATCTTCCTGTTGTAATTATCTTAACCTTGTCCTTGTTTTCCCATAAAGTTTATCAAAGTTATTTTTTAAATATATAATTTTATAACATAACACTTCTTGGACTTTAATATCCATAATAGTGGTTATGTATTTGTCTTGCAGACCATAGATTATTTCTTTGTGTACATTTATATATTTATATATGAATATGCCTGGGGATATATTTCTGTGTAAATACTGCAAAAATGACTACCACTTGCATGTTCACCATATAGTAAACATTATGCCAATAGCAATGTGCATTATCTAATCTTTATAATACTCTGAATTAGAACATTCTCATTTTACAAATGAAAATAACAAGCTTAGACAAGTGAAGATACCACTTAATATCATACAACTAATTAGCAGAACAGGTGGATTCAAACAGTTTTGTCTTCCCCTAGAGCCTATACTTTTCTTTTTGAGAGAAAGAGAACCCCAGCGGAGGGACAGAGGGAGAGTGAGAGAGAATCTTACACAGGCTCCATCCCCATTGCGGAGCTGATATGGAGCTTGATCTCACCACTGTGAGATCGTGACTGAGTTGAGCCAAAATCAAGTCAGATGCTTAACTGATTAAGCCATCCAGGCATCCCTAGAGCCTGTACTCTTAATCACACTACCATCAAAATGACTTAGGTATGCTAAGGCTGTCATAATAAAATGCCACAAATTGGATAGCTTTAAAATAACAGAAATTTATTTTCTCATAGTTCTGTAGGATAGAAGTCCAAGTCAGGGTATGGGCAGAATTGGTTCCTTCAGAGGGCTGTGAGGGGAGAATCTGTTCCATGCCTCTTCCCTGAGTGCTGATGGTTTGCTGACAATCCTTAACGTTCCTTGGCTTGTAGATGTATCACTCCAATCTGGCTTTATGTTCTTATGGCAGTCTCTCTGTATATACCTCTGTTGACATTTCCCTTTATCGTAAGAACACCTATCATACTGGATTTGGGCTCATAGGAATGACGTCATAGGTGGGGGTGGGGGGTTCCAGTTCTCCCTGTGCTCATCCCAGTTAAAAAGAAAAAAGAAAGCCCTATCTCCAAATAAAGTCCTATGCTGAAGTTCTGGAGGTTAGGATTCCAACATTTCTTTTTTGAGGGGGGTACAATTCAACCTGTAAGAGCATTGATGTATATAAAATTTCTAAAAATGTGTGTGTGATATGTACATATATATATGTTGTCTGTTTTAGCCCATCGTACCTATTGCAATTTAATATGGGGCACATTGAAGTCTTTTTGCAAAGGTAAGATCATTTAGATGGCATCTCAGAATTAAATAGTAGTGTTAAAGTAGCTCTTGTTAAGAGTGGGGGACACTGTCTTCTCTTTGCCAGACCCTAATTAATTAATTGGTTATTTTATAAAACAGTGATGTAAATATGAAACAAAATGAGTCAGAGATTTTACAACAGAAATCTCTTTTAAATATTAAAATAATATCTTCTAAGGGAATTTCCAGTCATCTGCTTCTACGGTTTCTTCCCTTATTTCAAAAGTTAGTAAGTTAAAACACCTCTGTCCCACTGCAACCTCCTCCATCTAAGTGAGGTGGTAAATAAATCCATCCATGTTTTTGCTTCATGGTCACAATGTAAACTGCATTGAAAGGAAGGAGGTGTCTTGACTCCACCTTTTTATATCTTAGATTATTAACAGTGATTATATGCAACAACTTCTCTTATTTGAGGCATTAAGAGTGTAGGTCTTTTTCTTTGAAAAAAAATTACAAAGTAACAAATATGTATATTTTTTTCAGACAGATATTTAAGAATTTTGCAAAACTCTATGTGCTTTGGCTTTATGTTCTTGTAATATGTTGAAATTATCTCTTGCGATCAATCAGGACCTTTCAGTAGTATCCTATAGGAACATTAGTGACAGTTTATCAATCCCATCTCTTCCCAGGTGAAGGAAGATTTGTAACATGGCAAATGTCCAAAGCCTCGGCCTACAAGGCAGGAATTTCCAAGGGTCTCCTGGCACAAGCAGTTTTTAACTCTGTAAATTTACTGTATTATGTATGTCTTAATGATTTTACATTCTTTTTTAGTCTCTATTATATTCATACAATGAGAATATGTATTGATTTAAATCTTAAGTTCTGTATTCTTAAGATTTCCAAACTATTTAGTCATTAAACAAAAATAACACTTTTAAGTTCCTGCATGGTTAGAATAAAAACCTGAGCCTTAAATAATATTTTTTGCCACAGAGCTTAAATAATTAACAAAGATTATATACCTTTAAAGAAATATTATCACAAATGGAAAGCATTTAATTATTTTTCTTGTATAAAAAGAATTGAAAAGATTTTACAGATTAATCATTTGGAATACATAGAATCATATTATGTACAATTGATTTCTTAGCACTTACTGTTGAAGATCTATTAATTTGTTACAATAGGAAATAAGCCCTGAGTGGGTGGATTTGGGTCAGATTGGATGTCAGCAGCCAAGTCAAAAGACTGATCAAACATGGATTGAGAATTTTGACTAAGTTCTTCAATAGAATTTTTCCTAAATGATACACATTTTGAAGGTCTTTAAATTGCAGTTTTTGCTTTATTTTTCCTAAAATGAAGAGTCATTCTAAAACAGTTTAGAAAGTCATGTTGATAAATTTTAATATTCTCTTCCAGAACAGAAGAGTCCATTTTCTCCAAAGGAGTGGTAAGATTTGCTTGCTCTTGTTGTAATTTACACACTGTCATTGTCCACAAACACAGCTGTTGACTTTGCTATATGTGTATCTCTGTAGGATCTGTTGGAGAATGGTTTATTGAGAATAGAAGACAACAGTCTACTTCACCACTACTTAGAAATCAAGAGCTTTCTTACTGTACCTCAGGTCAGTTAAATGGGTATTCTGATTTTGAAGTAGCCCCTTCCTATTCTGAAATTAAGTCAAGGTCTTTTCAGACTCCTCTCCTACTTCTCCATTTCCTTTGAAAACTCTAGTGCCATGTGTCCGATAAAACTTGCTGTGATGGTGGAAGTGTTCTAGGTATGATACAGTATTAAAGCCAAGTAGCACATTGAACACTTCAAATGTAGCTAGAGTTAAGGTACTGAATTTTAAACTTTATTTAATTTAAATTAATTTAAACCTAAATAGCTGTATGTGGCTACCATAGTTGATAGTGTAGCATCTAGTGGAAAAACATAATTTTCTTCTTTTACACTTTGTTTCTGTAGGGACCTTAGAAATGAAGCTCCTTTACTTCATAAGTTACCACTTTCATAACTCAAGTCCGAAGGACTCCATCAAGGTGTGCATTGACTCATTACTAGAAAGACATTTTGTTTTTCCCTCCTATGATTTATTTTGCTAAGTACTATTTGTTAGTTACCATAGCCAGGTGGGTCTTTAGATGTTGATGAAGAAACTGGTTTTTCCACTATTTAAATAGAAAAATATGGCTATTGTATTAATAATGATTGTTTTTAATGAATGAATTATATTTTGCATGTCTGATTTCACTTTTTGACACTAGACATAATTACACATTTTTTGACACTAGACATAATTATAAATTACACTTAGCTTCTAAATTTATGCTTTGTAACATCCCCATTCAACATTACTTAAAAAATGGATTGTACTTTGCTTCCTCAGATGTAACAGTGGAATGAAAGACTCGGGGAAAAATTTACTTGATTTTTAAATTTCCTACTTTCTCTTCTCTGAAATTTTAGTATCCATCATTGATAATATAGTTGTTTATTGTCAGTGTTATCTATTATTATCTGAATGCTGGGATTTTTTGTTTGTTTTTATTTCCAGGGTTTAGTCAAAGTAATGACGCTTTGCCCCATTGAGACATTGGTATGTAAATGTTTTGGGGATAAATAATAATGAGTTACAGTGAGGATTTTTTTTTTTTTTTTTGAAAGAGAGAGTGCTGGAGCACAGATTGGGGGGGAGGGTGGAATCTTAAGCAGGCTCCAAGCTCAGTGCAGAGCCCAGTGCAGGGCTCAGTCCCACAACCCTGGAGATTATGACCTGAGCTGAAATTAAGAGTCAGATGCTCAGCTGACTGAGCCACCCAGGTGCCCGTATACAAGGAGAAATTTTCTTGAATAATTTATAGCTGACTCTTGAACAATGCAGGGATTAGGGTTGCCATCCCCCTGTATTAGTCAAAAAGCCAGGTATAACTTTTGACTCCACAAAAACTTAACTACTAATGCCTCCTATTGACCAGAAAACTCTACTAATAACATAAAAAGTTGATTAACATATAGCTTGTATGTTACATTATAGACTGTATGCATGCAATAAACTAAGCTAGAGAAAAGAAAATGTTATTTAAAAAATCATAGGAAAAAATCATAAGGAAAATACATTTACAGAACTGTATGTCAGAAAAAATCCACTAAAAGTGGACCTGCACATTTCAAATTCCTGGTGTTGAAAAGTCAACTGTAATCTTCATTCAGTTTATGTAACAATATTATTTGTTTTATTTTAGAGGAAGAAGAGTTTAGCTATGCTTCAGCTGTATATTAACAAGTTGGATTCACAAGGCAAATATACATTATTTAGGTATGTATCAAGAATGGTTGTCAAGTGTGTAGCTGATTAAAAACCAAATTAATGCCATTTAATTATTCCAGGCTCTAGTATTTCAGTATGTTTTACATGTAATTGACTATATTTGGAAGCCATATTATAATAAATTCTCTTATCCCTATGGGTAGAAAAGGGTTAGTTAAATATTATGGACTCGTATTATATGAATAATAATATTTCAGTTCAACTAACTGAAGTACTCTAAAATTAGACTAGAGATTGATTAGAAATTGATAAGGCTCCTGATAAAACTTTACATGTTAGTAATCTCCATTATTCACTATTGAAATTAATTGCTTTAAAGTTATAACTTTGATAGGCTATTCACTTTTAAGTTAAAAGTGGAGGTTATTAATAGTGCTGTTTGAAAGGGCAAAGATTCTAGCAGCTCTCTGAGTTAAAGAGCAGCAGACTTTCTGTAAAGGACCAAACAGCAAATACAGGCTTTATGCATCACTCAGTCTCTGTTGCAACTATTGAACTTTGCGTTTGTGGTGGGGATGAATATGTTCCAATAAAACAAAACAGGCAACAGGTTGGATGTGACCTGCAGACCTTAGTTTGTTGCCACACTTGGTAATAAAAATGAGTTAAAAAACAGATTTGGGCAATGTCAAAACGCCAGTAAGTCTTTTGAAATTGGCTAATACTAGCATTCTTAATGCCATCTTTACTTCACCAGTAAGACTTAGATCGGCTTTATGAAATTTTAATTTGATGCTTATGTTTTATACCAGTTTTCATGTTCTGATCTACCTATATCCCTACCAAGAAATCCCCCTTTCTTAAGCTAGTCATACTGCGTTTCCTTTTTTTGCAATTAAGTTAGTCTAACAAGACTGGTCTACCTTCACAGGGAATAATTTTGGGAGTTTTTAGGCTATTGTATTAGTGTCCATTTTTATGTCAAATCACTGCAACTATATTTACAAAAGATTCACATTTGATTTAACAGAAATTTCTTGTTGGAAAGATCCATTGAAAATAGAATTTGCCAGTTAGTGCAATAACCACAGGTGACTTGGTAATTGGTTGATCACCTTGCTAGTTGTCTTCACATTTTTGTATTTCTAGAAATAACACATGGCCTGTTTGAATTTGTAAGATTTTCATCATCATTTAAGATAATGCAGTCCAGGATAAATTCAAATATATTGTAATTTTGCTTTCAAGGTGCTTATTGAATACAAGTAATCATTCAGGTGTGGAGGCTTTCATTATTCAAAATATCAAAAATCAAATTGATGTATCATTAAAGGTAAGAGCATAGAGCTCAGGTGTTGATTATCTTTTTTACTTTGTGAGATAGATATATTCATTTGTGGAACACACTAATGTGGATTTTGCCCTGTGAACTTTTCTATATCTAGTATTAGGGTATATTTTTTCACCATTTCTACTATTTTCTTTTTTAAAGACAAATTTTTAAATTTTGTTTACTATACGTTTAAATTGTATTAATTCTTTGAGCTGAGAATATGACTTCACTTTGCTCTGTACTTCTGAAATATTAATGGAAACTTAAGTCTAATCTGTTTATAAATAGTAATTCCATATTGAAAACAGAAAGAGTGAATCAGTGTTTTCAAACTGGCAGTTTGTTCCTACTGCCCAGAAATAGTGTGAAAGAATGAAAATTTAAGTTTAGAAACATATTTTAAATGTATAATGTTTATTTTTGTAGTATGAAGTTACTAGAAAAAGACATGAATTTATCAACTGTTACTTAAAACCTTTCCCAATTTTTCTTTTGTTTTTCAGAAAACACATAACAACAAATGGTTTACAGGCCCACAGCTGATTTCACTTCTAGATTTGGTACTCTTTCTCCCAGAGGGTGCTGAGACAGATTTACTCCAAAATTCAGATAGGTGAGGTTGACCATTACTAAGGTTCACATAGTAAATTTTTAAAAATGTGAAACTGCTGCTTAGCAACCCTAAACAAATAAGGTGTATTTTCCTGTTATGAGCTATGGTTAATTCATAAAATTACATAAAGATTTTCATATTTTAGTAATTAGATGCTATGTAAAAACAAAATTAAAAACTCCTCTTTCCAAAAGTATGACCAACAGTATGATTTTATACCTGTGATGTACCTTGCATTCCAATGTACAGCTCATAACGATTTGCAACTATAAGCATTGGTGACTGAAAACTAAGAATTTCAGTATAACTTATAATAAAAGACTTATGCTGTTTTGTTTTCTAGGACTTTTTTTATTTAAAACAATTTTTTTTTAATATTTATTTTTGAGAGAGAGAGAGAGCATGAGTTGGGGAGGGACAGAGAGAGGAAGACACAGAATTTGAAACAGGCTCCATGCTCTGAGCTGACAGCACACTGATGTGGGGCTCAAACCCACAAACTGCAAGAACATGACCTGAACCGAAGTTGGACGGTTAACTGACTGAGCCACCCAGATGCCCCAAGGATACCATTTTTTTAATATATATAATATATAATTGCACTTTCAGTCTACTAGAGTGGATGATAAGTGGTTGTGAGCATTTATAAAGGAATCCTAAAATTCAGGATGCAAGAGATGAAACTCTCAAGTATTTAAAGATAACAACACTCCCTTGAGGATAAAAAGAATGGTAATTTTCACAGTTGTATTTTGTGAACTTGAAGAACAAAGCGATAATTACTACTACAAAAGATGTGTTAAAGGGGATAGTTTCTAATGGCAAACATAATTGTAAAAATATACCCAAGGTTTTAACTTATTTTAGTCACTGAAATTGCCGATTATATAAGACTGTAAGTAACAAGTTATGTATTTTTAATTAACAGGATAATGGCTTCATTAAATTTATTGAGATACTTGGTTATCAAAGATAATGAAAAAGACAATCAAGTAAGTGAATTTTTTAAAAATGAAACAGTATATTCAAAATGTACATGCCAATATTTAGTATCTTACCCTATGACAAAGGCTAGGAGAAGTGGCAACAAGAATTCTGAAACATTGAAGTGAATTCTCAGGAGCTCTTGCCATTTCACATCCAGCTTCCCTTTCCATTTCTCCTTTTTAACCCCTGCCATCTTGCTGTAAGCATTGCTTAGCTCTGTCAGGTAAGTAAGTTGCAAGTCCTACGTTAACTAAACTTTTGGAGCCCACCATATATTTGGGTGTCTTACTCAGTTGCCTCCAACTCTAGTTCGTGATTTTAAGTCTAAGCTGTCTAAAATAAAATCATCTGATAATTTGATATCCTCTCATCAGACATGACTAACTGAAGCATTTTTAGCACTAAAACTGAAATCAATAGCACCTTTTGGATAATGTGTAGGAAGTAGGGTTTTTTTTTCTTTAAATAGTCCATCATTAGAGGTATTCAATGAAGACAAATCTATTTGAGGAAGATTTATCATACAGTAAAATTAGATTTGCTTTGTATCTGCTCCTTTTTCTACTTTTTCTAATAGTTTCTTTCCCACAGTGTGTCATCTCTATTTAAATTGTAACTCCCTGAATCACATGTGTTGTTAATCTGTTTTTTTTTAAGAAAATAATAAAAGAAATGAAAGTAATGGATCTTTATAGAAGGATGCCAGAGAGCTTTTTTAAAGAAAATCTAAGTCAGTGATTTGGAATGAGTTTTTAAGTAGCATTTTCCTTCCCTCTCGACTGAATTTAGTACACACTTTTGACCTCTATCCCTCTTCAGCCAGAAATAGTTATTTGCTATTATTGACTAGTACTTATTCTGTACAAGGTGCTTATTTTTCCCCTACGTCTTGCTGTGAAATTTTCCAAGCATACAACCCAGGTGAAATATAATTTTACAATGATCACTCACTGACTTACATCCAAGATGCTACCATTAACATTTTACTCTACTTTTATCATGTCTCCATCTCTACTCTCTATTCACCAGTCTCTTATTTTTTATGCACTTCATAGTAACCTGTATGCAGAGAGCATACTTTCCCCTAAATATTTCAGCATATATTCCAATAGAGTTAAATATGTGTAGCTTTCTTTGAGATAAAATTTACATAAAATGAAATGCACAGCTTTTAAGCCAACATCTCTTGAGTTGTAACAAACGGATAGGACTGTGGTATCCAAGTTTTTTTTTTTTTAAACTTGAGAAAGTGAGAGCAGGGGAGGGGCAGAGGGAGAGTCAGAGAATCTGAAGCAGGCTTCATGTTCAGAGCAGAGCCTGATGTGGGGCTCAGTTCAGCAACCCTGGAATCATGACCTGAGCTGAAATCAAGAGACACTCAACCAACTGAGCCACAGAGGCACCCTTTATCCAAATCTTTACAAATATAAAACACTGTTGTCATCAGAAGTTTGCTGTGTCCTTTTCCACCTTTTTTCTTTCTAGCAAATTTTCACAGGTAATACAGGCTTAGAAAGGAATTTTAACTTGCAGAAGGGCCCATACCTAGTAAGTGGTAGATAGCTATGACTCCAGACAATGGCCAGAACTTTTGAATTACAGAGTAAGTATATCTAGACTTCTAAAGGAGCTTGTGATAAAAAGAGGAAAGAGAACAAGTGAAATTCAGCAGCATTGGAGGCCCTGAGGCTTCAAGAAGGTGTCCTTAGGATATGGTATGAGTTTTCACTTTTTTAGTAATCAGGAAAGGCCACACCTAGAGATGATCTAATTTGACTAACAGAAAAAGAATTTACTTGATTAGGAGTGCTAGATTTATTAGGTATGGAACAGGGACAGCAGATGGACCTCTGCCTAAAAAGGGAAAACAAAGCAGTTTAGCATTGTGCAATATCTGCTGTTATGCCCACAGATAATGCCTTTTATTTGGCTTGAACATTATATGGTGAAGAAATGTATACAACCAGTTTATAAGATTGCTTTATTATTCAATGGTTTAAAAAGATTTCTTGGCAATCAAATATTCCAAAGTACTGCCATGCAAGTTACCATAAGAATTATTACACCACGGAGATTAGCAACAAAAGATGGCAGCCTATTATCTTTGAGGCAGCTTAAGAGCCTGTTTGCTCATGACAGAAGTATTTCTCCCAAGTGCAGTTATAATAGGTCATGTATATACATGACAGGTAAATCTGTCTGCTATGGCTGATCAAAAAATGACAGCTTCTGAGCTTTTAAACATTATGATTAAGGAAGAAACAAAACGAAACCCTAGTGAGGCTGAATTATGGGTAGTTTTACTCAAAAAAAACTTCTAACAGTACCTATTTTTGATCAGTTAAATGATTAGAGGATAACTAGTAAGATGAAAAGTGGGAAAGCAGTCAGAAAGGTATATAGGGAAATTAAAAGTATCATTCAAATACAAAACAAAGTGATTCATAATTGAATAATCATCTGTTTCTTTTCCTGCTCTCCTGGGCTGCTGTCAGCTAACTTTTATTCTTTTCATGTCATTCCCCTTTTCATTTCTCCTTATCTCTGCATAAGTTATAGACACCTTCTCCCACATTTCAGACACAACAAAATTTTTCTTGAACCTCCATCTCTGCTGGTAAAACCAACGTATTTATTTATTTATTTTGAGAGGGAGCATGCACACAAGTATGAGTGGGGGAAGGTCAGAAAGAGGGAGAGTGAGAATCCCAAGCAGGCTTTGAACTGTCAACGCAGGGCTCTGTCTCATGACGGCAAGATCATGACCTGAGCCAAAATCAGGAGTCAGATGCTTAATTGATTGCGCCATCCAGACATTCCTCAACTTAGTTTTTATACCTAGTGTTCTATATTATTTGGTAGGTATCTTTAAATGTTAATTGTTTTGAATTACAATAATTTATTCTAATACACAGCCTATAATAATTTTATCCCTCACCTTCTGTCCTACCTTTTCTTTTATATATCCTTTCCCAGTCTGCCTGTTTATCCATTCTTTGTCTTGAATAATTTGTGATTATAATATGTAGAATGAAAACAGGGTCAAAGGAAACAATGTGAGATTGTAAAGGCCACAAAGTATCAGGAATTTTTAAAAACTGAATTCTGTGATAGAGTCATATATGCTTTTCATTTAGAAAAAAAAACTACATCTGGCATATATACACATACATATAATCCTGTATAATCCATATATTGGGTTTTCATTTATTGAACCATATCCTTTGTGTATTATTTGCTGAGCCTGGTGACTTCAGGTGATACACATTTCTTATTATTACAATATTAATATTAGAAACTAAGTTCTCCAATGCTACTTCATAAATAAAAATCATATACAAATAAGGAGAAAGGGGAAAACTGGGTGTTATTCATTTCCTTCTTTTATTTTCTTCAGTATCATGGCTGACTTTATCCTGACAGGTCCCTGTCTGTTCTGGCAATAAATTTCATTATGTGTCAGAACTGCCTTGTCTTCCTTTTGGTGGATAAACTGGAGTGTATTTTGAAATACATAGGTAAGGCGAGCCTGGGTGGCTCAGTCAGTTGAGCGTCCGACTTCAGCTCAGGTCATGATCACACGGTTTTTGAGTTCAAGCCCCACGTCAGGCTCTGTGCTGAAGGCTAGCTCAGATCCTGGAGTCTGCTTCGGATTCTGTCTCCTCTCTCTGACCCGCCCCTGCTCATGGTCTCTCTCGTTCTCTCTCTCGCTCTCAGGAATAAATAAGACATTAAGAAAATAAATGAAATACATAGGTAAGCTTTAGAACTGAAAAAATGTCTTATCTACATTGAGTCTACTTGGGTAAAAATTAAAAGCAGGCATTTGTGGGGTGCCTAGGTGGTTCAGTCTGTTAAGTGTCTTGACTTCAGCTCAAGTCATGGGCTCATGATTCATGAGTTTGAGCCCCACATTGCATTGGGCTCTGTGCTGACAGCTTAGAGCCTGGAGCCTGCTTCAGATTGTGTGTCTCCCTCTCTCTTCCCCTCCCCGCTCACACTGTCTTTCTCTCTCTCTCAAAAATGAATAAACGTTAAAAAATTTTTTAGAAAAAAGCATGAAAACATCACATCTTTATTCTTATTAAAACTATTTAAAATTCTTGGGGCGCCTGGGTGGCTTAGTCGGTTAAGCGTCCGACTTTCGCTTAGGTCATGATCTCGCGGTTCGTGGGTTCGAGCCCCGCGTCGGGCTCTGTGCTGACTGCCAGCTCAGAGCCTGGAGCCTGTTTCAGGGTCTGTGACTCCCTCTCTCTCTGACCCTCCCCTGCTCATGCTGTCTCTCTCTCTCTCCTAGAAATAAATAAAAAAAATAAAATAAAATAAAACTATTTAAAATTCTTAAGTTATTTTTTCTAGACACTGAAGATAAATCTTAAAATGATTTTCTTTGTGGTATTTTTTAAAGACTTAGTAACCTTAAGAGAGAAAATACTCTTATTTCCATAACTTCTTCATTCCTACATGCTTCTAAAATTATAATTCATCATATGAAAGATTTGTACAATTAGCTGCACAGAATGCCCAAAGATTTTCTGTAGCCTAATTTTGCCAAGTTTTTATTGCCTTATTATAAGTTTTATAATAATGTGTTGTATATTAAATAAATTGCCATGAAAAGCAACTAAAGTCTTAATAAAGATCTCCTAGATTTGCACTGTCCAATACAATAGATAGTAGCCACATATGACTATTTAAAATTAGGATTAAAAAATGTTTTCAATTAAAAATTTATTTCCTCATTGGTATTGGATGGGGCCATTTTACTCTTTTAGGGAGAGAGTGCATGAGCTAGGGTGGGGAAGACACAGAGGGAGACGTAAAGAGAATCTTAAGCAGGCTCTACACTCAATATAGAGTCTGATACAGGGCTCTGTCTCACCACCCTGGGATCATGACGTGAGCTGAAATCAAGAGTCAGATGCTCAGCCAGCTGAGTCACCCAGGTGCCCCTTGGATGGGGGTCATTTTAGATCACTGTATCTTTTTTTCTTTTTTTTTTTTTAACATTTATTTATTTTTTGAGAGACAGAGAAAGATACAATATGAGCAGAGGAGGAGCAGAGAGAAGAGGCAGTCAGATTCCAGTGCAGGCTACGGGCTCTGAGCTGTCAGCACAGAGCCTGATAATGGGGCTAAAACTCAATGAACCGCAAGATCATGACCTGAGCCGGTCAGATGCTTAACCAACTACTGAGCTACTGAGGCACCCTTTAGATCATTGTATCTTTAACATATGGTCCTAATCAAAATCATCTGGGTATTCTTTTATGCATATAAATGCAAATTCCTGGGTTCAGCCCTAAATCTATTCAAAGTCTCTGAGTAAAGCACAGAAATCTACATTTTTAACTAGCACATTGACATTTAAGAACTTCTATATAACTGTGAATAAAATCTAGTTTATGACATATTTGTATACATAATAAGAGATACCATTAGGAACTGAATAATCAAAACTTGAATACAAAATAGGCTTTCAAGTGATCCACTTTTAGTTAAGGATAGTTGGGTTCCTAAGTTTCCCTTTTTCACTTAAGATATTTTCCTTTGTAAAGAGCACCTAGAAACTTTTAATAATATTAATGAATTTTCTCCCTCCTCTGTCTCCTCTTGTTCTCTCCTGTCTCTTCCCCACCACCCACACTTCCCCTCTCATTTCCCTTTCTTCTAATAAAATTAAGACTTCATGACTCCCCTCCTTTAAGTAATACAGGAAGAAATGCTCTTGGAATAAAAACTTCTAATATAAATGACAGAATACCCCTAAGTCCTAAGCAGGTACAATCTCTATCCACATGGATCACCAGAAAATTCACTAACAGCTTTGTGTTAGAAATGTTTCCATTAAGAGAAGGGAAAGAATCCTCTAGAACTAGATCTGTGACAAGGATATCAATTGAACAATCAAGTTAAAAGAATATATAAAGTAGTCATTGTAGGGATGGTTTTTACAGGAAGAGAAAGGTCTCATCATCTGGATTATTCTCAGATAATTTTCTTATACATAAAACTTGTACATTAAACATCTCAAAGTCAGGAGCTGTCCAAATGGTATAGGAGTTAGTGTACCATCCAAAGTACATTTTTGTTTTGACTGGTATTTTATTTTGATTGGTAGTCACATAAAATAACTAGATGTAATAATGAATGTTTATTAAATAGTAAATTATCTTGGAAGACAAGGATCAGATTTTTGTTTCTCCAGCTCTTAACATGTTTTTAATAATAATGGGCAATCAAGAAATGTTGAACCAAGTAACTATTTCTTTCATTAATTCTTCTGAACAGACTGGATTATGGACAGAACTTGGAAAGATTGAGAATAATTTCTTAAAGCCACTCCATACAGGACTTAATATGTCAAAAGCACATTATGAAGCAGAAATTAAAAATAGCCAAGAAAATAGCCAAGGTTGGTAATGTGTATTTCCAATGTAATAGTTAGGTCTAAAAAGTAGTCAAATTTTAGAACTGTTATGTATATTCAAAATAAAGAACTCTTTACTGTCATATTTGTTTATTTTAGAACAAGGAACCATGAAAATTAAGTCATTTCATTTATAATTAAAATGATTTTTAACAGATCTGTAAAGCCAGTTAACATTGAAATTGGGTTAACAAAGATTTAAAACAAATTGAAGTATATACTGGTTTAAAACAAGATTAAGATCAAATTCTGATTAAGAATCTTAATAGTATTACATGTATTTCTGTTTGGATATTGCACTAACTTTGGTATGGCTCTGTCCAGCCCCCCAACCTATCCCCACTGCCAGCCTCACTCAAATAAATCTGTACAAATTACAAAAAAGAATCTCAGATTCAGAAATACTTTTTATAAAGTCAGCAATTCTACTGTAATAATCTCTTTTCTATGTAACTGTGAGGGTATTTCTTAAAGGCATTACTAGAAATTTATTTTTAGTGTAGCATATAATAATGAGTGAAGGTTACAAATTGATCATTGAAATCCAAGAGTTGTTTTAATGGTTATTTTTTTCTTAACAGTTGTCCAGAAATCTAAAGATCTTTGCTCTGTAACGGTAGGTGGAGAAGAGATCCCTAATATGCCACCTGAAATGCAGCTTAAGGTATATCTGAAATTTTCCTAAGCTACATCCAGCTGAGCACTTTGTTTTTTTGTTTTAACAGCAACATTAATATAACACTAATTTGCTTGGCATTGTAGGTTCTACATTCAGCTCTTTTCACATTTGATTTGATTGAAAGTGTTTTGGCTCGAGTAGAAGAACTCATTGAAATAAAAACAAAGTCTACTCCTGAAGAAAATATTGGGATAAAATGAACTTCCATTCCCCAAAATAAAAACTAGTAAAATACTGTGTTTTCCATTATGATTATTTAACATCTTTATAAAAAATTTTCTGTAAAATACTCCTAGAAAAAATAAATGTACTCTGTTACTGGTTTCTGTGATGACATATTATGGATCAGTAGTATTCTTTGGTTTTAAAAAGATTATCTACATGGTAATAATGCCTATATATGTATTCTAAATCCTACTGTTGAAAATCCAATACAAACTAATAATTTATATTACAATTTCATAAAAGGTAGGTGAGTTGCCTTTATGCTTTCATACAGGTGTAATGAGTTTATAAATACATTGATATACTTTATGTTCCAGTTAGATGCTATAACATATTTTAGAACTCTTAGTGTTGGGCACCTGGGTGGTTCAGTTGGTTAAGCATCCACTTTTGACTCAGGTCATGATCTCACAGCTTGTGAGTTCGAGCTCTATGTTGGGTTCTGTGCTGACAGCTCAGAGCCTGGAGCCTGCTTTGGATTCTGTCTCTACCCCTTCCCCAGCTCACACTCTGTCTCTCTCAAAAATACACAAACATTAAAAAAAAATTTAGAACTTCTAATATCAAAGAGGGTATCACAGTACTCTAAAAGTGTACAGAGAAGTTTTCAGTTAGGCCAGTTGGCTGCTTCTCTTAATTTCCCTGCCTCAGGAGGAGTCTTAGCGGGCAGAGTCCCATTACCACCTCTCTAGGAGCAGTTACAATATGAAAGATCTGCAAAGATTAATTTTGGAAGTAATGGCAGCCTTTGTGGTAAAGCTAAAAAGTGTATGTGACTTTCCTTTTAGTCTAAGGGGCTAGTTTAAAAATGCTGTGTTTTTATTTTGTAGTAAATATTTATCCATCCAACTCAATTTGTATCATTAAGAAACTGCATCTGACTTTCTAAATATATGTATGTACCAATGTTTTCTAAACATTAAAGGGATTACTCAACAAAACTGAAAATAAAATAAATTTTAGTCATATGCATTTTATTTAAAACTTTAAAGAATCTTTAAGGTAAATATATATTTGAACATTATAACTGAAGTGGTCTACTTATTTTAATATTCTTCCAAAAGAACATTTGTAATTGATACTCTAATTTGGGTTGAATCAATCACTACTCAGTTTTAACTTTTGAAGTGTTTTCCAAACAGGACTTTGCTCAATGATGTAAGCCTCAGTTGTTATCATTCTATAGCAGATGCTGTCTGTGTATGGTTTGGAGGCCATCTGTAAGAAGTTATAAATATGCAATGTTATTTACAGAAATAAGTCATTTTTACAGGGTCATATAAAAAATATAAACCTTCACTTATTCAATGAGTATCAAATCACCTTCTGTACTAAATACTATGTATGAGTTATGTGAGTAAAAGAAAAATACCTGATCTCGGTCCTTAAGTAATTCCAAACAAGCCAAAAGTAGAATACTGCTTTAATGGAGATCTGTTCCAAGTATAAGAGTAAGAAACACCTAACTCTGCCTAGGGCACATTTCACAGAGGACAAGCATGGAAAGAAAACGGACAACCTGTGTAGTGAAGATCATTCTATAAAATAGGATGTTTGCACTTTGGGGTACCTGGGTGGCTCAGTCAGTTAAGTGTCCAACTCTTGATTTCAGCTCAGGTCATGATCTCCCTGGCTCTCTGATGCCCCCCCTGCTCCCCAGCTTGTGCGCACACACAGTGTCTCAAAATAAATAAGTAAACTTTAAAAAAAATGCACTTTGACAGTTCTTGACTACAATCTGGCCAATAATTATATTTTAGAACTTGAAAGAAGATTTAAGTAACCAGTAGGACCAACATCGTGTATATATGCCATATGCTCTTTTGGCCTAAAATTAGTCACTGCGGTAATGACTACCAGAAGTAAATTGAGAAGACTTGAGAGGCTAAGTTCAGGCTTCCAAGAGTTGCAGGCTGAAAAAGCAACTTGTCTGAGGGGAACAGAAACAGTATTTGTCAATCCTGTTCAAGAGGGTGTGCATTTTGAAGTCAAGAACCTTGAAATCTATGAGGGTTTATGTGTCATTTTCCTTAGGTGACTCACCTTAGCTATAGTGCACATAAGATTAATAACATTTACTGTGTTGTGTACTGGAAGTATCCGTAAGTTACTACCCAGGAATCTGAAAAATAATTCATAAGTTAAATACATTATATAACTTATATAGACATCTGTTAAGTAAGCAGAAAGGAGACAGAAAGCTCTTGCTATTTACTATGTCCTGCCCTATTCCATAGAGGTTATGACAGACTTTGTAGCCAGAATTTAACAGACTAAATGTTCACCTTTGTTTTGGTCTGGCAAGAGAATCTCAGAAATCAGTGTGAACTCTGAAACTTGCTACCCTGATTCTTGGAATACCCATTAGGCCTGCATTTTGTTAACTATGACAAGTTAATATTATACGTTTATCTTTTGGCAAAACACAATTCACCTGCTTAAAAGGATTAAGAAATAAAGCAAGCACAATGTAATTTAAGAAAAGTCTATAGTACTATTCTTCCATACCTCTGCTGAATCCTGAACATCAGTTTCCATTCTTCAGGCCCATGGAAGGCAGCAGACAGAACCAAAAAACTATTTTGGTGAATATTAACAAACTTCTCAATTTTGGCTAGAAATATTTCTTCAGCTGATGTAAAGCATTCTTTAGCATCCATCAACAAAAATGCAACTCCTAGGAAAGGTGAACATAATATGAACATCACTTTGTCATATAATAAAATATTTTGTAAACTCAGTAAAATCAACAAAAATAACTCTAATATAGATGGTAAGTGTCCAAGACCTAAACATATAAGGAACACAATTTACTATAACAAAATTCTTAAAGTACAAAATAATTTAGGTAATCCTTTGAAGTGCTCTATATAAAAGGATGGGTTATTCTAAATAAGAGGAAAAATATGTTTTTGGTCAGTAACCATTTTCTGATGAAGGCACTGTATACAAAATAATGCCAAATTTTAGTTAAAAGTTTTTTCGTGTTATGATTTGTTTAAAGCTGAAAATTAAAGATAAATAAGCCTTCAATTAGTTCTTGAAGAAACCTTTGTAGAGAACATTAACTATTATATACATTAATATACTTGGTGAGCAGTTATCTAGGATTTTTTAAATGGGATCAGGCCTGTAAGAACAGTCCTGAAGGTAAATGTGATCTAATTATAGCACCTTAAATGATGAGAAGACAATCTGAGGAAAGTGATTATATGATGCTAATTAAGTGAACTTGGGCAATTGACATAAAAATATAAATTTTTTTGCCATCTTCAAGATGGCAATAATAATTGCTTATAGGTTTGTTGAGCGGATTCAATAAGATACAGTATATAAAGTGGCCAAGGAAAATAGTAGGTATTAAGAACATTTCACTTCTCCCTAGCGGGCTCTTTATCCAACCACGAAGGATGAATTTGAAGTTGGACCACTGTCAGTCTGGAGTTTTATTTCTAGTAGCTTTTGAAAGCTTCCGGTCTCCAAACC
Organism: Proteles cristata cristata; assembly: GCA_017311185.1. Classification (NCBI taxonomy): domain Eukaryota; kingdom Metazoa; phylum Chordata; class Mammalia; order Carnivora; family Hyaenidae; genus Proteles; species Proteles cristata. The sequence goes on from JAESUZ010004774.1 coordinate 185,242, forward strand.
TCTGCTAGGGTATCAGTCTATCTACAATGCTCCTGATAAAATCCTTTACCTCCACCTGTTTTATCACTTCAGTCATTTCCCTACCACAAAACTATGCTTTGTGCTGCCCTTTTTCCATTGTCCGAGGCTTCTCATATCCTAATCTAATTCCTTCCTGTATTTTGCCCATGATCACTGTGCACTTTTATGATCTGCAGAACTTCTATTTGTCTCCATTTGGTTCTTTTCTTTTACTATTTGTTTATATTCATTAAAATCATGTACAAAGTCATGAAAAAACATTTTCCTATATTGTTTTTGTATACGGCTTTTGACCAATGTTGTGATGTTGGCTTCTTCATTATTATTGGTAACATTTTACTGTTGGAGAGGTGGCTTTGTTCTATTTTCATCTTAGTTCCAAAACAAGTAGTTTTTAACATCTACCACACTCCACTGGTTCAGCTTTAGTTCAACAATTGTAATCTAAAAAGAAATGTATGTTGTAATTGGCCACATGTACTACTTTTGTAGCAGTAATAGTTTTATACATTTAATTCTCCAAAAATAAAATACCTTATGCTTATTACCTGGTTACTGAACTACCACTATTAGAATTTATACTCCTACATTTTATAAGAAACTTAAGTCAAGGCAGTTAGCAAATATACTGTACCAGAAAGAGAAAAGATAATTGATCCATTTTCCACTGAATCTGAATACCGAATCTTGTGGCTTTGATGTAGGGTAGTTGCAACTTCACAACTCTAAAAAAAAGGTTTTTCAGAAACATAAACTTAAGACATGCTTAGAATGATTTTTTATTAAAACTAATGAAAAACTTAAGTTTAATACCATCTTTTATAACTATACTACTTAAATATCTGATCATCAAAGGAGACAGTAAATGTGCTATGGTGGAAAAAACACTTGTAAAAACAAAAATATTTAGTTCTGAAACACACTGTATTTGGAAATGAATTGTGTGCTAGTTATGTTATTTAGGGATAGAAACAAAGGACAGTATTAAAGAACTAAACTACAAGAAGAACAAATGCAAAGTTCTTTTAAAAACACAGCTTGGAGATGGATCCTTTGGAAGATGGGTGATGGTGAGTTTCTTAGATGGTTCAGAGAACCGTGAAATGCCAGATGTACAGAATATTTCAAGGAGACAACCAATTTTCCAACTTATTTTTGTGTACTTTTATTATACTTTTAAAATGCTTTAAGCCTTAGGTGGGTCAGAAAACATGTATGAACATAGCAACAGGACTTCTGTTTGAATACCATCTCAAAAATCATCTCATTTTCTATACAAGTATTACTTAATTTTATCCAAGCCACTAAAATGTAAGTGGCTAATAGTGTTTCCTGATTGGTTACAGCTTAGTCTGATTATTCTCCAAGTAGATATAAATCCCTTAGTTGTATCAATTTTATACTTTGCTTTAGAACATATATATTTTAAGTACACAGGCTGGAATTATGTATAAAATATATGCTTCCTTTCTGTCCTAAAGAGACTATTTTGTGCCAAACAGATCCTGACCTAGAGTTCAACTGTGGCTCTTCCCACAGTTTTAAGATTCCAGCAAAGGCAGACTAAGTAATTTAGGCCAAACCTCCTGCTGCGGCAACTAGAAAAGCTGGACAATTTAAAAAATCTGCTTGAATACATCAGAAAGCTGGCAGGACAGTGAAAAATTATAAGGCCAACATCTATAAAGAAATTCAAAGATAAGAGACCAGCATTTAGGCCACCTTTTCCCTGAGGTCATCTGCCAATTCAGACAAAGACAAGAGGCTGAACACAGCTTCTGATAAAAGTAGAACAGCTCTCACAGGGACTGTAGCCTAGCTTCAAAACATTTCAATCCCGGAAATTGTCTTTAGGTGATACTGTATTACTAGTGCTCACAAGTATCTTGCAGAAGCACTCCCTAGAGTAACCTTTCTCAACCAGGTTTCCTCTTTCAAACCCTACAAAGAACATTATCTGTGTGACTCTTCTTTCAATTCTCACATGACTAGTACCATTCTAGATGTAATTCATTTATCACATACAATAGATGCTTTAGGGCTTGAATTGCCAGATTTAGCAAATAAAAATGAAAAACACCCAGCTGAATTTCAATTTCAGATAAACATTTTTTTACTTTATTTTAATTGTTTAATGTTTATTTTTGGGAGATAGAGAGGGAGACAGAATCCTAAGCAGGTTCCAGGCTCTGAATTGTCAGCACAGAGGCTGACTTGGGGTCGAGCCCATAAACTACAAAATCATGACCTAAGCCGAAGTCATATACTTAACTGACTGAGCCACCCAGGCACCCCACAACATAATTTTTTAGTAAAAGTATGTCCCGTGCAATATTTGGGATGTACTTATACTAAATTAATTGCTTACCTAAAACCCAAATATTGTAACTGAATGTCCTGTAATGTATGTAGCAACTCTTCTTAGGGCCTTAGGGGTTTAATTCACTTGTAAAATTAAGACTTCTTAGAAGAACACTATTCTAGGCCTCAAATTATTTCTATTATTTTTCAAGTATAAATTCCAACACACAATCGAAAATAATCAGACATACAAAGAGATGAAATTATTTGAAAGAGAACTATGAGAAACAACAGGCAATAGAAGTAGACTCACAGGGGTTACATAAAGTGAAGTTTTATCGATCCATACCTTACAATACCAATGTTTACTATGTTTAAGGAGATGAAAGACAAAATTGAGAATTTTGGCTAAGAACCAGAAACTATAAAAGGATGTAACAGATGTGAAAGAGTCAAAAAAGCTTCATAAAATATGACTTAAACCTTTAAAGTAGAAATGAGTTTATTAAGCAGATAAGTGAAAGAAGAAGATAAATGTGAGAACACGGACAGAAAAAGTAACAGGCAAAGGCATTCAGAAACAAAAGTATGATCCTTATACGGGAAGTATGAAAGGTGTACACAAGTCAGTTAATTTGAAGATGGTGTTAGGAATAAATGCCTGCATAACCTACAGACCCATGTATGCCATGTAAATGAATTTTAATCATATGCTATCAGTAGCTACACTTTTAGTGAGAATAATGTAAAAGACTTTTTTTTAAAAATAGTTTATTGTCAAGTTGGTTTCCATATAACACCCAGTGCTCATCCCCACAAGTGCCCTCCTCCATGCCCATCAACCCACTTCCCCTCCCTCCACCTCATCTGCCCTCAGTTTGTTCTCAGCATTCAAGAGTCTCTCATGGTTTGCCTCCCTCCCTCTCCCCCACTATTTTTCCCCTTCTTCTCTCCCATGCTCCTTCATTAAGTTCCTCCTAATCCTTCTATACGTGCAAACATACGGTATTTGTCCTTCTCTGCCTGACTTATTTCACTCAGCATAACACCCTCAAGTTCCATCCATGTTGCTATGTAAAAGACTTTTCAAATCACCATGCTAGACACCTGGGAAGCAATATAACATTGTATGTCAACTATAGTTCAATAATAAATTTTTAAAAGTTCATATGTTATCTAGGGTGCCAACTAAAAGAATAATGAAAACAATAAAAGAAAATAATAAAAATAAAAATACCAAGTACTGAATTAAAAAAATAGCCAAATTCAAGAGTTAATTTTTCAAAATAACCAGGAGCTAAAACTAGATTTTCCAAAGCATGTTTCATGGAATATTAGTCCCATGGGAATTTAAAACATATTCCATGTTCAATTAGTATTTAGAAACACTGAATATTATTTTATCTCCTTTTGAGGATTTATAATGCATTTGAGCATATGAAAGGCTATTAAGAACAGTACAGTAAAAAAAAAAAAAGACTTGTATAAATTTGTTTATACAAGCATTCCAAATATAATCCAATACTTGTTTCTGCAAACATAACACCTATTAATATTCTATAAAATTAATATTCTATCAAATCTACTCATTAGAAAAGAAATATGGCTAAAACATGGAAAGAGCCTAAGTGTCCATCAATAGATGAATGGACCAAGAAGATGTGGTTTATCTATACCATGGAATACTACATGGCAATGAGAAAGAATGAAATCTGGCCATGTGTAGCAACATGGATGGACCTTGAGGGTGTTATGCTGAGCGAAATAAGTCAGGCAGAGAAGGACAAATATCATATGTGTGCACGTATAGGAGGATTAGGAGGAACTTAACAGAGGACCAAGGGGGAGAAGAAGGGTGGAAATGGTAGGGGAAAGGGAGAGAGGCAAACCATGAGAGACTCTTGAATGCTGACAAAAACTGAGGACTGATGGATGTGGGGGGGAGGGGGGGATGGGCATAGAGAAGGACACTTACGGGGATGAGCACTGAGTGTTATGTGGAAACTAACTTGACAATAAACTATTTGTAAAAAAAAAAAAAATAAGATAAAATAAAATAAAATGCAGATTTTCCCTGCTCAAAAAAAAAATTTAAAAAAAATTAAAAAAAAAAATTAAAAAAAAAAGGAAATATAAATAACAGAAGTGAGAAAGGGTGCTCAATAACTGATACAGAGTTTATTAGAAAAATGAATGCCAATATGAAAATTTTAATCACAGAAATAGCTATTTCGTAAGTTTCAACTTAATAAACTATCTCTATCTAACATAGGTAAATTTTTGAAAAAAAATATGAAATAGATTCATAACAATGCAAAACTTCACAAAGCAAAACCACTATTTTTCTACATTTCATAAAAAATTAACAGCACAGAATATCTAATAGAAAAGCTCCTTTTACCTTAAAGAATAATTTCCATACTATATAACTATAGAAATATAAACAAAAAATTGTAAAAAATATGAAAAAGGAAACCCCCTATTCCCTACAAAAATAGCATAGAAAGAGAAACTCACAGCCTAATCAACAGTAAATAAGGATTCAAAAATAAAATATTAGGAAACCAAATTGTAAGAGAATATGAAAGAAAAATTCATAATGATCAATTGATTTAATCAAGAAATGAAACGATAAGTCACTTAAGTTCTTCTCAAGAGACAAAAAACCAACGCAACTGAAAAACTGTACACTTATTTCTGATTAAAAGAAAAACTTTATAAATTAAGCTTAGATGAATATCAATGTAGTAAATACTTTATAGCAACTGGTATATTTTATTCATATAGAATAAAATGCTGGAAGTATTCTCATTAAAATCAGAAATGCAGTTTTAGATGCTCTGGTCATAGCAAAAGGAGATGAGATAAAAATAAGAGATACAGCTGTCAGAAATTCTAGTGACAAATTATGACTGCTTCCCTTGAAAATCCAATAGAACCAACTGATAATGAATAATGAAAATGCACTGCAGTGATTAAAAATAGATAACCACAAAGGCACTTGGTTAAGCATCTGACTTTGGCTGAGGTCATGATCTCATGGTTCATGAGTTCGAATCCCAAGTGGGGCTCTGTTCTGAAGCTTACAGCCTGGAGCCTACTTTGGATTCTCTGTCTCCCTCCCTCTCTTCTACATGTGCTGTCTTTCTCTCAAAAAGAAATAGGCATTAAAAAATAATAATAATAGGAGAGGGAGGCAAGACGACAGAGAAGTAGGAAGCTCCGAACATTTCACTCGCCCCCATCTCTCAAACAGAGAAGGCCTGAAGCCATAGGAACCCTTAGAGAATCCAGGAGTTTGGGAAGAAAAGGAGACAGAGTCTGCTGAGAAAACCTTATAGCGTGAGTGCAAACTGGGGAAGATAAAATAGGGCCAGGACCAGAGACACAGTGGGGGACTCCCTTCTGTGTGGAGCTGCAGTGAGTCTAGGGGGAAAAAGAGTGGCCGAAACTGCTCAAGACACTGTCCCTGTTGCTGGAGAAGAGAAAAACCTCCCTGTTCGGGACACAGAGGGATCCGGTTTCCTGCTGTCCAGCTGACCCTAGGCAGGACACACTCATCCTAGGTGACCCCCAGGGAAGCTGCTCCCTGCTCACCAGCTTGACCTGGATGGGATGCGCAGCAACCGTGCCTTTGTGCTTCTGGGTTGGCTGGATCCCCAGGGGGGAGGTGAGAGGCTTGAAACCACTCTGAGGGATTTGCCTGTGAGTTTATATTTCGGGTGATGGAACACAGAGGGGCCCGGTTTTCTGCTGTCCAGCTGACTCTAGGCTGGACGCACTGGTCCCAGATGACCCCAGGTGAAAGGGCTCCTCGCTCACCAGCCCAACCTGGAGGAGACAGGAACAGTGGCTTCTGGCTCAAACCCCAAGGGGAAGGTGAGAGGCTTGAAACTGCTCTGAGGGGCTCGCCTGTGAGTTTATATTTCGGGCAATTTCAATGGGGCCCTTAGACTGAGATCTGGAAATGAGGCCTGGCTTGGGATATAGAGCACAGCTCACCTTGGCTATGCCCCCAGCATAGAGAGATCACACCCAAAAGAGTGAGTTGCAATGCTTGGTTCAAGAAGGGACTGGGGCGCTGCCACTTTTCTCCCCACAACCGCCAAGGCAGGACTCCCACAGGACGCGATGGACCAAACCATGCCCATCCCTGCTAGAGAGCTGCCCTCTTCTTTTCTTTTCTTTTTTTTTAACCAGAGGCATCACCATCCCAGACTTTAGTCTATACTACAAAGCTGTGGTCATCAATACAGTATGGTATTGGCACAAAAACAGACACATAGACCAATGGAATTGAATAGAGAACTCAGAATTGGACCCACAAATGTACAGCCAACTAATCTTTGACAAAGCAGGAAAGAGTATCCCATGGAAAAAAGACTGCCTCTTTAACAGATGGTGGTGGGAGAACTGGACAGCAACATGCAGAATAAAACTAGATCATTTTCTCACACCATACACAAAAATAAACTCAAAATGGATAAAGGACCTGAATGTGAGACAGGAAACCATCAAAACCCTACAGGAGAAAGCAGGAAACAACCTCCTTGACCTCAACCGCAATTTCTTACTTGACACATCCCCAAAGGCAAGGGAATCAAGAGCAAAAATCAATTACTGGGACCTCATCAAAATAAAAAGCTTCTGCATGGCAAAGAAAACAATCCATAGAACTAATAGGTAACCGAGGGAATGGGAAAAGATAGTTGCAAATGACATATCAGATAAAAGGCTAGTATCCAAAATTCATAAGGAACCCACCAAATTCCATACCTGTAAGACAAATAATCCAGTGAAGAAATGGGCAGAAGACATGAACACACACTTCTCCAAAGAGAACATCCAGATGGCCAACAGACACATGAAACGATGCTCAGCGTCCCTCAACATCAGGGAAATACAAATCAAAACCACACTGAGATACCACCTCACACCAGTCAGAGTGGCTAAAATGAACAAATCAGGAGACTATAGATGGTGGCAAGGATGTTGAGAAATGGGCACCCTCCTACACTGTTGGTGGAAATGTAAGCTGGTGCAGCCCCTCTGGAGGTTCCTCAAAAAAATTACCAATAAGAACTCCCCTATGACCCAGCAATAGTACTGCTAGGAATTTACCCAAGGGATACAGGAGTGCTGATGCATAGGGGAACATGTACCCCAATGTTCATAGCAGCACTCTCAACAATAGCCAAAACATGGAAAGAGCTAAGTGCCCATCAACGGACAAATGGATCAAGAAGATGTGGTTTATCTATACAATGGAATTTACATGGCAATGAGAAACAATGAAATCTGGCCATGTGTAGCAACATGGATGGAACTTGAGGGTGTTATCCTGAGCGAAATAAGTCAGGCAGAGAAGGACAGCTACCATATGTTTGCAGGTATAGGTGGATTAGGAGGAACTTAACGGAGGACCGTGGGGGAGAAGAAGGGGAAAAATAGTTGTGGAGAGGGAGGGAGGCAAACCATGAGAGACTCTTGAATGCTGAGAACAAACTGAGGGCTGATGGGGGTGGGGGAGAGGGGAAGGGGGATAATGGGCAAGGAGGAGGGCACTTGCTGGGATGAACACTGGGTATTATATGGAATGCAACTTGACAATAAACTATTAAAATAATAATAATAATGATAATAATAAATTGCCACCAATTCAAAAGGTTCTACTTACAGATCAAAAACATGGAGAAGAAATACATAATAGCAACAAAAACATCAACTACCAAGGTACTTAAAAAGAAACAGAAACAATATAAGGAAAAAAATTTTTAATTATCTTAGAAAATAAAGACTTGAAAAAAATGATATATCTCGTGTTCAAAAGATGGAAAGAATAAATTTTCCCCTCACTTAATAAATTAGTTCAATTCAAATCAAAAGTGTAATGAAAGGAAACTTTTTTTAACTTAAAGTGATTTTGAAGTTCATGTATGATAAAGTTTGGCAAACTTTTTCAGTAGAAGGCCAGATAATAAATATTTTAGGCTTTTCAGGCTGCATATGATCTGTCATATTTTTTTCTTTTCTTCCTTTCTTCTTCCCTATCTCCCTCCTTTGTTTCTCGCACCCTCTTCCTCATCTTCTTTCCCTCCTTCCTTCCTTCCTTCCTTCTTTCCTTCCTTTCTCTTTTCTTCCCTTCCTCCCTCCTTCTCTTTCTTTCTATTCTTTAGAAGCCTTTAAAAATGTAAAGACCATGCTTAACTCACTGGCTTGGTAATAGCGTACTGTAGGCCAGGGCATACACCATAGTTTTATGATTCCCTGATCAAAAAGAATACAAGGTTTCTAAAACATATGAATAATATGTAAGGAACATGCCTTACTAAGTTTAAGGTATATCACACAACTACAATGAATTTAAAAGTGTGATAATGATTCAATATTTAATATACACATCAACTACACAGAAAATAACAGAATCAGTTTCAAAACTATATAATGATTATCTGTATGTGATCATATGTAGAGACATAGAACACATTTTTAAACCTGAAATATGAAAATTTTATAAGAGCAATTTAAGAAATCTCAGGGAAGAATCTGTTAAATTTAACTATATAATAAACACAGACTGCCTTAATTACTTGAAATAGAATAGAAATAAAAATATGCAACTTATGATGTCACAAATACCAAATAAAATTGAAAGGCAAACAAACCCCTAAGAAAAATCTTAACCAATAGTATAACACAAATTTATATTCTTTTTAATATTTTAAAGAACAAAACTTATTTATGCCAATAGAAAAATATAAAATTACAGAATAAAAATAATGTGCCTGAAAAAATGTTTAATCTCCTTTGTAATCAAAGAAATATAAAATATAAAATACTAAAATAGCAAAGATAGTCATAAAATGGTCACCTGTGGAACTGTCATAGGTGAAGAGAAGGTAAGCCTCCTATATACTGCTGATGCCACTGTATATAAAAACATTCTGCAGGGAAATTTGACAATATATAGCAAAAGCAGCCAAATGTGCATGTCCCTTTCTTTAATGCAACTATTCTATTTCAAAGAATTTTTCTAAAACAAAAACTAGCAATAAATAAAAAGATGTGTAAGATAAATGAAGACACAGCATTTAAAATATTAAAATATAGGAAATACTGGAATAAAAATGATGGTATCTCCTACTTTCTTTGAAAAGTACACAAAAACCAAAGGAGAATGAGAAACAAGAGGAAACTATCTTTTGTTGAAACTAGGAAACATGTATAACCCCCGCAAAACACATGAAAAAAGAACAGACTTCTAATTTGAGGGACATTTTTGAAAGCCATGTCTGACAATTTTGGCTCCTCTAGGGAAAGAACATTTCAGCTGTGTCTAATGCTTCTCTGATGAATCTTAACAAAATCCAGTATTGGAAAGACCTCTCTTTTACACGAAAACTACAAGTACACACTTAATCTATTTAACTGTGTAACTAACATGAAAATAAATGTGGGAATTATGGTTACTGAAAAAGTATAAGTGTTATGCACATTTGATATAACTAATAAGTTATAAATACCTAGTATAATCGATTTTTGATTATTGGTATAATTAATAAAAGTCCTGAGGAGAGAAGGAAATTAGTAATGTTCTATTTGTTGACCTGATTGGCCACATGGTATTCCTTTTTATAATAACTCTATTAAATGGTTCATATATACTTTTATGTACTTTTCTACTTTTCTCTATGTATATTTCATAAGTTGAAAAAAGTCAAAAACAAAATCCTCAATGGATGAGTTCACTAGCAATAGAGAAAAATACTCACATGGAAGAAAAAACTGATTAAATCACCTAGACTGCAACCTAAAGACAGAAAAAGTAAAAGAGAGGTCAAAATGCATGGAGAATATTGTGAGAAGATGTAACATCTAATGGGAGTTCAAAGAGGACAGAGCAAGGAAATAGGACAGAGGCAATATTAAAGGAGATGATGGATAAGAACTTGATAATAACAACAATTCAAAGTTCACAAAGCCTCAAAAGACAAAAAAAGAAATCTATATCTTAAAACTACAGAATATCAAAATCTGAAAAGCAGTCAGAAAAGAAAGACAGGTAATCTTCAAGTGACAAACTGACTGCTATCTTATCAACAATAACAATGGAAGTCAGAATCCAGTGAAATGAGTTCCTCATATGCTGAAAGAAAAGATCTATAAATCTAGTGAAAATACCTTTCACTTTGGAGTAAATGGAACTCTCAGACATTGCGGATGAGAGTATAAAAGCATAATTCCCACACATTTATTTATATTTTAGTTACACAGATTAACTATTTACACTGTTGAGGTACCTGGGTGGCTCAGTCGGTTAAGCGTCCGACTTCAGCTCAGGTTACAATCTCATGCTGGACTCTGTCTCCCTCTCTTTGCCCCTTCCCTGCTTGTGCTCTGTCTCTCTCTCTCTCTCTCTCTCAAAAATAAATGAACATTGAAAAAATTAAAAAACAAATGAATAACTATTTACATAAATAGATTCAGTGTTCATTTGTAGTAAAATTGAGGCAAGTTTTGCAATTTCTTATAAAAAATAAACATCTGACCCATATGACCCAGTAATTCCATTACTATGTTTTTACAAGAGAAATGAAAACACAGGTCAACAGACAGACATATACTGAGGTTCACAGCAATTTACTTCAAAATGGCTAAAAACTGAAAACAACCCAAATGTCCATCTACTGGTAAATAGACAAATAAATTGGGGTATACTCATAAAGTAAACTAGTACTCAACAATTAAACAAACTATTGTAGTATGTAACAATATGTACGGAAGACACAAAAGAGTACCAACTATGTCATTCCATCTATATGAAATCCTAGAAGAGGCAAAACCAATTATAGTGATAAGATCAATGGTTACTTCTTGGCTGGAAAAGAAATGACTATAAAAGGACATAAAGGAACTTCTAGAGTGATGCATATGTTCTACATTTTGATTGTGGTGGTAGTTACACAGATATACCCATTTGCCAAAACTCATCAAACTGCACATTTAAAATGTGTGCATTTTATCGTATATAAGTTATACTTCAATTAAATTGACTTTTAAAACAATCTTTCAAGATTTAGGGGAAAACAGAAATATTTTGATACTAACAAAAACTGAGAATAATTTTTTACTTCTAGAAAATCTTCGGAGAGGTAAATTCTAAATTATATTCTTCAGATAAAAAGAAAGTGATTTAAAAAGAGAGGTCTGAAGAAGGAAAGGAGAGCAACAACAACAAAGATATGAGCAAATGCTCATAGCTCATAAATGCTAACTTTAGAAAATAACACTTTGTGGAATTAAAAAGTAGAATTAAACTAAATATGGTAACAACAAGAAGCTTGTTCTGAGAGTGTTCTAAAATTCTTTTGTGACTTAAGATGAGGATAAAGGTAATTATCCACTATGGATTTTGTGGAGCTAAGTATACATGTTAAAATTTTGAGGGCAACCACTAAAATAGTAGAAATAGAGAATATAATTTCCAAAGCCAGTAAAAGAGAAAACGGATGGAGGTGGGAGTAGAGGGGGAGGGGAGAGGGGGGGAGAAAGACCAATAGTCAATACAGAAAGTGACAGGAAAGGAGAGAAAAAAGAAACAGAAAAAGTGGGACAAATAGGACAAAACAAGAGGATTAAACATAATAAATGAATTATAAAGAAGTTGTTTTTGGCAAATTAGCATGGGTTGCTGGCTTCCTTTTTCAAAATCAGTCTAAAAAAGCTACACAATTAAGACAGAAACATGAATCCCAGAAACCTAACAAAAGAGAAGCATGAAAAAAACCAGTGAGGCTGTCTTAAACTGGTATGTGTTATGGAGCTAGATGGCTAACTCTAAGGGCAAAGTGCAGCTTAAGGCAGCATTGAGAGGATAGAGAGGATAAAAATCTTATTTTAAGTCTTATTCTGCCTCTCTCCTCTTCACTGTGGAACAGTCATCTCTTGCCTCTTCATTCTAGACATCAGCTAGTGTTCACAGACAAATATCAGGGCAATGGAGAAATCCTGTTGACTAAGGAGTTAAAAACAGCTGTGGACTGACCAACTGCCTCAAGCATTCAACTTCCCATCCCCTCTATCCCCTCCCCATCCAAAATATGGAGAGAGCCTCCTCCTTATGCCACTAAGGTACACAAATCAGTTTCTGTGGTTTATATCTTTTTAAAACCTTAAGTAATATATATGTGCATATGTGTTACTGTTTCTGGAATCCTTTAAACATCTCTATTAGAACAGCTTTATAGAGAAAAAATGAACTTAAAAAAACTTCCAACCCTCAAATATTTAGAGATGTAAGATGTTGAAAATATATGCAATAAAGCTTATAATTTATCTTTAAAATACATTTAGTTTATGTTCCTGTTGATCCACATAACTTTGATAATCAAGCTAAGGATCTTTTAAAATATTGTTCTATGGTTTTTAATTTTTAAATTAAAGATTAATGGCCCAAATGTCTCTTTACCTTAAGAGATGAGCTAATAATAATGGTGGTTGTCCATTTTATTTTTTCTTTTGTGCCATTTTCAGCCATCTGTCTGTCTTTGGATCAATCCAGCTTCTAATGATGCCACAATCTGAAAAAATGTAAGAGCAAATAGGACATGTAAATGTAGAAATGTTTGATACAAGAGTAAATTAAAGATAGAAAAGAAACTAGGTGGAGCACCTGGATGGGTCAGTCGGTTAAAGTCCAACTCTAGAGTTCAGCTCAGGTCATGATCTCATAGTCATGAACTCAAGCCCTGTGTCAGGCTCCACCAAGGGTGTGGAGCCTGCTTAAGATTCTGTCTCTCCCTCACCCTGTGCTCCTCCCCCACGGGAGGGAGGAAGGAAGGAAGGGAAAGAGAAAGAGAAAGAGAAAGAGAAGGAGAGGGAGAAAGAAAGAAAGAAAGAAAGAAAGAAAGAAAGAAAGAAAGAAAGAAAGAAAGAAAGAAAGAGGGAAGGAAGGAAGGAAGGAAGGAAGGAAGGAAGGAAGGAAGGAAGGAAGGAAGGAATGAAGGAAGGAATGAAGGAAGGAAGATAGAAAGAAAGAAAGAAAGAAAGAAAGAAAGAAAGAAAGAAAGAAAGAAGGAAGGAAGGAAGGAAGGAAGGATGGAAGGGAAGGAGGGAGGGAAGGAAAAGGAAAGGAAAGGAAAGGAAAGGAAAGGAAAGGAAAGGAAAGGAAAGGAAAGGAAAGGAAAGGAAAGGAAGGAAGAAGGAAGGAAGGAAAGGGAGGAAGGAAGGAAGGAAGGAAGGAAGAAAGAAAGAAAGAAAGAAAGAAAGAAAGAAAGAAAGAAAGAAAGAAAGAAAGAAAGAAAGAGAAAAGAAAGGAAAGGAAAGGAAAGGAAAGGAAAGGAAGGAAGGAAGGAAGGAAGGAAGGAAGGAAGGAAGGAAGGAAAGAAAGAGAAAGAAAGGAAAGAAAGAAAGAAAGAAAGAAAGAAAAGAAAAGAAGAAAAAAAAGAAAGATGGAAGGAAAAGAAAGGAAAAAGAAAGAATGGAGACATTCTAAAGAAAATTTGAAAGTTAAGCGGCGCCTGGGTGGCTCAGTCAGTTGAGCGTCCGACTTCAGCTCAGGTCATGATCACACGGTTTTTGAGTTCAAGCCCCACAGTTTATGAGTTCAAGTCCCGCGTCGGGCTCTGTGCTGACTGCCAGCTCAGAGCCTGGAGCCTATTTCAGAGTCTGTATCTCCCTCTCTCTCTGACCCTCCCCTGATCACGCTCTCTCTCTCTCTCTCTCTTAGAAATAAATAAAAATATTAAAAAAAAGAAAATTTGAAAGTTAAAATCTGACACTGAAAATATGTCTTGTTACACATTAAGCTTATTCAATACCATGCTTCCTATTGCTAAAAAGGAGACAGCAGACCCAAAACAGAGTCACTTGCACTAAGCTCCACAACGGTAAATCAAGACTTAATATCTAACCTAACTCCAGTTTTAATACCCAACCACCCTATTTCCCACTTCCTCCCCACCCACCCCCCACCCGCACCTTGTAACCTTTAACCAATCCCTGGTCAGCAGTAGTGAAATAATGCACTCAGTAAATTCTTCCCTTTCTCCTCAGGAAGGCAATGGCCTGAAAAATGAATTCTTTGCAAATAATTTCTTTTTTCAACTCCTTTCTAAAAACCTTCCCTTTTCAGGGCACGTGGGTGGCTCAGCTGGTTGAGCATCCGACTTCAGCTCAGGTCATGTCTCAGGAGTTCCAGTCCCACATCGGACTCTCTGTTGTCAGTGCTGACCCTCTTCAGACCCTCTGTCCCCGTCTCTGCCCATTCCCCACTCATGCTCTCTCTCAAAACTAAATAAACAAATACACACACACACACACACACAAGTTCCCTTTCCCACAGCTTGGTGGAGCTCATTTCCCTTGCTAATTGGGATGTTGCCCAATTCATGATTCATTGAATATAGCCAATTTGGTTTTTAAATGTACTCAGTTGAATTTTTGCTATTTAACTCTATTTAACAATTACTAAAAACAATGGTTCTCATTACAGGGCACTAATATAATAAAAGAAGACTTGTGTCAAGAACGACGAAACGGGGTGCCTGGGTGACTCAGTCAGTTAAGTGTCTGACTCTTGGTTTTGGCTCAGGTCAAGATCTCAAGGTTTGTGAGTTGAAGCATGGAGCCTGCTTAGGATTCTCTCTCCCTCCCTCTTTCTCTGCCGTCCCCGACTCACTCCCTCTCTCTTTCTCTCTTAAAATAAATAAATAAGCTAAAATAAAAAGAAGTATGAAAGGTTTGTGATTTTATTCTACTTGCAAGCTGAAAGAAGTTTGCTTGCCATAGTTTCATGGATATAGCAAAAGACTTAAATAAGACTCTTGGATCAGAGGACAATTTTTTTTTTACTTGTTCTTTTTTACTCACAGCAATAGAGGGATCCTCATTCTCTTGCAGCAATTCCCCAAGTCCAATTCCCACAGGGTTAGGGGCAAAGGCTAGGTAATATCAGCAAACACAGTGAGTTGTATTATAGGAGAGGAAGAACACTGAGCTTAGAATTCCTAACATTTATAATAAGCTGCAACCACACCTTCCCTGTGTTGTAGAAGAAAATACTATCTCTAACCTACAAAACTATTACTTACTACACAAACATCCTTGCAAAGACAGTTGAGGGGTGGGACCAATATATATGTTTCTGTTGATTGTGGCCAATATATTTGTGTATGCTTTTAATGCCTGTCTAAGGACCACACTTTAACACTCACTGCACTAAAGGAAGGAAGAGTATTCTAGGCAACAACACAAAGTACTGTACATAGGCAACCAGAAAATAAAAGCAAAATGATGTGATAAGAGAATTTCAGAAAGTTCAGTGTGCTAAAGTTTAAAGTTTGGTTGTAAGGTGGGTGAAAGGTAAAAATTAATTACTGTAAACGTAGTAGCATTGTGGTCTAAATTTGGCACTTTTCTGATTACTGACCACTCTTAAGTCATGTTTCCAATTCAATGAAATGGGTATGACTTTTGCCCATTTTTCTATTAGATTTTCTTACTCTTCTTCTCATTCACTTGTGGGATTTCCTACTACATATATATATATATATATATATATATATATATATATATATATATACTTTTTTTTATTTTTGAGAGAGAGAGATGGAGTGCAAGCAGGGGAAGGGTAGAGAGAGACAGAGGGACACAGAATGCGAAGCAGGCTCCAGGTTCTTAGCTGTCAGCACAGATCCCGACATGGGGCTCAAACTCATGAGCCATGAGATCATGACCTGAGCTGAAGTTGGACGCTTTACCAACTGGGTCATCCAGGTGCCCCGACAGTATGGTACTGGCACAAAAACAAACACATAGATCAGTGGAACAGAAGAGAGAACCCAGAAATGGACACAGAAATGTCTAGCCAGATAATCTTCAACAAAGCAGGAAAGAATATACAGTGGAAAAAAAGAGTCTCTTCAGCAAATGGTGCTGAGAAAACTGGATAGCAACATGCAGAAGAATAAAACTGGACCACTTTCTTACACCACACACAAAAATAAATTCAAAATGGATGAAAACCTAAACATGAGACAGGAAACCATCAAAATCCTAGAGAACACAGACAACAACCTCTTTGACCTCAGACACAGCAACTTCTTGCTAGACATGTCTCTAGAGGCAAGGGAAACAAAAGCATAAATGAACTATTGGGACCTCAACAAGATGAAAAGCTTCTGCACAGTAAAGGAAATAATCAACAAAACAAGAAGGCAACCGACAGAATGGGAGAAGATATTTGCAAATGACCTATCAGGTAAAGGGTTAGTATCCAAAATCTATAAGGAACTTAACAAACTCGACACCCAAAAACCAAATAATCCACTGAAGAACTGAGCAGAAGACATGAATAGAGACTTTTCCCAAGACATCCTCATGGCTAACATACATACAGAAGATGCTCAACATCATTCATCATCAGGGAAATACAAATCAAAACCACAGTGAGATACCACCTCACGCCAGTCAGAGTGGCTAAAATGAACAACTCAGGAAACAAGAGATGTTAGTGAGGATGTGGAGAAAAAGGAAGCCTACTACATTGCTAGTGGGAATGCAAACTGGTCCAGCCAGTCTGGAACACAGTATGGAGGTTCCTCAAAAAATTAAAAATAGGATTACTCTATGATTCAGCAATTGCATTACTAGGTATTTATCCAAAGGATTCAAAAATGTTAATTTAAAAGGGCATATGCATCCCAATATTTATATAGCAGCACTATTGACAATAGCCAAAGTACGGAAAGAGTCCATAATGTCCATCAAATAATGAATGGATAAAAAAGATGTGGTATACATGTACAATAGAATACTACTCAGTGATCAAAAATAATGAAATCTTGCCATTTGCAACATTGTGGATGGAGCTCGAGTATGCTATATAAGTCAGTAAGAGAAAGACAAATAGCATATGATTTTACTCATATGTGAAATTTAAGAAACACAACAGAGGAACAGATGGGAAGGGAAGGAAAAATGAGATCAAAGCAGAGAGGCAGGCAAGCCATAAGAGACTCAGATACAGAGAGCAAACTGAGGGTTGCTAGAGGGGATGTGAGTGGAGAGATAGGCTAAGTGGATGATGGGGATTAAGGAGGGCACTTGTTGGGATAAGCACTGGGTATCTACCATATGTAAGAGATGAATCAGTTCTACTCCTGAAACCAATACTACATTGTATAATACCTAACGTGTATTTAAATAACTCAATTTAAAAAAACTATGCTATGAATCCAGATCTGTGGTTAGTGTACAAGTGGTAAAGTAACCTGTGTAAATGAAAGAACTCCTAAATTCTTTTTTTAAATTTTTAAAAATGTTTAGTTATTTTTGGGAGAGTGAGAGTAGGGGAGGGGCAGAGAGAGAGGGAGACACAGAATGCAAAGCAGACTCCAGAGTCCTGCCCCGACACGGGACTCGAACTCATGAACCATGGGATCATGACCTGAGCTGAAATCGGATGCTTAACCAACTCAGCCACCTAGGTGCTTCAAGAATTCCTACATTCTTAAGTGGTAATGAATAAGCTTAGGTTCTAGAGAAGCTGTTTTTTTTGGTGAGAGCTTGTCTCATTACCAAAATCTCACAGTGATGAGAGTCCCTTGAGTAAATGGAATGACACATAGTAAGAATGGAATTAAGTGACCTTCTGGGACTTTTCCCCGGACACATAGGTCATAGATCATAATAAATACTCAAATAGAATCACATGCTTACAAAACATCTTGTTGGGTATCAAGAAACATTTTTCAGAGGCTGACCGGACTTGGTGGTAATATGGCAGAAGCAAACAGCCATTGGGCAAGAATGTACCTAGTACTCCATATACAAGGATCATCACTGAAGAACTCAAAATAGTTGCCAAATTCTTATTCTTGCCTAAAATAAGTCCAACTGGATGCAAAGTTGTTTTAAACTAAAAGAGGTATATGGCATTGAGTTCCATGAGTTGCAGCATGGTCAAGAATAAGAGATTGCACTCTCACACGTGGAATTGAAGAAACACGACAGATGAGCATAGAGGAAGGGAAGGAAATATAAGAAAAACAGAGAGGTAGGCAAACCATAAGAGACTCTTAAATACAGAGAACAAACTAGGGGTTGCTAGCTAGAGGGGAGGTGGGTGGGAGAATGAGCTAAATGGGTGATGGGGATTAAGGATGGCACTTGTTGGGATGAGCACTGAGTATTCAATGTAAGTGATGAATTAATGGATTTTACTCCTGAAACCAATACTACACTGTATGTTAACTAACTTGAATTTAAATAAATAAAAATTACCGGGCATCTGGGTGGCTCAGTCAGTTAAATATCTGACTGACTTTGGCTCAGGTCATTATCTTGCAGTTTATGGGGTGGAGCCCCAAGTTGGGCTCAGTGCTATTAGTTTAGAGCCTAGAGCCTGCTTCAGATTCTATATCTCCCTCTCTCTCTGACCCTCCCCCACTCACACTCTGTCTATCTCAAAAATGAACATTTTTTAAAAAATTTAAAAGTAAAAAAATAAAAGAGAAAAAGAAAAAACCCTGCATCCATAGTTAAATGTATAAAAATACATTTTCAAATACATTTAAAGAAAACAATAGGGGCACCTGGGTGGCTTAGTTGGTTAAGCATCCAACTCTTGATTTTGGCTCAGGTCATGATCTCAGTTAATGACTTCAAGCCCCATATCAGGCTCCATGCTGACAGTGTGGGCCTGCTTGGGATTCTATCTCTCCCTCTCTCTCTCCTCTCTTTCAAAAATAAAGAATCATAAATAGAGAAGATAGATTTTTTTAAAAAGAAAAAGATAAGAAAATAGGGGCACCGGGCTCTGTCAGTTGAATGTCCAACTCTTGATTTTGGCTCAGGTCATGATCCCAGGGTCATGGGATCAAGCTCTGTATGGGGGCTCTGTACTGAGCATGGAGCCTGCTTAAGACTCACTCTTTCTCCCTCACTCTCTCTCCCTCTCTTCTCCCTCTGTCCCTCTCCCATGCTCGCATGCTCTCTCTCTAAAATAAAAAAAAAATTAGGGGCGCCTGGGTGGCTCAGTCAGTTAAGCGTCCAACTTCGGCTCAGGTCATGATCTCATGGTTCATGGGTTCAAGCCCCGCGTTGGGCTCTGTGCTGACAGCTAACTCAGAACCTGGAGCTTGTCTTCAGATTCTGTGTCTCCCTCTCTCTCTGGCCCTCCTCTGCTCACGCGGTCTCTCTCTCTCTCAAAAGTAAATAAAAATTAAAAATTTTAAAATAAAAATAAAACAAAATAAAAAAAATAGGGGTGCCTGGGTTGGCTCAGTTTGTTGGGTGTCTGACTCCTGATTTCAGCTCAGATCATAGTCTCACAGTGATGAGATCACATCGGCCTCCAAGCTGGGTGTGGACCTGCTCAAAATTCTCTCTCTCCAGGGGCACCTGGGTCACTCAGTCAGTTGACTCTTGTTTTTTTTTGGCTCAGGTCATGAACTCACAATTCATGGGTTCAAGCCCTGCAATGGGCTCTACGCTGACAGCACAGAACCTGCTTGGGATTCTCTCTCTCTCTACCCCACCCCTCCCCTGCTCATGCTCTCTCTCTTTCTGTCAGAAAGAAAAAAGAAAAAAAGAGAAAAAACAAAAAAGAGAAAGGTACAATTCAAAAGCCAGGGGAATCAAATATAAAGACTAATTCTAGAGGCAGAAGGAAGTTTCATGTCACCTAATTTAGTTGAGTGTCTGATGAAAGGTAAAAAAAAATGTTAGGAACAAGAAAGTATATGTTAAACTACTCGTAGAGTGGGGAGGAAGGATGGGGGAGGGGGAAATGAAAAGACAAAATGGGTGCTTAGGGCTTTTTCGATCCAGTGAGGATGTGTAGTGTATGTGGAATATAACAAACATAAGGCATACAATCAAACCTTTTAGTAGAAGATCCATTGTATAATAGGAAAAACACAACAGGAGCTAGACCAGAGTTCTAGTCTTACCTTTAGAGGTAAGCCTATTTTCACAAATATATTAGTTACATACTATGAGATGGCTTGCTGGTATCTCTCAAAGTGGTTAAAAAAATCAAATGACAAGGGCACCTGGGTGGCTCAGTTAGTTAAGCTTCTGACTACGGCTCAGGTCATGATCTCATGGTTTGTGGGTTCAAGCCCCACATCAGGCTCTGTGTTGACAGCGCTCTGTGCAGACACCTAGGAGCCTGAAGCATGCTTCGGATTCTCTGTTTCTGTCTCTCTCTGCCCTTCCCAGCTTGCACTCTGTCTCTCTCTCTCTCTCTCAGAAATAAACATTAAAAAGAATTTTAAAATAAAATGTGAGATACATTTAAAAAATCAAAAGACATAATACATATTAAAATACAAATATATTATCATCATTATTTACTCTAGTCAAATCTTTCAACCAAAACAAAACAATGAACCATTTTTATAAGACCTTCAGTACTTTTTTCAAACCAACACAAATAATCCCTCAGTTACACTTTTCTCCTTAGAGTTCCCTTCCCTTTCCGGCAGATGTAAACTGGATATTTCTCTGGACCCGTTTCATTAGCTGTCATCCTGGGACTTCCCTTCACCTCTCTCCTGTGTTAGAGCCATGTTTCCCTTGATTAATTCGTTTTGCTGAAGCATTTAAAAAAAAAAAATATATATATATATATATATATATATATATTTTTTAATTCACATCCAAGTTAGTTAGCATATAGTGCAA
This sequence comes from Proteles cristata cristata, assembly GCA_017311185.1. Classification (NCBI taxonomy): domain Eukaryota; kingdom Metazoa; phylum Chordata; class Mammalia; order Carnivora; family Hyaenidae; genus Proteles; species Proteles cristata. The sequence continues at coordinate 206,254 of JAESUZ010004774.1, forward strand.
TAATGATTTCAGGAGTAGAATCCAGTGATTCATGCACTACATGTGCTCATCCCAACAAGTGTCTCATTCCAACAAGTGTCTTCCTCAGTGCCCCTTGCCCATCTAGCCTATTGCCCCACCCACAACCTCTCCAGTAACCCTGTTTGTTCTCTAGATTTAAGTCTCTAATGTTTTGTCCCCTTCCGTTTATTATTTTTGCTTCCTTTCCCTTATGTTCATGTTTTGTATCTTAAATTTCACATATGAGTGAAGTCATTATATTTGTCTTTCTCTGATTTATTTCACTTAGGATAATACAATCTAGTTCCATCCACACTGTTGCAAATGGCAAGACTTCATTCTTTTTGACTGCCAAGTAATATTCCATTTTATATATATACCACATCTTCTTTATCCATTGATCTGTTGGTGGACATTTGGGCTCTTCCCATACTTTTGCTATTGTTGATTGTGCTGCTATAAACATTGTGGTACATGTGTCCCTTCAAAATAGCACACCTGTATCCTCTGGATAAATACCTAGTAGTGCAATTGTCGGGTCATAGGGTAGTCCTATTTTTAATTTTTTGAGGAACTTCTATACTGTTTTCCAGAGTGGCTTCACCAGTTTTCATTCCCATCAGCAGTACAAAAGAGTTCCTCTTTCTCCACATTCTCACCAACATGTTGTTTCCTGAGTTGTTCATTTTAGCCATTCTGACTGGTGTGACGTGGTATCTCATTGCAGTTTTGATGAAACATTCTTTAGTAGTTCTCTTAAAAAGATGCATGGCAAATAGAAAATATAAAGATATCAATGTATTTTGAGCCACTGCATGTCTGAAAGTCTTTATCCTATCTCTATATTTGATTGATATTCCTATATATGTATATGTGCATGTGTTTGTATTTTATATATGTGCTTTTGTGTGTGGGTGTATGTATGCTATTCGATATGTTTTCTTTAAACTTTATAAATATTACTCTGTCTTCTAGACAACCACTGTAGCTGTGGGACATACCATGTTGATTCCTATTCCTGTATAAGTGATTTATTTTTCATCTGCTTTCTCCAAAAGCTTTTTTGGTATCTTAATGTTTTGGGTCTTTCTTAATCTCTAGTCTTTTGAAATTTCACAACAATGTGTGTTTGGGTAGCTCTTTTACCTGAATTGTGCTGAGTACTCACTGAGCCCTTTTAGTTTGGATATTCATGTTCATCAATCCTAGAAAACTAAAATCAAATATTTAATATTTCAAATATTCTTTTTTTGTTGTTTTTCATTTTGTTCATTTTGTTTTTTGATGTTTGTTTGCAACTGTTATTAGTTGGGTATTAGATCTCATAGCTTGATTTTAGTCTTTCTTTAGTTTTGTTTTTTTTCTTTTTTTAACATTTATTTATTTTTGAGAGACAGAGAGCATGAGCAGGGGAAGGCAGAGAGAGAGGGAAACACAGAATCCAAAGCAGGCTCCAAAGTCCAAGCTGTCAGTCCAGAGACTGAGGCGAGGCTCAAACTCATGAACTGTGAGATCATGACCTGAACCAGTCAGCCACTTAACCGAGTCACCCAGGAGCCCCGTCAATTTTTTTCTTATCATTTTCCAGGTAATTCCCTAACCAACTCTAAAGGTTGTTTTTTTTGTTGTTGTTGTTTTGTATTTTTTTACTGTATTTCAGTGGTTGCCCTACAGCGTGCAATACACATTTATAACCAAGCCAAGCTTACTTTCAAATAACAGTATACCACTTCATAAATAGTACACGTATCTTATAATAAAAAAAATTCCTAAATCCATCCTCCCATACCTTGTCATTGCTGTCACTTTTTTTCACTTTTACATTAGCTATAATCATTAAATACACTGTTGTTAGTATTATTTGGAAAAATTTTTTTATCTATTAGATGAATTAAGGCTAAGTAAGTTTTTATTTTACTTTCACTTATTCCTTGTCTATTGCTCTGATTTTCTTTATACAGATCTGAGTTTCTGACACTATAATTTTCCTTCTCTCAAGAAATTTCTTCTTGTTTTAAGTTGTACAATGTTTTTATTTTATTTTCATTGTTTAATTTTAATTCATTAGTTAACATACAGTTCTCTCAGAAAAGTCTTAGCATTTCTTGCAAAACAAATCAACCTTTAACAAAATCTCTCAATTTCTGCCTATTTGAGAAAACATTTATTTATCCTTCACTTTTGAAGGAAAACACCAGGACACAGAATTCCAAGTTGGCAGCTTTATTCTCTCAGTAATTTAAATATTTCACACCACTCTCTTACTTGCATGGTTTACATGCAATTACATCCAAGATCAGGGTGCCATTCTAGATGGGTTCTGGTAAGAACTTTCTTCCTAGCTTACAGACAGTTGACCATCTTTTTGCTGCGTCCTCACACAGCACAGAGAGAGTGACAACAGCAGCAAGTTCTTGTGTAATGTAATTTGTATCTTTGGTCCTCTTATAGATACGGTGGTTTCTTTCATGATATTTTATCTTTGATAGTCTGTAGTCTGAGTATAACATACCTAGGTTGTTTTTTTGGCATTTATCATCGTTTGGTATTCCCTGAGATTTTTGAATCTGTGGTTTGGTGTCTGCCATTAATTTGGGGAAATGGAAACTCTTAGTCACTGCTTCAAGTATTTCTTCTGTTCCTTTATCTTTCTTCTCATTTTGGTATTCACCTCACACATATATTACTCTTCTTCTAATTGTCCCACAGTTGGTGGACATTTTGCTCATTTTTTTCTTTTTTCTCTTTGCTTTTCAGTTTTTGAAGTTTCTACTGGCATATTCTCAAGCTCAGAGATTCTTCAATTGTGTCAATTACACTAATGAGCCCATCAAATGCATTCTTCCTGTTATATTTTTTGATTTTTGATTTTTCTTACAATTTCCATCTCTCTGCTTACATTATCCATCTGTTCTTGTATATTGTTTACTTTTTCCATTACAGCCTCTACATATAAATTATAGTTGTTTAAAGTTCCTAATCTAATAATTACATTTCTGCTATATCTGTGTATGATTCTGATGTTTATGGTCTCTTCAAATTATGTTTTCCGCTTTTTAGTATGTCTTATAGTTTACTGTTTAAAGCCTAACATGACAAGGGCGCCTGGGTGGCTCAGTTGGTTAAGCATCTGACTTCGGCTCAGGTCACGATCTCATGGTTCAAAGGTTCGAGCCCCACATCAGGCTCTGTGCTGATAGCCAGCTCAGAGCCTGGAGCCTGTTCCAGATTCTGTGTCTCCCTCTCTCTCTGACCATCTCCTGCTCACTGTCTCTCTCTGTCAGAAATAAATAAGACATTAAAAAAAAAAAAAAAAACTTAAAAAAAATAAAGCCTAACATGACATACTTGGTAAAAGAAACTCTGATACACAGGGCTTTGGTGACACAGTGGTAAGGTATACAGGGAAGAAAAGCATTCTATAGCCTTGTTATTAGGTCTCAGTCTTTTCTGGAGCCTGCACCCCTTAGCTGTGAATTTCACTTGTGTTTTTCCATTATTTCCCCTGATTAGGTGAGACAGGATGCCTGGAGGGGGCTAAAGCTGGGTATTTCCCTTCTCCCACATTGATTAGGCTATGATAAAACCCCAACAGAGTTAGGCTCTGGTAGTTTCTCTTGAAGGCAGAATTTTTAAGAATAGGATGCTCTTTCATATTTCAAAATGCCCCCTCCCTCCGGCCCCCAACCAGAAGCACAGAGGAATTTTTCTTCAGTATTCACTGTGAGAACCTGGTAGAGCTCCTGGGGGTATAACTCACAAAGTTATGTGATGCACTGAATTATATTCCACCAAAATCATATAATGAAGCCACAATCCTCGATGTGATGGTATTTGGAAACAGGATCTTGGGGAGATAATTAGGTTTAGAGGAGATCAAGAGTATGGGGTACTCATGATAGGATCAGTGCCCATAAGAAGAGATGCTAGAGCTTCTGGTATGGTCACCCTCTCCTTGCCATATAAGGACACAGCAAGAAGATGGCTATCTGCAAGCTAGGAAGCAAGTTGCTACCAGAAACCATCTAGGATGGCACCCTGATCTCAGGCTTCTGGCCCCCAGAACTGTGAGAAAATAAATGTCTGCTGTTTAAGCCACCCAGGCTATGGGATTTACTATGGCAGTTCAAACTAAGACAGGGCCCCCTAATGATTGCGTCTCCTCACTTATTGACACAGTGCTTTCAGCAATTCTTCAATTACACTTTAGGTTTTCCTATCCCAGCACTGGTTCCTGCAGAAGTTTCTCCTTACTGGTTTCTACTCCAAATAAGTGATTCTGAAGCCAAGAGTTCTGCTTTTTAAAATTTAAACTATCATATATATATGTATATATGATAGTTATATCATATGTATGTATATATAAGTTCTTTCTTACTCTCTGGTCATTCTTCTTCATGACATACTTTGTTTTATGAACTCAAAAATCTCTCATTTCCCTGAGGTAATTAATTACATTTTTTAAAAAGTTTTCTTCTGTTGTCCATATTGTCTGTTTTCTACAGGTCTCTTTTTTTTTTCTGATTATTTTATCTAGTTTTCATGTTGGAGTTTTCCTCAAATATCTAGTGATCCTTGTTTGTTCTTACTTATGTATTTATTAACGACAGAAATATTTATGAATGTATCTGATACTTTTATAGGGACTGAAAACACAACAGTGAACAAAACAAACAATTCTCTACCCTCATGAAGCTTCTATTCTAGTGAGACAATTCCAGCAATTAAAAAACCAAAGACAAATATGGGTGATAAGGAGAGTGATGTGTGCCATGGAGAAAAATAAATCAGGGTATATGGGGATAAGTGCTGGGGGCTATTATTTTATCCTGGATGGTCAGAGAAGACATATAAGGTAAGACATACGCCTGGTATTCCCAAATCCATCTTCCCAACTGAACTACTCCAGAAAACAAACCTTCAGCCTCCTCCAGAGGAGAATTGTAGAGTGAATTTGTTGGGATGTTCAGGATGGAGAAAGGAACCCAGGGAGGCTCTAATAAATTTGCATATAAACTTTCAACAATGTTTCCTTCTTCCACATTCTGCTCTTGATGTCATCTATACCTGATGCTTCTAAAGACAGCACTCAGCCCCTCAGGAGGTCCATGAGGCAAAACTCCTCTCTTCTCATTAATTTCTCCCTCTGTAGTCACTTAGATAACTTTCTTTTATAACCAAAGCAATTACCATTCCTCTCTGTCTTCTAGCTTCCTCACACTCATTTAAATCTCTCATTTGCTATTTTACTCCTCATACTTTTGTTTTTGATAACTTCTTAAAGAAATATTTACTGTCATTTCAAAAGTCTTTGGAGAAAAAGAGAAGATAAACAAATGGGGTCAATCTGCCATTTTAAACTAGAAGCCTGTGGTATTTTGATTAATTGTCGTCACATATACCATCCGTATTCTAAACTTCCAAAATTCTCTGAGGATCTCATTGAAATACCCCTCTAATCTCTGAAAATACAAATCTCATATCTCTATCTACAAAACCTTCTCAAATATTATCCCACAATTATCTTTCCCTAATTAATATCACTGAAGAATTTCCCTCTACTTGTTTGTGATATGAATTTACCTCATTATATTTCTTTAACACTTAGCACAGTGGGATTTACTAAGTAGTTGGTCAATGAATTATGTCCCTATAACATTAGTGATAAGATACACTGATAATATTAACAGTAGGTTTCTAGTAATGAAAGAAACTATTTTAATTGTAAGAAATATCTCCATACACTTAACTTCTAATGTCTCTAGTGGGAGAATCCATTTTATAGTACCAAGCAAAAGTATTAATTTGAAATAATAATGAGATACATATTATAGTCTCAAGAGAAAACACTTAGAAAATAACTAAAAAACAAAAGTAAAAAAATCAACAGAGGAATTAAAGTAGTAAACTAAAAAATATTCATACATCACAAAAATGGTAGTAAAAAACGTAATAGAAGAACAACACAAAAGACCTATAAAGAACAAATAACAAAATGGCAGATCTAATGGTGGTGATGGTTGTACAGCATAGTGAATATAGTAAAAATCACTGAGTTTAAAATTCACTTTAAGTTCATTTTAATTCACTTTACAATGCTTATTTTTGTTATGTGGATTATATTTCTTAAACATTTTAAATAAAAGGCATAAATCCAGCCATACTGAATAATTACATTTAATATGAACAGGTAAAATGTTCCAGTTAAAGCAAAATTCGCTATATACTGTCTTAGATTCAAGGATATAAAAAGACTGAAAGTCATAAGAAAAAGATACACTATGCAAAAAGTATAAGAGAGCTGGAGTGGCTACATTAATAAAAAACAAAATAGACTTTAATAAAAGAAACATCACTAGAGACCAAGAGAGATACTTTACAATGATAAAAGGGTCAATATATGAGGGATATATAACTCTAAATGTATTTCCATCTAACAGAGACCCCAAACACATGAAACAAGAGTCATACAAAGCATGTCCTCTAACCATAAGAGAATTAAATTAGAAATCAATATAAATAAAACCAAATTTCTTCAAAACACACAATTAAAAACACACAAGAAGTGTCATGTGTCAAAAAGTAATTACAATGGAAATTGACAATATTTTGAGCTGAATAAAAACAAAAATAAAATGTATCACAATTCACAGGATATAGCTAAAGCAGTAGCCAGGGAAATTTACAGCTTTAAGAGATTAAATTTAAAAAGAAGATTTCAAATTAGTACTTTATTCCGTTAAGAAAAACAAACTAGAAGAAGGCAAAGCAATTGGAAAGAAGTAACAAAGATTAAAACAGAAATCCATAAAATAGAATACAGAAAAACACCAAAGAAAATTTATGAAAATTAATTAAAGAGAAAGTTGGTTCTTTGAAAAGATCAACAAAATTGACACTTATCTAAACTAACAGAGAGAGAAAAACAGAGAGAAGGAGGGAAGGAGGAGATATAAACTACCAAGTATGGAATATAAGAAGGAATATCACTGCCAACAACCTTTTAGAAGTTAAAAATATTATAAATACTTTAACAACTTTGTGTTAGCAAATTTGATGCCTATATGAAACACTTTTCTAATAAGACAAATTTTCTAGTAATAATGATACAGAAATAAGAAAAGAGAAATCTAAATACAGGTATATCTCGGAGAAATTGTGAATTAGGTTCCAGATCCACCACAGTAGAGCAAATATCCTAATAATGTAAGTTAAATGAATTTTTCGGTTTCTTGGTATATATAAAAGTTATATACAGTTGGGGCATCTGAATGGTTCAGTCAGTTAAGGATCCAACTCTTGATCTCAGCTAAGGTATGATCTCATGGTCACAAGTTCAAGGCCTAGCATGGAGCTTATTTAAAAAATAATAATAAAAATAAAATAAAGTAAAAAAGTTATGTATACTATACTAGGCCCCTGGGTGGCTCAATGGGTTAAGTATCTGACTCTTGGTTTTCCCGCAGGTCATAATCTGACGGTTTAATGAGTACGAGCCCTGAGTTGAGCTCTCACTAGCAGCTCAGAGCCTGTTTGCCTGTCTGGGATTCTTTTTATTTTTCTTTTTTCTGTGTGTGAGAGAGAGAGACAGAGAGAGCAAGTGAGCGAGGGGGAAAAGAGGGGGAAAGAGGGGAGAGGGAGAAGGAGAGGGAGAGAGGGAGACAGAGATTGAGAGATTGAGAGATTGAGAGAGAGAAGCTCACCAGAAGCAGGGCTCGTGCTTATCTGATGCGGTGATTGTGCTCATAAATTGTGACATCATGACCTGAGCTGAAGTCAGATGCTTCATGACTGAGCTACCCAAATGCCACACCCACTTGGGATTCTCTTGCTTCCTTTCTCTCTACCCCTCCCTCATTCATGCTGTCTCTCTGTCTCAAAATAAATCAATAAACTTAAAAAAAAAGTGTCTACTATACTGTAGTCTGCTGGGTGTGCAACAGCATTATATCTAAAAAAATGTACATATCTTAATTAAAAAATACTTTCTTAGCTTGCCTGAGTGGCTCAGTCAGTTAAGCATGTGACTTCGTATCAGGTCATAATCTCATAGCTCTGGAGTTCCAGCCTCACACTGGGCTCTGTGCTGACAGCTAGAGCCTGGAGTCTGCTTCAGATTCTGTCTCCTTTTCTCTCTGTCCCTCCTCTGCTCGTGCTGTCTCTGTCTCTCAAAAATAAATAAACATTAAAAAAACCAAAATACTTTCTTGCTAAAAATGCTAACCATAACCTGAGCTTTCAGTGAATGTCATATTTTTGCTAGAAAAGGATCTTGCCTCAATGTTGATGGCTACTGACTTACCAGGATAGTGGTTGCTGAAAGTCTGGCTGGCTGTGGCAATTTCTTAAAATAAGACAAGGAAGTCTGCCATACTGATTGACTCTTCTGTTCAGAAACCTTTTCCCTATAGCACATGATGCTGTCTGATAACACTTCACTGACAGTAGATCTTCTTTCAAAATTGGAGTCAGTCCTTTAAAACCTGCTGCTGCTAAGTTTATGTAATATTCTAAATCCTGTGTTGTCATTTCAATCACCTCCACAGCATCTTCACCAGGAGTAGACTCCATCTCAGGAAACCACTTTCTGTGCTCATCCTTAAAAGCAAGTTCTCAGGGCCATCTAGGTGGCTCAGCTGGTTAAGCATTTGACTCGACTTGGGCTCAGGTCTTAATCTCACAGTTCACGGGATCAAGCCCCATGTCAGGCTCTGCACTGATGGCATGGATCCTGCTTGGGATTCTTTTTTTCTCTCCCTGCCCTTCCCCCTGCTTGCATGTTCTGTCTTTCAAAATTAATAAACTTTTAAAAAAAAAAAAGGAGAAGCATCTCCTCAGTGAAAGTCTTACCATGAGATTGAAGCCATTCGGTCATATCTTCAGGCTCTACTTCTAATTCTAGTTCTCTTGCTAGTTCCACCATATCTGAAGTTACTTCCTCCACTGAAGTCCTGAACCCCTCCACCATCCATGAGGGTAAGAATCAACATCTTCCAAACTCTGGTTCATGCAGATATTTTGATCGCTTCCCAAGAATCATGAACATTCTTAATGGGATCTACAATGGGGACTCCTTTCCAGAAGTTTTTCAACCAACTTTGTCCAGATCCATCAGAAGAATCACTATTTACAGCAATTATTGCCTTATGAAACACATTTATCACATAGTAAGATTTGAAGGTTGAAATCACTCCTTGATCTACAGGTTGCACAACAAAATGTGTCACTAGTCAAGAAAACAGCTTTAATCTCAGTGTATATCTCAAACCACTTGGGTGATCAGGTGCGATCCCAACGAAAGACTTTTGAAAAGACTTTTTTTTCTGAGTATACATGTCAACAGTAGGTTTAAAATATTCAGTAAACCATGCTGTAAAAAGATGTGCTGTCACTCAGATTTGTTGTTCCATATATAGTACAAGCATAGTACTACAAGCATAGTAGATTTAGCACAATTCTTAAAGGCACTAAGATTTTCAGAATGGCAAATGAGCACTGGCTTCAACTTCAAATCATCAGCTGCATTAGCCCCTAACAAGAAAGTCAGCCTGTCCTTTGGCACTTTGAAGCTAGGATGTTAGCTATGAGTTTTTCATATATGGCCTGGATTATGTTGAGGTATGTTCTCTCTAAACCTACTTTTACTGAGGTTTTTTTATCATGAATATTGTACTTTATTAACAATTAGACACTGTTGGGGTAGTCTTCAATGGGCCCTCAGTGTCCCTGCAGGTGATTTCTGAAATGCCAAGAATATAAGGCCCTGACTCTAACCAGGTCATTTTTCAACTGCCATGAGCAACACTGAAAAATGCAGTGAGCAGGCTTGTCACCATTTATTAATAAGTGTTCTCTTTGTTAAGGTAACCAATTAATTGCATGAGGCTATCTAGGTACACTTCTGTTATTCCAACACATCTACCTATTATGGGATTTGGGAGCCAAGAAAACCATCAGGAACCTAAATCTTTGGCTACTACTTTTGTCATGATTTTCATTTTTTAATTTATTTTTTAATGTTTATTTATTTTTAAGAGACAGAGCATGAGCAGGGGAGGAGCAGAGAGAGAAGGAGACTCAGAATCAGAAGCAGGCTCTAGGCTTTGAGCTGTCAGCACAGAGCCTGATGTAGGGCTCGAACTCGTGAACCACAAGATCATGACCTAAGCTGAAGTCGGACACCCAACTGACTGAGCCACCCAGGCACCCCTACTTTTGAGATGATTGTTAAAGCCTGTTTCTGGTCCAGGCATCATGTATGTATCTTCTGCCAGTATCAATTAAACAATACCAGGTGAACTTGTTAGCTTGCAAGTAGGATAAAATCTCAGACTTTTCAGGGTTCTTGATAGGCATTATCTACTAAAATTAAAGATACCCAGCAATTGCACCCATAAGTTTATACTAAAAAGAAATGCAGGCAACATGTATTAAAAGATTTGTACTAGAACATTCCTAACAGCATTTTAAAATTCCATTCCTCATACTTTTGCTTAAAAATTTTTTTTAATCTTTCAAGGCTAGAATGATCCATGTGGTAATGGATTAGAGTTGGCAACATCAGTATGAAATCACTATTAGCTTAATACAGATACAACTGAATATATATAAAAGTACTTACAGACAGGTGGACATACATAGATTAGTACACAAACGTATATATCTCTTTGCTGTGTCACCTGAGAGGGGCCTAAAAGAAATGATACCTTCTCAGCAACAATCATACCTAGTAGCCAGAGTTTGTTTTTTGTTTTTTAATGCTTATTTATTTTTGAGAGAGAGAGAGACAGAACATAAGCAGGGAAGGGGCAGAGAGAGAGAGGAGACACAGAAACTGAAGCAGGCTCCAGGCTCCCAGCTTTTAGCACAGAACCTAATGTAGGGCTCAAACTCATAAACCATGAGATCATGACCTGAGCCAACATCAGACGCCTAACCGACTGAGTCACCCAGGTGCCCCAGACTTTGGTTTCTAATAGTTTTCTCTAATAAAAGTAACCAGGGATCCCTGGAAGAAACGGTGGATAACAGGACTGGGACAAGAAATACGCAAGCTGAGCCTAGAGTATTTTGTAGTGCCAGAAAGTAAAAAAGTAATTAAAAACAAAACAAAGTGGGGCACCTGGGTGGTTTAGTAAGTTGAGTGTCCAACTCTTGATTTTGGCTCAGGTCATATTCCCAGAGTCATAGGATTGAGCCCCACATCAGGCTCCACATTGGGCATGGAGTCTGCTTAAGATTCTTTCCCTCTCCCTCTTTCTTCCTTCCTTTGCCCCTTTCCCTAGCTCATGTGCACATGTATTTTCTCTTTCTCAGAAATAAAAAAAAATTTAAAAAACAAAGAAAAAACTAACACTCAGAAGTATGTCAAAAAGAGTAGAGGAATCACTTGGAAGAGATTACTATGGCCAAAGCTGGAACAATATGAGTAGCAACATAAGTAAAATTATAATAAAATGATATTAAATTAAATATTAAAATTATAACATTTATATTTTGAAGTATAAAACAAATATCCACACATCTATACTGATAAAAATGAATGAACAAATAAATTAATGAGGAAGAGGAGACAAATCTCCTGACAGCGTCTTCAAGAAACATTGGAGAAACAGGATAGGTACTACCTTGGCCAGGTGGTCAAAGTCTACATTAATAGCCATAAATCACACTGATAGTATGTATTGATGATATGATGTAACCTTCCTCTCTATAATCTATAATCTTAGTCCTAACATGAGAAACACACCAAACAAATTCCAGTAGTTGAGCATCCTACAAAACACCTGACCAGTACTCCTCAAAGCCATCAAGGTTATCAAAAACAAAGGTCTGCGAAACTGTCAAATCCAAGAGGAACCTAAGAAAACATTAAAATTAAATGTGATGTGGTATAGTGACTGGAATCCTGGAACAGGAAAAAAAAAAGTACATTAAGTCAAAAACTTTAATAATAAAATCGGAATAAACTTCAATTAATAATAAGGTAATAATATTGGCTCATTAATTGTGACAAATGTACCATAATAATAGAAAACGTTAGTAATAGAGGAAACTAAATAAACAGTATGTGGGAATACTCTGGGCTTTCTCCCCAATTTTTCTGTAAATCTAAAACTATTCTAAAAAATAATGTCTACTACAAAAAATAAAAACTACTTCTCTTTCAAAGGTTTTCACTAGAAAACCTGCTTCGGGCAAGAAACTGTCCCTGAGCCCCTCAAACTTAAATGAGACCTCTCCTTCCTCAGAATCCACCTTACAACACCTCTGTTGAGCACCTATCACATTTTGCCCAACAAACTTACTTATTTAAAAAAAATGTTTTAAACATTTATTTTTGAAAGACAGAGCATGAGCAGGGGAGGGGCGCAGAGAGAGGGAGACACAGAATCCGAGGCAGGCTCCAGGCTCTGAGCTGTCAGCACAGAGCCAAAGGGGAGGCTCAACCCACAAACTGTGAGATCATGACCTGAGCCGAAGTCGGATGCTCCATCAACTCAGCCACCCCGGCGCCCCCCAACAAACTTATTTATAAACAGATTTCATTTTCCCTAAATTATAAATAAGCATCTTAAAAAAAATTTTTTTTAATGTTTTTAGTTTGAGAGAGACACTGTCCGAACAGGGAAGGGCCAGAGAGAGAGGGAGACACAGAATCTGAAGCTGGCTCTGAGCTGTCTGACGCCAGGCTCGAACTCCAGGACTGTGAGATCATGACCTGAGCTAAGTCCACGCTTAACCAAGTGAGCCCCTAAATCCTAAGCACCTTAACCTCAACCAAATATCTACTTTTTCATGTTACTTAATATACAATTAGTTCAAAGCAAAACTTAGAAACCAACGAATCCAGATGAAAATCACTTTCAGTTCCGGTGAGTTAGTGATCTCCTAAGGCGGTTTCATTCTACTTTTGAGTGACTCTCTAATAATTAGAAAGTTCTTCCTGCTGGGTTGAAACCAAATGTTCTATAATTTCCTCAGTTATTGCACGAATAGTACTCTATCTCCAGCACCTAGCAGACAACAGACACTCAAAAAATAACTTGTTTTTGAATGAGGAAATAGTTGGTTAAAGGAAGGGCCGCAACTTCCATCACCCCTCCCGTACAATTTACTGCGTAGCTAATGACCATCCTCCTGATATTGCATTCAATTCTCCAACCTTTATTGCAGGTTTTATAAACAATCTAAAGCTATGAGAGGTTTAGTAATTTTGTGCACTTACAATAAGTGAGAGAGGAACTGGGGTCAGCAGATCTCCACGAGTTGGCAATACGCGACTAGAAACGAGGCCCATAACTAGGGCTGCAGCAGCAAGACTCCTGGCCGGGGGTGGGGGGTGGGGACCTCATCCGCTCCACAGCTCGATCTCTGGGCAGATCCTTCACCTCCAGTCGGCCCGCTTCCTCAGCCGAAAATAAAAAGCTCGCACCCTCTTATACCCCGTTCCAAGTCCCTAGTATTCTGGACTGTTGGGATTTTGTTTGTTTTCCCCCCAGTTTTCCAATTCAAATCAGTTTAACACTGCACAAACATCTCCCGTAAATCGCGTTCCCGCTCAGTCTCCTCAACTGACACGTGAGAGTCTGGACGGCCGCGTTCAGAGCGGCTTCCATGCTCGCGAGTCTTTTCCGCCCTGACCCAGAAGGGGCAGGTTAAAACAACACCTAAAGTAAATATAAATCCGCACGCCTGACTACAAGGCTTCCGAAAAGGAAGCACTTCTACAATCCTACAGGAAAAACTTGAGGAAGCCCTGTTCCATGTGACTCTCAAAGGAAGAAAGGGTGGGGAGGAGCCTTTCTCACCGCGCCAAATCTCTGAGGTAAAGATTGGATCCGGCAAGTCTGAGGAAAAAAACACCCAGGCACAAGAATGAAGAAAAACGTGAAGAGCCTGGTCCTCAGTAGCCGTAAACACACCTACCCGACCAGCAGGTCAGCGGTGCCACGTCACCTCCCAAACTTCCAGAAAGTTCCAAGAGTAGCGAGAAGCAGGGCCACAGAGCAGAGACGCACAGACGCGGTGGTGGCTGCTCCAGCCGCAGGGCTTGCTCTCCCCTCGCGCGCGCTTCCGCGCAGCCGCAGACCCTGCTAACTTTGGCCCCGCCTTCCTGATCTTTTTTTTAAAGGAAAGATTTGGGTTTTTAAAAAAAAAAAATTTTTTTTTAAACGTTTATCTATTTCTGAGAAAGGGAGAGAGACAGAGTGCGATCTGGGGAGAGGCAGAGGGAAAGGCAGACACAGAATCTGAAGCAGGCTCCAGGGTCTGAGCTGTCAGCACAGAGCCTGATGCGAGGCTCGAACCACGAGCTGTGAGATCATAACCTGTGAGATCATAACCTGAGCCAAAGTTGGATGCTCAACCAACTGAGCCAGCCAGGTGCCCCATCACCTTCCTGATCTTTAAATGGCAAGATCTGAAGGAGCCTGAAAGTGGTTAGGAGAAAGGAAGGGGTTTTTTTGTCTGTTTTTTAGTTATTTTTTTCGTTTGACTTACTTGCCTGGAATTAAGTTTTCACAGTTTCCTAAAATTTAGGCTCAATTCTCTTACTCTTATTATTGACAACATAAGGTCACAGTAGCCTCAGGTTAATCCAAATTATGAAAAAATGCTTTTTCATTAGTAGCTGTAACTATAACATATAGAAGAAGCCTGTATGTTTCCTCTTTTAGAATTCATTGTTTTCAACCTAAGTGAAGCTTAGCAAATTATTAAGCGCTGGTGTTCACAATTGTAAAAGTTGAGAAAGAAAAAGCCACCACTTGTCTAGAGCTTAATGGTTAGGATGCAAAACTATTTATGTCTTTCTTAGTAAAGTATGTATTGCTGGAAAGAAAAACAGTGCTCCAGAAAAAAATCCTTTGGAGCACCCTTGTAATATAGATTCATTATTCCCTAAACTTAACTACTTTGTAAATTTTGACTTGTATATCTGATATTATTAAAATTAATGGCACTCTTTGGTGCTCCTGTTGGACAGTTAAAGCCAGGATAGGGCAGGTCAGATTAATCAAGATCTATCTCCAGCCACAGCTGTGGATTTGGGAACACAAGGAATTGACTCAGCTGCTGATGTGGGCAGGAAGGTTAGGTTGCCAGAGGACCCTCCTTGGAAGGTCCTTATGTTTCTAACTGACTGATTGCAAAGGGGTAGGAGAGACATGCACGATTAAACCACAGAGGATCCCAACAAGAGTGCAGGATAGCCTTTTCCCTTCCTACCTGTGATACTACAAGGAGACTCAGCTGGAGTGAGAGCAGAGACTCTAGTTCTGGTAGTGAAACTAGCAAGTGCAAAGAAGGGTCCATTCTGGGGAGAGTACTGAAATTCTGGGCATCTGGAACCAGACCAGGGAGGGAAAAGAAAACTAATCTTATTGAAAACCTGCTTTGTACCAAGTACTATACCAGATAGTTTGCATACATGATTATATTTATCTACTCCATAAATGCTATAAAGTATATGTTATTCTTATTTTAAAGATGAGAGAACTAGGGCTCAGAGTGATTTAGTTGGCCAAAATGATATAGCTAATAAAAAAAAAAAAAAGAGCTGAGAGTCAAGCCTAAATCAGATGTCTGGGCCACATCCCTACCTCTACAGCTCCACCTCTGCACAAAGACTCAGTTATAAGATCTGGAAAATGTCATTTAGGTTACATAAGTATAAAAATGACTTAGCAGAAAGCCACAGACTGTGGAGATAGCGTTGATAGTTCATCCTTCCTTCCCTTAATTTATCCTTCAGTTTTTCAATCAACAAATATTTGATTGTGTAGAAAAACAGCCTCATCTCTAGAGTCAAAGAGCCTGGCTTCCCTATCATGCCTCCACCATTAACATAGCTATGTGAACACAGATAAGTGACAACTTCTCGGTTTTCTTAAACTAAGAATAATAATTGTGCTAGCTCATAGACCAATATATGTAAGCCTTCTAAAGCAGTGCCTAAAACAAGCACTCAATATGTTTAACATGCTATCGTTATTCAAATGTTCCCTTAGTGTTATCTGGCACCTATACAGTATCTGCCCAGTCTATTCTTTCTCTCACTCTCCTAGATAACTGTTTCATACCTTCTCCTTTCTTTAAATTTCTAGCACATTTTCCTCATCCTCACTTTCAGCTGAAGGTCTTCCTTACTATTTTAATGAGAGAAATGAAAGCATCCAAAAGTTAACTTTCCACTGAGGCCTATAAGCACACCTGCCCAACTATCATCATCTCTACCCACAGATTTTACTTTCCTCCTAGTCATGGTAGGTCAACCATGCATGCTCTTAAATACGGTCAACCCTGCAGATGGATGCTAGATCTCATTTCTTCTTGCTTACTCAAGAACATAGTTCCAACAATTTTCTCCTGTCTCTCTCACAACATCAGTTTTCTCTTCTCCACTGGACCATTCCCATTAGGAAATAAATATGCCATTATTTCTCCCATCTTAAAATCTCTTGTTCCCTCTCTGCATTCCAGCTAACAATCCATTCACCTATTCTCTTTTATAGTAAAACTCAAAAGGGTTGTCTACAATTTCTGTTTCTAATGCCTCTTCTCCAATTCATTTTTTTAAATCTTTATTTATTTTTAAGGGAGAAAGAGTGGGAACAGAGGAGGGGCAGAGAGAGAGGGAAACACAGAATCTGAAGCAGGCTCCAGGCTCCAAGCTATCAAACAGAGCCCAACTCAGGGCTTGAAGTCACAGAGCACAAGATGATGATCTGAGCCAAACTGTTCTCTAATTCTTAAACTTACTACAAGGAGGCTGGCTTTTTCATTTCCACCATGCCACAGAAATTGCTCTTGTCATGTTAAATCCCGAGCAATTTTCAATACTAATTTTACTTAATCAACGGCATTTGTTAGAGTTGACCACTTTCTCCTCTTGGAAGTACTTCTTACCCCATACCATGGTTTTTCTGTACCTCACTGGCCACTTTTCAACAACCTTTACTTTTTTTTAATACCCAACTTCTTAGGAGCACCCCAAATATAGTTCTTGGACCTCTTTTCTTCTCTGGCTATATTCACTCCCTTGGTGATCTCATCAATTCATGGCTTTAGATATAAACCATATGCTGACAAATTCCAAGTTTGTATCTCCATCTTTAGCCTTTACCCTGGACTCCAGCTGGTATAAGAAGCTTCCTATTAAATATTTCCACTAAAATATTTCTATTTTAATTTCACACTTCTAAAACTGAACTAATATCCCTCTGCAGACTTATACCACCCATAGTCTTCTCCATCTCAGTGAATAATTCACACATTTCTTGTTGTTAAATATAAATACCCATTAATCAGGAATCTTATGGCCTGTACATTCCAATTATATCCATAGGCTCACCACTTCCCTAGAACCACCATTACCCATCACCTGGATTATTGCAGTCATTTCCTAACAGATCTCCCTATTTATTTCTTGCCTCTTCCAAGTCCTTTTTCAACACAGCAACCAGGGTAATCTTATTAAAATAGAAGTCAGAATTAAAGCTTAAGTCCTTCTGATAACCTACAGTGGCCTAAGTGAGTCAGTTATCCTATTACCTATCTAAACCCCTCCTACTACAATTTTTCTAATTTACTTTTTCTTTTTTTAAATGTTTTTATTTATTTCTTGGAGAGAGAGAGAGACAGCGTGAGCAGGGGTGGGTCAGAGAGAGAGAGTCACAGACTGAAACAGGCTCCAGGCTCTGAGCTGGTAGTCAGCACAGAGCCCGACGTGGGGCTCAAACCCACGAACCGTGAGATCATGACCCAAGCGAAAGTCGGACGCTTTACCGACTAAGCCACCCAGGCGCCCCATCTAATTTACTTTTTCTGTTCCAGACACATTCTGTTCCAGACCTTACTGTCCTCATATCTCCAGGCATACTCCTGCCTCAGGGCTTTGAATCAGTTCTTCTAAGGTGCTCTCCTCCCGGATATATTCATAGTTCACTCTCTCTCCCCTCCTTCTAATCTTACATAGGTCAGCTGTCATCTTCCCAATAAAGCCCACCTTGCCTTCCTCATTTAAAATTAGAACCACTCCTGATCCCTCTTAACTTGCTGGGTTTGTTTTCCATGTCATTTGCTACCTTCTAACATATTACATATTATGTTTTTTATTTATAGCCTTTCTTCTCTCACTAGAACATAAACTCCCCAAGAGCATGGACTTTGGCTGTTTTGTTCACTGATGAATCTCTAGCACCTAGAACAATGTCTGGTACCTGATAAGCACTAATAAATCTAATTAAATTTGGAAGTATCATTCACCCTGACATATAAACCACCTTCTAGTTTGTGTTTCAATGATAATATATCAGACTTCATTGAATGTTAGAAGCCATAATGTGAACAGTCCCAATGGGTCTTCTATTTTTATTAAAATTCTTAGCCTTATTACTGTTAGGCTTGAACTAATTTATATCAGGCTTTGGTCTTCTGGGTTCAGACTAACTAATTTGTCTCAGAAATAAATGTTTAGCAGTTAACCCTGCTAATGAGTTTTCATTTGGGAGGCTTATGTATTACCGTGATTCCATTTATTAACAGAATAAATAAGGCTGTTTGCATTGTGCTTGTGCTTTTAAAGGTTGTCTACACAATTCAGGCTCAAATATATTGAAACTTACTACACAGATATATTTGGCAACTCTGTAACAGCTCAACTCTATGATTCACTATCCCCTAGATTTCCTACACAGAAATATGTTCAATTTACATTCATGTTTAGTGTCAGAACATTCGTAATTCAGCAGCTGTGAGAAAGTTATAATGAAAAATTAATTCCATAAATTATTTATTCCTGAATGGAAAATGTAAGCTTGAACTTGAAAGCATAGAATCAATAAAAATATATATATTTCATAAACCTTGCAATGCTATATTTCCACATTAGTTGTAGAATGACAAGCTGTTAAGAGACAGTGGGAAGAATAGCTTAGCTTAATGTTTTAGGTTTGTTTTTTTTTTTTTTTTTTTTGTGAGATGCCTCAGTTTCATAAGCAGCAGCATACCCTATAATCTACTTTGTGGCTTGAATGCTTTGATAGATCTATAATAATGTACTTCAATATATTTGCTTTTTAGTCAGTTGTAAGTATTGAACAAGCATTTTCTTTTGAGGCTCTACTGCATGTTCTTTTTGTTAGATAACAAATGCTTCATTCCTGATATTCTGACCTTGATGTCGTAAACTGTCAAAAGGAAACGCACACATACACAAAGACTAAGGGAATGTAGAGGAAATCCGATGAAAGAAAAGTGGCTATTTCCCCAATTTTTGTTGATACAGGAACTGATACAGTACTATATTCTCAAAACTCACCATGTATATAAATTCTTATTTTTGAATGACTGGGTGTAAACAGGCTCAATTTAATTAAACCACAGGATGTTTTAAAAAGACCTGGTTATGGGGTACCTGAGTGGCTCAGTCGATTAAGCATACAACTTCAGCTTGGGCTATGACCTTATGATCTGTGAGTTCAAGCCGCACGCGGGACTCTGTGTTGACAGCTCTGAGCCTGGATCCTGCTTCAGATTCTGTGTCTCTCTCTCTCTGCTCCTCCTCTACTTGCATTCTGTCTCTCTCTCTCTCTCTCAAAAATAAACATTAAAAAAATAAAAATAGCCGGTTGTTTGGCTTCAAAAGCTTTTTTTTCCTTTTTAAATAGGTTTGGGTATGTATGTATACGGTTTAGATAAAGCAAAATATATTCAGTTCTTTATTCAGACATTAAGAAAGAATTTTTGCACTCTCCCACCAAACTGTTCTATTCATCCTGTGACTTAAATCTCTCCTGGGTTCCCAACTGTCTGTCTCTCAATGATAATCCCTTGAGCTTTAGCTACTGTTGGTTTAATGTGATTATTGAGCGTAGCTGTACTTTAATGGTTAATTCCTCAAAGTTTAGACATTTTGACAGATTCTTGTTTTGGGCAAGGGAAACTGCCTTCAGTTCTCAGTCATAATGTAAAAGCATCCTAGAGGAAAATTCAACACAGAAGCAAAAACTAGGTCTGAGAACATAAAAATTCCTGAATTTAAGGCATTTTGAACTGGATAAAGAAATTCCTACCCTTCAAACCATAATCAAGTTTTATCATACGAAAAGGGATTTAAAAAATACATAATATCTATCTCTTTGTTCCTGCTTCAGATCAAGTATATGTGCCAATTAGAAATTTTGCAGTTATCACTTTAAGTATGCACTGCTTTTTTAGGCAGCCAGAGACTTTTTGTTTTATTTATTTATTTATTTATTTTACAAATAGTTTATTGTTAAATTAGTTTCCACATAACACCCAGTGCTCATCCCCACAAGTGTCCTCCTCCATGCCCATCCCCCCCTCCCCCCACATCCATCAGTCCTCAGTTTTTGTCAGCATTCAAGAGTCTCTCATGGTTTGCCTCTCTCGCTTTCCCCCACCATTTCCCCAGAGACTTTTTTTAAATTGAAGTTTAGTTGACAATGCATTATATTAATTTCAGGTTTACAACATAGTGATTCAACAATTACATTATGAAATGCTCACCACAATAATTATCATCTGTTACCATAAAAAGTTATTATGATGATATTATTGACTCTATTCCCTATTGGTGAACTTCTCATCCCCATGACCTACTTATTTTATAACTAGGAGTCTACCTCGTAACCTTCTTTACTTACTTCACCCATCCCCACAACTCTCTCTCCTCTGGTAACCACCAGTTTGAGTTTGTTCTCTGTATTTATGAGTTTCTAAGTCTGGTTTCTTGTTTGTTTATTTGTTTTTTAGATTCCATATATAAGGGGATCTTATGAGATAGATATATATATATATATCCCACTTTTTCTTTATCTATCCCTCTCTTGATGGACAGTTAGGGTGCCTCCATATCTTGGCTATCATAAATAATACTGCAATAAACATAGGTGAGTATATGTCTTTTTAAATTAGTGTTTTCATTTTCTTCTGGTAAATATCACCATTAGAATTACTGAATCATATGGTTGTTATTTTAAACTTTTTGAGGAACTTCCATACTGTTTTCCATTATGGCTGTACCAATTTACATTCCTGCCAACATGCCTTTTCTCGACATCCTTGCCAACATTTGCTATTTCTTGTCTTTTTGATATTAGCCATTCTGACTGGTGCAAAGGAATAACTCACTGTGGTTTTGATTTGCATTTCCCAGATGGCAAATACTATTGAATAGCATTTCATGTGTCTGTTAGCCCCCTGTAAGTCTTTTGTGGAAAAAAGACTATTCAGGTCCTCTGGTCATTTTTTAATTAGTTTTCTTTTTATTGAGTTGTATAAGTTCTTTATAATTTTGGATATTAACCCCTTGACAGATATATCATTTGCAAACACCTTCTCCCATTCAGTAGGTTGCCTTTTTGTTTTGTTGATAGTTTCTTTCACTGCACCAAATTTTTAGTTTAGGTAATCCCAATTGTTTATTTTCGCTTTTGTTTCCCTTGCCTGAGGAGATGGCTAGAGTTATATTAATTACCTCTTTATCTCTTCTTCCCTTTACCTCCACTATCTCTCTCTTGTACTACATCCATAGAGAGCTGGAAGGGAACAGCTGGGCAGGGAGAAGGGAGCAGGCTGCATGGTGAGATATGTAGTGTCCCAATATATAGCACTGTAGGTAGGGGCAGAGAGAGGATAAACCCAAGAGCAGTGCAAAGTTTTTTATGTGCTCCTCTCATTTCAAAGTAACAGAAGATGAGACAATGAGATAAGAACAGCCAGTACAGGGAAAGTTCAATAGGTCAATGACTAGTAGACATAGAAATAAATAAGATCTGACATATATACTAGTGGAGAGAGAACACGACCAAAAGAAACATACACATTCTATCTGTTAAACACTCAAGTCTGAGGACTCTTACAGAAAAGTGAGGAAAAGAAGAGAAAAATCAACATGGAACATATGAAAAAGTATTTCAGAACAAGGGAAAGGAAATGGCACCCTGAAGAAGGAAAGGAAAGGCATTAAAAAGATCTACTGCACAATGCAAAAGAAAGTTTCAAGAGACTATTTGCATCCCTAATAGAGTACAAAGGGCCACGTGTGTTCTATAAACATGCATCCATAATGTGTGAGAAGAAAGATATAAACAGGATGAAATGGAAACTCAAGAAAATGTTATGAATAAAATAAAGGACAGGAAATGATACAAAAAATAATGGGACCACAGAATTAAAATCCCCATTGGCAATAAAGAAAGACTTGACTCTGTAAGAAGTATTGAATAAATAATGAGGGTTACTTGAAATACTCCTGGTGAAGAGATAAGGGTCAGAGGTGGGTAGAACAGAAAAAAGCAGGGAAACAGAAAAAAGATAATTGGTATTCATGAAGAGGAGATTAAAACAAATGGGAGAAAATCAAATCTATGATGGGAAGAACACTTTCCTGATGAGAAAAAAAAAAGCCCCTATATGCAGACAGTAAGAAATAGCCATGTTTTTGGCAAAAATAAATGACAAAGACCTACATCTAGACAGGCCTGCCAGTAGCTGCCAATAGGTGCCTAGGTCACAATCTGTAAGTATGGAGGAGTTAACTCCTATGGGGCAAACTTTGAGCGATGAAGAGAAAAGAGGGAAGAGCAAGCACATCAATTTTCACCCTTCTTCCCCCTCTCTGTTCTAAGATGCTGAAGCACTGCTGGCCTCTCCAAAGGTGTCCTGTGTGACCAGGCAAGCAGTTGCTTCTCATGAAGCTGAGTATAGCTTGCCTCCTTGTATCTGCTTCCCTCCTTCCCTGTTTCACTTTACCTTTCTTCCTTACTGTTGCTTCCCTGGGATTGAACCCTCGATAAAACATGAGTTCCACAAGCTGTGCCTTAGGTTCTATTTTCTGGAGAACTGAGCTAAAACAAAAGTCAAAATTACTCTTAAAAGGGAAGATACATCATGTAAAAATTCTGAATGATAATCTGTATCCAAACACTCAAAACATCTAAACAATATCAGAGAAAGGAATAAGCAAAGGACATAAGGCAAGAGGAGAGTGGTAGAGAGAGAGGTGTGCTAATTTCTCATTTCCAAAAGGAGAAACTCAAAAGATGCCATTACACATTTCATTCTTGTGGATTGGAGAAATATAAGGTAAAGAATGTTTTAGGGAAAATATTGCTAATTGCATGGAGAGTTAGAATACTAAATTTTCAAAACATAAGAGAAAAGCAAAATCTGATTTGTAGAGAAAAAGACAAAAGAATTAAGTTTAAAACATAAAAACCTAAAACAATGACAAAATTAATTTAATCTTATAAATGATGTTGAAATATTTAAAGAAAAATAAAAGTATATACTATGAAATAAAAAAGAAAATGGTAGAGATCATAAAATAATTTTGGAAGCTGGAAGCAAAAGGAGTAACAATTAACCTAATAAATCCAAGAAAGCTAAAGCCTAACCCAGCAATGGAGAGAGTCAGAAAGCAACTCAGAACTCCTAGAGACTTAGAAATTTATTTCAGGGTTTCTGGTGTATCAGAGGTGTGACTTAGAGGAAGAATGACTGAAAGCCTGTTTAAGATACATTCAGAAATCAAGATTCCTTACTCATAGCAAGGTGACTCCTCTTCCCTTACCTCAGGAGAATCAAAGGTTCTTTCTTTGGAGAGGGTAGTCTTATAGTCTTTGACTAGGGGACTACAGGTGAAACTAGAAGTGGATTTTGCTAAAAACAGAAGGATAACAGAGCACATACACACAGAAAGTGATATCCTCTTTCATAACCCACCATAATCGCTCTTAGAATGTTGCTATCAAGGTCATATCTTCCAGGCAGGAGATAAGAAAGTTTCTATTCTATGAGGAATCTAGATTAGATGAAAAGGCCTCAAGATGCTGACAGTTGTGTTTCACAAAAAAAATGAACCAAATCAGATGATTCTGCCAAGAAGCCTACTATCAACAAGCCCAACTCACTTGCATATAATTTCCAAAAAAGATTTGAGTCCCTAAAATATGAGCAAAAAGCCAAAGAATGCCTCTAATGTAAAAAACAGAGACTGAGGGGTGCCTGGGTGACTCAGTCAGTTAAGCATCTGACTTCAGCTCAGGGCATTATCTCACCGTTTGTGGGTTTGAGCTCCACATCCGGGTCTATGCTGACGGCTCAGAGCCTGGAGCCTGCTTTGGATTCTGTGTCTCCCTCTCTCTCTGCCCCTCCGCACTCACTCTCTGTCTCTGTCTCTCTCAAAAGTAAACATTAAAAAAAATTTTTTTTAAATACTGAAACAAATTAGAAAAAAAGCAAATTGGAAGAAACTCACTGTGCAGAGAGTAAATATTCAACTGTAACAAAATAATTTATACCCTCAGATGAGGAAAATTTCAAAGAACAAAATAAAAAATAAAATAGCAATAATGAAAATTCAAAGCTGAATTGAAGGACTGGGAGAAGGAAATGCCCCAAGAACTAAAGGACAAAGAGATTAATTTGAGGGAAAAGGTAAAATCTAATAACAGCTGTTCCAAAAAGACAGAACAAACAGAGGCAGAAGAAATCATTGAATGAATAATCTAAGAAAATTTTATACAATGGAAGGACATTTGTTTCCAAACTGAAAGGACCTCCCACGTGTGTAGGACAATGGATGAAAATAAACCCATGTCAAGTACATGGTCATACTATTTTACAATATCGAGGACAAAGTCCTAAAATTCTCCAGACTTCTTAAAAAAACAAAAACAAAACAAAGAAACAAACAAACCAAAAACAAAACAAAAAAACAAAAAACAAGAATCAGAACAGCATCAGACTTAACAGCAACACTGGAAACAACATATTCAAAATTTGGAAGTAAAATTATTCCTATTCAGGAATATTACATTCAGTTAAGCTATTGTCTAAGCACATGGGTAGAATAAGGGTGTTTTCTGGCTTTCACATTCTTAAAAATTGTGCCTCTCATGGATCCCTTTGGAGGAAGTACGCCACTGAAACTAGAACATAAAACAAAGAGGAAAATGTGGGGCTTAATTGATGGGGAGTTTAATAAGGAAAGAAGTGACGGAATCTTCATGTTGAAGGTGAAGGGAGATTCAGGGAGACAGCTTTACAGAACTCCTGGAGAATAAACTCTCCAGACTGGAGGAGGATAAGTTGAAACAAATGAGTCCATTTCTAGTTAGTTCTGTGCTTTTAAACTAATTTGACTTGTATGGTGTGCAAAATATTCTAATATTAAAGACTCATCTATGTCTTATCTATTTATTTCTAATTTAAATCCAGTGTAGTTAACATATACTGTTATATTACTTTCAGGAGTACAATACAGTGATTCAACAATTCTATACATTACTCAGTGCTCATCATGATAAGTGTACTCTAAATCCCCTTCACCTATTTCATTCATTCCTCCCTACTCACCTCCCCTCTGGTAGACATCAATTTGTTCTCTTTATAGGAGTCTGCTTTTTGGTTGGTTTGTCTCTTTTTTCTTTGTTCATTTATTTTGTTTCTTAAATTCGACATTTGAGTGAAATCATATGGTGTCTTTCTCTGACTTATTTATTTCACTTAGCTTTTTTTTTTTTTTTACAAATAGTTTATTGTCAAATTAGTTTCCACATAACATCCAGTGCTCATCCCCACAAGTATTTCACTTAGCTTTATAACCTTTACAAGAACCATTCATGTTGCTGCCAATGGCAAGATTTCATTTTTTATGAGTAATATTCCAGTGTGTGTGTGTGTATACCATATATTTCCCCCACTCATCTATTGATCAATATTTGGACTGCTTCCATAACTTGGCTCTTGTAAATAATGCCATAACAAACACAGGGGTCCATATATCTTTTCAAATTAGTGTTTTTGTTTTCTCTGGGTACATACCCAGTAGTGAAATTACTGGATAATATGATATTTCTATTTTTAAGTTTTTAAGAAACTTCTGTACTGTTTTCCACAGTGGCTGTGCCAGTTTGCATTCCCACCTACAGTGCATGAGAATTTCTTTTTCTCCACATCCATGCCAACACTTGATTCTTATGTTTTTTATATTATCCGTTCTGACAGGTACGATATATCTCATAGTGGTTTTGACTTGCATTTCCCTGACAATGAATGCTGTTGAGCATCTTTTCAGGTGTCTGTTGGTCGTCTGTATGTCTTCTTTGTAGAAATGTCTGTTCATGTCTTCTGCCTACTTTTAATTTGAATTGTTTTAGTTTTTTTGGCATTGAGTTTATGGCTCTTTTTATATTTTGTATATATATCAGACATATCATTTTCAAATATCTTCTACTATTAAATAGGTTATCTTTTAGTTTTGTTGATTATTTCCTTTGCTGTGCAGCAGCTTTTTATTTTGATGTAATTTCAATAGTTTATTTTTGGTTTTGTTTTCCTTGTATGTAACTGTTTTCCTTTCTCTTGATGCTTTTAAAATTCTCTTTTTATAACCACTTTTAACCACTGTAATTACTATGTATTGATGTAGATTTTGTTGGTTGATTTTGTTTGGGGTTCTTTGTGCCTCCTGGATCTGGATTTCTGGTCCCCTCGCTCCCTTTGGGAAGTTTTCAGCTATTATTTCCTCAAATAAATTTTCTGTCCCCTTTTCTCTCTTTTCTTCTTCTAGGATCCCCATAATCAGAATGTTAGTATGCTTGATGGTGTTACTGAGTTCCCTATGTCTCATTTATTATTATTATTATCATCATCTCTCTCCTTTTCAGCCTGATTGCTTTCCATTACTCTGTCCTCCAGTTTACTGATCTGCTCTTGTGCTTCCTCTAGTCTATTTATCTAGTTTATTGTTAATTTCCATTATTGAGTTCTTCATCTCTGATTGGTTCATTTTATGTTTTCTCTCTTTGTTAATGGTTTCACTGAAGTCTTCCACTCCCCATCAGGCATATTACTCATCTCTGTTTCATTTAGGTCTCTTGGTATGATTTTGTCCTGTTCTTTCATTTGGGACATGTTCCTCTGTCTCATTTTGTCTAATTCTCTGTGTCTGCTTAAATGTCTTAGGAAAGCCAGCTATGTCTCCTGTTCTTGAAGGTAGTGTCTTTATGAAGAAGAGGTCCTATAGTGCTCTGCAGTGGAATGTCCCGTTCACCAGAATCTGGTGCTTCAGGGGTGTCTTCTACGTGTGTTGCATATGACCTACTGTTGTGGCTGTGCTGTTTGTGCCTTCAGTCCCGTCATCTGCTATGGCTCTCTTTGCCTGTTGTGGGCAGGGTTTGTTTCCTGTGTTGTTAGTGGGCCAGCCTGGGGCCACCTTGGACTTGAGTTGAGTCAGACTATTTGCCAGAGATGCAGAAGCATGAAACCTCAGGGTGCTTTCCCTGTGTTGTCCCCTGAGAAGTTTTTTTGGTGGGCAGGGCCTGCAGTCAGACCCGATGTCTGCCTCTAGCCCACTGCTGGGGCTGCAGTTAGACTGGTGTATGTAGTTATCTTCCCCTTTCTTGGGGCAGGGGTCACTCTGGAGTGGTACTGGTCCCTGTTGGGACTGCTTGTACACTGCCAGACCTGTGACACCACTTCGGATGGTCTCTTGCCAAGGGCATATTGGAGGGGGGCAGGTCTGTAGGAGAACATGAGGGTGGGTGCACAGTGCCAGCAAGGTTCACAAGGGACCTGCCATCTGCTTGGGAATACTTCTTTGAGGCTGGCCAGGTTGGAGGGAGTGGACCTACAGAAGTGCAAAGGAGTGCTGTGAGCAAGCTGGGTAGAGAATGCTGGCTCTGTGCTGGTTCCTGCAGGTGTTTTTGTATCTAGGCTGTGGGGCAGGGGAGGAAAATGCACCTACAAGCTCTTTTGTTCTTGGGGAAGGTTCCCAAAGATCTCTGCCCCTCCACCATATGCTCTCTGGTTAGTAAATGAATCTTCCCATATACCTCAGGTGTGTGGTTTTTAAAATAAGTTTATTTACTTTGGGAGAGAGATGCAGAAGGGACAGAGAGGGAGAAAGGCTCTCCACTGTCAGTACAGAGTCCAATGCAGGGTTCAAATCTACGAACCATGAGATCATGACCTGAGCTGAAACCAAGAGTTGGACAACTTAACTGACTGAGACACTAAGGAGCCTCTACATCAGGTGTTTTTTTTTTTTGTTTTTTTTTTTTTAAACTACTGCTTCTATGCTGTATCTCCATGTGGCTCTTTGCTGTGTTACCTCTTTAAAGGTGAGGACTCCACCTTTCCAGCTTTCCAAAAGCTCATCCTGCTGATTTTTAAAGTTCCAGGTGTTAAGCTCCACTGATTCGCAGGCCCTCTATTTTTCAAAGCAAGATGTTATGGGGATTTGTCTTCTCCATGTGGGTTCCCAATGACTGGGCAGGGAAATGCAGTATTTATTCTGGGTAGCCAAGTGCCCAGCTATAAATTCAGGGTTCTACTAGGAAGTTTTCGGAGAACAGATACTAGGGTAGGATATTGGTAGTTGTACCAGTTGGGTTGTCTAGACACACAGAACCAACTGGAGATACATAGTAAGAGATTTATTTTATAAGGAATCAACACACAGGATTATGGGGGCTGGCCAAGTCTGAAATTTGTAGATCAGGCTGGGAACTCAGGCACAAGTTGATGCTTCAGCCTTGAGGCAGAAATTTCTTCTTCTCCAGGAAACTTCAGTTTGTGTTTGTAAGGGCTTCCATTGACTGGATGCAGTCCAGTCATATTATCAAGGATAATCTCCTAAACTTTGGTCAAGTGATTATAAAGGATAAGTACGTTTACAAAATACCTCCTAGCAACACCTAGGTTAGTGTTTGATTAAATCATTCAGTGCTTATAGCCTAGCTGAACGGACACAAGAGAATATCATAGCAGTATTTATCATAAATAGATTATACTGACATATATACATTAATATCTCTGTTTTATTGTGAGCATTTTGCAAATCATCAGCTGTTCTTATAAAATATTTATTAAAGTGGCTTAATATCCCAATATCCCAAAATAACTTATTTATTCCTTCACTTCAGGACTTTAAAAATATACACATACAAGTATTTTTGATTTATTAACTGAATTTCTAAAAGTGAGATTACCAAGTCAGTGATTATAAAGATTTTTATGGCCCATATTTCTATGGCCAAAGTGCTTTTCAGAAAGTCTGTACCAACTTACACTTACACCAACAATATATGAATGCAATGCCAATGTCAGTGTACTCCACACATCATAGATTTCATAATTTTATCAGTTAAGCGGATGAACATGTTTTGTTTTTTATCTCTTTACTACTATATAAAACATTTTATCATTCACTATATTTTTATTGATCCTT
This sequence comes from Proteles cristata cristata, assembly GCA_017311185.1. NCBI lineage: Eukaryota > Metazoa > Chordata > Mammalia > Carnivora > Hyaenidae > Proteles > Proteles cristata. Next base: position 235,517 of record JAESUZ010004774.1, read on the forward strand.
TCTATTTTTCTTTAATTAATTTTGTTTTTACCTTTCACAGTTTTCTGCTAGACATTCTTCTTATATATGAGGTATTTATATATTAAGAATATAAATCTTGGTCAAATTTCCTGTAAATATGACTTCTAACTGCTTCTCTAGTTTTTTCTTATTATGAAATATTTAGAATATAAATTACTTAAAGGAAGAAACTATATATACTTCAACTTTTCATTTAGGGAAAACAGTTGATCAAAATGAATAAAGATATAATCATATTATTGGTGATTAAAATAAAGGGAACTGAAACATGAAAATGAGATTATTTTCACATACAAATGAAGCATTACTCCCACGGATGACTCAGGCAACTAGTCAGTCACATCTTTACAAAAAATGTACTTGGGAAAATTGATATTTTTTCCCTGAGAATTCTTACATATGTAGTATTTTTCATTTAGTAGTATTACTAATTTTAGAATCTACTGACTGAATTGTTGTTTATAAGATGTCAAGTCAACATTATTTTCAAATAAGTTTTGAAATGATCAGTAATTTTTAAGAAACAATTTATGGAAGACTAAACCAACCAATGAACTTATGATTTCTTCCTCCTTCTAAATAAATTTAAAAAATTTAAAAATAAGAGTGTTAAATCTGTGATGGTAATAATAGCTGCTTGACAATGACATGCTACAAAATCTGTGTGGTAATATAAATTGACTCAGGCATTTGTACTACATATGACAGCCCAAAATATTTTCATTTCCTCCTTAGTAATTTTTAGATTTTCTTGTCTCATTGACTATGAAAAGCACAATCATCCCACACACTGTTCTTGAATTGATTTTAATGTAATCTGCCCAGAATTCTAGCTTGATTTTCAAAATTAAGGTGAAACTGAATTCCAAGCAGTTATCTGATTTGACCAATAATTTAAACTTGTGTAGTATAGTAATACTTGGAATTGTTTTTCTGTTTTAATATATTTCAACTGGTTAATTGAATCCAATTAGTTCCAATAATTTTTATAAGGTTGGCAAAACATCTAATTTGTTTTCATTTGTAATTCCTAAATAAAATGGGTTAGTGGATATTCACTTATTTTACTTAATATTCTCACTTATCAAATCTGTTATTACTTACCGAATCTATTTATATTTTTAAAAACCTTTTATGGTTTACTAATGCTTTTTTTTTTTTTTTTTTGAGAGAGAGAGAGAGAGAGGGAGAGAGAGTTCAGGGGAGAGGGAGAAGGAGAGAGAATCTTAAGCAAGCTTTACACCCAGCACAGAGACCAACATGGGGTTCGATCACATGACCATGAGATCATGACTTGAGTTGAAATCAAGAATCAGACACTTAGCTGAATGAGCCAGCCAGGTGGCCTATAATGCTTCTTTAATCATGAGTCTGGTTAAACATTTTTTTTTTAAGTTTATTCATATATTTTTTGAGAGAGAGCACATGTGTGCACAAGCAGCGGAGGGGCAGAGAGAGAGAATCTGAAGCAAGCTCTGCACTCTTAGCATAGAGCCTAATGCGGGGCTCAAACCCTCAAACCATGAGATCATGACTCAAGCCAAAGTCAGAGGCTTAACCAACTGAGCCACTCAGGCACTCAAACATCTTTTCATTATATACCAGCTGTTTGCATTTTAATTTTTGTTAAAATGGAAAAATTTCTCCCCACTTTATCTTTTGCTTTTCATTCTGTCTACAGTATTTTGGGAATATATTAGTTCTAAATTTTAAATTGTCAAATTATCAATCTTATATTTTATGTTTTATGTTTCAGAGTTCCATCTTATTTTTGAGATTCATGTGCTTTCTTATTTCAAGGTTATATTAAGGGTGCCTGAGTGGCTCAGTCAGTTGAGCAACCGACTCTTGATCTAGGTTCAGGTCATAATCCCAGGGTCATGAGATTGAGCCCGACATCAGGTTCCACAATGAGTGGAGCCTACTTAAGACTCTCTCCCTCTGTACCTCTCCCCTGCTTGCATGTTCTCTCTTAAAAAAAAAAAAAAAAGTTGTTATTTAAAAAAGAAAAGATATTAAAACACTATGCATGATTTTTTATAGTATCCTTTTGGTTCCATTGTTTCAAATTAAATTTTGGTATCTATATTATTTTTCTATATTTAATCTATTAATACAGATGTACTATACGAATAGGTTTCCCAACATTAAATCATCTCACATTCTTTAAATAAATTGCCACATAATCTATATTTCTGAACCTTTTAGGAATTTTGCATTCATTAAGTGATGTTATTCCATAATTTTCTGCATTATGCTATCTTGAGTAAGCTTTTGTTGATCACACTATGGCAGCTTCTTTAATTGCATCTGAGGGTTTTTCTTCTTTCTCCATATTCCAAAATGAAAGATTTTGAATGTTTTCTCAGTTTCTTCCAAGGTGTAGACTTTCTACCTTGTTTTAAGCCTATTTTGGTAATTTAGATTTCTCTAGAAGTCATCCATTTCATCCAGGTTTTCAACTGTTTTGTATATAGTTGTACAAAACAGTACCTTAATTATTTTATGTTATTTCATCTCTAATATTGTGTATTTATGCTTTTCTCTCCATTAACCTAGTGTGTGTGTATTTTAAAGAATCAGCTCTTTTCAGTTTCAACTCTTTCTCTGATTTCTTTTTAAATTTATTTTGAGAGAGAGGGAATACATGTGTGAGTCGGAGAGTAGCCGGGGCGGGGGTGGGGAGAGACAGAAATCCCAAGAAGGCTCAGCTCTGTCAGCATGGCACCTTATGCCAGGCTCGATCTCACAACTGTGAGATCACGACCTGAGCTAAAATCAAGAATCAGGCACTTAACCAACTGAGCTACTCAGGTACCCCTCTCTGACTTCTAATTAAGTTCCACTATTGTTTGTATTAATTCCTTTCTGATTCTATTTGATATTGTTTTTGTAACTTCTTAAACTTGAGTGTTGTTCTCTATAATTCACTATAAATCAGAAACTATAAGAAAGTACTTTATTTACCTTCTTGACTTTATTTTTTTAATTTTACTTTTTTTTTTTTTTTACAAATAGTTTGTCAAGTTGGTTTCCATATAACCCTTCTTGACTTTAGATTATGCATGTTTTGAGAGTTGCATGGATCTAAGTAAAAGGACAATTTTGTAAGGATGTTAGGCATCTTCTTTCCTAAACCTTTAATAGTTTAAATGTAGATATATTTCAGGACGTGTGGGTGGCTCAGTCAGTTGAGCATCTGATTTCAGCTCAGGTCATGATCTCATACTTCATGGGTTCAAGCCCTTCGTCGGGTCTGTGCTGACAACTCAGCCTGGAGCCTGATTCAGATTCTGTGTCTCCTTCTCTGCCTCTCTCCAGCTTGTGCTCTCTCTCTCTCAAAAACAAATAAAAACATTTTTTTAATGTAGGTATATTTCTATTTCAATTTTTTTTATATAATTCTCTTGCCAGGCTAAAACTGAGCTTAAATGGAAAGAAAATAGATAAACTTTAGTACATTTTATATGAAAACTCTTTTAAGGAAAAATATATCATTGTGTTAAAGTATTTTTTCTTAATATTTTGCTGATTTGGAAATTCACTGTTTAATTGACTGGGATATAATTATAAAAATGTAGAATCAGAATTGAATTGAAATTCTCACAATTAAAATTCTTATGCTAATGTTGACTAAATTTGGAAGTGGTTAAGGAATCACTCTATGAAAAATGAATCATGGATGCTAAAGGTAACTCATGCAATATTAACATAATAGAAATGTATACTTCTCATATCTAATTAAGCCAGATTCAAAGTACTCTTGGTATAAGAATTTACAATAAAGGGGCGTCTGGGTGGCTCAGTAGGGTAAGCATCCAACTTCAGCTCAGGTCATGATCTCAGTTTGTGAGTTTAAGCCCTGCATCAGGCTCTGTCTCCCTCTCTCTCTGCCCCTCCCCTTATCACAACACTCTTTCTCTCAAAAATAAATCATTAAACATTAAAAATAAAATAATAAAATAAAAAAAGAATTTATAATATTAAGCTAATATAAATATTACTGGAGAAGAGTGTATAAGTAATTCTAAATTGAAAATAGCTCCTTCAATAGATCATTAAACTAAGCCAAACCAAGTCCCCACTTCGACCTGCCCAAATCCCCCCAAAACTAGCAGAAGATGGGGTGGGAGTAGAAAGGTCATAGTTTGTTGGGCTTCTGAATTTTGGAAGCCATTATATTGGGTCTCAATTGCATCTCAAATGCGACATGTCCTAATTGAGTATTATCTTTTTTCTAATCAGGAACAATTAGCCTTCCATTATCTTAGTTTTTAGAACTATAGGATATGGGGAGAGAATAAGTTTTATCCCTTTTCTGAAGTCTTTACTCTCACTTGGCAACCACATTTTGTTCATTCTGCCTCTAGTTATTTCTCAAATCCATTCTCTCATTTCTATCCTTGCTATTACTTCCTAAGCTTAAACCTCTTTTTTTAAAATTATTCCAATGACCCCCCCTAACAGGTCTTTCTTTCTCCAGTCTCTTCTTGTCCCAAAATATTTTCACACTATACAGCTAAAGTAATCTTAATAAAAGTCCTATAATGAATTTACCTTTTAAATAAAATGTAAGTATTTTTGCCTAAATGGCTTGCTTATAGTCCTTAGCATGGTGTACAGGGCTCTTCATGTTTTGGCCTGCCTATACTTTTCCAACTTTCTCTTCCACTGCTGTGCCACATGAATTCGGTACTTCAGTTATATTAAACACCCCAAGTTGTTTGAGGTGCCCCGTGTCAACACTCTTTGTGCTCGATCCCATGCCTCCTGCTTCTTCCTTGATGGTCCTAATTCATTATTCCCAAATTCTTAGTTTCAAAGTGCTTAAGTTACTTCTATCTTAAAAACAAAAACAAACTACCACTGTCTTCATTTTAGTCAGCTTCCTTTAAAGAGTAAGTTTTACTTCTTCCTGTTCACGTTTCTGTCCTTCCTACTACTCTAAAAAACACCAATTGACAAAAGCTACCAGTAAAATAATAATGTCCAGATCTAGTGAACTAGTCTAGGTGTGCACCTTAATTGACATGTCAAACAGCAACACTGTTAATTACTATTACTTACCCTAAAACAAACAAACCTACTTATTTTTTGGTGCCTTGTAGAACACATGTAAAATATGAGTTGAAAGATAAAAATAATCAGTACCACTTTGGAAAACTGAGATATTATAAACATATATTCTGGGTTTTTTCTTTTAAGCATCTTCCCTTGATAAACAGATGTTTTAGAAATAATTTTAATCATTGCATAATGTGTTATAAATGTACCATAATTTATTTAGCCTTCGGCTGTTGACATTCAGCTAATTTTCAATTTTCACTAATGTATCTAGGTCTCAGATTCTTATTCTTTCTAAAAATATTTTTTAATGTTTTTTTTTTTTTTTTTTTTTTTAATTTTTGAAGGAGAGACAGAGCGTGAGTGAGGGAGGGGCAAAGAGAGAGAGGGGAAACACAGAATCTGGAGCAGGCTCCAGGCTCTGAGCTGTCAGCACAGAGCCCAACACGGGGCCTGAACTCACAGAATGCGAGATCATGACCTGAGCACAAGTCGGATGCTTAACTGACTTAGTTACCCAGCTGCCCCTCAGATTCTTACTCTTATTGGGAGAGCTCAAAAAGGGAAAGGACTAGGTTCAGGATATGAAGTTATAAACATTCATGATATAAATTGCCTAATTACTTACAGGAAAGGTAATTTACATTCCTATAGCAACATATGATTATTCCAAATTTATCATTCTCTTGATAACACTATTTTTTAAAAAATCCCTTCACTTTGATAAGTGAAAACAGAATCTCTTTGCCTTGATTTGCCCTCCTCTGATTAGTAATGAGATTATACATTCATCACTGCCCCTCCTCACTTTAGGAGGGGAGTTCTAGTGCTAGTTATCTTCAGAATATTCCTTTTCAATCTTCTCAGGCTTTTCTTTTTTCTATTCCATAATGTTTTATCCTCAGCCCTTTGTCCCACAGGCCGACCAAACTCAGTATGCCCAAAATTAAACTCCTCCTAAGATTACTTCAGGTTTTGGCTAATAACATCATCGACTACCCAGGCACCCCAGTCAGAAATCTCAGTCTTTTAAGAGGACTCCCTTTTCTCATCCCTGTGTCAGTCACTAAGTTTTTCCAGCCCACATCTTAAATCTCTCAAATATGTCCACACCTCTTTATCTCCACATCCATTGCTCTCGTTCAAGCCTTGGTTACTGTAATACTCATCACTGGTCTTCCTGCCTTGTCACCTACTCCATTTCATTCTACCTACTGCTTCCTGAGTGATCTTTCTAAAGTTCAAATCTGATTGTGTTACTCCCTGGACTATACGTACCCATCCAACTTTATCCCTTGCCTTTACCATCTGGAACAACCAGAATTCCCCATTGCCTCTAAACTCTTTCTGCCAAGAGTGTGTCTCTTCTTTTGTCTTGTGAACTCCTACTAATCCTAAATAGTATAGGGGCCTATTCAATTATCTTCCCATGATTCCCCTCTCCTTTATGCACTGATTATACTTTATACAGAACCTTATTATGACACTTAACATTAAGATTTCATAATTTTTGTTCTGTCTCTTCCTCGCTAAACTGAGATGCTATGGACAGATACCATGCCATTCATCCTTTTATCCTCAGCACTAGCATAGCTCTCAGAATATTGTAGGCCCTCAAACATGTGTGGAATAAATGCTAGTTTTGATAGCAATTATAAAATTCCTTTCCATCTTTTCCATCTTATTTACCAAGTTCTATAATCTCAATCTATCTAATGTCTTTGTTAGCAAAACCTTCTCCATTCCCCATTTTGGCAAAACTATTTTAATTGCATCCTGAGATCTGGGTGCTTCTCCAAACCAGGCCATCTTCACTAGTGCTGACAGTTATCTTTCTGAAATGCACCTGGCTTTGTTACCTAACTCCTTAAAAAACTCTGATAACTGGAAACTATCAACACTCTAGAGGAGAAAGCATGAAACAACCTCCTTGACCTCCACCGCAGAAACTTCTTACTTGACACATCCCCAAAAGCAAGGGAATCAAGAGCAAAAATAAACGACTGGGATCTCATCAAGATTAAAAGCTTCTGCACAGGAAAGGAAACAACCCACAAAACTAATAGGCAACAGAATGGGAAAAGATAGTTGTAAATGACATATCAGATAAAGGGTTAATATCCAGAATCTATAAGGAACTCACCAAACTCCACACCCAAAAAACAAACAACCCAGTGAAGACATGGGCAGAAGATATGAACAGACACTTCTCCAAAGAGGACATCCAGATGGCCAACAGACACATGAAACGATGCTCAGCATCTCTCATCAGGGAAATACAAATCAAAACCACACTGAGATACCACCTCACGCCAGTCAGAGTGGCTAAAATGAGCAAATCAGAGAACTCTAGATGCTGGCGAGGATGTGGAGAAACGGGCACCCTCCTACACTGTTGGTGGGAATGTAAACTGGTACAGCCCCTCGGGAAAACAGTGTGGAGGTTCCTCAGGAAACTAACAATAGAACTCCCCTATGACCCAGCAATAGCACTGCTAGGAATTTACCCAAGGGATACAGAAATGCTGATGCATAGGAGCACATGGACCCCAATGTTCATAGTAGCACTCTCCACAATAGCTAAAACCTGGAAAGAGCCTAAGTGTCCATCAACAGATGAATGGATCAAGAAGATGTGGTTTATCTATACCATGGAATACTACATGGCAATGAGAAACAATGAAATCTGGCCATGTGTAGCAACATGGATGGACCTTGAGGTGTTATGCTGAGTGAAATAAGTCAGGCAGAGAAGGACAAATATCATATGTGTGCACGTATAGGAGGATTAGGAGGAACTTAACAGAGGACCAAGGGGGAGAAGAAGGGCGGAAATGGTGGGGGAAAGGGAGAGGCAAACCATGAGAGACTCTTGAATGCTGACAAAAACTGAGGACTGAATGGATGTGGGGGGAGGAGGGACGGGCATGGAGGAGGACACTTGTGGGGATGAGCACTGGGTGTTATGTGGAAACTAATTTGACAATGAACTATTTGTAAAAAACAAAACAAAACAAAACAAAACAAAACTCTGATAACTATTCATTGGGATTGCAGGTGGTTATTTCCTCAAAACATGGAAAGCTTTTCTATTTACAGTTAAAAGTAAGTAAAAGGGGGCACCTGGGTGGCTCAACTGGTTAAGTGTCTGACTCTGGATTTCAGCTCAGGTCATGATTTCACTGTTCATGGGTTTGAGCCCCACGTCTGGCTCCAAGCTGACGGTGCCAAGCCTGCTTGGGATTCTCTCTTTCTCTGTTTCTGTCTCTCTCTCTTAAACTTGGATAAAAAAAGAAATCTTTGTTAGATAGATAGATAGATAGATAGATAGATAGATAGATAGATAGATGAATGCACCATGGAAGGAGACATAATGCCTACTAAATCCAGGGTTTTGACTAAACACAGTAACATAGCATTTAATAACTTTAAGAATCCAACTCTAGCTCAGCTCTTCCTACCACTCTTCCTCCCCATCCTCAACACACAACATGGTCACCCTTCCTTAATGCACTGTTGTGTCTTCCAGAATGCCCTATCACCAAGCAAATTCTGACTCATCCTTGAAAGTCAGTATCTGGTTACCTGGTTGCTCCAAGAGAAGGTATAAAAGGGCTTTAAATTGTTACAATCTTTATCAGTCCTCTAAAGCAAGCCAAATAAAAATAAAAATAAGATTTTTTTTTTTTTTGGCACGGACAATTGAGACTTTTTGCAATTTCCAGTTAACAATGTACAAAAACATCCTTTAAGAACATTTCTATTTTTATCAACCTATACCTATACAATCTAAGTAAAAGCAAAGTAGTTTCTATACAAGTGCATCTTCAAGCTAAGTCCCCTGGCCTACACTTCCAACTAGATTGTAGTCACTAAGCCCTTTATAGAAATTCTGAAAGAGTCACAGAATATTAGTTGCTCTAAGAAGCTTTCTCTAATCTTCTCTTCCTGAAAAGCTGTTTGTGGCTTCTTCCTCTAGGCTCACACAACTATGACCATATACAACTGTTATCCTACCAAACAATAGTACAGTGTTATTATTTCTTTTTAGTTTCTTCCATGAAGGTAGCTAATCCAGAGTAAGGACTCTATATCAGTTTTTTCATGTGAAAAATAAAGATGATAAGACAAATCTCATAGAACTGCTGTGAGAATTAAATGTGTTAGTGCATATTTAAAGCACTTAGCACACTAACATATAATAGGAGCTAAATAAATGTTAGCAATCATTTTTCCCTTTGTGTAGTTAAATCATGAAGGACTAGCCCAAAGAGTCCCACAGCAAAGACTGGTAGAGGTATCATTCACAAAAGAGCATAAGAAAACACCTATGTCCTGAAATTACTAAGACGTCACTACTTAAGCAAAATGCCTTCCCTATCACCTATTTGCAGATGTGACATGAAATTGAATGGCTGTTTAATGTCTAGTAATTTAAGAAGAAAGTTTTTAAGACCTTATAACTGCGAAAGAAGTTTTGTTTATAAATTGTTGAACTTCTGAGGTATTTATTAAAAGTAAGATGTAAAAGTAATTTCTCATTTGGAGAAAAGGAAAATAACACAATGTGTTGGGAATCTGCATGGTTTCTGACTCTATCATACATTATTTCTTTATATTACAAACTATCTACAAATATATGTGCTCTCAGGTTTTATGATAAAAATCAAATGACTATGCTGTGTGGCAGAAAAAAAAACATCAAATTAAAATTAAGGAATATTATATTCCAGCCACAAATTAGCTGTGGGACCTTGGGCAATCTTTTAACAACTCTGGACTTTAGAGTCCTTTTTGGAATTTGAATGGATTAGACTAACATCTAAATTCTCATCCAGCTTGCAAATACAAGTTCTTATACGTCTACTATATTTTAACCTTTCTCTTACGTGGTTCTTCTCCTTACTAGAAACTGAACTCTCTATTTTGGGGTGAGGAGCAGGACTCAAACCCTATTTATCTTTGTACTTCACGGTGCATAGAACCAATGCCTATTTCTTGACTGTTGGTTGGAATGAATGAGTGCCTCCTACAGAGATTGTAGTTTAAAAAGGCATAGCAAATTTATGGTATTACAGGTGAGTGGCTAATGTTAACATAATTATGTTATTATATAAGAATAACAAATGATTGTGCATTCATATGAATGTTGACATTCAATATATTCACTCTATGGTTAATATTTTGTTGAAAACCATTATTTTAGAAAAGGAATTAGGAACCAAAACATTTCCTTACTTTTGACACATTTTAGACAAATTATGAGTTAGTTACATAGCTTTGAGAGAGGCTAATTCTACTAAGTTTCATCGTCCTAAGGGTAGTGTCTACTAGTATCAAGCAGGTATCCAAGTGTTCATTCTCCAGCACCATTTTGTAGAAGAGGTTTTTATCTTTGCCTTGCTACCGGAATTACAGACTGAAAAACAATCAAGGAAATAATCTAGGATATATAGATACATGGAAAAAACATACATGTGTGTATGTGCCTATATAAACACACATGCAGTTTAACTCAGTAACTAAATTGCCTTGTGTACCTGTTTTTTTTTTTTTAAGTTTATTTATTTTGAGAGAGAAGAAAGAGGGAGAGTGGGGGAGGGGCAGAGAAAGAGGGAGAGCGAGAATCCCAAGCAGGCTCTTCACTCAAGCACAGAACCCAACACAGGGCTGGCTCACAAACTTTAAGATCATGACCTGAGCCAAAATCAAGAGTCGGACACTAAACTGACTGAGCCATGCAAGCGCCCCTCCCCTCCATGTACCCATTTTAAAATTAATATTTAGTGTAGGCTTATTGCTGGAGAAGTCCCAAAATATAAACAAATGGACAGTTTTCCCACTTCTTTTGAACAAGGGCAGATACCTCTTTTTGGATATACCTCAAAAAGAGTTACAAGGGATTCCATTTTTCCATTTTAGTAGCAACATGATTGAAATGTGAGGTAAGTGTACTTCACAATTTCCTGGGTCTGCACTGTTGGGAAAATGAAGGGTTTTCTAATATTCACTGGTCAGGGTTAATCACACCAACCTGAGTTTGGTTTGAATGGTACTCACTGATAAACTCTACATAAATTGGACACAAGCACAATAGGTTTTTTTTATTGTTAAATTACTGTTACCATATGCAGAGCAAAAAGTATAGGGATTGATCTACTTGTGCATTCACATTTTAAATTCTTGATATAAACAAGTGAACAAATGATCAGTTAGGAAAGGACAACTGAAGTAATAAAACATGCTCAAAAATTTTAGAAAACCATCTTTTTTCTACATGTGATATCATATTAATAAACAAACTAGGTTAACCTCAATAAGTTAGAAAGATTCCCTCATTATTAAGGGCAGTCTATCTCTGGCTAATGCAATTATTATTAGGATATAAGCATCAAAAAATAAAGGAGTGGCATTGTTAAAAATTTTCCAAAGTGTTAACACTCTTAATGTTGAGTTTCCAGTTCTATAATTGTCCATTCCCCTTGGGGTGAACAATCTTCAGAGGAAAAACTAGCCATGGTGATGCTTGCTGAGGAATCATCAAGTGGAGAGGTTAGTTCACTCCATCTGTTCAAAGTGTCAACATGTGCTTTACCCTGAGGTTTTGAGCTGTCTCGTGCTAAAAGTAATGTCTGATTGATTAGAAACTGTGCTAAATTTAAGTCTTCGGGAACAGAATTCGTAATATTTAAGTTTGAATCCTGTTCAGACAGCAGTTGCTTTAATAGCATCCAATCTTGTTCTGCAAAGTGCTGATCATCTTCAAAATCCATGTCTGTAACATGTGTTTCTGATTCCATTTTCTGCTCAAATCCTTCTACTACATCCATCTCATATATTGGAGAGAGGGTTTTTGAAGGCCGATGGTCATACATGTAGGTTTGTGCCAGTGTGTCACAATCATCTATGTCTCCTGAAATAATTCATAATACTATACAATGTAAAAATTGCACATGTTGGTACCCCTCAGAGTTTTGTACAACAATATTAAAACAATGTAATAGTTATAGTCCAAAAAAACAGAAAATGGAAAAAATAACATTTATACAAAACTGACAGGATTATTGAGGCATTTCTTTTGCTAAATTAAAAAAAATAAAACAACCGAAGGATGTTTAGCAGCAGTATCAACATAGGCAACTAACAATAATTCTCCATACTTTAATTTGAAAACTTGATACAAAAAAACGACAAAAGTTATTTAAACATAAACACAGAATGTGCACATGTATCTAATTCACTACAATAGAAACTTAAAGAGAAAAAAAAGACATGGTCATTGGATGGTGACTTTTAAGGTAGGTCAGTTCCAAAAGGAGAATAAATACATTTTATCTAAAGCCTTATTTGTATATTGCACATGCAAAGGAGGATGCAAGCAAGGACAAACAAAAAAGTACAACTTTAAAGAGCTCCTTCCCTATTGTTGTGATTTTGCTGAACAAGGGCTATTGATCAGTATTTTTCTTAGTTCTGATATACAATAGCTACTCTGTCAGCCACTACTGCATATTTTAAATGTGGGTCATTAGTTCAAATTACTGTAATAAGGAAGACAAACACACAAAACAATTAGACAGGAAATCATCTATACGTATGAAATAAGCCTGGGCTTTTTTCATATATTATCATTGCTTCTAAATATAATCTCTTTTAGGAAATTTATCTTTTTACTTGAAACTTTTAGAAGTATAGTGATCCTGAAAGTCTTAATCTCTGTAAAATGTATATAAATTATAATAATTAATCTAGTTAAAATAGTTCAGTGCTTTTAGTTATATATTACTATAATTATTGCACAGCCCTCTTGATATATACTAGCATAGTCCATAAATCATATTCAGTGTATAATAAAATTTTCTAATAGCGAATAATTCTATGTTAAATTAGACATAAATAACTAAATAATAGCAAACTAAGTTTTTCTCTTTATTCTTTCATGTAAAATCTATTAATAGATTAGCTCTAATAATAACCAAACTTTTACTAGGTCTTAATTCTGCACTAAGATTTTAAGTGAACAATAAAGAGTAAGTAACTAGCTAATTTTCATATTATTAAGAAATTTAAATTTTCATTTGAAATTTGAATCTGTTGCTTAAGTAATTATTCTGTATAACTAAAATACAACACTCAGGGCTATATCCAGTTTAAAATTCTATAAACTCATTTTTTTATGTATTTAGCATTTCTATTTCTGTACATTACCTGCAGATAAAGCAATATTAGCTCTTTTGGTAGCTGTAGAATGGTTCTCTTTTACTTGACCTTCCTGAGGCAGAAGCTGACTCCGACAGGAGTCCAGAAATTTTGTAGAGCTGTTCTTTGGTATTTCAGAATTGGGTTCTCTTTGATGAAGCTCCAAATGACATGGTCTTTCTTGGGATTTTACATCACTATCTGAGAGTTTGCTGCGTTGCTGAAAATCATTATCCACAGTGCTTCTGCCATTTACCTTTTTATCTTCTGGAAGAAGCTGTCTACCTCCTGTGGACAGGACATCCACTGTGTACTTTTTTCCTGTGGCTGAAGTACTCAGTTTATCTCTTCTTGATGAGTCAATACTAGCGCAACCCAAGAGAGAGCTTTCGTTTTTACATATGCTATTGTCTCTATCTTGTTTACATTCTAAAATACTACCTTCAATTCCTTGTGAGTACCTGGAATAGCAGGTCCTTCCATGATGTTCATGAGAAATACCATCAAAAACATCAGATGGTGACAGAGAATCTACAGAAGGCTGAAAAGGAGTATGGGCTTCCCCTTCATCAGATACTAGTTCCTCACATTCATCTACTGAAAGTAAAACTGATCTTTTAAAATTTTTAGTTGTAGAGAACTCATGACTTTCATTTTCTGTTGCATCTTCAAAAGCTAAATTAATGATTCCCTGAAATTGCTGAGGAGCTGAGTTAGATGTAGAGAAATTGTCTCCAACATTTTCAGCTTCTGATCTTTCATCTTCTGTTTCATCTGCCGAGGAAGAAACCTGATCTACTTCCTGAGCAAACTGGATACTGCCTCGTAGAATATTTTCTTTTTCCCTAGGGTGGATTACCATAGATCTAGACCAAATTTCTGGCCTTTTTCTAGGAATCTCATCATCACTTGTCGAATTAATTTGGAAAAGATCATTACTATTTTGCTTTTTCATTTTCACTTCAATTCTTAAGTTACTATCATATATTTTTAGTTCTTCAGGAGTACTGGTATCACTGCTACTTCTTCCAAGAAAATCATGGCACAGCATCGTGCCACATTTAGAAACACCTCTGTCATTTGACCCGTCATCATCCTGGGACCCTCCAGCATCATAGTCTTCAGATCTGGGCTTTATGTCATCAGAGGATGTGGTAGCACTCCCAGTGTCAGATTCAGGACTCTCTCTCTGATGTAGACCACTGGTACTCAAATTCCAATGACTCATGAATGGAACTTCTGAAGTTTCATGGCTCTCTGGAGTTTCTGTTGTTTCCATATCTTTAGGAGAAGTTTTTCCTGATATTTGTTCCAAAGCACACTTGGAGGAAATATCTGAGTCTGCTGTAGCATGTTTGATTTCACTCACAGCAGAGTCATCAGACAAGTGACTAGGAACTGTCTGTTCTTCGATATGAATTTTAGATTTCCTGTTATCTTGGACAGAATTTAAGGTACCATTTGTCCTTTCAGGAACACGTGATAAAACATCTTTGTCACATTTAATGTTTAATTTTTCGTTTGTATCTTCCCCCCCTACTTGCTTCTCTCTATCTGATACTGAAAGAATTTGCTCTGCATCTGCAGAGTCTAAATCACAGACTGGATTAGAGTTCAGGGAGTTTTCACTGGGATTTGAAATCGTGGACTTTAGGACAGTGGTGCTATAAAATTTTGGATCTACATTATCACTCCCATCAGAATGACAATGTATTTTAGCTGTCTTGTGCTGATGTATTTCTTTGCTGGAAAATTTTGTTTCACTTTTATGTGAACAAATCTGTTTCAATTCCAATTCACACTTTGATTTATCCAAATTTGAAATACTCTGGCATTCTAATTTCTCTTTCCCTTGGTTGTTTAATGGCTTTTGTGTGTCAGGTTTGCATGATGACAGGAATGCTTCTGTACTGCTGATTTCTGATGTGAGATTAATTAGAGGTTCATGAGGTTTCTGTTCAGAAATATTGTCCTTGTTATTACTATCATGTACATCATGAAGCATGCTTGTTTCACTTTTTAAGGGTCTTTGAGAAGAAGGCTGAGTTTTCAATGTAACCTGTCCAGGAACCATTTTCTGTTTTGCATCTTTATTATTCAAAGCTTCACCTTTCTTAGATTGATTTAAGTTTTTAGGCATTGCCACTATTTTTGCATTAGCCTTAGGCAAAGGTGTGTGTCCTTGCTTGACAATTTTTTTCTTAGGTGTTTGTTTATCTGTAGTTGTACTGTGGCCCAATTTTGTCACATTTTCATCAGACTGCCTTGAAGAGACTGAAGATTTTACCGAATTTGGTGATTCTCCTTGAGATCCTAAGAAAAAAAATTTAAAAATATATAATATACTTCCAATTTATGAGTAAAATATAATATTTGTTTTTAAATTACTTTAGATAAAATAAGTAAGGAAATGATGACATATCTATGACAATGGACAATAAAAGATTAGGAGTAACATAAAATAAAAAATATTTTTTATTACAAATACAGGGGGAATATTCCAGCATCTGAGCAAAATTATTTAAATAGGATCTCTCTTCCTCAAGAGCCTTGATCCTTATGACAGAACTGGATTTGCATAAATATATGAAGGTGGAAAAACCTGATTTTCTCATATTAAAAGAGCAGGAAGGGTCTTCCCTTTGAAGTTTTTTGGGGAAAAAAGACTTGAGTTCCACACAGCTGAAAGGAGAATCAAGCTAAATATAAAATAGAGATGTTTAAATTACTGCAGTTTTTTCCACCAAACATAAACAAAATTAATTTACTTCTCATAGCAAATCATGATTGTAGATAATAATCATTCGGGTTAACAACTTAGATGTGCAGTGGCAACTAAAATTGATAACTGGAGGGAAAGGGCTAATTTTGGGATCCATTTGTTTACAGTGGTTAAGTCCTAGTGATGACATTTTGAACACTTAAATATATCAAACAGAACTGCCAAATATTTATAATTGTGTAATTTTTTGTTATTACTAGAACATGAATAATTTTTCTCCAGTTTATTTTTAAATTTACTTTCAGTATTATCTAGCTCAAAATTGTTTTTAGGCTTTTACAAGCTCTTATCTACATGAATGCTTAATGCATAACACAAATTAATTTTTTTTAAGTAGGATTCATGCCTAGCACCAGAGTCCAGTGCAGGGCTTGAACTCACAACCCTCAGATCAAGACCTAAGCTGAGATCAAGAGTTGGGTGCTTAACCAACTGAGCCATCAGGGCACACCAAAGCAAATTAATTTTTAAAATCGGTTATAAGGTTAGAAAATCATGCAATCTGATTAGTATGCTTTTCTTTCTTAGAACACAGCAAAACAACAGGTAACAGGAGGGAAATTTCTTCTTCCCTACATATTATAGCTCTCAAGACTGTACCATTACTTTTTAAAGGGCTTATTAGGGCTGATTTTGCACATGGTATTCCTATAGTTATCAATGAAACTGAGGAAACCTGGGCATAATATATAAAAGGACCAAAAGTACAAATAAACCAGTGACTCCCTTATTTCTCATAAAAGACAATAAAAAACCAAACCCACACCCTGAAATACCAAAATACTTGTCAAAAAGTAAAGTGTAAAATCTCATCTTTATAATATTACACAAATATAAAATTAGTGAAACTATGTTATATACAGAAATAATACCTAGGGCTATTTCATCTTTACCTTGAGTTTTAGAAAGATTAGATGACGCATTTTTTGTTCTCTGTTGAGCTGTAGTGCATCCACTGCCATTTCCTCTTTTCTTTAAAATTGCCTGTGGTACTGGATCACTATATCCTTTGTTAGTGACCTTCTTTAGCACACTAAGAAAAATGATTTGCATTCAGTATTGCACTCAGATGCCAACACATGAACTTTTATTTTTAATTTTTAAGTTTATGTATTCATTTTGAGAGAGAGAGCGTACATGAGCAGGGGAAGGGCAGAGAGAGGGAGAGAGAGAGAGACAGAGAATCTCAACCAGGGTCTGCACTGTTAGTGCTGAGCCCCAATGATCATTCTGTGTAAGTATACTATCTTTTAATAGTTTTGAAATATCATTGTATAAATACATTAAATTTTCTAACAAAAAAGAAAAGATATATTTAAAAATGTTTTTAATGTTTATTTACTTATTTTGAGAGACAGTGTGAGCAGGGGAGGGGCAGAGAGAGAGGGAGACAGACAATCTGGCAGTGCAGAGCCTGATGAGGGGCTTGAACTCATGAACCTCGAGATCATGACCTGAGCCAAAATCAAGAGTGAAATGCTTAAGTGACTGAGCCACCCAGGCGCCCTGAAAAGATACTTTTAAAATACTTAGCTAGATGTTAGTATACAGAACTTTCAGAAAAAGCTAATGTATAGGTAAAATAACGGAGGAAGACTTACGTGTTATTTATACTAGTTTCTTCATGAATGTTTTTTTTATTTGAAGTTCCACTGGCAACTTTTGAAACAGGTCGAGATTTTATTGCTGTAAATTAAGTAACAGTGAGTCATGAAACAGAGAACTGAATATGAAAAAGTCATGCATAAATTCAGTAGTCAGACACTATATCCAAAATTAAATGTTAATGTGGGATGAAGTATGGTTTCTCTCAGTTTGCATGAACACACGTAAATAAATGCTTTTTGGCATTTCAAACTAAATAAATATCCAAAAAGAAAATAATTTTTCCTAGGAACTTTAACTGTCAGGAGTTATTAAAAGTGAGGGTACTAAAACCCACCTACAGTGGTTTTGATATTTTCCACACTGTTTTTCATGGACTGCCCTGGAGATTCCCAACAGGACAGTTTATCACTAGAAGGCTTCTCTTCTCCTACTGATCCATTTTCTTTTGGTTCATCCAGACATTCAGTGGAAATCAGTAATTCCATACTTGAATTTGTCGATCTGCTGGAGGGCCCTGTGATGCTGAGGCACGGAGAATCTTTTCCTGTCGCTTTCTTCAGAGGCTTTGCTTTGGTTTGTGTATTTAAGTTTCCAGTGAGTACCTTAGGTCTGGCACCTGTAATGTGCCCTTCCTGATTTCTTACTCCTTTCCCATTTAATGAACTTTTCTGTCCATTTGTTGCTATTGCTGCTGATCTTTCCACAGCTTGTCTAGGCGACATGTTTGCTGACTTTGCATTATCACTGTTTTCTGTCTGGGACTTTATTATAGCTTTGGGCTTTCCAGAAACATTTTTTCCCCCAGTTTTAAGTTCTTTTGTAACCTTAGATGCTATTTTTGTATCACCCTTTTCCTTTAAATCATCGTTCTTCAAAGCTTTATTTATAGTATTTCTATTAGAACTTGATGAATGTCCAGATGCTCCTAATCCATCAGATTTCATCTTTTGCTTAGTAGAGGGATAACTCCAACACTCCTTCTTGGTATTTCCTCTCCAAGATTTGTTATTTACAACACCAGAGTCAAAAGCTTGTCTCCTTTGCTACAAGGAAGAAAAAACACTTTATAACTTGACTGATGTCTTTGACTTATAATACTTTGTTTCAATAAGTGAGTTTTTCAAAGAGGAAAAAGCAAAAATCACATTATAATATAAGGCAACTCAAAATTTGAATTATCTTTGATCACTTGAATGTGTCTTTGGTTACATTACTTTAATTAAATCTGAAATACACCATAAAAAATTAAAAGGCAATGTTATTTTAAAAAGGCATACTATTTAACTTTATGAAATTATAGGAGAGATTAATACCTAAAGGTGTCACGATGCCCTGGGTCAATGATAACAACGTCCAACCTTTTTTGACAGTCCACCTCCAGGTTGTATGCTAAAATCCTTTTCATAGGGCATCCCACTTAATATTCACAACGCTCCTGTGAGAGTGCTCCTGTTGTTAACCCCACTTTTTAGGAAATTGGGGATTAAAGCAGGTATGTGATTTACCAAGGTCATATGCTGATAGGGAAAGAAGTAGGACTTGAGATCATGATTAACTGCTTTAAGCTGGCAGTCATCTATATGGTATAATTTGAGGGCCATTATAAAGGTTTTCACAAAAAAACTTACTCTTCAATCCTACCCAACTGCCAGAAATTAGACTTAATCCTTGTGGGTGAGGTTTGGAAGCCCCTGGGAAACAAGACAGTACATATGAAAAGTTTGGCTTTTGGAAGAAACAAGATAGTAATACAGCTCTGGCTGTAAGGAGAAAGTAGAGGAAAAGGGGTCCTAAAGATCGGGGAAGTAGGTAAAAAGAGGAAAACAGAAAGACAATTAAGACACTGAAGACAAGACACCTATATTGTTTTGATTAGAATCAACCTTGCTATAGAAGGAATAACAATATTTAAAAAATTGGTAGGAACTGCAAATAAAATTTTAAGATTATAGCTGCCACTCTTTATTAAATATGCCTCCAGCCCTGCCTCAGCCTTGAAAAGCTATATGAAATTGCAGAGGTCTGAGGAAGAGCCTGTTTGTCTTCATCTTTGTATCCTTTAGCACTGTGCCTGTAATACTGAATACTCAAAAAAATGTGATGCATGTTCTTAGGGGCGCTTGGTGGCTCAGTTAGTTAAGCATCCATCTCTTGCTTTTAGCTCAGGTCATGATTTCATGGTTCGTGGGATCAAGCCCTGTGTGGTGGGCTCTGTGCTGACCGTGCAGAGCCTGCTTGTGATTCTCTGTCTCTCCCTGTCTGTGCCCCTCCCCCACTTGCATGAGTGCTCTCTCTCTCTCTCTCAAAATAAATAAACATTTTTTTTAAGAATGTGAACCATGTTGTTAAATCTAAGTATATATTGATATATAGCTCAAGGGCTAATTATTTCAAATTTGTCCAGGATAAAGACAACATGTATGTATGTATGTACATACACACACACACGCACACATATATATACACACACATACACACATACGTGCATACATACATAATAAATCACCTGGCTAAGTTTAGGAAAAAGCTAGGTGTAGTACTAATAAAAGAATCATTGGATTCTTGTCATAACTTTACCTGTAACTGACTTAGGATGTTTAAGAAGTCATTCATATCCCTGAGCCTCATATTAATAATATTTAATTCTAGAGAGGGTGGAGACTGGTCCTATCAGTGTAGTGTCTAGGATTCTATGTAATATTTATAAAGTTCAAATAGGTTTGGTCCTCATTTTTTGTCTTCTTGATCACATTTTAGCTCAAAAAGTAACCTTTCTCTATTTTTATTTATTTATTTTGGTGCAAAAATGTGTTTTTCTTAAAGCACAGGGACAAGACCTATGGGCAGAAAAGAGCCATCGCTATTTTTAATACCTAAAACCAGGTAGACTTCTGATTTTAGACTTCTTCTCACCCTTAAAACTGATCCTACTTACTTACCTGTATTGTTGAATCTATTTCAAAGCATCATGTTATGGGTGAGATCTATGTAGTATATAGGGTAACCACACTCTCTCAGAAACTTCATATTAACATAGTACAGCATGATGAGGATTCGAAGCATACACACACATCTAGGCATTCTCTAACTTATATCTACAAAGTTTACATATATTTATTGTATATAAATGGTCAACTGGAAAGGTCACCACATGCTATTGACAAAAATGAGAAGAAGGCAACCCTCTAAAGAATTCCCCTGAGACACCCTTTTGGTTCCAGTACTATTCCTTTCTTGTTTGTTTTTTGTTTAACTTTTTTTTTTTCAATGAATTTTATTAACTTTTTATTATAGTAAAAGTTATACATAATCAAAAGAAGATAGAATAGTATTATGAACCCCATGTACCTATTATGCAGCTTTAACAATAATCAGCTCTTGGCCAATTTTGTCTCACATATAACTGCTACTATTCTATTTTGAAGTAAATTCCAGACATCATTACCTTAAGTATTCTGGTACCAACACTCTTCTTAAACCGTTCTCTCTGTCTTATCTCATTAACTTTCAGAAGAACTCATCTTTTTGGAAAACACATTTATTCACTTATTGAACACTTACTACATACCAAGTAATGCACATAAATTATTTCACTTAATTTTCACAATAATTTCACTAGGTTTTATTATTACATTTTACAGACAAGCAAACTAAGACTCACATATGGCAGAGATAATAAATGTGAAGTCATGATTTTCAATTTTTATTCTATGCCCAGCACCCATTTCAGTATACCACTGCCCTTTTTAGGAAAATATACTACCCTGCTTCCTTCCCACTGTGGTTAATAGTATAAACTCTTGGACAACCTGAAAGTCACGACAATAACAAAGAGCAATGAAACTTTGTTCTATTTTACTGTAAGACAAGGAAAGAGGAAAAGCCTAGTGGTAACAGTTGGTAGAATAGCAGAAAGCAAATCAGGTAGGCTAATTCTTTGAGGGCCTAAAAAAACAGACAGACAAACAAACAAACCCCTGGGGACAGCAGGGAACTAGTACATAGAGAAAAATGTCCTAAGGTACTACTTCCTAGAGTTTGTTCTATGGAACTGTATAATATACTTAAGAATGGTCAAGGGGTAGTCTAGCAGTATTTGGTGCTTAGGGAAAGAACAATGTTTCAACAATGGTATACAACAAATACATCTTAACCATTTTTAAGTGGGAAGTACAGTAATGTTAACTATATAAACTTTCTGCAACAAATCACTAGAACTTTCTCATCTGGTAGAACTAAAATTTTATACCCACTGAAAAACTGCCCTTTTCCTTATACCCCCAGCCTCTGGCAACCACTATTCTACTTCCTGTTTCTAGAACTTTGACTACTTTAGATAGCTCATAAAAATACAGCAAATAACTATTAAAGTAAAACACAACTATACTCTTGGTAACTAATTGCCTTTTTCACACCAAAAATGTATTATGTGAGTTAAAATCTTAGTATAGAGAAAAGTGGGACAACTAAAATCTTTTGTAAGAAGTAGGTTAATTAGAAAAATAGACATTGAATTAGGTTTAGAATTTTAGATATTTTCTAATCTATTGGAATAGCTCCAATATGTTAGTTGCTAAAAGGGTTTTCAAGGAAATAAAAAAGACAGACAATATTTCACTTTCTATGCCAACTGGATAGAAAAAATTCACATCATTTAAAAATAATAGAATATTCACTTGATTAAAGAGTCAAAATTATTTTCATCAGGAAACTATAATTAATGAAAAATACATTTTAAAAATCATTGAAATATAAAAATAAAAAATTTAAATTATTTAGTACCTTTTTTCATTTAGACCCAGAAAATTTTAAAAGTTTACCTGAGAGCTACTGAATACAGGCTTTTTGCCAAGTCTTCGATCGTCACCTTTGTCAAATGCAGCTGTAGAAAAAAACAACGATTTATTTTTATAGGAAACACTATTATTACCAAAAAAGTATGAAAAGTTTATGTTTTAATGGAAGTAACTTAAAAAAGACTAAAAGCAATCTAGCACACATAAATAATTCCATATTATATTTTAGAACTTTTTATTAAAAAACCCCATTTTCAATCTTATTTTCTGGTCTGTATGGACTTTATGTTATTAAAGTTAATAAATAAGAAATGCAAAACCCCATTAGAGGATTCATACATTTATAAAAACAACAGAATTTTTCTCAAGCTGTGAAATTTTAAGGATAATTGGTTTCATTTAGTTTTCCAAATTTCCAAAAAAATTACAGGATGTGGCAAATGTAGTATTTCATAAACCATTAAATATGAGAAAATGTCTATCCTAAAAAAATGTAAAAATATTCTGTTGAAATTAACTACAAATTTTTCCTGCTTTTGCAAGTATATGTCATAAGGAAGAAGGAAAGAGAAGGGGAAGAAATAAGGTTTTGTTGAAAATAAAACAAGAAACAATCCTCAAATCCATATCATTCTTTTTAGAATTACATCAAAATTCATTTTCTAGATTAGGTCTATATGAGAATTATTGAAGAACTCAAGTTTATGGTCTTCAAATAAGAATTTGAATGACGTCAGGTAAATATACAGAAATAATGGGACGAGAGCCATAAATATAGTCAGCTAATGTACTGCTTTCTTTTGAAGGTTATAGGGTTTGAAAATGTAGTTTGAAAAAATATATATAATATCCAAAAATTATTTGATATTAAAACAGCTGATGAAAAATTATTAAATTATTTGCAATACTACCATTGCGTCTTCTATTTGTGTTCCATAGGATCTGTGCTATAAAGAGAAAGCAGGATCCTTAAATGGCATTATAAGGACTGATTTGTAGTAAGCATAAGATGACTCTGCACAGTCCCATACAAAAAGAAATTAATGTAAGATTTCCCCCAAAGGTCAGTAACTCAATTAAAATATAACAAAAGGCAACCTAGAATCACTCCTTTATGTGGGGTTTCCTAGTGCAGTGACTATCCATTCAACATTCTGAATATTAAAAAAATATTATTATACTGATAGAATAGATTGAAAAGTTCTTTTTGACAATCAGTACAATTACCAATAACATTTTGTTTTACATACGTATATGTATGTATTTGCAGGTATTTATAATTAGCACTTTGTAGAATTAAGATAAAGAACAGTACTTAAGGCCCAACTTAACTATGAAATCTTTTAAAATGAAGAAAAACAAAGTTTACTACCAATCAGAAGAGAGTTGAATGACACCTATTCTGGAATGCTGATCTTATTTCTTTACATTGAACAGATTTTGTAGTAAAAACACTGTTATTTAAAAACCACTACACAAATAGTCACAAGGAAAAAAAATCCAAAATCCTGAAGACCTTGAGATTTTCACTGTTTCATGATTTTGTTCTTTGAATACTTTCTTGGAATCTCTTTGAAAAGTGCTCTTCAGATCACATCCAGCTACACTATCATGTTATGCTCATAATACAAGACAGAGCAAATCATATTCTGACTATTCCACTGAAGAAATTTCAGGTATCTATGTACTATCAAGAATATATTACATATGGCTTTCATATTTTATAGTACAAAAATGTTTACTTCCTAAAATATAGTCTCTTGAAATGTTTTTAAAAGTATACTTGCTGAATCTGCAAATATTTTTTTCTAAGGCACCTGCTTTAACCCAAAATTAGTGATGAAGCCATTTTTAGTTCCACACCCTCAAAATTTTTATCTTAATATTTTTGAAACAAACATATTCTGAGCAATATACGTCTTTTGTTTAATGCTAACGTTTCAAATGGTACCTTTTAAATGTCAGAGACCACTGTGTGGCTCCTGAGGGACACTCCGCAATAGCACACACCATATCACTGAACCAATCAATTGTGAAATAAAGCCATCTAATTTATACAAAACCACAAGAAATGATATCTTAAACAAAAGATGGAAAAGCTTTATGGCAAAATATATTTCAACAGGGAGAGAAGGTATGTTTGGTAATATGTTCTATGTGAATTTTCCTATACTTCTAATCTCTTTATAAGAATGCTTTCAAGAAAATTTGGCTGGAACACTGCTGTTAATACAGAATACGGAGCAGGATTAAAAACTGACATATATATATGCATATATATATACACACATATAAAGGAAATGAGTCGTCTTCTAAGAACAGCAAAGCATGATTTATTAAAACTGCCTAAACATACTATCACTAGTTTCAATTAGCAAGCTATTACTGAACAGAAGCAAACAATGTTAATCCTACTACTTATTAGAATCCCCTCAAAATGTCTCTTGTTACAAAGATCATAATATAAGAATAAAAAATCTCAAGGCTACCATACCTGCTTGGATTTTCTGTTGATCATCTGTGCTCATCAGCTTCCAGCTTTCTGTATGACGAACAGCATAGAAAGACTGAACCAGGAAGATCCACAGCTTATCACGCAGAGCCTGGATCTTGCACGTAAAACCCTGTGTTCAAGCAACAAATCAGCAGCTGGTGAGAGCCACATTGTCATAGCAACCAGTCATTATTCCTTTCCGAATCTACTTACTCCTAAGCCAGATCAATGATGTCATCACTTAGATTTTTAAAATCGTCGAGTCCATGTTATTTATGAAGACTTACTCTTCAAAAACAGAATTTTATAGTGAACATGAAGCCAAACCTATCCTTTCAACCAAACATTATTTTAAACCACTGATGGTCTTTACATGAATCCCACTATAGTCTTTTCAAATCAACTATGACATTACAAGGTCAAATACTCTATCCAATAGTAATAAATATGATGAAATTTTTTTACCATTCTTTTGTTAAAAACAAAAGTTTAATAATTTGCAATAAGCTTACTATCATTGATTAATTGCATTTAAAAAGAGAAACATTTTAATTTTGTTTTTTCCTAGTCAACCCAATTTTAAATATGATTTTTTTCTGAAGGCAAAAAGGAATTAAGAACATATTCTGCAAATAAAAGACACTGATTATTAAAAATTCTAAAAAATTATTTAAAATTTTCTAGAAGTTTTACATTTAAGAAATTTAATATAGTAACATGGGAGAAATACCAGAGTTATGCTGTACCAATTAATATTGTTCAGCACCAAATTATGTTTAGAATTAGTGAGTCAAACTGCCAAATTCTGAACTTTTATAGTAAGTCTATTTGGAGGTAAATGCAATTAAATTTTTATTTGGGACAAATTCCAAACTGACACAAAAGTAGGGACTATAACCAACCCCCGATCACCAAGATTTTATGAACCCTACAACACTAAAAATGTGCATATATTTTAAAACCTTAAAGCAATTCAAATATATCATTTAAATGAATTTCATCAGTTAAAATACCATTTCCTTTGTACTGTCAGAGTTCAGTAACGTGTCCAGAGCCATAAGAAGAGAGCAGCTATTCTCAGTGGTAATGTTTTCTTCAATTGCTTTTAAAATTTTATCCAACAGATCAGCTGTGCTGCTCATTGCTTGTGACTACAAAACACAGAATTTATATTTAATAGAAATACATGTAAAATGTGTAAGAAATGTGAAAGTCTGGCTTAACAACACGCCATTCATCATAACTGACCACTGAAAGTCAGCTAGAAATCTTATTTCCTCTGATCGTAATACAATATTTTATAATATATTATAATCATGTAATTATAATATCATAAAAATCTTTCCTTTAAAAAGACAGACACATACACACACACATACACACAGTTCCTAGGAACCAAAATAGTCCTAAAAACAGAATTAGAAACAAATAATCAAAGTTCTTTATTCAGTAACTGAATTCAGAGCAAGTGGATCCTCAGTAAGAATTTTGCACGGACTGTAATGGTATTACTGACAAAACAACACATCTATGACAGGTTTCTAACACATGGCTTATGCTGATTGAGGGCTACTTCTGGCCAGGGTTACATTACATCTTGCCAGTGCATACAAGCCTGTCCCCTACTGCCTTCACTATCCTGTAAGCCAAAAATCCTGTCCATCACTGCTCTAAATCCTATGCAAGCATGCCATCTGTTATGGAATTTATTTAAGTCACACTAATTTAATCAAAGGCAACCTGCATTTAAAAACTCTTACATAACTGTAATCAGAACACAAAGATGGGACTAAATATAGGATATAATTTTAGACATAGTACCTGTAAGAGAAGAGCAAAATTTTCACTGTGAATGATCCTGGAGAAATTTTCAACAATAAATGCAATACATTCTTCTTGCAGCCGAGATGCCATTGTCAGGGCTACTTCTGTCCACTTCACTCTGGGTAAACTGATGATTAGCCTGTCACTTTCCATCAGAAGAAAAGCAGCATTCTTATCATTCTTATAATTTAAAAAATATTGGAAAAAAAGTTACTATTTATAAAGTAACTTTCTAAAACAAATACTTTTGTTTTCTTATAATGTTTCCCTACAAAAAAACCAAAATTCCAAGTTGCTAATATCTTTGTCATGACATATAATATTTACTTATTCTTTCATTCAGAATTATCCAAAAGGGCAAACTTTGAACTGGGGATAAACCACCTCTAAAAGAGAGCGAAAAGAAACCCGAGAGAAGAGCTATAATATAACTACAAAGAAAAACTTGACCTCTCTGAGATTTTCACTACTGAATTAGTTTTTGTGCTTACAGATATCATTCATAACTATATAGCAACACTGACATAAACTTAATTCTTTCCTGACTACAAAATACATGCTCTTTATTACAAATTTAGGAAGTCTAAAAATTGCTTATATTCTCCAGTGATTTTCTTCCTCCACTCTAATTAGGTAAGACTCTTTATATTTTATTCATTTAATGATGATTCATTTTTATACCACAGGAAAAAAATATTCACAGATACTGATTTCTATGGAAAGTGGAATGATAATTCACAAATACCATGTGCTCCAATGAAAAGGAAAAAACGGCAACATATAAAGCATTTTATCTTATTCATACTTGGCTTCTAGTTCTTAAAACAATACTTAGTAAATAGCTGTTTGATGAGTAAAGAGTTATCTGATAGATTATAGTAGATTGAAAAACATGGCCACAAATTCTTTCTAGCTCCATCTATTAAGAAGTAGAATTTATTTACTCATCCCTTGAACCTAGGCAAGTCTTTTCACTTGCTTGCACAAATACTGGTACTGTGCAAGTTCCAGAGCCAAGGTCTCAAGAAGCCCTGCAGCTTGCAATTCTGGGACCACAAGGCAATGAAGCTGGGTAAGGAAGACCACATGGAGTGGGAACCCAAGCTCCAACTCAGCCACCAGATGAAAGCAGCTGCAGAATGGAACTCAAGAAACAAT
The DNA here is from genome assembly GCA_017311185.1 of Proteles cristata cristata. Taxonomy (NCBI): domain Eukaryota; kingdom Metazoa; phylum Chordata; class Mammalia; order Carnivora; family Hyaenidae; genus Proteles; species Proteles cristata. Next base: position 263,463 of record JAESUZ010004774.1, read on the forward strand.
CGGCAGAAGAATTACCCAGTCAATCCACAAAATTAGGAGAAACAATAAACTGTAGTTTTAAGCCACTTCGTTTTGGGGTCATTTGTTACAGAGCAATAGATAAATCTGGAAGTGATAGACCGACATTGTTAACACAGGCTGCATGATATAACCTTTGCATACCCTATGTTTCAGATCTCAACTCAAACTCTATCTGACCCTGATCTCTATCCCTATATCAGATTTCTTTTATACATGCCACCAGACAACCTGTCTTTTTTTAGAGTACTTAATTCATTTCTAATTATTCAATCATGAGCATAACTACTTGATTAATATCTGTCTCTCTCACTAGACTGTATGTTTGCTGAGCATGAAAACATGTCTGTTTTGGCTCACCATTGCATCCCCAGGGCCTAGTACACAATTGGCTCATAGTAGACTCTGAAATATTTGTTCATTTCTTAGTATCATCAGAGAGTGAGAGTCTATATGTGAATTCCTAAGCTAAATTGTTTAATCCTTGAACAAAATTTTTTTAACATTTTATATTTTTAATGTTTATTTTGAGGTGGAGAGAGAGTATGTCTGCACAAGTATGGGTGGGGCAGGGGCAAAGAGAGAAAAAAGAGAGAGAGAGAGAGAGAGAGAGAGAATCCCAATCAGGCTCTGTGCTGTCAGTGCCTAGCCTGATGGGGGTGGGGGGGTGCACTCAATCTCAGGAACTGAAATCAAGAGTTGGGCACCTAACTGAGCCATCCAGGCACGCCCCCTTCTTAACCAAGAATTTTTAAAAATTTTATTATATGTTTCCCTGCTTTAATTAGAGTAAAAAAAATCATGCAATGCTATTGGGGGGGTACCATCATCCTTCCCCCATCTGATGACATCCTGAGTAACTGCTTTTAGGCAATAAGTCCAATTTGTTCTACTGTAATGATTGTTCTGGTGGTGAACCCAAATGTAGAGTATTCAAATACTTGGTAGATATCTATAAAGTGCTTATTACATATGTTATGTGCTATGACAATTTTTTAAAAAATACAGATATAATGTAAGGTTGTAATAATTTAGATTAGGACCTACTGGAAAACTAAAATATGGTTTTAAATGATAACATAGGTGGTGTGTAATTTTATTTCATACTGACCTGAATATATAACATTAAATACCAAAGTTCAAAGGAAGAAAACAAAATACATTTCTAGGCCAAACACATAAAATTTTAATCCAATTGTTAACATAACATATGCTTCAAACTTTAACAATATATAAAGACTAAGAAAAGTCTCCTTCTCTTTCCTGTCCCCAGGCACTCATTTTCTCTCTTCCAAATCAGTATTATTTATTTTCTGGGGGCCTCTAGGTGGCTCAGTCGGTTAAGTATCTGACTCTTGGTTTCAGTTCAGGTCATGATCTCATGTTTCATGAGCTTGAGCCCGGCATCAGGCTTTGCAATGACAGTGTGGAGACTGCTTGGGATTCTCTTTTCCTCCCTCTCTCTCTCTGCCCCTTCCGTACTCTCTTTTTCTCTCAAAATAAACTTAAAAATATTGTTTCTGCATCTTTCTAGAGTTACTTTATACATACACAAACAAAAATATATGTAATATAACCTTTATTTTACTCAAATGTAAACACTAATATGCATAATTCTCAATACCGTGTCCTTTATACTTAGCATACATCTTTTTTTTTTTTTTTTACAAATGGTTTATTGTCAAATTAGTTTCCACATAACACTCAGTGCTCATCCCCACAAGTGTCCTCCTCCATGCCCATCCCCCTCCCCCCCATCCATCAGTCCTCAGTTTTTGTCAGCATTCAAGAGTCTCTCATGGTTTGCCTCTCTCCCTTTCCCCCACCATTTCCCCCCTTCTTCTCCCCCTCGTTCCTCCATCAAGTTCCTCCTAATCCTCCTATATGTATACTTAGCATACATCTTAAATATTTTTCTTATCAGAATATAAAGAACCTTGTTACTGTTTTAGTAGCTATATAATAGCCCACAATATGGGTAAGTCGCTTAATTAATCCTTTATTTATATTTACATTGTTTCCAAATTTTTGCTGTTACAATGTTGTAATGAAAGATCATGTAGATAACACTTTTTCACATGTGTGTGACCATATCTAGAGGATAAATTCCCAGAAATAGAATTGCTGGATCTACTACTTGTCTTAGCCTAGGTTCTGCCAAATCCTGAACCTGAGAAATAGGCTTGTATGCAAAGAGTTTATTTTGGGAAGTGATCCCAAGACAATCTGAGGCATTAGGAGAATGAAACATACCCAATGTTTTCTAGCTTCCTGCTACTCAGTGTGACCCACAACCGTCAGCATCCCCTGGAGCTTTTTAGAAACATGCACTCTCAAGCTCCACCTCTGACTTACTGAATTAGAATCTGCATTTAACCAAGATCCTGAAATGTTCTGTATATATATTAAAGTTTGAGAAGCACTGATACAGTATTCACCATCATAGGTAACTGGGGCTCACGGGGGCCCTCTGAAGAGCTACAAAGAATGCACCTTGATTATTCTGCCCAAGGGACAAAACAGGAAAATATAACCAGTGACTCCAATCTCCCATTAGTCAAGTCTTGTCCCTTGGGCTGTTAACTTCTTTCTACTTCCAGGTTTGCATATGTATCAGAATTGCTGAGTTGTAGGTATCCTGTGTGGAGTGATAGTGAAGCCTTAGGACAAGAAATGAGAAACAAGTGTGATGTGGCTGAGGGAAAATGCTGTCAGACTGCATGCATATGAAGCTGTATGCTGCAGCAATGGTTGGAGTTCACACATTGGCCAAGAGGATATGAGGTGGGGCACCAGAAGTATCCTAAACACTGCCAATATATATTCGATGAAGGGCTGTTTTCCAAACTGTAGATTTCTCTCCTAGCAACCTACAGAAATATTTTTAGTGGCTTACAATCCGCGTTAGAAAACAAAACAAAAAAAGAGAGAAAAGAGAAAAACAGGAAATATTAGTACATCATGTAATAATGGTAAGTATTCTTTTGTGAAACTTGTTTTAGTTTTCTATGTGTGAGTGTACTGAGTTACAATGTAAAAGGAAATTCTCACTCTTGGTCACAGTCAACAAAGTTTGAAAAACACAGCAAAAGATGTGCTAATTTATACCCTTCCCAGGAATGAATAAAAGCACTTCTTCCTTACATCCTTATTAACACAGTACACATTCCCTTATTCTTTTCATTATAAAAGACATAAAATGGTTTGATACTGTAATTTTCATGTCATTTCTCTTAAATGAAGTTGAGGATTTATTAATCAAGTTAAGAGGTATTTGTATTGTCTTTGTGAACTACCTAATTTCGTCCTATTTTTAAAAACAATGTTTTAACGTTTGTTTTTATTCTTGAGAGACAGCATGAACAGCAGAGGCGCAGAGAGAAAGACATAGAATCTGAAGCAGGCTCCAGGCTCTGAGCTGTCAGCACAGAGCCCGAAGCGGGACTGGAACTCATGGACCATGAGATCATGACCTGAGCCAAAGTCGGACGCTTAACCGACTGAGCCATCCCTCGTCCTATTTTTTAAAATCAACTTGTGGGAATCCTTTATATTACGAGTCAATATTAACTGTCATTTATCTTTTGACTTTGCTTGGTTGTTTTCACTAAATAAAGTTTTGTGTTTTTATGTCATCAATTTTTTAAGCCTTCTGAATTTTATATCCTTACACTCCTGTCAAGGTTATAATTCCCTCAGGGTTTATTGTAGTATTTTAACAGCTATTTTTTTCTTCACACTCAAACTTTGATCTATTTGGAACGTATCCCTTGTGTACTAGGATGTGAAGTATAGATTCAACTTAAAATTTTTCCAGCTAGCTTCCTGGTTAATACCATATATTGAATGAATACTATGACTCATTTTATTTTTAATCCTTATGATACTGTGTTGATCAAATAGGTCTTAAGCTATCCTTTGGCCTTAGGAATAACAGCATAATAAATACAACTCTGATTTACCCTAGTGACCCTACTTTTGTTTTAACTTTCCTAAATTTAAAAAGTCTTCATAATTTGCTTTTATAAGGGCTTAAATATTTTGGCACAGAAAAATTTAATGTTTTGAAATAGTTCAAGTAATTACATTATAAAATCATAACTTTTCTAACACCTTTCTCTCTTATACTCATGCCTTCACCCTGCTTTCTCTTCTAATCAAAAGCAATAGTTGTACATGGTAGGAGGGAGCAGTCACATTTTACTGAACCACTGCATAGTGCAAGAAAGGGAAAAAACTCAAATCCCCTCACATTCATAAAAGACAAATGAGCGCCTGGGTGGCTCAATCGGTTAGGCCTCCGACTTCGGCTCAGGTCATGATCTCACATTCGTGGGTTTGAGCCCCGCATTGGGCTCTGTGCTGACAGCTCAGAGCCTTCAGCCTGCTTTGGAATCTGTGTCTCCCTCTCTCTGCCCCTCCCCCTCTCATGCTCTCTGTCTCAAAAATAAATAAAAAACATTAAAAATAAAGACAAAAGCCTCCAAATATAGTTCAATGTAGCACTTTCTTATCTCCCTTGGTATATGACAGTGTTGGGCATATCACTAATGCAGTAAAGTGCCCACCATTGGCACATGAAGTTGAACTGAGTTAGAACTACAGAAAACTAAGAAGACTGCCTGCTCTTTCACTTTTTGGATAACACATTTCTTATTTTAATTTGAAAAAATTAAAAATATTTTCTTAAAAATTTTTAGTTGACACATTACATTAGTTTCAGGTATACAACATAGTGATTCAACTTCTCTATACATTATGCTCTGTTCACCACAAGTGTAGCTACCATCTGTCACTATGTAATGCTATTATGCCACTGACTACACTCCTTATGCTGTGCCTTTTATTCTTGTGATTATTCATTCTGTAACTGGAGGTTTGTACCCACTACTGCCTTTCACCCATTTTGCCCATCCTCCCACCCCTTCCTTCTGGCAACCCCCAGTTTGTTCTCTGTATTTATAGGTCTGATTCTGCTTTTTGTTTATTCATTTGTTTTTTTAGATTTCACATATAAATGAAATCATATGGTATTTTTTTTTTGCAGTCTGGCTTATTTCATTTAGCATAATACCCTCTAGGTCTATTCATGTTGTCACAAGTGGTAATAGCTCATCCTCTTTATGGCTGCATAATATTTGTGTGTGTGTGTACATCTTCCTTATTCATTTGTCTATCAGTAGACATTTAGGTTGCTTCTTTATCTTGGCTCTCGTAAATAATGTAGCAATAAACATAGAGGTGCATGTATCTTTTCAAATTAGTGTCCTCTCTCTTTTTTGTTTTATAGTTTATTGTCAAGTTGGTTTACATATAACACCCAGTGCTCATCCCAACAAGTGCTCTCCTCCATCTTTGGGTAAATACCCAGCAATGGAATTATTGGACCATATGGCAATTCTATTTTTAATCTTTTGAGGAACCTCCATACTGTTTTCCACAGTGACTGCAGCAGTTTGCGTTCCCACCAACAGTGCATGAGGGTTCCTTTTTCTACGTATCCTCACCAACACTTGTTATTTCTTGTCTTTTTGATAACTAGCCATTGTGACTGGTGTGATATGATGTCTCACTGTGGTTCTGATTTGCGTTTCCCTCATGATTAGTTACATTGAGCATCTTTTCATATGTCTGTTGGCCACCTCTGTATATACTTTAGAAAAATGTTTATTTGGGTCTTCTCATTTTTAATTGAATTGTTTGTTTTTTTTACTATTAAACTGTATAAATTCTTCATATATTTTGGATATTAATCCCTTACTGAATATATCATTTACAAATATCTTCTTCCATTCAGTAGGTTGCTTGTTCTTTTTTTTTTTTGATGCTTTCCTTCACTGTACAAACAGTACATTTATTTTGATGTAGTCCCAATAATTTATTTTTGCTTTTGTTTTTCTTGCCTGAGGAGACATATCTAGGAAAATGTTGCCACAGCCATGTCAGGGATATTATTTACTTTTGTTTTCTTCTACGATTTTTATGGTTTTCAATAAGGAAACCATAAAACTTCCATTTCTAAGCTTCCAAATTTAGGTCTTTAATCCATTTTGAATTTATTTTTGTGTATAGTCTTAGAAAGTGGTCCAGTTTCATTATTTTACATGTGGTTGTCCAGTTTTCCCAGCATCATTATAAATGTCCCATTTTTTAAATCAAAAGCTAAATATATTTTATTTACATAATAAAATATGAAAAATATATTAAGTTACTATTTCTGAAAGCCTGACTATTCATTGACAAAGAAAGATATAATTTCATGGGCACCTGGGTGGCTCTGTTGGTTAAACATCCAATTTTGGCTCAGGTCATGATCTTGCGGTTTGTGGGTTCAAGCCCTGCACTGGGCTCTGTGCCGGTGAATGGAGCCTGCTTGTGACTCTCTCTCCCTCTCTGTCCCTTTCCCACTAGTGCTCTCTCTCAAAATACATAAAAATAAAAACTTAAAAAAAAGATAATTTCAAAATGTCAATAAACTGCATGTTTGTCTGTTCTGATGTCATCTTTTCTCACCTGTCTTCAAAGTAAAAAACAAATATTCACAAAGCTTACAAGGACCTGATTAAAGTTATAAAATAAAAATACTGTAACAGAGAGAGAGGCATAGTATGAAGGGCTTATTCTTCAATTAAACTCACATACCTAACACATAAAAAAACCAATCCTTTTTTTTTAAAGTTTATATATTTTTGAGAGAAAGCTCAGATGAGTGGGGGAGGGGCAAAAAAAGGGAGACAGAGGATCTGAAACAGGCTCTGCACTGACAGAAGAGAGCCTGATACAGGGCTTAAATTCAGGAACCATGAGATTATGACATGAGCCGAAATTGGATGCTTAATCAACCAAGTGAGCCACCTAGTACCCCCCAAAGTCAAACTTCTTAACAAGGCATTCAGTTAAAATCCCTCCCAATCTGGCCTTAGCCTCTCCCCAGACTTACTTTTTCTCATTCCAATTATAGCAGAATATTGGAACTGCCTATCTCCAGGTCTCTGGTTACAATTTAAAAGTCTGTCAGGAATATCCTAATGTACTTCTTTTATTTTGAAATTTTCCTCCATCTTTAGGTTCATCTCAAATTACTTCTCTCATCCTTGTAATCAGAATTAATCATTTTAACCTCTATAATCCCAGATACATACCTGAATTATACTAGTTCTTTCATTTAACAATATACACTGAGTTGCCTAATATGAGCCAGGCAATGCTCTAAGGCTGAGACTACCAAGGTAAATTAGACTGACAAAGAACTTAATATAAGTACTCATCATAGTCTAACTTGTATTGTATTTAGTTATTTAAACACCCATTCTTCCACCAATTTGGGAGATGATGAAGTCAAGGTCCACATTTCTTTAAAGAACAATTTGACCACAGTGAGCACCTATCATATTATCTTTAGAATGGCAGCAAATGGTTTTAAGATCTGGCTTTGGGGGTGCCTTGGTGGCTCAGACAGTTAAGAATCTGACCTGATTTCAGCTCAGGTCATGATCTCACAGTTCATGATCTCTGCACTGACAGCACAGAGGCTGCTTAACATTCTGTCTCTTCCTCTCTGCCCCTCCCGTTTGTACTCTCTCGTTCTCAAAATAAATCCACAATGACAAAAAAGATATGGCTTTGTCATTTCCCTCTGCTCATACTCTCTCCCAAAATAAGTAAACAACAACAAAAAAGATATGGCTTTGTCATTTACTGACACTGTGAATTTGAATAGAGCACTTCTAATTCTCTTTTCTCTTATGTGAAATGGAGGTTAGAGTATCTGTCTTATATAAAAAATTTTAAAGGCCAAGTATGTTTTGAACTATGAAAGTCGAAAAACACCTACTAAACTAAATAATAATAATAACAACAACAATAACAGCAATAGTAGTAAATAATGTTTCTACTTCTATGAAACTGAATTATAGCTGGGCCATTGCTTTGCCTTTATGAACAGGGAGTAGCTATTCACAGACTAAAGAAACGAATGCGAAATATTAAGAAATTAAGGCACAAAGTCCTTCATTAGCATAAATGTAGATGGAGATTTATTTTTTGCTGGTAGTATTTCACCAGCTGATGGCCTACACTTATTTTCCCAGTTAGGTTTAGATGTATCTGCTACGTAACCCTGTCTGATGTAACATTTTGGGTTCAGAGAAAGAGAACCACTAGGAATTAATTATATATGTAAAGCGTTTGTTAGAGTGATTTGATCTTATGTAATCATGGGAGCTGGTTAAATGGTCTTGGTAAATGATGATGTAGTTTGAAGACCACAGGGAAGGGAGCTGAGAAGGGAAGACAGGAAAGCAAGGACATACTGACATCCAGGAACACAAGCTGTGACCCACAAGGATGGACTCATTTCAGTTCTCACTGCCTCCAACGTGGATGAAATGGGTGTCCTTCAGGAGACGCTAGTACACTTCATCATTGTGGTAAACATATCTCTGGCACAGAGGTAAGAGCAGCCAAAAAAGGAGACAGGCCAAGGTGCAGCAGGTGCGGCCAGGCTGCCGTTTCATGCCAACAAGGTGAGCCAGTAAGCAAGCAACATGTGTGAGATAAAAGTGCCTGCCCCAATAGTCCTGAGGTTTATAAAAAAAAAAAAAAAGGCTGCTGCTTCACTTTTACCCTCCAAATCTCATGAGAAATTGTCTCCGGTGGCCACTCAACTGGAAACATTCAAAGAGGGAAATTCTGGGAATAACAGTTTATCTGAGCCAAGCTGACAATGTAGCAAAACCACTGCAGTCCACCCCTGTGGGCTTGTCACCCATACACTTCTCTTTAAACAATACTTAATTCCCAAATGGAGACAATAACACAGTTATGCTTTTGTCTGACATGGTAGAAATATCCTGTATAACAAACATGATAGCCCTTCCCTGTAAGAGGATATAAAGTCCTTTTCTTTGTCTTTGGGAGATATTTATTGTTCTTCTGACTGACTCACACTCCCCTTTGGTATCCTATAACTTAAATATGGAGATATAAAATTAACTATTATTAACATGTCTTACATTAGATGGTAGAGATATGACACAGTGGAAAGAGTATACATAAACAGTGGTTTATGTAAACAAATATTCACGTAAGAAGAAGGAATTAATATTTATATAATAACTACTAAAGCACTCATTTCTGTAACTGGTAACTTGGTCATGGCTGGTATTAACCAAGTCAGTTGTTTCAGGACGAATGAAAACATGGTAAGACCAGTGAAATCATGAAGCAGACTTGCTTTGCTGTGAAGTGAGTTCATTAGTCACAAGTGATGCTGTGTGAAACACCGTGATTGTGGAAAGGCATTCTGTAAGACCACGGATAGTGGTTTTAGCAGAAACACTGGGAGCAAGGAAGGCAAATCTATATCTAGAGCAAATGTCTACTCCATTGAGAACACAGCCTGTCATCTCCATGATGAAGAGGTCCAATATAATCAACTTGCTAGTCCTCTTGGGAAATGTTGCCACAGAGAAGTTTCAGTGCTGTATCCAAATCCACCTTAGTGAGTAGAAATCCATGTTGTTGATACCAATGCATAACCTCTGTCTGGTAGCACCAGGCCCTTTGTTCACGAACCAGAATAGTGGTTCTGCTTCTCTGAACCCTAACTAATGAATCTGGTACAGGGAACAAAATCTTAAGGGCAGGTTCTCAATTGGTTCTGGGTTACCTGAAATTGGTTCTCTCATCTTGCTTTTATAATAGAATTCTATATTTATATTTAAAATGTTGAAAGTACCTACACAAAATTGAATGAACTTTTTGATGACAAATACAAACAAGGGTATTCGGCTTGTACTTACTAAAGACTGAATCAACATGTTAAGACAACTTTTCTGAATCTCAGGAGGTACATTTGCAAAACTTCTCTCAGACCAAAACCTTGCAAAATGCTTTACAACCCACCTGTTAAAAATTAAAAGAATCCAAGTTAGAAAAATGAAAATATTTTGAATTATAATATTCAAACAATACTTTTATTTTCAGTGATATAAGTTGTACATATACATATGATGACTAACTTACCATTAATTTTGTGAACTCTATGATGGACTTAACTGTCCTCCTTTTTCTGTAAACATATATGTTAATTCTACTTTAAGTCCTATGCATAGCTTTTAACATAAATAACCATATTTCAGTTAAAATAAAATAGATGCCAAGCATCTTGAGTAATATCTAAGTCAATGAATACTTCTCAATTGTTACAACTAGTTAAACATTAAGTTGTGCAAAATGAACCCAAAAAAATAGGCCAATTCCAAATTTTCCCAGAAAATTAAGAGAAGAGAACAATATCTCCATATTAATAGCATTGATACTACTTCAAATCACTTACTTCATGCAGTCAGCAAAAAGACTGTCCACTCCAACTGAATGAGCAATAATCAGGCATTCTAATACAGACGCCAACGTTCTGGGAATAGGCTAAAATTGATAGAAAACACCACATGTATTCTTTTTCAACTCTCAGAGGCTAAAAGTATTTGGTTCATAAAGATGATGTGATTTATACACCTCAACTGCAGAAGAAATGTGCATAATTCAAAAGTCTGTTCTTTTAAAACAGAGTATCATTGACAACCTTTAGTTTTTAAATCTTGTTTATTCATTTTTGAGAGAGAGAGACAGAATGTGAATGGGGTAGGGGCAGAGAGAGAGGGGGACACAGAATCCAAAGCAGGCTCCAGGCTCTGAGCTGTCAACACAGAGCCTGACACAGGGCTCAATCCCACAAACTGCGAGACCATGACCTGAGCCAAAGTTGGACACTTAACCAACTGAGCCACCCAGGCACCCCGACAACCTTTAGTTTTCTAGAATAGCATTTGTGCTCTCTTAGCTGCCAGAATAAACACAAGTTTTATTTTAATTACATTTAGCTTATTTTTTAAAGAAAAATAGTATAACTTCTAGCATATCACACTGCAATGCAACCATATGATCTAATCTGCTTCCTAAAGTATATATATAACTCTAAGTGCATGTGCAATGGGAAGTGCTACTCTGACCTCAGACAAAATGATAGAAAGTAATTAGGTAATACTTCTATAAAATCAATTTTTTAATTAATTTTATATTTATATTTAATTTATATTAATTTTTTGTATTTTTAAAAGCTCATATATGGAAGTAACTAACTAAAACAACAAAAAAAGGAGATATAAGTAGTGACAACAACTCATTGCTCTTGATGTTAAGCCTCCTTGCTACATATTGCCCATATCACTTATTTTCAGGTTTTGGATTATTCCCTAAGCATATCTATTGCCTATTAGGGTGAACAGAGTTCAACTTTTCTTTGTATACATTCATTTGTTGTAATGTGGGGTTTATATACTTAATAAAGATCATCAATCAGCCAATTTGTGCATGTGGTCTCTAAGTTTAACTTTCTGATTCCCTTGCTCTCAGAAGAGCAAAAGCTTCTTTAGAATTACATCCAGGGTAGCCTTTCTAATAAGGTCAGTGATTTGCAACTTCTAAAATTATGAACTGCTATTAATTTGTGTTTCTAATACACTTCTCCTAAAAGTACTACATCAGTGTTCAATAAATTGAATGTAAATATTTTGCTTTGCATATTAAAAAACTGGTTATTCCTTTTATTAACTGGAGGTACTCTAGGCTATTCTAAAGTCAAAAATGCTCAGCTGATTAAGCATATGTCTCTTGATTTCAGCTCAGATCATGATTTAATGGTTTGTGAGTCAAGCCCCACACTGGGCTCTGTGCCAATGGTGTGGAGCCTGCTTGAGATTCTGTATCTCCATCTCTCTGCCCCTCCCCAGCTTGTGGGCTCTCTCTCTCAAAATAATAAAAAAAGAAGTAAAATAAATAAAATAAAAAATGGCTATTACTATATAGATTAGACAGCGATAATTCTACCAAGTTAAATAATTTGCTTTTCTGAACCACTTCAGACAAGAGTATCAAACTTCTGGAAAGAAACTACTGGTATAAACATAAAAACACTCAGAAGTCTTAAAAATTATAAAAGTAAACATAAGAGTTAAAAAGTCCAGGAATCTGGGGTGTCAGGGTAGCTCATTTTGTTTAGCATCCAACTCTTAATTTAGGCTCATGTCATGATCCCAGGGTTGTGCGATAAAGCCGTGTATCAGTGTGGACCCAGCTTAAGATTCTCTCTCTCCCTTTGCCCCCCTCCCTAGCTCATGCTCTCTCTAAAATAAAAATACAAAAGTAAAAAATTTAAAGATTCTCTCTCTTTCCTTTGCTCTCTCAAAAAAAAGAAAAGAAAGGAAAAGAAAGGAAAAGAAAAGAAAAGAAAAGAAAAGAAAAGAAAAGAAAAGAAAAGAAAAGAAAAGAAAAAGGTCCAGCAATCTAATTTAGGAATAACCAGTTCTTTACAACACAAAGTCCATTAATTGATGTATAAGAATAACTTCCAGGGGTGCATGGGTGGCTCAGTCGGTTAAGCATCCGACTTCGGCTCAGGTCATGATCTCGCGGTTCATGGGTTTGAGCCCCACATCGGGCTCTGTGCTGACAGCCAGCTCAGAGCCTGAAGCCTGTTTCGGATTCTGTATCCTCCCCTCTCTCTGACCCTCCCCTGCTCACGCTGTCTCTCTCTCTCAGAAATAAATAAAACATTAAAAAAAAAAGAATAATTTCCATAAAAAATATTAAGATATAAAGTAACTTGCTGCTTAAAGCAGAGACTAATGAACTATAGTTGTGGGCCAATCTAGCCCACCACTGTTTTTGTGAATAAAGTTTTACTGCAATACTGCTATGATGTTCCTTTACATGTTGTCTACAGTTGCTTTTGTTCCACAACAGCAGAGCTGAATAGCTGTGACAGAGAAGAGCCCATAAAGCCTACACTATTTGCTGTCTGGCCTTTTACAGAAAAGGTTTACTGACCACTGGCTTAAAAGGTTACTTTAACTCTGAGAATTTCACCTATATAAAAATGCTAACTCTCAAGTATTTTGTAACAGGATGACTGACCTTTAGTCATTTTCAAAACCTGCTTGCAGAATTTGGGAAGAGATATATTTAAATCACTACCTAAGTTATGCTTTTAAAGATGTGGCAAAAAAGGGGCACCTAGTTGGCTCACTTGGTTAAGCATTTGGCTCTTAGTTTCAGCTAAGGTCATGATCTCATGGTTTTTTGAGTTCAAGGTCCACATCCAGCTCTGCAATGGCACTGTGGAGCCTGCTTGGAATTCTCTCTCTCTCTCTCTCTCTCTCTGCCCCTTTTCTGTGCACACGGTCTCTCTCAAAAATAAATAAACCTGAAAAAAAAAAAGAAGCGCTGAAAAATATATAATGTAAACCTCATTGTAATTGTATAAATGAAGTCCAAAATTTTTAATTGTGTAAAAGGTAAAATTGTGAAGTTAATGAAATGACTAATGCTTGTCAGGTGTTTCAGGGCCAGTTACCCATTATTTTATATCAAAATTTGTATTACTGTGCAGTGTGTTACAATAGGCTTACCTTATGTAAGAAACTGGCAAGAAACTACACAATTGAGATCTAGAAGTTAAATTTTTTTAATGCTTATTTATTTTTGAGAGAGAGAGACAGAACATAAGCAGGGAAGGGGCAGAGAGAGAGGGAGACAGAGAATCTGAAGCAGGCTCCAGGCTCTGAGCTGTTAGCACAGAGCCGGAAGTAGGACTCAAACTCACACATGGTCAGGAGACCATGACTTGAGCCAGTCAGATGCTTAACTAACTGAGTCACCCAGGTGCCCTTGAGATCTAGAAGTTAAAATTATATTTTCAGACATATATTTGTAAAGTTATACATTATAGAAATATGTAAAGCAAAAGTTTAAAGATCAAGCAATAAAAACAAAAATTATTCTCTCAAATGTGTTACCACAATAATAGATATTAAAACAAGTAAAATAAAGTAAAAAAAGTTTTCAACAAAGTACCATATTAATAATCTATTTAAAATTACATTTTATGTTGTTTTAATGTTAACAAATATGCCTTTTGTGTTTTATAAATTAAGGGAATTATTGAAAGTAAAATGTAAGAAGCTGCATATAACCTATGTATACTTATACTAAAAACGAGAGGCGATGGTCCAAAGACTGTCCATAAAAGAGATTATTTTTAAAATGATAGCTGTCTGAAAACATACATCTGTCCTTCTCTGAGTTATTTCACTCAGCATAATACCTTCCAGTTCCATCCACGTTGTTGCAAATGTCATGATTTCATTCTTTCTCATTGCCAAGTGGTATTCCATTCTATATATAAACCACATATGTTTTCACTCATATGCGGATCTTGAGAAACTTAACAGAAGACCATGGGGGATGGGAAGGGGAAAAAACAATAGTTACAAACAGAGAGGGAGGGAGGCAAAACACAAGAGACTCTTAAATACAGAGAACAAACTGAGGGTGGATGGGGTTGGGGGGAGAGGGAAAATGGGTGATGGGCATTGCGGAGGGCACTTGGGATGAGTAGTAGGTGTTGTATGTAAATCAATTTGACAATAAATCATATTTAAAAAATAAAATAATAAATAATAAAAAGAAAAATAAATAAAATGTTAGATGTAATTGATGTCTTGAGGAGTCTCAGTTCAGAGGAGATACTAACATAAAACTGTTTTCCCAGATAGTGCTGCCAACTATGCTGTGTCAGTTTCTCCTTCTTTCCATCCCTTCATGACATTATAGGTAAATTCCAGTATGTTCTTTTATTTTTCTGGTACTGAAATCAGCACAGTACTGTTTAAACACCTATCTTACATCTAGCCTTACATCTTCCTCTCCCCCATCACTGGTTACAGTTATAGTTGAGGAGATATGGAATCGGGAGTAGAGCATAGTCTGGTCTCTTCCTGCTCCTCCATTTTCTTGGTCTAACTTCAGTGGCAGAGGGCTATGGATGGCCATATAAATAACCAGACACAGCATGGAAGTAGGTTGATGTCACTGAGTTTGCTCTAATTAAGATGTTGATGGCCTTTGCTGATGAGTCTTTTAGGAGCAGACTACATGTCACCCTAGCGTTTCAGTGGATAAAGATTCATGATGCACAGTGCTAGCATCATTTGGCCCTGTACCAGCAACCTCTAATCTTCATAGAACCACTAAGGTCCTCTTCCCTCCCTGCATACCAGGTGTAACTGGGGTGTGGAGTGGACTCCCTATACTTTTCTTTCTTTTTTTTTTTTTAAAGATTTTATTTTTAAGTAATCTCTACACCCAATGTGAGGCTTGAATTCACAACACCAAGATCAGTAGTCGCACAGTCTACCAACTGAGACCACCAGGTGCGCCCTTACTCTTTTCTATACATGACAAAAGCTATTGTCCTTAGTCACCAAACTAGTACTGGCTTCTCCCTTTAAAAATCTCCACATTTAAGGGTACTCTCACTGGTTTCTGAGGCATATTCCCAGGCTCTATCAAGAAATCTCTTACATTTTCTTTTACTCTTTAATGGAAGCTCCAGAGTGGGCTGATTTTATAGATGTGGCATATGAGGATAAGACATATCTCCTTATTTACAGATACCTTCTATCTTTATTTTTTATCAGGTATGCTTGGATCTCTTTCCTAACTTTCACTTTGCTGGGAAGATGAGGGAAGCAGACGAAAGAGAAGAAAATTCTTTCATCAGAATTCTTCACTTTCTACAAAGTTGAGGATACCACAGACTGCCCTCCTTCTTCTAGTTTCCTTACTTCTAGAGGCTGAAATAAATGATTGATTAAACATAGCTGAGGAGTTTGACATTTCTCATTAAACCCTGGGTGGCAGTGGTGGTGGTGCTATACGCAATTGTTCATGGCTCTCTTAGTACATGGGGTGCTTCTTCAGTTACAACTTATATAGAGGTAGGGAAGTCCTACCCAACACAAAAACATAAAATTTAAGTGTTATTTAAATTATTAAAATTACCTAATTAAAATCCATACAATGCATACTATTGCCTCAGGCACCCAATAAGAAGGGAATATTGATGTAAAACAATTATTTTAAGATTCATTTTTTTGTTGATTATAAAAGTAATACATGACCACTGTAGAGAATCTGGAAAATGAAAAATAAGTAAATAAAAAATAACCTATAGTCATAGAGTAAATTAAAACAATGGAGAATCTAAGAATAATGTATAAAATGGCATTTGTAAAAATGTCTAGTAGATCTTTCTTTAGACAATAAACTTACATTTATATAAACTAAACTTAAAAGTTAGTGTTTATACTCCACCTGCTGAGAAAAGAAATATATTCCATCCCAAGTAGATGCTATAAAGAAGCGTGACAGGAAGGAAGAGTGTACTTTCAGGGAAAAGAACCAATGAAACATTTGTGATAAATGTAGTTTTTTTCTTTACACGTATTTATTTTGAGAAAGAGAGAGTGAGAATGCATGCATGCAAACAGGGGAGGACAGGGAGCCAGGGAGAGAGAGAATCCCAGGCAGGCTCCACAATGTCAGTGCAGAGCCCAATGTAGGGCTTGATCTCAAAAACTGAGATCATGATCTGAACCAAGATTAAGAGTTGGACGCTTAATTGACTGAGACACCCAGATGACACTCTGATAAATGTGTTTTGTTAATGGAGAAGGTAACTATGGTTGCTGACTTCATTTCTCTTAGCTCTAAACCCTGACTCAGTCCCAGATGCACACCCCACTTTTGAATTATAAAGGATACGCCTATAGCCTTTCAATAAACTCCATGTCTATTTTATTTTACTTAAATGATTGGAATTTGTTTTTTTGCAAGCATATCATATGAGAGTTCCTGTTAATTAAATTGACAGTATTCTTAAGATTCAAAGCATTATTCACTATCAGAGTTAAAAATCTATTAGGTAATAATGGGTGACTTTAAGTGCTGGGTAAAAGATTTCTGAGACTCAATAATTACCTTCTGAAAGAAATTACAGTAATCTCTTCTTAAAATATAGATTGCTACTTCTTTTAATCCTTCTAGTCCATACATATCAGCCATATTGAGTATCTGACTAAAATAAAAATAGACTGTTAATTCTCCAATTGAAAAACCAAGGACTAATACACAGTAATGTACTAATAATTATAGCCTGTTTAAAAAAATAATAACCTGAATTATTTTAACTCTTTCTGTTCTCCATACTAGATATCCTTTATGGATAACAAAAAGGACACAGGTCAAAGGTTGAAAGCACTGTCACATGACTTGGCTAGTGGAGAATAACATGAAGTAAATTTGGAGATGTTTAAATTACCCTCATATTCTGAGTCACATATTTAGCAAAGTCTAGGAATCTGCTTCAAAGGCTGTAAAAGTTATAAAGCTCTTTGCAACAATCTGTATAATAAAAACTTGGGAGCAGTGCAATTAATTGATGCTTATCATATTGAAAATTCTTACAAATGAATCTAAGATTGAAAACAGTATCCAATGCCTCAGTAAATTTCCATTGCTTCTTTCATTTGGCAAGAATTTCCAAGCACCACACTTACATTAGGTACTTAGAAAAAACCTACAAGCCTTGAGAGCATGATACAATTTCCTGTAGGTTTCCAGGGGAAGAAGCTTCAGTACTTAATCCCTCTGACTCATGACACTTTCCCCCCCAAATCACACTTATTCAGTTTGTAATTTAAAAAAACCAATGACTATTCAAATTAAAAAGCAGCCTTCATTTGTTTGGTATTAAAACAGCAATAAAAGAAGACATCCAAAAATTAGAAGAGCAAGGTAGATTTTATTCTCTACTATGATTTCAGCGCTTAGATGGCATTTCACTAAAGAGCACTTAAGAACCACTGTTATTCTTTAGAATGTCTATATTCCTAAAGTAATTTTAAGGTTTTTCTTTTTCCTTTTCTTTTGCTGTTTAAAAGAGTAATTCTAAAATTTGAAAATAAAGTAGTAAAATAATTGTTCAAAATTTGATAAAGATTCAATTTTACTTTATAAAAACTTGTCTTTTTTTTTTCGAAAACAGATATAAGGTCTTTCTAACAAAATTTGAGTCAAATGAAGACTTTTCTTAATTTTATTACTGTGAGTTGCTAGATTATCTTTTCTTCTAAGTAAGACAACTTACTGTTTTTAGATATTCCCTAAATACACATGATATAGCAAAATAATGAAACTGAAACTTCTACTTCCTTGACACTTTGAAACAAAGCTCAGTAAAGAAAAAAACAAAACAAAACAAAAAAAAGCCCCCAAAGCTCAATAAAGCAGACACCACAAAGTATCAATACTTTTGTATTTAAAATGATTAAAAAATAATACATACCCAACATTAGCTTTGTCTGGAAAGTCCAAAGTTCCTCCATATATAAAATACATCATAACATTCATTTCTACATGGTTTATACTGAAATATAAAAGAAAACCAAATTCAAATCCAGAAATAATTAAGGTGTAACTTGTATCAATGATACATTCTATTGTCTCATAAAATTTTAGCTAAAATAAAGTTTTAATCTCACTTTTATCTGAAGAATATATTCTTCAAGTAACATCCATACAGTTATTCCATTAATTTAAAATGAAGCAGCTATAGATTTTTATATGTTATAAAATATTATTAGTATGTTATTCAAATCACTAATTATTTGTTAAGCATCTTCTATAATGAACTTTTAGAGTTAGAAGGGGTCTGAGAGGTCACAGTCCAACCTCTGGCCTATTAGGAAATCCTCTCCTCAGCATCACTGACAAATGGCCTCTGGTCTTCTTAAAGCCTCTGATGAACAACTCTATTCACTAAAAAGATCTTGTTATGCTACACAGATTTCTTAATTTGTAATACCTATACAGCATCTCTAGCTTGACCAACATCCTCATTACACAGATGAAAAGATGCAACCTAAAGAAGTAGTCTGGAGTGGTAACTTCTATGTCCTACTGACTACTGGATCCCAAACTGAGTTCATGGCCTCCTTCCTCTTCCCCACCTCTCCTAGTACCCCAGATTCATTCTTTTTTCTGCTGTTCCTATTTTGTTCATAGCACTGTTATAGGGCTTCTTGCATCTGGTTCATGGACAACAACCACTGGTCAATGGTCCAGAGGAACCCAAGATGAGAGGTAATGTGATTTCTTTTTTTCCTTTCTTCTCTGCTGAATGAGTTTGAAGCTGGATTGGAAAAAGTACCTCTGCTATCCAATTTCAGACTTTCTTTCAAGTGGGTTGTCAAAGAAGAGACACAGTAAGCAAGTCAACTTTGGCTCTTACCTTAACACACATTTTTCTGCTTTAAGAGTTTTTATCAATAATAAAGAAAATGTTTTCTTCAACTATTGACTCTTTCATATTATTCTGAACAGGAAGAAGTACATAATTTATTACCTCTCCAAAAACCTCTCAGCATCTAGATTATCATCTAGATACCTAAATTAGAGCATGAGCTTCATCTTAATCCTCTACGCAGTGGAATCAGGGTGGGAACAGTGCTGATAAGACTCCCATTGTTTGCTAAGCATAGTATCTAATATCTGCTAAAAGTAAGAAAAAAGGGAAGAAAAGAAAAGAAATGGAGTTCCACAGAGCAGGACTCAGAAAGGTGCTTGATTCTTTTTTTTTTTTTTTATGTTTAATCTCTGAGCTGGCAGTCAGCACAGAGCCCGACGCGGGGCTCGAACCCACGAACCGCGAGATCATGACCTAAGTGAAAGTCGGACGCTTAACCGACTAAGCCACCCAGGCACCCCGAAAGGTGCTTTATTCTATGGTCTTATACAACATATGCTCAAGACATATTTGAAGAATGTTTAATGAATGGCTTACTAGGGCACTTATAGCATTACCCTAAACCCTTCTGAGGAATACGGAGTTGAAAATATAGAAGTATTTTTAAATTCATTTAATACATATTTACTGGCCCCCTACTATGGCTAAGTACTGGTGTCTGGTGATTCAAAAACTCCACATCTTTAATACTTAGGAAAAAAAGTCAAATCCATATATACTATGGATATGGTAAGATTTGATCTCAGAATAATCATGTCATATTATCTACAGTCTGCTAATCTAAAACACTAGCATAATTACTAGGTATACTAGTCCATGCACTTTCTGTCAAAATTTCAAGAGCCATTCTTATTACTGTTAATGAGGATTCGTCATTTGTGGTTAAATATTAGTTTCTTTCCAGACCTGACTTTTTAAGCAAAAGATAATAATGAATAAATAAAAACAATAGTTTTATTAAACTAAGTAGCAACATCCAGACATTTGGACCTATATATCAATATATAATTATAAAAGCAGCAAGAAAGCATTTTCCCTCCATTTTATGGATGTTTTATTAAACTGCATTCTCATTACAGTGTTGTAACTCACTTGTACTTTGTATTTATAAAAACATGATCAAATGACCTAGAAAAACAACAAATCATCATTTTGATAGACCACAGTTTAAATGGAAAGATTGAAACCACTATCTCTCTTTAAATGTTATCAGAATAAAAGCTTTTAGAAGATGAAAACATTACATATATTCAGTGAAGAAAGCCCTATAAGAGGACAGAGCTCTAAGATCAGAGAATAAACATACACCTAGTCTACTAAAATCTCTGTGCTTTATGTGTGCTTCCTAAAGTTTTAGGGTCTTGTGTACACGGACTAAGGTAACATAGGAACTCATTCGTTCATTCACATTCAATTGTTTACTGAATAATAGGCTCTATTCTAGACCTTAAGGATACAAGAAGCTTTCATTCTAGAGGGAGGACAGGGACAGTAAATATGTAAACAAATATATATAAAGAACATATTTTTAACAGTAAAAAGTGCCATGAAAACAACACAACACATAATATTAAAGAGGGTAAATGGACAGGTGGGTTGTACTTCAGGTGGGATAGTCTGGAAAAACCCAGGGGCCAGATCATAGAGGGTCTTACAGGTTTGTGGTAAAGAGTTCGTTTAATTCTCACTGCGATGAGAAGGCACAGAGCAATTTTAGTCAGAAGAGATATACATATATCTAATTTACATTTCAAAAGATCATTCTGAAAATTTAGTGTAATCCCAGGAATCTCTCAAGGGAGATGAGAAAATCCAGATTTATGTTCCAAAGCCCCAAGCTACCAATGTAAGACTTCTATTTATATAAAAATGGAAATATGTGCACTTATAGAAATACTGGCTGTGGTTCAATCTCCAGTATAGGATGTGGAAAATTTTCCCCTTTGTCCACGAAAACTGGAGAACTTCCACCTTTCAACACTGGGGCACAGGTAGAGCTAAGATTACAGGACTCTACTATTCCTACGTCAATTTACCGAAGGCTGTCCCTCTTGAAAAATATCATGTGGATTATAGGTCTATGAGTTACCAACTCATTAAAAACTGTAATTCTTTTCTGTGAGAACAGACAGGATTTTCATTCTAATCTACTGCAGAAAACATCCTGCAGACATCCAACAGTGGCTCAGTTCCAAAAAAGGCTGCTGATCAAGCAAAAGCAGGCATTGCTGTCCTGATATTAGTAATGGCCCTTACTTGAACCCATTTCTCTCTAGAAAATGAGAACAATCTAATCAAGGGAAAAAAGAAAAGACAAATATTAATAAGCACTATATATTACATACCAAGCACTATATCTCATTTCATCCTTTCAACCACTTCAGGAAACTCTGGGAAGGTAAACAATGTCCCTAAAGTCATGTAACAAGTTAGGACTAGACACTGGACTGCCTATACTGACACCAAAGTCCATGGTCTTTTTACTATACGACATTACCCATGCAAACACCTACCAAAGTACACAATACAAGCTCATGTGAAAAAAGAATTTGTTTTGTAGATTACTTTATTATAATATAAAATTTTTTTAAAGGTGAGGTTTTATAAAAGTGGAGTTCCTAAATCCCTTTTAGCCTCAAAATTCTTAAATTCCCTTTAGCCTTCCTATGGCTTTATATCCTACGATACTAACATCATTTTAGGTAGTAATTTGACACAGTCAATTTGATACGTGGTACAAGAGGGAAAAGCAAAATGTATTGTGTGATGACAAGAAAGGATATGGATAAAACCCAGTATTTGTCAGGAGAAACTTTCTTCTTTCATTTTAGTATTAGAAAAACTTGCTTTACCAAACAAGATAAAACAGTCGAGCCAAAAAGAAATGTATCCTTATTTCCAATGTGAGATTTCCAGCAGTAAGTCACCGCTGCTGATCTAGTAGCTATAGGAAAAGTGAACCAGTGAGGAAAAGAGCCTTGCTTATCACAATCGAAGTGATAGGAAAATACTGTAAGGGGAGTGAGCCCTATCACTGCTGTCACTACTACAACATATTTTTTATTTTAATGACATTTTCTTTAGTATAGCTGACACACATGTTACTTAAGTTTCAAGAATACAACACAGTGATTCAACAACTGTATATGTTACACTACGCTCACATCAAGACACTAGCTACCATGTGTCATCATGCAACACTATTATAATACCATTGGCTATATTCCCTATGCTGTACCTTTTATTCCTGTCACTTACTCTTTCTATAACTAGAAGCTTGTATCTCCTACTCCCCTTCACTCATTTTGCCCACTCCCACCCCCTCCACCTCTGTCAGTCATCAGTTCTCTGTATTTATGGGTCTGTTTCTGCCTTTTGTGTGTTTATTCATTTGTTTTGCTTTTTAGATTCCACATATAAGTGAAATCATATGATATCTGTCTCTAATGACCATTCACCAACTTTAGTAGCTTGATCAAGGGAAAGCCAAATTAAACTCTGAAACAAGTTTGGCTACTTCTATTTGGCTTTCCCTTGAGCAAGCTACTAAAGTTGGTCAGTGGTAGTCAGGCCATATTATAACGGGAGATATTCATCTATCCCATCCATCATAATCAAGTATGGAAAATTACAGATAAGAGAGTAGAGACCAGTAATTGATGCTACTACTTTCTTATCTACTAACCTCTTAATAAATAAACTTCATCTTTAAAAGCTTATATGTTTTGAATGTTTAATCTGATCTCTCATGAGGGCTGATTAAGGACTGCCTTTATTCCTATAGCTAAACTCAGAGGTCATCTTAAACAATATAAAAGATAAAAGCAGAGCAGTTTTGGTTGAAGGGGCAGACCTTCCCATATAGTTTTCCCCTCAGATCCCAATTCCCTGCCATGTGTTTCCTAACATACTACCAAGAACTTTAGGGTCCTATGGGATAAAACTTGAAAATCAAGGATTTAAACAGTGGAGAAGAGCATGCATTAGCTCAAGAATACATACCAATGGGAAACTTGGTATGTATCACTCAAATTCTGTAGTGACTGTGGTGGAATGGACACTGAATTACTTATCAAAAACCATGTGATTTATATTCAGCATAAGCACTTATTTACCAGGTGACTCCAGGAAGACATTTAACTTAACTGATCTTGTTTTTACTCATCTGCTATAAATGAATTCACCTGCTCTCTCAAAGACTGATTCTAAAAATCAAAGGGCATAGTAAATGTGGAAGAAGCCCAGAAAAAACATGTCCCTCCTGAGGACAAATCTACTTGGGAAAGGAAGAAAGAGCTATATAATAGATATCAGATAGTAAAAACTGTCACTAAACCTACAAAGAACTAAGATTTCTTCTAAGAAAAAATGAGACATGTGCTTTCTGCAAATTACTTTCCCCTGCTGCAGAATGAGATCTCATAATCACTCTTCTTTTGACTTTTTCACAGAATCATGGGATTTTTTTAAAAATTTTTTTTAATGTTTTATTTATTTCTAGGAGAGAGAGAGAGACAGCGTGAGCAGGGGAGGGTCAGAGAGAGAGGCAGTCACAGATTGAAACAGGCTCCAGGCTCTGAGCCGGCAGTCAGCACAGAGCCCGACGCGGGGCTCGAACCCACAAACCGCGAGATCATGACCTAAGCAAAAGTCAGACGCCCAACCGACTAAGCCACCCAGGCGCCCCAGAATCATGGGATTTTTAATGAATGTCTAAAGTTGCACTTTGATTCAAACTAGTGTTATCTCTCCATTTAAATTTCTTTTTAATTCATTTCTAAGGAGAGTGGATTGATAGCTTTTTAAAATGATCTCTAAAATATCTAAAAGTTTCCAGAATTACACCAATGTAATTATCCCTAGGACTGGCACACTTAGAAAGACCCTAGCCTCTACTAGCACTATTTATTCAGCAGACATTTTAAATTCATAATAAAGGAAAATATCTTATCAGTAGATACATACACCTTTCAGATTGTTTTTCAATAGGGATAATGGAATTTCAAGAATTTCACCAACTGCTCCATCTATACATCCCTTTTATACAGGATAATGAACTCTTCAGCTTGGCATATAAAACCTTCCATAATCAGAAACTACCTGGTTGTCAGAGGCAGGGGGAAGGAGGATGGCTAAAATCGGTGAGGGTGGTCAAAAGGTACAAATTTCTAGTTATGAGATAAATAAATGCTAGGGATATAATTTACAGCATGGTGACTACAGTTAACAATACTATATTGTATATATGAAAGTTGCTAAGAAAGTAGATCTTAATATTCCTCATCACAAGAAAAATATATGAGGTGATAGATATCAACTACATTTATTGAGGTAATCATTTTGTAATATATACATACATCAAATCATGTTGTACAACTAAAACTAACACAGTATTTTTTATAAATTATATCTCAATTAAAATTTCTAAAAAAAAGTTAAAAGAGCAGTTCAGATGAAAAATAGGGAAACAGGGTTACTTAGATGTAAACATTATTTTTTTAATATCACCAAAGCAATTCAAGTTATGTTTTAATGCTGTATTAGTGAGAGACAGGAAAAACAGAAGAAAACAAATCTGCCATGTACAAGTATTTTATGCATGTGGAAGACAAATTAGAGAAGACCTTTATTTTAGTAGCAATAGTAAGTAAAAGGGTGGTGATTATATGTGAGTTTACATCCTCTATTATTTTCTTTATTACTATTTCATTAGTGTTTTTTATCAGTTTAAAAAACACACTGGAATAAAGGAATTCATAAAATTTCATATCATTGAAGTCACTAACGGTGACAGCTACTGAAGCTACATCCAAAAGATAGGCTGCAAAATACACTGTGATATATGTATTGAAACTGTGGTAGTATGAACAAAACATAATCTTCAAAAGGCCCTAGATGAAGAAAATGGGGGTAGAACCTTTTGCATGTGTTTCGTTTGTATTAAATGAATAAAATATGAAAAAAAAATCCCACATTATATATTCTTACAAGTCATGTTTCAAAATTCCACTTCTTACAGAGTGAAAAATTACAAAATGATAGGCATTTGGAGATCTGTTCTAGTTAGTGAAAGAACCAGATGATTATAACCAAGAAGATCCAAGATTATAGGTTAGGGTGACAAATAAATGGTTAAGAATTTATCAATAATTTCCATGCAACCATTGTCATGGAATTGCCACTATCACTATTTCATATCCAAGATTCTGGCCAAGATGCAGAGGTGAGAGGTTCCCTCAGAACTTCCAGGCAATTTTCCTACCCAGAAAACCCTCTCCCATACTGTATACTACAGACTCTCACAGTGATTATCTGTGACCAAGGGTCCTGTTTGGGGTGCCTGGGTGGTTTAGTCAGTTAAGCGTCTGACCTCGGCTCAGGTCATAATCTCGCAGTTTATGGGTTAGAGCCCCGCATCGGGCTCGGTGCTGACAGCTCAGAGCCTGAAGTCTGCTTTGGATTCTATGTCTCCCTCTTTCTTTGCCCCTCCCCTACACACTCTCTCTCTCTCTCTCTTTCAAAAATGAATAAACATTAAAAAAAGAAAGGATCCTTTTTATCATTTAAGGTACTAGTTTATCTCTTAATAACTACCTTAGCAGTTTATAAAAACTGCCACCAATTGTGTAGATTCACTACTGCCTCTGACAGGTCAACAAAATCCACACCTATCCAAATTATTCTTCAAACGAAAAAAAAGAAACTATCTTTTACATATTAAATATTTGTGTTTCCCCATTCAATGCAATTCCAATCAAAATTGCACCAGCATACTTCTCAAAACTAGAACAAACTATCCAAAAATTTGTATGGAACCACAAAAGACCCCGAATAGCCAAAGTAATCCTGAAAAATAAAACCAAAACGGGAGGGATCACCATCCCAGACTTTAGCCTCTACTACAAAGCTGTCATCATCAAGACAGTATGGTATTGGCACAAAAACAGACACATAGACCAATGGAACAGAATTGAGAACTCAGAAGTGGACCCAAAAGTATACAGCCAACTAATCTTTGACAAAGCAGGAAAGAATATCCAATGGAAAAAAGACAGCCTTTTTAACAGATGGTGTTGGGAGAATTGGGCAGCAACATGCAGAAGAATGAAACTAGATCATTTTCTCACACCATGCACAAAAATAAACTCAAAATGGATAAAGGACCTGAACGTGAGACAGGAAACTATCAACACCCTTGAGGAGAAAGCAGGAAACAACCTCCTTGACCTCCACCGCAGCAACTTCTTACTTGACACATCCCCAAAAGCAAGGGAATTAAGAGCAAAATAAACTGTTGGGACCTCCTCAAGATTAAAAGCTTCTGCACAGCCAAGGAAACAACCCAGAAAATTAATAGGCAACCAACGGAATGGGAAAAGATAGCTGCAAATGACATATCAGATAAAGGGTTGATATCCAGAATCTACAAGGAACTCACCAAACTACACGCCCGAAAAACAAACAACCCAGTGAAGAAACGGGCAGAAGATATGAACAGACACTTCTCCAAAGAGGACATCCAGATGGCCAACAGACACATGAAACGATGCTCAGCATCGCTCCTCATCAGGGAAATACAAATCAAAACCATACTGAGATACCACCTCACGCCAGTCAGAGTGGCTAAAATGAGCAAATCAGAGAACTCTAGATGCTGGCGAGGATGTGGAGAAACGGCACCCTCCTACACTGTTGGTGGGAATGTAAACTGGTACAGCCCCTCTGGAAAACAGTGTGGAGGTTCCTCAGGAAACTAACAATAGAACTCCCCTATGACCCAGCAATAGCACTGCTAGGAATTTACCCAAGGGATACAGAAATGCTGATGCATAGGAGCACATGGACCTCAATGTTCATAGCAGCACTCTCCACAATAGCTAAAACATGGAAAGAGCCTAAGTGTCCATCAACAGATGAATGGATCAAGAAGATGTGGTTTATCTATACCATGGAATACTACATGGCAATGAGAAACAATGAAATCTGGCCATGTGTAGCAACATGGATGGACCTTTGAGGGTGTTATGCTGAGCGAAATAAGTCAGGCAGAGAAGGACAAATATCATATGTGTGCACATATAGGAGGATTAGGAGGAACTTAACAGAGGACGAAGGGGAGAAGAAGGGCGGAAATGGTGGGGGAAAGGGAGAGAGACAAACCATGAGAGACTCTTGAATGCTGACAAAAACCGAGGACTGATGGATGTGGGGGGAAGGGGGGGATAGGCATGGAGGAGGGCACTTGTGGGGATGAGCACTGGGTGTTATGTGGAAACTAATTTGACAATAAACTATTTGTAAAAAAAAAAAAAAAAAAAATTGTGTTTCCCTAGCCACCAAATTCATATACTGAGCCCTAACTCCACAATGTGGCTATATATGGAGACAGGGGTTATAAGGAATTAAGGTTAAATTAGATAATAAGGTGGAGCCCTGCCCTGAGGTGCTAAAATAGAAGAATCACCAGAAAGCTCTCTCTCTCTCTCTCCCTCTACCTTCTTTTCACCTCCCCTTGCCCTCATGCACTAAGGGAAGGCCATTAAGCACACACACAGAACAAGCTGTCTGCAACCCAAGGTAAGAGCTCTCACAAACCTTGCTGGTACTCTGATCTTGCCATATTGTGAGAAAATAAATTTCTGTTGTTTAAGCCACTCAGTAGTGATATTTTGTTATAGCATCCTGGGAAGACTAACATGCTATCTCTATTACTAAATGTTCCCTACTATCTTTCATTTTCAGAAGATGTACTTCACTGAATTCCATAACATGAGAAACATTTTATTGAATATATGGAGAAATCAGATTCATAAAAGTGTTCTATATGAAGTATTATTTGCAGTTGAGCTGCCTTGTAAAAATTATGCTTACCCTTGAAGAGTAATAAACTTTTGGGAGCTTTCAGCCCAACAGCCACTGAGCATTGCCGCAAAATAACTGGATCTGGCACTTAAAATGGCTCTAAAGGAAAAGGGAGAAAAACACAGGTAAACATTTACGTATTATGCAAGATGTAATTTTCTTAAGAAATTCTTCATCTTTACCTCTTAAAACATGACAACAAGCTATGTGTCTTGTTTGTATTCACTGGAAGAATTATAACAATAATAAAAATTACAAACCTATATTCATACCTAAATATTTTGATTACTTAATTAGAACATTAATACCAATGTCCTTTTTATCTTTTTTTATTTTTCCTCTTCAAAGATCTTTATAACAATTAAAACTATTTCCATGGATAGTAATAAATAATTTACAAATGGAGAAATAAAGATGTTATTTAACATTTTGAGGGAATATCAATAAAAAGGCACTAGAACCATAAAGGTCCTGAGTTCAAGTTCAGACCCACACAATTATGCTAAAGAATAGCTATTATCTTAAGTATGAGAAATAACAGGGAAGATATTTTCTTCTGAATTTCCACTCTATCTTTTCATAAAAAATGGCAATGTATTATTCATTCTTTAATTCGACAAGTATCTATTCACTTCTATTTTCTGCTAGGCAGTATACTAAGTGCTAGGAATACAGCAATAGATGAGATACAGAGAACAATGTTATATTCTAATGGGAGAATGAGATGGAAGGGTGGAGGGGAACAAGAAGAAAAATATACTTCTAGCAATGGCACTAGGTTGTCTCAGACCAATAATCCTGAAAATAGCTAAGAAAAAAGGAAGATACATATAGATATAGACATTTACATAGATACAGATTTTGTTTAAGAAAGCAAGAATGATTTGAAGGCATCAGAAGGATACCATGGTCACAGATTTTGAGATAAGTTATAAAAAAGAAGACAAAAGAGGTGACCCAAGTATTTTAGGTAACTTTCCATTAAGGCAATTGCCAAATCTGAAAGGAAAAAAAAAATGTTTAAGAGGTAAGAAGGTGAGTACATCTTCTGGCAGTCTTTATAAGCTTGGAGGCATACAAGTGGAAATTCGGGTCAATCAAAGAGGGGAGGCTTTGGTGGATATCCCAAAATTTCAGTTGGATTCTGAAGGGCTATATCTTAAATGAAAATGAACAAGAAAGAGAAAAGCCCTTATTGACACTTAAGTTCAGCTTTGAATGTGCTCAATCCCAAACTGGATTAAAGTGACCTACATCTAGCCTAACATCTGGCCAGAAGCAGAAATAAATCCAGTCTTTGTTAAAATAACATCACCTGAGGGTCAAATTATGTCTACAAATATTCAATAAAATTTCTAGCAATCATCAAAAGATAATCTGGTGTAATAGTGCACAACTAGAAAATGAAGGGAAAGAACTTCATTTACACTATTATCAAAAGAGGTCAACAGGAAAAAAATGTAACAAAAAAGTGAAAGACTTCCACATTAAAAGCTATAAAACATTGCTGAAATAAATTTTAAAAGATCTAAGAGAGGGCTAAACTATACTCATAATTTGAATACCCAGAATTGTTAACACATTCATTTTGCCTAAATTAATTTCTAAATTCAACACAATCTTAACCAAGTTTTTTAAGTGGCAATTGATAAGTTGATTTTAAAAGGTAGATGGAAATATAAAGGAACTACAATAGCAAAATAAGCATCAGAGAGAAGAAAAAAGTTGGAAGATATGATTTTCAGACTTACTATAAAGTGACAGTAATCAAGATAATACGGTATTGATATAGGGAGAGAAACACAGATTACTGGAACAGAAGTGAAAATCTAAAAACAGACCACACATATATGGCCAACTGCTTTTCAACAAAGGTGTTAAAGTAATTTGATGGGGTAAAGATAGTGTTATCAACAAAAGGTACTGGAATTGGAGACTTGAAGGGAAAGAAATGAACCTTGACAGTTAACCTCGCACCATAAACAAAAACCAACTCAAAATGAACCAAAACCTAAATATAAAAGCTAATGCTATAAAATCTCTAGAAGAGAAAAGATGAACATCTTTGCAATTTTGGGGTAGGCAAAGATTTCTTAGGGCAATAAAAAGCATGAACCAGTTTGTAAAAAAACATAAAATATAAAAATTTAACAAAATTAAAAACTTCAGTCCTTTAAAAATCACTTGCAGGAAAATGGAAAGACAAGCAAAATGTTCAGAGAAAATATGTGTAAAACATATATCTGCCAAATAATTTGAATCCAGAGTATAGAGGGAACTATCACAACTCAATACAAGCACATAAATAATCCAATAAAAGGCATACACAAAAATATTATCAGATATTAGTCAAGATGACAGAAGCAATCTTCCTTCAAAAAACAAGTTTATGGCCAGTTGTATAATAAGATACCACATCAGGATTTGAGCATTAGATTAGGATTGAAAAAGCTATGGTCAGAACAGGACATGATTCATTTGAAGGGGGGGAAGATACATATTTGTTTCTCTATTGTTTACTTACATTAAAATTTGTGCCAAATCACTTTCTTTAAGAGTGCTTTGAAAAAAAAAAGGGCGAAAGATGACCAGAAAAATCACAAGATATGCAAATGGCCAATAAGCTTATGAAATGATAGTCAACATTACTACTGATTAGGGGAATGCAAAATAAAGCCACAATGTGATACCACTATACATCTACTAGACTGGCAAAAATTAAAAAGACTGACAAACATCAAGTGGTGTTGAAGATGTGGAACAACTAGAACACTTAATAGCATGTAATAAAATGGCACAACCTCTTTGAACAAATGTTTGTCAACTTCACAAAAAGTTAACACTCAATTATCATAAAACTCAGCAATTATCCCTAGGAATTTACCCAAGAGAAATGAAAATATGTATTTACACAAAGTTTTGCACAGAAAAACCACCTTCTTTAAAGTAAAAGCTAAATGCGGGGCGCCTGGGTGGCTTAGTCGGTTAAGCGTCCGACTTTCACTTAGGTCATGATCTCGCGGTTCGTGGGTTCGAGCCCCACATCGGGCTTTGTGCTGACAGTCAGCTCAGAGCCTGGAGCCTGTTTCAGTCTGTGACTCCCTCTCTCTCTGACCCTCCCCTGCTCACGCTGTCTCTCTCTCTCTCTCCTAGAAATAAATAAAAAACATTAAAAAAAAAATAAAAATAAAGTAAAAGCTAAATGCAAGAAACAATATATTCAAAAACAGGAGAAAGAGCCAACTGTGGTATATCCATACATATTGCAATACTGTTCACCAATAAAAACTGAATAAAATACTGATATGCATAATATTCAAGGATAAAGCTCAAAAACATCATCATGAGCAAATGAAGCCAGACACAGTATGTCTGAGTTCATTTACATGAAATTCTAAGACAGGTAATATAACCTATGATTTAAAAAACACAAAAATAGGAAAAAAACCCAATTTAAAAATGAACAAAAATATGAACACAAGGTACCAAAGAAGATATACGCATGGCAAATAAGCATATGAAACTCAATGTGTGGGGCTAGGGAGAGGGGAGGTAAAGGGACACAGGAGAACTTTTGGGTGATGAAACTTCTCTATCTTGATTGTGCTGGGAGTTCCACAGGTTTATACATTAATAACAACTCATCAGGACTTTCAGACAGATGGCAATGTACTAGGCTTCTATGCCCACCTCATCCCATGGATACAACTAGGTAAATACCCACATCAGTGTAATATCTCAGAAATGATACAAAAACTGGCAGAACAGTCTCTCCACAGCTAAAGGTAGAAAAGAGGCCACATTGAAAGGGTAGGAATGGCAGAGATGCTGTGAGGAGCCAAACAGATAGGTGGGATTGTCTGCAGTGGGAGGGACTCCAGCAACGCAGAGAGGGGCAGACCCCCACACCAGACACCCAGGTATGGGGGAACCTGCACAGAGAAGCCAATCTCCAAAAAATTTGGCTTTAAATATCAGAGAAGCCTAACAATCAGTGAGGCTTAACACCTGGAACTCTAAAAATTAGACTCAGCTCTGCAAGAGCCAGGAACACAGAATCCCTGCCCTTACAGAGAAAACAAAACAACCCACCCTGCTGAGATATAGCATAGAAGCACCAGTTTCAAAGACACCTGGGGTATACAGGAGGAAATTTATTTACTAAGCTCTGAGTATATGCCGGAGGAGCAGTGATCATTGGGAGACTTCTCCAATAACAAAAGAGGGTAGGCGCCATTTTTCTCCCCCACCCCCTAGTCTACATATATAGACACCTGTGAGAACCAGTGAAGCATGTATACTCTCTACCTAGCTTGTTAAGAGCATGTCCCACCCCCCAAGTTCCCCTGGGGACCTATCTCCTTCATCCCAACCTGCATAGGTGTTTTCCTAGGCAGCTGCAGGTCCTCTCCTGCAGCAGACTAGCTCAGACCTTCCTGACAAAGAGCATCCTACCTCCATATTCTCCTGCGAACATGCCCTCTACAATATGCCCTTGGCAGGAGATCATCCAAAGCAGTGCACAGGCCTGGCTATGTGCAAGCAGCCCTATAAGGGGCCAGCACCACTCCAAAACAACCCCTGCCATCAGGGAGAGGAGAAGATAACCATACATACTGGTCCAACTCCAGCCCCAGCAGTGGGCTGGGGGCAGATATTGGGTCTGAGTGTGGGACCCAACCACCAAAAAAAAGCTTCTCAGGAGACCACAGGAGGAAAGTGCCCTACAGTTCCATATAGTAGCATCTCTGGCAAATGCCTGGTCTGACTCAATCAAGTCCAAGGTAACCCCAGACTGGCCCACTAAGAACACAAGGAGCAAGCCCTACCAACAATAGGCAAAGAGAGCCAACTGGACTGAAGCAGAAGTGGTTCAGCAATAACAATAGGTCACATATACACACACAGGAAACCCCACTAAGTGTGAGGTTCTGATGAACAGAGCACCACACTGCAAAGCACTATAGAATCTCCTCTTCATAAGGCCACTACTTTGAAGACCAGGAGATGTAGATGACTTTCCTACTACATAGAAACAGACAGAGTTAGACAAAATGAAGAGAGAGAAGAATATGTCCCAAATGAAAGAACAAGACAAAATTACAAGAGATCTAAATGAAATGGAGAATTTTAAGTAAGAGTCATAAAGATACTGGATTTGAGAAAAGAGTGGAGGACCTCAGTTAGACTCTCAATAGAGAGATAGGAAACATAAAAAAGGACCAATCACGGATGAAGAACTCAGTAACTAAAAGTAGAAGTACATTAAAGAAAATAAATAGTAGTCTAGGGGAAGCAGAAAGAATGGAGACCTGGAGGAGAGAATAATGGAAAGCAATCAACCTGAACAGCGGAGAAAAAAAAGAATTAAAAATAGATGTAGGAAACTCAGCAAAACTGTCAAGTCCAGTAACATTCACATAACAGGGACACAGGAAGAAGAGAGAGAAAAGAGGGCAGAAAATTTATTTGAACAAATAGCTGAAAACTTCCCAAACCAGGGGAAGGAAACAGAAATCCAGATCCAGGAGACAAAGAGTGCCACCAACAAAATCAACCCAAAGAGGTCCACACCAAGACACATAGCAATTAAAATGACAAAAAGTAATGATGAAGAGAAAAATTTAAAGCAGCAAGAAAAAAAAAAAGTTAACCCCCCAAAAAAAGAAACCCCATAGAACTATCAGTTAATTTTTCACTAGAAAGTTTCCAAGACAGAAGAGAGTACCATGACATAATCAAGCTGATGAAAGAAAAAAAACCCTGCAGCCAAGAACTCTATCCAGAAAGGCTATCATTCAGAATTGAAGAAGAGATAAAAAGGTTGCCAAACAAAAAAAAGTTAAAGGGATTCATCACCACTAAACTAGCTCTATAAGAAATGTTAAAGGGAATTTTTGAATGGAAAGGAAAGACCATACATATGACTAACAAAAGTAGGAAGCACAAAAGCAGTGAAATAAAGTATGTCTATAAAAATTGGTCAAGCAATTCACAAAATAAAAGGATGTAAAGTATGACACAATATACCTAAAACATGGAGGGGAAGGGTGGCGGAGAGAGATAAAAGAATGCATTCAAACTTAAAGCGATCATCAACTTAACAGAGGAGAGGTTACATATAAAACTAAAGACAACCATAAATCAAAACCAGTAATAGATATGCAAAAAATAAAAAAAAAAGGAATCCAATTATATCACTAAAGATAGCCAGCAAACTGTGAGAGAAGAGAGTAAGAAAAGAAACAGAGAAGAAATACAAAAATAACCATACAAGTAACAAAATGGCAGCAAGTCTACACCTATCAAGAATTACTTTTAATGTAAATGAACTAAATGTTCCAATCAAAAGACACAGGGTAATGGAATGCATAAAAAAGCAAGACCCATTGATATGCTGCCTACAAGAGACTCACTTCATACTAAAGACACATGCAGATCGAAGGTGAAGGAACAGAAAAGCATTTATTATGCAAATGGAAGTGAAAAGAAAGCCAAGAAAGCAATATTTATATTGGACAAAATAGACTTTAAAACAAAGACTGTAACAAGAGACAGAGAAGGACACTATATAATCATAAAAGGAACAGCCTAACAAGAAGATATAAGAATTGTACATGTTTATGCACCCAACACTGCAGCACCCAAATACAAAAGCGGCTAATAACAAACATAAAGGAAGTAACTGACAGTAATAAATAATACTAGGGGATTTTAACACCCCATTTACATCAGTGGAGGGATCATCGAAACAGAAAATCCATAAGTAAACAATCGCTTTAAGTGACATATTGGAGGAGATGGATCTAACAAATATATTTAGAACATTCCATCATAAAGTATCAAACACATATTCTTTTCAAGGGCACATGGAGCATTCATGTGTAGATTAGCATTAATGTACAGAACACAAAATGTACACAGGTCACAAAATAAGTCTGAACAAATTCAAAAAGATGGAAATCATGCCATAAAGCTTTTCTGACCACAATGCTATGATATCAGAAATCAACCACAAGAAAAAATCTGAAAAGAACACAAATATATCAAGGTTAAATAACGTGCTACTACACAACGAAGGAATTAACAAAGAAATCAAAGAGAAAATAAAAAAATACATGGAGACAAATGAAAATAACACAACAGTCTAATATCTTTGGGATGCAGCAAAAATTATTCTAAGACTACAGTTTATAGCAATATAAGCATACTTTAAGAAGAAAAATCTCAAATTAACCTACCCTAAGGTGTAACCTAACCTTACACCTAAAGGAGCTAGAAAGGAAAAAAACAAAACAAAACAAAAACCTCAAAACCAGTAGCAGGAAAGAAATAATAAAATTAGAGCAGAAATAAACAAAATAGAAACTAATTCTTTCTATTAGTTTCTATAATCAATAATCTATTGATTAATGAAACCAGAGGGTGAACCTTTGAAAAGATCAACAAAACTGATAAATATTAAACTACTCACAAACACACAAAAAAGAGAGGACTCAAATAAACAACGTCAGAAATGAAAGAGGAGAAATAGTAACTGACAAAAATAAAGAAATACACAAGATTATAAGGATATTATACAAAGGATTATAAAAGGGAAATACAAAGGATTATAAGGGAATATTATGAAAAATTATATGCCAACAAATTGGACAAGAAATGAATAAATTCCTAGAAACACAAACACCCAAAACTAAATCAGATGAAGTAGAAAATTTGAACAGGCCAATTGCCAGCAATGAAATTAAATCAGTAATAAAAATCTTGCAACAAATAGAAATCCAGAACCAGATAGTCCTGACTGAAGTCCAAAAAACATTCAAAGGAGAGTTAATACCTATTCTTCTCAAACTATTCCAAAAAATAAAAGAAGCTTCCAAATTCTTTCTATGAGGCCAGTATTGCCCTGATACGAAAATCAGTTAAAGACACCACAAAAAAAGAAAACTACAGGTCCATACCTCTGATGAATATAGATGCAAATATCATCAACAAAATATTAGCAAACCAGATACAAGAATACATTTTAAAAAATCATTCACATATCCAATAAATAGTATCAAAAATATATAAAGAACTTATACAATTCAACACATAAGAGCAAACAATCCAAGTTAAAAATGGGCAGAAGATATAAACAGGCATTTCTACAAAGAACACACACAGATGGCCAACAGATACATGAAAAGATGCTCAGCAGCACTCATCATTAGAGAAACGCAAATCAAAACCACTATGACATATATCATACCTGTCAGAACGGATAAAATAAAAAACAGAAGAAACAAGTGTTGGCAAGGATGTGGATAAAATGAATCTTCATCCACTGTTGGTAGGAATGCAAACTGGCAAAGCTATTCTGCAGTATGAACAACAGTTCCTCAAAAAGCTAAAAACTGAATTACCCTATGATCCATCAGTTGCTCTATTAGGTATTTACCAAAAAAAATAAAAAATACTAATTCAAAGAGACACATGCACCTGGATATTAATAGCAGCATTATCTACAAAAGCCAAATTATGTTAGCAGCCAAGTTTTTATCGATAGATAGATTACTGGATAAACACACACACACACACACACACACACACACACACACACACACACACACAGAGGAATATTACTCAGTCATAAAAAGGAATGAAATCTTGCCATTTGCAACAACATAGATGGGGTTAGAGAGTATAATGCTAAGTGAAATAAGCCAGCTGGAGAAAGACAAATACCATATGATTTCATTCATATGTGGAATTTTAGAAACAAAATTTCCAAACTCATTCTATGAGGCCAGCATTACCTTGATTCCAAAACCAGACAAAGACCCCACCAAAAAACTACA
Source organism: Proteles cristata cristata (assembly GCA_017311185.1). Classification (NCBI taxonomy): domain Eukaryota; kingdom Metazoa; phylum Chordata; class Mammalia; order Carnivora; family Hyaenidae; genus Proteles; species Proteles cristata. The sequence goes on from JAESUZ010004774.1 coordinate 300,390, forward strand.
GGCCAATCTCCCTGATGAACATGGATGCAAAAATTCTCAACAAGATACTAGCCAACCAGATCCAACAATACACTAAAAGAATTATTCACCATCATCAAGTGGGATTTATTCCTGGGATACAGAGCTGGTTCAGTATCTGCAAATCAATCAACATGATACATTACATTAATAAAAGAAAGGATAAGAACCACATGAATCTCTCTCAATAGGTGCAGAGAAAGCATTTGACAAAACATACCATCCTTTCTTGATAAAAACCCTCAAAAAAGTAGGGACAGAAGAATCATACTTGAAGATCATAAAAGCCATATATGAAAGACGCACCACTAATATCATCCTCAATGGAGAAACACAGAGAGCTTTCCCCTTAAGGTCAGAAACACAAGAAGGATGTTCACTCTCACCACTGTTATTCAACATAGTGTTGGAAGTCCTAGCCTCAGAAATAAGACAACAAAAAGAAAAGGCATTTAAATTGACAAGGAGGAAGTCAAACTTTCAATCTTCACAGCTGACATAATATTCTAAGTGGAAAACCCAAAAGACTCCACCAAAAAACTTCCAGAAATGATCCATGAATTCAGCAAAGTCACAGGATATAAAATCAATGTATAGAAATCAGCTGCATTTCTATACACCAATAATAAAGCAGCGGAAAGAGAAGTCAGGGAATCGATCCCATTTACAATTGCACCAAAAATCATACCTAGGAATAAACCTAACCAAAGAGGTGAAAAATCTATATACCAAAAACTATAGAAAGCTTATGAAAGAAATTGAAAAAGACAAACACAAAAAGGAAAAATACTCCATGCTCATGGATTGGAAGAAAAGCAATCTACATATTCAATGCAATCCCCATCAAAATAACACCAGCATTCTTCACAGAGATAGAATAGTATAGAACCAGAAAAGACCCCAAATAGCTGAAACAATCCTGAAAAAGAAAACCAAATCTGGAGGCATCACAATCCCAGACTTCAAGATGTATTACAAAGCTGTAACCATCAAGACAGTACGGTACTAGCACAAATACAGACACTTAGATCAATGGAACAGAATAGAGAACACAGAAACGGACTCACAAATGTATGGTCGACTAATTTTTGACAAAGAAGGAAAGAATACCCAATGGAAAAAAAAGTCTTTTTAGCAAATGGTACCGGGAAAACTGGATAGTGACATGTAGAAGGATGAACCCGGACCACTTTCTTACACCATACACAAAAATAAACTCAAAATGAATAAAAGACCTAAGCATAAGGCAGGAAGCCATCAAAATCCTAGAGAAGAAAACAGGTAACAACCTCTTTGACCTCAGCTGCAATAACTTCTTATTTGATATTTCTCCAGAGGCAAGGGAAACAAAAGTAAAAATGAACTATTGGGACTTCATCATGATAAAAAGCTTCTGCACGGTGAAGGTAACAATCAGCAAAACTAAAAGGCAGTCTACAGAATGGAAGAAGATATTTGCAAATGACATATCAGATAAAGGGGTAGTATCCAAAACCTATAAAGAACTTATCAAACTCAACCATCTGAAACCAAATAATCCAGTAAAGAACAGTGCAGAAAACATGAACAGACACTTTTCCAAAGAAGACATACAGATGGCTAACAGACACATAGAAGATGCTCAACCTCACTCATCATCAGGGAGATACAATAAAACCACAATGAGATACCACCTCACACCTGTCAGAATGGCTAAAATTAACAACTCAGGCAACAACAGATGTTGGCAAATATGCAGAGAAAGGTGAACCCTTTTCCACTGCTGGTGGGAATGCAAGCTGATGTTTACATTTGGAAAACAGTATGGAGGCTCATCAAAAAATTAAAAATAGAACTACCCTACGACCCAGCAACTGCACTACTAGGTATACATCCAATGGACACAGAAGTGCTGTCTCAAAGGAGCATATGTACCCTAATGTTTATAGTAGTGCTATCAACAATAGATGAAGTATGGAAAAAGCCCAAATGTCCATTGATGGATTAATGGATAATGAAGATGTGGTACATATATACAATGGAATATTACTCGGCAATTAAAAAGAATGAAATCTTGCCATTTGCAACAATATGGATGTAACTAGAGGGTATTATGCAAAGCAAAATAAGTCAGTCAGAGAAAGACAAATATCATCTGACTTCACTCATATGTGGAATTTTAGATACAAATCAGAAGAACATAAGAGAAAGGAAGCAAAAATAATACAGAAACATGGAAGGGGATAAAATTTAATAGACTTAAATACACAGAACAAACTGAGGGTTGCTGGAGGGGTTTTGGGTGGGGGAATGGACTAAATGGGCAAAGGGCATTAAGGAGGACACTTTATTGGGATAAGCTCTGGGTGTTATACGTAAGTGACGGATCGCTAAATTCTATTCCTGAAAAAATTATTACACTACATGTTATCTAACTTGGATATAAATTAAAAATAATAATATGAAATAAAATAATACAATAAAAACTCTTAAGGCTTAAAAAAAAAAAAAGTAAAAAGGAGACAAACCAAACGGTGGACTCTTAACTATAGAGAATAAACAGATGTTGGGGGGGTGAAACAGGTGAGGGGGATTAAAGTACACTTATCAGTGATGAGCACTGAGTAATGTAAAGAATTACTGAATCACTGTATTGTACAGTGTGTTAGTACTGAAACTAATATAACACCGTAGGATAACTATAGTGGAAGTAAATTTTTTTTAATTTAAAAAATTTTTTAAACTCATTAAATTGGACTTTTAACTGTCTGCACTTGACTATATGTTAATTCTAACATAATAAACCTAACTGTAAAACAGAAAGAATAAAAATAAAAACTACTTAATAAAGAAAATTACAGGCCAAGATGATTTCCCTAGTAAAGTCAAATAAACATTTAAGGAAGATATAAAATCAATCTTACTCAAACAAATTTTAAAACATAGTAAAATAGAAAAAAAAAAAAGAAGAAATACTTCCCAACTCATTTTATGAAGTTAACATAATCTTGAGACTTAAACCTAACAAGGACAGTACAAAGAAAAATTACAGGCCAACTTCCCTCAGAAATATAGTTGCAAAAATATTCAACAAAATATCAGATAACTTATCTAGCTATAAATTGAGTAAAACACTGCAATCAAGTTGAAATTATTATAGGAATGCAAGATTGCTGTAACATTTCAAAATCAAGTAATTTATTTTAGCACATTAACAAAATAAAGGAGAAAATTGTGACCATTAAAAACAGATGCAGAAAAATATTTGACAAAATTCAACACCAATTTATGATTTTAAAAACTGGCAATTCTAATCAAAATCTCAGAGAGCTATTTTATAGATACTGACAAAGTGATTCTAAAATGTATATGGAAAGGCAAAGAACCAAAAATAGCTAACACAATGCTGGAAAAGAAGAACAAAGTTGAAGGATTCAGACTATCTGATTTCAAGAATAACTATACAGCTACAGTACTCAAGACAGCATGTACCTTTGAAAGAGGAGACACACACATCAGTAGAATATAACAGAAGCCAGAAATAGACCTACAGAAATATAGTCAACTGAGTTTTGACAAAAGCACCATGGCAATTCAGTTGTGAAAGGATAGTCTTTTCAACAAATAGTGCTGAACAACTGGATATCCACATGCAAAAAAGTAAACCTAGACAGACACCTTATATCTTATACAAAAATTAACTTAAAATGGATCAGATATATAAATGTAAAATACAAAACCCAAAATTTCTAGAAGAAAACATAAGATCTTATGTTTGGTGATGAATTTAGACTCAACACCAAAGTATAATTTATTAAAGAAAAAACTGATAAGCTGGATTCTATTAAAATTAAATTTTTAGCATGCCAACTATAGTCAAGAATATTTCATTTTTATTATTTTTTTTAAGTTTAGAGAGAAAGCATAAGTAGGGGAGAAGAGCAAGAGAGAGAGAGAGAGAGAGAGAGAGAGAGAGAGAGAGAGAGAGATCTTAAGCAGGCTCCACGGTCAGTGCAGAGCCCAATGTGGGGCTTGGTCCCACGACCCTGGGATCATGACCTGAGCAGAAATCTAAGAGTTGGATGCTCAACCAATTGAGCCACCCAGGTGCCCCTCAATAATATTATATTGCACATTTGAAAGGTGCCAAAAAAGTAAATCTTAAAACTTCTCATCACAAGGGAAAAACACTTTTTGTAACTTTGTATGGTGATAGATGGTAACTAGACTTATTGTGGTGACCACTTGTGGTGACCATGTATACAAATATCGAATGATTAATTTGAATACCTGAAACAAATGCAATATGTCAGTTTTACTCAATAAAGAAAATGAAAAACTCTTGCTCTGTAAAAGACCTGTAAAAAAGAATAAAAAGGCAAGGCACCATCAAGGAGAAAGTATTTGTAAATCATATATCAGATAAAGGACTTTTCTCCAAAATATAAAAGGATTCTTAAAATTCAACATTAGACAACAAACAACCCAGTTAAAAAAAATGAGCGAAAGATATGAACACAAAAATCCCAATACACAGATGGTAAATAAACCTATAAAAAGATCCTCAAGATTGTTTGTCTTTAGGGAAATAAAAAGTAAAAGTAAGGGGTACGTGGCTGGCTCAGTCAGTGAAGTGTGCAACTCTTGAACTCAGTGTTGTAAGTTCAAGTCTCATGCTGCATGTGGAGCCTACTTAAAATAATAAAAAATTTTTTAAAAAGTAAAATGAGATACTACTATACACTTATTAGAATGACTGAAATTAAAAAAACTGACAATATCAGTTGCTAATGAGGATAAGGACCAAAAGGTGGAAATGCAAGTGCAATAGCCACTTTGAAAGATAGCTTGGCAGTTTCTCAGCAAGCTATACATAATCTTACCATATGATCTGACAACCATACTCCTAGGTATGTACCCAGCTGATCTGAAAACTATGACCACACAAAAACACAAATGTTTACAACTTTATTCCTAACCACCAACTCTAAGGCAATCATAATGCCCCTTAATAAGTGAATCAATAAATTATGGCACATTTTTGGGGCAGCTGGGTGGCTTAGTCAGTTAAGAGTTCAACATCTGTTCAGGTCACGCTCTCACAGTCTGTGAGTTTAAGCCCTATGTCAGGCTCTGTGCTAACAGCTCAGAGCCTGGAGCTTGCTTCAGATTCTGTGTCTCCCCCTCTCTGCCCTTCCCTGCCTCTCAAAAATAAACATTAAAAAATTTTTTTAATAAATAAATTGTGGTATATTCTTTACAACAGAATACTTCTCAGTGATAAAAGACGAATTAACTATCAAGCCAAACAAAAACATGGGTGAATTTTAAATACATACTGTCAAGTAACCAGTCTGAAAAGGCGACATATTGTATGATTGTATTTATATGACATTCTAGAAAAGTCAAAATTCTGAGGGCAGCTAAAAACACTGCCAGAAATTTGGGGGTAAGGGTCAATCACAGGGAATTTTTTGCCTAAATTAGCCTGTATGATACTGTAATGGTAAATATAGGTCAATACACATTTATAAAAACCCAAAGAACTTTATAGCACAAGTGAACCTTAATACACTCAAATTAAAACAAAAACACTTAGGAGGAGGTCAGAGGACCCTAGGATGTAATACAGACTCTAACAAAAATATCTATCTGCATTGCAAATGTATGAAATAACCTCACTGAAAGGAGTGGGAAAAAAAGATCTTGGCCTAAATAACTTTGGAAATGAGTAGAGACTACAGGAATAAAGACAAAGGAACAATATATATAAGCACTATACTCTAGTTCGTGAAGTTGTTTCCTCTGAAGTAGGGATTAACAATTCTGAAATCATTAGTGAATACTGAAACTGAACAATTAAGTACCAGATACTGGATGATGAAAGCCAGTTTGTAATCTCCTCCTACTGACAAGCAAGGGGGTAGATTTGGATGATGTATGTGATGATAGATTAGTGTTAAAGATATTAATATAAATTTATATTTAACTTAATCTAAAGATGGATTCACACAGAAATATTTATAGATGAGTGCATATGTGCAGGTTAGTACATGTACATATATTTCTTTGCTCTGTCAGCTGATAGGACCTAAAAGAAACAGCAAGAAGGACACCCAGTATCCAGATACTGGTTTTTAATACCATCAGAATAAAAGAACCAAGGTTCATTAGAGAAATGGTTGGTTATAGGATAGATGATCTTAGAGCATTTTTACTGTCAGAAAGTAAGGAAATGCTACACACACACACACAAACGCACATGCAGGTGCACACACACGCACACACACACAAAGTGATATGGGGGTGGGGGTGTAAAAGGGACAAGAGAACAAACTGAAAGAGCTTCTGTATTTAAAGCTGAAACAATTTCAGCAACAAAATAAATAAGCCAAAGTACAAAATAAGCCAAAGCACAAAATAAGCCAAATTACAAACCAAAGAAATGATTGATAAAATGACTGAATGATTGAAATGACTGAATAAATAAGTAGGGGGCACCTGGGTGGCTCAGTCAGTTAAGCGACCAACTTTTTTTTTTTTTTACGTTTATTTATTTTGAGAGAAAGAGTGAGCAGGGGAGGAGGAAAGAGGGAGACAGAATCCAAAGCAGGCTCCAGGCTCTGAGTTGTCAGCACAGAGCCCAACGTGGGATTCAAATTCATAAGCCATGAGATCATGACCTGAGCCCAAGTCATGACCTAAGCACAATTGACAGAGCCACCCACATATCCCTAAGCATCTGACTCTTGATTTCAGCTAAGGTCGTGGTTTGTTAGTTAGAGCCCCATGTCAGGCTCTGTGCTGACAGTGAGGAGACTGCTTAGAGTTCTATCTTGCTTTCTCCCTGCCTCTACCCCATTTGCATGCTTGTTTTCTCTCTCTCTCTCTCTCTCTCTCAAAAAAAGATAAGCACTTTTAAAAAGGCATTTAAAAATATATATCCATGAATCACTACTGATATACAGAAATGACTGAATAAATGGGGGGAAAGAGACAAATTTCTTGGGTAGAAGAATTCCAAATAATTTAGGTAGATACTATCCCCTCAAGAAGGTGGGCTATAACTTCCCATCCTGTCAGTGTGAGCTATATTGTTATTTCTTTCCAGAGAGTACAGTGTGCAAATGGAAGATGGGTGGGAAGTAACTTTGAGGATGGTGATGAGAATAACTATACAGTGCAAGAACCAAACAAAAACTACCTTAACCAGGTGATCAAGGAGTCATGATGATTTCATGTACCCTTGAAATGATGTAATAAGAATGACACTTTATCCCTGTGAACTTCCTCACCAAAACCTGTAACTTATTTAATGATGAAGCTTCAACTGAGGACCATTTCTATAAAATAGTTGTCTAGAACTCAAACCGTCAAAGTCATTAAAACAAGTAAAGTCTATGAAACTGTTATAGGCAAGAGAAGATTACAGAGATAGGACCACTAAATGTAATATGGCATCCTGAATGGGATCCTAGGGGGAAAAAGACATTATGCAAAAACTAAATAATTCTGAATAAACTATGGACTTTAGTTAATAGTATCTCAATGTTGTTTCATTAACTATAAAAAATGTACTACACTAAATGTATACATAAGATGTTGATAATATGGGAACTGAGTATGGGAGCATATGAGCAATCTCTGTACTCTCTGCTCAATTTTTGTAAATTTAAAGTTGTTCTAAAAAACAAAGTATATTGGGGTGCCTGGGTGGCTCAGTCAGGTTAAGCATCTGACTTCAGCTCAGGTCAGGATCTCATGGTTTGTGAATTCGAGCCCCACATCAGGCTCTGTGCTGAGCGCTTGGAGCGTGGAACCGGCTTTGGATTCTGTGTCTCCCTTTCCCTGTCCCTCCCTCACCCATGCTCTGTCTCTCTTTCTCTCTCAAAAATGAATGTTAAAAAAAATTTTAAAACACAAAGTATATTAAGAAACACTTAGAGATTCTGTCTCCACTTTTGAAAGATAACTTTTCTACATCAATGACTAGAAAAGCGAATAAAATAAGACACTGGAAAAAAGAGGCAGTACAGGACTAATCCCGAAAAGAAGAAAAACAACTGAGGTAAGCCCTGCAGTTATGATGTTTATTCTTGTAGAAACAATTCCTAGATCATGGCACAGCGAGGACAAACACAAGCAGAACCTGGTTGTCTTACTCAGTTGAAAAGACTAATAGAGGAGCTTTAGGAAGATGACTCAGCTGGAATTTATGGGGCACAGTACTATTTAAGAGGGAGTTATAAGAAAAAGAGCTCCAGAAATTAAAGGAATAATCCCCTTGAGCATTTGTCTGAATATAATCTGAACATACATAGAGTAAATTCCATGAAGTCATGCAAAGAATAAAAGCCAGGAAGTATATACCTGTTCACATGGGACTGGTAGACATTCAAGTCCCTTTCCAGTCAGAACTGAACACTTGGATCACTATGTTTCCAAAAAGGTCACATCTCAGTAAAAGAGCTATGCAACATTTAGAGCAAAGCCTATGCTAAATCCACCCTAATGAAGTTTAAAAACAAGTCTCATAAACATAAAGTGGATCCACAATAACTAAATTACTTGGTAAAACAAACTTCAACAATTTTTTTAAAGACAGACAACAAACTTCAAATACTCAACAAATAGCATCTAAAAAATTACTAGGTACGTAAGGAAGCAGCAAACTGTTAACTATAACCACAAGAAAAATCAGTCAATAGAACAGATCCAGAAATGAAAGATGGAATTAGCAGACTAAGCATTTTAAAAAATTATCACAGGGGTGCTTGGGTGGCTCAGTTGATTAAGCATCTGACTTTGGGTTTTGGCTTAGGTCACAATCTCACGGTTTTGTGAGTTTGAGCCCTGCATCAGGCTCCATGCTGACATGGACTGCTTGGGATTCTCTGTCTCTCTCTCTGCCCTTCCCTCACTCATACTGTCTCAGTCTCTCTCAAAATAAACTTAAAAAAATAAAAAAAATAAAAAGCAATCATAAATATGTTCAAGGATTTTCTTAATAAGGAACATAATGAAGAAAAAATGAAGGATTCAAGAAAAACTCAGAAACTTTAGAGATGATATATACAATATTTGAAATGAAGAAATTTATGCATGAACTTAAAAGAAAATTAGATACTTAAAAGGAAAGACTAATGTACCTGTGCACAAAGCAATACAGATTATCAAAATAAAATGTACAGAGAAAAGAAACTTAAAAAAAAAAACCCAAAAACCTTGGGGCTTCTATGTGGCTCAGTTTTTGGCTCAGGTCATGATCTCACAGTCCATGAGTTCGAGCCCCATGTCAGGCTCTGTGGTGACAGCTCAGAGCCTGGAGCCCACTTTGGATTCTGTGTCTCCCTCTCTCTCTGCCTCCCCGCATCCCCCCCCCCGCCCCCGGCCACACATTTTCTGTCTCTCAAAAATAAATAAACATTAAAAATAAAAAAGCTTAAGTGAGCTATGGGACTAACATATATAGTTCCATCTGTAAAGGAGAGAAAGAAGGGGATTGTAAGAAAATTTGAAAAAAAAAATGATCCTTGTAAATTTTCCAAATTTCACAAGAAACCACAAACCCATAGATCTAAGGAAGCTCAATAAATCATAAGCAGGATGAACATAAATAAAATCACAAAGTATATCATAATAAAATTGCTGAAAATTAATTCTAGAGAAAAAAGCTTTTAAAACAGCCGGAGAAGAAAGGCACCTGACACACTGATAAGCAAAACTAGGCATAATCACAAACTTTTTGTCAGAAACAATACAAGCTAGATAACAATAAAACTGTATCTGTAAAGCACTGAAGAAATTAAAAATTGCCAAGTTCTAAGTCTGTATCCAGCAAAAGTTCTTTAAAAAATGAAATCTAAATGAAGACCTTTTCTAGACAAAAGCTGATAAAAGTCACTGGCGTCTGACTTTTATTAAAAGAAATTTAAATACAGTTCTTTAAGCCTATCAAAAATTTTAACAGATGGAAATATGGACTTAAATAAAAGGTTGAAATTGCAAGAAATGGTAATATGTAGGTATATATGAAATACTTTTTCCTCATTAAAAAAATTACCTAAAAAAGATAATTGTTTTAAAAAATAGTTACAATTTATGGTGGAGTTTAGAATATATATAAAACTAAAATGTATAACAGGAATAGCACAAAGGACAGGAGGAGAAAAAATATATACATCTTCATATTAACTGAACATAAATGATGGGAAGTTAACTGCATATGGTAAATACTAGAGCAACCACTAATAAACACAGACAGTAATAAACCCAAAGACAGTACATATACAATGTGGCTAATGTGTTAACACTAGAAATAGACTGTAATTTTTAAAAATTTTTATTTCAATTAATACAATAGAAACGAACCAAAAGAGGAAAAAGAGAACAAAGAAAAATAAAAATAAATAGTAAATAGTAGACTCAAACCCCAATATAACAACATTACTACACATGGTCTGAATTACCAGTTAAAAGGAGATTATGAGACCAGATAATGAAAGTAAGACACAACTATATGCTGTCTACAAGAAATACATTTTAAACCATTTAAAATATAAAGACACAGAGGGGCACCTGGGTGGCTTAGTCAGTTAAGTGTCTGACTTCGGCTCAGGTAATGATCTCGTGGGTAGTGAGTTTGAGCCCTGCATCAGGCACTGTGCTGACAGCTCAGAGCCTGGACCCTGCTTCGGATTCTGTGTCTCACTCTCTCTGTCCTCCTCCCACTTATGATCTGTCTTCCTCTCTCAAAAACAAATAACCATTTAAAAATATTTAATAAAAAATTTAAAAATAAAAAAAAGAGTCAAACGCTCAATTGACTGAGCCACCCAGGCGCCCTTTCAAGTTAGTTAACTGGAATTTAGTTTAGTAATGTAATATTAGTTTCAGAAGAATTTAGTGATTCATCACTTATATATTAATACCCAGTGCTCATGCCAAGTGCCCTCCTTAATATCCATCATAACCCTCCCCTTCAGAAACCATCAGTTTGTTCTCTATAATTAAAAGTCTGTTTTCTGGTTTGCCTCTCTCTTCCCATCTTCCATGTTCATGTTTCATTTCATTTCTTAAATTCCATATGAGTGAAATCATAAGGTACTTGTCTTTTTCCGACTCTAGCTCTAACTACTTAATTGCAAATGGCAAGATTCTATTCTTTATTCTTTTTATGGTCGAGTAACATTCCATTGCATATGTGTGTACATGCATGTGTGTATACACACACACCATTTCTTTATTCATTCATCAGTCAACAGACATTTGAGCTCTTTCCATAATTTGGCTACTGTTGATAATGTTGCTAAAACAACAGGATGCATGTATCCCTTCAAGTCAGTATTTTTGTATCCTCTGGGTAAATACTTAGTAGTGCAATTAGCTGACTCATTGGGTAATTTATTTTTAATTTTTTGAGGAAACTCCGTATTGATAGTTGCTGCATCAGTTTGCCCTCCTACAAACAGTGTAAGAGGATTCTCCTTTCTCTGCATTCTCCCCTACATCTGTTGTTTTCTGTACTGTTAATTTCAGCCATTCTGATAGTTTTGAGGTGCTATCTCATTATAGTTTTGATTTGTATTTCCCTGATGATGAGTGATGCTGAGCATCTTTTCATGTGTCTGTTAGCCATTTGAATGTCTTCTTTGGAGAAATGTCTATTCATGCCTTCTTCCCATTATTGGATTATGGGTTTTTGGGTATTGGGTTTGAGAAATCCTTTACAGATTTTGGATATTGACCCTTTATCAGGTATGTCATTTGCAAGTATGACTGCATCTTCTTCCAATAAGCTATTTCATCTACACTGAAAATCTGTGGTTTAGTATAGTCACCTTCATGAATTAGCTAGATCTGGATAATTTGCTGCAGCTTCTACATCAGCATTTGCTGCTTCACTTTGTACTTTTCTATTAGGGAGAAAGCTTCCTTCCTTAAACTTCATGACCCCATCTCTGGTAGCTTCCAAATTTTCTTCTACAGCTTCCTTAACTCTTCCACCCTTCACAGAATTGAAAAGAGTTAGGGCCTTGCGCTGGATTAGGCTGTGGCTTAAGGGAATGTTGAAGCTGGTTTGATCTTCCATGCAGACCATTAAAATTTTCTCCATATCAGCTACAAAGCTGCTTCATTTTCTTATCATTTGTTCACTAGAATAGCACTATTCATTTCCTTCAAGAATTTTTCCTTGGCATTCACAACTTGGCAAGGTGTTTGGCACAAGAAGTTTAGCTATCTTGGCTTTCAACATGCCTTCCTCACTAAGTTTAATTATTTCAGCTTTTGATTTAAAGTGAGAGATGTGCAACTCTTCCCTTCACTTGAATACTTAGAAACCTTTATAGGGTTATTTATTGGCATAATTTCAATACTGCTGTGTCTCAGGGAAAAGGGAGACCTAAGGAGAGGGAGAAAGATGAAGGAATGGTTGACTGGTAGAGAAGTCAGAACAAACACAACAGGTATTGATTAAGTTTACCATGTTATATGAGTACAGTTCATGACCTCCCTGCACAATAAAAATAATAACATCAAAGATCATTGATCACAGATCACCAAAACAATTATAATAATGAAAAAAAATTGAAATATTCCAAGAATTACCAAAATGTGACCCACAGACATGAAGTGAGCAGATGCAGTTGGGATAGTGGCACTGATAGACTTGTTTGATGCAGGATTGCCATAAACATTCAATCTGTAAAAAATATATTATCTGCCAAGTGCAGTAAAGCCAAGTGCAACAGAAAGAGAAGTGCCTGTATAAACAGATAGCACATCATGACTTACACGTGTGGCAGTCACGAGAATGCATCTCTCTGATCTTTGACTGTGTAAGTGACCTATGGCTCCAGGAGAGTACTCTGTATTCAGTAGCACATGGGTGCCAGGACCACTTTCTCACAGGCTGTTCCCTGCCAATGACTGAGCACATCAGGGACACAAAACAGGCCTATTCCAGAGAGACAGGGTCTTTTCTGATGGGTGATTGTGGCCTGGGAACTTTCTAACAGTCTGCCGACTTTCCTTAGAACTGTACCACAGACTAAGCCATTCCTATCCATGCTTCCATCCTTGCCCTTCTCCTTTACTTAGCGTCAGATCAACGTGACAGTTTAACAGCTCCTCCAATCACCTATGGAGTCTTTCCCACATTCTCTCACGTGCATTTACCTAATACATTTCTTTTAAGTCTAACCTTCATCCTCATGTCTGTTTCTCAGAAGACTTGCACTAACACAGCATGCTATTTCCATTTAAGTAAGATTAAACACATCTGAGACTTACACAATTGGCCTGACTTTAGAATACAAACTTAGAAAACATTCCTACTTAATTAGGATACAAGCCTCAGTTTCAAAACTAATGCTATAGATGGCATGGTGTATTAAAAATCCTTGCCAGATTTTTCATTTTCCAAAAAACATGCCAAAAACCATTTTCTCCTTTTGATTAAATTTAATCTCAACTGACAAGGCTGCTTCTGGCTCTGTCAAGATGCCCTAAATTCCCCCTTGGTCTTGCTTTAGTACAATGCTCACTGTTCAATACTTCCTGATGTTAGCTGAACTAGATTCACTACTCTAGGCAGAATAGTGGCCTGGATTACTCTGAGAAGCTATAAAGAAGGAATTTTTTTTTATCACAACTGTTTTTTTTTTTTAAGTAATCTTGCTCTAAGAACACTTTTTAAACTTTTAGTTCTACCAAACTAAAGGTTAAAAACCCAGGGTAGTGAATCCAAACATTCTGGAGTTGTCACTATTACCCCATGCACTTCTGTGTAAATGTTTAGAGAACATAAACTTTAATAAGCCAAGAGCTTTCTCTTGAGACATTCATCTTAACATCCACTGACTACAGCTTTCATAGGATTAGTCTTTCTTAAGTTTAAAAAGTGATTTGTAAAGTGTAATGGATGCCCTGTTATTCAACAAAATTAAGACTGATAGTTGATTGATAAAAAAAAATTAGGAGGATTTTAAAAATTACTTGTAGATAGCAGAATCATTTTATTGTAACTTAAGTATGGAAAAGTACAGCATAGGAAATACAGTCAGTGATACTATAGTAACTGTGTATGGAGACAGTGGTAACTACACTTATCATGGGGAGCATTGCATAATGTATAAGTTGTTGAATCATTATGTTATACATTTGAAACTAATATAATATTACATGTCAACTACAATTTTAAAAAATAATTTTACTGAGCATTATAACATCTCCAGAAATTCCAAATTATACGGGTGGAAGCTAAAAAAGACTTCTATATTCTTCAAGGAGAGAATACCACCAATAACCACTTGATAATGACCCTGACTTCTTGCAGGAAATTAGCAGTCTCAGGAAAACTCTTTACTCCTAACAATGAACAATCCTTCCTCTTCTGAAATTCTCCAAACTGTCTGCTTGATTGGCTTTCAGCCAACCAATCACTGAGAAATGTACCTGAAGACCAGATAGAACATCTCTCCCACTTCCAAAAACCACATCTTAATAAAATATCTGCCAATTATTTTAAAAAATACATATGTATTCATTCACAAATCTTTCACTGTAAGGCCAATCCCCCTTTTCTTTAATGTGAGTTCAGTGACTAGAGCCTTTAATTTCTTGCAAAAACTATACATATACACAACAATATTTCTAATTCAAACTTCTCTAAAGTGAAGATGATGAGCACTTTGGTGGCTCAAGTGGTTGAGAGTCTGACTGGATTTCAACTCAGGTCATACTCTGGTGGTTCATGAGTTTAAGCCCTGTGTTGGGCTCTGTGCCATCAGTGCAGATAGCCCCTCTCTGCCTCTCCTCACTCTCAAAATACATAAATGAACTCTAAAAAAAATAAAGAATAAAATCTAAAACTTTTGTGAAGCAACTGAAGCATAGAATCATTTTAGATTTTCATAACTTCCCCTCAAACTTTTATACTGTTCATCTATACTAAATTCAACAGCAATTTTTAAAGTGTCTCCTTCACTGGATCTTTCCAGTCACTTTAGTTTTCACTGACTCTTTTCATTTTCATGTATCATCGGTTTCTTTGATATTTTGTTAAGTTATGCCATGAAAATAATAAGTTCAAATGGCATTAAACAGATTTGGGAACAACCCAAGTGACTCCTGGAACACACAAACTCAGTGATAGGAAAGGAAAAGTAGAAGTACCCTAGAGAATGGCCTCTTAAGCCTTGACAGTTCTGCCTGCTGTGCTGTTAACACATTCTATAGAGAATATCTAAAGAGCAGTTTTAATCAAGTGTGGTTAAGGAGTTTCTACTGCAGGTGGTTTGCTCTCTTTCAGGCACCCAGAGCCTTTTGCTTTGGTTCCCCACTGAAACCTCCCTCAAAATCCTGCAGCACTAAGGAATTCTATCACTTTTCCCTCTACTGTTCCCATATCAAACCTCACAAGTGGACAGGGATGACTATTTATCACTTACAGAGTAATTAATATTAACATGTCAGTGACTCGCTTTACTGCACGGTAATTTGGAATTTCATTATAATTATTTCATTAAAGCTTCCTGGCAATATGAGTAAGAGAAGGGACAGCAAACTTTTTCTGTAAAGGGATAGATAATAAATATCAGATATAAATATCAGGCATTACAGGTTACTGTTGTATACGGTTCTTTGTCTTTGGTTGTTTTATATAGAAAGAGGGCAGTGACCAGATCTGAACCATGGTTTACCAACCTCCACTATAAGATAAAGTACAATAGGCAACAACGTGTCCCTCTTCCATATACTATAACACATTTGTAGCAACTAACATTTACTGAAAGCTTACAGTGTGTCAGCTATTGCGTTAAGTGTTTTGTGTATATCACCTGATTCAATCATCACAACTATTCTATGCTATTACTATTATTCTTTTCAGAGATGAAGAAATTGAGACTTGAAGACATTAAGTAACTTCCCAACCATTCTGTAAATGGTAGAGCCATAATCTAAACACAGTAAGACTGACTTCTGCATTACCAAAATATACACTTCTGAAAAAGCTTTCAGGTGAACATATAACTAATACATATTTATGGCACAAACTAGAACATTGACCTGATTCAGTGCTGATTTGCTAAATGTTGAGGGAAAAAAATTTAAGGGAGAACTGAACACTTTAAGTCAATGAATGAAAGTCTAATGGTATAATATTAGGCACTGAAAAGAAACGTACTTTGGAAAGAATATCAGATCTAGAATGTCAAAGCTAAAATCAAGAATCTGCCACACTTTTTCTTTTTTTTTAATGTTTTTTTTTTTTCTAGGAGAGAGAGAGAGCGTGAGCAGGGGAGGGTCAGAGAGAGAGGGAGTCACAGACTGAAACAGGCTCCAGGCTCTGAGCTGGCAGTCAGCACAGAGCCCAACGCGGGGCTCGAACCCACGAACCGCGAGTACAGACCCAAGTGAAAGTCGGACGCTTAACCGACTAAGCCACCCAGGTGCCCCACTGCCACACTTTTTCAATAAAGCAGCAAAATGAAATCTTCATTATGGAACACAGAAGTGTAAGAAGCAGACTATCTTAAAAATGTAACAGGTTTGGGGTGCCTGGCTGACTCAGTCAGTAGAGGGTGGAACTCTTAATATGAGGGTTTTAAGTTTGAGTCCCATGCTGGGTATAGAGATTACTTAAAAATAAAATCTTTAAAAAAAATGTAACATTCAGGGGTGCCTGGGTGGCTTAGTCGGTTAAGCGTCTGACATTCGCTTAGGTCATGATCTCGTGGTTCGTGGGTTCGAGCCCCACATCGGGCTCTGTGCTGAATGCCAGCTCAGAGCCTGGAGCCTGTTTCAGAGTCTGTGACTCCCTCTCTCTCTGACCCTCCCCTGCTCATGCTGTCTCTCTCTCTCTCTCCTAGAAATAAATAAAACATTAAAAAAATTTTTTTAAAAATGTAACATTCAACTTCTCTCAGAAAACATTACAATAATAAATAATGCCATAATATAGAAGATGGGCAATAGATTGGGTCAGGTACAAACTTAGGGGTAGGCTGAAAATGACAAAAGGAAATACAAGAAGACACAAATGTACACTTCATCTAGTGACTGAGAGCAATTTGGGCAGGGATATGATGTTACAGAGGTCTATAAAAAAGAATAAAGTGTAGTAGTGTCCCAGGAAGCAGTACTCAGGAAAGGAATAACCTAACAAACAGTATCAATGAACTCTAATGGGTACTCCTTTTATTATATATAACCTCCCTCCTGTCAAATAAAAAGAGCTCTCTTCAGTTCTCCTTTGAGTAGAAGTATTGGAAATAACAAGGACATGAGTGAAGAGGATGCTTCAGAGGGTGAAAGACCTATGTAGATGGGAGAAGAGTACAGTAAATGTGACTGTTCCTGGAGGCTTATTGCTGTTCCACCATTCCTTGGATTGGGGGGAAATGCAGGTGATTCAAACCATGTTTCTCTGCTTGCCTCACATAAGCAAAGTGCATACACCACAAAAGCTTGTATCAAAGGCCTGGATGATAATAGCAAATACCCATACAGTACTTTAAAGTAATTTAATCCTCATAATCACCCTGTGAGATGAGTACTTTGAGAATCTCCATGTTTAATGAGGATGGTGAAGCACAGGACGGTTAAACACCCAAATTTACACAGCTAAAAGACAGTAGAGTTAAAATTCAAACCCAGGTAGAAAGGTTCCACACACAAGTCACATGCTCTTAAACACTGTTATAAAATTACTTCTTTGGCTTAACTGTGCTACCACAAGCAAGTGATTGGCATGAGACTGTGTTAAAGCACTGCTGTGAAGAGCTCCAGGCACTAAGCTAGGGATCAAAATAAAGACAGGACAGAGCAACTACCAACTGGAAAGATAATCTTGAAAGATCCAGATATCAGGCATGTTTTTGAGGGAGGAACTTGACCACAAGGGAAAGACAGGGACTCAAAAAAAGAAGAAACTACATCATTACCACATCAATTTGGACATATTAAACTAGTAAACTAAACTGTTATCAAATAGAGACGCAAGGTGAGTATAATTCTGACCATAAATCCTGGTATTTGTGAGTACTTGCCTGATCTTTTAATATGAGTACATATAAATTACAAATTAAAACAGCCATATCACAAATGGATTTTTAGTCACACCACTAAGATAAGTGCTGACATTGATTAGCTAGAACAAGAAGCTATTCAGAAAGTTCTGATGTTGGGCTTTAGACTACATGACATGAATATGTGTCTTCTGAACTACTGACATAATATTCCTTAAATTGAGTAATAAAATTATTATGTACTAAGTAAACAGAGAGTTGTTCAAGTTTGGACTAGAATGGCAATCTTGGGATTCAGAATTTGCCACTGTAACTCACATAAGTGTGCTAACAACAAAGTAAGAACACTTAAGCCAGATCTTCTTAGCACATATGCTCAGGAAACTGCCTTTCTAGGGAGTATATATTTTTATTGCTATGTGAACAAAATAAACCAGAAATGTGAGCAAGAACTCTTCTGGAATATAAACCTAATATTCTAGATCCAGTTCCTAAAACATAGTCCACTGTCAAGCAGCACACAGAGGCCAAATATAGACACTGTTTGAGAATATACTGAAAATGATCACAAGGTCGTGCTGTCCCTGTATGACAACAATAACCTTAGGGCTCTGTAACTAAAACTCTGGTAGGATTGCATGTGGTTTCAAGAAAACCCTGAACACAGAATATAATTAATCTTTATAATAAAATTGCACTGCCCCCCTTCCACCAAAAAGAAAGACAGAAACATACACATGTATACACACACACGATTTGGGAAATATATATCCACGATATGGAAAATATATTAATGAATCTGTCTTGGGGCGCCTGGGTGGCTCAGCTGATTAAACGTCTGACTCTTGGTTTCAGGCAAGGTCATGTTCTTAAGGCTCGTTGAGTCCGAGCCAGATTTTGGGCTCTGCGCTGATACCATGGAGTCTGCTTAGGATTCTCATTCTCTCCCTCTCTCTCTCTCTCTCTCTCTGTTTGTCCTCTACTCACGCTTGCTTCCTCTCTCTCAAAATAAACATTTAAAAGTATAAATAATTCTGTGGTATACTCTGTATTTTACTATATATAATGCAGATTTCATAAAAATTTGAAAAAAATGTGGATATGTACTTATAGTTACAAAATATATGTTCCCAAGAGAAAAGTTCAAATTTTAAATGATAAACAGACTGATTAAAACTGGTAATCCTAGAGTTTAGTAATGTACTTCTGTCACAACTGGCAAAGTCAATATGATTTTTGAGAGCACAAACATCACTACTGTTGGCTTGATGGGGTCTTATTATCTAAACCCATTGCTAATTTCATCAAGAATGTGCACCCTTGAACCTACAAGACTGCTTCTTGCCATTGCAAATAGTCTGGCTCTTTCTCTTCGGGAGAACCAGAGTAATGTATTAACATTCTATCTGAAACACAAAAAGAGGGAGAAAAAAGACTGGGCTCTTCCATTTTCTGGTTCTGTTTCTAGTCCCTTTTGAGGCCCATCTGTACTTCTTTCCCTTGAATTCCAAAAGAAAATCTGTATTTCTTATTAAAATTTGTTCTTCTTTTAAGCAGATTTTAGTTACTTGCAAAAAAGAGTAGGATTTAATTTGAAATCCAAAAGCCTAGAATGTCTAAGCAACCCAATTCTAAAGGATAATACTGGTTTTTAAAAAGTACATTGAAATATTAAACCTTCTAATCAACGCTATTCATAAGAATATCTATTCTGAATCAAAGACTTTGAGCCAAAATGCATCCAGAGAAAATACATGCTATTCATGTAAAAGTAATCATTCTCAATACGATAATGCCTGTGAAATTAAAAACTGCATTTAATTACATTTTCTGTGACAGTGGCTTTCAAACCTATTTTAGGCAACAGAATATTTTCTCCTAATGAAATCTTAGGTTCATGCCCAAAGCAAAGCAGAGACCAGCTCTGGCTGCAGCACGCACACATGCCTGGGTGGGCCGATGCGTGCCTGTGTGAGCCTCAGGCAGGAAACCCTGCCTGATGTCCAACATTTTCCCCCTGTCAGAGAACTCATGAGTCATCACCATGAAACCCTTGTTACTTTTGTGAATAAGAGCTTGAAAACCACTGTGCTAGAAAGAGACAGCCACCATTTTAACCTTCATTTTCACAACCAAGACATCAAATCAACCACGTGCCTATTTACCTGTGAGCTTTAAAGCTTTTTCCATCAACATAAATATCAATATCTGGGCAACACTGTCTCACGTAAAGTTTCAATAAATCTTCTCCTAATTCAGATGCAGGATCCAGGTCATAATTATCTTTAAAAGAGAAAAACAAAACTAAAAAATAATTTATTATAAATATTATTATATTTTATATATAATATATTATAATTATATATAATATAAATAATATGTACTATATATTATTATTATAAATATTATTAACAAAAGGATTTCCCCATAATTATCTTGATTAGCTACTGAGACAGCAATAGTAACTGAAATATTTAACTGGTATATTCAAAATAAAACAATTTAAAAATCATCTATATCTTGCTTTGAAATATAAATTTCAACTTGTATTTAAATATAAATATACCTTTTAATATATATACACATTTAAATGTAGAAAATATTATATAAAATTATATACCAAAATTGAAGCCACTTAATGAACTCTGACTTAGGATGTTAGAAAATTTTCCAATTTTGATATCCTTTTTCACTACCTAATTCCTTCCTACTTTTGTTCATGAATTTTTGGTGAGAATGACCCTTAAGCCAACAGATATTCAACTGTAACCAGTGGGATTTATGGAGTACTTACTATGAGTTTATATACAGTATAGAAAAATAAAGAAAATAAATATTTTAGGGGCGCCTGGGTGGCTTAGTCAGTTAAGCGTCTGACTTCCGCTTAGGTCATGATCTCGCGGTTCGTGGGTTCGAGCCCCGCGTCGGGCTCTGTGCTGACTGCCAGCTCAGAGCCTGGAGCCTGTTTCAGTCTGTGACTCCCTCTCTCTCTGACCCTCCCCTGCTCACGCTGTCTCTCTCTCTCTCTCTCTCTCTTAGAAATAAATAAAACATTAAAAAAAAAATTTAAAAAAAAAGAAAATAAATATTTTAAAAAGTATCTCTGCTTCAAAAGATTCATCATTCAGAAAGTGAGAAGTGAAATACAAAACATGCTTACATTTTAAGAAATTAAGTAAATCTAGTGAGGATCTGTCACTGGGGACAGATTCCCACTAACCAAATGTACAACTTTATAAATTATATATTTATAAACCTGAATGTCATTATTGGCTCTATACCAAAAGAGAGCCAGAATCCAACCATAACTCAGTATCTCCATGGCTACCACCACAGTCCAAGCCACCATCACCTCGCACCTCGATTTCTGCAATAACTTCCCAACACATCTCCCACTCTTGACTCCCACAGTCTATTTTTGACAAAGCATTCAGAGGCATACTTTAAAATGCAATTCAAATCATGATCCATCCCAGTTCAAAACCTTATGGCTCTCTCCATTTTTTTTTACAGTAAAAGCCAAAGTCTTACAATGGTTTACCAGTAAAAGCCAAAGTCTTACATCTGGCTCCTCACCAAGCAGGTGGCTGGGGACTAGTCCGAGCTTTCTGATCCTGGAGGGCCACAGCTGCCCAATGCAGGCTGATGGTGTGCATACTGTGCATTTGACTCTTACCTGCATAATAGGATAACCCTTAGTGTCAGAACTGAATTGTTGGATACCCAGTTGGTATTGGAGAACGGGTTGGTGTCGGGGAAAAAACCACCCACATTTGGGTGTCAGAAGTGGTGCCAAGAAAAAAACCAATCACAGAAACCCCAAACTCAATGCTCCTCAAACTGAAGTCATCATTCCACTCTTCCCTAATCTTCCTCTGCCTACAGTCCATAAGCCTGACAAATAGTGCCACCCAAACTCTCTAAAATGGCTTATAAGGAGGGGTGCCTGGGTGGCTCAGTCAGTTAAGCATTAGTGTCAGCCCAGGTCATGATTTTGCAGTCCATGAGTTTGAGCCCTGTGTTGGGCTCTGTCCTGACAGCTCAGAGACTGGAGCCTGCTTTGGAGCCCTCTCTCTCTCAAAAATAAACATTAAAAAACAGTTTATAAGGAAAGTGACCACTTGTCTTGTTTTGCCTGGGACAATCCCTGTTAATGCCTGTTGCCCCAGAATAATTATAAACTGCAATAATAATGGAACTTTTCACTCTTTCAAAAGTATCTCAATTTGGACAATAAGAAATAAGATCATCCTTTATATAAGGCTTTCAGTGATCCAGTTTCTGCTTATATCTCCATCTCTTATATCTTCATCTCTTACTGTGACCATTGTTTTCCCTCTTCCACCCCAGTCCTAAAACAAACTATTTCCAATCTTCAAAATTTGCTACATGCCTGGGGTCTTTCTGCCTCTAAGCATGTTTTTTCCTTTGCCTATATTACTTTTCCCCTAAACTCTCTTGCCTGGTTAACGCCTGCTTTTTTCCCCCTGAGATTCAACTCAGATATCACTCCTTTCCTGTAGCTTTCTCATCCTTCACCTGGATGCCCAGATCCAGGTAAAATGTGCCTTATCTATGTCCTCATCACACTCTGTGTATATCCTATCTGACTGTATCTCCTTCTAGACTTCAGGACAGGAACATTATCTGTTTTGTTCACTCTTATACCTTCAAAACCTATTGCAAAGTCAATACTCCATTTTAAAATGTGATAATTGGGGCGCCTGGGTGGCTTAGTCGGTTAAGCGTCCGACTTTCACTTAGGTCATGATCTCACGGTTCATGGGTTCGAGCCCCGCATTGGGCTCTGTGCTGACTGCCAGCTCGGAGCCTGGATTCTGTTTCAGTCTGTGACTCCCTCTTTCTCTGACCCTCCCCTGCTCACGCTGTCTGTCTCTCTCTCCTAGAAATAAATAAAAATATTTAAAAAAATAAAAATAAATAAAAATAAAAATAAAAATGTGATAATTAGGGAGCACCTGGCTAGCTCAGTCAGTAGAGCATGTGATCATTGATCTTGGGGTTGTGCTCCACGCTGGGTGTAGACATTACTTAAAAATAAAATAGTTAAAAAAATGTATGTGATAATTAGAATAGCATTCCAGGAACAAAGAGCAAATGCAGAGCACAGAGGTAAGAATATACAATTCTGTCAGGGAAATGTCAAGTAATTCAGTTAAGACTAGAGCTCAAGGAATATTAGGGGGTTGTGAAGAGAAGCAGCAACAGAGTTCCAGGCAGGAGCCAGTACACAAATTCCCTTATGTCACTGGAAAGATTTTGAAATTTATATTAAGGCTATGGGAAACTACTGAAGAATTTTAATAAGTGCCATGATCAGATCTATAGTTAACAAACATTATTCTATACAATATAAATGGAAAGTGGCACAATGAGAAGCCTGGCAATCAGCAGGCATGCAAAATCTCAAGGAAAATTGCCAAGACCCAAATTTTAAAAAATGGCATGAGGATAAAGAAGTATTTAAGAATACTTAAGAGAGGGGCACCTGGCTGGCTCAGCCGGAGAAGCATGCAACTTTTGATCTCAGTGTCATGAGTTCCAGCCCCATGTTGGGTATAGATATTACTTAAAAAGATAAATAAACTTTAAAAACTATTTAGGAGATAAATCAACAGGGGCACCTAAGTAGCTCAGTCAGTTAAGCGTTTGACTTCAGCTCAGGTCATGACCTCATGGTTTGTGGGTTCAAGCCCTGTGTCGGGCTCTGTGCTGACAGCTAGTTCGGAGCCTGGAGACTGTTTCAGATTCTGTGTCTCCCTCTCTCTCTGACCCTCCCCTGCTCACGCTGTCTTTCTCTCTCTCAGAAAAAAAAAAAAAAAAGACATTAAAAAAAAGACTTTTAAAAGGAGATAAATCAACAGACAGGGTCATGAATATAATGAAGAGTAAAAGAATAACTGAGTAGACGGTTAAGAACAGAATGAGTTGGGGGGCGCCTGGGTGGCTCAGTCGGTTAAGCGTCCAACTTCAGCTCAGGTCATGATCTTGCAATTCGTGGGTTTGAGCCCCGTGTCGGGCTCTGTGCTGATGGCTAGCTCAGAGTCTAAAGCCTGCTTCAGATTCTGTATCTCCCTCTCTCTCTGACTCTCCCCTGCTCATGCTGTCTCTCTCTCAGAAATAAATAAAACATTAAAAAAAAAAAAAAAAAACTAGAATAGGTTGGGAGGTGGTCACTTTGGGACAGATTAAATTTTGAGATATTTAAGGTATATTTAGACAGATATGTCTACTCAGTGGTTGGATGGTAGGATACTCCAAAAAAAATGCAGGATCCTAATTATTTAAGGGGCAGAAAGATGATGTGCTCGTGAAGGAGACTGAGGAGTGCCAAGAAGGAAAATCAAGAGAACACAGTGTCATAGAAGTCAGAAGAAGTTTCAAGGAGGAAGGCAATGACAGTAAGAAAGACTGCAAAGAAGTTAGTAAGGTGTAAACAAGTATCTGTTAAGCTAGTAGACATGAGGGTTTTCCAGGGAATAATGGAGAAAGTAGTTATAAGGTAGGAAGTTGAGGGGTAAATGAGCTCTTTTCTCTTACATTAGCAACTTGTTTGGCCACTTTAAGGGTTGCTGTGGAGCTGTGGCAGAACTCTACATGAAAGGCTAGAAAAATGGGTATAAATATCAGCTGTGCCAACTGCTCTATCTGTGTGGCCTTGCAAAAGTCCCTTATACTATTTTAGAGTCCTCATCTATAAATATCAGCCTACAGGGGCACTTGGGTGGCTCAGTCGGTTGAGTGACCAATTCTTGATTTCAGCTCAGGTCATGACCTTGAGGTTAGTGAGTTCAAGCCCCTGTCAGTGTGGAGCCTGATTGGGATTTTCTCCCTCTCCCCCTCTCTCTCTGCACCTCCCCCCCGTCCCCCAACCCCCCGGCCCCATGTGCTTTCTCTCTCAAAATAAATAAATAAACTTAAAAAATAAATAAAAATCAACCTATAACCACTTACTTTTTAGAGCTATCTGAGGTTAAATGAGATAAACTATATGAATGTATCTACTTCAAAGACTAAGAGAGACATCCATTCATTGATTCGCCATAATTAGATATGGTTAACATACATATGAGGACTGTAAGTGGGCTTAAATCAATTTGGTTATTGTTACTGTTGCTGCACTAAACATCAGTAATAAAATCCTCTGGTTAACAGATATTTTCATATACATTACATTCAATTTTGCTATAATGCTTGTTTTGAAAATATCAGTTTGATCTAACACAACTGATACATTAGGGAACAATTTGAGCATAATGTGAAATTTTCATTTGCTTTCATGCATTTCATTTCCTTATAGTTCATTCACAAGAAACACTAGGTCTGTGCAAAAATCTGCACCCAGATGAATGGAGCAATGGAAGAATACACAGAGCACACACAAACACCTTAAACATCTCCCAGATACCTCAGTTCACTGCATATGTTATGAGCCACATCCTCCACATCTGTTGTTACAAATTACCATCTGATAACCAACTGTTAGGAGATCATTTTCTATGAATATTTTTGCTTTTCTGTATATTCTGACTTTTAAAAAAATTTTTTTTAATGTTTATTTTTGAGAGAGAGAGAGAAAGTGTAAGTGGGGAAGGGACAGAGAGAGAGAGAGGGAAGGAGACACAGACTCTGAAGCAGGCTCCAGGCTCTGAGCTGTCAGCATAGAGTCGGACACGGGACTCGAACTCACCAACCACAAGATTATGACCTGAGCCAAAGTTGGACACTTAATGGACTGAGCCACTTAGGTGCCCCATGCATGGTCTGACTTTTCTGAGCAGAGCATTGGAAAATTTGGATTAAGAAAGATTAAAGAACAAACATGTGTTGGAAGCTAGAGACAATGTGATGTTTCAGAAAGATGTGCAGATTTTCCTCCCCTCAAAATCATTTCCCTGAAAACAAACAAACCAACAAACAAACCATTTCCCTATACTCCAGGGTGGGGAAGCTGCCTTTCTCACTCTTTACCAGGGAAGACTTATTTGGTAAATAAATACCCCTCCCTCCTACCCTACCTCCCTGTCTCTCTCTCTCCATCTCCACATCTACCTCTATATGCTGAGGAGGATGGGCAGATCTGCCAGTAGCCTATGAAAGTCTCCTAATTTTGGTGTTCCTCTCTTGTGTTGCAACACCACTCCATGTGCAGGGTAACATCAGGCCACATAACCTTGTGGGAACTGGGGGTTAGGAACTGGTACTAAGACACTATGTAAGTAATAAACAGTCAATTTTCTGATCCAGAGACTTCAAGTTTCCTGTTAGAATATCTATTACTATATCTGTATCATTTATACTTCTGTCTATCTGTACCTATTCCTGTACACTTAACATCCTTCTGCCAATTCACAATAGTTCACAAACTGTAACCCTTCTGATACTCAATTCCACAAACTAAAGTTACTTTTCAAGGTCAAACACCATATTTACTGTAGTGTTTATGTATCTCTTAACAACTTAACGTATGTAAAACCATATCATTTTTGTCAGATTCCTATTTTTTTGGAACATGTCACAACAAAATTTTCAGTATTTTTTTGTCATGATAAAATACAATGATGATTTTTATGTTGCATATTGTTTTTAAGTAGTGCATACATTGTGTTATAACAGAACTGACTCTATAGTCTGTTAAAGCTTTTACTGGTATAGATTAGAATAAGGATGATGACATGTGGAGGTTTAAGAGGAGAATTGTGAATTATATGTGTATTTATTCATAAAAATCCCATCTTAAATTGTTTGGGAAAACTAGGAGAACTAGGAGTTGACTATAGTTCACTTACCCATAAAAAATTTACTTTTATTACATCTACTTTCATTTTACCTTTATTTCATTTACCTATAAATTGAGATCAGTAGAGCTGATTTTTGAAATATGTTTTTCTCCAACTGTATGAGATTACTTTCTCAGCTATAAAATTTTACAAAAATCCACCAAAAAATACCTCACCATTAGAAATTAAATTGTGCACTCCATCACTGATATTCTCTGGAACTTCATGCTTCTGGAGAGAACAATCAGATGACTTTTTACTGAAGAACTCTACACATGATCTTCCATTGTTATCAGTGCAGATTCCAAAGCTGGAGTCACATTTCTTCTGTGGCATTTCCCTCTCCACTATCTTTTTCCTAAGAATTTCTTCTTCATAGTTTCTTATGTTTCTGTCTGATGAATATACAATCCTAAAAGAAAATGTAAAGTATTACTAAAAATGTTAGCTCTTCTTAAAAATTAGTTTACCAAGTGGTGCTTTCTTATAAAACAACTACATAATTTTATGACTATTTCTATCTGGACCAAATGGAAAAAGATAGATCTTAAAGAGCAGAAAATTTTAAAAGTAGTCTATAAAATATTTTGATGTTAGGAATATATAATGCTATCAAACTAGATAACCTAGATGAAATGGACAATTCCTAGAAAGACACACGCTACCACACCTGACTTAAGAAAAAACAGAATAACTGAATAGACCTATACCAACTAAAGAGACTGAACTAGTAATCAGAAACTTTCCACAAAGAAAAATCCAGGACTAAACTGCTCCACAGGTGAACTTGACCAAGTGTTTGAAGAATTAACACCAATCCTTCATAACCTTTTCCAAAAAACATAAATCAGAACACATCCTAACTCATTTGGAGGCCATTATTACCCTGATACAAAAGCTGACAAAGACATCATAAGAAAACTACAGATTAATATTCCTTATTAATATGGATGAAAAAATTCCTTAGCAAAGTAAAGGCAAACAATCTAGCAACATATAAAAAGTATTATATACTACAAACAACTGGGCTTTATTTCGGGAATTCAAGAATAGCTAAACAAATAACAATCAATATTATACAATATATGCCATAATCTGAATATCTGTATACCCTCAAAATTCATAAGTTGAAAACTAATGCCCAATATGGTAATATTAGGTAGGAGGTGGGGCCTTTGAGAGGTAATTAGGTAGAGCCCTCATTAATAGGATTAGTGCCTTTACAGAGGAGGCTCCAAAAAGATCCCTCTCTTCCTTCTACCATGAGCACAGTGAGAAGTCAGCATCTGCAACCCAGAATAGGGTTTTCACTAGAATCCTACCGTACTAGCACTCTGACCTTGGACTTCCAGCTTCCAGAATGGTGAGAAATTTTTGTTGTTTATATGCCACCCAGTCTGTAGTATTTTGTTACAACAGCCCAAAGACCTCACAAAACCCTTTAAACTTAGTCCTCTTAGCAGGACTAAGATACCATATCAACAGGACAAAAAACCACATGATCACCTCAATAGATGCAGAAAAAGCATTTGACAAAATCTAATACCCTGTCATGATAACACACTAAAAAACACTAGGAATAGAAGGAAAGTCCCCAACCTGATAAAGAACATCTATGAAAAACCCACAGCTAATACTATATTTAATAGTACAAGACTGAAAGCTTTCCTTCTAAGATCAAAAAGGATGCCTGCCTGCTCTTACTATTTCTATTTAACATTTACTGGAGGTTCTAGCCAGGGAATTTGGCAAGAAAAAGAAGTAAGAGGCATCTGGATTGAAAGAACAAGGAAATCTATCTCTATTTACAAATGGCAAACTTATATACAGAAATCTTTGGAAATCCACTCCAAAAACTATTTGCTAAACAAGTTCTATAAGGTTGCAGGACACAAAATCAATATGCAAAAATCAACCATATTTTTAGATACTAGCAATGAACAATTCAAAACAAAATTAGAAAATAATACCATTTATAAAAGCATCAGAAAGATAAAACATTTAAAGATATATTTTAGAAAAAAGCATAAGACTTGTACGCTGAAAGCAATTTTATAAATGGAAATACATTCTACATGATTTAATATTGTTAGGATGGCAGTACTCTCTGGGGCATCTGGGTGGCTCAGTAGGTTAAGCATCCAACTTCAGTTCAGGTCATCATCTCTCGCAGCTTGTGGGTTCAAGCCCCATATAAGACTCTCTGCCGTCAGCGCAGAGCCCACTTCAGATCTTCTGTCCCCCTCCCCGACCCTCCCCCGCTAGCACTCTCTCTCAAAAATAAACATTAAAAAAAAAGGTGGCAGTACTCTCTCAATTGATCTACAGATATAATGTATTCCCTATCAAATTTCAACTACTCTTCTGCAGAAATCAAAATGCAAGGGACCCAGAATAGTCAAAGCAATCTTGACAAAGAACAAAGTTTGACGATTCATAAGTTCCCAAATTCTAAGCTTCCTACAAAGCTACAATCATCCATATATGTGCTACTGACATGAGAAAACGTATAAATCAGTGGACTAGAACTGACTGTCCAGAACTACATATATGTGCAACCAATTTTTAACAGTGTTGTTATTTTTGTGATTTATAACATTAAATATATATTTGGTCTTTGTCTACTGTTCCTGGCACTTATTTTCTAAAGCCCTTATATATAATTTCCTATGCAAGAGCCATAGAGACATCTTTTGTTATAACACTTAGCTTTGTTCCTGGCTTCTGAAATAGCTCCAGAGGGATAAAAGTGAAATGGATGGCTTTTCGTATTCATAGCAAGCCCTTTGAACCACAGCAGAGTTTACCTTAATGAACCAAGTGACATTGGAAAGCTACCAAGGATGGGCACTGGTTGGCAAGAAAGAATCATCAACAGCCAATAATTTAATCCATCAGGCCGAGGTCATAAAGCCTCCATACCTAAAGGATGGGATTTGGAGAACCTCTTTGTTGGTGAACACATGGAGGTGCTGGGAGACTGGTACACCCAGAGAGGGTATGGGAGCTCCAAACCCCTTCCCATATCCTAGCCCTTTGAATCTCTTCCATCTTCTTGTTCTTGAGTTATATCCTGTTTTAGTAAATTTGCAATCTAGCAAATATGATATTTTCCTGCATTCTGTGAGCTATTCTAGCAAATTAATTGAACCTAAGAAAGGGGTTATGGGAACCTCCAACTCACATCTGGTTGGTCAGAAGCACAAAGAAGAAACGACTTGGACTTGCAACTGGCATATGAAAAGGTTGGGGACAGCCTTATGGGATTGAAGTTTTAATCTGTAGGATCAAATAATATCTCCAGGTAGTGTCAGAATTGAGTTAAATCTGTAGGACACCCAGCTGCTGTCTGGAGAATCTCAGAATTGCTTGATGTGGGGAAAACTCCCACCCATTTAGTGACGAGGAAGGTCAGAAGTGACATATTCTCTGAGTAGAGTATTAAAAGTAAAGGAGACACACAGTTTTTCCTTCATAGGTGTCCAGACAATCCAACAGAAAAAGACTTGGCTCTTCAAAAGTTGGTGCTGAGACAACTGGATCTCCAAATGCAAAAAAGCTGGTACGGGCTTCACAGTAGACATAAAAATTAATTGAGAATAGTTGAAAGATCTAAATGTAAGAACTAAAAAAGTATACACAAGCATAAATCTTCATGGCCTTGGATTAGGCAACAGTTTCTTACGTATAACCCCCAAAACACAAGTAACAAAAAAAGACAAATAAAATGAAAATCATAGAAATTATAAACTTTTGTACTTTCAAGAACACTATGAAGAAAGTTAAAACACAACTCACAGAATGGGAGAAAACATTTGCAAATCACATATCCGACAAGAAACTTGTACCTAGAATATATAAAGAATTTTTTAAATCCTTTTATATAGAATAAAATTCTTATACAGAGATTAGATAACAAATAAAAACAGGGTGCTTAGGTGGCTCAGTCAGTTAAGTAGCCAGCTCTTGATTTTGGTTCAGGTCATGATCTCACGGTTCATAGGATGAAGCACCATGTTATCAGGAAAGAGCCTGTTTGGAATTCCCTCTCTCTCTACCCCTCTCCTGCTTGTATATACTCTCTCAAAATAAACAAACATTATAAAAATAACAAAAATAAATACAGAATATAAAAGAATTTAAAAATATAAACAATTCAATAATATAAAGATAAATGATTCCATTTAAAAATGGGCAAAGAATATGAATAGAGATCAGGACACCTGGGTGGCTCAGTTGTTTAAGAATCTGACTCTTGATTTCAGATTGTGTCATGATCTCGCTGTTCATGAGTCCAAGCCCTGCACTGGGCTCTCCTTGGGATTCTCTCTCTCTTCCTCTCTCTCTGTGACTCCCCAGCTTATGCTCACACTCTCTCTCTCTTTCAAAATAAATAAACTTTTAAAAATTATATATAAAAAAAAAAGAATGTGAATGCAGTTTACCTAAGAAAATAAATAATAGCCAATATGCACACAATAGATATTCAATATCATAAGCCATCAGAGAAATGCAAATCAAAACCACAATGAGATACCCTTCACACCTACTAAGGTGGCTATAATGAAAATGACAGATAATAACAAGTGTTGTCAAAAATGTAGAGGAATTTGGAATGCTCATACATGTTGGTAGGAATGTAAAATGGTGTAGCCTCTTTTGAAAAGAGTCTGACATTTCCTCACAAGTTTACCATATTACCCAGCAATTTCCCTCCTAGGTATATAATACAAGAGAAATGAAAACATGTTCACACAAAAATTTGCACGTGAATGTCACAATGAAATTATTCATAACAGTCAAAGAGTGAGAACAATGCAAATGTCTATCAACTCATGAATGGATAAACAAAACATGGTATATTCATATGCATAGAAGAGATTTAATATAGCAGCCTTGACTACTATCTTTTAAAAGATTTAATTATAAGGTTTATAAGGTTTAATTATAAGGTTATAAGGTTAGCCCTTGGCTGGTATCTGAGAACATGATTTCTAGAGTTTTCCTGGCAGTCTAGAAATGATAAGGGTGGCCTGTTATGGCTAAACTATTTACACGAACAATATGGTTAATGCTAAACATCTGCTTGCCTTCCAGGAGTATGGACTATGGATGCACAATAGACACAGGGTGCCTAGAGGACAAATGCCTAGTAAAAACCCTGGGCACTGAACCTCTAATGAGCTCCCCTGGTTGGCGACATTTCAGAAGTGTTGTCACAACTCATTGCTAGGTGAATTAAGCATGTCCTGTGTGACTCCACTGGAAGAAGACTCTTGGAAGCTTGTGCCTAATTTCATGGACTTCACTTCATATGCCTTTTCTCTTTATTTCTTTTGTAATAAATCATAGCCTAGAATATGACTATATGCTGAGTCCTAGGAGTCCTCCTAGCAAACCATCAAACCTGATGATGACCTGGGTGATCCTTTATCCATCATACAATGGAATATTCAGCCATGAAAACAAATAAAGCACTTGATAAACACCACAACATCAATGAACCTTGAAAGCATCACACTAAGTTTAAAAAGCCAGACATAAAGGGATATATACTATATGATTCCATTTATAGACCATTAGAGTACTAGCTGGTAAAGTATTAGTTGGAAGGGAAATGAGGTCAAGAAAGGATTCTGTTATTTTCAAGGTGGGGATAAAATATCGTGTTTATACACTAATGAGAAGATTCAAGAGAAAAGAAACTCCTTTGGGGAAATTTGAAGTTGCTGGAGCAATGTCCTTCAATAGGTGAAAAGAAATAGGGCGAGATCTGATAGACAAGTGGAGGGAAGGTTATAGAAGCACTAATAGTTCGTCACTAGTAATGGGAGAGAAGACAAAACATATGGTGCAAATGCAACTAAATGAATATATGTGGGAACAGTTTGTGAAATTTCTCTTCTAATAGCTTTGATATTCTTAGTGAAATAGAAAGAAAGGTCATCAAGTGAGAATGAAGAGGAGGGAAGAACGGCAGAAAGTTCAACAAAAAGGAGCTGTGAAATAATCTAAGACAGAAAGAGAGCAAATGAGACTAGGGAAATAAAGTATGACTGCATGCAGTATGACTGACAGTCAGCACTAAGTGCCTACTTAAGGTTCATGGCCTTGATTTAAAGTGAGACCAATTAGCATGTGTTTTTCTCCAGCTATTCAATTGTGTGGATGCTGGAGTGGAATAGTCAAAGAGCTGGATTTAAGGTTTGGGGTTTTGATTTGCAAATAAGACAAATTCAGATGGGACAAGGGAAGAGAGACTGTATGTACAGGAAGTGATATAATGACAAAAAATTTTAAGCTAATTAAGGACAGAATTGAGCATGTTAAAGGATAAGAGACAATAAAAGTGAAAAAAAAAGTCATTGCAGGCCCTGATAGAAGCAATAAATTATTAGATTTGGGAGTTTTAAAGGAGTGTGCTAGAAACATAGGAGGTAGAAGTCGGAGGTTGAAATGCTCGGAATCAAGATTATAGAGGGTTGCAGTTATTGATAACAATACGACTTCGGATTTCACATGGTACTGTAGTGTAGAGAACAAGATTATTAAAAGACAAGAATTAAAGAAATCAAGAGGCACATACTGGAAGCAATACTTATGTGGCAACTGTAATAACCAAGAATTACACTGCCAGAAAAACTGACAAGAATTTCTTTAAGAAATGAGGAGGACTGACTTCCGGAAAAGATGGTGGAGTAGGAGGATCCTAAACTCATCTTACCCCATGGATATAACTAAGTAACACCCACATCAGTGGAAATAGCCCAGGAAACAAACTGAAGACTGGCAGGGGAGACTCTCCACAGCTAAATGTAGAGAAGAGGCCACATTAAAAAGGGTAGGAAGGGTTGGAGATGCTGTCAGGAGGCAAAGAGCCCTTGGGGCTGTCCTTGGGAGGGAGGGAGGGAGGCCATGGGTGTGAAAAGGATGCAATGGTTATGAAGAGGACCAGACTCAGCAACAGGGGATCCATAGGGAAAGCTGAATCCCCCTAACATTTGGCTTTGAAAATCATGCGGACTTAACACCTTGGAACTTCAAAAATCAAGAGCAGAGCTGTAGGAGAGCCAGGAGTCTCTGCCTTTAAACAGAAAGCACAACAAACAGCCATGAGGAAATACAGCATAGAGTTAGCAGTTTGAAAACTGCCTGGGGTTTATGGGAAGGGGATTTATTTACTAATCCCAGAGTGTGGAGGGACAGGGATCTTAGGGAACTTCTCCATGAACAATAGAGCTGAAGGGCACCATTTCCCTCCCCCACAGCAAAGCCTAGATACACAGACACCTGTGGGAACCAGCATAGCATGTACACTCTCCACCTAGCTTGCTAATGGTATGCCCCTCCCCCACTCCCATTCTCCTGTAGAAATGCCTTCCCCATCATGGCCTAGGCAGGACTTTTCCCCAGGGACTGCAGGCCTTCACAGGCAACTGACACAGACGTACTAGCTCCTCACAGCCCATCCTGCATTCTCCTGCAGATGGGCCCTATTCAACACACCCTTGGCTAGAGCCCATCCAAAGTAGTCTACAAACCTGGCAGTGTGCAAGAAGCTCTATGAGGGGCCATCACCACTTTGATGTGACTCCTGCTCCAGGAGAGAGGGAAAAATAACCACACACAAAGGGAGCCCCAGAGTAGGCTGGGGACAGACATCAGGTTTGACTACAGGCCCCACCTACCAATGAAAGCTTTTTAGGGGACAACACAGGGAGCGTCCTTCCAGTTCCATGCTACTGCATCTCTGCCAAATGCCTAGTCTGACCCAATTAAGCCCAAAGCACCTCCAGACTGGCCCACTAATAAGAAAGGGACCGAACCCTGCCCACAATAGGCAAAGAGAGCCATTGCAGACAACTAGACTGAAGGCAAACATGGCTCAGCCACAACACTACGATGCACGCAACCTCACATAAAAGACACCTTGAAGCACCAGGTTCTGGTGAACAGGGGATATTATACTGCAGTGCACTATGGGACCTCATCTTCATAAGCCCACTACTCGCAAGAGGAGGAGACATAGATGACTTCCCTAACACAAATAAACAAATATTTTCTCTCTCAGAAAAGTAGACAAAATGAGAAGACAGAGGAATATATACTATTTGAAAGAAGAGGACAAAATCTCAGCAAGAGAGTTAAATAAAACAGAAATAAGCAATATGTCTAATAAAGAATTTACAGTGATGGTCAAGAAGATACTCACTGGACATAAGAAAAGGGTGGAGGGCCTCAGTGAGACACTCAACAAAGAGAGAGAAGATATGAAAAAGAACCAACCACAGATGAAGAACTCAGTAACTTAAATTAAAAATATACTAGAGGGGTAACTGGGTGGCTAAGTCGGTTGAACATCTCTTGATTTTGGGTCAGTTCATGATCCCAACGTTGTGGGATCAAGCCCTGTTGCAGGCTCCATGCTCAGCATGAAGCCTCTCTTCAGTGTAAAGATTCTCTCTTCCCACTAATACTCGCTCTCTCTCTAAAATTAAATTAAATTAAATTAAATTAAATTAAATTAGGGGCATCTGGGTAGCTGCGCTGGTTGAGCATCCAACTTCGGCTCAGGTTACAATCTTATGGTTCTCGAGTTCGAGCCCCGTGTTAGGCTCTGTGCTGAAAGCTCAGAGCCTGGGACTCCTTCAGATTCTGTGTTTTCCTCTCTCTCTGCCCCTTTGTCCACTCACACCCTGTCTCTGTCTCTCTCTAAAAAATAAATAAACATGAAAAATTTTGATTAAATTAAATTCACTAAAGGGAATAAACAGTAGACTAGGGGAAGTAAGGAAATGGATCTGCAACCTGGAAGACAGAGTAATGGAAAGTAATCAAGCTTTACAAGAGAGACAAAAATAATAAGAAAAATTAAAATGACTAAGGGAACTCAGCAACACTATCATACATTTGCATTTGCATTTCCATTATAACATTTGCATTATAGAGATCTCATAAGGAGAAGAGACAGAAAAGAGGGCAGGAAATATATTTGAAAAATAATGCCTGAAAACTTTCTAAATGTGGGGAAGGAAACAGAAATCCAGATCTAGGAGGCACAGAGAGCACCCAACATAATCAACCCAAGGAGGTCGACACCAAGACATATAGTAATTAAAATGGTGAAAAGTGGTTGTAAACAAGAGAGAATTTTATTTTTTTTAAAAGGGAATTTTTAAAGCAGTGAAAGAAAAGAAAACAGTTAAATTCAGGTCAAAACCTCCTAAGATGATGAGGTGATTTTTCAGCAGAAACTTTGCAGACCAGAAGGGAGTGGCATGATATATTTAACATGGTGAAAGGAAAAATTCTGCAGCCAAGAATACTCTACCTAGCAAGGACATCATTCAGAATAGAAGGAAAAATAAAGAGTTTCTGAAGCAAACAAAAGTTAAAGCAATTCATCCCACTAAACCAGCTCTACAAAAAATTTTAAAGGGAACTCCTTGAGTGGAAAGGGAAAACCGTAAATAGTTGTAATAAAAGTCAGAAGTACAAAAATAGTAAAATAAAGTATATCTACTAAAATCAGTCAAAAGATTCACAAAATAGAAGGACATAAAGTAGGACGCCATATATCTAAAACAGGAAGGGGAGGAGCTAGGAATGGGTTCAAACTTAAGGGACCATCAACTTAATACAAACTGCTACATGTTTAAGATGCCATACATAAACCTAATGGTAAACATAAATCAAAAGCCAGTAATAGATATGCAAAAGATACAGGAATTCAAGTATATCACTAAAGAAAGCCAGCAAACCATGATAGAAGAGAGTAGGAAAGAAATATAAAGAACTAAAAAGATAGCCATAACACGTGACAAAATGGCAATAAGTCCATGCTTATCAATAATTACTTTGAATATAAATGGACTAAACACTCCAATCAAAAGACATAGGGTGATGGAAATGATAAAAAAACTAAGACCCAGGGCACTTGGGTGACCATCTGGTTTAAGTATCTGATTTGATTTTGGTTCAGGTCATGATCCCAGGGTCATAGGATCAAGCTCCACACTGGGCTCCATGATGACCGTGGAACCTGCTTGGGATTCTCTCTCTGCCCGTCTGTCCCTCTCCCCTGCTCACGCTGTATCTCTCTCCAAAAAAAAAATTTTTTTTAAAAAGTAAGACCTATCTATGTGCTGTGGATAAGAAACTCATTTCGGACCTAAAGACACATGCAGATTGAAAGTGAAGGGATGGAAAAGCGTTTATCATACAAATGAAGTGAAAAGAACGTCAAAGGAGTAAAACTTACAATGGAAAAAATGGACATTAAAACAAAGACTATAACAAGAGACAGAGAAAAACACTATACAATCATAAAGGGAATAATCCAACAAGACGATATAATAAGTGTACATATTTATGTACCCAACATGAAAGCACCCAAATACATAACACCAAATACATAACACAGTTAGTAACAAACATAAAGGAATTAATCAACAGTAATACAATAAAAGTAGGAGACTTCAATTCCCCACTTAATTCAATGGGCTGATCATCCAAACACAATCAACATGGGAACAGTAGCTTTGAATGACACACTGGACCAGATGGATCTAATAGACATATTCAAAACACTGCATCCTAAAACAGCAGAATACACAAATTTTTCAAGTGCTAATGGAATATTCTGCAGAACAGATCACCTATTAGGTCACAAAATAAGCCTCAAAAAAATAAAAAAGATCAAAGTCGTACCAAGCATCTTTTCCACTCACAATGCTATAAAACAACTAACTATAAGAAAAAATATGGAAAGAACACAAATATACAGAGGTTAAGTAACATACTACTAAATAATGAATGGGTTAACCAAGAAGTAAAAGAGGAAATAAAAAAATACACGGAGACAAACGAAAACAAAAACACAGTGGTCCAAAATCTTTGGGATGCAACAAAAATGGCCCAAAGGGCAACTCTATAGCAATTTAGGCCTACATGTCAAGAAGCAAGAAAAATCTCAAATAAACAACCTAACCTTTCACCTGAAAGGAGCTAGAAAAAGAAGAAACAGAACTCAGAACTAGTAGAAGGAAGCAGTAAAGATTAGAGCAGAAAAAAATAAAGGAACCAAAACAAAAACAAACAATAGATCAATAAAACCAGTAATTGGTTCTTTGAAAAATCAACAAAAGATCTAGCCAGACTATCAAAAAAAATTAAAATAATAAAAAAGAGAGAGAGAATGAGAGAGAACTCAAATGAAAGGGGAGTAATAACAACCAACACCACAGAAATACAACCTAATAAGAGAATATTATGAAAAAGAATATGCCAACAAATTGAATAGCCTAGAAGAAATTCCTAGAAACATATAACCACCCCAAACTGAATCAGGTGACATCAAAAATTTGAACAGACCAATTACCAGCTATGAAATTAAACCAGTAATCAAAACAAACAAAAAAAAACCCCACAAACAAAAGTCCAGGATCATATGGCTTTACAGGGGAATTCTACCAAACATTTATTTAAAAAAAAATTTTTTTTAATGTTTATTTATTTCTGAGAGACAGAGAGAGACAGAGTACAAGTTGCGTAGGAGCAGAGAGAGGGGGAGACACAGAATCTGAAGCAGGCTCCAGGCTCTGAGCTGTCTGCACAGAGCCCCAAGCAGGGCTTGAATCCATAAACCTCGAAATCATGACCTAGCCAAAGTCGGACGCCTAACAGACTGAGCCACCCAGGTGTCCCTCTACCAAACATTTAAAGAACAGTAATACCTGTTCTTCTCAGGCATTTCCAAAAAAACAGATGAGAAAGGAAAATTTCCAAATGCATTCTACGAGGCTAACATTACCCTGATACAAAAACCAGATAAAGATACCACAAAAAAAGAAAAACTACAGGTCAATATGTCTGATGAATATAGATACAAAAGTCCTTAACAAAATATCAGCAAACCAAATTCAACAATGCATTAAAAAATTATTCATCACAATCAAGAGGGATTTAGGGATTTATTCCTGCAACTCAATCAACATGATACATCACATCAACATGAATAAAAATAAAAAGTATTTGATCATTTGAATAGATGCAAAAAAAGCATTTGAAAAAATACAACATCCATTCACGATAAAAACAAAAACAAAAACAATCTTGAACAAAGTAAGAACAGAGGCAACATTCCCTCAACATAATAAAGGCCATATATGAAAAATTCACACCTATCATCCTCAATTGGAAAAAAAACTGAGAGCTTTTCCTCTATGATAAGGAACAAGACAGGGATGTACATTCTCACCATGGTTACTTAACATAGTACTGGAAGCCCTAGCCTGAGCAATCAGACAAGAAGAAGAAATAAAAAGCATCTAAATTGGCAAGGAAGAAGTCAAACTTTCACTATTTGCAGATGACATGATACCCTATATAGAAAACTGTAAGGGCTCCACCAAAAAGCTACTAGCTACTAGAACTGATAATTGAATTCAGTAAAATAGCAGGATACAAAATCAATGTACAGAAATCTGCTGCATTTCTAAACACTTATAATGAAGCAGCAGAAAGAGAAATTTAAAAAACTACCCAATTTACAACTGTAACCAAAATAATAAAATACCTTGGAATAAACTTATCCAAGGAGGTGAAAGACTTGTACGCTGAAAACTATAAACCATGGATGAAAGAAACTGAAAACACCACAATGAAATGGAAATATATTCCATGCTCTTTGGGGCACCAGGGTGGCTCAACTGAGTATCCAATTCTTGATTTCGGCTCAGGTTGTGATCCCAGGGTCATGAGATCGAGCCCTGCACCGAGTGTGGAGCCTACTAAGAATTCTCTCTTTCTCCCTTCTGCTCCCTCCCCTATTTGTGCTCACTCTCCCTATAAAAAAAAAAATGTGTTTGTGTGTGTGTGCGTGCGCATACACACATAAACTCAACACCAAAAAACAAATAATCCCATTAAAAAAAGGGCAGAGAATCTGAGTAGACACTTTTCCCAAAGAAGAGTGACAGATGGCCAACACATGAAAAGATACTCAATTGCACTCATCAGGGAATTGCAAATCAAAACCATTAATTAGCTATCACCTCGCACCTGTCAGAATTG
The DNA here is from genome assembly GCA_017311185.1 of Proteles cristata cristata. Taxonomy (NCBI): domain Eukaryota; kingdom Metazoa; phylum Chordata; class Mammalia; order Carnivora; family Hyaenidae; genus Proteles; species Proteles cristata. The sequence continues at coordinate 340,294 of JAESUZ010004774.1, forward strand.
CTATAATCAAAAACACAAGAGGGGCGCCTGGGTGGCTTAGTCGGTTAAGCGTCCGACTTTCGCTTAGGTCATGATCTCGCGGTTCGTGGGTTCGAGCCCCGCGTCGGGCTCTGTGCTGACTGCCAGCTCAGAGCCTGGAGCCTGTTTCAGTCTGTGACTCCCTCTCTCTCTGACCCTCCCCTGCTCACGCTGTCTCTCTCTCTCTCTCTCCTAGAAATAAATAAAAACATTAAAAAAAAAAAAACACAAGAAACAAGTGTTGGCAAGAATGTAGCGAAAAAGGAACCCTCATGCATTGTTGGTAGGAACACAAGCTGGTACAGCCACTGTGGACAGTAGTATGGAGGTTCCTCAAAAAATTAAAAATAGAATTACTAAATGATCCAGTAATTTCACTACTGGGAATTTACCCAAAGAATACAAAAACACTAACTGATAAAGATTATATGCACCCCTATGTTAACTGTAGTATTATTTACAATGGCAAAATTATGGAAGCAACCCAAGTGTCCATTAATAGATGAATGGATATAGAAGATGTGGTATATATACACAATGAAATATTACTCAGCCATAAAAAGAAAGAATGAAATCTTGCCAACTGCAATAACATGGATGGATCAAGAGGATATAATGTTAAGGGAAGTAAGTCAGCCAGAGAAAGACAAATACCATATGATTTCACTCATATGTGGAAATTAAGAAACAAAACAAAAGACAAACCAAAAAGTGGACTCAACTATAGAGAACAAACAGATGGTTAGCAGAGGGGAGGTGGGTGAGGGAACGGGTGAAATATGTGAAGGGGATTAAGAGTACACCTATCATGGTGAACACTAAGTATTGTACAGAATTGCTGAATCACTGTATCGCACAACTGAAACTAATATAATATGGTATGTTAAATACACAATTAAAATTAAAAATTATTAATTAACAAATTTTTTAAGTAATAAAATAAAGAAATGAGTCGGACTGACCTGTAGGTCTACAGATGACTGGCTAGTGGGACAGGCTGCTAAGACGAGATTCAAAGAAAGCAGTTTCAGAAGATGGACGAGAGAAAGATGTAAAGGTAGCAATGAAGTTTTCAAGCATTTTAACATGCACCTGGGAATTGGCTATATTCAGGTATGCTGAAGCCAAATGATTAGGCAATGAATGCCATTTAAAAAAGTTTGTAATATACAATTCCCAAGCAGAGAGAGGCACACCCCAATCAGGAATGGCCACATGGGGAAGTAATACGGTTAGTCTGGAGGCTGAAGGAGGGAAAGCAAGGCATAGGCAGAACGCTTTCCTCTTTTTTTTGAGGGAAGGCATGGGTGAGGTAAGGTAAGCAGCTGAAGGAACTTAATATTAGATAGTCTGAATAATCAGGGCTGGGGTAGGGGGTGAGGTGGGGTGCTCTGGGCTCTAAGGGTGGCCTTTAATTATCTGATACTTGGCTCTGGGAAGATTAGAGCAGAGGAATATTGCCTTCTGGAGTATAAGAACCAGATAAAGGAGGTAGGTGTTGGAATGGATTCAGGATTACTTGGTGTGCTCACACAAATTACTTAACCGTGGGAGGAGCAATCTCTCCCCAGTGAGGCCCCAGATGTCAGAGCATCAATAATACAGAAAATATAGTTAAATACAGTTACAACAAAACACCTATCCCACCCACTTTCAGCCCTACTAATATAAGAAATATGAGAGAGAAAATAACCACTACTTGAAAAAGCTGCAGGAGAAACAGAATTTTTTCTTCTGTGCTGTTCTATGTGTTTACCTTACTGACAAGTTATCTTGACATCCCCCAGTTATTGATGGTAAATTGAAAATTGAAAGGTTATTCCTCTTAAAAACAAACAAACAAACAGAACAATGGCATAAACAGTTGAAGGGTGAAAAAAGGTCTTTCCTCTTTTCTTTCCTCACACACACACGCAGATACACAAACATGCATATACTCTGACAACTTTAAAAGGATAAGTCTTCTTGGGAAATCAAAGCTTTTTATGATACTAAGTTAAGTTGAATTTTAACCATGAGGTCATGAAGGAAGAACTATGTTTCACTGCCAACTCTTTGAACTATATACGATTACACTGTATATAAAACAATTTTTCAAAGACTGCATTTCCCACTCTAACTCAAGTGCATAATACCAAAGGACTCTACAGTGAGTAGCAATATAACAGTATTTCAAAAATTTATTGGTTATCTAAAGAAAAAGAATGTGCAATAAAGCCACTAATAATAGGGCTGAATTTCATAAGTAAAAATTTTAAATATTAGTTTTCAGAAGTTTTACTAAAAGAACTAATCTCAATATTTTACATTATAATCCTCTCCTTACACTTTATATTAATAGACAAATCTCAATGCAATCTGATGAAAAAAAAAATGAAGGAGTACATCACAAGCATTTTCTATGTGCAAAACACTATACAAAATACCAGTGAGCATGTTCACATCTACGAGATGATCTAATTTCAAGGAGCTTACATAACCACAGACATATATGACTAACCTAATACAAAACAAAATGTGATTAACTGCTTAAAATGGAGGGCTGTGAAGTGCTATGAAGCACAAAACCATCTACTCCAAACCTCCTGTTCTAAATATGAGAAAAATGAGGCTCAAAGAAATCCTAACACAAGATAATGCACATCCCAGAGGCAGATCTCTACCTTGCTGCCAAGTCCAATGCCTCCTCCACTCTACCATGCTGTCTCTCAATCTTTTCATCTATCACTTTTAATGACAATAAACACAGGAAAACATTAATGTAGTTTTCCCCTTTCTCTGATATGTAAAAATGTGACAGATCCCATCATCTCATCTAAACAAACAGTCAAGGGGTGCCTGGCTATCTCAGTTGGTAGAGCATGGAACTCTTTATCTAGGGACTGTGATTTCAAACCCCATGCTGGATGCGGATTACTTTAAAATATTTTTTAAAAAAGAATAAAATAATAAACTTACACTCAAGAAATGTGTCATGTTATAGGACCTACTACTGTAAACAACTTATTAAAATAAGTTGAATAAAATATATTCAGTGTTTACTGTATGCCAAACCATTGTGCTAAGTGCTTTATAAGCATCTCATTTAACCCTCACAATAACACTCTAAGTAAGGTAGATATTGTTATGTCCATTTTCCAGATCAAGAAACTAACAGTAAGTGGTTAGTCAAAGTTCACACAGTTAGAAGTGAGTCCTGACTACAGAGCCTGCTCTTATGACAATATCACTATATCACCTCCTAGAACAAAAATAGTACACATTTTAAAACTGATATTCAGAACTCAATGATGAGCCTAAGATCATTTTATATTGCACTTAAAGTATCTGTTTAAATTATGTCATACTATTCTTACACACAGGGTGAGACAAAGTTAGGCAATTTTCCAATTATGCATATAGGAGTTTCATATAACAAACTCTGAAATAATTAACAAATCAGATCATTCAAGCATGTCAGAGCATAAAAAGAAGAAAAGTAAGCCAAATGACACAAATATACTTAAAATTTAATTACCCAAAAAGAATTTTCTACACTAAAGTCAATATGATTTGGATTACAGGCAAAATGTATGTCAGCAAATAAATAAAAGACTAGGATGCAGGACATAAAAACAAAAAATCCAACTTCGATTTCTCACAAAAGTCCAACTGACAATTGGCACTGGCATTAAAGACAGACATACAGACTAAGAGAACAGAATCGAAAGACCAGAAACAAACCTTAACATTTACATGTGGACTAGCTCAGGCTATCATAACAAAATATGGCTAATGGCTTATGGTTTAGGAGTAATACTGGCTTCAACAACAGAAATTTATTTTTCACAGTTCTGGTGGCTGACCATGCAAGATTAGGGAGCCACCATGGTTGGATTCCAGTAAGAATTCTCTTCATAGCTTGTAGTCAGTCACCTTCTTACTGTGTTCTCACACGGTATAGAGAGAAAACAAGCTCTCAGAGGAGTCTTCTTTTAAGGGCACTACTACAATCTTGAGGTGGGACCCTCATGACCTCATCTAAATCCAATTACCTCCCCAAAGCATAATCTCCAAACACCATCATCTTGGTGGTTAGGGTTTCAATATATGAATCTGAGGGGGAAACAATTCAGTCCCATAGCAGTGGGCAAGTGATTTTCAACAAGAGTACATAGACAATCCAGTAGGGAAAAAACAGTCTTTTCAAAAATGGTGATGAAACTAGATACCCATACACAAAGAATGAAGTTAGACCCCTTCTTTACATTATACATAAAAATTAACTCAAAATGGATCACAGACCTAATGTAAGAGCTAAAAGCATAAAACCATAAAATTCTTAGAAGAAAATATACGAGTAAATCTTTATAACCCTGGATTAGACAATGGTTTCTCATTTATAATATAATATAGCAAATATAATATACCAAAAGCACAAGTGACAAATGAAAAATTAGATAAACTAGGCTATATTAAAATCTAAAACTAAAAAAGATTAAAATAAATAAAATCCAAAACTTCTGTGTTGCAGGTGACACCATGATGAAAGTAAAAAGACAACCAATACAATGGGAGAAAATGTCTGCAAGTCATGTGTCTGGTAAGAGTCTAATAACCAGAATATATAAAGAATACTTATAATTCAATAATAAAAGACAAATAACCCAATTGAAAAATGGACAAATGATGTGAATAGACAGTTCTCTAGAGAAGATATATCATGACAAATAAACACAGGAAATATGCCAACATCATTAGCCATCAGGGAAATACAAATGAATATGAGGTACCACTTCGTATTCCCTAGAACATTTATAATAAAAAAGAAGATAATAATATGTATTACAAGGATGTGGAGAAAATGCAGTCCTCTACATTGCCAGTCAGGATGTAAAACAGTACAGCCTCCCTGGAAAAAGAATCTAGCAGTTCCTCAAAAAGTTAAACAGAACTGCCATATGACCCACAATTCCACTCCTAGATATATACCTAAGAGAAATGAAAACAGGTTCACACAAAAAAATGGCATACTAATGTTCACTGCAGCATTAGTCATAATAGCCCAAAAGTGGAAACAATATAAATATTCACCAATTGACAAATGGGTAAAGAAAGCATGGTATAGGCATACAATGGAGTATTATTTGGCAATTTAAAAAACAGAGGTTCTGATTCATGAAACTAAGAGGAAGCCTGAAAATATCATGGTTACTGAAATAATCTAGTCATAAAACCCCACAAATTTTATGATTCCATATCTGTGAGAAGTCCACAACAGGCAAATCCATAGACACAAAAAGTAGGTTAGTGTTGTCTGGGGCAGGGGGGTGAGGGAATGGAAAGTGATACCTAATGGCTCTTGGGTTTCTTTTTGGAGTGTTGAAAACACTCTAAAATTAAATTATGGATATGTCTGCACAACTCTGTGTAAATACTAAAACCACTCAATTATATGCTTTAAATGGGTGGATATATCTGTGGTATATGAATTATATCTCGATACAGATATTCTTGGGGCACCTGGGTGGCTCAGTCGGTTAAGCGTCTGACTTCGGCTCAGGTCATGATCTCACGGTTTGCGGGTTCGAGGCCCATGTCAGGCTGTGCCAACAGCCTGCTCAGAACCTGGAGCCTGCTTCAGATTCTGTGTCTCCCTCTCTCTCTGACCCTCCCTTGCTCACACTGTCTCTCTCTCTCTCTCTCTCTCAGAAATAAATGAAACATTAAAATTTTTTTTTAAAAATACAGATATTCTTAATAACTGGTAATTGACAAATGTGTAGTACAATTCAGTGACATCATTGCCCGTACTGGCTCTAAAAGTTAGTTCCACATTTACTTGTCATCATTAAGTACTCAAATCAAGAACCACTAACTGGTACATACCTAGCCCTATACAGAGCCCTGCACATAATTGGGCACAATAAATACCTGCTGAATAAGTATATGTGAGGGGTGGTGTGACAGAAAACCACTAAAATATTTAGAACAACATCGACTTCCATATATTAGAAAAGGGGAAGAAATGGGAGGGCAGGATTTAAAAAACTGAAATGAAATACAAATAAACACCTCAACATTTAAAAACATAAAAAACTTAGTGAATTTTTATGATGCTTATTATGTGCCAGGCATTTTACATCTGAGGAAATTCCAGGCAGAGAAGGATTAAGTTTGTGACACACAACTACCAAAGGCAGAGAGAGGAGCAGCGTTGGTGGTATAGTGGTGAGCGTAGCTGCCTTCCAAATGGCAGAGAGAGAATTTGAACTCAGGAATTCTAGCCTTAGAGTCCATGCCATTTAAATGTCATAAAGTCTAAGAGATATAATTTTGAGGAACTACATTAGAAAATAATTCCTTCCTGGATACATTTAGCAAAAATGAGTGTCCAATAATTAAACATATGTGCAGAAAATAATAAACCCTTAAAGTGAAATTCTATTCAATTAGAATGGGGATTAATTTAAACTGATTTCTCCCATTACTTAACTGATGAAATCTCTAAGCTGAGCAAACACAAGTCCCCAAAATTACTAGTGAGTTCAATGGATATTATATTTTCAAAAATTTTGACCATGTACAAGCCATATGAATAAACAGTTATGGGAAGCCTGGGTGGCTCAGTTGGTTAAGCGTCCAAATTTGGCTCAGGTCATGATTTCACAGTTTGTGAGTACAAGCCCCACGTCGGGCTCCAAACTGACAGCTTGGAGCCTGGAGCCTGCTTCAGATTCTGTACCTCCCTCTCTCTTTGCCCCTCCTCTGCTCTCATTCTGTGTGTATGTCTCTCTCTCTCTCTCAAAAATAAACATTAAAAAAAAGAATAAAAAGTTATGATCTCATATTTTTATAAACATAATCTATTTAAAGCTTTGCATACCAACAATACAGAAGTTAGTAGGGGCACCTGGGTGGCTCAGTTGGTTAAGCACCTAACTTCAGCTCAGGTCATGATTTCACAGTTTGTGAGTTCAAGCCCCATATTGGGCTCTGTGCTGACAGCTCAGAGTCTGGAGCCTGCTTCAGATTCTGCGTCTCCCCCTCTCTCTGTCCCTTGCCCTTGTACTCTGTCTCTTTTTCTCTCTCAAAAATAAACATTATAAAATTTAAAGATATATATAAGTGGTTACATAAATACATATGTGAACTTATATGTTATATAAATACATAGCAATGGTTCTTAATATGGGGGTAATTCTACCCTCAGGAGGACATTTGGTTATGTCTGGCAGACATTTTGGTTCTCACAACTGGGGGTTGGAGGAACTCAGGAAGGATGCTACTGGCATCCAGGGGCCAGAGGACAGGGATGATGCTAAACATCCTAAAATGCACAACACAGCCCCCACAACAGTGAATTACCCAACCAAAAATGTCAATAGTGCCACTGTCAAAAAACCCTGGCAAGGAGTAATTCACTTGAATTACTAGAGAACACACCTTTCTCCTCTTTCAGGCTTCATCTCAAATTAGTACTTAGTCGTTTCCAATACTAAGGCTCTAATACTCTAATACTAATACTTAGCCTCTACTAAGATAATTGGAATTTAAATGAATGGATTTTTCTTAGGTTATAAAACAGATATGAAATGTGTTTAAAAGATAAGCAATCATATATTGGACTTTAAGAGAAAAAAGATAAAGAAAGCGCTTACTGTAAAAATCTTCTAAATTCTGAAGCTTCAAAGTTCTCCACAAAAGCAGGCTCATGATTTGTTAAATTATCTGATGTCTGTCCAATAGTATGAAAATAGAAGTCAGGAACCCTTGCTAAAAGGACTGCTTTGTGTGCTTTGAACAAAGTACAGCCTATAGAGAAAGTAACATCTGTATGGATTTCTTCTGTTAGGAGCCTGAAATGATAAAAAGGAACCATAGTTTAATTAGTGATACTCAGAAATATGTAACATACCCATTTTTTAAAATAACTTTTCAAAATAACTAAAAATTACAGAGATAAGTAACAAAACAAAAATAGGTTAACATGAAATGGAGTTTGTTCTCCATTCATTCCAAAAATACTATTTAATATTAGCTTAGAACCTAATTTTCTAAAATTTATAGTGAAAACAAAGGTAATTACACTAAAAAGTAGGACTTCTGGGAAATTTCTTTTTAATTTCCTCTGGTAATAATAAAATTTATCTTCTGCTATTTGTGTTGATTTTCCTTAAAAATGTACCTACTTGAGACTTATTTCAGAAAAAGAACACAAAGTAATATTGTCACTGACTATTGAAAAGAATCAATTTTTTAAAATCTTACTAAAAGAAGCAAAAAAAGTAAAATGTCAACAACACATGCAAACCGAATATAACAATAGACAATCCCAGATTAGAAACTGGTACATTTTGTTCCAACTATTGTTAAATACCAAGTCTGAAAAGGCAGGCTTGGCCATCAAGAATGTGACATTTAAGCCCTTTTCCATTTTCTTCCTCACACATGCTCTAATATATTATTAAAATGGGCTCATGGGGTAACCCATTCAACTCCTTTTCACTAATACACAGGCACAGTTATGGTAAAGCCCATTGATTACATGTCAAGAGATGGAAGAACAGAAGTCAGCATCATAATACAAACTGTCATAATCTTTTGTCCCTGTGGAAACTCTATTTTTCTACTCTCTAAATACTAATACTTCCTATGACTGTATCATTATCCTTGGCAAAGTATGTATTTTCAGGGGATTTCTGTATTGCAGAATATAACTGGCAATCATACCAGTACCCTAGAGGAGGTACAAGTAATGGATTAAGATATCCATTACAGTGAAAGCTTCGAATGTTACCACTGACACTCATATTCCCCCAAGACCAAGTTAATGGCTCCTGCCTCTGATTCCAACACACTTGGTGCATACCTCTACTACAGCACTTGTCATGGCATCATTATTTGTCTTTCTCTCTACTAGATGATAAATTCCCCAAAGGCAAAAACTGTATATTTAGTATGTACAGCTCAGTATCTGCTTGTTGAATTTTGTTGTATTTTACCCTAAACAAAACAAATGCTTCAGAGCACAAAACTTTCAGAACCCTGGAAACAGTGAAAAGGCAGAAGCATTTTAGACAATATTTTCATCAATAAATAATTTCCATAAGTGGTTTTTAAAGTTATGCAAAAATGTATTTGTCTCTCAAACATTAATAAAAAAAAAACTGTACAAATACTCAATTTGTTCCTTTCTACCACCCACCTTCACTCCATCCTACACTCGCCTCAAATGCATAAGGAAGCAATGCAACTAACAGCCATATAACCATCACTAGGGTATCTCCCTTGTTCATAATGCATGCTCATGAGTATTTGTTAAATAAAAAAAATTAATATGTTTAAAAAATTGTTAATATGAAAATATAGGGCCCTCTTTTTTAAACAAAATCATATCAGTTACAAGTAAATGTTGTGTGTTAAAAGTAACAGAGGTATCTGACTCAGACTGGCTTAAACATTAAAGAGGTTTATTGGCTCACCTAATAGTAAAGTCTAGAGGAAGGACAGGTTGGAGCAAAGCTTCAACCATGTCAAGGCCCAGCTTTGTTCTATGACATTTCTCTTCTAACTATGCATTAACCTATCTAGTGCATTTTGGACTGACTATCACTATGTGCATGTATGATGTACCAAGCACTGGGGACAGATAATGACTAAAACATCATATGTACACTCAAGAATTTTATTGAATAGTAGGAAAGACAGGTCTGAAAACTACAGAGTGTGATAATTCAATAACCCAAATAAGTAAATATTTTTCAGAGACAGACATGTAAAAAGACCTTATAGAGGACACACAATAAAGAGATTTTAAAGATTCAATAAAAGTTGGTCAGGGGAACAAGGTAAGGTCCCAGAGAGTAATTGGTTCCATGTTCCTTGCTAAGGTATGTGTGAGTGTGGAGCTACAAAATGGTCAGCAGAGAGTACTGAGGGACTGAGAAGTGACAAATGAAGATAAATAAGAGGCAAAGAGTTTCACTCTATGTTACAGTTGAAGGGGAATCAAATGATATGAAACATGGACAAATTCATGTTTCAAAATATCATCTATTAGTTGTGTAGAAGAGGAATTAGGGGGAAATAAGAACAAAAATGAGGAAAATGCTGCACAACACAGATGAATGATGTTAAGGCTTGAGCCAGGAGAGATCAATGGTGACAGAGAACAGAGGATAAAATTAAAATATACTACAGTAATAAAACTGGCAGGAGGTGGTGATCAGATGTAGAAGGTGAATGGAAGAGAATACCCCCTCTTTTTGGCTTGGACAACTGGGTGCTGATGGTGCCACCAACTCTTAACGTATACCTGCTACTCCAACTTTCATCCTAAACTCCAGACGTATTTCCAATTATCTCCTGGATACGGTTTCCTGAACATTCACCATACTCCTCCCTTTCAAATGCTCTAAGATTTGTTTCCCTTTCCCTATACCTTCACATGTAATTGGTCACCAAGCCCATCAATTGCACATGTGAATCCCTTTCGCTTTTTCCATTGCCACTGCCATTACGTATCCCTTGACTATTACAAAAATCTGCTAGCTGATTTCCTTGTTTCCTATTTCTCTTCCCTCAACTCAAGATCTAAATATGCTAATTCTCTCTCTAAAAAATACTCTCCACTGCCTCCACAATACATTCCAAACTCTTCACTGAAGAAAAAAGGCCTCCATGGTCTAGTCTTAGTTTCCCCATTCACCCTCATCTGCTGTCACTTTGAATGGAAACTATACCCACAAGCCTTTCCCCAAAAGTTACCAAATTCATTTATCATTTATATATGGCTCAGCTTTGTAGCACATGACCCTGATGCTCATAATCACATCTGAATGGACAATGGAATGAGCCAACATTTGCCATTAGCCAATGTGGTAAACAAGTCAACTCTAGCAGAGATGTTCTATAATAAATAGCAACTGACTGATGACATTCTAGGAGAGTTTCAAAGCAAATCCAAGGTAGAATAAAAAAAAGAAGTGGGTAAGGACAGAAGCAGAAATGGAGGAACAAAATTAATGGAAGATCAGTTTGCATAACTACTGCAGAGAAGGTAGACTCACTGGGTTCATAGTCTGGTCATGTGACCTTGAGCAAATCACTTTCATGTCTCTGGAGTCAGACTAGGTTTTTATTCTAACTCTACCACTTCACCCCTAATGTTCAGTTTCTTTATCTGTTAAATGGGAACAATAACAAGACTTACCTCACAGGGTAGTGAATAAAACATTACATGTCAACCCAGCATCTAGCTAAAAGTAGAATAGGCAGTATTAGCTATTTGTATTACAATTGTCCTGAATATTGGTCCACTTCTCAGGGAAGTCTTACTGTATAATTGCTGTCATATCCCAACTTTCCAACTCTACATCAGATCTGGCTTCTCAACCACTGAAAGTTTCCTATGTTACTCATTTCTCCATATAGCTTATTACCTCAAGTAACCCAGAGGTATCTCTGTTCCTTGCTGTTGGGAAGAATCTAATACAGCTTGCTTTCCCAAAATAAATCAAACCCTTTCAAATCTCTGTGCCGTTGTAAAAGCAATTCCCTTTGTTTAGATATCCTCTGGCTTCTCTCTTCCTAATCTTTACCTAATCAATTTTTAATCAATCCTCAACAGATCACTCAAATGTCACCCTAAAAAGCCTTCCCCAAACTCACCCCAGTTCCCATGACTATTGTTTGGCTATTATCTCTGTAACTAGAGGGTAAGCACAACACCAAAGCTATGTCTTATTAATCTTTGATTCTTCAGGACCTAGTACAAATCTAGGTACATGGTGGTTGTAGATACTTCATTAATATTTGCAGAATAAATCAATTACATGGCTGTGCTTGAAAAAGATTCATTTGGCACAGCAACTAAGGTGGCTGGGTGCACATATGAAGGTTTATGTTTAAAAGGGCGGGGCACCTGGTTGACGCCATCAGTTAAGCGTCTGACTCTTGATCTCGACTTGGGTCATGACCTCACAGTTAGTGAGTTGGAGCCACACATCCAGCGCTGATGGCCTAGAGCCTGCTTGGATTTTGTCTCTCCTTCTCTCAGCCCCTCCCCCACTCATGCTCTCAAGTGCACACGCATGTTCTCTCTCTCAAAATAAATAAACTTTTAAAAAAAGAATTAAACAGGAAAGAACTGCTGCATCTATTTTTCTTTGCTTGTAACAGGAACTTGGGAGTTCAGGGTTCTATTCTCAATTACTACTAGGATGAGCATAAATTGTTCACTTGCTATACTCTAATTTTATTTTCTTTACATAGACACATTATCTTCCTTAAATTCTTGACACCTTAAGCCAGGAGAATAAAGCCACTAAAGAAAAAGAGTGCCTCATCCTTACAGATTTAGCCTAGAAACGGAACAACTTCAGTTTTATTTTTCCATCTTTTACATTAATCTCCCACTGTTGGACTCAGAGCAGCATCTTGGTGTGGGCCACAGAAAGCACAACAGTTGGTTATTAGTGGTAATTACGTTTACTCTAGCTCAGTGTTCTTAATGTGTAACCTGGGCCATCGGCATCACCATCTCCTGGGACCTCATTAGAAATGCAAAAGCTCTAGGGGCGCCTGGGTGGCTTAGTCGGTTAAGCGTCCGACTTTCGCTTAGGTTATGATCTCGCGGTTCGTGGGTTCGAGCCCCGCGTCGGGCTCTGTGCTGACTGCCAGCTCAGAGCCTGGAGCCTGTTTCAGTCTGTGACTCCCTCTCTCTCTGACCCTCCCCTGCTCACGGTGTCTCTCTCTCTCTCCTAGAAATAAATAAAAATATTAAAAAAAAAAAAAGAAAAGAAATGCAAAAGCTCTAGCCCAGACCAACTGAATGAGTACAATGGTCTGGGACCCAGTAAATCTAAACTTTAACGAGCCCTCCAGGTGATTCTGACGACACCAAAGCTGGGGAATCAGTTTTGGTGGAAATGGCAATTGGCTAGGGAACATTCCTAAGCTTCATTTTCTTTATAAACTGAGATGTCATTACCTGGATTCCAAAGCCTGAGTTAAGGTTCATAACAACCCTCCACTTGCTTGGGCCCTCATGGGAGCTGGGGGTTGCTGGGAGCTGTAGAGTGTTTTAGGTGGAGAGGGGAAGCCAGGTTACAACCAGGAAGTATTTCCATGTAAGCATTTTTGATAAACTGTTTAAAGAGTGCTCGGAAGAAAGTGACCTGTAATGCTACACTAATTGTTCTATTTTTCCTTAACCTAAATATTCATTTTCATACCGAATTTTATCATTTTTCTGAAACTCTTTAAGCTTATTTTTATTTTAAGTGTACTTTTCAGGACCATGAAACCTGGATCCAACTCGACCTTAGCGACAGGTCTTTCCAGAACTAAGCCTGCTCGTGTTATTTCGGCATCAACTGGTGCTGCACGTAACTATGATGATAATTTTGGTTTCCTTTTTGAATCTGGTACATAGTCTCCGAGGTGCTCGGGACTTTTTTTAGGGCGAGCGAACGGCTCTGTAGTGAGGAGACTGGTACTCGTCCCTCAAAAGCCTGAGGCGAGGAGAACGCGGAGAGGAGGGATGAAGAGGCAGAGAAGGAGCCACCGCTGCTGGGGCGGAGACGGATGCCTTAGGAACTGAGGCAGCCAGCGTTCCCGCCTCCTCCTACCTGAGCAGATCCTGGCTCAGCTGCTCCGATATCACCGCCTTCAGCCGGCGCCGCTCACAGGGCCCCTTCCTTTGCAACCCCTTCCTGCAAACTCCAGGGCCCCTCAGAAGTACCACGGGCGCCGCGCTGCCCTCCCCACAGCGGGCCATGTCCCGCAAAAGGAGCGGCGGCGCCCCGCAGGCCCAGTAGCGGCTCTTAATCTCCGGCTGTGAAAGAAAGGGGCGTTTCCGACCCAACGCTCCTCTCCTACCCGAATCCTCTCCTCAGGGAAAGATTGACGCCTCCGGTCGGTTTGCACACGGTCCCTTACTGCAGCCACACAGCTATCTGGGGCATTCTCGGAGGCCGGCGCCTGCACGTGACCCGGGAAGGGTGTGCGCAGGCGTAGTAGCTCTGCTTACTTCGGCCGGCGAGCGCCCCGCCCCGATTGCCCAGAGATCAAACCATCTCTGGGGTAATCAATCTGTGCGACTCCTCGTCCTCTTCTTTGCGTTGCGGGTGGTGCTAGCTATTCATTTTAATAGATGTTTTATGGCGAGGCGATCCCTTAATGCAAATCAACCTGCGCGCGTTTCCACCACATTATATCTTACTGGGTTGTCAGAGCTTTTTTTTCTCGGGAAGAACAGGTTCACGAGGCCTTTCCTGTAGCGAGTCACGCTCCCTCACTTTGTTGTTTTGGGCTAGAAAAACGGGATGTGAGGAGCAGGGAAAGAACTCAGTAAAATCAGCAAGAGTTAGAACATTCATGAATCCCCTGAAAAGGTGTATCCAACGTCTAAAAGACCGCCATCGCTTTATAATCCAGTGAGTGGCTCATAGAACTTGTCATCAACTTTAGGTGAGAAATGTAAGGATGTATTCCAGCGCTTTGCATACATGGCCATAATATTTATGACGAGGAAGGGAGAAGGTAAGGTTTAAGGGGCAGAGCCTTTAATTGTGTGGGAAGTGAGTGGATTGGTGAGGTAGAGAATTTTGAATATTTTGCCCTGAAGAAAATAGCTGGACTGGATATCATTTTTAAATCTTTTGGTGTTTTTTAAATTTATTTCCTCCAAAGGAAGAAGGCTCAACAGTTCTGCTTCATTGAGAAGTTCTGCCCAAGGTATCCTTTATAGTTGGTTGGTTTGAATTGGTTTTCAAACGTTTCAGTGGTTACATTTGGTTTCCTGAGTCTCTTCTAATACCAGGTATTTGGAAAATGTATGGACCTCTTACCATAAGATTGCGCAAAAAGCAGTCATTTCTTCAAATAATGCCCCTTTCACATATTCAGACACATTATGGAAAGTATAACTGGCAGGAGTAACCGTAGAAAAGAGGAATGTCAAAGATAATATAATAATAGCTAATATTTATTGAGTGCTTATTAGGTGAGAGAACTGCTTTCCTTGCTTTATATGCATTAACTAAATCTTCACAACCACCATTTAGGTAGGTACTATTATTAAGAGTCTAATCTACAGGTGAGTAAACTGAGGCGTGACACGATAGGGCCAGGTCATACAGCCAGTATGGTGGTAGTCTAGATATTAAAACTTAGGCTGACTAGCATCCAACTCTTCTCCTTCAAAGTCCTGCCAGATTTCTACCATGCCCCTTTATCAGCCGTTGAAGTAATAGTTGAGCACTTTTATTATGCACAATTGCATTTATCATTAACTCTGGTTAGAAAAGGATGACAGAATGGTTTCTGGTTCATGTAATTTAATTCTCTTAAAACACTTTAGGAAATTTACTACATGAAATGATTAAAGGAAAAGCCCCCCTTTAAAAAACAAAACTCTCATTAATTATGCTTCACATTAGAGAATTTTTAAAGCATTATTTTTACTTTAATTAAATCAGGCTGTGAAGTTATTTACCTTAATGTGAGAGAAATTATCCGATTTTTTTTTTCCTGAAAGACTTTCAGGAAGAAAAGAGAGTTCTAAGAAACTAGTAATGGGAACTTTGAAGGTAGACACAGCTAAACCCATAATTTTGGTTAGGATTGGCCTTAATTATCATTCTCATGTGTGACAATTTTAGGTAAAATTGCCTTGGAAGGCAAAAGACTCTTCCAAGGGCTACAATTTCATGAAAGAAAAGTGATTTTTTAGGAGCATTATTTTTTCCTTCTTTAGAAATATTTTAATATGAAATACTTCAAATTTTTTATTTTTATTTTTTAGAGAGAGAGCACGAGGGTCAGAGGGAGAGAGAATCCAAAGCAGGCTCCATACCTGGTGCATAGCCAACAAGGGGCTCAATCCCATGACCCTATGATCATGACCTGAGCCAGTATCAAGAGTTGATTGTTCAGCTGAGCCACCCAGGCACTCTCCATATGAAACATTTCAAACATACAAAATAAAGGGAGATACAATGAACCTCAGTTTACACATCACCAAAATTCAACAATTACCATGATTGGGCATATATGCTTTATCGAGTCTTCTTTCTCTTTAGTCCTTTCTTAACTTTTTCCTTCTTTCCTTCCTTCCTTCTAAAATTTTTAAAAGTAAAGCCACAGATATTAATTTTATTCCAGTATACTTCAATATGCATCTCTAAAAAAAAAAAATTGGATGTTTCCTAACATAAACACATTATATAACCACTAACATTCCTTACAAATTAATAGTAACTCCATTTACTATATGGCCCATTATAAAAATTTTCCGGGGTGCCTGGGTGGCTCAGTCCATTATGCATCTGACTTCGGCTTAGGTCATGATCTCATGGTTAGTGGGTTTGAGCACCATGTCGGGCTCTGTGCTGACAGCTAGCTCAGAGCCTGGAACCTGTTTCAGATTCTGTATCTCCCTCTCTCTCTGACCCTCCCCTGCTCATGCTGTCTCTCTCTCTCTCAGAAATAAATAATTAAAAAAAATTTTTTCTTAAAAATAAATTTTCAACTGACCTAAAAAATATACCTTACAAATGGATACAGAGTCAGTTTTCAAATGATTCAGAGGTTGCATTTGGTTCTTATGTCTCCTGAATCTCTTCTAGTCTAGAACAGTTCCCTCTCATTTTTATCTTCATGCCATTGATGTTGTGGCTGAAGCTTGGCCAACTAAGCTGTAGAATATGCCACATTTAAAATTTTACTGTTTGTGTTGTTGTAGGATCACTTACTATGTCTATGTGTACCATACATTTCCTGAAAATGTATGTTTCAGAGGCTTAATTAGATTCAGGTTCAATTTTTTAGCAAAAAAAAAAATTAATAGATGGTATATTAGTTTTCAACTTCAGCTTTAATTCCAAAAATTTAGTGGCTTAAAAGCAATACAAATTTTTTACCTTCAGTTCTATAGGTTGGAAGTTCCACATGTTTCTCACTGGGCTAAAATCAAGGCTTAGGCAGGGCTGCATTCTCTTAGGGAGGCTCTAAGGGAGCGTTCTCTTGATTTTGCAACTTCTTTTTTTTTTTTTTTAATGTTTTTAATTTATTTCTAGGAGAGAGATAGACAGCATGAACAGGGGAGGGTCAGAGAGAGGGAGTCACAGACCGAAACAGGCTCCAGGCTCTGAGCTGGCAGTCAGCACAGAGCCCGACGCGGGGCTCAAACCCACGAACCGCGAGATCATGACCTAAGCGAAAGTCGGATGCTCAACTGACTAAGCCACCCAGGCGCCCCTTGATTTTGCAACTTCTAAAGGCTGCCCGTATTCCTTGGCTATTGGCTTCCTTTCTCCCATTTTTCAAGCCAGTAGGTTAAGTCTTTCTCACGTTGCATTATTCTGACATCTTCTGCCTCCTTCTTTCCTCTTCTAAGGACTCTTGTGATTACACACAGTGCAATTGGATAATCCAGGATAATCTTCCTGTTTTAAAGTCAGCTAATTAGCAACCTTAATTCTATTTGCAACCTTAATTCCCCTTTGCCATGTTCTGTGATTAGGACAAGGACATCTTTCAGGAGGGTGGGGGCAGGCATAATCCTACCTACCACAAGTGGTAATTCGTTTTGATGGTATCAGAAGGCATATAATGTTTGGTTATCCTTTTAATGTTGCTAAAATGTATCATACATTTCATCTGATAGTTTTGATAATTCTTGTTTGAACCAACTAGGGATTGCAAAATGATTTTATAATTTATCATAATCTAAATATATTTGCTGGAAATTTTCTGGAAATATTTCTTAAAGAAGAACATCAGTTAGAAATTGGATATCCAGAAAGACATTTCACACTGTAAGGGCAGGATAAATGCTTAATTCTCTTATTTAAGTTATTTTTCAGACTAAGAAGTTGGTATCCTTGTTAATTCCAATGTGTTCAGTTCATTTTTGTTATCTTCATGAACCCATTGATTTTTATAAATTCAAGGGTGATAGCATTTATTACTCTTTTTGATGCTCAGTCTGCTTTATCTGGTCAATGGGAATTCCTTTATATTGGCTCCTGTGTCCTTTTGACACATTCTTTAATCTGTGATAGTATCTTACTTTCTGGCACAACCAGATACCAGATACCTTGTTTACTTCCCACCCCAGCTATTCCTCCAAAGAACTACAGTTCCTCCGAAGTGCAGAATGATGGGTAGAACCCACAATCTGGGTGCTAAGTGTGCTCACTGATATTGAAGGGCCATGTTGTTTCTA
Organism: Proteles cristata cristata; assembly: GCA_017311185.1. NCBI lineage: Eukaryota > Metazoa > Chordata > Mammalia > Carnivora > Hyaenidae > Proteles > Proteles cristata. Next base: position 358,526 of record JAESUZ010004774.1, read on the forward strand.
AGCAATTTACAGTTTTATAAGAAAAACAAGTTGCTGGGGCACCTGGATGACTTAGTCAGTTAAGTATCTGAGTCTTCATTTCATGGCTTAGGTCATGATCTCACGGTCATGAGGTCAAGCCCTCCATCATCAGGCTTTGCACTGGGCCTGGAGCTTGCTTGGGTGCTTGGGATTCTCTTTCTTCCTCTACCCCTCTCCAGGTCAAGCACATTCTCTCTCTCTCTCTCTCTCTCAAAAAAAAAAATTAAACTTAAAGAAATTGATGAATTTATACCATATCTGATTCAAATTTAACATTACGAGATTTTTCAGATACTTTCTTTTTAAACTCCATTCTTTTTTCTTTTTTTCCTGCACTGAAAAACTCCTGGTTCCTAACAACATTAACAGAATTACTTATCAATATGTTCCTGTAGGAGTTTATTAGAGTTTCATAATAATGTGGATATTACTACTAACAATTAGATGGCATTCAGTTTAAGGTATTTTGCATTATAATGATGAGAATATCAAGTTGGGTGGATACCACAGAATTACTGTTTGTGTCCTCCCAAAATTCATATGTGGAAATCTAATCCTCAATGTTATGGAATTTGGAGTTGGAGACTTTAAGAGGTGATTAGGACATAAGAGTAGAGTCCTTATGAATGATACTAGTTCCAGTATAAAAGAGACCCCAGGGAACTCCCTTGCCTCTTTTACCACAGGAGGATTCAGGGAGAAGACAGCTGTTTACACACCAGGAAGCAAGCTCTTCTGAGAAACCAAATCTGCAGTCCATTGATCTTAGACTCTGCAGCATCTAGAACTATAAGAAATAAATGTTGGTTGTTTAATCCACTCATACTATTTTTGTTACATCAGCCTGAATTAAGACAGTGAAGATTATAAAATATCATTTATCCATCTCCATTTTGCATTAAGAAATGCATGGAAATGATCTCAAACCAATATTTAGGGGTACCTGGGTGGCTCAGTGGGTTAAGTGTCCTACTCTTGATCTCAGCTCAGGTCATGATCTCACGGTTCTTCGGTTTAACCCCATGTTGGGCTTCTCACTAACAGTGCAGAGCCTGCTTGGGATTCTGTTTCTCTCTCTCTACCCCTCTCCTGCTCTTTCTCTCTCTCTCAAGATAAACTTAAAAAAAATAACAATATTTAACTTTTTTCTTTCCCTTTCCTTAAGCTTTCCTCTTCTGTTCACCTTCCCCTCACTCATCTCCTCTTACTTTCTTCTCAAAATATTAATATTCCTGTATGGTGGCACCAAGTGGCTACATTTTTGGGATATGGCCTCTATGAAACTAAGTTAAGGATACAGTAGTTTGGGCTACCAAGGGATATTTATTGGTTCACAGCCATTTCTACATGTAGATAATTGTTGCTCCCTGTTCTGGGCCAGGAATGGTTTCTAGGAATTCTTCACTGAATCATCCTGCATAGTGACATGAAGGGATAGGGCCCACAGTCACATCATATCACATGTGAAGATGTCTTACAGCAAAGGGTACTAGATGTAAATGGATAGTAAGGAGCTCTACAAGATTAAGTAGAGGCTCCAGTTCTCATCTGTGCCTAGTCACAATAAAAGGAGTATTCTCAATAATGCAGACTATGCAATTATAAACACAAATTTCCCCTTTGATGAGACTCAAACAAAATAGAATTTATTAGAATTCTTGTGTTTTTATCTTATGTTGGTGATATTAGTGAGGTTTCCAGAAATTGTAGCTTGTTGTAATTTCTTTACTAATTCTAAATAATCACTTTCATATCTAGAAAAAAAGCAATTTTAAATAGCAGCCATTATACCATTTATAATTTTTTCAATGTTATTCCCAACGCTATATCTTCCTGATGTTTGTTTTTATTCTGCCTTGTAAAAATAACAATATTTGGACTATTTTGAGAAAGAACAAAGAAGCATTTATCCAGAAGATCCTTCTTGGAGACAATAAAAATGATAATTTAGTGTACTTATTTATTACCAGTGGAGCTCTTAATGAGATTTTTTTCTCTGCAAAAATGAAGTACAGGTAATGAGCTATTAATGCTCCTCTGGCCTTACTTTAGCACTAAACAAAATGAAGGCATTCACTAGAACAAAGTGAACAACATTTATGAATAGATCTCTCTTTTCTTACCTTACTATTTTAAGTTTTTATTTAAATTCCAGTTAACATACAGTGTAATATTAGTTTCAGGTGTAGAATTTAGTGATTCATCACTTATATGCAACACACAGTGCTCATCACAACAGTGCCCTCATAATTCCTATCACCTATTTAACCCGTCCCTCTGCCTGCTCCCCTCCATAACCCTCGGTTTGTTGTCTATAGTTAATGTATATATGTTGTATTACATTATATATACTTTATTGCCAATAATGCTGCTATAAACATCTGGGTCCATGTATTCCTTCAAATAAGTATTTTTGTCTCCTTTGAGTAAATACTTAATAGTGCAATTGCTGGATCATAGGGTAGTTCTATTTTTAACCTTTTGAGGAACCTCCCAACTATTCTCCAGAATGGCTGTACCAGTTTAAATTCCTAACGGTACAAGAGGCTTCCTTTTCTCTGCATCCTTGCCAACATCTGTTGTTTCCTCTGTTTTTGATTTTAGCCATTCTGACTGGTGTGAGGTGGTATCTCATTGTGGTTTTGATATGTATTTCCATGATGAGTGATGTTGAGCATCTTTTCATGTGTCTGTTAGCCATCTGTATGCTTTCTTTAGAAAAACATCTATTCATGTCTTTTGTCCATTTTCTAACTGGATTATTTGTTTTTTTTTGTTTTTTTGTTTTTTTGTTTGTTTAAATGTTTTTAATGTTTTATTTATTTCTAGGAGAGAGAGAGAGACAGCATGAGCAGGGGAGGGTCAGAGAGAGAGGGAGTCACAGACTGAAACAGGCTCCAGGCTCCGAGCTGGCAGTCAGCACAGAGCCCGACGCGGGGCTCGAACCCACGAACCGCGAGATCATGACCCAAGCGAAAGTCGGACGCTTAACCAACTAAGCCACCCAGGCGCCCCGGATTATTTGTTTTTTGAGTGTTCAGTTTTATAAGTTCTTTATGTAATTTGGATACTAACCCTTTATCAGATGTGTTATTTGCAAATATCTTCTCCCATTCCATCAGTTGCCTTTTAGTTTTGTTGATTATTTCCTTCACGGTGCAGAAGCTTTTTATTTTGATGACATCTCAATAGTTCATTTTGTTTTTGTTTCCTCAGGAAACTTATCTGTTAAGAAGTTGGTTTAGCCAATATAACCAAAGAGGTTCTCCTCTAGGATTGTGATCGTCTTCTGTCTCACATTTGTGTCTTTAATCCATCTTGAATTTATTTTTCTGCATGGTGTAAGAAAGTGTTCCAGTTTCATTCTTTGCATGTTGCTGACCAGTTTTCCCAACACCATTTGTTGAAGAGACTGTCTTTTTTTTCCCATTGGATATTCTTTCCTGCTTTGTCAAAGATTAGTTGACCATATAGTTTGGGTTCATTTCTGGGTTTTCTATTCCGCTCTCTTGATCTATGTCTTTTTTTGTGCCAGTACCATACTTTAGTCTTGATGGCTAAAGCTTTATAATATACCTTGAAGTCTGGAATTGTGATGCCTCTAGCTTTGCTTTTCATTTTCAAGATTTCTTTTGCTGTTCAGGTTCTTTGTGGTCCCATACATATTTTAGAATTGTTTGTTCTATCTCTGTGAAAACATGCTGGTGGAATTTTGATAAGGATTACATTAAATGTGTAGATTGCTTTGGGTAGTATTGACATTTTAACAATATTTATTCTTCCAATCTATGAGCATGGAATGTTTTTCCATTTCTTTGTGTCATCTTCAATTTCTTTCATAAGTGTTTTATAGTTTATAGAGTACAGAACTTTTATCTTTTTTGGTTAAATTTATTGCTAGGTATCATGGGTTTTGGTGCAACTGTAAATGGGATAGATTCCTTGATGTCTCTTTCTGATGCTTCATTATTAATGTATAGAAATCCAACAGATTTGGGGCACCTGGGTGGCTGAGTTGGTTAAGCACCCAACTCTTGATCTTGGCTCAGGATTTGTGAGCTCAAGCCCTGAATCAGGCTCTGGGCTGATAGCATGGAACTTGCTTGGAATTCTTTCTCCTCTCTCTGCCCTACCCAACTTGTGCTTGCTTGCTCGCTTGCTCTCTCTCTCTCAAAATGAACAAACTTAAAATTTTTTTAAAAAAGAAATGCAACAGATTTCTGTATGTTGATTTTGTATCCCATGACTTAACTGAATTTGTGGATCAGTTCTAGGAATTTTTTGGTGGGTTATTTTGGGTTTTCTATATAGTGTATCATGTCATCTACAAACAGTGAACGTCCCACTTCTTCCTTGCTGATTTGGATTCCTTTTATTTCTTTTTGTTGTCTGATTGCTGAGGCTAGGATTTATGTTGAGGTATGTTCCCTCTATCCCTACTTTGTAGAAGGTTTTTATTATGAATGAATGTTGTACTTTGTCAGATGCTTTTTCTGCACCTATTGAGAGGATCGTATGGTTCTTATCCTTTATTTTATTAATGTGGTGTATCAAATTAATTGATTTGAGAATATTGAACCACCTTGCAGACCTCTTGATCATGGTGGATGATTCTTTGAATGTGCTGTTGAATTCTATTTGCTAGTATTTTGTTGATAATTTTTGCATCCATGTTCATCAGGTATATTGGCCTGTAGTTCTCTTTTTATTTATTTATTTATTTTAATATTTTTATTTATTTCTCGGAGAGAGAGAGACAGCGTGAACAGGGGAGGGTCAGAGAGAGAGGGAGATGCAGACTCTGGAACAGGCCCCAGTCTCTGAGCTGGCAGTCAGCACAGAGCCCAACGCGGGGCTCGAACCCACGAACCACGAGATCATGACCTAAGCGAAAGTCAGACGCTTAACCGACTGAGCCACCCAGGCGCCCCTGTAGTTCTCTTTTTAATTTGAGTCTTTGTCTGGTTTTGGAATCTGGGTAATACTGGCCTCAGAGAATGAGTTTAGAAGTTTTCCTTCCATTTATATTTTTTGGAACAAACTGAGAACACTAGGTATTAGCTGTTTTTAAATGTTTTGGAGAATTCCCCTGTGAAGCCATTTATCCCTGGACTTTTGTTTTGGGGAGATTTTTCATTACTGCTTCAATTTCTTTGCATCTACCTGGGTGGCTCCATCAATTAATCATCCAACTCTTAGTTTTGGCTCTGGTCATGATCTCATTGTTCATGGATTTAAGCCCCATGTTGGGCTCTGTGTTGACAGTGCAGAGCTTGCTTGGGTTCTCTCTCTCTCTCCCTCTGTCTCTCTCTCTCTCTCTCTCCCCCACTCTGCCCCTTCCCTGCTCATGTTCTCTCTTTTACTCTCTCAAAATGATTAAACAAACAAACAAAATAAAATAAAATAAGTCTCTGGGGTTAAGCATCTGACTTCAGCTCAGGTCATGATCTCACAGTTTGTGAGTTTGAGCCCCATGTCTGACTCTATGCTGATAGAGCCTGGAGCCTGCTCAGATTCTGTGTCTTCCTCTCTGTCCCTCCCCCACTCATTCTCTCTCACTCTCTCTCTCTTTCCCTCCCTCCCTTTCTCTCTCAAAAAATGAATAAACAGTAAAAAAATGAGTCTCTTGTAGGCAGCATATATATGGGACTTGTTTTTTGTCCATTCTAACACCTATGTCTTTTCATTGGAGCATTTAGTCTATTACATTCAGAGTAATTATTGATAGATATGTATTTAGTGCCATTTTATTACTTGTTTTGTCATTGTTTTCAGATATTTTCTCTGTTCCTTTCTAGCTTTTGTCACTCTTGGTCTTTCTCTCCCACTCAAAGTGTCCCCTAAGATATTTCTTGCAGGGTTGGTTTAGTGGTCATGAACTCCTTTAATTTTTGTTTGTGTGCGAAATTCTTTTTATTTAATTTTTTAAATATTTATTTTCGAGAGAGACAGGGAACCAGCAGGGGAGGGAAAAGAGAGAGGCAGACATAGAATACAGAGTAAGCTCCAGGCTCTGAGCTGTCTGCACGGATCTTGTCGTGATGCTGGAACTCACGAACCATGAGATTATGACCTGAGTGAAGTCAGATGCTTAACCGTTTAACCAACTGAGTCATCGAGGTGCCCTGAGAGACTCCTGTCCTTCTATTCTGAATGCTAGCCTTCTTGGATAGAATATTCTTGGCTGATAATTTTTTTTCCCATTCAGCATGTTGAATATATCCTGCCACTCTCTTCTGGCTTGCCAAGTTTCTGTAGAGAGATCTGCAATTAGCTTTACTGGTCTTTCTTTGTAAGTTAGGGACTTCTTTTATCTTGCTGCTATTAGGATTTTTTTCTTTATCAATGTATTTTGCAAATTTACCCCAGTATGTCCTGGTGTTGCCCTGCTTTTGCTTATTTTGATGGGAGTTCTCTATGCCTCCTGAAAATTGGGTGTCTGTTTCCTTCCCCAGATTAGGGAAGTTTTCAGCTATTATTTCCTCAAGTAAACCTTCTGCCTCCTTTTCTCTCTTCTTCTGGGACTCCTATAATAGAAATATTATTATGTTTGATGGACTCATTGAGTTTCCTAAGACTACTTTCATGACCCATAGTTTTTTCTCTCTTTTGTTCAGCTTCATTATTTTCCATTATTCTATATTCTATGTCACTTATTCATTTCTCTGCTTATCTCATCCAGTCTGTTTTGCATCTCTGTTATTGTATTTTTCAGTTCTGACTGATTGTTTTTTAACTCTTCTATCTCTGTGGTAAGTCTCCCTTATGTCTTCCATGCTTTTCTCAAGCAAGTATCCTTCTGATTGTTGCTTTAATTCTCTATCAGTCCTACTACTTATATCTGTTTCTATTAGATCCTTAGCTATGGCTTTTTCTTGTTCTTTCTTTTGAGATAAACTTCTCCATCTTGGCATTTTGTCTAGGTCTGTATCTTTTTCTATGAGTTAGAAAACCCCGTTGTGTTTCCTATTCCAGAAAGTAATTGCTTTATGAAGAAGAGGTCATATAGTGTCCAGGGCCTGGCACTTCAGGGAGTGTCTCTGGTGTGTGCTGTATACACTCTGCTACTATGTTTTGGCTACTTTATCCCTCAGGTCAAGGGGTAGCATTTGGACCTTAGCCAGAGTGTATTGTGTTTTAATTAGATGTACTGTGGTCTGTTTGTTAGATAAGACCTGATACTACTTCCACGAGAAATGAAGCCTTGTAGAACTCAATGGTTGGTTGACATAATGCATGTGGGGTTTGTGCTGGTCTACTAGGGAAGAGGCCCACTGCGCTGGTTCTTGGCACATCTGCCCAAGAAAAGCAGCACCAGCAAAGTGCAGAGCAGTGAGACTTGGTGTAAGTAGGTTAGGCAGCCACTGTCGGTGCTATGCTACTTACTGAAGTTGGATTTATGCTGAGGGGTGGGGGAAGGAAATGGCAGTAGCCAGTTCCTTTGTCTCCAGACAGATGTCTCCATGCTTGCTGCTCTTAGGGAAGCACCTCCCCCCCAAATGATAGAATAATTTTCCCTCGGGGTGCCTGGGTGGCTTAGTCGGTTAAGCGTCCGACTTTCATGATCTCGCGGTTCGTGGGTTCGAGCCCCGCGTCGGGCTCTGTGCTGACTGCCAGCTCAGAGCCTGGAGCCTATTTCAGAGTCTGTGTCTCCCTCTCTCTCTGACCCTCCCCTGCTCACACTGTCTCTCTCTTTCTCCTGGAAATAAATAAAAATATTGAAAAAAAAAAGAATAATTTTCTCCTCCATCTCAGGCGTTTTTCAAATAGCTGTTTTCACGCAATCTGTCTCTAGGTTGCTTTACTTCCTGGTGCAGAGCAGTGCCCTTTGGGCTCTATCGCAGCCAAGCCTGCTGACTTTTAAACTCCAAACCTTAGGAACTTGCTGTGCAGGGGGTTTGTGCTGGTCTTCTGTGGGAGGGATTTGCCATGCTGGACGGAGAAGGGCAGTAACACCAGAGCACGGAGGCAAGGGATTTGGAGCAAAGCAGGGGCTAAACAACCAATGTCTGGGTTAGGCACCTTCACCAGGTGTTTCTGTGCCTATGCTGAGGGGAGGGAGAAGGAAATGGTGCCTGCCAGCTCTTTTGTCCTCAGAGAGGCAACTCTGCAAATGCCACCTCTCACAGATGTACTCCAAGCAAAGCAAACAGTCTCTCCCCATGTGCTTAGGTGATCCTCACATTAGGGCCATCTGCCCCAGGATTGCTCACATGTCTTGTCTTCAGTAGAGCAGTGCCCTCAGGGCTCTATCCTAGCCAATACCACCTAACCTAAAACCCCAGTCTTTGAGCCCCAAAGGTTGCAAAAACTCATGAAGATCGGCTCCTCTTATTTTCCCAACCAATGGCTGTATGGAAGTGCTCTCCTTGTGTGCTCCACTCTCACTCACCTTTCTCTGTGACCACAGCTCCCTCCACTCTGCAGCACTACTGATCCATTTCTCCCCCAAAGCAGGTCTCGGTCTCTGCACTTCCTACCTTCCTCAGTGACGCCTCTTATCTCCCTCTAGTTGTGCAGTTTGTCCTTTCCTTTCTCAGGTTGATTTCTTGGGTATTCAGAATGATTTGATAGTTATCTAAGTGTGTTCATGGGATGAGGCAAGCCGAAGGGTCCTCCTACTATGTTGCCATCTTAGCTTCCCTTATGAGTAGATCTCTTACTCTATCTTTAGTCACACTAAAACATAAATTAAGCAACATAGGTACTATCAGATCTAATTGAATTATATATTTCTCAAGCACATTAGACATAGCATAGTTAAGTGCTGAGAGTAAAAAAAACTATAGTGTTTTTCCTCAAAGGATAATTTTATTTTAATCATAGTTTCTATCTGGAAAGTAACTTCAGAATTTTCAGCGCTGACTTTAACATTTGAATACAGCAATTAAACTCATACTTGATGTGCTAATGAATATATATAGGCTGCCTCGAGGTCCAAGTATGACTTAAATAACTTGTTATAGGGGCGCCTGGGTGGCTTAGTCGGTTAAGCGTACGACTTTCGCTTAGGTCATGATCTCGCGGTTTGTGGGTTCGAGCCCTGCATCGGGCTCTGTGCTGACTGCCAGCTCGGAGCCTGGAGCCTGTTTCATAGTCTGTGACTCCCTCTCTCTCTGACCCTCCCCTGTTCATGCTGTCTCTCTCTCTCTCCTAGAAATAAAAATATTTTTAAAAAAATTTAGAAAAAAAAACTTGTTATATGCTGAATGCTTCAGGCAAATTTCTTAAAGTTCTTATACAATATGTACTCTGAATTCTGTCTATCTATTTCCTGAAAGAGTCTGGAAACATCAAGATCTGGCACTCTAAAGGTTGCCCAAAGTATAGCAGCTAACTCTTGCTGTGTTATGAAACCATCCTCATCAAGATCAAAAAGCTTAAATGACATTTGCAGAACCTTTTCAGTGTTGATAGGATTGCACAGGGCAGTCAGTCCTATCACATATTCTCTGATTTTTATGCTACCATCATTATTCCTGCCAAAGGAGGCAAAAAGTTGTTCCAAGGGCTCTGAAATTAGAATTTTTAAATAATTTTCAAACTCTTCAAGTCCTATCTTCCCTCCATTAGAGGCAACTGCAATTGCAGTATATTTGTCCAGATGCTAATGAATATTATCCCAGTCTCACTTCTATTTCTGGTTAATTTCTATGAATTCCACCAAACTAGCTTCCATGGGTAGTTAAAGGTTACCTGTGAAAAACATTAGTCTCCAGTCTTCATAACTGTGGTCTGTCATAGACACTCAGAGCATTTGCCACTTTGATCCTCACTATATCAGCAAAAGGGACATGTCATCTTTTTTCTTGATTATTTGGTATATAAATAGGCATAAACTCCACTTCTTCTCTGGTGAAGAGTTGACTCAAGGTCAGTATATAGACCTAAATACCTGTAAATCCCTGCTAGATCTAGGTCACTGTGTCCAGTGTGTTTGGGTACCTAGGTAGCACTGGCTGCTCAGAAACACCCAGAAAGAAGTCCCCTAGTTTAAAAGTGACCAGGCAGGTGCAGTTGGTACACATTCCTTCCAAGAAATCAGGATCCATGGCTACTTCCTTTCAGATGTCAGTAGCTTTAGGATTTCATTCCAAATATTCTTCCTGGAATTGGGATCCTATCGGGTCACAAGCAGAGGCTGTGTTGATATTAGGAGTTTTCCAGCCACTGGAATCTGTGTGTTTTGACTTGGCAAGTCCACCAAGGGTAACCCTGCCACCACACAGGCAATTGGGTCAAAGAAAATGGAGTGTGACGCTATAACAAAGATGACAACATCCTCTCAGGCTGCATTTTCCCCTTTCACTTTAGCCAGGAACCCTGCTACACAGAATATTGACTGAAAGAAGAGTTTGAGGGCTGGCTGCAACAGTTTCTTCCCCCCAGCTCTTAGTGGTGTTGGCTGGTTGAGCAGAACTGCCCTTGGTGGAAAGTGTGGCCACTGGCCAGAGGCCAATGAAGAGAAAGGCAATGCAGGATTCACATCCCAGCACCAGCACAGTCCCAATGCAGATGGTATAGACCCAGTGCCACTGGCTGTCATGCCTCTGCCATGTGAAGGGGTTGGCTACTGCAGGTGGGTATGACATGCTCATCCCATGGCTCACAGAGGTCTCCCACACCTCCACCTCAAAGTCCAAGTTCTGCTGAGCCCTGTGGCCAACTTCTGAGTGGTCTCAGAATGTGGGGAGATTGGATCTGTGGACAACCCTCAGAATGCATTCCTTCCCCCACATTCAAGTGCTCTTTCTGTTCACACATAATTAGAACTCTCAGATATAACATGGGCTAATAGGAAATGATGATGAATTACCTCTAAAATCAGAAAACTTAAAAATGATAAATGGTGTAATAGAATTAGAATCAAATCAAGAGTACAATCATTTTTGCTTTTTGAAAATGTTTTCCTTTTGATATACATACTTAATAAATTATTTTCACATAATTTCTGACATTTATATAAAGGACATATTATAAACCTACTAGGGATATATTAATTTAAATAGATAAATATTAATTACAACTTTTTAATTTAAATGCTGTTACCACTAAAGCTTACTTACTGTGAGATGCTTTGGGAGCTGGTAAGTCAAATTCATTTACTCTCCCTACAAATTGATTTCTACAGAGACAGTAATATCACTTCATGCTAAGAGGTTTAACTGATGGCACCCTTGAGCCTTTATATCTGTTACAAGCACTCGTCCACATGCATAGAAAATTAGAATACATCCATTATCATAGGCTGGAATTTGCCATGGCACATTTGATTCATATTCTTTTTTTTTTTTTAATATTTTTATTTGTTTCTAGGAGAGAGAGAGAGAGAGAGAGAGAGAGAGAGAGACAGCGTGAGCAGGGGAGGGTCAGAGAGAGAGGGAGACACAGACTCTGAAACAGGCTCCAGGCTCCGAGCTGGCAGTCAGCACAGAGCCCGACACAGGGCTCGAACCCACAAACCGCGAGATCATGACCTAAGTGAAAGTCGGACGCTTAACCGACTAAGCCACCCAGGCGCCCCACATTTGATTCATATTCTTAACACAAGTCCCCACGAACCAGTCAGCATTCCAAACTGACATTAGGTAACAACAACAAACCCTAAAATCACCCTTGTCAGTAACAAGTTTTCAGTAAAGTAAGTCAGGACTACTTTACTGGGTCAACATACACTGTCAATGAAGTCCTATTCCTCCCTTTGTTGCTGCCCTACAGAAACAATCAAGAGGAAAGCGTAATCAAAGTTGGTGTGAACCAGGCTTTCTTCTATACCTTGTAAAATCTGCAATTCTGACAATGCTATATAGGATATTCTTATATTTGCTAATTACTGACATAAATTCCTTTTCCTGGGATTAAAAGTCAAATTGTAGGTTTCTGAGAAGTATTTCTATTTATTGGAGCACACCAGATCACTAATAAAACAGAAAGAGCAGTGTAGATATAGAGTCTGCTATCTTACTGGAAAGATTAGAGGCTTTATAACCAGATGAATCTAGGTCAGATCCTGGTTCCAACAATTATGCTGTGGGCATTGGCCAACCTTGTTTTCACATCTATAAATCGGTAATACTCTCTACCTTGCAACGTTACTATGAGGCACAAGCACAAATGTATACAAAAACTTGGGGTTTTATTAATACATACAAGTTGCTTAAGATACAATGATGAGAATTCTTAGAGACATTCCACTTTCTTCTGTCACTCTCAGAACTACACTTAGTGAGGAAGACATTTTTTCCACTAGCTTAGTCTTGTTTAGGAACACAGCTACAGTTTCTATGGAACCATAATTTGGCAATGTTATTGGTTATCTCCCATGTTAAAGGAGAGCAACCCAAGAGAATTAGTATTCCCTTGAGTTTGTATCATTCTCTATTTGTAACTCTTCCCATTCTTATTTGTAATGTTTATTTCTACCCTTGAATCCTTGTTTAACTTAACTGCATTGTGTGTATGCTTCTTTAAGGGAAAGTTCCATGTTACCATGTCATATTTCCTTTTTATTTCCCCCACAGTGCCTAGCAGTGTGTCAGATATGTTATTTATTCATTAAGCAAATATGTGAGTGCCTACAGTGGAGCCAGGTCCTTATTCTAGATGCTGGATATATGCCCATTAAGAAAGCAGTAAAAAATTCTCTGCCTTGTGGGGCTTAGATTCTAGTGCACATAGGAAGTACAGAATTCAATTCTGGTTCCCTTCATGGGGCAAAAGGACATTTTGATCCTTTGTCTAAATCTCTCACCAATTTAGCTGGAAAATTTAGACAAGTAATTTGATGGATGTGCTTTCCTACTTTGCAATGCTTAATACATATATATGTATACATGAGAATTTCTACATCACCTCTTATTAGTCTTTCCAGTATAAGTAGTATTATGGCCTGTTTTAAAAATGCATATTCTTCTAGTCATATTTGCCCTCAAACTAATAAATATGCTATAAATCCAAGAGATTTGACACCAGAATTTTTTAATGGTTGAAAAATAGTAAAAAGAACATTTGAACAATAAAATAAAAATTTATACCATTGTAGGTCCCCCCCCTTTTTTTTAAATATGGCACAGCTAATCTTTAATTTACATTTGTAAAAGGCACCAGATGTTAACAGGGTAAAAAAATGCAAGAAGCCAAAACTGAGCCATTTTCCCCAATTCCTTTTTGTACTATTGTACACATTTTAAGGCAGATGCTTTTCTGTGCAAAATTCAACAGAAGAAAATTGATATCATGTTACAAGTTCACACATTCTCAGATTTTTTCTTCAATATGGTTTGTCAGGGTACTTATGATAAAGGATATTAAAACAATTTTTCCTAATGAGCTTAAAGAGGTTGATGAAAATTATTAAAAATTATTTAGAGATTTCATTACAGACCCCTCATAGAAGATCTAGAAAAGTCAATCTTTTTTTCTTGTTTCTTCTTTCAGAAATGTCCATATCAGTTTGTTCACTATGTCAGGTTGTTCTTGCTGAAGCCAGTGACTGACTTCTGACAAAATGGTTAGCCTGAAATAATTCTTAACATAAATCTTTGTGACTTCAGCCATTTCAGCCTCCATAAATGCATCTTTCTCTCCCCACAGTAGGAGTGTTGGAGTGGTTACCAGGTGATGTTTGAGAGGCAGGCAGCTATAAAAACAAAATACATGGACTTAAGACTCATTGTAAAAGTTAAAGTAACATTTTCCCATTATATTCCTTTAGGCCATACATGCTCATATGAAGCAGTATTGACACCAATGGGGTGAAATTTGGTTCCCAGGAGAGTGATAAAAACATTACTTTCTTTATATGTAAATCATGGATATACACATAGTACATAAACAAATATTAAAATTTCATAGGGTGGGGAGAAATTGGGGAAAAAACATCTAAAATGGCACCTTAAGGAGGTGATGATTAAAGAATGAATGGTTAAGTCGATTAAGCATCTGACTTTGACTAAGGTCATGATCTCGCGGTTTGTTGGTTTGAGCCTCATGTCAGGCTCTGTGCTGACAGCTCAGAGCCTGGATCCTGTCTTCAGATTCTGTGTCTCCCTCTCTCTCTGACCCTCCCCTGTTCATGCTGTCTCTCTCTGACTCTCAAAAATAAATTAAAAACATTAAAAAAAAGAATCAATGGTTGAGAAACACTGCATTAGGCAATCAATCTATACAGTAAAAAATTTTAAAGGTTTAATTGGATGAGGCTAACAACATTTATAATGAAAGTTATAATTAATTATGCAATTCATCACTGTAAGGAATAATTTGCTTCAAAAGGATACCAGAATTTCTGAATGGTGTGATAAAAGTTTTAAATAATGTCACTTTATATTCTAAGTTGTTTGTCAGATAACATAATGCATTTATATGAAATTGGAACTGAGAACAGAAAATATATATGGACTGAGCTTTATCATTAAATAGTACTATATTTATTTTGCAAGAAGATTCTATTTTTATATAGAATATTCTATTATATATATATTCTATTCTATATATTCTACTGTATATATATAATGTGTGGATTATGTATATATATTAGAGAGAGAGAGAAAGTGGGGGAGATAGAAAGAAAGAAAGATAGAGAAAGATAGCAGAAAGAAAGAGAGAGAATCCTAAGCAGAGTCCATGCTCAGTATAGAGCTTGACACGAGGCTTGATCCCCACAACCCTGTGATCATGATCTGACCCAAAATCAAGAGTCGGACGCTCAACCGACTGAGCCTCCAAGCACCCCAGAAGATTCTTTTTAAAACAACATTTTATTGTGTGTTTTCTTCAGCATAAAGAATAAAATCATGCATAATTCCATCATTAAAAGATAACCTTTTGGTCACTTTCCATGCATACAGTTGAAAATGCAATATACATAATATATATATAGTGCCCATAGTCAAATTTCACACTGCATTATAAATTGGGAATTTTCTCATTTCATGTTTTATATAAAAAATAATTGTAAAAGATACTATTCTATGGTATAATTACCCATAAATAACCCATAAATGACTATTCTCCTAAAATCGAATATTCAGATTATATCATTAGTTAAAACAAGGGGATGTTTTAAGTGATGCTATAATGAGCATTTTGTGCCCAAATGTTTTTCGGGCATTTTAGATAATTTCTTTCAGCTAGATACCTAGAAGTGGAATTCCTGAGCTAAAGAGTATAAATATTTTTAAAGCTTTTGACAGCTACACTGCTACACTGTTTTTCAGAAAGGTGGGATAGCATTAATTACAATCCTGTTGACTAAGCATGAGAATGAACATTTATTGTCAAGTTGGTTTCCATGTAACACCCAGTGCTCATCCTCACAAGTGCCCCCCTTTTTTTAATGATTGCATTTATTTCTGCTTTTCATCTAATTTAAATTATTTTTCTTCCAATTTATTTTTGTTTACGTAGTGTTCTTTTCCTAACTTCTCAAATTATACTCTAAGGTCACTAATATTCTTTTCTAATATATGCATGGAAAACTGTTAATATGTTTCCTCCTACATATTAACTGTATTCCACATGTTTTGATATTATTATTTTTTCTATGTTTTTACTAATTTCCATTATGGTATTTTAAAATGTCTCTTTATTTTGAAAGGGAGTGTACATATGTACAGGTGCAAGTGGGAAAAGGCAGAGAGAGAATCTCAAGCAGACTCTGTGCTGTCAGCGTGGAGCCCAATGCGGGGCTTGATGTCACAAACCGTGAGATCATGGCCTGAGCTGAAATCAAGAGTCAGACACTTAACCAGCTAAGCCACCCAGGCACCCCTGGATCTTTTTTTGATCCATGAGTAATTTTTTTAAGTTTTTATTTAAATTTCAGTTAACATATAGTATTATATTAGTTTCTGGTATACAATATAATGATTCAGCACTTCAATACAACACCCTGTGCCCATCACAAGTATTCTCCTTAATCCCCATCATCTATTTCACCCAGCTCCCCTGATGGGTAACCATCAGTTTGTTCTCTATAGTTAAGAGTCTATTTCCTAGTTTGTCTCTCTCTCTCCCTTTTTCTCCTTTTTGCTCATTTGTTTCTTAAGTTCCACATATGTGTGAAATCATATGGTATTTGTCTTTCTCTGACTGACTTATTTCACTTAGCATTATATTCTCTAGCTCCATCTAGGTCATTGCAAATGGCAAGATTTCATTCTTTTTTATGGTTGAGTAATATTCCATTGTGTGTGTGTGTGTGTACACCACAACTTGGGCTGTTTCATAGTTTGGCTATTGTAGATAATACTGCTATAAACATCAGGGCACATGTATCCCTTTGAATTAGTATTTTTGTATTCTTTGGGTAAATACCTGGATCATAGCCAGGAGTAATTTAAAAGTTTTTAAAATTTCCAGGGGCGCCTGGGTGGCTTAGTTGGTTAAGCGTCCGACTTTCGCTTAGGTCATGATCTCGCAGTTCGTGGGTTTGAGCCCGACGTCAGGCTCTATGCTGACTGCCAGTTCAGAGCCTGGAGCCTGTTTCAGAGTCTGTGACTCTCTCTCTCTCTGACCCTCCCCTGCTCATGCTGTCTCTCTCTCTCTCTCTCTCTCCTAGAAATAAAACATGAATAAAATAAAATAAAATAAAATAAAATAAAATTTCTGACTATATGGAGTTTTCTAGAAATTTGTATAATTGTTAATTTCTAAGTGCACTGTGTTCAGAGAACACATCCATATGATATTGATCCCTTGGTATTGGTTAGCATTTACTCTATAGTCCAGTATGTAATCAATCTTCGTAAACATTTCTATGTGCTTAAATATATTGTGTATTTTCTAAGTATTGGATGCAGGATTCTAGACTTGTTCATCACACCAAAGATGTTAATTGGGTTGTTCAAATATTTTGTATCATTATTAATTTTTCCCTGCTTGATTAACTATTGAGAGAGGTGGGTTAAAATCTCTAATAGTGACAGTGGATTTGTCATTTTCCCTTGTGTCAGTTTTTGCTTTATATTTAGTGCCTTGTTATAAGTTTAAACTTATTTATCTTTTTGCAAGTTAGATCCTATAGCTAATCCAGTACCTAGTTCATTCTGGTTCCTTGGCTCCAAATTTTGGAGAGTCCTTGGATGAGGCTATGGTCCTGGGAAGGGTGATAAATGAGGGTGATTTCCATACCTGAGTATATGTACTATACCTTATGAATAGTCATTATATATTGTATAACCATTTTTAATTATGTACTTGGCCTTGATTACCCTAATATAAAGAACCATCAGGGGGAGTCAATTGAGCTTCCAGAAGACTCGATGTAACCTTGACCTAGCTAGATTTAACCTATAGCAATCTAGCTTAAAACTTTCACCTTTATTTAAAATTGTAAGTTTTGACCTTCACAGGCCTGCTTTTTTTCCTCTTTCTCTCTCCATGCTAATTAGCAGGATTCTAGAGCTTACTTTTGGGAATGCAGGTCCTCCTACTGAACAAATGTTAGTAAAAGAGCTTGAGAAAGATCAGAATATTTTCTTCTTTTTCCTCGTAGCTACTTGTTTTGTATCACAAAGCCAGCTTTGATAAAGGGATAAATCAAGAACATTTAAAAACTATTATTTTTTCTCCTTTTCAAAATTTAAACTTGTATTAAAATTTATCATTCTATTTCCTCTTATAATTCTCTTTACAAATGTTATTTGTAAAAAACAAACAACAAATGACAAAACATGGGCAATATTACTATATAATATGAGATATAACCTGTAGCCTCTGCAACGTTAATCATTGCCTTGTTTGATAAATGGGCACCTACAAATATCTTTTAAATTAAAATATTTGTCTTATCAAAGATATTTACATTTATATTTGTAGATTTTGTTGTGGTGGTGGTTGTTAGAAAGGATTTAGGTTTGCCTCTTCTCCCTCATTCATATAATCTCTTGACTGCCCTTGGATTATGTATTCAAATAATTTGATTTTGTTTTATTTATTTATTTTTAAATTTTTTAAAAATTTATTTCTGAGAGAGAGAGACAGAGAGAGAGAGAGAGAGAGAGACCATGAGCAGGGGAGGGTCAGAGAGAAAGGAAGATACAGAATCTGAAACAGGCTCCAGGCTCTGAGCTAGCGGTCAGTACAGAGCCTGATGCAGGGCTCGAACCCACTAACTGTGAGATCATGACCTGAGCTGAAGTCAGATGCTCAACTGACTGAGCCACCCAGGTGCCCCTCATTTTGTTTTATTTAAAATAATACCTTTGGGGCACCTGGATAGGCTCAGTTGATTAACCATTTGACTCTTGATTTTGGCTCAGGTTATGATCTCATGGTCATGAGATTGAGCCCCACTTCAGGCTCCATGCTGAGCATAGAGCCTGCTGGGGTTCTCTCTCTCTCCCTCTCTCTATCCCCCTCTCCCACTCACACACACTCTCTCTCAAAGTAAATAAACATTAAAAAGGAAATAAAATAAAATAAAATAAAATAAAATAAAATAAAATAAAATAAAATAAAATAAAAAACAATTTCTTTAGGAGCACCTGGCTGGCTCAGTGGAACATGCAACTTTTGATCTTGGCATCGTAAGTTCAAGCTACATGTTGGGTGTAAAGATTACATAAAAATAAAATCAATTAAGCAAGCAATCAATCAATAAAACACCCACTATAACTTTTTTCCATCCTACTTTCAGCCTTTTTATGTCCTTATGCGTTGTGACTCAATCCAATCTGATATTTTTTTTAAATTTTTTTTAATGTTTTTTATTTATTTCTAGGAGAGAGAGAGACAGCCTGAGCAGGGGAGGGTCAGAGAGAGAGGGAGTCACAGACTGAAACAGGCTCCAGGCTCTGAGCTGGCAGTCAGCACAGAGCCCGACGCGGGGCTCGAACCCACGAACCGCGAGATCATGACCTAAGCGAAAGTCGGATGCTTAACCGACTAAGCCACCCAGGTGCCCCTAATATTTTGTTTTTTAACTGGCAAGTTTAATACATTCATATTTATTGTGCTTACTGAAATATTTAAATTGATTTTGACATCTTATTTTGTGCTATTTACTTTGCTTCCCTTTCCTCTTTCCTGCCTTCTTTTGAATTGATAGTTTTCTAGTCACACTCTACTGGTTTGAAAATAATACATTCTATTTCCACTATTTTATTTTACTAGAAAAAAATTCTTAGCATCTATATATATGGATGTATATCTAATTCTATCTTTCATCTATCTATATAACTTTCTTGGTTTATTTATTTATTTTGAAGAAAGAGAGGGAGGGTGAGAGAGAGGGAGGGGATCCCAAGCAGGCTCTGCACTGTCAGCACAGAGCCCAATGTGGGGCTTGAACTCACAAACCATGAGCCAAAGTCATATCCTTAACCAACTGAGCCACCTAGGAACCTCAGTATGTAATTTCTAATTTCACCCTCTATGTCAAATATAACCTGTTTTTTATATTTTCATTTATCTCTCTAAGCTGTATTCTAAGTAATTTTTTTCAGACCTATCTTCTAATTCATAATTCTTTATAGATTGTCTGATCTGCTATTTAACTCACTAATGGAATTTAAGATTTCAATAGCCATGTTTTTCATTGCCAGAAGTTCTTTTGTTCTTTTTCACCTTTTTCCGGTCTATCTTGATATTTTCTTATTCTTTTTTCATACATTTTATTCTTTTACATATTTAATGATTTAAATATACTTTATAATCTCTGTTCAATATTTGACATTTGTGAGTCCTGCTGCAATTGTATTCTGATTCGTTAATGGTTGATTAGTATTTTTGGTAATTTGGATTATGAACTCATCTTCAGGGGACTTTACCTGTGGGAAGGAATATTGTAAGTCTGAGTTGAGATGTATCCTCTGGAGAAATTCTGTCTTTGTTTCTACCAGGCTTGCTGGGAAGTGTTACCCACTTAAGATGATATTGAAATATGATGTTTTCCCTCAGAATTCTAGTGTTATGGAGATAGCACAAATTCAAGCCTCTAAACCTTTTCAAGGCAGGCTGTGGTTGCTAATTACCAAGGGAAATCTTTTTCTTCTATCTAGAGTCTAAACCTGAACAGACAAATCTCCTTATCTTGTCTTTCATTCTATACTTTCTCCCTAGACAATATCTTCTGAAAAAAAGCTTCATTTGTGTCTATCATCAACAACAAGATTTTATATAACTTCATCACAGATTCTCTCCTTTGAACTTCAAACCCTTGTATCTATCTGCCTATTTGAATATTTAAGATACCACATCAAACTCAACTAGTTTAAGGTCAATAAAGTTTATGGCCTTCCTTCAAAACCAGTTCTCTTCTAGTGTTTTCTGTCTCAGTGAATGGCTTGACTATCCATATAGCTATTAAAGCCAGGAATTCAGGAGCCATCCTTGGTATCCCTCTTCTTCTCATTCCTCCCAATGCCTCCCCAACCCCCTCATCTCACCCATCACCAATCCCTGTCAATTTTCCTCTTAAATATCTCTTAAATTGACCCATTCTCTCCATCTCCACTGCCTTTAGGCTATTTCAGGCTACCATCATCTTTAGCCTGGACCACTGCAGTTTCCTCACACTGAATGAATGTATACAAACACAGATTAGATTGTTTCTCTTTCCGGGTTGAAATGCTGATTTACTAGCTTTACATTCATGGCTCTTAAGTACTTAATATGGTCTACTTGGCTCTGCATGACCAGCCACTGCCTTCTCTTGGAGCCACTCTCATTTCATTGCCCTTTTCTGTGCTCTAGGCACACTGGCCCTCATTGTAATCCTTAAAACCACAACTCTCTATCTTCCCACACTACTTAGGCACATGCTGTTTCCTCTTTCTGAAATGCCAATTCCTCCATCCCCAACTTTAGTCAGTATGTAACTCATCCTTCATTTCCCTCTTCAAACATCATTTGCTCAGTCCTCATCCCTTTCTCTCATGGTCTTTGTTTGTTTATAACCATATATTCATTACTGTGGTTATACACTTAATGTCTGTTCTCCTCACTTGGCTAGTGAGATCAGGATCCTTTGTCTTGTTTTGCTCAATACTATATTCTAAGTGTTGGCATAGACTAGAACATAGAAAGTGATTAATAAATATTTCTTGAATGAATAGTGATAATTAAAAATATGATTACAAATATACATCTATTCACAATAACCCAAAGGTAAAGAAGAAGTGGATACAGTTATGGATAAAACAAGGGACAACTATATGGGGATTCCATTATATTATTCTCTCTACTTTTCCATATGTTTAAAGTTTTCCCTAGAAAAAGATTATGCAACTTACAAAATCAGAACACTTTTGAGTCTTTGGATAAACTGTGAACTTAATCTTGAAAATAAAATATTGACAGGACACCTGAGTGATTCAGTCAGTTAAGAGTCCAATTCTTGGTTTTGGCTCAGGTCATAATCTCGTGCTTCATGAGATTGAGCCCTGCGTTGGGCTATGCACTGACATGTTGGAGCCTGCTTGGGATTCTCTCTCTCCCCATCTCTGTGCCTCCCCTGCTTGTGCTCTCTCTCTCAAAATAAATAAATAAACTAAAAATATAATAAAATACTGGCTATCGCTTATAATATTGCTATAAACATCAGGGTCCATGTATCCCTTCAAATTGGTATTTTTGTATGCTTTGGGTAAATACCTAATAGTGCAATTGGTGGATTGTAAGGTAGTTTTATTTTTAACTTTCTGAGGAAACTCTATACTGTTTTCTAGACTGGCTACACCAGTTTGCATTCCCACCAACAGCATAAGAGGGTTCCCCTTTCTCTACATCCTTACCAAAACCTGTTGTTTCCTGTGTTGTTAATTTCAACAATAGCCAAATTATGGAAAGAACTGAAATGTCCATTGACTGTTGAATGGAAAAAGATGTGGTATATGTATACAATGAATATTACTCAGCTATAAAAAAAGGAATTAAATCTTGCCATTTGCAACAATGCGGCTGGAGCTAGAGAGCATTATGCTAAGCAAAATCAGTCATAAAAGACAAATGTCATATGATTTCACTCTTACGTGGAATTTAAGAAACAAAACAAATGAACATTGAGGGGGAGAAAGGAGAGGCAAACCAAGAAACAGATGCTTAACTATAGAGAACAAACATGGTTACTGGAGGGAAGGTGTGTGGGGGAATGGGTTAAATAGGTGATGGGTTTTTAGAAGAGCACTTGTGATGAGCACTGGGTGTTGTATGTAAGTGATGAATCACTAAATTCTACACTTGAATCTAATATTGCACTATAT
The DNA here is from genome assembly GCA_017311185.1 of Proteles cristata cristata. Lineage (NCBI taxonomy): Eukaryota > Metazoa > Chordata > Mammalia > Carnivora > Hyaenidae > Proteles > Proteles cristata. The sequence goes on from JAESUZ010004774.1 coordinate 380,752, forward strand.
GTTAACTAGCTGGAATTTTTTTAAATGTTTATTTATTTTGAGAGAGAGAGTGTGTGTGTGTGTGTGCATGTGTGTATGCAAGCACACAATTAGGGGAAGAGGCAGAGAAAGACAAAAGAGAGAGAGAAGAGCAAGAGAATCCCAAGCAGCATGGACAGCACAGAGCTTGATGCAGGGTTCAGTCCCATGAACCCTGAGATCATGATCTGAGCTGAAATCAAGAGTTGGAGGCTTAACCAACTGAGTCACCCAGGAGCCCCTAACTAGCTGGAATTTAAGTAATACTTGGGAAAAAAAATAAAATATTGGCTCTTTAGGGAATGAATATTTTATTGAACTAAAAAGAAATTATACTGACCTGAAGATATTTCGGTAATGGTTAATTGGACCACTTAATGCTCCAGGCTGGGAGAAGACATAAATATAAGCCTCAAGATCTTCTGTTGTTAAGCGACATCCTTTCCTTCCAATACCAGTGCTGTGACTGGTAAACAGATGTTTCAAAGCCTAATTTAAGTGAAAAGAAAATAATTAAAACTTTTTAGTTACATAACAATAAACCTTTGGCTTTGGAAAGAGAATGATGGTCAGTGCCAGTGACAACTTCCCATTTCTGCTCTAGCCAGGTAGGAGACCTCACTGTTTACATATTATATACATTTTTTTTTGCTTTCCTGGCTTTACTTCTGGTATTCTTCCCTTCAAATCCCCCATGTACACTTTATGCTTATGAAAAGCAACCTATGTTCTTGGTACCTTTTCATATTCTATAAAGCTAAGTTCAGATACTATTGCCACCCTAAAGTCTTCCCTAATATTCTAGTTAATAGTAGATAATATGTTTACTGACAATCAATCTACTCTCCCAACAATTGTTTGCACTTTTTTGGACTATAATCCAGAGTAACAAATGCATTTTATGTCATGATCCAGTTCATACTCCTATACATACTTTTTTTAAACAAAAGTTTAAAGAAATATCTCTTGGGGCCCTGGGTGCCTCAGTGGTTTAGCATCCAACTTTGGCTTAGGTTATGATGTCACAGTTTGGGGGTTCGAGCCCCACATTGGGCTCTGTGCTGACAGCTCAGAGCATGGAGCCTGCTTCCGAATCTGTGTTTCCCCTTCTTTCGGCCCCTCCCCTGTGCATACTCAGTCTCTCTTTCTCTCAAAAATAAATAAACATGAAAAAATTTTTAAAGAAATATCCCTTACTCTTATTATAGCGTGTACTGATATTTTCAATTCACTTCTGTTCTATTTTATTTTTTAAAAAATTCAAGCAAGCCACTAACCTGATTTCATGACTCACTATATGAGTCCCCACCCACAATTTGAAAAATACTGCTCTATACCAGCATTTCTCAAAGTGTAGATTTAAATCACCTGAATCAGAATCATTGGGATTCTTGTTTAAAATGTAGATCCCTGGGAGCAACTGGGTGGCTCAGTCGATTAAGTGTCCTCCCACACAATCTCTCTCTCAAAAATAAACATTAAAATAAATAAATAAAATGCAGATCCCTGAACCCCAAAACACACCTACAAAAATATGAAATGATTTATGCAAGAGGTGATTAATTGAAACATTATTTGCAATAGTGAAGGACTGGAAATAAAAAATGTCCATCAGTGGGGCATTAATTGAATAAACTATGATACAGTCACACAATGGTGTGTTATGTGTTCTTACTACTCCAAGAGAAGAATGGAGATGATTATATGCTAATATGGAGTAGCTGATCCCCAGGACATATTTTTAAGAGGGGGAAAAATAGAAAGGGTGGAAAACAGCGTTTATAGTATGTTACCTTTTGTGTAAGAAGGAGTAAACAAATATATATACATCTCCTTATATTTTCAAAAAGAAACAGTAAAAAAATGAAACAAACATTAACCAAAATGGTTTCCTATGGAAGAGGGAGGAAATCAGATGGCAGGAAACAGAAACCTAAGGAAGACCTCTCTGTGCCTTGTATTAGAATTTTGACTTGAACCAAATAAACTTGAACTTTTTATAAAATATAAAATTAAGCAAAATTCTGTGGTTCTAATTTTGCTTGGAAATATGAACAAGAACTCATGGGTTTTTTCTCTCTAAAAAATACATATGTACAATTTCTGTCCAACAGAAAGATCTAGAAGCAATAAAAACCCAGTAAAAATGATCACCTTGACACCCACTGTCGTTTCTAAATACCATTTCCTACTAATGGGAGCCAGAGTTCCTTCAATGAATGACTGATTCCAGATCTGGGGCAAGAATAAAAGATGACCCTAGGACATTAAGAAACTAAGCTATTACTGACTGAAGGATTTATGTCAAAAGGACACAGGAGCCAACCTGTAGGAGTTTCCACTTGTCTATTATGCCATATTGCCTAATATGAGGCAATCTGAATGAGTATCAGAAAGAATGACTGCAATTGGTTGATACATATCAAATATATTTTTAAAACTCATGACCTCCTAATGATATAGAAAAAAAAGAAAACTTCACCGGTCATCATTGGAGATTTCTAGGGCACCAAGTCATTACTCTGGAAGTTGTATATAAAGGTAAAGAATGAAGCATTTATCCTGCCATTCTTCTGTGTGAATTGTATCTCAGAATAACCAAATAGTAGACATGGATCATTCTTCTTTAAGGAAAAATTCCAATTAATATAAGCAGAAAAAAATGACAGAATTGGAAAATCACCATCTTGCCAATCCTAATAAAATAACAGATGTAGGCAATGATGATCAAGATATGCTAAAATTATTTGGTGAAAGGTTGTTAGGAAATTTAGATGGGCTGATAATTAATGAGCCCACTGCTCAGTGTTAATGTTGCTGAAACTGAGACAACTAGATCTTAGGTGCTTCCCTGATGTGATGCATTAGGAAATACACAGCATGACTTATGAGTATTCTTGTTGAATTAAAACTCAGTTTAACAAGCCTTTAGATTAGTAGCATCTCAGCAGGAGAAACAAGGATTAGCAGAACAAGTTAAATAACACCATGATGAAGTAGTCAGCCAAATCCAAAATATGGGTCATTCCCCAGGACAAATGACCAAATTTCTTCAGTTAAAAAAAATAAGGAACTGTTATACACTGAAAAAACTATAACAATTTGTTATAGTCAAAACTATAGCCAATCTTTTGGCTCATGATTCAAACAAATAAAATGTACAAAGACCATTGATCATTACCTTTCAAAGATTAATAGTACCAGAGACTAATATTTTAATACCAAATGAAGCTCTCATTTAGCAAACCTCTTGATGGAAATTTTAACACAATCTAAAATCTGTGCAGATTTTTTTGTACCCCCAATAAGTTGTTCAAAATTGAAAAAAAAAAAAAGACAGTTGAGACAGTTAAGGAAATGTGAATAGGTATTAAATGATAGTAAGGAGTAATTATTCATTTTGTTAGGTTTGACAATGGCATTGGAGTTATCTTTTTAAAAAGTCCTTATCTGTCATAGATATGTGGAAATATTTCCAGGTAAAACAATATTATCTTTTTTAAGCCTCCCTAAATATATCTAATACCATGTTGGACATATATAAAAAGCATTCAATAAACTTCCGAGAAATCGATACAACATATGACTCCTGGTTGTAGATGTATATGGTACACCAATACCCTCATGCGTACATTGTTTAAGGGTTTTGTTTACACCCAAGGGCCTCCATTTCTGCCATGTCAAATTCTCTCACCTGGCATTCATATTCCCTTGTCTCCCCATGGAATGGTCTCTAAAAAGAGGTATGCCTGTAGGGCGCAGGCTCTCACAAAAAAATTGAACAACAACCAGGTACTCAAATATACAAACAGAGACTATGAAAATAAGTATGCCTATAGATGAAGTCTTAGAAGCATTTATTAAATTTAAGCATTTGCGCATTTTTCTTTCTGAAGGATGGACTTTAATTTAAAATGTTTTTCATAAACAATAATCCAGTATTTGTTTGACTTGTCTTTTTTTTTTCTTGCATTAAGAGAAAATGTCTAACAGTGGACAGCAAATAATAGTCAATAAATGGTTATTTTAAACAAATCAAATGACATAAGCAGGACCAGTTCTTTCTTTTCTTTCCTTCTTTTCCTAGTGCTGCTGTCTGTCTTTATTTTTAACTTCCTAATTTTGTCATTCTCTTGGACTCCAGTTTTTCAACTTTATTATTGAGGTATAATTGACACACAACATTATATTAGTTTCAGGTGTACAACATAATGATTCAATATTTGTATACATTGCAAAATGATCACAATAAATCTAGTTAACATCCATCACTATGTTTGACTTACCTTGAAATCATTTATTGAAAACATAAATTCTGGGAACCATGGTATTTGGAAGAAGTAATAATGGCTGGATTTGAACAGCTGGGCAGGGTGTCGTAAAATATATTCTGAAATTAAAATGCCACATTAGACCTTACCCAAGGGGTATAAATTACTTACTAGTGAAAGAGCTTCTTTTCAAGGCAATTTCACCTTTGAGATGATCCCATAAAAATATCCACAAATAAGCCTTCTATATATTTCTCTTTGGAACAATTTCTATGTTCTTATATTTTACTATTGATATTTCTAATATTTAGAAAATTTATGGCACTTTAAATAAAAAGAAAGTTTATTTAAAAAGTCTTGACTCAGAAGGGAACAAGAAACCCAAACGACACTGTCTTTTCTCCAAGGTTATTATCAGCGACCTCACACTTTTCCTAGGGATAAATGGGGAGGTAATTTTCTGTTGTTTAAAAGATTTTCTTTACAGGTAGATTTGAATACCTTATTCATTTGGCCTCTACAGAAACTAACATGTTTCCTGTAAATTCATTTATGGATCTAGAAAATTCCTTCATTCAAGGAATATTTTAATATCTACCGTGTGTGAGGAGACTTAGCAGTGATCAAGACAGAAGAGGTTCCCATTAATAAGTAATTTATACAACAATTACCAATATTTAAAAAGATCATTTTAGATAGCAACAATACCATAAATGAAATTAAAAGAAGGTAATCTGACTGAGAGTGATGACTGGATAATGTGGAGAGACTATTATTCAGCAGAAGTGGTCAGAATAGGCTTCTCTGGGTATGCGATGTGTGGACTGAGCCCTGAACAGTAAAAGAGGGAGTCAGCCATGCAAAGATCTAGGAAAAAAACCCAGGCACAGAAGGTAGGTCCTTGGCTTGGCATACTCAAGAAGCAGAAAGAACATCCATGTGGCTGGTGTAGTGAATGAGGAGAAGGAGGTGGCATGAGATGAATCAGAGAGCAAAGCAGAAGCCCGGTCAAGGAGGGCCAGAGGATATGGATTTTAAGTGCTTTGGGAAGACAATGAATGTTTAAACTGGAGAGTAGTGTAATCATACATATTAAGCGTGCATTCTTGTTGTTTCTTGTGCACTGGCTTTTAAATTTTCTTTGCTATAGAGGTACTTTTTTCCTTATTTCTAATTTTGTAACTATATTTAACATGGTTGGAATTTTTAGAACTACAATTCTCAGGTAAGTGGAGCATCATTATGCTATACTTACTGTAAAGTCATCATTGAAGAAAATTTATTCAGCCCTGCATTAAAAGATATCACTATAATTAAGGAGAAAATGTAGGCATATAACTTGACTAGGGTTGAAACTATTATTGATAAAAACAATTCCAGAAATATTCCAAGAATATTCTTGCTGAAATGACCAATTACAATTTGTCCATATAGCAACATCACAAAAATAACATTTATTCAAGGGTCCCAATCAATGGCATAAGCAGGTAGCACAACTTCTGCTACCTAATGTATGTAAGAACAGTATAGTGAATCTTAGTTTGATATTTGAAGCCTAAGCATCCATCCTATCACCTCAACAGAGATAGGACAATTGGACAAATATCTAAAATTCAACTCCTACATTTATATTATACAAGATCTCAGTAGTCAGGTTCCCTTTTCCCTTGTATATAGTCATGTTTCCAACATGGATATATGTTGTTCTGAGTTTTTTGTTCTCTAGTGGGCTGCTGAGGGTCATAGCAGTGCCTGAATCTCAGAAAACTTGACAAGGGTAGTTAAAGAGGACAAGATTATAATTTTTGAGAAAACCAAATAAAAATGTGCCTATCATGGTTCACATGTCTTTGAACACGCTGAAGATTTTAAGAGTTCCCTTTATAGCAGAGGTTCTCACAATATAGTCCATGTGGACCTCTGGGAATCCCCAAGGCTCTCTTAAGCAATCCAGATAAGCCAAAATGATTTCATTACACTACTAAGACATTATTAGCTTTTCTCATCTGGTTGACATTTGTGCTCATGGTACAAAAGCAATGGTAGATAAAACCATTGCTGCCTGAGCACAAATCAAGGTAGTGACACTAAACATTACAAGTAGTCATTGTATTCTTCACCACCACACACTTGCCGCAAACAAATACAGAAATACATAAAGTTAAGTGCCAGTTTCACTTAGGAATGTCCTAGATAAAATAGCAAAATCTATTAATTTTAAATTTCAACTTTTGTGTACACTGCTTTTGAACACTGAGATGAAACAGAAAGTACACATAAAGCAGTTCTGTTGAACACCCACGTATAATGGTTGTCTTGAGGGATAGCACTTCTGCAATTCTTTGGGTTGATTAGTTGAATTAGCTACATTTTTTATGGAATAGCATTTTTACTTGAACAGATGACTAGCAAACTATCATTGGTCAGACTTGAGTATCTGACAGTCTCTTAAAAATGAATGAAGTGACATTGTCACTTGAGGGAAAACAATCAATAGTATTTGTTGTCAATGACCAAATTCAAGCTTTCAAATGAAAATTAGAACTTTGGAAACATGTATTTGCTACTGTGAGCGTGACAGCTTTGAAATACTCAATGACTTTTTGATGAAATTGGGGTGATATTAATGAATGTGAGTCTTTGATATAATATTATAAAATGCGTCAACTTATGGAAGATCTGCATAACTCGATGAACCAATATCGTCCACTGCATGATGATGCAAAATCATGCATTGGTAAAAAAAAAAAAAAAAATCCATTCAAAGTGCTAGAGAGACTAATGGATTTTAAGGTAACAGTACAAATAGTTCATTAATATGACATCGGATTCTACATTGTTACTAACCTTTAAGAAACCACCAATTTTTGAGTTTGGTGTAGTATTAAGGAAGAAAATCCACAGTTATCTGAAAAGGCTATTAAAATACTCCTCCCTTTTCCAATTACAAATCTGTGAGGCCAGATTTCTTCATATACTTCAATTCAAACAACATATTGCAACAGATTGAATGCAGAAGTAGATGTGAGAATCCAGCTGTCTTCTATTAAGCCAAAAATTAAAGAGGCTTGCAAAAATGTAAAACAATGACATTCTTCTCACTAAAATTGTGTTTTTGAAGATGTAGTTAGTTTTCACTAAAATGTTACATATATTATAGGTACTGGATTTATTACTTTTAATGAATTAATACAGAATTTTAATTTTTTTCCCATTTTTAATTTCTAATACAGTAAATATTTATATACATTACCCATATAAACACAAGCTCAATGGGTCCTAATAATTTTTAAGAGTACAAAGGAGTCCTGAAGCCAAAAATTTGAGAACTATAGCTTTAAAGAATGCTGTCATTCCTAATAGCCCAGTCAGTCAGGCAAAAGGAGAATTTATTTCTAGGTTGTCAAGATTCATTACTGTCAAAGTAATGTTACTGCATATTTCCCTTTATCCCTCTCCAAGTTAGCAGTAAAATGTTCTCCAAAAAAATAAAATAAAATTACGCAAGTAAATATGAAGCCACAATTTATCAGGCTCTTGAGGAATATTTAAAGCCAAGGTATCTGACATTGTCATGTGTGAATATCATATTTTAGTAATTTAATTAAGAAAATGCTGTTATTCAGATTTTTCTGTTTTTAATCTAAAGTGTCAGTGACAATAATGAATTGTCACATTAACAAAGATATTTTAATGAAAATTTAAACTCACCTGTAAATACATTTGGATGAGGGAAGTTAATAACAATAAGCTTCATCACCATTTCAGGATAACATATGGCAATTAGCCAAGCAATCATTCCCCCCCAGTCATGGCCAATAAGAACACATTTGCTGTATCCTGTAATGGACAAAAAAATGTTGACATCTTCTAAAAGAAACAGGTGGATGCATTATTACCTCACATAAAATGGTAAATGGTATTCTGAAAATAAAATCTTCCCATAACCTGACTGTAACTAGGCACTTCGTGCAGATAATGAATTCGGTGTTTCCAAAACCTGTCTGTATGTCCGAACCAGCTAAGTAGCTTTTTAGAAAATTTAGAAGTCCAACCTCCATTCTAGACCTACAGACTTAGAACCTCTCCCAGGAATCTTTTTTTTTTTTTTTTTTAATCTGAAATAGCTAGCCCAGCTCTTGTCCCACAAAACTGAGTTTGAGAAACCATGGTAAAAATTACACATAATTAAGTCATAAGAAAGATTATATTATATCATTGATTGCCTAGAAAATTGCATGAAGACAAATTTAGGCCAAGTCTGACTGAATCACCACAAAAGATGAATGAAATACGGGTGTTGGAAATCAATGTCTTTGAGTCTATTTCATTGTAATCAGACTAAATGACAACACTGCATTGATACCCCCAGATCTCATTCACTTTTTTCCTCCTCTTAGAAATTTGGCTTGATCTATGCTCTCATTAGATTATTTTGGAAAGGGCTTTAATTTGATTTCATGGCTTTCTCACTATATTGGCTCCATTAACATTCCATGGTAGCAGCTGGGTTTTAGTCAAAAGAGATGTAGTGGATTCGATTATTGTTAAAAAGTATTTACTCCTCCCCTCTCCCCAATGCCATAAAAGAAGTATACCGTATGACCCCTCTGATAGTAGACTTAGCTGTATGATTTGCTGTGGTGATATGGTGGGTGTATGAATGACTTTGGGCTCAGCCATATGATTTGCTTTGACCCATGAGCTGCACACAGAAACTTGAAATATGCTTCTGCAGCTGGGCTCCTCCTCTTGCCATTTCCGCCATTGCCATCACCAGGAGTGGAAGAGCTACCACCAGGTAGTTGTTCCCCTTTAGCTTGGGCTCCAGTCCAACTCAGAGGGAGAAGCCAGTCCCAGCAAGACCTGTAACCTGAGGTAAAGACCCAGGGGTCCAGCCTATACTTGATGTCCACATCCGTAAGAATATGAATAAACGCCTATGGCTATCTGTCACTGAGCGTGGGATGTTTGTTATACAATAATATTATGGCACTAGCTGATCAATAAAAGAAAGACTGTATAAGTGCTTCTGCATCTTATAGCATTTTTAAATGAATATTTTAGATGTGGGTTCTGAAGAAATAAATTTTCTGAGTACAAGAATCAAATCTCCAATAATTCTGAAAATAATAAATTGCATACATTAGATCTATTTTTAAAAACAAATTTCGAAAGTCATTCTTGGCTGGTGGACTGAATAGTTATTCCGTATTGAAATAATAGTATTATTTTCAGTTTCTTTTATAAATATTTTCAGCTGTACGCTTGAAACCATGGTGACAGGATCCAGACAACAGCTCAGGTAAATGGAAAATGGTTCCTCCCAAGAAATGAGGTTACCAATTCAGTTTGTTGAATGTTAGTCCCTTAAAAAGGATTAATAATGTTTTTTTTAACTGACCTACCTAAAGAGTCTAAAATATCCTTTACATCTGTAATTAGACAGTCCAATTTATAATTCTCTCGATGAATGGGAGCATCTGTTTCTCCATAGCCTCTCAGATCAAGGGCTACAACTCGATATTCACTTTTAAATTCCCTTAGTTGGTGACGCCAAGAATACCTGCAGGAAATAAGAAACATTAAAAATACCACAGTAACTAACTGAAAGAGTTACATTACAGCTTTTCTAAGTGGACAATTGTAAGAAACTTTCTATATTAAGAATTAGTTATATAGGGGCACTTGATTGGCTCAGTTGGTTAAGCTCAAGTCATGATCTTATGGTTTGTGAGTTCGAGCCCCTGTGTTGGGCTCTGTGCTAACAGCTCAGAGCCTGGAGCCTGCTTCCGATTCTGTGTCTCCCTCTCTCTACGCCTCCCTCCGCTCATGTTCTCGCTCTCTCTCTTACTCTCTCTCCCCAGAATAAACATTTAAAAAAATAAAGAAACGTTATTTAGCTGTGTGTGAGCCAGAGGAAGGGACATGTCTGAGAAGGGTACATTGTCGTTCTTTATTAAAATTTATTGGTTTTTTTTTTTTTTACTAGCTCCAGTGGGATGTAAAAAAGGGCCAATATTTACAGAAAGTACAGAGTATCTGATACTAAAACCAATATACTTTTTATTTATCTATTTATTTATTTATTTAAATTTTTTTTAATGTTTTATTTATTTCCAGGAGAGAGAGACAGCGTGAGCAGGGGAGGGTCAGAGAGAGAGGGAGTCACAGACTGAAACAGGCTCCAGGCTCTGAGCTGGCAGTCAGCACAGAGCCCGACGCGGGGCTCGAACCCACGAACTGCGAGATCATGACCTAAGCGAAAGTCGGACGCTTAACCGACTAAGCCACCCAGGCACCCCATTTTTTTATTTATTTTTTTTTAATGTTTATTTTTGAGTGAGAGAGAGAGAGAGAAAGAGAGACAGAATACAAGTGGGGGAGGGTCAGAGAGAAGGATGCAGGATTGAAGCAGGCTCCAGGATCTCAGCTGTCAGCAAAGAGCCTGACACGGAGTTCGAACTCAAGAACTGTGAGATCATGACCTGAGCTGAGTCAGATGCTTAACTGACTGAGCCACCCAGGCACCCCTAAAACCAGTATACTTCTATATGTACATAAGAAATCAATTTCTAAGCTTTTCTTAAATAATGCTGACAACTATCAGGGAATCTGTACTTATAAATGATTCTGTATTGCAGAACCATGTGATTCATAAAAAAAAGTTATGAGATGAAAATATATTTCCCTAAAAACTAGATTTTATTCACTTTACTCCACTGTAAATATGGCTCCAAGTTTTTAGTAATAAAAATTTACTTGTGGATGAAAAAGTCTGAAGAGTTTTTAAAAAGATTATCACTGAAAGAATCAAATATAACAGCTGCTTAAGATAAACATTTGTTTGCTAAAACAAAACTCTTCTGTGGAGAAGATCCTGAATGAGTACAAGCAAGTGTGATACTAAAAACATGTAACAGGGACACCTGGGTGGCTCAGTCAGTTAAGCATTTGACTCTAGTTTTGTCTGGATTTCTCGGTTTGTGGAATCAAGCCCTGTGACAGGCTCTATGCTGACAGTGTGGAGGCTGCTCGGGATTCTCTCTCTCTCGGGATTCTCTCTCTCTCTCTCTCTCTTCTCCCCCTGTTGTATGCATAAGCTCTGTTTCTCTTTCTCAAAATAAATAAATAAACTTTAAAACCAAAACAAAACAACCATTTAACAGCCAAAATGGCACTGGCACTGACCAATTAGAATGGCCAGAGTGTCTCTGCCAAGTCCTGGAGGTCTCTGCAGGGGCAGGTAACCCCCCTGTGCCTGATCATGGAACTGCATTATTAAATGATATATAGAGATCTGTGAGATTTTTTCTTTTCTTCCTTCCTTCCTTCCTTCTTTCATTCCTTCTTTCCTCCTTCTCCCCCACCCCACTCCATCTGTCTATCTTTCTTTCTTTTTAAAGATTTTATTTTTGAGTAATCTCCACACCCAACATGGGGCTCAAACTTACAACCATGAGATCAAGATCATGCTTTACCAACTGAGCCAGCCAAGGCACCTGGTCAGTGAGATTTTCCTCACATAAGCAAAGCATTTGGATAACAAACAGAAAGAAAAAAAAAAAAAGACATAGATTTTTCAAAGTTATTCGCATGCTGTGGAATTCCAAATATGCATTTAAAAAATGGATCTGGATGCATATCTGCTCATGAAGAGAGTTAGAATTATCTGACACAAGCCAACTAGGAGAAAAGAATTTTGGAGTGCAATAGTCGAGTGTATACAGGGATCTGAGATTGTAAACTAATAGTGAGAGAGACTTTAGTGTCAAGGGACACAAGGCAGTAAGATCAATGAAAAAATTATGTACTTTATATCAACAGGTCTTTAGGAAGCGTATCAGCCATGGATACAGAATCTTTCATCTGTCATTTGAATATCTATGATTTGTAAAAATCTACAAAAGCAATACCAATTAAGACAAATTTGAAAATGTTAATAAAAAGTGTGTTCTTAGAGAGGTCATAGCAATCATATTAATTGTGTCTTTGGGCTGTAACAAATAAAGCAGTTAGTTTCTTTAAAGATACTCATCTATCAACACATACGATATTATTTTTCTCATTAGCCTTACTTAAAATTTTCAATTGATTTCTTTTATGTCTTTGTAACTGGAGCCCGACTCTTCCCTCTTTAGGGGTTACCTCATCCCCAATCAATAAAGTTCTGCAGATTTTACCTTTTAAATATTTATTTATTCACTTTTCCCATCCATCCCTACTATCATTACCTTAATTCAGGCTTCCATTAAGGCAGCAACCTATCGATTGGTCTATCTATATTTCATTCCCCTTAGCTCTATCTTCTACAAAACCAAGTGTCATGTAATTTCCCTGCTTAACATCTTTTCTTGAATCCCTATTACATCCATATCTCAGACATATTGTGGGTTTGGGTCAAGACTACCACAGAAAGCAAAATATCACAATAAGGTATGTTAAATGAAGTTTTGGTTTCCCAGTGCATATTAAAGTTATGTTTACATTGTAGTCTATTAATTGTGCAACAGCATTATGTCTAAGAAACAATGTATGTCTTTTTTTTTTAATATTTTTTATTTATTTCTAGGAGAGAGAGAGAGACAGCGTGAGCAGGGGAGGGTCAGAGAGAGAGGGAGATACAGACTCTGAAACAGGCTCCAGGCTCTGAGCTGGCAGTCAGCACAGAGCCCGACGCGGGGCTCAAACCCACGAACCGCGAGATCATGACCTAAGAGAAAGTCGGACGCTTAACCGATTAAGCCACCCAAGCGCCCCAACAATGTATGTGTCTTAATTTAAAAAGTATTGCTTGTGGGGCACCTGGGTGGCTTGGTTGGTTTATCATCTGACTTTAGCTCAGGTCATGATCTCATGGTTCTTGGGATCAAGACCCACGTCAGGCTCTACACTGACACCTTGTAGCCTGCTGGGGATTCTCTCTCTCTCCCTCTTACTCTGCCCCTCCCCTGCTCTCTGTCTCTCTTAAAAATAAATAAACATTATGGGGCCCCTGGGTGGCTTAGTCGGTTAAGCGTCCGACTTTCACTTAGGTCATGATCTTGCGGTTCGTGGGTTCGGCCCCGCGTCACGCTCTGTGCTGACTGCCAGCTCGGAGCCTGGAGCCTATTTCAGTCTGTGACTCCCTCTCTCTCTGACCCTTCTCTGTCCACGCTGTCTCTCTCTCCTAGAAATAAATAAAACATTAAAAATAAATAAATAAATAAACATTAAAAAAAGAATTTAAAAAAGTACTGCTTGTATAGAACTGTTGATTCACTATATTGTACACCTGAAACTAATATAACACAGTATGTTAACTACACTGGAATGAAAATTAAAAGTGTAATAAAATGAAACAAAAAGTAAAAGAAAAAATTATTGTTAAAAATGTGGTACCCATCATCTGAATTTTCAGTGAGTTGTAATCTTTTTGCTGGAGGGTCTTACCTCAATATTGATGGCTGCTGACTGACCAGGGTGGTTGTTGCTGAAGGTTCGGGTGGCTGCAGCAACTTCTTACAAGAAGACAGCAATAAAGTTTGACACATCAATTGACTCTTCCTTTCACAAATGATTTCTCTGTAGCATTGGATGCTGTTTGATAGCATTTTACCCACGGTAGAACTTCTTTCCAAATTGGAGTCTTCTCAAACCCTCCCTCTGCTTTATCAACTAAGTTGATGTAACCTTCTAAATCCTTTGTTGTCATTTCAACAATCTTCACAGCATCTTCACCAGGAACAGATTCCATCTCAAGAAAATACTGTCTTTGCTCATCCATGAGAAGCAATTCCTCACCCATGAAAGTTTGATCATGAGATTGCAGCCATTCAGGCACATGTTCAGGCTCCACTTCCCATTCTAGTGCTCTTGCTGTTTCCATCACATCTGCTCTTACTTCCTCCACTGAAGTCCTGAGCTCCTCCAAGTCATCCATGAGGGTGGGAATCACCTTCTCCCACTCTAGCTCATGTTGACATTTTGACCTCTTTCCATGAATCATGAATGCTTTTAATGGCATCTAGAATGGGACTATTCCAGAAGGTTTTCAATGGACTTTGACCAGACCAATCAGAGGAATCACTACCTATGGCAACTATAGTCATATGAAATGTATTTCTTAAATAATAAGACCTTAAAGTCTAAATGACTTCTTGATCCATGGGAAGCACAATGGAATTTGTGTTAGTAGGCATGAAAACAACATTAATTTGGTTGGACACCTCCATCAGGGGTCCTGGGTGACCAGGTGCATTGTCAATGAGTAGTAATATTTTGAAAGAAATCTTTTTTTCTGAGCACTAGGTCTCAACAGTGGGTTTAAAATATTCAGTTAACTATGTTGTAAACAGATGTGCTGTCATCCAGGCTTTGTTATTACATTTATAGAAAACAGGCAGAGTGGAATTTAACATAATTCTTAAGGGTTCTAGGATTTTCAGAACAATCAATGAGCATTGGCTTAAACTTCTCAAGTCACCAGCTGTGTTAGAAACAAGAGAGTCAGCCTGTCCTTTGAAGCTTTGAAGCCAGGCACTGACTTTTCCTCTCTAGCTAAGAAAGTCCTAGAAGTCATCTTCTTCCAATAGAAGGCTGCTTGTCTACATAGAAAATCTATTATTTATTATAGCCACATTCATGAATTATATGAGCTGCTTTACCTAGGGCTTTTCGGCTATGGAGATGGTTTCTGTCCTTAAACCTCATGAACCAAACTCTGCTAACTTCAAACTTTTCTTCTGCAGCTTCCTCACCTCTCTCACTCTTCATGGAATTGAAGAGAGTTAGGGCCTCGCTTTGGGTTAGACTTTGGCTGAAGAGAATGCTTTGGCTGGTTTGATCTTCCATCTAGAGACCGCCACAACCTTTTCCATACCAGAAATAAGGCTGTTTCACTTTCTTATCATTTGTGTGCTCAGTGGAGTAGCATCTTTAATTTCAAGAACTTTTTCATAGTATTCACAACTTGGCTAACTGGCACAAGGGGCCTAGCTTTTGGCCTAGTTTGGCTTTCAACATGCCTTCCTCACTAAGCTTAATCATTTCTGGCTTTTGATTTAAAGTGAGAGATGTGCAACTCTTCCCTTCACTGGAACACTTAGAGGCCTTTGTAGGGTTATTAATTGGCCTAATTTCAATGTTGTTGTGTCTCAGGGAAGAGAGAGATGCAAGGAG
This sequence comes from Proteles cristata cristata, assembly GCA_017311185.1. Taxonomy (NCBI): domain Eukaryota; kingdom Metazoa; phylum Chordata; class Mammalia; order Carnivora; family Hyaenidae; genus Proteles; species Proteles cristata. Next base: position 396,201 of record JAESUZ010004774.1, read on the forward strand.
AAGGAGGAAGACGGGGGAATGGCTTACTGGTGAAGTAGTCAGAACACACACAATGCATATCATCAAGTTCACCATCTCATATAGGTGTGGTTTGTGGCACACTTACAGTAGCAACATCAGAGGTCACTGATCACCGAACACCATAACAAATATGATTATAATAATGAAAAAGTTTGAAATCTTGCAAGAATTACCAAAATGTGACACAGAGACACAAAGTGAGAAAATGCTGCTGAAAAAATGACCCCAACAGACTTGCATGCCACAGGGTTGCCACAAACATTTGTTTGTAAAAACCATCATAGCTGTGAAGCACTATAAAACAAGGTACACCCATACTTATAACATGCAGGCCAAGCTTGTCATTCCTGCAGACAAAAACCTCTGAGGTTTGACGATTGCCCAATCTTCCAGCCTGATTACTTTATGGTCTTGTCATTTGCTAGATAATAGAAAGAGCTAGCATTTATATCATTCTCACTACACGCCAGGCACAATTCTAAGTGTTTCACATATAGTAATGTTGATCTTCCAAACAAAATTATGAAGTAGATATTATTATCTCCACATTAAAGCTAAAGAAACAAAAACACAGAGAGGTTAACTATCTTACCCAAGGTCACAGAATTAGCAAACAGCAGAGCCAGGATTCAAACCCTGGTAGTCTGGCCTGAGTCCATGGTGCACTGCCTTACAGTGCTAAGGCACTTACAGTGAACAAATGTGGTGTTGCTTTTTGCTTTTGAGTTTGTTCACCAGATTTCCTTTGTCTGAAACAGCATCCTACTCCACCATTCCCCTACTCCACACAATCTCTACTCTTTCCCTTCACTGAATTCCTTATGCTGAGCATGTCCGCTTCCAAGAGACTTCCCAGGCGTCCATCTTTACAGGTGGGTAGGGTGCCCCTTCTTACTCTCCCACTTGTACATACACTCTTCAGTGTACTGGACATGTGCGTTATAATGATCTGGGGGTGTCTGGTGCTGCCATTCAGTTGGGAGCTCCCTCAGCTGTCAGAATATTTAGTGTAGGTGCTCAGATGAATGAAAGCCCTGAATCTTGACAGTGCTAGAAGTACCAGCTGTTCAATAAAGCTTGAACCATGAGACAATGAATGACAATTAAAGTTCCCAAGTTCCCACGTTCCATGGACACTGAAACTTATATTCAGTGTCCATGAAAATGTGCATTGTTTTAATATCTGAAGTATCTGTGTCTTCATTTAGAATTCATTTAATTAGTTGGGGTGCCTGGGTGACTCAGTCAGTTGAGTATCTGACTTTGGCTCAGGTCATGACCTCAAGGATTGTGGGTTCAAGCCTCATGTTGGGCTTTGCCCTGACAGTGCCAAACCTGCTTCAGATTCTCTGTCTCTGTCTCTCTGCCCCTCCCTGTTTACTCACTCTCTCAAAAATAAATATAAAAAAAAAAGTTTTAAAAAATGTTTATTAATTTTGAGAAAGAGAACACAAGTAGGGGAAGGAGAGGTGCAGAGGATCCAAAGTGGGCCCTACGCTGACAGCAGAAAGCCTGATGCAGGGCTTGAACTCATGAACTGTGAGACCATGGTTGAACACTTAACCGACTGAGCCACCCAGAAGCCTCCCCAAAATTTATTTAATTAGATATTTCAAGGTAGAAATTTGAGTCAAAGTAATGTGTAGAATGCTGCGATATTTTACATTTAAAATTTCATTAGAGGGGCACCTGGGTGGCTTAGTCGGTTCAGCGTCCAACTTTTGCTTAGGTCATGATCTCATGGTTCGTGGGTTCGAGCCCCGCGTCGGACTCTGTGCTGACTGCCAGCTCAGAGCCTGGAGCCTATTTCAGAGTCTGTATCTCCCTCTCTCTCTGACCCTCCCCTGCTCACACTGTCTCTCTCTCTCTCCTAGAAATAAATAAAAATATTTAAAAAAAATAAAATAAAATTTCATTAGAGATTATGCAAACATAATACCTGCATATTTTGTTCTCTTATTAATAATTTAAATGTTTTACAAATAAATTCAACTATTGCTGTCATCCATGAGAGGAACCAAACAACATCTCAAAGATTTCTAAGAAATAGGGCAGCTGATAGGGCACCTGCATGGCTCAATTGGTTAAGCCTCCAACTCTTAGTTTCACCTAAGGTCATGATCTCACAGTTCATGAGTTCAAGCCCCACATCCTGCTCTGTGCTGACAGTGTGGAGCCTGCTTGAAATTCTCTCTCTCTCTCTCTCTCTCTCTCTCTCATTCTCTCTCTCTCTTTCTTTCTGCCCCTATCCTGCTCTCTCTCTGTCTCTGCCCCTCTCCTGCTCTTTTTTTCTCTCTCAAATAAATAAACTTATTTAAAAAAAGAAATAGGGCAGCTGCTATCTTAATAAATTGCAAAATTTTTAAATGTAATCTTCCCAGAATTCATAAATAAAGCACATTTGATTCACACTTTAAACTGAAAAAGAAATCACCCCAGTGATAGATTGATGGCATTTCATTCATATGATATAAAACAAAAACGACCCCCTTGACATAGAAATGAAACAGACTATAAAATCAGTAACTCCTAAAAATATTATAAATAAAGAAAGCAAGCTATTTTCATCCACATTTTTTTTTCTAGGACCTTTAGGTTATAGCAGAAGACACTTTTGAAAAAGCAGCCTCTTTCCTAGTGATTACCCTTGACATAAGAGGGCTCCTGGTTTACCAGGCTAGTCACATTTAGATGTAGAATATCCTTTTCCCCTTCACAACAGAAAAAAGGCCACAGTCATCAGCCTCTCTGCTCAGCTGTGTGTATGAGGAGCCCTCCCTTGCCTCAGCACTTGAGTAATGACGAATGCATTCCATACAGCTGGTGATGAAGACAACTCAAAGGAACTGCTTGCATCAGCTCCAAATATTTTTAAAAGCGATGCAAATTGAGGTGGAGAGAGAGTGGGAGAAAAACCATCTTCTGACAATTTTATTTTGGGATAATTTAGCTAAAAGTCTCATAGATGTATCTGTTTGATATTTCCTTTAGCTTTTAAGAAAGAAAACCCAGAATTTTCATTGTTTCCATGCAACAATATTAAATGTCACCAATTCTCAATAACTATTCCTAAGTAATGATGATAAATACAGATAACATATTGCATTTGTATACTGCTTTTCTGTTTAAAATAATTTTGACACTCATTGCTAATTTAGGATATTTTGTTTTCGTAATATCAAATATTCTGATCTACTCAATCTACAAATAAGCTTATAATTTCATTTAGGGAAAATTTGATTAATAGAGGAACAATATTTACACTTATTCTTAAAGTTTATTTACTTCAATAGAGAGAGAAAGAGCAAGTGGGGGAGGGACAGAGAAAGAGGGAGAGAGAATCCCAAGCAGGGTCTACACTGTCAGCAAAGAGCCCCGTGTGGGGCTCGAACCCACGAACTGTGAGATCATGACCTGAGCTGAGATCAAGAGTTGGACATTTAACCAGTTGAGCCACCCAGGCACCCCTATTTACACTTACAATGTAAATTTACATTGGCCTGAAATGTCAAAGTTTTTTGTTTGCTGTTTTTGGCTTTTAAAGAAGATAGAAATGTGGAGTGCCTAGGTGGCTTGTCAGTTAAGTGTCCAACTCTTGGTTTCAGCTCAGGTCATGATCTCATAGTTTTGTAGGGGTGAGCCCTGCATCAGACTCTTCACTGGCAGCTTGGAGCTTGTTTGGGATTTTCTCTTTCTTTTTCTCTCCCTGCCCCTCTCATACACTGTCTCTGTCTCTCTCAAATAAATAAATAAATAAACTTAAAAAATATAAAGAAGATGAAATGTCAGAGAAGGGGCTCTGGGAAAAAGGGAAGGGAAAGCCAAGAGAGACACCTGAAGTGGTTTAATCAAAACAGCTTTGTCCTGAACTCTAAATCTGACTTTTTCCTGAATGGGGTACCTGAATGGAATTGACTAGATTCCTAACAGGTAATAGTGGTAATTTTATTGGGAGGAAAGACAAAGTAAGACTCAACATAGATGTATTGTTTTAGGGTATGATATAGTCAGATAGAGGTGTCTGATTTCCAGTAATGTCCTTGTAGTTGCTTTAGGACTTTCCCTGAATAAGGGGGTAGCTTTCAGATTAACAGCTGGCAAAGTTCAGTGACTTCAATATGGTCTATTTGAGTAACTGAGTTCTCAGGAGTTCATTGTTGTTGTTTTTAAATCTCCTAGAGTAACACATCCAAGACTTGACTTTACTGGGGCAAGTGGGACTGGTGTCCAGGGGCCAGTGCTGGGCCTCTCCTAGGCTGTCCCATTCACTGAAGATTAGAGAACATGTACAAGAATCACCAGGCATTTCTATTTTGCAAAAGGACTCTTAGGAAGAGTAAATAACGGAACAATACTATGAAATATGCACAAAAATGTATCATTCTTTAGATATGACAGAGAGCATCTACTGTCCTATGTTGAAAGGGCACCACTATTTGCTGTTTCTTTGAAACAATTACCAAGTGGTTCAACAAGTTTTAGGTTTATTTTTATCTTCATGGTAGACTGTTCCACATGTAAAGAAGTGAAGTTCCAGGAGAGAAAAGAACATGGACAAGTAGTGGGATTGGTGTGAGGTAGAGAGACAAAATAGCTTTTAAATCTTTTCTCTCTAAAAAGTTACATATCAACCCCTAATCCAACAGATCATGGATTTTATTTAGAATGATGATCCAAAATGTTAAAGTGAGGTGTTCTAACATTGTTAGCTAACTTTTTAACATCCTCGTGAATGTTTCTTTAAAGTGTGAAATTTGAAGGATGAAAATCAGTGTATATTATCAGATGAGTATCATTTCTATATACTAAGAACAAGTAGAGGTCAGCTTTGAAGTTCAAAAACGAAGTGTGCCTTAGGTTTAAATGAGATGATGTACACAAAACACTTAGAAGAATGCCTGCCACACAGTAAATGGTCAGTAAATGTTAACTATCATCATCATCATCATTATCACCAGATTCAGGAAATTGTCTTTTTACAGGTCTGGGACAATGGCCTGTCCCCAGATTTCTTCATTACTATCACTTTTTTAAAGAATTTAAATCCAAGTTCATTAACACAGTGTAATAATGATTTCAGAAGTAGAATTTAGTGACTCATCACTTATATATAATACCCAGTGCTCATCCCAACAAGCGTCCTCCTTAAAGCCCATCACCTAGTTAGCCCTTCCCCCATCCCACACCCCTCCAGCAACCCTCAGTTCTCTGTATTTAAGAGTCTCTTATGGTTTGCCTCCCTCCCTTCTGTTACTCTTATTTTCCTTTCCTTCTTTAATGTTCATCTGTTGTGTTTCTGAAATTCCATGTATGAGTCAAATCATATGATATTCATCTTTCCCTGACTTATTTCACTTAGCATAACACACTCTAGCTCCATCCATATTGTTGCAAGTGGCAAGATTTCATTTGTTTTGATTGCAGAGTAATATTCCATTGCTTTACTATCACTCTTAAACCTAGAATTCCACTATCACATATTCTTCACCTCCTTTGAAGTTTTAAAGATTTTGAAAAAAAAAAATTTAAAAAGGGAGGGCGCCTGAGTGGCTCAGTTGGTTAAGCATCTGGCTTCAGCCCAGATCACGATCTTGTGGTTCACAAGTTTGAGTTCTGTGTCGGGCTCAGTACTGACAGCTCAGAGCCTGGAGCCTGCTTGAGATTCTGTGTCCCCCTCTCTCACTACACCTCCCCTGCTCGCTCTCTCTCTCAAAAATAAACATTAAGAAAATATTAAAGACTTTGTATCATCCAAAGTCTGGATTCAAAATGCAGCTAGCTCTCAAAGAGGTATGATCTCAATGAATTTTAGTTAATACTTTATCAGTGAAAGGGACTTTATTAATAAATGCATGGAGGACATTAGTGCTGGCACATGGATCTCCTCACTGAGTGAATGGGAATGAAGAAAAGGAAATATTTATTGAGTATTCTCTGGGGCTATGTAAAAGGCTTTCTGCAAGCCTCTCTTTATCTTCACAACAACTCTGTGAGATTATTGCAGATGATCATGCAGGATCCTGCAGCAAGTAAGTGATTAAGCCAGAATTCACCGCCCATGTTACTTTCTGCATATTTGACTAAGGCTCCAAACTTCCATCTTCTTGTGAGCCAATCATTTCAAGCACTCCACTAAACGAGTCCACATACATATGCTTGAATTGCACTGGGCTGTTTACCACCTAATTAAGTTGTCTCCAGATGGAAGAACGGATAAAAGTTTAACATGTAAACGACTTATGTTTATTCATGCAGGCAAATCCAAGGAGAGAAAAATCTTCGTGAAGGGAATATCTCAGAAAAAGACATCTATACGCTTTTTGCTCTGGAAAAATGATGAGGTAAATGGGGTTTTGCCATCCTCCATTCTTTTCTTCAATGCCTAATACTTCCTAGTGTGCTGACATTCTCAATGTATTTATTAATATAATCTGTTTCACTGATAAAGTATGAGCTAAAGCGTACTAGGGGAAGACCTCTTTCAGAACTGGGTGCATTTTTAATCAGGACTTTGGATAACACAAAGTCTTTGAAACTGTGAAAAGGTGCAGAATATGTAATGGTGAAATTCTAGGTGTTAAGAGTGATAATAAGGGAGAAATTTGGAGACAGGGCATTGTCCCAGACCTTAAAAAGACACTACATATTCTGTCTTTCCGTCAGCTCAGAGAATATGATGATTTTTCAGCCATTTCTTATAGTTTGTGAACTGTCTCAAGATCATAGCTCTGTGTTATCAAAAATCCAGTTTTCTTTTTACCACCATATGCAGCATCTTTAAAAAAGATAATCATTTAAAAAAAAATGTTTATTTATTTTTGAGACAGAGAAAGAAGAGGGCAGAGAGAGAGAGAATCCGAAACAGACTCCATATAGTCAGCGCAGAGCCTGATACAGGGCTGGAACCCATGAACCATGAGATCATGACCCGAACTGAAACCAAGAGTCAGATGCTTAACCAACTGACCCACCTAGGCACCCCAAGATATCCCGTTTTTAAAAGTTTAATCATATGTTGTTTTCATCTGTACTCAGGTTCAAAGGAGAAAAGAACATTTTCTCCTAGGAAACTAACAACTATGTATTTTTGGTTATAGGTTTTTTTCCTAATGTGAAATATTCAGGTCCTTCATTTGTCCTGCATTCATATGAGCCTGTCGCTGCATGCTGGGGAAATAGTTCATTCTCAAATTCCATGAGCCTTCTTCTCTCTCTCCACCTTTCTCTCACCCTAGGCTTCACCCAAAGCTTCCAGGCACTCTATGCCTTTGGTTTCTTTCAGATCTCCTTTTCCTACCCAATGTTGTATTTTGCTGGCAGTAAATACTATAAAAACTGTTCTGTAGCTAGTTCATAAATTTTAAACACTAAACCATACTGATTTAAATTCTCAAAAAAAAAAAAATAGGCTGGTACCATGAATGTTCCTTTAGAATAGAAGAATAGAAGGAAAAATCATTCCTGTGATTCAGGAACATTAAGGAAGGATAACTGGGTCAGTAGGCATAGAGTAAGGTCTATGAAAAGTCATAACAGAAAATGATACTGTGATAAGACAAGTCCTTAAGGGACAAGAAAAAGTTGGTTGGTAAGTTTACCAGAATTCTGGAAATCCATGAAGCAGCAGCATAAGTGGTTTGCCTCTTTCACCAGCAGCAACATAATGAAATCTTAACCCCGAATCCTGCAGTAGAAAATAGAGGGCATGGAAATTAGTGATATCTTGCATTGATTGTCAAAGTAAGTGCATTTAGTATTTCCATTTCATTAAAGAAAAAAGTTGGCATTATTTTTGATATCAAGAAATAAATATTATTAAATTTCAAAAAGAAAACAATCCCATGATTTATCAATAGCGTAGAGTTACTTTTCTAAACGTTGCCCTTTGCAGTACCTTCCATCTTCCTTTCTTGTTCTACTTACAAGGTCAATTTATATGTTATAAGCTTTTGGATCAATGTCACAATTTGTGACTTTCATCTTACTGATGTGTCACATTCCATCTCATTCAAATTCTGTAGGACATGTAAATAATTCTGATCTGAATTTATATTCCTTCCATGTTTACCTCCTAATCATATACTTTTCTCAGCTTGCCCGTCAAGAGCTGTGCCATCAGTTATATAATTCACACCTCCTTTCCTTATTTTTAGTTCTCTTCTTCCCACATTATTATTTTAAGTTGAGAGTTGTATGTACTGTTCCCCTGGCTTCCTGCTCCTCATGTCATGTCAATGTATTTCCAACAGCAGAATGCTCTGAATGCTCAAGACTTTTCTCTGCACACAGGAGCCCAAGGAAAATGAAAAGCATAGGGGGGAGACAGGGATGTAGCAAATAGAAGGCAAACTGAAAAGAGGAAAATGGAGAAAAAACAAGAAAAGATAAACAAAAACTCAGAAAGAAGTGAAGAAAGAAACCTAGAACCCAAAGCTGAGCACAGAGACTGGGTTTTATATCAGGTAACCCAAGCAAGGAGTTTCCAGATGTGAAAAAAATCTTAAAAGATTATTTAATTCAACCCCATCATTTTGACAGGTTAGGAAACTGAAGCTCAAAGATACTAACATGACTCATAAAGGTGTTTTGGAGCAGGGCTGTGACCAGAACCCGTTTTCTTCTAGCTGGCAGGACAATATTCTTTCTCCTCCATGGTTCTGTCTCTGGGCCAACTCTTGAGAGTGACCAGGGTCAGAGGAAAAGCATTATGAGGAATTCCAGATGATTCTTTCTCACTGCTTTTCTTCCTCAGGTTGGACCAAGATAACAAACCCGACTTTGCCCTCATTTGCAGAATGCCTTTCTAGAATTTCAGTGACTTCTGTTATTGGTGATGAATCATGGCTACTTGATTGGATTTAGTGAACAGATACTTTATTGCACTTACTATGTACTAGGCACTGTTCTGAGGTTTTATTTGTTGTTTTTTAAAGTTTTTTTTCCCCCCAAATATTAATTCCTTTCATTCTCATATCAACCGTAGGCTGAATAAGGCTAAGAAAAATGTGCCCTTGGTCTTTTGAACTCTAGCTGCTGGACACTCTAGCTCCTAATAGGAATCCTCCATTTGGTGACATAATATCCCCTCATGTGAGTCTAGTTTTGAAAGTCCTGTGAGTCAGACTGCAGGGTGCATCATGAAGGGCCGTATCTCTTCACCACCTGGAGCCTCAGGAAATGGAATGTCCGTGGGCTGCCAGGAGGTTTGGGACAAGCACAAACAGCTCCAGTCTGAATGCATGATTGACATTTACTTTTTATTCCATTCCTTTGGCCTCTGACTTCATAAGTCTGCTTCCTTGCCCACAAACATACACCATTTATTTATTGTTTCATGCTGGTTAGGTCATCTGCGAATGCTCCATTCCGCTACTCTGAATAAAGTCCTATTTCCAATGGCTTACTCTATTTACTCTTTCAATCTCTAAAATTTGGGCAAGGACAGCCTCATGAGGCAGTAGGGCGCCTAGGAACAATCCCCTACAGCTGATCTGAGCTCTAAAGGGCAAAAAGGTGACACGAGACAGCCTTCCCTTACAGGGAGCAGAATTATACTGGGTTGTTGTGGTGGAGCAGGAGGGGATAGTAATATATATAGGACCCTGATGAGAGACCCTCCACATAACCTATTCTCAGTTTCTCTCTCTGTCTCTCTCTGTCTCTCTCTCTGTCTCTCTCTCTGTCTCTCTCTGTCTCTCTCTCTCTCTCTCTCTCACACACACACACACACACACACACACAGGTCCGACCCCTCACCCGCCACACCTCGCCCCGCTTGCTTCCCCTTGGCATCCTCCCTGTCCCCGCCGCGCGCTCTGGCGAGACCCAGGAACCCTAAGGGACGCTGGGCGTCATGGAAGGAGCAGCCCCGCGCGCTCTGCTCTCACGGCGGTCACGTTCCCTCCCGATACCGCCGGGCCGCGCCGGCCTTCACCTTGATCCGCACGTAGCAGTGGGTACCCAAAGAGGGGTCGTTCAAACACGCGGGAGGGTGTTCCCGGGCGACCCTCCGGAAGGTCTGCGCCGGTCCCTTGCCGATGCTCCACAAAAGTTTGAGCAGGTAGATGGAGGCGCAGAGTCCGCAGTAGCAGTAGACCAGGGACCAGAAGAGCAGGGACCGGATCGTGACCGTCAGGCGGAGCAGGCAGTCCCGCAGCCTCGCCATCGGGCGGGGCCGGCGGCGGGGCCCGCTGTCCTTCCGAGGCGCGGGAGCTGCGGCGCTCACTCGGGCTGCGGAGCGAGACAGCCGGCGCGGCGGCGCGCCAGGCCCGCCAGCCGGTCGTCGGGAGCCGGCTCCGCGCGCGCCTCCCGCGGGGCCCCGGGCGGCTGCGCTCGGCCGGCGTCCCGTGGCCCGGCCGCGGGCTCCCGCGCTCACCGTGCGCGCTCGGGGCCGCTGCGCCCTGCCCGGGAGCACGCGGGGCAGACCCCCTGCCCCGAGGGTTCCGCCCGGGACTGGGCGAGGGCGGAGACCGGCCTTCCTCCGCAGAGTGAGACCCCGGTTCTAAATGGCCAAACTGTGGGGAAAAATGAAGGTGAGACTTTCCCAAATCATTCTTGGAACCGCAGAAGGAAGCTCCGCTTCTTACTTTGACCGGTGTTCAAGTCCTCGCATTACCTGGTTGGTTAACTGTTGGAGTTTTATTAGGCCTTTTCTGGATCATAGAATTGTAGGGGCGCGCGGACAAGAGAGGCAGTGAACGATTTTCATACTAGATGACAGACGTTACTACTTTCTTCATTCCTAAGACTGTTCTGAAGGTGTTGCTATTCTCCAACGAGGTTGAGAGTGGTTATGAGCCCAGCTAGGCCTCTCTGGTTCCAGAGGCTCGCCTCTAGAAACCCCTGGTCTGTTTTCTCTCCCTGTACGTTTTCCTTTGTAAGACTGATATAAATGGAATCATGAAATATGTAACTTTTTGTCTTTGGCTTCTTGTAGTCAGCGAAATGCATCTGAGGTACAACTATGCGGTTACATATATTGTTTCTTGTTTATCGCTTGCTAATGTTTCAGTGAATGGATGTGCCATGTTGTTTATCCATTCCCCACTTGACATTTGAGTTTTTTCCAGTTTTGTGGTTACGAATAAAGCCACTGTAAACACTCGTGTGAAGTTTTTTGGGTGAACTTAAGTTTTGGGTAAGTACTTAGAAGTGGGATTGCTGGGCCGGGTGTAAAATGTGCATTTAACTTGAGAAACTGCCAGACTGGCTTCCAAACTGTACAACTTGGAATTCATGCCAGCTACCGGTGAGAGTTATGGTTAGATTATATTCTTGCAAGAAATTGATGTTGTTGAAAAATATTTTTAATTGTTGTAATTGCAAGAAGTGTGTAGTATCTCATTGAGATTTTAATTTACATTTCCCTCATGACTAATAATGTGTGGGCATCTTTATGTACTTGTGTGCCACTCGAATATATTTTTCTTTGACAATGTGTCAGTTAAAATCTTTGACTTGTTTTTAAAAGATTGTGTTGTTTGTTTTCTTACTATTTAGTTCAAGATTTCTCTATATATTTTGGATACAAATCCTTTATCACATATAATGCGATTTGCAAATATTTTCCCAGACTATGCCTTTTCATTTTCATAACAGAGATGTCACCTGGGTCAGCCAGGTGCCGCCCAAATTTCTTAATTTTGTTGCCATCCAATTTGTCACTTCTTTTATAGGTGGTACTTTTGGTCTTGTATGTAAGAAATCTTTGCATAACTCATGGTTAAAAGGATTTCTTTCTCCTGTGTTTTCTTCTAGAAGTTTTATGGCTTTATTTTTTATATTTAGGTCTATGAATGATTTTTTCCAAAACTTTTTACTTATTATTTTAAAAAATTTAATTGCAGTATAGTTAACATACAGTGTTCTATTAGTTTCAAGTGAATTCACCTGAAAATGCACTAATTCACCTGAAACTAATAGTAATTCAACAAGTCTATACATTACTCAGGGGTCACCATGAGAAATGTACTCTTAATCCCCTTCACCTGTTTCACCCATCTCCCCACCTACCTCTACTCTGGTCATTGTCAGTTTGCTTTCTGTAGTTGTGAGTCTGGTTTCTTCATGTATCTGTCTTTTATTTTATTTGTTCATTTGTTTTGTTTCTTACATTCCACATGAATAAATTCATATGTTATTTGTCTTTCTCTGACTGACTTATTTTGCTTAGCATTATACCCTCTAGATCCATCCATGTTGTTGCAGATGGCAAGAGTTCATTATTTTTTATGGCTGAGTAATATTCCTCTGTGTGTGTGTGTGTGTGTGTGTGTGTGTGTGTGTGAGAGAGAGAGAGAGAGAGAGAGAGAGAGAGAGAGAGAGAGAGATCTTTTTTATCCATTCATCTGTGGATGGACACTTGGGCTATTTCCATAATTTGGCTGTTGTAAATGATGTTGTAATAAACACAGGGGTGCCTATATGCTTTTGAATTAGTGTTTTTGTACTCTTTGGGTAAATACCCAGTAGTGGAATTACTGGATTATATGGTAATTCTATTCTTAATTTTTTGAGGAACCAGGTTTATGATCCATTTTGAGTTAATTTTTTATAGGGTACAAAGTATTGATTGACATTTATGTTTTGCATGTGGATGTTTAATTGTTTTGGTATGATTTGCTGAAAAGAATGTTCTTCCTCTACCGAACTGCCTTTGTACCTTTGTTGAAAATCACTTGATTTGTGGGACTGTTTCTAAGTCTCTAATCTGTTTCATTGATCTGTGTGTCTTTATTTTCTCCAGTACCTCACTTGTCATGCCTTTTGAAAGTATTACAGTAAGTCTAGAATTCAGATAGCATGAGTCCTTAAACTTTGTTCTTCTTTATAAAAATTGTTTGGGGGGATGCCTCTAAGTTACTTAACCTTTTGCAAAACAGCTTTTAGTATTTACTATTTTTAGGCAAAAATCATTTATTGGCATGTATTGAATCTATTAATTTTGGAGAAAAGTGATATTTTAACAATATTATGTTGTTCAATCCATGAACATGACATATCACTTTATTTAGATCTTCTTTGACTCTTTCATTTGTTTTTTTATCATTTAAAACATGCAAATATTGCATTTATTTTGTAAAATTTATACCTAAGTACTTCTTTTTTATATTATTATAAATGCTACTTTTTAAAATTTCCAGTTGATTATTACTAACTTTTATTTTTTGTCTTGGATCCTGAGACCTTGCTACTCTCACTTATTAGTTCTAGTAGATTTTTGAAAGACTGGGATTTTTTATGTAGGTAACCATGTCCTCTGAGAATAGAGACAGTTTTATTTCTTCCTTTCCTGAATGCTTGCCTGTCATTTCTTTTTCTTACCTTATTGCACTGGCTAGGACCGCCAGTGCAATAATGAGCAGGAGTAGTGAGAAAAGACATCTTTACCTTATTTCTGATCTTAGGGGGAAAGCATTCAGTCTTTCACTATCAAACATAACATTAGCTAAAGATTGAATTAGATGCCGTTTATCATGTTGAGGGAGTTCTTTCAAAACTGTTTCTGGTTTTGGAGAAGGATTTTTTTGTTTTGCTTTGTTTTATTTTTCATAAATGGAGGTTGAATTTTGTCAAAGGCTTTTGCTTCTCTTGAGATAATCATAGTTGTTCCTCTTTAATATTTTTATTTGATTCATTACATATAAAATATTTTGAATGTTGAAACAACCTTTCATTCCTAGTTTAAACCCTGGTCATGAAGTATATATTTTTTTATACATTGTTAAAATGAACTTGTTAATACTTGGTTGATGATTTTTGCATCTATATTTCTTACCTATTTTTTTTATATATTCTGGAAGAATTTATATAAAATTAGTATTATTTCTTCCTTAAATGTTTGGTAGAATTCTCTACAAAAACCATCAAAGCCTCGAGTTATTTTTAAATTCATTTTTTAAAGATTAAGATAGAAGACTAAATGATTGATTTGAAATCTTTGTTTTTTTTTAATGTAAGCATTTAATGCAAAAAAAATTACTCTTAATGCTTCCACTGCATGCCACAAATATGAATATTTTGTGTTTTCATAAAATTCAAAGTATTTTCTAATTCTTTATGTGATTACCTCTTTTACAATGGGTTATTTAGAAATGCTTCATTGCCGGATATTTGAGGGGATTTTGCAGATATATTTTTGTTGTTAATTTCTAGTTTCAATCCAGTACAGTCCAAGAGTTTAACTTGGAAACTACTTATTCTTCTGAGTTTGTCAAGGTTTATTTTATGGGTCTGAATATGGCCTATTTTGGTGAATGTTCCAACTGTATTTGAAAAGTTGTTGTTACCTGGAGTGTGGCATAAATGGTAATTAGGTAAATTGATTGGCAATGCTGTTCAGGACTGTTAGGATCTTTACTGATTTTCTGTCTACTTGGTTTATCAATTGCTGAGAGAAGAATATTGAAATCTATCAATAAAGGTGGACTTGTCTTTCTCTCTTTCTTTCTTTCTGTCTTTCTGTCTTTCTGTCTTTCCGTCTTTCTTTCTCAATGCTACTATTTTTGCTTTAGATAGTTATATTTTGGAACATTTATAAGTGAGATAAAATGAATTTTTATAATTACCTCCATTTATGCCATTCTCAGTGTTCTTTATTCATTATATAGATAAAAGTTTCTCTCTGGTATCATTTTCCTTCTACCAGAGAACTTTAACCTTTATTGTAGAATAGGTCTGCTGGCAATAAATTCTTTCAGATTTTGTTTATTTGAAAAAGTATTTATTTCTCTTTCAATTTTGAAAATGTTTCCAGTGGATATAAAAGTTAGGTTGACAGGATTTTCATTTTGGAACTTTAAAGATGACCCTTCATTGTCTAATGGCTTTCACAGTTTCTCTGCTGTGAGAGAGAGAACTCTGCTGTGTTTTTATCTTTGTTCTTCTGTATTTAATGTCTTTTTTACTTTGAGTATCTCAAAATTTTTTGTTTGTCTTTGCTTTTAACAGTTTAAATATGATATATCCAAGTATGTGGGATTGGGGGTGGGTGGGTATCTTGTTTAGCATTTTATATGCTTCTTGAATTTATGGTTTTGTATCTGTCATTATGTGAAATAATGGAAAAAATATATTGGTCTCTGCCCCTAGTTCCCGTCACAGAGCTCTTAAAACCCTTGTAATTTCCTAAGTGATGAACCCATTAGGAACATCTCTTCTTCTAATATTTTCTCTTTAACCTGTTCCTGACACAGGGCTCTGAAGACCTTCATAAATTCATCATGGTAAGAGCACTAGGAACATCTTTGTTCTAACGAGGTGACTGAGTGGGTTCCTGGATGGTGACTGGTTACCAGAAAGGTCAAGTCATAAATAGAAGCTTGGACTTTTCAGCTCCCTTCCTTCTTCAGAGGGAAAGGGGGTGGAAATAGAGTTAATAACTGATCATGCCTATGTGAGGAAGCCTATATAAAAATCTCAATTCTCCAGGGCTCAGAGAGCTTCCAGGTGGGTGAATGCATCCATGTACCAGGAGGATGATGTACTTCAATTTGACAGGGACGGAAGTTCCTACACTCAGGACCCTTTCAGGACTTGCCCTATTTATCTCTCCATCTGACTTTTCATCTGTATCCTTAATTATATCTTTTAATAAATTGGTAAACATAAGTGTTTCCTTGAGATCTGTGGGCCACTCTAGCAAATAACTGAATTCAAGGTGAAAGGAGTTCATGGGAACCTGTGATTTGTAGTCAAGTTAGATAGAAGCTGTGAGTAACTTAGGAATATACTAGTTGCAATGGGCCCCTGAGACGGGGATCAGTCTCATGGGATCTGATGCTGTCTCCAGGTGGATAATGTCAGAATTGATTTAAATCACAGGACACCGAGATGGTATTATAGAGAATTGCTTGGTGGAGGGAAAACCTCACATATTTGAAGATCAGAAGTAAAGTGTTCTCTGTGAGTGGTAAAAGAGGTACACAAGAGAAAGAACTGAGGATTTCACCCTACTTAGAAGGAAAACCTGGAGGCTTTTTCCAACATATAATAATCTTGAAGAATTCAGCTTTTGTCCTTTCAAATATTTTTCTAATTCCAGTATCTCTCTCTTCTCTTTCTGAGATTTCAGTTTTGTGTTATACTACTTAATATTGCTCTACAGCTTTTGGATATTCTGTTTTGTGTTTTCCACCACACATCACTTTTTGTGTTCTTTGATTTTTTGTTCAGGTAATTTTTTTTTAAATCAATGTTTAGGTTCACTAATTCCTTCTTTGGATGTATTTATTCTATTGGTAAGACCATTAAACACTATCTTCATTTCTGTTACCACTTTTTTCATTTCTAGCATTTCCATTTGATTTTTTTCTTATGGATTTCTGTCTCTCTATTGGAATTGCTCATTGGTAACTTTTTTAAAGTTTTATGTATTTTGAGAGAGAGGGAACATGTGCAGGATGAGCAGGGGAGGGGTGGAGAGAGAGGGAGGGAGAGAGAGAATATTCCAAGCAGGCTCCACACTCTCAGCACAGAGCCTGATTTGGGGCTCAGTCTCACAAACTGTGAAATCATGACCTGAGCCAAAAATCAAGATTTGGATGCTCGACTGACTGAAGTCACCCAGGCACCCCTGAAATTGCCCATTTCATCACACATGGTCCATGTTTCCTCTAGAGCTTTTAATACATTAATCATAGTTAAAATTTTTTTTATATTTTCAGCTACGAATCATCTTTCAGTCTTTTTCTTTCTTTTGATTGCTTTACCTTTACCAGTGGGATTGTTTTCCTTGATGTTTTGTACATTTCAAGTTTTGTTGAAAGACATGCTGTGTAAGACTATAGACAAAGGTATCTAATTTTTGCCTGAATATTGACACATGTTTTCTTTTGCTTTACTTTTAGTGTGGAGGTTGTGTCAATCTAGACAGATGTTGAGTTGGATTTGGATTTTATTGTTGCTATGGTTATCCCCAGCAATACCACAAAGTTCAAATTTCTCCAGTGTTTTCATGTGTTTAGGGTAGAGACTGGTTTGCCATTCAATTTTTCTGGGTATCTGCTACATGCTCATCTTCAAGTCTTATACTATGCTTGGTGATAGACTGTCTCTCTCCATGCTTTTGCTCCTCTGATAGCAGTGGACTGCTTCTGTTACTGAATGCTTATTACCCTGGTGGTAGGAAGTATAGGGGGGAGAAGGGCATTCTCTGCTGCCCTAATTTGACCTCACAGGCAGGCACTATGAATGTCAGGAGCAGAGCATCTTGGATATCCAGTGCAGGGTAGGATCTTCTCAGTGGTCTTTCCTGTCCCTGGTGACAGGGTCCGTCTAATGGCCTAGACCCATGATCTGTTTCCTGCCCCTGTCCCAGATTAGGTTTATTTCTGTTTTCTTCTCCCCAGCTGTAGTAGGTCTTGATCAGTGCCCTATAGTTGATAGGGTTTGCTCTTCTTCCCCCAGAAGCTTAAGGCTTGTATTTCTTAAGGAAGACAGGGAGTGCGGGCGGGAGGCACCTGGGAGGCTCAGTGGGTTAAGCGTCTGACTTCAGCTCAAGTCAGTTAATTAAGCTCAGGTCATGATCTCATAGCCTGTGAGTTTGAGCCCCACATCAGGCTGTGTGCTGACAGCTCAGAGCCTGGAACCTGCTTCTGATTCTGTGTCTTCCTCTCTCTCTGCCCCTCCCCTGCTCAAGCTCTCTTTCTTGTAATTACTGATAAGGTCTGCAGAGAAGACCTGCAGGTGGTTGCAAATTTCCCTTGTGCTGTCAAGGATTCTATGTTCTCAAGCTAGCCCACACCCGACCTTTAGTAATTAGTTATTTGTCGTTGATTTTGTTTGTTTATTTTGTTACCAGATTTTATAGCACCTTAGTTAGGTAGGCCACTGCTTATGTCTTGTCTCTCCTTTGATGCATTTGTCTTTTCTTAGATTCCAGGTTGTTTGGTTACCCTATAATCTAAGCCCTCAGGTTAATGTCAAAAATGTGAATTTAAAGATTTTCTGGCTTTTTAATTTGTTGTAATGTTGGGATAAAGTGCTTTTTCTAGTTTTCTAGATCCCAAGTGGAAGCCTGAATTTCCACATATTTAAAAGTTGAGGTATAATTGACATATAACGTTGTATTAGTTTTGGGTGTACGACATAATAATTTGATATAAGTTTGTAAATGTACATTTTTTAGTTTTGAATATATACCTTTTTTAAAAAAATGTTTATTTTGAGAGAGAGGGTGAGCACACACGGATGAGGGGCAGAGAAAGGGAGAGAGAGAGAATCCTCAGCAGGCTCCTGGTGTCAGCACAGAACCCAATGCAGGGCTCGATCCCACAACTGCAAGGTCACCACCTCATCCGAGATCAAGAGTCTGACACTTAACTGACTGAGTCTCCCAAGTCCCCCAAGTATTTACCTTTTGTTTAATTGAAATTTTAAATGAGATGATTGGAAATGTATATGCAGTCATGAGAAACGGAAAAATTGTGGACACTTTAAACAATGTGTACTCTATAATTTTATTATATATGTTACCATAAATATTACATATGTAGCTTTTTGTACCCCAAGTACACACCAAAGTAAAGTGTATAGAATAGTTCCATAATGACAGGGGTGTCTCATATTGTCCTTTTATAACCACACTCACAGCTTGTCCCTCACCCCTGGTAACCACTGATCTGTTCTCCATTTCCAAAATTTTGTCATTTCAAAAATGTTACATAAGTGAAACCATGAAGTAGGTAACCTTCTGGGATGGGTTTTTTTTTCCATACCACATAATTCCTTAGAAATTCACATGATCATAAGTACCAACAGCTTATTCCTTTTTACTGCTGATTAGTATTTCAATTTGTGTATATGATACAGTTTGTTTAACCATTCACCAACTGAATGACATATTGGTTGCTTCCAGTTTTTGGCTATAACAAAGCTGCTGTGAACATTTTTGTACAGGTGTTTGTGGTACCATAAGTTTTCATTTATTTGGGACAAGTTTCCAATAGTCCAATTTCTGGGTCATATGGCTTTGTATGTTTTTTGTGTTTGTTTTTGCAGTTCAAACTAATTTCTCTTTTATTGAAGTCCAAGTTATTATTACATGATTTGGCACTCAATAAAGGAAAACTTGTTCAAATAAAGTAATATATTATCAGTATTTCTAGGTGATTGTTTACAATCGAGTAGCATTATGAATAAATCTTGAGAAGCCCATCCATGGGTTTACACTATGTCAAGGCCCAGTTTCTCTGGAGTGGAGATTCCCAGTTCATTTAAAGTTGGTCTAAGGCAGGGTGCCTGAGTGGCTCATTCAGTTAAGCATCAGACTTCGGCTCAGTTTATAGTCTCATGATTTGTGAGTTTGAGCCCTGGGGTGGGCTCTGTGCTGACAGTTCAGTGTTTGGAGCCTGCTTCAGATTCTGTCTCCCTCTCTCTCTCTGCCCCTCCCCTGCTCTGTCTCTGTCTCTCTCTCTCTCTCAAAAATAAATAAACATTAAAAAAAAGTTGGTGTAAGTTCCTGGATAACATACGGGTAGATTTCCTTGTGAGGTTCTACTTTGTCCTTAACAACTTCTAGGATGTGAACTGCGCTAGCAAAATCATTTAACTGTATCAGTTAACACAGAGCAGCATCAACGATTTTGGGTTCTGGAACTAGATCATAGCCAAGAAGTGTGTTCATCCCTTTATGACAATTCAATATCTGGCTTGTTGAAGCATGTTGCCCAGCAAGCATCAAACTCCTCATCTGTCTCATGTGACCCTTGGGAGCAGCAGAGTATTGACTAACTGGACAGCGGCAGTGGGGCTGGAGGACAGAGCTGGGTATAGGAGGCCTACAGGCTGGCACCAGTGGGGGCAGCTGCTGCTAGAGTGCAAAGGGGTAGAGCGGGCGCCAGGCATGGTGATGGCAGCGTGCAGTCTAAGGCTAAAGGGAAGCTGGGTGAGGCTTTGCATGTTTTATTTACAAGAAAGTGACAACTGGTTTCTAGTGTGGCTGTATACCATTTTACATGCCCAGCAGAAATGTATGAAGATCCAGTTCCTCTGCATCCTTGCCAGCATTGTGTGTAGGCACTATTTTTTATTTTAACCTTCCCGATAGGTGTGCAGTGAAAGCTCATTGTGGTTTAAATTTACATATCATGGATGGCTACTAATGATGGTGAACATGCTTTCATACATGTGTTTGCTATATGTATATGCTGTTTGGTGTTCCTGTCTTTTGCCCATTGTAATTAGTTCTTTTTACTGTTAAATTTTGAGAGTTTTAAAAACATATTTCTCTTTCTTGTCAGACATGTGGTTTGTAGATATTTGTCTAATCTGTAGCTTACCTTTTCACAGAGCAAAAGTTCTAATTTTGATGAGATGCATTTTATCAGGTTTTTCATTTATGGATCATATTTTTAGGATCAAGTCTGAAAACTCTTTGCCTAACCACAGAAACTAAAGATTTTTTTTCTCTAAAATTTTTATGTTTTTCTATTTTACATCTAAATCCATAATCCATTTTGAGTTAGTTTTTAGATAAGATATAAGTTTTAGGTTGAGTTCACCCCCCACCCTGCCCATTTATATCCAATTGCTCCAGCACCATTTGTTGAAAAGACTCCTTTCTCCATTGAATTGCACCATTGTCAAAAATCATTTGAGCATATTTGTCTGGGTCTATTGCTGAGTTCTTTGTTCTGGGGTCCACTACTTCACTAATACCACATTTTCTTGATTACTGTAGCTTTATAGTAAGTCTTAATATCGAACAGAATTATTCCTCTCACTTTATTTTTTTGGTCAGTGTTTATTCTAGAGCCTTCGCCATTCTAAGTTGTAGAATAAGCTTGTCTATGTCTATGAAAAACTTCACTAGGATTTTGACAGGATGTGCATTAAAACAGATCAATTTGAGAAATGAATCTTTGCTATGTTGAGTCTTCCAGTCGAATACAATATGTCTATTTAATTTTTTCTTCTTTGATTTCTTCCATAACCATTTTGTAATTTTCAACATACAGATCCTGTACGTTTTGTTAAACATATACCTAAGTATTTAATTTTCTTTGGAGTGATTAAAATGTTGCTGTTTAAAATTACCATATGCTCGTTAGTAATAGAGATCAGATTTATTTATATATGTTGATACTGTATCCTATGAATTTGCGTAAGTCATTTATTAGTTGTAAGAGGTTTTGTAGATTCCTTGAGATTTTCCATGCAGAAATCATGTGCAAAAATTCAGCAGCTATTCATTAAAGCTAAATTAATTCAAAAACTGCTTAAATGTTAGTTACCAAAAAAAAAGAAAAAAGTCCCCATAGCTTATTGTGAAATCCTGTATTTTACAATTGTAATAAGAATGATATGGGGCGCCTGGGTGGCTCAGTCAGTTAAGTGGCCAACTTTGGCTCAAGTCATGATCTCACAGCCTGTGGGTTTGAACCCCGCATCGGGCTCTGTGCTGACAGCTTGCTTCAGATTCTGTGTCTCCCTCTCTCTCTGTCCCTCCCCCACTCACTCTCTGTCTCTGTCTCTCAAAATAAAATAAAGAGATAAAAAAAATTAAAAAAGAATGATTACTATTGCTTCCATTATTTGATATTATTTTGGTAAATTTTAGCTAATGAAATTAGAAAAAAAAAACAACTGAAACAATCTATATGACCTTTTCTTGCTTTAATTACATTAGGTGGAATTTCTAGTACTACGTTTAATAAGAATGGTGAGAGTGGATATTCTTGCCATGTTCCCAGATGTAGAGGGAAAGCATGGAGTCTTTCACCATTAAGTATAAAATTAGCTGCACACTCTCAACAATAGCCAAAACATGGAAAGAGCCTAAGGGTCCATCAACTGATGAATGGATCAAGAAGATGGGCTTCATCTATACAATGGAATACTACATGGCAATGAGAAAGAATGAAATCTGGCCACGTGTAGCAACAGGGATGGACCTTGAGGGTGTTACGCTGAGCGAAACAAGTCAGGCAGAGAAGGACATACCATGTGTTTGCACATATAGGAGGATTAGGAGGAACTTAACGGAGGACCATGGGGGAGAAGAAGGGGGGAAATAGTGGGGGAGAGGGAGGGAGGCAAACCATGAGAGGCTCTTGAATGCTGAGAACAAACTGAGGACTGATGGGGGTCGGGGGTCGGGGAAGGAGGGTGATGGGCATAGAGGAGGGCACTTGTGGGAATGAGCACTGGGTATTACATGGAAACCAACTTGACAATAAACCATTAAAACATAAAATAAAATAAAATTTCTCTCAGCAAGAAAACAAACAAAACAAAAAAAATAGCTGCAGATTTTTTGTGGATGCTCTTTATCAGATTGAAGTAATTTCCCTGAAAGACTTGCTGAATCCAAACAAGTTGGATTTTGGATCACACTGATTAATTTTCAAATGTTGAAATAGCTTTGTTATACCTGGAATCAATCAATTGATTATGATATATAATTATGTTCATCCATTGTAGCATTTAGTTTGCTAATATTTTGTTGAGGATATTTCTGTCTAACTAAATTCATTACAGATGATGGCCTGCAGCCTTTTTATTGTTGTTGCTTTTGTATTTTCTTTGGTTCTAGGATCAGGGTAATATTGGCCTTACAAAATGAGTTGGGAAGTGTTCCTTCTTCCCAATGATGAAATTTGTCCTGTCATGGGACACCTGGCTGGCTCAGTCAGTAGAGCATATGACTCTTGATCTTGGGGTTGTAAGTTTGAGCCCCACATTGGGAGTAGAGATTACATGCAAATAAAACCTTAAGAAAATTTTTGTCCTGTTGATAAAAATATATATAATAGACCAATTTCTGGAAGAGGAATCTTCTGGAATAGATTTTTCGGGAAGAGACTCTCTTAAATTAGCACTAACTCTTCTCTAAATGTTTGATATAATTCTCCAGTAGAACCATATAGGCTTGGAAATCTCTTTCTCAGGAGCTTTTAAATTACGAATTGAAATTGTTTGATGGTACAGGGCTATTCAGATTATTTCATTTTGAATTTTGGTACTTTATGATTTGAGGAATTGGTCCACTTCTTCAATTTTTTGAATGTAGCTATTGGTAGTATTCCTTTTTAATGGTCGTAGGTTCTTTGGCAATATTCACTGTTTCATTCCTACTGTTGGTGATTTGTGTCTTGTTATTTTGCTGTTTAAACACTTAACTTTTCTCCCCCAGCCACCAGCTTTTTAGTTGTTTCAATTTCATTAATCTTTGTTCTGGTCCTGCTTTGGATGTGCTTTTTCTAGGTTGAGTTAGGGAACTAAGATTATTGATTTAAGACTTCCTTGTTTCTAATGCAAGCACTTGGAACTTCTAAATTTCTTTCAGTGCTTTTTAACAGCATTCTACATATTTCAGTATGTTGTATGTTGACATTCATTTGTTTTTAAAATTTTCTTAGAAGATTTCCTTTTTGGGGTGCCTGGGTGGCCATTTGGTTAAGTATCTGCATCTTGATTTTGGCTTAGGTCATGACCTCGCAGTTTGTGAGTTCAATCCCCACATCAGACTCTGCACTGGCAGCATAGAGCCTGCTTGGGATTCTCTCTCTCCCCCCTCCTTTGCTTGCCTTCTGTCAAAATAAATAAATAAACTTAAAAAAGATTTCCTCTTTGATCCATCAGTCATTCATAAGTGGATTGTTTAGTGCTTCTGATTTTCCTATAGTCTGTATTGATTTGTGATCTGATACTATTATGGTTAAAGAACATACTCTGGATAATTTCATTTCTTTTAAACTTGTTTCATGACCCAGGAGATGGCGTCTTGGTTTACATCCCATGGGTGCTTTAAAAATAAGTGCATTCTGTTCTTGCTTATGAAATGGCACTATCTATTTACACTCCTCAATAGCAGCTATATGATTCCCATTGATCCTCTCCAACATTTGATAATGTTAGAGACATCATTTTTACTAATTCGATAGATAAAAATTGGTTTTTCCTATGGCCTCAAACTTTCATATGCCATACATAAGAAGACTGAGTATCTTTTTGTGTTTATTAACTATATGAATTTCCTCTTAAGTGAAATTCTTGTGTATGACAGAATATTACTTATATTCATATGTTGCTCTGTAGTCAAGTATGGCCAAGTGTGTTCTGGCCCGAAAGATATGACTGTAAGAAGTTGGTCTCTACCAAGTCTGGCCCTTAAAAACATGCAATGTGATGCTATCTTGCTCTGCCACATCAATTTTAGAGGCCATATGGTCCAGGTGGCATAATTACAGGATGGAATAGGGCCTCTCAAACTGCCATACTTTCCATGAAAATGGAACATCCCTTACACTTTTGCTTTCGGGTAAAACATTTTGTAGTAAATTTTTATTTCACTTTCATTTTGATAGTTCTGCTGGGTACAGAATTCCAAGCTGGTAATTTTCTTTCTTATTTAATCAAAGACTAGTAATAAACATAAATACAGCACAATTAACCTTAAGATCACTCTTCATACTGTATACACACAATGTATATAGACTATATACAATCTGAAAGAAACCTGCATTCAGCAGTCAAATGTTTAGATTTTCCTTCCCTCCCTAAAGAAAATTTTTTTAACCACCCAAATTTAGAATTTCATCAACATACACTCTCCTGTAACCAACGGTTCAGACATAGAAACTGCAAAAACAGGATGCTAACATGAACCTCTGTTAATAATAAACAAACAGAAGCAGCCATGATTGAGATGCATTGTTACTGACAATTGTGCCCTAAGGGGCAATATCAAAAGATTGTGATGCAGAGAAAAGCTATATATACATACACAGTAAGAAAATAAACTTCACAATTAACACATGCATGTTTAATTCTGAAAAAATCACAGCCCTCCAAAATTTCTCCACATTTCAAGCTGACAGTTATTTTTCTCTCAAAAATGTGAAGATTTAATTCTACTCTTTTTGGTGGTCATTGTTGCTGGTAACATTATTTCTATTTGGTGATCACTCCATTTATCTGACTGCCCGCTTATGGTATTGTTCAGGCCTCTGAAGAATAGCTTAGGTATGGATTTCTTTTTATTTGTCCTATATGGTAGGGATTAAAGGATTCAATTACATAATTTTAAGAAAATCACAATCACAGCCTCTTCCTTGTTTATAAAGATTCCGATTAGATATATTAGACACTTCATTTCATCCTGTAGGTCAGGGATTGGCAAACTCTTAGTAAAGAGATGAGATAGTAAATATTTTAGGCTTTAAGGGCCAGTTTGTTACACCTATTGAACTCTGTCATTATAGCACAAAAGCAGCCATTGGCTATATATAAAAAAACATGAGTACATCTTTCTTCCAGTAAAACAAAAACAAGCAAGCTAGATTTGACTTATGGGCTGTATTCTGCCAATCTCTGCTATAGATAGATCTCTTAATAGCTCTTAACATTTCTTTCTCCTTGTCTGTGCTATATCCTGGTACATTTACTGTATATAATTTCTAGCTGATTTTCTCTTTACATGTGTCTAATTGTTTTAACCCATCCACTGGGTTTTTGTTTTTAGTTTATTTCAACACTTTCTTTCCCAGAAGTCTCACATTTTCCAAATCTACCCATTTTCCTACAAAAATCTTATTTTTTTTCAACATTTTACAAATAGCTAGTCTACTGCAGTCCAGGGAAGAGGGTGATGAACTATATTTGTTGTTCATTGTTTCTGCTCTCACCCACTGTGGCTTGCTTTTTTGTGTCATTCATCTTTTAATACTAATTCTTTTTACCTTAATTTGTGGTGATTGTGCTTATGTCTCTAGCCAGCCTAAAACCACTTCAGCCTCCTGACAACCTTCCCTCCACAATGGTCCTGGCATGTCAGAGACCTCAAGAAAGCCCTACCATTGCAGTTGCTTACTGCTCTCCTCCCAACCAAATGTGTGTGACAGGGAGGGCAGTGGTCCTGAGAGAGCTTCCCCTGCCTCTGAGACTGGCAATGCCTTAGAAAATGGGTCTCATGCAGGATATATTTGTAATGCTAGAAACAAAATTGGTAGGTCTCTAAACTTAATTCTAATCTAATCCAATCAAAATTCTAGTGTTTATTTTCAGTCAACTTTTACAAATTGGATATAAAGTGATTATAAATTTCTTACAGTGACCGCTATTGGAAGTCAAAGATTAACTAAGTAAACTATGACAGCATAAATAATAATTCATTTAGAAAAAAGGAAATATGGTTCCCTATCTTCCATGTGTTTCTGTAACCACAACAGCTTCATAGGTGCCGAGCAGGTAGTCAGATTGAACAAGGATTTGGGTTTTGCCACGTGAATACAACAAGAAAGTAAATTATAATGAACAGAAACTTGCATAAGGAATGAAGTGGGGGTATGAAGGGGAGAAGCACCCATGAAAATCTTTAGGATTAATGGGTTCTAAGGTCATGGTGAGGCCTAATAATTGTTTGAGTCAAAGGCTTATCTGGAGTAAGCTAGAAAAAGATACGAGGAAGTAGTAAGAAACCAGCGTGCTTGAAACTGAGATCAAGCAAAGATTTTAATTATTGGCAATGACAAAGGAGTGGCTAAAGTTAATGAGCTATTTTGATCATTAGCAGAGAGGTCAAGGGACTGAGAAGTGTCCATTAGAGAAAAATACTGAGACAGAGACTAAAATCTCTGGTGAACAAGAAGTGAACCAGGGATGGTAAATGACTACGGGTGGTATAGTCTGATGATCACGACAAACTTAAAGCTGGGGATACAAAGGAGGAACGGGAGGTGGGGGAGGGTGGAGCAGGGAAGATGGTCTGCAAGTGGCACCCCAAAGGTAAGAAAAACACTAGTGAAGAAACAGGGACTAAATGAGAGCCTGCAAGAGAGAGCCAGGTTCAGTCAGAGCAGTGGTTCTCCAACTTCACTGTGTATTAGAATCACCTACAGAAAGTGTTCTACCAAGAATTATTGGACCCTACACCAGGAGTTTCTGATCCAGTAATTCTGAAATCTGAGAATTTGCATTTCTAAAACATTCTCGGATGATGCTAATGCAGCTGGTCCTGGGACCAAACTTCCAGATAACTCAAGAACAAAAAGAGGGAAAAAACAACCAAAAAATTTGATTATATCAGGAATGTTATTGATGACTGATCACAAATCCCAGAAAACACTATGAAACAGTTTTAGAAGTTGGAGAGGAGTAAGAGATGTGGACAGAAATGTGGTCCTCACAAAACTAGGCTTGAGTTGAAGGCAAATATGTTACATGTAGTATTTCATGCAGAAAATTAACAGAAATAAACTCCATACAAGTTGAGAAAAGCCAAACAATCTTTGACTAAAACATAATGCCTACTATAGGAAGGATCAGTTATAAGCTGGTATTTTCTCTGCTTAAGTGACTTCAACTAAGCTACCAAAAAGTTTGTTGACTGAGCAAAGGTTAAAGTATTAACATGGTTAAGCAAAACACTAATAACCATAACAGCTCTCATCAGGGCTGCCCCAGATGTTCATGGGAAAACTTCAAGTAAGCCATTATTCTTTAATATAATATGATGCCAATAAAACTGAACCTTATTTTTTTAGATGCAGACAATGATCAAGGATTCCTCAATTTTATTAGTTATTTACCTACAGGCAGCTGATGAAACATTTAATGTGTATTTGAGGGAAGTAAATCCTTACTATTTTCACTATGTCTTCAAAATGGAAAATGTTCCACATATTTTTAAAGTATTACATAATATTAAAAAGAAAGAGAAAATACTGACATGTCTTAAATGAAAACAAAAACCACCCTGTAATTCCCTCACCAAGAGCTAATCACGACATATATCTGATGTATCTCCTTTAAAAAAATACACACACACACACACACACACATATATACACACACACAGATATATCTAATCTATAATCTTTGATGGAAATAGCATAATGCATACTATTTATATATACACACACACACTAATATGTTGGTTAAAAATAGCTATAGTTGATTGGGTATGACTACCACTTTAATTCTAGCTGTTTCCTGAAGGTATCAGCACCATTTTAGCTACCAGTTGATCATAATTTTGAAAATGGCTGTAATTTCAAGATATTTCAAAAAATTATATTGATTATAAAACAACTGAAATCAAGAAAACTTTTCTTCTTTCTTTATGTAATACAAACTTTGAATTTTTATTATAGGTGGCATCTATTAGTACCTAAATCATGTTACACTTCAAGAGTGTAAAATGTTAAGATATATGAAGCAGATACACATGATTTATACATAATTGCAACTTGAGAATGATGAAACAAAAATAATTTACAGATTTAAATTAAAGACTATATAGTTAAGTAAAAATGCAAACATTCATTGCTATCACATATTTACATTAAAAAAATGTTTAAGTTCCTACAGAAACTTACATCATATTTACTATTATTTTGCTCAAATGTAACATCATCCAAACCATAGGTAACATTTTATTTAAGCTAGATTTCAGTATCAACTCTGCATACAGAATTAGCAGAGAATTTTATGTAACGTGATGCTCAAAGAAACCAAGTATTATTTGTTAGAGGTTCTAAATATTTTTGAAGGTCGATATGTTATAAAATTTAAAAAACTCAAAAGGAACTGTTTTTTATATACTTATATATATTTTTTCATTTTTAAACAGGAAGGGGTTATTTCTTTTGGATTTTCATTGCTTAGACAGGGCCTATAATACATAGCATACTATTATTTACAAAATAACATCTGGGAATTTATTCAGTTTTTAGGGATTGAAAAATTATAAAATTTCCTATATATTATACCATTTAGAAAATGAACGTATAGCTATTAAAAATATAGGTGAAAATTTTTAATCATTTTCGAGCCATCAAAAGTACAATATGAGATTGGTATCCTGGTGTTTGAAAGCAATCATTTTACCATATGCATCTTAATCTTTTATATCATTCATTTTAAGTTGATGGTTAATTTTAAAAAGTTTTAATCAAAGTTGTTTTCAAACATTGTCATAATGTCGCTTTGAAGAGTCATATCAATGGTACCAGCCATCTGTAGAAAGAAGGGAAAAAATTCAATGTTACTTTAAAAAATGTATGCCTTCATTATAATTATATAAAAATGATTACACAACATTTGGAACACATTATACAAAATGAACACTGTTTAACATAATGAGTTTATGCAATTTTCTTTTTTTTTTTAATGTTTTATTTATCTCTAGGAGAGAGAGAGAGACAGCGTGAGCAGGGGAGGGTCAGAGAGAGAGGGAGTCACAGACTGAAACAGGCTCCAGGCTCTGAGCTGGCAGTCAGCACAGAGCCCGACGCGGGGCTCGAACCCACGAACCGCGAGATCATGACCTAAGCGAAAGTCGGACGCTTAACTAACTAAGCCACCCAGGCGCCTCTTAAAATTGTTTTTTAATGTTTTATTTATTTCTAGGAGAGAGAGAGAGACAGCGTGAGCAGGGGAGGGTCAGAGAGAGAGGGAGAGTTTATGCAATTTTCTATTTATGTTAAAATATTGTCTAATTTTTGTTAAAATATTGCTTGTGTGATAAATAAAGGTTAAAACTTACAAAAACACTAACAACAAGTTTCACTTCCCTCTTCAACTAAGAGAGTAAAGTCTCGGCATTGGCAAAATATTAATTAGAATGTGAACTGAGATTATATTGTTTCATCTATCTCTGTAATCAACATAGTGTGCTAAGACACATAAAATTATTTTCTGAATGAACCAATATCTTAATTATTCAAGAAAGCTGTAATATGTCACATTAAAGCTACAGGATTTCCTTGATTCTGCCACTTACAGTGTAACCTAGGACAAATTATTTAACCAAGTTTTTTTACATATTGTCAAATATAGGTATTTATGAAGATCAAACCAGATTGCATATTTAACACTCAGCACAATGTTTTTCATTAAATGCTAAAAAGCCATTAAAAATAACAAAGTAAAAAAAAGCTAATTAAGACAAACTAAATAAATGTTTCCTATATTCTGAAGCTTTCTACAAATGCCCATGTGATACAAGTTAGTCTTTGGCATCTGAAATGATATTATGAAATTAAAAAAAATATATTTCTTATCAGTAAACAGTAACAGCCCAGAGTGGTGGATAAATGTGCCAATTTGCAATCAGTTGGGTTAACTTCTTTGATGAGAATCAGTATTCTCATTGGCTATATGGGAGAAGATTTGGAATAATGATTTATGTACCAAAAGGATAATATGTGTGAATCTTATAAACTACAAATATATTTTTTAAATATACCATTAAGCAAAATAATTTTTTTTTGAGAGAGTGCATGTGAGCAGGGGAGGGACAGAGGGAGAGAGAATCCTAAGAATCCTTCCCTAAGAGAGAACTGTGGGGCTCAGTCTCAACAACTACGAGATCATGACCTGATCCAAAATCAAGAGTTGAATGTCTAACCAACTGTATCACCCAGACACCCAAGAATAAATTCTTAAATCTTTACCCAGGTTACTTTTTTCCTTTTTTTTTTAATTTTAAGGTTTTATTTCTTAAGCAATCTCTATACCCAATGTAGGACTGAACTCACAACCCTAAGATTAAGAGCCTCATGCTCAGTTGGTTAAGTATCTGACTTTGGCTCAGATTGTGATCTTGCAGTCAAGAGTCTGAGCCGTACGTTAGGCTCTGTGCTGACAAGCTCAGAACCTGAAGCCTTCTTTGGTTTCTGTGTCTCCCCTGCACTCCCTCTCCTGCCCATGCCCTGTCTCTCTCTCAAAAATAAACAATAGGAAAAAAAAATGACAATCTAGAATTCTATATCCAGCAAAAACATATTTAAAAAAACAAAGGCAAGTTTAAAACACATCCAAACAAAAACTTGCACACAAAAATTTATAGTGGTTTACTGTAATTGCTGTAAGCTGGAAACAACCAAGATGTCTGTCAATAGATGAATGGATAAACTGTGGTACATCCATATAATGGGAGTATTTATTCAGCCAAAAAAAAAAAAAAAAGCTACAAAAAGACATAGAGGAATTCATATTACTTAAATGAAAGGAACCAATCTGAAACATCTACATATTGTATGATTCCAACTATATGACATTCTGGAAAAGGCCAAACTCTGGAGATAATAAACAGATCAGTGGATGGAAGGGATGAGTAGGAAGCACACAAGCAACTTTTTTTTTTTTAAAGAAAAATAGACTTTAAAAAATGTTTTATTTTTGAGAGAGAGAGAGCACAACTAGGGTAGGGGCAGAGAGAGAAAGGGACAGAGGATCCAAAGTAGGCTCCACGCTGATAGCAGTGAGCCCAATGTGGTGTTCGAACTCCCAAAATGTGAGACCATGACCTGTGCTGAAGTCAGACATGCAACTGACTGAGCCACCCAAGCACTCCTAGGAGACTTTTAAGAAAGGGAAATTATTCTTTTTTAAATTTTTTTGTAGGCTCCACACCCAGCATGGAGCCCAATGCAGGGCTTAAACACTCAACCCTGAGCTGACATCAAAAGTTAGATGCTTAACTGACTGAGCCACCCAGATGCCCCAGAAAGGGAAATTACTCTGATGGTACTGTTATTGTTGATCGAGGGTCACCATACGTTTGTCAAACCCATAAAAAGCACAACACTAAGAGTGAATGCTGAAGTAAACTATGGATTTTGCTCGGTAAACTAAGGTTGACAGTGATGTGTCAACGGTGGTTCACGGACCGTGGGATGCTGATGGTGTGGAAAGTTTTGTGTTGATGGGGGCAGGGAAGGAGTATGTGGAAACTGTATTTTAGGCTCACTTTTTCTGTGAATCTAAAATGCCCTAAAATATAAAGCCTATTACTGATACAAAAAGGCCAAATAAAGATATTTTCAGATACACAGAAGCTGAAAGAATTCATCACCAACTGACCTACACTACAAGAAATAGTAAAAGTCCTTAAGGAAGAAGGAAATTGTATCATTTGGAAATCTGGAACTAAATGAATGAAGAGCACTGGAAATTGTAACTACACAGGTAAATGTAAAATTTTAACTTATTTAAAACTTTTAAAAAGGTTATTTGATGACTTAAATATTTCCATAAAAGCATGGAAAGGAGATGGAAGAGTACTATTGCAAAGCTATTCTATCAAATGTGAAGTAGTATAGCATAACTCACAGGAGCACTGTACTACGCTAATGTATGCACTACAAACCAGAAAGCAACCATGAAATAACAAAGTGTTACTGATAATAAGCCAATGAAGTAAATAAAATGGAATCATAAAAATACCTGATTAAAAGAATGCAGGAAAAAAAGAAAAGAAACAAAAAGAAAGGACAAACAGAAAAGAACAAGATATCACACTCAAACTTAACCATATCAATAATCATAGTGAATGCAGTTGGTCTAAACACTCCTATGAAACTCAGCAATAGGATTAAGAAAAAAAAAAAAAAAGACCTCACTACATGTTGCCTACATGAAACTCAGTTTAAATATAAAAACACAGGTAGGTTAAAAATAAAAGGATAAAAACATTTTTTTAATGTTTTTTATTTATTTCTAGGAGAGAGAGCGAGACAGTGTGAACAGGGGAGGGTCAGAGAGAGAGGGAGTGACAGACTCTGAAACAGGCTCCAGGCTCTGAGCTGGCAGTCAGCACAGAGCCCGACATGGGGCTCGAACCCACAAACCGCAAGATCATGATCTAAGCGAAAGTCGGATGCTCAACCGACTAAGCCACCCAGGCGTCCCAGATAAAAACATTTTTTAAACCATACAACACTAGTCATACAAAAGGTGAAGTGGTTATATTTCAGAGTAAATAATAATATCAGGAATCAACAAGATCATTTTGTAATGAAAAAGGGGGTCAGTTAATCAAGAGGCCATAAAAACCCTAAATATTTAGGTACCGAACACTGCAGCATCAAAATACATGAAATCAAATAGAATTACAAGGATGAAAAGACAAATCTACAATATATAATCATAGATGCCAATGTCCCCTTGATATCTGATAAGCACACAGAAAATCAGCAAGAATATAGGAGTCTTGAACGACATGATCAACCAACTTGGATACCCACCAGCAGCAGAACATACGTTCTGCACATGTGCACACAGAGTATTTATCAAGGTAGACCATAATGCAAGCCATTAAAAAAGTTTCAGTGGGGGTGCCTGAATGGCTCAGTCAGTTAAGCATCAATTGTCAGATTGAGCCCTGAACTGGGCTTTGCAGTGAGCTGAGAGAGTGGAGCCTGCTTGGGATTTTCACTATCTCTGTCTGCCCCTTCCCCACTCATGCTCCCTCTCTCAAAATAAAAATCTAAAAAAAAGTCTCAATGAATTTAATACATTATATATTCTGTTTAATTAGAAATTAGTAACAAATTATGAGCCAAATAATTCCCAAATACTTGGAAACTAATATACTCCTAAATAAATAATCCACGGATGAGGGGCACCTGGGTGGCTCAGTTAGTTAAGTGTCCGACTCTTGATTTCAACACAGGTCATGATCTCATGGTTTGTAAATTGAGCCCCAAGTCAGGCTCTGTGCTGACAGCATGGTGCCTGCTTGGGATTTTCTCTATCCCCCCCTCCCTGCCACACCCTGCTCTCAAAATAAATAAACTTAAAAATTAAACAATAAATAATCCATGGATGAAAGAAGAAACCAATTCTGGTTTTTAGAACATCATTTTCAGGGTGACTGGGTGGCTCAGTTGGTTGGGCGTCTGACTTCGGCTTAGGTCATGATCTCATGGTTTGTGGGTTTGAGCCCTGCGTTGGGCTCTGTGCTGACAGCTAGCTCAGAGCCTGGAACCTGTTTGGGATTCTATGTCTCCCTCTCTCTGACCCTCCCCTGCTCATGCTGTCTTTCTCTCTCTCAGAAATAAATAAACTTTAAAAAATTTTTTAAAAACCCATCATTTTCTGTATATTAAGACTCCTAAACATGTCAGGTTTTTTTTGTTTCTGTTTTTGTTTTTTTGCTTTCCAATCTTATTAAGATACAATTGACACATAATAGAAGTCAACTTTTTCATCTAGTGTTCTACTAAAGAAACACTGACCTGGGACAGATGGCATGACTTTGGGCCACAATTTATAGATAGTTTATTGATTTTTCAAGAGTAAAAACAGGAAGTAATGAACCACTTTACCTATGTGCCAGGCCCTTTCCTGTGTGTTTATTACATATAAATTCATTCCATCTTCAGAATAGGCATTATTTTTTACAGACAAGGAGATTGAGGGACAGAGAGGTTAAATAAATTGCCCAAGCCCCAAAGTCTAGTAAATGGCAGAACTAGTATTTGAACCCATGCAGTCTACTAGCTCTAAGACTATAACTTTATGATTATATTCTAGATCTTTGAGTATAAAATTTTTATTTTAGGCTCTGATTTTAGAACTTGATCCTCACTAAAGATGTAACTCCACTGTCGCTGAAAACCACCCTGAATATATCTTTGAACATGTAAAAGACAATACTCCATTAAATCATTCCTTAGTTAGACTTAATGAACTAAAATTTACTTACTGCTTCTCTCCTCCTCCGCTCTTGCTCTTTCTCCCTTGCTAAATTACGGTCTTTGGGAAGCAAGACTTTGTATTTATCTTGAGTTTCCAAGGACTTCTGATGTTCTTTCTGCTCTTTTCCAAGGCACTGGTTTTGCATTTTGTTTGAAAAAGATTCTTGAGTAAAGCCAAGGTCCCTTAAAGAAACAGTATAGCTCAAAGTGGGTTTCAGGTTCCTTAAAAGTTTTTATTACTAAGATATGTTATTAAATGATAAATATAAAGCAATATTTTAGATTCCCCCTTGTAATGTAATTATTAAGCTTGACTTTTGATGTCAAATTTTACAAAGGCAATCTATATTAACAAAGAGGTTTATATAGAAACTCTGACCAACGTTATATAAAAGTGTATGTTCTTACACATAGAATGGAAACAATATTAAGACATTTCTGGAAAACAACAATGTCT
The DNA here is from genome assembly GCA_017311185.1 of Proteles cristata cristata. Classification (NCBI taxonomy): domain Eukaryota; kingdom Metazoa; phylum Chordata; class Mammalia; order Carnivora; family Hyaenidae; genus Proteles; species Proteles cristata. The sequence continues at coordinate 431,106 of JAESUZ010004774.1, forward strand.
TTCTAATTTAGTTACATTAGTATCTTTAATAGCTTAATCACATGATAATTTCTATCCTCTTCAAAGTAGATACCACTTGTTAATTAAAAAATCAACAAAAATTTGCTTTTTGCAATTATAATTTGCTCTGTAGTCTACTAAATAGCTTAATCATGGTCACTTGACAAAAAAAGAAATTTAATATATTTAGAATTACATGTCCACCATAGGGAATGGAGATTGCTACACATAGTCAATGCATGCAGATATGAATAAATACTTGAATAAATAAAAAGGAGCTGATAAAAGAAAAAAAAAAGTCTGTATCTCCCGAGCTGTAATCCAGTAAATTACAGACCTCTGATATTCTTGAAACACTTTTGGTTCCTTTGTATTCTGTTCTAGATGTTTCCGAATTAGTTCCTGTGTTCGAGCTTTTACTTCTTTTTCTATTGCTGCTTTTCTAAATTGGTTGAAGAGCTCATCTGAGGATTTTAGTACACCTGATGTTTTGACTGGTTTGCCTAAACTTTTCCAAGAGTCTGCATTCTTGATCTTTATATCCTAAAACAAATAGTTGATTCAGTCTGTGTCTACAGATGTCAACCACATTTTGGAAAGAAAATTATTTTTGATATAGTAATAGGTCACATAAGATTCTAAAGAACTTTATATAATTTTATTAAATACTTAAGTTAAAAGTAACTGATGTCAGAAAAAATATGAAAATATGATTAGCAGATAAACCCATTAATCATCTAAGACCAACTTAAAATAGCATACTTATCAATTATTTCAATTTAATGTAAAACATATACAAGTTGACCCGTGAACAACATGGGGGTTAGGGGTGCTGATGTATAGTCAAAAGTCCATGTATAACTTCTGACTCCTGCCTCCAAAAACCTAATTGCCTACTACTGACTAGAGGCCTTACTTAACCAGTGACATAAGCAGTCAATTAATATGTTTTCTATATGTATTATATACTGTATTCTTACTGTAAAGTAAGCTTGAAGAGAAAATATTATTGAGAAAATAACAATGAAGATAAAAAGATCTTTACAGTACTATATCAAAAAAGCTGGCTATAAGTAGACCCACACAGTCCAAACTCTGTTGTTCAATGCTCAACTGTATATTAAAAAAATATTTTTTAACAGTATTCATTTTTGAGAGAGAAAGACAGAGTGTGAGTGAGGGAGAGGTGCAGAGAAAGAGAGAGTGAGGGAGAGAGGGAATCAGAAGCAGGTTCCAGGCTCTGAGTTGTCAACACAGGGCTTGGTGCAGAACTAAACTTCACGGACTACGAAATCATGACGTGAGCTGAAGTTGCATGCTTAACCGACTTAGCCACCCAGGTGTCCCAAGGGTCAACCGTATATTAAGAGTATGAGAATCTGCAAAGAATATAAAAATAAGTAAACTAGTCACTTTAAAAAAAAAAGATATTTTTGGTCCTGTAGGGAAAATAAACCAACATACAAATTATTAATAAGAGGCAAAGATTATGCCTTACTTGTTGGGAACCCTCTGACATGCCTTTGTCTTTCCTTTCTTAAAAATTAACTGATTATGACTGCTGTTCTTTTTTTTAAATTTATTTAATTTATATCCAAGTTAGTTAGCATATAGTACAAAAATGATTTCAGGATTCCTTAATGCCCCTTACCCATTTAGCTCATCCCCCATCCCACAACCCCTCCAGTAACCCTCTGTTTGTTCTCTATATTTAAGTCTCTTAAGTTTTACTCCCCTCTGTTTCTATATTATTTTTGCTTCCCTTCCCTTATGTTCATCTATTTTATATCTTAAAAGTCCTCATAGGAGTGAAGTTACGTGATTATGTGTCTTTCTCTGATTAATCTCACTTAGCATAAAACCATCCACATAGTTGCAAATAGCAAGATTTCATTCTTTTTGATTCCCGAGTAATACAATACTCCATTGTATATATGTACATATATGTATATATATACACACACATATATACACGTACAAACATATGTGCATATATACATATACACATATGTGTATGTGTGTATATATATGTACGTGTATATATGTGTGTGTGTGTGTATATATATGTACGTGTATATATGTGTATATATACATACACACACACACACACACACACACACACACACACACACACCACATCTTCTTTATCCATTTATCCATCGATGGACATTTGGGCTCTTTCCATACTTTGGCTGTTGTTGATAGTGCTGCTATAAACATTGGGGTGCAGGTGTCCCTTTGAAATAGTTTACCTGTGTCCCTTGGATAATTACCAAGTAGTACAATTGCTGGGTGATAGGATAGTTCTATTAATAATTTTTTTGAGGAACCTCCATACTGCTTTCCAGAGTAGCTACACCAGTTTGCATTCCTCTTTCTCCGCATCCTCGCCAACATCTGTTGTTGCCTGAGTTGTTAATGTTAGCCATTCTGACAGGTGTGAGGTGGTATCTCACTGTGGTTTTGATTTGTATTTCCTTGATGATGAGTGATGTTGAGCATTTTTTCATGTGTTGGTTGGCCATCTGGATGTCTTCTTTGGAGAAGTGTCTATTCATGTCTTTTGCCCATTTCTTCACAGGATTGTTTTTTTGGGTGTTGAGTTTGTTAAGTTCTTTATGGATTTTGAATACTAACCCTTTATCTGATATGTTGTTTGCAAATGTCTTCTTCCTTTCTGTTGGTTGCCTTTTAGTTTTGCTGACTGTTTCCTTCGCCGTGCTGAAGCTTTTTATTTTGATGACATCTCAATAGTTTATTTTTGCTTTTTGTTTCCCTTGCCTCTGGAGACGTGTTAGGCTGCTGTGGTGGAGGTCAAAGAGGTTTTCGCCTGCTTTCTCCTTGAAGATTTTGATGGCTTCCTGTCTTACATTTAGGTCTTTCATCCATTTTGAGTTTGTTTTTGTGTATGGTGTAAGAAAGTGGTCCAGGTTCATTTTTCTGCATGCCACTGTCCAGTTTTCCCAGCACCAGTTGCTGAAGAGACTGTCTTTATTCCATCGGATATTCTTTCCTGCTTTGTCAAAGATGGGTTGGCCATATGTTTATGGGTCCATTTCTGTGTTCTCTATTCTGTTCCATTGATATGAGGGTCTGTTTTTGTGTCAGTATATGACTACTGTTCTTAAAGGAAATGTGTCATGATCTTGAGCAGTGCAAACCAATAGAAATATATGAGGTTTAAAAATTTCCAGTACAGGGATTATATATGGTATAAGGTGGAGGAAGAGGATCCTAAGCCTACCTTGTTCCATAGATACAACTGGGTAACACAACATCAATGTAAGTAACCCAGAAAATGACCAAGGACTGGCAAAACAGACTCTACATAGCTAAATATAGAGAAGAGGCCACATCAAAGCAGGTAAGAAGGGCTGAGAGGCAGTGGGAAGCTAAACAGATGCAATGGACTCTCTGTGGGACTGTCTGCAGGAGGGAGGATGCTGATTGCGGGGAGGGGAAAGAAACAGACACCTCAGGCACCAAGAAGATGAAACCCCATATCTTTTGAAAGATAGAGAGGCCAAATTTCACAAGTTCTTACAGTCAGCAGGTCTTTAACACCTGAAACATTAAAAATCAGAGGGCTCTGATCTTGGAAAATGGGGAAGGTGGAGTCCAAGTACTTAAATATACCTTTGACAGGACCATCCAGAGTGATTCCACAAGCACAGTGTGCAAACAGCCCTGAAAGGGCCAGCACCACTCCAAAGTGACCCCTACCATGGGAAGAGAAAAGATAACCACATATGCCAATCCAGCTGCAGCCCCAGCAATGGGCTGGGGGCAAACATCTATTCTGGCCGCAGTACCCAACCACCAATGAAAGTCACAGTGGGGCGCCTTGGTGGCTCAGTCGGTTAAGCAACTGACTCACTGTTTGTGAGACTGAATCCTGCATTGGGCTTTGTGCTAACAGTACAGAGCCTGCTTGAAATTCTATGCCTTCCTTTCTCTCTCTCTCTGACCCTCCCTGACTCTATCTCAAAATAAATAAACAAACATTAAAAAATAAAGAAAGCAAGCTTGTCAGGGCAAAACACAGAAAAAGATCCCAGAAATTCTATGCTACTGCATCTCCTGCAAATGCTGGGTATGACTCAACTCAAACCCAAGGCAAGTGAAAACTGGCTCATTAAGAACACAGGGACCAAATCCTACCTATAACAGGCAAAGAGAGCCATTGCAGATGACTGGGCTTAAGGCAAAAGTGGCTTAGCCACAACAGTAAGGCACACACAGCATACATAAGAGATACCTCTGGAACCCCAGATTCTGGTGAACAGGGGGCACTGAGTTGTAGGGCTCTGAGTTGTAGGTCTCTACAGAACCTCTTTTCCGAAGGCCATTATTTTCAAGTGTAGGAGATGTAGATGACTTTCATAACACACAGACACAGACACAAAGAGTTAGACAAAACGAAGAGACAGAGGAATGTGTCCCAAATGAAAGAACAGGACAAATTCAGAGCAAGATATCTAAATGAAAGAGATAGGTAATATGCCTGATGGAAAAGTTAAAGTATTGGTCATAACTATACTCACTGGACTTCATACAAGAGTCAAAGCGACTTCAGTGAGACCATTAAGAAAGAGAGAAAACATAAAAAAGAACCAATCAGAGATGAGAAACTCAGTAACTGAAATGTAAAATAAACAAGGTGGTAGAAATAGTAGACTTGAGGAAGCAAAGAATAGATTAGTGACCTGGAGTAAGGAGTAATGGAAAACAAGCTGAAAAGGAGACAAATAATAATAGTGATAGATGAAACAGCACTTAGGGAGCCCAGCAACATCATCAAAAGTGTTGAGAAGAAGAGACAGAAAAAGGGCAATTTATTTGAAGAAATAATAACTAAAAACTTCCAAAATCTGGGGAAGGAACCAGAAATCCAGATCCAGGAAGCACAGAAAGCTTCCAACAAAAATCAACCCAAGGAGGTCTACTCCAATACAATATAGTACTTAAAATGGCAAACCATAGTTTTAGAAGCAGTAAGGGGCGCCTGGGTGGCTTAGTCGGTTAAGTGTCCGACTTTCGCTTAGGGCATGATCTCGCGGTTCGTGGGTTCGAGCCCCACGTCGGGCTCTGTGCTGACGGCCAGCTCAGAGCCTGGAGCCTGTTTCAGAGTCTGTGTCTCCCTCTCTCTCTGACCCTCCCCTGCTCATGCTGTCTCTCTCTCTCCTAGAAATAAATAAAAATATATATTAAAAAAAATTTCTTTTTTAAATAAAAGCAGTAAGAAAAAAGAAAAAGTTACATACATGGGAAAACCCCACAAGGCTATTAGCTGATTCTTCATCAGAAATTTTGTAGGCAAGAAGGGAGAAGGCATAATATATTCAAAGTGCTGAAAGAAGAAAACAATCTGCAATCAAGAATACCCTATCTAGGGGTGGCTGGGTGGCTCATTCAGTAGAGAATCAGATTCTTGATTTTGTTTCAGGTGATGATCTCATGGTTTGTTTGGACAGGGCCCGTGGTGGGTTCTGCGCTGACAGTGTGAGGCCTGCTTGGGATTCTTTCTCCCTCTCTCTGCCCTTCCCCTACTCACATGTTCTATAAATGAATGAATGAATAATAAAAAAAAAATTCTACCCTGCAAGGGTAGAATTCATAATAGAAGGAGATCTAAAGACTGGGGCGCCTGGGTGGCTTAGTCAGTTAAGCGTCCGACTTTCGCTTAGGTCATGATCTCGCGGTTTGTGGGTTCGAGTCCCGCGTCGGGCTCTGTGCTGACTGCCAGCTCAGACCCTGGAGCCTGTTTCAGTCTGTGACTCCCTCTCTCTCTGACCCTCCCCTGCTCACGCTGTCTCTCTCTCCCCTAGAAATAAATAAAATATTAAAAAAAAAAAAAACAAGAAGGAGATCTAAAGAGTTTCTCAAACAAAAGTTAAAGGAATTCAGCACCACAAGCCCTGCAAGAAATATTGAGGATTCTTTGAGTGGAAAGAAATATCATAAATCGGAATTCAAAAGTAGGAAACACAACAAAAGTAACAAAATTAAGTATAGCTATAAAACTCAGTCACAGTATTCACAAACTATAAGGATGTAAGGTATAACACCATATACCTAAAACATAGGTGGGAGGACAGGAGTAAAGAATGGGTCCAAACTTAAGGGACCATCAACTTAATACAGACAGCTAAATGCAGAAGATGTTATACATAAACCTAATGGTAACCCAAAATAAAAAACCAATACTGGATTTGCAAAAAAATAAAGAGAAGAGAATCCAAAGTTTGTTACTAAAGAAAACCTTGAGAGAAGAGAGCAAGAGAAGACAGGAATAGGGAAGAACTACCAAAAACCCCCATAAACCAACAATGAAGCAACAGAAAGAGAAATCAAGAAACTGATCCCATTCACAATTGCACAAAAAAACATAAAGTACCTAGGAATAAACCTAACCAAGGATATAAGAGATCTGTATGATGAAAACTATAGAAAACTTATGAAGGAAATTGAAGAAGACACAAAGAAATGGACAAACATTCCATTCTCATGGGTTGGAAGAATAAATACAGTTAAAATGTCATTACTACCCAAAGCAAGCTACACATTCAGTGCAATCCCAATCAAAATTGCACCAGCATACTTCTCAAAACTAGAACTATTCTAAACTATTCTAAAATTTGTATGGAACCACAAAAGACCCTGAATAGCCAAAGTAATATTGAAGAAGAAAACCAAAACTGGAGGCATCACCATCCCAGACTTTAGCCTCTACTACAAAGCTGTCATCATCAAGACAATATGGTACTGGCACAAAGACACATAGACCAATGGAACAGAATTGAGAACTCAGAAGTGGACCCAAAATATATATATCCAACTAATCTTTGACAAAGCCAGAAAGAGTATCCAGTGGAAAAAACACAGCCTCTTTAACAGATGGTGCTGGGAAAACTTATCAGCAACATGCAAAAGAATGAAACTGGATCATTTTCTCACACCATACACAAAAATAAACTCAAAATGGATAAAGGACCTAAAACTGAGACAGGAAACCATCAAAACCCTAGAGGAGAAAGCAGGAAACCACCTCCTTGACCTCCACTGCAGCAATATCTTACTTGACACATCCCCAAAAGCAAAAGAATCAAGAGCAAAAATAAACTGCTGGGACCTCATCAAGATTAAAAGCTTCTGCAAGGTGAAGATATGAACAGACACTTCTCCAAAGAGGACATCCAGATGGCCAACAGACACATGAAACGATGCTCAGCATCCCTCCTCATCAGGGAAATACAAATCAAAACCACACTGAGATACCACCTCACGCCAGTCAGAGTGGCTAAAATGAGCCAATCAGAGAACTCTAGATGCTGGCGAGAATGTGGAGAAACGGGCACCCTCCTACACTGTTGGTGGGAATGTAAACTGGTACAGCCCCTCTGGAAAACAGTGCGGAGGTTCCTCAGGAAACTAACACTAGAATCCCCTATGACCCAGCAATAGCACTGCTAGGAATTTACCCAAGGGATACAGAAATGCTGATGCATAGGAGCACATGACCCCAATGTTCATAGCAGCACTCTCCACAATAGCTAAAACATGGAAAGAGCCTAAGTGTCCATCAACAGATGAATGGATCAAGAAGATGTGGTTTATCTATATGATGGAATACTACATGGCAATGAGAAACAATGAAATCTGGCCATGTGTAGCAACATGGATGGACCTTGAGGGTGTTATGCTGAGCGACATAAGTCAGGCAGAGAAGGACAAATATCATATGTTTGCACATATAGGAGGATTAGGAGGAACTTAACGGAGGACCATGGGGGAGAAGAAGGGGGGAAATAGTGGGGGAGAAGAAGAGAGGCAAACCATGAGAGACTCCTGAATGCTGAGAGCAAACTGAGGACTGATGGGTGTGGGGGGGAGAGGGGAGAGATGGGCATGGAAGAGGGCACTTGTGGGGATGAGCACTGGGTTTTACATGGAAACCAACTTGACAATAAATTATTTGTAAAAAAACAAACAAACAGTGTAGTGGTGTTTGACCATAAACACATCGATCAATGGAACAGAATACAGAGCCCAGAAATAAACCCATGATTAATCTTTGACAAAAACAAATCTTTGATGAAGGAAGCAAGAATATGCAATGGGAAAAAGACATTCTCTTCAACAAATGGTGTTAGGAAAAGTGAACCACTTTCTTAGACTATAACATAAAAATAAACTCAAAATGGATTAAAGATCTAAATGTGAGACTTGAAACCATAAAAATCCTTGAAGAGAGCAGAGGCAGTGATTTCTCTAACATTAGCCATAGCAACATCTTTCTAGATAGGTCTCCTCAGGCAAGGGGAACAAAAGCAAAAATAAACTATTGGGACTACATCAAAATAAAAAGCTTCTGCACGGGAAAGGAAACAATCATTAGAACTAAAACACAACCTACTGAATGGAAGAAGATATTCGTTAATGTAATACTGATTACACGGTTAGTATCTAAAATATATAAAGAACTTGTACAACTCAACACCAAAAAATACAAATAATCCAAGTTAAAAATGGGAAGAAGACATGAAAAGGCCATTTCTCCAAAGACAGATAGATGGCCAAAAGATGCATGAACAGATGCTCACCATTACTCTTTAGGGAAATGCAAATCAAAACCACAATGAGATCACCTCACACCTGTCAAAATGGCTATAATCAAAAACACAAGAAACAAGTATTGGCAAGGATGTGGAAAAAAACCAGATGCTTGTGCACTGTTGTTGGCCGAGAATCAAAGTGGTGCTGCCACTGTGGAAAACAGTATGGAGAGACCTCAAAAAATAAAAAAATAGAACTACTCTATTCCATTACTGAGTATTTACCCAAAGAATATGAAACACTGATTCCAAAAGATATATGCTCCCCTCTTTTTATTGCAGCATTATTTACAGTAGCCGAGTTCTGAAACAACCCAGTGTCCGTAGATAGATGAATGGATAAAAAGGTGGTATATATACACAATGGAATATTACTCAGCCATAAAAAGGAATGAAATCTTACCAGTTGTAACAACATGGATGGATCTAATGAGGATATAATGTTCAGTGAAATTAGCTAGTTAGAGAAAGACAAATACGATATGATTTCACTTATGTGGGATTTAGGAAACAAACAAAACAAAGAACAAAGAGACAAACCAAAAACCAGACTCTTAATTGTAGAATACAAACTATTTGTTACTAGAGGGGAGGTGGATAGGAGGATCAGTGAAAGAATTGATGGAGATTAAGAACACACTTAAAATTATTAGCCCTGAGCAATACATAGAATTGTTGAATCACTATTTTTGCACACCTAAAAGTAATATAACACTATAGGTTAACTACACTGGAATCAAAATTTTAAAAGATCTTCTAATACATTAAAAAGTTTAAAAAGTGTAAAATTTTAGTATTTATCCAAATATACTCAAAGCATTATTATTTCAACATGCACTCAGTTTAAAAGTCTGAAGATAATTTTATATTTTTTGTAAATCTTCCAAATTGGTGTTTAATATATATTTATAGCACATCTCAATTCAAATGTTAAATTGATTAGAAACAATTGATTTGCAATTGCATTTCAGGAAACATACAGCTGAAAAAGTAGATATGTACCATCAAGCTGTTTCAAACATACATAAATTTTCCAGTAAAAACTGAGTATCAGTTTTGAAATTTAAATCAATTAAAAAATAAGGTTTAAAACTAATTTTCTTTTTGGTTTGTCTCTTTGTTCTTTGTTTTGTTTGTTTCCTAAATCTGGGTGGCTGAGTCAGTTAAACTGACCTGAACTTAGGCTCAGGTCATCATCTCATGGTTTGTGAGTTCGAGCCTTTCGTTGGCTCTGTCCTGACAGCTCAGAGCCTGAAGCCTGCTTCAGATTCTGGGTCTCTCCTCCCCTCCCCTGCTCATGCTCTGTCTGTCTGTCTGTCTCTCTCTCTCTCTCTCTCTCTCTCAAAAATAAATAAACATTAAAAAAAATTTTAAGCTAATTTTCTGAGTTGCACTAGCCACATTTCAAAGTCTCAATATCCATATATGGTTAGTGGCTACCGTATTAGACATTGGACAATTCAAGTCTAGATGGCCCTTCTAAGAGTTAACCTGCCACATTCTACTGTATAGATCAGGTGCTATGCCTCAAAACAGTTAGTCTGCATAAATCTAAAAAGACTTAAATTATATCAAACATCATTCCTGACCACAAAAGTATGTAACTAGGAATCAATTACAATAATAAAACTGAAAAATTCACAAATATGAAGATTAAACAACCTGCTACCACTGAACAACCAATGGATCAAACAAGAAAGCAAAAAATAAAAAATATCTTGAGACAAATGAAAGTGGAAATATACCAAAATGTATAGGAAGCAAGAAAAGCAGTTCAAGAGGGAAGTTCAAAGTGATAAACGCACACATCAAGAAACAAGAAAGATTTCACAAAACCTAGCTTTATACATCAAGGAACCAGAAAAAGAAAAAAGCCCAAGGTTTACAGAATGAAGGAAACAAAGACCAGAGCAGAAATAAGAGTTTTAGTGGAGGTGGGTGGTTCAGTGGATTAAGCATCCAACTCTTGATTTCAGCCTCGGGTTGCAATAGCATGGTTCATGAGTTCAAGCCCTACAATTGGCTCTGTGCTGACAGCTTGGAGTTTGCTTGGGTTTCTCTCTCTCTGCCCCTTCCCCACTCACACTCACTCTCAAAAAAACAAAACAAAACAAAACAAAAAAACTTAAAAAAAAGTCCTAAAAGACATAAGATCAATGAAACTAAAAGCTGACTTATTGTAAAGATTTTATCTTTACAAATAGACAAACCTTTTGCTAGACTCACCAAGAGAAAGAAGACTCAAATAAGTAGAATCATAATTGAAAGAGATACTACAACTGATACCACAGAAATACAAAGAGAGATAAGAGACTACTATGAACAATTATATGTCAATGACATGGACAACCTGGAAGATATGGATAAATTCATAAAAACATATAAACTTCCAAGACTGAATGATGGTGAAACAGAAAATTAGAACAGAATGATTACTATGGAAGACACTAAGTTAGTACTTAAAAACCTGCAAATAAAAAATCTAAGACCAGATGGCTTCACATTTAAAGAATTAATACTAACCCTTCTCAAGGTCTCCCAAAAAATTAAAGGGAAGTCTTTTTTTTTAAAGGCTTATTTAAAATTAGTGTGTGTGTGTGTGTTTGTGTATGAGAGAGAGAGAGGGAAGAGAGGAAGAGGGAGAGAGCAAGAGAGAGAGAATGAGAGAAAGAGAGAGAGAGAAAAGAGAGAACCAGTGGAGGAGGGAAAGTGGATCCAAGGGAGACAGAGGATCCAAAGCAGGCTCAGTGCCGACAGCAGAGAGACCAATGTGGGGCTCCAATTCACTAACTATGATATCATGACCTAAGCTGAAGCTGTATGTTTAACTGAGTCACCCACGTTGCTCTGAAGGGAAAGTCATTCAAGCTCATTTTATGAGGCCAGAAATCCCTGATACCAAAACCAGATAAGGACACAAGGAAATTATAGGCCAATATCCCTGATGAACATACATACAAAAGTCCTCAAAAATATTAGCAAACCCTATTCAACAACACATTAAAGGCATCATGTATCACAATCAAGCAGGATTTATTCCAGGGATGCAGGGATGGTTCAACATCCAAAACTCAGTGATATACTAGATTAACTAAATGAAGAATAAAAACCATATGTTTATTATCAATGCAGAAAAATCATGTAACAAAATTCAACTGCTGTTTATGGTAAAAACTCTCAATAAATAAAGTGGGCATCGAGGTCAGATACCTCAACATAAAAGCTGTATCTGACAAGCCCCACAGCTATTATCATACTCAACAGTGAAAAGATGAAAGCTTTTCTTTTCCTCTAAGATCAAGAACAAAATAAGGATCCCCACTCTTGGCAATCCTATTCAACATAGTAATACAAGTCCTAGCAAGAGAAATTTGGCAGGGTAAAGGTAAGGCAGTCAAATCAGAAAAGAAGAAATAGAACTGTCAGTACTTGCAGATTACATGATAGTATATATAGAAACAACAACAACAAAAACCTATTGAAACTATTAAGTTCAGTAGAGCTGCTGGACACAAAATTATGTGAAAATCTATGCTGTTGCTATACACTAGTAACAAACTGTCAGCGACATTAATAATACAATTTCATTTACAATCATATCAAAAAGAAAACAAAAAACCTAGGAATAAACTAAGGAAGTCAAAGCCCTATACACTGAAAACTGTAACCCTGGTGATAAACTAATGAAAGAAATTGAAGACAACACAAATAAATGAGAAGATATTCCAAGCTTCTCGACTGAAAGAATTAATATTGTTAAAATGTCCATACCACCCAAGGCAATCTACAGATTGAGTGATATCCCTATAAAAATTTCAATGGCATTTTTTTCACAGAAATCAATCTTTGAATTTGTCCGAACAACAAAAGACTTCAGGCAGTCAAAGCAATCTTGAAAAAGAACGAAATTAGCATTATGCTTCCTAATTTCAAACTATATTACCAAACTATAGTAATAACACTATGGTATTGACATTGAAACAGCCCCACCCCTGCTCACTCTGTCTCTGTCTCTCAAAGATAAACAAAATTAAAAAATATATATATATTTTTTAAACACAATATGGTACTGGCACAAATAAGACAAAAAAACCCCAATAGAAATTACAGAGATGGCAGGAACCCTCCACTATAAATCTGCTGAATGCAAGAAAATTAAGAACAGAAATGAGTTAGTGTTGGTAATAAGACATCTTTTCCTGAGACAGAAGTAAGAGAAAAATGGTAAATCTAGGGATTCTGAGTAAAAAGACAAGAGTCTGAGTGTTTGTTGAAATTTTTTTGGTCTTAGTCCCAGCTCTTATTTGGGCAGGATGCTCGAACCATCTGGGTTGCAGTTTATTCATATAGACTAATTCTCAAAGAGCTCTTCTCGCACCAAAATTTCATAGCCTCTCTTTTCAATAGGAGGTAATACTACTGATAGCAAGGGAGCTATGGTGTTAAGTGTCAAGAATGCAAAGTCTGTTGTGAAGAGAATAAGCCCCAGAATCCCATTCATTCCTCCTGAAGCTTTCATGTCAACATTTCAGTTCCTGCTGTATGCTAGACATTGGAAATAATCAGAGTAGAATTATGTCATTTTTTCTATGGCACAAACTTCAACTATATGACATATACTAGATGTTTTGCTGCTTATTTTTTGTCCTTTTGGAAATTTTCTTATTGTTTTTGAACTTCATTTTGGGTCAAAATTATAAACACTTATGTTAAATTAGAAACATAAAGATTATAGTAAACCAAGTATTTAAGAAATTTTGCAGCACTGGGGCACCTGGGTGGCTCAGATGGTTAAGAATTTGCCTTTGGCTCAGGTCATGATCTCGTGGTTCATGGTTTAGGGCCCTGTATCAGGCTCTGTGCTCTCATCGCAGGGCCTGCTTCAGATCCTCTGCCTCCCTCTCCCTGCCCCTCTCTTGCTCTCACTCTCAAAAATAAAATTAAAAAAAATAAATCCTGCAGCATTATTTCTTCCATCCTATAGGGGATAGGTAACACTTCTGTTATTAAAACAAAAACCAGAGAGTGCCTGGGTGGCTCAGTTGGTTAAGAGTCTGACTTTGGCTGAGGTCATGATCTCACAGTTTCTGAGTTCAAGCTCTGAGTCAGGCTCTGTGTGTCTCCCTCTCTCTGCCCTTCCTCTGCTCGTGCTTTGTCTCTCAAAAATAAACAAACATTTAAAAAATTTAAAAATTAAAAAAGACAAAAACCAGTAAAATAAATAAATTACTGCTGGATTATCAGTTAAGACACTTTTTATAAAATGGTTCTTATCAATAACAAAACACCAAATTAAACATAATCTTCAATGATAGTAATTATTAGCACAACATTATCTAAAAGAATTAAAGTTACTAAGAAAACACAAGGACCAAATCAGTATGCTCCTTATGGTAAAATCATATCCCTAAGTGTGCCCAAAAATAGGAGTAATAAGACTCTGAAGTATTTGCAAGGAAAAAGAAAGGGAAGAAAGGAAGGAGGGAGGGAGGAAGGAAAGAAGAAGGTATATAAACATTTCCTTCATAGTAATTTTTTGAGAATGACTCAAATGCCTAGAATAGTAGCTGAGATATTTAATGTATCCCAAGTATCTATAACATTTGTTGAAAGGATGATCAATGTGTAGTTTGAGATTAAGTACACAAAAGACTCTATTAGGAAATCTCCCACCATAAATTCTAAAAGATAGCTTTATGGCATGCTTTAAAATCTGGATAGCTGGCAGATGCAGCATAATAAAACTTAAAATTAAACACAAGCATGGGAACTGATGCTAGAGGATGGGGGAGGGTGCTGCTCACAAGTAATTTTTTTTTAATTAAATAGGTAAAAAAAATGTTTTTGGTTAAATAGGCTTAGAGATCCAAAATCTCATTCAAGTTTAGGCTTAAAATATCTCTTGTGCCACTTCCATAGTCAATTTTAAATCCCTTCAAGATGTGTGAGAAAAAAAATTACATCACTCTTACCTTGTGCACAGGTACTGGACATTTGGATTCTAACACCGTTGTGTCATTACCATCAGACGGATGCATCATAGTTAGGCCATTCAAATGTTGTTGACAATCACCTGGATGCACATATTTTTAGAATAGTATAATCAAGATATTTCATCTTATTTGTCCATAATTTGACTTTTTCTCCCCCCAACCCAGGTCAGAAACTATGAAAACAAAAGGATTAATTTTTTTATGCTGTTTAACTTTGCAATATTCTTAGTTGAGGAACTGTTATACTGAAAAATAAGCATTTTTCATTTGCAACTTATGTCCTCTTGCTTTGTTTACATAAAGGATAACTGACACCGTGGGTCACCCACCAAATTCTGTGTTTTCTGTCCCTATGGTATAGCAGTCCCCCAGTGTGCAGATTGATCTCTGCTCCAAAGATGGTTTTAATTAGGCCAGATCAATCATGGTAATCCTACCCTAACCCAAGTGAGTCATTTAGGAAAGAGCAGGATTAAGCCAATGCATGGGGTCCTAGGGAAAGAAACTTCTTGGTGGCCAAATTGAAAACAAAGAAAACAAAGAATGGAAGAACGAAGACACTGAATGAATACCTAGGCTAGCTTGTAAGAAGATAAAAAGCACAAAATGTAAAAAGTTGGCTTGACTCTGAGGTAAAAAGAACAAACTATGCAATCCTAGTAGATGTTAAAATGTTTCACTTATTTTCAGTAAAGATAACTACAGAAAAATAGCTTAAGCTTTGGTCAAACCATGCCTAGACTGACCTACCTTTGGACTAGTGGTTGTATGTAACTAACAAAATTCCTTCTATGGTTCATGTCATCTCAAACTGAGTTTTCTGGCATATGCAACCATGAGCATCCTGATGTAGAAACTTAGTTGGGTCATTTCTCTTTGAGTTCTCCCTAATTCTTTTCTACAGGCCCTAACAAATAGCAAAAGGACAGAGGAGAAAAATGACAACTAAGTTACTATCTCTGTTAACTGATTCAAGCTCACAAAATCCTGGCCACTACCATATTGTAGGAACTTACATTTAAGCTTCTAACATCCATTCCCTTGACTGACTCTCCAGGCAAATCCTACTAGTTGAAGTTGATGCTTGAAGAAGAGAGGAATGTTAAAAGATGGGAGTGATCATGGAAGGGTGAGAATAACCACTGTTAAACTAGAGGCATGAATGAAAGAACAAAGTTTAAATTTGTATGTCCCTACATGGTACAACATATCTATGTTTTCTCAATTCAACAAGATATGGAATGACACGGAGTAAAGCTTAAAGTATGGAACTACATTACATCCCTTCTGTGCTTGAGGCCACATATTATTTAAGAAGTAGAGAGAGTATGCATGTCAAGAGAAGAAAATTCTCAATGACTCACCTATGCTGACATAGGTGGTGGCAGTGCTATTATTAAGAATTAAAGAGGAGCAGTGCTGCCGCCTCCTGGTCACAAGCTGCATGCCTGCTCCATGCAGACATGGCACAAATGTCCAGCCCTACTGAGACTGAGCAGTCCATCAAGCTTCTGATTGTTTTCCAAAAGTATGCTGGAAGGAAGGCTAACAACTGCACCTCTCCAAGAAAGACTTCCCAGCCTTCATAAAGAACCAGAAAGACCCTGGTATCCTGACTGCATGATGAGAAAACTTGACCTCAACTGTGATGGATGGCTAGATTTCTAAGAATTTCTTAATCTTATTGGTGGCATAGCCATATCTTGCCATGACTACTTTATTAGGTCTACCCATTTCTGGAAGTAAATCAGAGATGCTCTTAGGCCTGGCCTCCAAACCAGCCCCTCTCCTTCAAAAGAGCCTCCCAATCATCATCCCATCCTCACATCCTACATGTACCCTGAGCCCAGAGCACCCACTGCCCCCATGCAGCACAGTCCACTGGTAGTTAATAAAGTAACAGTGTTTTTTATTTCTCTTAATTTATTTTTATTTTTTTAGGTTTATTATTTTTGAGGTGGGGGAGGGGCAGAGAGCGAGGGGAGACAGAGAATCCCAAGCAGTCTCTGCACTGTCAGCATGGAGCCTGATGTAGGGCTTGAACTCACAAACCATGAGATCATGACCTGAACCGAAACCACGAGTTGGATGCTTAACCCACTGAGCTACCCAGGCGCACCAGTCATAGTGGTTTTTAAAGCAAAAAATTAAAAATTAAACAGGAAAGATTAAAATCAGGAAATTCAGTTTGGGCATGCTGTGCTTGACATGCCTATGTGATCCTGAACAAAAGATGTTCAGTAGAGTTGTATAAACATGCATGGGACCTCAATGCTTGATCTGTAAAGTGAGACCAGAAGTCACGGACACCAAGATCACTCAGGCACAATGTATAGATTACTACCTTCCAACCTTTTACATGTTATAATAAGTAGAAAATGATCGACGTATGGCAGATCTGGGTCAATGAGAAGGGTGCTCCAAGCCTATTGCTTTGAAAGTGGAGAGGATCGCTAGCTTAGTAAACTCGGGCTTTGGAACGTGGCAGGAAAGCCCTGAAGTAAAAAGATAAGGCTTAAGGCAGATACAGAGTTATTTGTAAGGAATATTTGGAGAGATGGGATGATCACGAAAATAGTATCATAGAAGCCTAGGAAGTGTGTCCAGGGTCCAATTCTCTAAAAAAAATTTTTATGGGGATTACCCTCTGGAACCCAAAACACTACAGAATTCATCTTTCCTAAGATTTATGTTCTTCCACCTGGACCAGTATCTAGCCCATATACTCTGAGCCACTGAAGTTTATATTCCTTTGTTTTTAAAACCTAGCATATATTCATATTTTGCAGACCTTCTCATTCTATCCTTATAATTTTTTTCACCCTTACCCTTTCCTTCTTTCCATGACTTTTTTTTCTACTACTGCAAAAGCCCAATTGCTTTCTCTTCTTTCTCTGTTCCCTATGGCCCATTCCTCCAACTGGCCTACATAATATTGGCATATTAATTACTCTGAAGCACACCTTCAAACCTTCACTGGCTCCCCACTGACTATCCCATTACCATTAAATCCAAAGTCTCTAGATATCAAGGTTCTTTATGATCTTAACTGGTCTACCTTTCCAAATTCATTTCCCCATATTCCTACTTATCCAACCAAAGCTTTAATCACATCCAATTATTGATTGCCTAAATACCTTCATGCATGTTGTTTCCTCCATCCAAAATGCCTTTCAGTCCTAGATATACATAGATAAGTCTTACTTCTTCCTCCAATATCCAGCTCAAATGATACTTAATCTGTAAAATACACATCTGCCAAAGAGATCAGGTAATTTTGCCTTCCTCACCTTAAATTTCATTTTGATTCTTTTAGGGAACATTACTTTTATTTTGCATACCCAGTTGTTTATTTCTCCTACTAGATGACTAACTCTTTGCTTAACCTTTTTATTTGCCATGTTAATTCACACTGATATGACAGCATCAGTATTTGTTTTAATTCTTAATATAATTGAGTGAAGTTTTTATAAGCTGGGAAATGGATAAGTTATAAGAATAAGGCTAATAATCCTTTGTAACTAAAAACTTCAACTTATTTTAAGGAAAAAAAAAAGAGGCTTCTAGTTCATATGGAGATGATGGCAGTAATTTTGGAAAAAGCTGATAACACTTCATTCAATTTCTTAAAGCTTTTATGTACTCCTAACATTTTTCAGTCTTTTGTCATTAAGAAAACTTAGGTGAAGAAAATCTTTATTGTTTAAAAGACTTAGCCAAATTTTATTTCCGTCGAGATTAAACTCCAGAAAAGTAAACTTCTACATACATTTTAGCTTCTAGATAGGCATACATTTGCAGTTTCCCTTGGGCATAGTGCCACCTACAGGTAGCAAATGCAAACCACTAGATTCTGAAAAACCTCTTGCAACGGAAGAGCCACTCTGGCATCATCCAAAATTCTTTTTACACACTATGTTACAATCACATGTAAGCCAAAATTGAAGTAAAATACAATAAACTTACCCTGACTGAAGACTTAGATATTGAAAGCCTGCCTTTTCACAGGTAGGGTGTTTTCTCAAAATAAGAAAAAAAGACCATCTTGAATGCATTCTTTCTGTTTTCCACTATTTCTTCTTCAGGGCTTTCCCTATCAATTGTTCTGCAAATGTGCTACAATGAAAACCTTTTCCCCTACTATGGCTCTTTATGATCAACCTTCACACATGTTCAAATCTCCCTGATTCAAAAACTCAAACATAACAACTTCTCCCAGTCGTATAAAACAAACAACAGAAAAATAAAAACACCAAACCCTCGAAGAACAAAAAAGAAAACCCTATTTTCCTGTTAAAGTCACAGCTATCCTCTCCAACAAACTTCTTGAATGACTGGGTTACATTCAGATTACTTCTCAACTTCCTAAAATCTGGCTTCTACCCCAATCACAATGGCCACTAAAAAGCCTTTTGCAAAAGTAAAAATCTCAACCACCAAGTTTAATCCTCACTCCTCATCTTACTTTGATTCATTGTAGTATATTCTTGTGGTACTTTTGTACTTTGGTGACTTGATAACATCAGCTTTTAACTTATGAATTTTTAAAAATTTTTACTGAGGAAGTTTGTTTCCTAGAATTTTGTCCTTGACTTTCCTCTTCTTGCTCTGTATGTTTTCTTGGGTGTTTTCATCCATTCTCAGAGTTTCAAGTAGCTTCTATATACTGGTAACTCATATAGTTCTTGTTATACTCTATTACTTCTAGAAGCCTATTTCTAGTTGTATATTTCCAATCAGATACTCTAGTACCTCAAATATGTCCAAAGTGAGCACTGCCTCTTATTTTCAGTCTAACTGTTGGATGATACCTTGGTGAGACATTCATTCTAACAAAGCCTATACACTGTGCCACAAAAATATTTTTCTAATTTATCCACATCCCTTCCATGCTTACTTCCTTCATTATGGTCCTCATATAATTTCTTTCCTAGAGTGTACAGAACTCAGCTTCCTTACTTGGTCCCAACTACATCAGAGCATCTTCATCTTAAATCTGACTGTCCCCTATATAGTTAAGCAACAATCACTTCCTACTATAAAATCTGACTTTGTGAAGCTCGTATTTAAAGCTACTTGGGGGCACCTGGGGGGCTAAGTTGGTTAAGTGTCCAACTTCAGCTTAGGTCATGATCTCATGGTTCATGGGTTCAAGCCCCGCATCAGGCTCTGTGCTAACAGCTCAGAGCCTGGAGCCTGTCTCTGGATTCTGTATCTTCCTCTCTCTCTGACCCTCTCCTGCTCATGCTGTCTCTCTCTCTCAAAATAAATAAAATAAAATAAAATAAAATAAAATAAAATAACATTAAAAAAAAAAGCTACTCATTGTTGAGGGGTGCCTGGGTGGCTCAGTCGGTTAGGCGACTGACTTTGGCTCAGGTCATGATCTTGCAGTTCATGGGTTCAAGCCCCGCATCGGGCTCTGTGCTGTCAGCGCAGAGCCTGAAGGCTGCTTCAGATTCTCTGTCTCCCTGTCTCTGCTTATGCTCTGTCTCTCAAAAATGAATAAATGTTTAAAAAAAAATTAAAGCTACTTGTTGTGTACAAAATAAAAGACTCAAATGGAAAACATACAGTCAAGATTTCATGACCTAGAATTACTACATCTTCAGTTATGCTCCTGGGTACTTTGAAAACCTTTTTCCACAAAAGGATGAATAGAAATATTTTATACTTTGGCTGATTTTTGTTTTGTTTTTTAATTCCTGGGATGCCTTCCAGTGTTGATTTAGGTAATTTCTCTTTTGATCTCCACTCCCCTCTCCACACTGAAGAGCTATAACTACAGTTAGATACAAAATGAAATACTCAAACACAGAACAGAGAGGTTTCACTGGAAGCACTAAAGGAGGATCAAAACTTCTCTCTTCCTCTTAATCTGTACTGTAGTAAAACAATTTAGAAATTTCTTCTGCCTTGGAGAAAACCCTGCCCTTAGAGGCCAAATAGAAGCCAGCGAGCAGCCTACTAAAGGGAAGGTGACATGAGTAAGGAATATTCCACACCTGCTTCTAGGCTACACCTGAATACTGTCTCAAGGTTCAGGTCCTCCCTAGGCTGGGCTCATCAGTACTGGAGAATTATCCTTTGTGCATGCATGGCAAGAGAATCAGGATGAGACAGGCAATAACTCCACTTCTGACACAACTATTGGACAAGATATTTGTAGTCAAATGAATTTAACCATATAAAAATCTAGTCCTGGTTTGGAAGATGATTTTGGTAAATGGGAACCACCACTGGGCAAGTATTTCTGGCCTAAGTTTCCTTAGCTGTAAACTACTTCTCATGTATAAAATTTAATTTCAACCTATAAAATCTCTGTCTTTTCCTTATTCCATCCTACCTTTCCAACTCAAATAAGAATCATGGAAATCTCAGAACTCAGCAGTATGGGCTCTGGCAGTGAAAAGTTTTAATATCTGACCCACTAGTCAATGTATATAATCTATGAAATCTATGAAAGTAAGTTGCATGTCAACTGTACATATAATTTTCTTATTCAAATGTAATGAATACCTTTAAGTATAAAGTAGATAATTTCGAACAATGTGCTTCAGTGATTATTTCTAACCTGAAATTTACTAGTTATTTCTAACCTGAAACCTACTAGTTATTAGCTAATTAATTTCTTACCTGAGGGAGGCAGAATTTGCAAAGATGAAATGTTTTTCACACTCTGTAAATGTTCTAATTCTTGATGATTAAATGCTAGCTGATGGTGATCTGGTGGTGTTTCACATGAAGTCTGATTAACAAAAGTGGTTTTTGCAGAGGCTTTATCTTGTACAGAAGACTGTATCTGTTAAGACAAAGATAAATACAATTGTTTTTCAATGTTTTAACCATACAAGAAGTTCAACTAAAAAAATAGAAACAGAGAGTAAAACTAATCATAGATGTGATAAAGTTAATAGCTGTTAATTATAACCTTTATCTTTAGAAACCATACCATTTTCCTCCTTCCTTTAGAAATCCCACCTTACTGTGCACACCCTGCATCCTACTATGTCCACATAGGGAAAGCAAGGCCTTTCTTCTGTATTTAGTCTCAAGACTAACTCAAAACTTCTATAATTTTTTCTAATGATTTATAGAACAGTTATATCTTATTAGAAAAATGTAGCCAAAAAGTTCCTGTATTCAGTTTTAAGAAGAAATCTTCGAATATTTAAGTTGACAAACTAAAAAGTGACAGTTCTTCATTATAAACAAACAAACAAAAAATTTCAATGAAGCTACTACTATACCAGTGAGTTATAACATACATTTTAAAATTCTAAGGTAAGGGGCACCTGGGTGGCTCAGTCGGATAAGCTGAGTCGGATAGTCGGATAAGTCCGACTTCGGCTCATGTCATAATCTCACAGTTCATGGGTTCGAGCCCCACGTCGGGCTCTGTGCTGACAGCTAGGTCAGAGCCTGGAGCCTGTTTCATATTCTGTGTCTTCCTCTCTCTCTGACCCTCCCCTGCTCACGCTGTCTCTCTCTCTCAGAAATAAATAAAACATTAAAATAAAATTCTAAGGTAAAAAAAGAGGAAATTAACCTACCTTCACTTGTTCTTTAGGAGAATCATTCTGTTTTACTTCAGTAAATTTAGGAAGCGTTTCTGCAAATGTATATAAATAAACATTTCAACATTTGTCAAATTAAAACCTTACCATTTAAATTATACATTTTTTTCATATTAGAAATAAAATGGTCATTTTAAGAAAATGCTTTTAATACAAACTTATTTGAGTCTTATAAATTCTTATAGTTACCAGGTTTTTGCCCTTTGAGTGAACCAAAATTCTAAAGGGATATTTGCTTTTTAAAAGGGATATTTTCTTTTCTATATAATTGAGTAAATATCCACTCACAAATTTCAATTTGGATTTAGGTAAAAAGAAGAGCAAAGTAAAGAGGTTGAAAAAGGTATAGTTTAAAAAAGAACAAGTTACAACACAGAAAAGGTTTTAAACAAGTAGAATGAATTATAACAAAATCATCTTTTACCAAGTAGCCATAAATATAGCTATAACAAACTTAATTGAAGTAATTAAGAATTTACTATAAGAGAAAGGTGTGTCACTTATCTGAGATGGTACAGTCTTTATGAAAAGTGAAGCTATTTGATTTCATGGTAAAGTCTGCTCTGCTTACTAAGCATTATAGGAAAGATCCCAAATAATTCTTTTACTTTCTAGGAATTTGGCAGCCTCAACTATGTTGCAACAGATGGTTTTTATAGTACCTTCTTTACCTTTAGAAATTCCTTTACAGCTAGCTGATAATCGTGGTAGAGTGGATATAAAAAGAGATCTCTGACATGGTGCTCATCAGTTCCTTTCTTTATCTTATAACATTTTCTGGTGCTATCCTCCCCAGTTCATAAGCCTAGGTCAGTTCAGTAAAGCACCAAACTGGAAGTTAATGCATTGACCCATCTCCAGGCCAGCATTCATGAGCAACCTTAGCATTTGCTTCAGGCTCCAAGGCACCAAAGCTGGTTAACACCAAATCTTATTCAAACTTAAAACATTCTAATTTTAATAATTACCTTCTGCCTCCTGAAATGCCATCAGTTTCCACTGGATGTGTTACTGTTCTTTCCTCTCCTAAAATGTTTGATGCTGGACATTGTTAAAATTGCTAAATGCCACTTAATGACGTGCTTTAATTTAAAGAATTCAAGTTTTGAAATGACACGAACCATCTTAATGTCACTCCACTAAATATTATTTAAGTGCTGGGGGCTAGGTGGAAGGGAAGGGAAGGGAAGAATACAGACAGCAAAGATTGAGGGTATAGATCCAGGTAGCTTTCACATTTAGGGGACAAATTATGGTTTCAGCTTTGAAAAAAAAAACAGACTTTATTAATATGGTCATAATATATGCGCATCTACACAGCTATCTTAAATATTCAAGTATGCACCTAAACTACCTTATTCTATGATTTACATAAACTCTTAAGCATAATAAAATATGACATACATTAATGTTCTACTAAAAAATTCAAGGGCATTATCTTAGTTTTCTGATATAATAGCTCAGAATTTTAAAAATTCTCCGAATCTGAAGACCCTAGGAAAAGGCATCAAAAGTTTTTTAACTAGAATGGTAACTAGACTTATTGTAGTCATTATTTTGCAATGTACACAAATGCCAAACCACTATGTTGTACACCTGAAACTAACAGACTATAATTGTATGTCAGTTATACTGCAATAAAACGTCAGAACCATCTGATAAAGTATGTTTCATAAAAGTCCTACAGACTATGGATAGAAGAAAAATGATAGCCTAAAACTCAGTATTTTGATTCTCATTCTAATCTTACATAGTTGACTTTCTAGAAACATAATAAAGTAAAACTGTTTGTTTATGAGTTCTTGGCCCTTGAAATTATAAGGCAAACATACACATTTTCACTATCAAATTTAAGATTCCATTGCAGTTAGTGAAGAAGCCCTTCAGGTCTTGCAAATCTTAATGCAACTGGGCACTATAGTGACAACATAAATACTGTCAACTAATTTCTCCAGGGAACTGTGATAATATGCATACCTACCTTAAGAGGATCAAGTTGGGTAATATATGTGAACTTGTTTACTAAACAAATGCATATCATGCATGTTATGTAACATGTTCTATTTTCACATCTCTGCCGAAACCTCAATATAAAACCTTGAAAAGTTTTCATTTTAGGGGTGCCTGGGTGGCTCCATTGGTTAAGTATCCAGCTTCGGCTCAGGTCATGATCTTTGATTCACTGAGTTTGAGACCTACATCAGGCTCTGTGCTGACAGCTCAGAGTCTAGAGCCTGCTTAGGGTTCTGTGTCTCTCTCTCTCTTTGTCCCTCCCCTGCTCACCCTCAGTCTCTCTCTCTCTCTCTCAAAAATAAACATTTAAAAAAAAGTTTCATTTTAAACTAAGGCAAAACATTTTAATCATTAAATTAAAAAGATCAGGAATCAAATATTTGATTAAGGAGTGCTATCAAAGCACTGAGATAAATGCTCCAAATGTTATCAGGAAGTAGTATGGACTAAGAAAAGTTTAATAAGTGGAATATGAATATTTGCATTCTGTAATGCAAAACCAGACGTTATGCCATATTAGAGCAGAAAAAATTAATGAAGATTTTTGAGTTAGAAAACTAAATCACACTTCTGTCACACAGGACAGGGTTTAAAAAGGTGTTGGAAATCACTACCTGGTTCTATTACCTTATTTTATAGGAAAAAAGCATGTCCAGAGATGTTAAATGATTTGCCCAAGCTTATCACCTAAGACATGGTCTGTTGGTTAAAAAACCAAACCAAACCAAACCAAACCAAACAATTTGTCTTTGAACTAAAAAAATTTTCTTCCTTTACAGACTGCTTTGCCAATTTTCACTGAAGTGTTTTGTGCTATCCGTCCATCTCAAAAATAAGTGAATAAACATTTCTAACAAAAAAAATATTTTAAAAAAGTAGAAACAAAAAAACCCCTAGATCAATGGTTCTCAAACATGGCAGCATATTAAAGTCATTTGGGGTACTTATATATCAGATATACCTGGCCCCATTCTCCATTAATTCAGGTTTGGACCCTAGCTTAAAAGTTTTGCAGGTGATTCTAATGTACTGAGAAAAACTATTCTAGACAGCCTGCTTATTCAGGAAGACCTGCTAATATTTGAACAGATTAAAATTATCACTATTTTTCTAAGACTTAAGGCTCAAGTATGGACCTCAGTATATACAAGTGTTTAATCAAGGCTGCATCTTTGAATTATCTTTCTGGTGCTTTGAAAATACTTTCATTGATGAGAAAGTCATCATAGTTTTAAAAATTTAAATTATAAATGAATCATTTCTTTTAAATGGCAAAAACTATTCCCCAACTGTCACTGTATACTTCCTACATGCACTAAACCATCCTCCCCCTTAAAAGGTATAACAGGGACGCCTGGGTGGCTTAGTCGGTTAAGCGTCCGACTTTCGCTTAGGTCATGATCTCACAGTTCATGGGTTCGAGCCCCGCGTCAGGCTCTGTGCTGACGGCCAGCTCAGAGCCTGCAGCCTGTTTCAGTCTGTGACTCCCTCTCTCTCTGACCCTCCCCTGCTCACGCTGTCTCTCTCTCTCTCCTAGAAATAAATAATACATTAAAAAAAAAAGTTATAACAAAATCCAGATTTGAACCAAGTCCATTTTGTCCTTTTTCCCCTTGCATTAAAGAAAGAAATCATATCCTTGTCACTTCTACAGAAAACCTAGGTTGTAAAACTAAAAAAAGAAATTGTTTTAGTCCTGTTTGTAAGTCACCCATAACTAAGGAAATTTTTTTAAAAAGAATCTGTTAAACAGCTTCATAAATTTCCTTCTCTGAATATTACACTGAAGCCAATAAAAGCAAAAAATCTAAAGAATTAAGTGACAAATTTGCTTTGTCTTAATCAGGTAAGGAATTGATGCAATAACCACCGAGTTTGTGTGTAACTATTAAACAACTGAAATTATAAACATTCCTGAAAAATATTCTTTTTAAAATTTATTTTATTTTTGAGAGAGAGAGAGAGAGAGAGAGAAGGGGGAGAGAGAGTGTGTGTGTCAGCAGGGGAGGGGCAGAGAGAGAGGGAGACACAGAATCTGAAACAGGCTCCAGGCTCTGAGCTGTCAGCACAGAGCATGACACGGAGCTCGAACCCACAAACCATGAGATTATGACCTGAGCCGAAGTTGGATGCTTAACCGACTGAGCCACCCAGGCGCCCCCCTTAAAAATATTCTATTCCACACTAATCAAGTATCTGAGCTTATATTTAGGCAGTTCCTAAAGTTAGTTCCTATAATATTTCAGTCAGAAGTACTAGTACTGATGAGCTGATCCCATTTCATTAACTCTCAGTAATATTACCTATGGATTTGAATCTGTTAGTTATATTCCTCCCTATTATATCACTCAAGATAGCCAAAGCTATTGAGAGTTAGAACTCTCAGTAGGAAAAAAAGAAGAAGAAGAAAACTCTCAATAGGTTATGTGTACATACTAGCAAAGCCCTGCTAACATAGGATATAAGCGTCTGGAATTCATTTTACTGTTAAACCTCACTTACATCTTTGATCTGATATTTGGTGATAGTTTGATGGTTATGAAAAATCATTTATAAAAGGTTTATATGTATACCAATGTTTAATAAATGTTCTTGACTAAGCTAACATGACAATTTGCATATACTGATGTCAGTCAAGAAAATAATTTAAATGATTAAACCAAATTACTATAAATCTGTAATCAAATACTGCTTCTACTCCAAAGATATCTCATTTATATTTTTCAAAGATTTGGGATTTTATTCCAACTCCATCTTAGAACTGATTCAGTATCTTATTTGAAATTTTAATTAAAGAATTTTTAAATAAAAGTTATCTTGGAAATCAGAGCTTAGCCATTTAACTTAATCCTATTTAACAAAGCAGAATCGCGCCTATATTTTTCAAAAGTGCATAAAATAAGCTTTGAAAATACATGGAAGATAATCATTTAAATAATGTGGAATAAGCAACTGTAACACAATTTACAACACTTACATGTTTTTCATAGACGTTATCCTTCAAACATTTCACACATCTAAATGGAATGCTACTGCAGTAAAGACAGACCAACTTATAAAAGAACCATGAGTCAATAATATTAAGGAACTAATAATAGTTAACTTAGAGTTCCATCCTTGATAATGAAAATTACAAAAGATTATGACTTTATTAAGACAATAGCATATAGCCAAACTGCTATAAAATTCTAGAAGGCAGGTATTAAAAAAGATAAAAAATTACTAAAGATCAATATCCTTCTGTCAGAAAAGAATGTCCCACAGAAGCTTTCAGAAAAGTTTCCTCTATTAAAATTTTGAAATGAAATTATATTTACATCTCCTATCTTGAATAAATAAAAGCCTTATTAACCCGAGTTATGGCAATGAAGATATTCCAACTCTAAGTTTCAGTTCTGAACCTGTATTTATGTAACAGAGACAGTTTTTGCTAACATTCCTAATTTTCACAAATTGTATTTTCTCAGTCAGTAGCTCCATTTCCCTCCATCCTGAGACTTGACTTGAGATTTGTTGTCTGCTCCTTGATAATGTCACATACATAATTAAGAATGGTAGATGCTTTTTACTATTTTTACATTATTATGATTGATATGGTCTGACTTAATTATTTTTCATAATTTATAATCCTTTCACTTATAATTTTTGTTCTTCTCAAGAAAGTAAAAATTTTCTTAGCTTACATACTAGAAATAAAAAGCCTCACAGTATTATAATGGGTACAACTGAAGTTAATATTTAGGACAGAGGTCCTATTGCTTCATTTACTAATTTATTTTGGCAAGCAAATAAAGCAAAAACAAAACAAAACAAAAACCAGAAGAGAACTTAATGCTCATTTAAGGTAAGCATTGAGCTTGCATTTTATAACACACATGCAAGTGTTTTTCCAAGTACACAGTTGGAATGTTTATAAAATAATAAAAATTCAAAGAAAATCACAAACTCATACTATCATGTAAGAAGACAAACTGACCTTAGTGTCACAAACCTATACACTCTCATAATGTAGGATGAAAGATAAAAACCTGCTACTTTGATTTTAACAATGTTTTTAAAAACAATACCTGTTACTGAAAAGATAATATTAAATAAGAACACCAGTCATTAAATAAAAATTCAACACAAATATGTTAAAAAATTATAATTCTGAGGCCAAGTTATTCCACTGGAAAGTTAGGAAACCATATATAAGAATCATTCTAAGAACACAAAGTAGATGATAAACATTCTTCCTGTAAGAAGTGTTGGAAGAATCTATCAAAAACAAATTTGACTGAAACACTCTGAATATAGTACTTTTCCTTTAATGCTCAAGGCATTTATTGATCAGTAGCCAATACATAATTAGATAACTCAAAGAGCTTTATCTTACAAATAAAAGACAAAGTGCTCTAACTCATTAGGCCACAAATGCTTTATTAGATGAAATTACAAATGCTAATCATTACAATTTAAAATTCTAAATGCAACTTTAGTTTTTCCAACATTGTTTTATGCTTTAATGTCAAATATAAGAAAATAATGTATAGAGCCCTAAATTAATCTAAAAATTTTCTAGTATGACAAATTCCAACAAAAGTAAAAATTGGGTTCATTCTAACAAAAATGTTTACCACTATATACTTTAGAAATGTTAAAAACAAAATGCAGCAATCAGCACCACATAAATGCAAACTGAACAGAACCAAAAGTGAAACAAAAGGGGCTGCATGCCAGCAGGCCCTCACTATCAGACTGAAATAAGGGGGGTATTCTCACAAGTGGTAAGAATCCCTGATGTGACAACATTCTGTGTAGGGTGTTTTTTTTTTTTAAAGAGAACTGAATTTCATGAGAAACAAAAAGCATCTCATTCAAAATAAAGCAAAATTGTGGGTACAGAAGTGCTCTATATTCTGAATGTGCCTTCTGGTGGACACTGATGGACTGCCACTTGGGCATCCTTGGGGCAGTGATTACTTGTCAACTATATAACCATCAGTGAAACAGCCCAAAAAAAACATGAATCAGTTAAGCTTGATACAGTTGATGAAAATCTACCCAAGGTAATATGGTACTTCAGCATAACTGAAAATCTCAATTTGAAGTACATTTTTCTCTTAGAGGAAGATAATATTCTACAATGAAGAAAACACAGAAGTGAATAAAATTCTCCTTTCAACATTTTCTGAGATGACTGGTTTAATTAAAAATGATTTTTCAATCATTCAATATATTCAATCCGAATATATTGTCACAACGGGACATAACTTTGCAACATTAGAGTGGTCTCATATATCATGGAGAGTAGTGAAAGCTGTCCTCAAATAATCCTTTACTTTATAAAAATGAATTTCAGAATTTTATTATTTGTTTTCTCGCATTAAGATCTGATATTATATATTCAGAAACTATCTCCCGCCTTTAGTAAACTTATTTTCAACCTTATACACCTCTAAGTCATATATGTATAACATGAAGTTTCATTTAACACAGCATCTCTTTTAAAGAAAATAGTTAAGATTTTCAACATGCAGTTCAGTAATAAGTGTGGCATCCAAATCGTAGATCTGGGTAAGTGACAGACATTTCTTAAAAATCAAAGTCTCTATAGTACAAGGAAAAAAATATCTGCACAAACAGAGGTACACTTAGGGGGACAGCTAACCTGATTCGGAATCACTGCTGTCTGAGGAGCTGGAATCACTGCTACTGCTTTCAATTTCTGATGAGCTGCTGCTGCTGCTGCTGCTGCTGCTGCTGCTGCTGCTGCTGCTGCTGCTTTCGCTCAATCTGGAACCACTTCCGACAGCCTTGGCCGACTGCATCTTTCCAGCTACAAAACAGGGAGGTACATTACAGCGCCAGCAGAATTACATAATCACAGGAACATTTAAGGAACTGCCACCTACATTTAGGTTGACATTTTCTAGAGTTTAACTGATTATTGACATCTAGTAACCGCTTCTCCAACTCCCGTTTTTTCTGTAAATGAAGTTCTTCTTTGGACTTTATTATCTTCTTACCTATGTGATTTAAGAGGAAAAAAGAGTATTACCAAACACTAACACAAATACCAGACTGATGTCTACTGCTGCACAGAAATACATACCGTGAGGCTTTAGTGCTCTTTTTCTTAGACATGCAGCAACATACTTTTCTAGTTCTCGCAGTGTTGATGCTTTCAGTGTTTCAAAGTCTATCTCTATCTCATCAGGGTTGGAATTTCTCAGTGAAGGCTCTCTTGACTGTATTATATGAACGATTCGCCCAAGTTTATCTCCAGGGAGTTTGTTTATATCCAAGCTTAACTGCCTTTTCTCATCATAGTTCATAGGTTTAGCATTAGCATCATCTTCAGATTTCAGAGCAAACACCTGCTGTTTCCTCTTCTTTAGCTGACTAAACAAAAATTAACGTTAATCAAATTTATTTGAGATAATATTATGATTTGAATAAGGCATTATAATAAAAAAGGTACTCACTTGCTTTTAGACTTTTCCTTTAATTTCATTTGCTTAAACTTTTTCCTTGGATTTTCATCCCTGTTATTAACCTTTTCTTTCTTCTTTTCCCTTTTAGATTTCTTTTTCTTTAGCTTACGGAAAGATCCTTGGGACAGAACTTGTAGCTGTTGATGAACAGCTTTCAGCTGATAAAGAAAAAATACTGTAAACATTCATGCCTCTGAATAAAGACATTAGAAAAAAATGAAGGCACTCAAAAGACTATCCTTCTGAAATTCATGTCCTTCAGGTTCTTATTTCATTTCACAAATTTATTATTTTGAAGGGCATACATTAAATAAGAAATACTATCAATGTGCTCAACCCATAAACTTAGATACTCATCTAAAAACATATCATGAACATTAACACTTCCAGATAATCTTAACTTTTTTTTTTCAGGCTTGAGCTCAGAGAAGGTTAACATTTTATCACAAAAGATTGCAATGTTAAACAAAATTCATAAAGCATCTTAGATTACATGATCTAAATCATTTCAATGAGAATCAACTCATTGAAGTTAAGAATTTTAAGATATATAGATCTTTGGGTAGGAAAGACTATTAAACATTACAAGTGTGACAATAAGTAAAAAAAGCCACAGTTGCTAAGTGATCTAAATGTAACAGCTTTTAATCTATTGAAAGCATTTTATAATAGATCTGCAGCAAGAGCTCACAAAACTACAAAAACTTTTGCCAATACAATCAACTACCTGCTCCTGAAGTTTTGCAAGACGTTGAACTCGTTCATCTTCAGAATCACCAGATGAGTTATTTTCAGAGGAAGCTTCACTTATGCTTTCTTTCCCATGGACTTCTGTGGTATTTGTTTTGATGTAGCATGAACTCTCAGCAGGTTCATCTGGGATCTTTGCAAAATGCATTTCAAAGATATCCTATAATGGAAAATTAGACTATAAAGATGTTCTATATTTCCAATTTAATGCAGCAATAACACCTTTTAACAAAATTGGCATATTTTGAGGATAATTCTGTTTTTCCTTGTGGTAATTGTTATATAATATATACATCAGGTCATTATGTTGTATCCCTTAAACTTACACAATGTAAATTTACCAAAGAAGAAATGTTAAGACTTGTGCTTCCTTGCCTGCTAACCTTAGCAACTTTTTCTCTTCTCTTCTAGGTATGACAGAACTGTCAATTTGTATAGAGGACGTTCTTTCAAGGGACGTTGAAGGGACGTTTCAAGGGACGTCCTTTCATGGGACGTTCCTGCCCCATGGTTTGATGCATCATTCCACTACCTCCCACTGTCTCAGCCTCAAAAGTCCTCAAGCTTTCCCTCCAGGAAGACATGGGCTCCAGGCAATCCTATCTCAGATATCTACTATCCCCTCTTCATTAATATTTCTCCAGTATCCTCTATGTGCAGGGCAGCCTCATTAAAAGATTTGCTGTTGGGGCGCCTGGGTGCCTCAGTCAGTTAGGTGTCCGACTTTGGTTCAGGGCATGATCTCAGGGTTTGTGGGTTTGAGCCCCGCATAGGGTTCTGTGCTGGCAGCTCAGAGCCTGGAGCCTGTTTCAGATTCTGTGTCTCCCTCTCTCTCTGCCCCTCCCCTGCTCATGCTCTGTCTCTCTTTGTCTCAAAACTAAATGAAAACTATTATAAATTTAAAAAAAAAACACTGAAAAGGAAAAAAAAAATTTAAAGGTAATGTATGCTATACCTAAAACAAAACAAAACGAAACAATCTCCACACTTTAATAAGAGTCTAATTAATAAATTATGCATTATATTTGGGGAGTAGGGTGTTCTTTGTCTTTTGAGTTATGGTTCTAAAGTTTCCAAACTATGTTCAGAGGAAACTCACTTTCAGAGCACACCCATCAACTTACCTGGAATGCTTTCGCCATTGTCACTACTTCATGGTCTGGAGGATTATACCTGTAGCAATTCATGAACATTAATCTAACATCTGCCGCAAATTCATAGGCATCTTTATATTCTTGGTTGTCCATTTTTCCCTAAATTAAGGAAAAAGTACAGGATTCACAAACAACATAGCTCAGTAATTACTTAAGCACCTATATTATGAAATATTTCAAACAGAAGAATATAGATAATACCAAAAACAGATACCCATCCTCTAAATTTGACATATGTTAAAATTCTGCTATTTTTGTTTTTGTAGTTTCTGGCTTTAAAATTATCCAATGAGAGGCGCCTGGGTGGCTCAGTTGGTTGGGCGGCCGACTTCGGCTCAGGTCATGATCTCACGGTTCGTGGGTTCAAGCCCTGTGTCAAGCTCTGTGCTGACAGCTAGCTTAGAGCTCAGAGCCTGGAGCCTGTTTCAGATTCTGTGTCTCCCTCTCTCTCTCTCTGACCCTCCCCTGCTCACGCTGTCTCTCTCTCTCAGAAAAAAAAAATCCAATGAGTTTTGACAAGCAGAGATAAGGAAGGAGGACATTCCAAGTTAAAAAAAAAAAAAAAAAAGCCAGGAACAAAATCACAAAAGCAGGAAAACAATGCATTTTCAGATAACCTTGGATAAATAAGTTTGATCCTAGGAAAAGTGGTGAAAAGATAAATTCCTTAAATGAGCCCTGAATATCTAAATGAAACATTTTTACTAAAATTCTCCTGAAAATTAAAAGACATAAAAAATGGAAGAGAATTGGTAAAAGAAAGAAAATAATATCAAAGCTAAAATAAATGAAAGAGACAAAAAAAAAAAAACCCACAATAGAAAAGTACAATGAAACCAAGAGCCAGTCCCTTGAATAAATAAAACAAAACTGATAAACCTTTAGCCAGATACATTTAAAAAAAAAGGACTCAAATAAAATCAGAAATGAAAGAGAAGTAACAACTGGCATCACAAAAGTACAAAGGATAAGAGACCATTACAAAAAGATAATATGACAACAAATTAAGACAACCTAGAATGGATAAATTTCCAGAAACACACAATCTCCAAGGCTGAATCATGATGGAATCAAAAATCTGAATAGACCAATTACTGGTAATGGAATTGAATTAGTAATCAAAAAACTCTCAAGAAAACAAGCTGAGAATCATGAGGCTTCACAAGTGAATCCTACCAAGCATTTAAAGAAGAGTAATACCTACTTTTCTCAAACTATTCCAAAAAATAGTAAAGGAAGGAAAACTTCTAAATTCCTTCAATGAAGCCAGCACTACCCTGATACCAAAACCAAAGACACTACAAAAAAAATAAATAAATTACAGGTCAACATCTTTGAAGAACATCAATGCAAAAATCCTTACCAAAATATTAGCAAAAGTAATTCACCATGAGCAAATGGGATTTACTCCAGGAATGCAAGAATGGATTCAATAATATGATACAACACATGAACAAAATGAAGGATGAAAACCATATGGCCATCGCAATAAATGCAGAATAAAGGGGTGAACTTCAACATCTTTTCATGAAAAAACTCTCAACAAAGTGGGTTTAAAGAGAACATACCTCTACATAAAGACCATATATGAAAAACCCACAGTTAACACCATATCAATGTAAAAAACTGAAAGCTTTTAAGACCAAGAAGACACGAATGTCTATTCTCACCACTTTTATTCAATATAGTACTGAAAATCCTAACCACAGCAATTACACAAGAAAAAGAAGTAAAAGGCACTCAAAGCAGTACAGAAAAAAGTAAAACTTGCTATTAGATCACGATACTATATATAGAAAACCCTAGAAATTCCAAAGAACTATTAGAATAAATGAATTCAGTAAAGTTGCAGGATACAAAATTAATATACAGAAACATGGTGCCTTTATATACTAATACTGAAGTAGCAGAAAGTAAAATTAAGAAAAACAATCCTATTTATAACTGCATCAAAAAACAAAAACAAATTCCCTAAATATAAATCTAACCAAGAGGGTGAAAGACCTGTACTTTGAAAATTATAAGACATTGATGAAAGAAATGTCTTTTCACTAATGAAAAGATAAACCATGCTCATAAATTGGAAGAATTAATATTTTTAAAATGTCCATACCACAAAGAAATCCACAGATTCAATACAATCCTGATGAAAATACTAATCATAGTTTTCATAGAACTAAAACAAGCCATCCTAAACCACAAAGACCTTGAATAGCCAAGGCAATCTTAAAAACAAACAGGGGGCAACTGGGTGGCTCAGTTGGTTAAGCATCCCACTCTTGGTTTCAGCTCGGGTCATGATCTCATATGATTTCATGGGTTTAGCCCTGCATTGTGCTGACAGTGCAGAGCTTGCTTGGGATTCTCTCTCTCCCCTTCACTCTGTCCCTGCCCTGCTCACGCTGTCTCTCTCTCAAATAAATTTTAAAAAAGAGAGAGAAGACCAAAGCTAGAGGACTCATAATCCCAGATTTCAAAATATACTACAAATCTATAGTAATCAAAACAGTGTGGTATTGACACAAAAATACACCAATAAATCAGTGGAACAGGATAGAGAGAGCCCAGAGATAAACCCACACTTATATAGTCAATCTATCACAAAGGAGGCAAGGATATACAGTAGGAAATAGTCTCTTCAAATGGTACTGAGATAATTGGACAGCTACCTGCAGGAGAGTGAAAATGGAACCTCTTTTTTACACCATACATAAAAATTTAAAACAGAATAAAGACCTAAATAAAGCCATAAAACTACTAGAAGAAAACATAGGCAGTACTCTCTTAGACATGGGCTTTAGCGACATTTTTCTGGATGTGTCCTCAGGCAAGGGTCATAAAAGCAAACATGAAGTATATCAGATGGAAAAGTTTTTGCACAGTAAAGGATATCATCAACTGAATAGGAGAAGATATTTGCAAATGATTTATCTGATAAGGGGTTAATAGCAAAGATATATAAATAATTCATATAAGAAAACATAGAAATTCATCTAAAGGATACAAAAATGCTGATTCACAGGGGCAGAGGCACCCCAATGTTTATAGCAGCAATAGCATCAATACCAAAATTATGCAGATTAATTTTGGTCTGCAGATTAATTATGCAGATTAATATGCAAAATAAGCAAAAATTATGGAGAAAGCCCAAATTTCCATCAACTGATGTATTACGAAGATTACGAAGTATATGGTGTGTGTGTGTGTGTGTGTGTGTGTGTGTGTGTGTGTATACACACACACAATGGAATACTACTCCATGATGAAAAAGAATGAAATCTTGCCATTTGCAGCAATGTGAATGGAACTGGAGGGTATTATGCTAAGTGAAGTCTGAGAAAGATATGATTTCACTCCTATGTGGAATATGAGAAACAAGAGACATAAGGGAAGGGAAGGAAAAATAAGAAAAACAGCCAGGGATTCAGATCATAAAAGACTTATGTATAGAGAAGAAACTAAGGATTGCTGGAATGGGGCGGGAGTGGGGGTGGGGGTTAAATGGGCGATGGGCATTAAGGAGGGCACTTTTCGGGATGAGCACTGGGTGTCATATGTAAGAGATGAATCACTGGGTTCTCCTGAAGCCAAGACTACACTGTATGTTAACTAACTTGAAAAAAAAAAAAATCAGAACGACAAGAATACTCCTATAACCAAGAAAAGAAGTTCTTCCTATTAAGATAACATTTACCTTAATAGTTCCAAGATCCATTGGATTCTTCACAATATCATAGTAGTTATGGAGCCCCAAAGCATTAACATCAACAGGATTATAAAAGGGCCATGCATAGGGTAAGTGTTCCTTCGCAAGCATTTCTTTAAGAATCTCACTACAGTGCCTTAATTGTTTGGTCACTTTAACACTCTTTACAACTTTACATAGTTGCTGAGAATCTGGCAAAACAGTATTCGGCACATTTTCTTTTATAGGTGGAATTTTCACTGATGTTTTTTCTGCAAGCATTGGGGAAGTTGCACCACTTGCTTTAACTACTGAAGTTGTAGGAGTTGTGGTATCTGCTTTTCTCTTCACACCCCTCATAACCTGAAACAATTCAATAAAAACAACTATAATAAAGTGACATTCACACCAACAGTTTTCAAACTTTTTTGATGGCTACCCTTACAGTTAAAAAGCAAAACAAAAAAAATAAATAAATAAAAAGGAAAAAATTACCAATAGCATGTCTTCTATATATTAAATATTAGTAAAAGTTAACTTCGCTTTTAGAGGCAAAATAAATAGCTCAAACATTTTCTTCCTACATCCTAAAGAATGGTTCTATGCAAACCTTTGAGATCGATGACAGATTGGAAAAATAAAAGTCCCAGTTATGCAAAAACAAGTCTGAATACCCAAAATCAGCTATGGTATACAGTTTTAAATTATCAACCCATCAAGTTGCGATTCAATAGAATTTACATAACACACACAAAATGGGTAGTTGGGCAACTGATATTAATATAAAAATACAGTAAACCAGTTCAAATTCTACATGAGAAATCTCTAAACTTTGGTTCACATCCTAGATCTCTGTTTAAAAATGTACACAGACAAAAATATTGACTGCAGTATGTTGAAGACCAATTTTCAGATCGACTTGAAAAAAGGCTTAGTCATTACAACCCCTTACACTGAAACATTTTAAAGTCACAGTTAACTTACTTGGGCCACTGTCTGTGAGGTAGAGTTGAGTGGAATACATTGTGCCATCTCTGAAGGAGAAATAGATGTCTCAGGAAATACAGAGGGAATCACTTGCTGTTTAAATACCTTTTCAGGGGCTTTGGAGGATTGTTTTTCTTTACCAGAAAGAACTGCTACATTATGATGAATGCCTAGCCAAGTGTGAACCAGAGTAAATATGAGTAAAATATAAAACTATTTTTCTGTTAGTATTCTATTTTAATTTACTTAATTCAGCTTTTTAGCAATAAAAATACAGTACACTCCCATTCTCCTTTGAAACCTTCCCATACATACTTGCTAACATTTGCTAGACCAGTTTAGATACAATTTTAGAGATTTCAAACCAGATATTAATGGTGACTTACCAATTTTATTCAAAATATGCCTGGCTTAAACTTAGTCTAATAGAGCTCTGTGAGTACCTCCAGTAAATTGCAGACATCCTGGAGATCAACTATATAATACTATGTGAGGTCTCCCGAATGCTCTGCATACATATCCAAGAACTTTAAAACTGATGTAGTCCAACATTGGCTGACACAAAACAATAGACGTGAACATAATTTTCTTATCAATATGTCCTTCAGATGATTCTGCCAAAGGAACCATTGTGTATGGTCTTCTGCTCTGCATGTTCCCAGAGAATACCATGACTTAAGACATTTGGATCACATCGCTTGGAAATCTGTTATTTCAAAAGTCCATCCTTGTATCCAGGTAACTCTATTCTTCAGACTATGAGACTGACGTGCTGCCAACTGCACCAGGAAGGCTGCTAAGGTAATTCCATTCTTCTAATCACTCAAGCCAAAAACCTTGGCGTCTTCTTTGACTCCACTGTCTTTCAAACCCAGTATCCCAATCCATCAACAAACTCTTTTGGCTCTATCTTCTTATCCAGAATCTGACTACACTCATAGGTGGTAATCACCCTGGTCCAAGGCATCAATTCTTAAGTGGATTTCTGCAGTAGTATCTGATGAGCCTTCTTTTGCTTTTATGTCATATACTCTGTTCTCAAAATAGCCATCGAAGTGGTATTTTAAATTCATATAAGATCATGACACTTCTGCCCAATGCCCAGTGACTTCTAATCTTTTTTTCAAATAAAGGCCAAAGTCCCTACAATGCCTTGTGAGGAGTACCCGTATGATCTCTCTACCTGCACTTCTGCCGCCCCACCCCCCACCCCCCATGCCCACCTCTGCCCTCCTTCCAACCACACTTCCTATCACTCTAGCCCTTCACTTATTTTACTTAGCCTACTGGCCTGCTGTCCTCAAATCTGGTATGCATAAGCAGACTATTTGCTCCACCTTAAGGAGACAGCCTATCAGCTATTCCTTAAGGGCATACTCCAACATTCTCTTTATGCCTTCACTGAAATGTTACCTTATCAAACCACCTTATATAGGACAACTTTCTCCTTCCACTCCCACTACTTTCGTGTTCTCTTATTCTTATTTTTTTCCTTGCCATTATCACATTTGACATATAGGCACCCCTGACTCTCCAAATTCTTGCTAAACAAATTCAGGAACCAAATAGATTTGAATATATTTTAAGGCAAGGCTTGTATGCCTCAATCCCTGAGTTCTCATCACTCACTAACACTTAGGAACCAAATAGACTGAGATAACCTATCTTCCACCTATGGCTCTTTGAATTCAGGAGCTAAACAGAGAAGTATAATGAGAAATACTTAACATTTACTTAATTTTACCAATTTCCTCAACAAAAACAAAAAGCTCTGTCGGGGAAGGGAACTTTGCTTTGATCTCTACAATACCCTTGTGCCTAATATAGTACTTGGGACCTAAGAGGACTCAACGAATATCTATTGTATGCTTATCATGTATCAGGCCAGCATTCTAGGTGCCAGGGCCCAATAATGACCAAGACAGACACAGTTTCTGTCCTTGTTTAGCATGTTGTCTAGTGTAAGAAATAGAAAAAAATAATAAGTTGATTACAAATGATGCTAAGCACTAGAAAGGAAGTATATGGAGTGCTTACTAAAGGCAGAGACCTACTATACAGAAGATAACCAAGGAAGTTTCTTTGAAGAGGTACCAATTAAGATGTTACTGGCAGTAAAAATGTATTCCAAGACACTCAGTAGGGAAAACTTCAATGAGTGAGATGCAAGTAGCTCAGGATGAGAACAGAGAAACAGGCAAAGTCCTGATCCCAAAGGGGCACAGTAGGGATTTAGACTTCATTTTAACATGGGAAGCTTAAGAGAGGTTTTAAGCAGGTTAATGATGTATTCTAGTTTATTTTTAAAAGACTGCCTTTGGGGCACCTGGGTGGCTCAGTCAGTTAAGCCGTCCAACTTTGGCTCAGGTCATGATCTCACAGTTTGTGGGTTTGAGCCCTGTGTCGGGGTCTGTGCTGACAGCTAGCTCAGCCTGGAACATGCTTCAGATTCTGTATCTCCCTCTCTCTCTGACCCTCCCCTGTTCACACTATCTCTTTCTCAGAAATAAATAAAATATTAAAAAAAATTAAAAAGAGAAAAGAAGAGTCAGATGCTTAAAAAAAATAAAAGACTGCCTTTATGTGGCACATGGGTGGCTCAGTTGGTTAAGCATCTGACTCTTGGTATCAGCTCAGGTCATGATCTCATGGCTCATGGGTTTGAGCCCACAATGGACTGTGTTGATGGTGCAGAGCCTGCTTGTGATTCTCTCTGTGTGTTTCTCTCTCTCCCTCTTTGCCCCTCCCCTGCTCATGCTGTCTCTTTCTCAAAATAAATAAATAAACTTAAAAAAATAAATATAAATAAAAGACTGCTATTGTATAGACAATAGACCACAAAGAACAACCTGGATCATGGGGACTAAGAAGACGGTAGGCTAAAGTAGTAGTATTGCAAAAACAATCTGAGGAGTCATTACAAAGAATACCTAATGAACAGAATGTGAGAAAGAATCAAAGCAAGGAAGGAATCAAGGACAACTTCTAACTATTCTGGCTTGAATAACTGTGTATCCATACCATTTTCTGTTACACAGAATAATCTAAGAAGTTCAGTGTTTAACTGCAAGCAAGGTAAATGAGAGAAGTGTATAAGACATCCAAGTGGAAATGTCCAGTGCCTTGAAGATAATCATTGGTTTCTCAGAGAGGACTGTGTTAGAGACATAGATTTGGGGATTAATAGCATGCAGATGGAATTTAGAAAAAGGATACCTAATATCAAACCCTAAGAAGAAAACCCCAATACTTTCTATGTATTTTTTTTTTAAGTTTTATTTCTAACTACAATGCAAACTGAACTTGAGAGTCAGGGTGGTTCTCTATCTTTGTAACCCCCACAGTATGTAATTTTAAGTGACAAACATCCAAATACATAATGACAGAGAAACAAAGTCAAAGAAATTTTGTCTGAGGGAATCTTACGCTTTTAGCAATAATCTGAGCATCTGAAGCATGTAGGTACAACTTAACCATCAAGAAAGTATTAAAGATTTTTTTTTAAGGGAAGCATTCTAAAGATAAATAATTTTTACTTTGCTTGATAATATTTTATGTCATCACTTTGCTTTAACAATTTACATAGCATACTGATATCCTCTTGCAGAACCCTAGGCCATATATTGTCAGACTTAAGATCAACCTTTTCCAAAGGTAAGAATAAAATAAGAACTTTAATAAACAGTGAGTATCTCACAGGATTGGCTAAAGCTTTAAGTCATGACCCATCTTAAAGATCTATCCACAAGGAAAAAAGGACACGTTATTATCAATTAAAACAACCTTTACAGTGGTGTAAGTCCCCTATATCCCAGCCACTTAACTATATACTTTACAAACACGAAAGCTAAATATTTTCCTGATATTATACATGAGGAAAGTACCATGGAATAGTGATTAAGAACTTAACCAAAATGTACACCTGCAGTGATCCAAAAATAAACCCACATTTCATCTATGACAACTTTGGTTACTTCTACAATAAATCCAACTGAATACCTAAGATTAGTTTTGTAAGTTCATATTTAATATTATTAGCTGTAAAATATTTCTCTCTAAAGTTTGTTTTGAATTAAGAGTTAGAAAACAGGAGAATCCTCAGACTCAACAATAACATTTCATTGTTAGCTATGGGATCTTTTGTTACAAGGAACATTGACAATTTGGGCCCTCTTATTATATAGCAGAGATGTAAGATCCACTAAAAATACTAATAGATTTACTGGGTGCCTACTATGTGGCACTGTGCTATAGGGACTCTCAGCCTCCAAAGACATAATCCATACAATCCTCTCTAACCTTGTATATATAATGGCCATCCTTGTTTTCAAAGTTTGCCTTACTGTTTAAATGGACCATTTCTACCAATAGAATAGGATATAGAAGGACTTCTGAATGTATATCCTTTGAGAGATTTATTATTTAGCTCTAGTCATTATATTTATACACGCACATGTACACATTCATTTAATACAAAACACAGAGAAAGAAAGAAAAACATAAATCTTTTCTGTCTTACCTTTCTTTATTCTTTCCTTACCACCTACAATTTGTTCTTCTTGTGGCATCTGAGATAATTTCTGCCTAAACAACTTCTCTAGAGCTTGTGCCATAAGAACAATGTCATCTCCAGGCTAGAAAATATAGAAGATCATACACTATGGTCAACAAGTCAGACTACCTTAGAGAAGACAATGACCACAGTATTCTTAGTATTTATTTAACAGTATTTAGTGCTTCTAAATTAAGTTTAGAAAATGGTGTAGCGGCTCATATTTTAAATTCTAACAAGTCATGTTAGACTGTAACGTGTAACTTCTAAAAACAACCCAGGTAGCCTTTATGAGTAATAGGAGGTTACAGTCCAACCAACCCTAATACAGAAAGGTTTTAGAAATTAAAATTTCTACCTCACAAATAAGTGAAAACATATTCATGGCTGTGCAAAGTACATGATTTGACCTGATGTGATTGTTTTCAATTAACTATAAGTGATAAAATGACACTGAAGAGCTGTTTTTGTTTTTAAATCTTTTTTGAAAATTTATTCTGCGAGAGCATGGGCGGATGGGCGCAAGCTGAGAGGGACAAGTAGGGAGGAAAGCAAGACTTCCAAGCAGGGTCCACCCTCAGCTCTATCCCTGGGTGACCTGAGCCGAAATCAAGAGTCAGTCACTTAAATGACTGAGCCATCCAGGCGTCCTCTCCCCACCTCCTTTTTTAATCTTAACTACCTGCTTAGAAATCTTCAGTTTGCTTTACTCATTACTGATTTAAAAACAAGAAGAAAAACAAAAACAAAACTAAATCACAAAGCAAGAGCCTAAAGCAGAGAACACTGACTTTGAGTCAGGTAAGTCAGGAAAATTACTGGACTTCATTTTAAAATGTTAAATATAAAAATACACTTGGGATTGTTAAATTAAAACAAAGCTGTTAATGGCACTTTCAGAATACCATTAATTCTGATGTTTAAAAAAAAATCATATTGGCTAAAAGTCTTAAATTTAAGGTGGCACTGATAGTTTGGGAACCAAATTTCTATTACATTTCAGCATCACTAGTGAATTTGAGTAAATGGAATGCAAGCTTTAAAATTTTTAGGTATCATGTAGCAGCTTAAAAAGGATGCAGTACTCTAGAAAAAAGGAATACTGTATGGAGAAAGAGCTCAATACACAAATCCAGTTTTATGGATGAACGCAAAAGTGAAAATTAAAGTCAAAATGTCCATATACAGTATCAGACAAGCTAATGCATCAACACAAATGCAAACACTACTACTAGAAAACAGAATGTGTCTAATCTTTAAGTTAACTTGTCATGAAGTTTAGATATATATAATTTGTTTGATATACCATGAACATTTAGTTTAGATTAGTATATAATAAAGTTTATCATTTATAACCAAAATGGCAGAAGTATGGTAAAGAACACTTTGAAATGATCCTTTATTCACAGAAACCAGCTATCATTGATATTTTGGCTCAGGTTATGATCTCATGGTCTGTGAGATCAAGCCCCACGTTGAGCTCTGCACTGACAAGGCAGAGTTGGCTTAGGATTCTTTCCTTCCCTCTCAGCCCCTCTCCTGCTCATAAGCATGCTCTCTCTCTTCCCAAATAAATAAACATTTCAAAAAATAAAAAAAGAAAACATAAAGAACGATTACAGTTACTCAGGCAAAATTATGGCAGATAGATTGTGAATATTGACACGTAAAAATTATGAAATCCAGGGGCGCCTGGGTGGCTTAGTCGGTTAAGCGTCCGACTTTAGCTTAGGTCATGATCTCGCGGTTCGTGGGTTCGAGCCCCGCGTCGGGCTCTGTGCTGACTGCCAGCTCAGAGCCTGGAGCCTGTTTCAGTCTGTGACTCCCTCTCTCTCTGACCCTCCCCTGCTCACGCTGTCTCTCTCTCTCTCTCCTAGAAATAAATAAAACATTAAAAAAAAAATTAAAAAAATTATGAAATCCAGTAAAAAACAAACATTATCCATAAATATGTAAAACACCCCAAATCAAGACATGAAATCTAAAATCAGCACACTTCTTATGTATGTAAAAGCAAAAAAAATTATCAAGTATAACATAAACCTACATACCTTATTGTATAAATAACAATTTGAGAACATTGTGTTGAAGTCTTCTATACACTCTGAAGCCTTCACATAATATTTATGTTCTAAGCGCTTCTTAATTGTATTTAAATCCATTGGGATTTTGATAATGGTGTAATAATCCTATGATTTTCATGAAAAAATACTAAATGTTAGCAGTAACTACAAATTCATTACAATTATTGGTACACAAAGAAATTTAAGAAACTATATACTTGTAACTAGAAAGAACATTTGATTCCCTTTAAAAAGCTACAATCGAGAAACCCAAATTTTTGTGATGAGAAGCAAAGCTGACTGCCATGACATTTTTTTTTTCAGAGAAAAGAATAAACAACAAATAGGAATAACAAAGACAAAAAAGTAAGAGTAGAACTATCCTGGAAAATAAAAACTGAAAGGCATGTAGAAAAACGTAGAATTTATGAAGTATGACAGATCCAGAATATAATCCCAATGCCATGATTTACTATGTAACAAATTACTTAACCATTCTGTTATCAGATGGCTACAAATTCCTAACATAAGACCTAAAGTTGAATCCTATGTATGATGCCCTTAAGTCTACCAAAAAGTGTCAAGAGCAACTTCATGGAGAAGGAGACATTCATGACAACCTTGCATCAAAAGGTCAAATGACACATTCAAAAAAAAAAGTCAAGTGACA
Organism: Proteles cristata cristata; assembly: GCA_017311185.1. Classification (NCBI taxonomy): domain Eukaryota; kingdom Metazoa; phylum Chordata; class Mammalia; order Carnivora; family Hyaenidae; genus Proteles; species Proteles cristata. The sequence goes on from JAESUZ010004774.1 coordinate 475,641, forward strand.
CATTCTATAACAAGAAAGCATTTACTATAATTTACTACAGACTGTTAAAATACAAATTTAAATGCCCAGAAAAATGAGCTTTGTCATGTAAGAAAAAATACTTATTGGGAAATTCTTCAGTGGTGCAGAATAAATTAGGTCTTTATTAAATTAAATATATTTTATAATATTAAAGACTAGTCTATTTCTTTCAGATATTTATGGGATTTTTCTCTTTTATAGTTAACATAACCATAGGACACACTTACAGGCAGCTTTAGCTTCACAGCATCCACAGGTTGCTGAAATGGCCACGAAAAACTATGCTTCCATAAAGCCTTCAGGACAACTCTTTGTAGATATTGCAGTTGATTTGTCAATCGCCCATTTTTCTTAGTATTTATATATTCTGGTGGTGGAGGGTTAACAACTGCTGTTTGTCGACTTGACAGAGACATTCTTAACTGCGTCAAACACTGATATTACAATGTTGCCTACAGGTACACGTCCTTACATGTCCTTAAAACAGAAAAACAAAACGAAGTTACTTTCAAAGCACGTTTAATATAGTTTCTATAGGAACTAAAAAGTGTTAGAGTAGTATATTTTACAGCACATCATGAGTAAGACAAAAAAGCCAAATGATAAATGAATCCATTTGTACACAAATACAAACCTTTTTCTATATAAATACTAAGAGTGGTTTCATTATGTATGCCTTAGTTTTAGATGATTTACGGTATTTAAAATTTTCACTGTATTTCTTCTGCCTTTCTAAAACACAAATTGAGGTCTTAGCAGGAAAAGTCTGTTAGTTCCTGGTAAAAAAGAATTAATAGGAAATGTTTACAGTTACTCTACAATTATTAATTCAGTGAAAGAAGAAAGGCAAAATAAAGGATTTTTTTCTGGCTGATTTAAATAAGATGACTTTTTTTTTTTTTTTAAGTAGGCGCTATGCCCAATGTGGGGCTTGAACTCATGACCCTGAGGTCAAGAGTCACATGCTTTAACCGACTGAGCCAGCCAGGCACCCCTAAAGTGATTTAAGACCTCATTATTGGGGCGCATAGGTGGCTCAGTCAGTTGAGTGTACAACTTTGGCTCAGGTCATGATCTCACGGTTCATGGGTTTGAGCCCGATATTGGGCTCTGTGCTGACTGCTAGCTCAGAGCCTGGAGCCTACTTTGGATTCTGTGTCTTTCTCTCTCTGACCCTCCCCTGCTCATTCATGCTGTCTCTCTCTCTCTCTCCCTCTCTCTCTCTCTCTTTCTCTCTCTCTCTCTCTCAAAAATAAGTAAAAAACATTAAAAAAATTTTTAAACCTCATATGACATATGACACATATTAAAATGCTATTCTTTAGTGTATATTACTACATCTAAAATAAAATTTCATATTTAAGTAAGACAGTATTAATATTCCTACACAGCATTATTACTTTAAGGAAAAAGGAGCAAAGGTACTACAAAGTACATCAATGAAACAAAAAGTGTATTTAAATTGTCCATTTTTTTTATTTTTATTTTATTTTATTTTTTTTTATTAATTGTTTTTTTTTTTTTTAAAGTTTTATTTATTTCTAGGAGAGAGAGACAGCGTGAGCAGGGGAGGGTCAGAGAGAGAGGGAGTCACAGACTGAAACAGGCTCCAGGCTCTGAGCTGGCAGTCAGCACAGAGCCCGACGCGGGGCTCGAACCCACGAACCGCGGGATCATGACCTAAGCGAAAGTCGGACGCTTAACCAACTAAGCCACCCAGGCGCCCCTAAATTGTCCATTTTTTTTAGAATAGTGTTAAGTTTAGCCAGTGTTATTTGTTTGCATTAAAGCGGTATTAGTTCTCAACCACATATTAGTCACTTTTGAGTCTTCCTAAAAAAATACGATAAAATACATAACATAAAATTTACCACTTTAACCATTTTTAAGTGTACAGTTCAGTAGTATTAAGTATATTCATTCTTGAGCAACTAATCTCTAGAACCTTTTCATCTTCTAAACTGAAACTCTATACCTATTTAATAACTCCTCATTCTCTCTTCTCCCCATCCTATCTTGTTTCTATGAATTTAACTACTCTAGGTATCTAAGTGGAATCATATTATTTGTCTTAGCATAATATCCTCAAGATTAATCTCTGTTGTAGCATGTCAGAACTTCCTTCATTTTATAAGGTTTAATATTTAATTATCTGTACATAACACTCTGTATATCCATTCATTCATCCATAGATACTTGGTTAGCTTCCACTTCTTGACTGTTATGAATACTGCTATAAACATGAGTGTATAAATATCTCTTCCAGACCCTGCCTTCATTTTTTATGGATACACCCCAGAAATGCAGAAGAGAGAATTGCTGGATCATACGGTATTTTTTTTTGAGGAGACCCATACTGTTTTCCATAGCACCAGCAATATTTTACATTCCCACCATCTACAGGTTCACAATACTTTTTATTTTCTTGTTGGCTTTTCATTAGCAGCCATTATAATGGGTGTGAGGTGTGGATCATTTAAAAAATACCAGTGATGAATGCCCAGACCCCAGTCTTTGGAGATGGGGCTTGCTAATCAGTTTGCTCTTCAAACTTCCCAAGTGCTTGAGATACATAGACAGGATTAAGAACTACTGCACTACAGTGAACTAACTCGAGGTGTCATATTACTCTTCTCATGTTATACAAATATGAACTACAACTTTTTTAATGTTTTGAGAGACAGAACATAACCAGGGGAGGGGCAGAGAGGGAGGAAGACACAGAATCATAAGCAGGCTCCAGGCTGAACTGTCAACACAGGGCCTGACACGGGGCTTGAACTCATGAACCATGAGATCATGACCTGAGCTGAAGTCACTTAACTGAGCCACCCAGTTGCCCTGAGCTATAACTCTTAATGTTATTAAGAACAAAGGGGAAATTCTAGTTTTGCAACTAGAAATTCAGTTTTGCAACTAAAACTAGTTCTGTTTTGTAATTAAAGTGAACCTATGTTCGGAGTGTCCCAATCACTAGACTCTCCTCTTCTTCGCAGAGATAGCCACTAGGATAACTTTTATCCCCATAGATTAAATTGTGACTGCTTTTAACCTTTACATAAATGTAGTATTATTTGCCATGCATTACATTGTGTGTAGCCTTTCACCAATATCATGTTTCTGAGATGTATCTGTTATTTGTTCATCTTCATTGCTATATAGTATATTATGATTGAATTAGACTATAATCAATACATTCCTCTTGTGACTTTTGGGTTGCTTCCAGTGTTTGAGGCATGTTTGTTGTACATGCTATGAACATGCTTGTAGTGAATATGCACATACATTATATTGGATATAAACCCAGAAGTGAAAATGTTGGGTCATAGGTTTTGTGTGTTCAACTGTAGTAGATAGCAGTTTTCAAAAATATACCAATTTATAAGAGCATTTTTGAGAATCCCATTTATTCTATATCCTTGTCAATATTTAGTGTTATTGGGGTGCCTGGGTGGCTCAGTCGGTTAAGGCTCATTGACTCTGGTCATGAGCTCATGGTTAGTGGGTTCGAGCCTTCATGGGCTCTGCATGGACAGTGAGGAGTCTGCTTAGGTTTGTCTCCCTCTCTCTCTGGCCCTCCCCTGCTTGTTCTCAAAAAAATACAAAAAATTTTTTTCATCTAAAAATATTATCAATGTGTTTCATTCATCCATTCTGGTGAGTGTATGATGGGATCTCATTGTGATTTTAATTTGTATTTCACTGAGGATTAAGGTCATGAGAAACCTGTTTAATATGTCTATTGGCCACATGAATATCTTCTGTATCAATTGCCTGTTGAAGTGTTCTACCCATTTTTGTATTGGGTTGTCTGCTATTATTTTTAGTTCTTCATATAGTCTGAATACAAACTTTGTTATGCGTGTTCCAAGTATATTCTCCATGCTTTTCTTTCGCAACCTCTTTTTAAATCAGCATTCTTATCCCCTCCTCCCAAATGCTAATCCATCAGCTATTATTACTCTGCTTTGCCACTACCTTATTTATCTACTTGTTGACTATCTCCCAACCCCTCTCTCCTGCTTTGTCTTGATCTAAGACATTTTGAGGTCTTGTCTGACTAATGCCTAGGACAGAGCCTACAGGGGCTGAATTAAAGTGTTCAGATTCAGTTTTATTTTAGAGTAGATGTGATGTTTTTATATAAGGGGAAATAGGGAAATCAAGAATGTTTCACTTTTAAGGTGCCTAGGTGGCTCAGTCAATTAAGCACTCGTCTTTAGACCAGGTCATGATCTCACAGGCTGTGAGTTCAGGCCCTGCACACGACTGAGCTGACAGCTCAGAGCCTGGAGGCTGCTTCAGATTCTTGTCTCCCTCGCTCTCAAAAATACCATTAAATTTAAAAAAAAAAAATTTTTTTTTTAAAAAACAGAATGTTTTACTTTTAGGTCCCATTGCTCAGGAATGCCTTTTAAAAAAGATAAATTAATTAATGCTTATCAATTTAAAAAATGATTTTTCCAAACCTGTTCCCCTCATCTAAACCTCATACCCTTTTGCAAAGGATCTCAGTTTATGAGAAACCCTTTATTTAAAAAAAATTTTTTTTACATTTGTTTTTGAAAGACAGAGAGACAGAACACTAGTGGGAGAGGGGCAGAGAAAGAAAGGGAGACACAGAATCTGAAGCAGACTCCAGGCTCTGAGCTGTCAGCACAGAGCCTGATGTAGGGCTCAAACCCACAAACTGTGAGAACATGACCTGAGCCGAAGTTGGACACTTAACTGACTCAGCCACATAGATGCCCTGAAGAGAAGCCCTTTAAAAATTAATTTCCCTTGATTTCTTTTATTTCCTATTCTATTTCCCATTACTTCATAAAGGCTTCACCCCTTTTCCAAAATCCTATTATTTCATTAACCGTTCCTTTATTTCTGCTATTGTAGATTTCTTTCTAAATTAGGCTTAAGGCTTTCTTCTACTTAAAGAATATATAATAATCTTATTTCTTGATCTTCTTAAGAGTATATTTTCTATACTCTTATTTTTGAGTCTTATTTATAATTTGCAATTACAAATTAATCATTTGTAATTAATTTCTGCTGGTATTTCTGTCTGTAGATATGCTCTAGTCATCCTTAAAATTTTTCCTTAAAAACACCTTTCCACACAAAAACCTGCACACAGTTGTTTATAGCAGCTTTATTAAAACTTTGCCAAAACTTGGAAGCAACCAAGGTGTCCTGCAGTAGGAGAATGGATAAACTGGAAAACATCCAGACAATGGAAGGTTATTCAGCAACCTATCAAGAAATGACCTACCAAGACATGAAAAGACAGGGAGGAATCTTAAATGCACATTAGGCAAAAGAAGCCAATCTGAAAAGGCTACATACATAGTGTATGATTCTTATATATGAGATTCTGTAAAAGGCAAACTGTGGAGACAGCAAAAAGATCAATGGTTACCAGGAGCTGGGGAGAGGGAAGGAGAAAAAGATGGAGAACACAGGATTTTTAGGGCAGGGAAAAGACTCTGTATTAGATCATAAAAGATACATGCCATCATACATTTGCCCAAACCCTCAGAATGAATACCACTCTTAAGTGAACTCTCATGCCAACAAAGGACTTTGGGTGATAATGAGCTATCATTGTAGGCTCATCTACATATTTTGCCAAAAATATGTAACAAAACTTTAAGACTTAACTTTCATGTAACAGAAAATTAAAGGGTGAGGGCACCTAGGTAGTTCAGTGGGTTAAGCATCTGATTCTTGGTTTCGGCTCAGGTCATGATCTCTCGGTTCATGAGTTCAAGCCCCACGTCAGGCTCCACACTGACAGTGCAGAGCCTGTTTGGGATTCTCTCTCTCCCTCTCTCAAAATAAAATAAACTTAAAAAAAAATTAAAGGGCTAGAGCTGCACTGTCCAATATAGCGAACTTTAGCCACATAGAAGAATTTAAGTTCAAATTAACCAAAATTACCAAAGTCAAAAACTCATCCACATTTCAAATGCTCAATAGCCATAAGCCTACTGGCTACTGTACGGGACAATGCAGCTATAAAACACTGCCATCACTGCAGAAAAGTCCTGTGGGACAGTGCTAGAAAAAAGTGAAACAAAACCATTAAGAAAAAAAATGTAGAATATATAATATTCTGTAAGACAAAACCAAAACAAGTAAAAAAGATAAATGGCCTATTTTTATAAAAAGATTATAAAAGAAAATGTGAGAAACTGAAGACATAACTAAACTCAGTTTTATCATCCTAGGTCAAATCTTGGTTTGAGATTAACAATTAAAGACTTCTTGGGCACAACTAGGGAAAATCAGGGAATTGTTCACTTTGACAGGTGTGAGAATACATTATGACAGGTGTGAGAATAGTATGGTGATTATGAAAATAAAGTGATTAAAAAATTGATGTTAATAATATCTATCAAAATAGGTTTTAAATGATTTGGGACAAAAAAACCCATATACACAAGCAAACATGGCAAAATATTGACAATTGTTGGTAGATATACAAGTGTTCCTTGCCCATTTTTCTATATATTAGGAATTTTAAGGGGCGCCTGGGTGGCTCAGTCGGTTAAGCGTTTGACTTTGGCTCAGGTCATGATCTCACGATTTATGGGTTCAAGCCCTGCATCAGGTTCTGTGCTGGCAGCTCAGAGCCTGGAGCCTGTTTTAGATTGTGTCTCCCTCTCTCTCTGACCCTCCCCTGCTCACGCTAGGTCTCTCTGTCTCAAAAATAAAAATCTATAAAAAAAAATGTTAAGCAATAAACTTATGGCACACTGTGGCTGAAGACTGCAGATGGACCATGAATAAGACCTCTGATTTATCACTGGGCAAAAGAACAGTTAATATTTTATAATCTGATTATCTCAGGAGTATGCTCCGCTTTCTTTGGCTGGAGTGTGTGAGGTGTGTGATGTGAGGTGAATCTCTAGTCCAGCAATAGAGGACTAGGAATTGTTCCCTTTATAAAATATTCTTTATAATCACCCCAGTCTTTCTGTTCAATGTATTTTAACCTTCTGTTTCTTAAAAAAAATTAACTTTAAATGTTAATTATGTTTTAAAGACAGGAAAAGAGAGAGCACAAGTGGGGGAGGAGTGCAGAAAGAGAGAGAGAGAAAGAGAAAATCTAAAGCAGGCTCCAGGCTCTGAACTATGTCAGCACAGAGGCTGCTACAAGGTTTGAATTCAACAAACTGTGAGATCATGACCTGAGTCGAAGTCAGATGCTTAACGAACTGAGCCACTCAGGCACCCCTTATTTAAAAATTTTTTAAAGGAGTTGTGGTGTTTTATACTTGGCAAATTCCTGTTAATTGATACTAAAGCCTTTATCTTATTAATTTTAATAATTTTGTTAATTTGTTATTAGAAAATGTTCTCAATAGAAAACAGAAAGTGCCAGCATAATGGTTCAGCAACACACACCCACAAAAGATTTACACCTTATTTGATATAATGGTGGGTCCTAATCAGCTGAAAGGTGTCACTTAAACGCCAACATGATTAAAGTTTGGAGTTACAAGTATACTGGCAAATATACATAACCTGTAGCCTCTCTCATCTCTGTTAAACTTGACTGTTGTTTCCGATGTGTATGGTGAGTTGTCATTTTACTGTTGTTTCTGCTTTCAGACACTTTTTACTAGTGGAAAGACAGCATGGGAAAATGAAATCTAATCTCAATAAGAATTCAATGATATATAACAACCACCACTGACAACTGCACAAAGACAATGTACCATAAATTATGGAAAGTTCTCGTTTATTTACTTTGATGAAGATAATCACATAATGCGTATCACCTTGTCAGATCATTCTATGGTTCCATGAGCAAACTCAATGAAAATCAGATGTTTATTTTTTTATTTGAGAGAGAGAGAATGCCTGCAAGCAAGCAGGGGAGACGGACAGAGAGAGAGGGAGGGAGAAAGAATCCCAAGCAGGCCCCACATTCAGAACTGAGCCCAATGCAGAGTTTGATCCCACGACCCTGGGACCATGACCTGAGTTGAAATCAAGAGTCAGACCCTCAGCTGAGGGGCTGAGTCTCAACTGAGACTGAGCCACCCAGCTGCCCCCAAAATTAGATTTGGTTTGTCTACTCAGTAGTTCATTGTAAAATAATCTTTTGAGTTCTGGAGAAAGTCTTAAAGATGATGTACTATTTACAGAAGTCATTTAAAAATGAGTTTATTTGAAATTTAACATCCACGTGGTATGAAAGGCATACAACCAAGTTTCCTTTCCTATTCTTGTCCCTTAACCAAATAGGACCCCTCCTTACTGTTAGCAGTTTCTTGTACATCCTTTTAGAAACAGTGTTTTTTACATTTAATTCATATTAGAAATTGTCCCAGGGCAGCTCCCTCTATTTTTTTAAGTTTATTTATTGAGGGAGAAAGAGAGAGAGAGAGAAAGAGAGAGAGAGAGACAGAGGTTGAGAGGGAGAGAGAATCCCAAGCAGGTTCTGCACTATCAGTGCAGAGCCTGACATGGGGCTTGACCTGATGAACTGTGAGATTATGACCTGAGCAGAGATCGAGTCACTTTCTTAACCAAATGAGCCTCCCAAGTACCCCAGTCCCTCTATTTTTAATGGCTTTCCAGTATGAAATTATATGAATATGGATGTACAATATTATATATAATGTTGCAATCAATATCCTTATAAATATATCATTGCATACATATGTCAATACCTATTAGAGATATTTTTTTGATCTGGCCTTTGGATATACTTCTATTAAGATTTTTAGGACACTTTGAAATATTGCTATATGTTTAATTGCCATTGAGAGATTATTCTAATTTATATCTCTACCAACAACATACAAGAATAAAAATTTAAACTTCTAAACAACAAGTCTTTGAAGTAGTTGTGAATATTCCAGTCATTCCTGACAAACACTTATAAACCAAATCAAAGGTTTCCTGAAATGCACACATGAGCTAAAACATGTTTCCAAAATGTTACAAGAAATATACAAGTTCACCTCTAATTTAATGTAGACACAGACATATCAGGAAAAGTCTGATCTCTTTAGCAAAGGTTTCACCCTTCCAAAAACATAAAAACCACTCAGCTGCTTGAGTTTGCAAGAAAAAAATATTTACATAATTCTTCAATTATTACTGCCCTCAGTGGTGCAAGTATTAAATTGTGTTGCCTTATATGCTTACTGAAGTCTCAAGGAATTGAGCTGATTAAAAGACAAAAATAATATAAATTAATATATCTGTGCCTAGAAGACTTAATTTTAGAAAGAATTGAAATTTTGAGGTTTTGAGTAAAGATTGTTTAAAAACCTCCTCTATCATTTCGATAAATGGCAGAGAATAAATTATTCTGCTGTGTGGTGGCACTTCTGGTTGAACTTCCGAGCAGATCTTACACATGCAGAAAAGCAGCACAGCAAAGAACTTGAGTTTGGATTCTGAATACCAAGTGGTTCCAGGGCTCAGAAAAGTCAAAGGCAATCCAACGGGTGTGAGTTCAAGTACGGATTCCAAATCCTGCATCATCAAATGAGTAGTCTCCAATTCAAGGGAGAAAATGGTTTCTTCAGAATAAAATCAGGCTTCACTTAAAGCCAAACAGATGATTTCTAGAAAATGTATATTCTTCACAATGATTCAATCTTCTCTTCTACTCCTCCCTTCAGTCTAGAAATGGGACACCCTCACTGTCTAAGAACTGTTCCCAGGTACTCTACATGAGATAACAAAAGTCCTTGATCTATCTTGCCTATATCATCAGCATTTCTATACTAGCTTACCCTCCATGTACACTTTAAGTCTCCTTAAAAATTCTTCTCTTGATCTTATTGTCTCCTTGAAGCCTCAGTCTTCTCTCTTCTGTACCTCACACCGGAGCATCCTAAGAAATGACATTGTCTTTACTCCCCACCTCAATTTTGTCCCTGCCATGCCTCTAAAATTCCTCCTACACTAAGGCTAATTAATACTTACCATACTTAGTTGTTAAATAGATTCTTTTTGAGTCATATCTTACTTGACCTCTCAGCAACATCTATCACTAGACTATCGTGACTCTTGAAATTCTTCTCTGGTTTCCAGGATACCACAATTTTTTTCCAGATTCTATTTGTTCACTTATTACATACTTTTAAAGCACCTACAATGGTGCCAAGCATTGAACTAGGAACTGAGGATACAGTCTCTTTAAAGAGACTTAATAGGTAATTACAACAGGATACATATAATTACTGCTTTGATAGAGGTAAGAGCTGAGTGATAAGGGAATAGAGTCAGATTGGAAATCCAGAGGATGTTACCTCCTTCATAATCTCATTTTCTGCTAACCCATTAACATCCTCCAGGGTTCTTCCCTTGCTTTTTTTTTTTTTTTAACTCCATCTACACACTCCCTGACACTTGGATATAAATTTACATATTCTGAATACTTAGGGTGTTCCTATATTCCAACCCCCAAACTGCTTTTTTTGTTCAGTCCCTTGTTACTCCTACCTGAATTGATACAAAAGTGAGGTTTTGAGTTTTCTTCAGTAATTTACAGCCACACTGTTCATTCAACCCACTGCTGTTCCTGATATACACATATATAAACCCCTTGCCTATCTCATTAGACTTCTATGTTGCTACTATCTCAATCCCCAACCTGTGTCAGTCACACTAAAAAATGTGCAGTTCATGTCCCACCACACTTTGTGCTCAACACCTGTCCATGGCTTTGAAAAATTTCTTCTGCTTACCAGAGCTCCTCTCCCCCATCACATTTTAGGCTAACTTCTATTTGTCTTTCAAGATACAGCTCAGTTATCACTTCTACCCAGATACCTCCCTCATCCCCTTCTACCCACTCAAGTCCTTCCCACGGGCCCAAAAGCACCACACAGATTACCCAAAATGAACAATAATATACCAGCAACAACTAAAGCTTCGTACTGTCTCCTGCATTCCCAAAACTACAGTATATCCAGCGACCCACCAAATCAATCCTAGGCCTAAGAGAAGCACAGAAACCAGGAATGTTTTTCAAGAGTTGGGGGAAGGCGGTTGTGTAACCTGAATGTCACACCCTCGCCCTAATCTCCTTCTTCCCACCCCTTCTTTACAAAAAAAAAAAAAAAAAATGCCAAAACGTTTTTAAGAGTCAAGTCCCCAGTTTTTAAAAGGGTCCCCTGGGGCAACAAGCTTGAAGTTGGTAAGCCAAAGGAAAGCAACTGGCAGCTCACCTGGGCAGCAAGGCACGCAACGGGATGGCCTCGCCAACTGCCTCGCCGGTCGCACAGTGTTGATGGGGGAGGGGAGAAGAGCAAACAACGGTTGCTTCCCACTCAGGATCCCGCCGAGGGCCCAGATCCCAAAGCGGAGCGCCACGTAGAGGCTCTGCCACCTTTGGTGAAAAAAAGACCTTATCTGATCGTTCCCTCCAGCTTATATCAGATGAAGCGGTGTGAGGTAGGAGTTCTTGGCCGGCCGTCACCACCAGCTCTCGCCCTACTGGCAGCCGCCACGAGCCGGCACTGACAGGCGCCTTTATCCGAGGCCGGCTGCAGGCGGCCCACCCATTGGTCTGAGCGCGTCACGTGGTCATGCCTGGAGCGGGGCGGGGCGTAGGGTGAAGTCTCTGCTCAGTGGCCAGGGCTTTCAGCCGAGGTTTAAGGTCTTGCCTCCGGGGAGTGCACGTTTGTTGAGCCTTTACGGAATGCCAGGTACAGGGCAGAGAGCTGCGGGTTTAGGAGTACGAGTGCCACCCAAGAGTTTATCCTTAAAACAATTCACTGAATTAGCACGATGTTGTTTGGTGGGGGGGAGGTGCGGGGCGTCGTGAGTTTGGGCTTGTGTTGTTTCCGTCGTTTTCATACTTTTCTCCAGTCCTCCCCGCAGTTCCCATCTCCTGCACGTAGTGAATGCTCGGTATTATAATAGCCGCTGAAGTGGGAGCCCACATGAGCTCGTTGGTTTTAAAATGGCACTAAAGAGCATTTTCACAGCAGCTACGTGAAGAGAGTGACCTAGAATTTTGAGAGTCTTGGAGACTACCTCCATTTTACTTGTGGACGTGTATTAAAAGAATGTATTTGGGGGGCACCTGGGTGGCTCAGTCGGATAAGCATCCGACTTCAGCTCAGGTCATGATCTCACAGTTTGTGGGTTCGAGCCCCGCATTAGGCTCTGTGCTGACAGCCAGCTCAGAGCCTGGAGCCTGTTTCAGATTCTGTGTCTCCCTCTCTCTCTGACCCTCCCATGCTTGCTCATGCACTCTCTCTCTGTCTCTCAGAAATTAAAAAAAAAAAAAAAAAAAAAAAAGAATGTATTTGGCACCGAAGTGCCATTTGGATCCAATCACAAACAATTTCTAAATTCTTAATCATTCCCAGACGGATAAGTGGTAGCAAGGATAGATGGGGGAGGGGAAGATAAAAACAGCTGATGAGCTGCTCGATAAACCCGATAAACCCGTCAAGAACCAATCTCTAGTTTCTTAAAGTGCAAATCTGGGTGTCATCAACAGCTTGGCATATCTTAGTTCTGTCCTGTGAGAGTAAAGGTCCTCAGGACAATGTGTTCACAAAAAAAAAACAACACAATGCTAGAGGTCACATAATTAAGTGGAGCTAAAGGAACTTTTACTTTGGAAAGGCTCTTCTTAACTTAAAATAGTGAAAATGGCTTACTTTAGTCAGAGAAAGGACTAGAAGGCCTTTACTTCCAGGTAACTGAATAACCAAGGATTATATGGAAGAGTCAATACCATAGTGTATAGTTTGCTTAGATTTGATGTTTGTGTTCTTGTTTTTGTTGTTTAAGATCTTATTAGGTAGGAAAAAGATAGGAACTAGGGTGTGATCTAGGTATAGACCTAGGGTGTGACCCTTACACTGGCAGAGGCCTAAAGGAAGACAAAGGAGATAAAAGCCAGGAATGACTCCGTGCAAATCTTGTTCACCTGTCAGTATTTTAGCTCTCCTCCTGAGAACCAGTAAGGGAGAAGTGCATACCCCAGTGATCTTTTAAAAAGCTAAATCTCATCTTGTTAACACCCTTAAAACCTTTCAGTTACTTTCCATTATTTAAAGATAAATATCAAAACCCTTAGATGAGCTATGGGGGGGGGAGGTAATGGGTGGGGCACCTGGGTGGTTCAGTGGGTTAAGCATGCAGACTCTTGATTTCACCTCGAGTCATGATCTTACTGGCTCAGGTCATGATCCCAAGTTTGAGCCCCTGCAATGGGCTGTGACCTGATGGCCACAGATGGTTAGGAATCTTTCTGTCTTTCCCTCTCTCTCTCTGACCCCTGTCCCACCCCACGAATATGCACTCTCTCTCTCTCAAAATAAATAAACTTAAAAAAAAAAGCTACAAAGTCCTACTTGAATTCTCTATCTTCAGCTCCATCCACCCCACCAATAGTACCCATCTCCAGCCACACTGACCTTTTAGCTCTTCCCAGTACCCTGTTATCCTCCCCTCCCTTCCTTTACCTCCCTCCCCTCAAGGCTTCTATAATGGGTTCTTCTCTCTACTCCCATTCTATGCTCAGGTCTCAGCTCAGTCATTTCCTCAAGGAGGCCTCCACTAAATTGGTCTTCCTATAATACACTCTTATTACAACCATATTACACAGCACCTATTACAGTTGTAATTATATAGCCAGGCACATTGTTACTGTCTATTTTGCCCAGAACACAGTAAGCACCATGAATGCAAAGTATCAAAAGTCAGAATGTAGTATCATTAAGTACATTATCCTTTGATCCTGCCAGCTTTTAAGGACTGTGGCAAATCAGATTTGAATCAAGGGTGTGGGTAGGTAGTGAGCCGGAGAATGACAAAAACAGATTTGAGTTTTTTAAAGAAACTTAAAATGGTTGTAAAATGGAGAATATCGAGAGTGGGTTTATTTGGGAGGTAGACTCCCAACGATTTGCTGTTAGACTGGATGTAAAGAGGATATGGTGTTTCTGGCTTGAGCATTTGGAGTAAGGCACCATTTACTAGACAGGAAATTGGAGGAGGGGAGCAGGTTGCCGGGAGGAGGAAGATAATGAGTTCACTTTTGAACATAATGAATATAGGGTGCCTGTTAAATATCTGGATAGAGATTTTGAATGGGGAGTTTATTATACAGCTCAAAATTCAGTCTAAGCTGAAGATGGGAGAGAAGAGCAGGAAAGAAGTTAGAAGAGTAAAATAGTTTTGAAATAGTTTTTATGGAGAAAAATCTTGAGTGGGAAATGTCTTAGCAAGACATATTTGAGACAGGTGATTGTACATGGAGAAGAAACTTCCTTTTCCCCAGTATTGAGGTTTGCCGGAGGATGTGTGACAGAGGGAAAAGTTGCTTCGAAGTTATTGGGGACAAAAAGTGGCTGAAGACAAGTACAGTATAGTAAGACTAGGATATCATAAAGCTATTCTGTGACATATAAAATAGTTGTAATTATGTTTTTTTAGAAAAACATCAAAAAGTTCCATTTTAGTTTAAATCAATATATCACATGAATATAGATGAAAGACATTATCAACTTTCCATCTTCCATTCTAGCATCGAATTCAACAAGAGGAAGCCCATCTTTCTGGTCTATGGATTCACAAGTATCCCCAGATAAATGAGAGAATTTAAATTTACACGGTGTCTAGGTGGCTCAGTGGGTTAAGGGTCTGACTCTTGATTTTCTGGCTCAGGTCTGAGTCAGGTTCTGTGCTGGGTGTGGAGCCTGCTTGGGATTCTCTCTCCCTCTCTCTCTGCCCCTCCCCCGCTCTCTTTCTGTCTCTCAAAATAAATAAACAAAAAAAGAATTTAAATTTATAAATGATTTTGTATAAGAATTTGGAGGTAATTTAATACATAAAGTATAGAGGATAATTTATTACCAAAAATAAAAATATGTTAACTCTGTGTTGCTAAATCCAAAAGTCAGCTCCTGCTAGTTCCTTCTTCTCAGTGTTGGAATTATCCAATGCTCGGTCCTTAGGTCTTCTCCCTACTTAAACACCTGTAAGAAGACCACATCCAGTCTCCAGGCTTAACTGTCCTTGGCTCCCAAATTTACGTATCTGTCTTGAACCCTTTTCCTGAACTCTAGATTCATAAATCCAACTGCTTACTGCATATCTCCATGTGGAAAGTCTAATGAACATCTTAAACTTGGTATTTATGTCCAGACCTGAGTTCTTGATGTCCCCTTTCAAACTATTCTGCCCACAGTCTTCCACATCTCAGTATTTGGCAGCTCCAGTCTTATAGTTACTTTGGCTAAACATTCAGTCATCCCCTGTTTCGCATCTTATAGCCAATCAAGTTTAAAAGGGTTTGATTCATCAGCAAATCTTTCTGGCTACATTTTCACAACCTATCCAGAATCTGACCTAGTCCAAGTCCATATAATGTTTCATCTAGTTTATTGAAACAGACTGATCTCCAATGCTTCTGCTTCTCACTTTGGCCTCCTTCAGTCTGGCCTCAACATGGCAATAGAATGATCTTGGTAATCAATTCATGTCATTGCACTCCTCAGAACTTTTCAATGGCTACCTATGTCCCACATAGTGGAAAAGTCCTGCGGTGATCCTCAAGACTCTACATCATCTGCCCATTAATTGACAAAGCATGAAAAAATGTTTTGGATCAAATAACACATACTCTTACCTCAAGGGGAGGTATGACTTACAGTACCAGTCTTGCTTCTTCCCTATTCAATTTCATAGTTCAATGCCTTAGATATCAATATTTTTATTAGCAGCCTTTCCATTATTTTTTAAAAAATTTTTTTATTAAAAAAATTTTTTAATGTTTAATTTTGAGACAGAGAGAGACAGAGTGTGAGCAGGGGATGGGCAGAGAGAAAGAGGGAAACACAGAATCCCAAGCTGACTCCAAACTCTGAGCTGTCAGCACAGAGCCCAACACAGGGCTCGAACTCACAAACTGCAAGATCATGACTTGAGCCAAAGTTGGATGCTCAACTGACTGAGACACCCCATCCATAAAATGAAATGTTTTTAAATGGTTTTAACAATAAAATGTGTAATTAGATATGATTTATTTGGTATAAGCTTATTTCCTTTATCAAAATTATTTTGGAAATAGTATTAAATATAATTGAATATATATTCCTCATATATTTGGATGTGAACGAACATGTGTAGCAAACAGTGAATTATCTTAATCATTTCAAACAAAAATCAAATAATTTTGGAGAAGTGGGCAGTAATCATGAGCCTCATCTTCAGAAAAGAAGCCATTAATTTTATATAGTACTACCACAAAATTTGAGTTTAGTTAATCAGCTTAGGAAGACTTATTTGTAAGATTTGTTCCGATTAACCCTGTAAATCAAGATTTTGTAAATAATAAAATAACACTAGAAAATACTAAAAGTTAATTTTGCATCTGAAGTGATGAAACTATATGACAAAGAATTTCTATCAGCATAAAAAAATATAAATCAGATATAGTAGGAAGTTAGAGAATCTGTGAAAGGGCTATCACCTAATCTGGAAGCCCTCAAATTCCCAGCCATCAAGAGTAAGAAGGATACCTCTCTATTTGGCCATGATTGCACTTTCAGGCTCTTTATGAGAAGAAGACCCATTACGAAGGAGTGTCCATTTGTCCAAGTCTAGATTCCTAAAGGGCTAAAGAGGGATGTTGGTGAGCCACACATTCCAAAATAAAAATGGAGGCTCAAATTTCCATGGGGCTTCTGATTTTCATCCCAGGACAGAATTAGGAACTTAAGGACCTCCAACAATCCTTGACCTCCACTGGAATCAGTAACCCATTAACCGTGTCACCTTTTTGCTACTTTTTGCTACCTACTGTCCCCTATTCCCTTCTTAGCCAGCTTTCATATTACAGCCAATCATGATAATCCCTTCTTGCAATCACTCTCCACTACCTCCTCTTCCTTCTTATTTCATAGTTGGCAAGATTACAACCTTTATTAAACCTTAAATTTAATTCTTATTAGGTCTACATCTGCTCTTTGCCTTATAGTTTAGTGTGACTGAAGGAAAAGTCACAATAGTGCTTGTCAGGTTGTCTTTTAAATAAAAGAGCAACCACCACTGTCATCCCCACATTCATGAACCATTTTCCATGCTATAGTTTTCTTCATAGCACATATAGCCATCTGATAAATTGTAGAATTATTTATTTAATATATCTCTCTCTCCCTAGAATGGAAACTCAGAAAAGAAATTTTTGTCTATTGGGATACCTGGGTAGCTCAGTTGATTAAGCGTCCAACTCCAGCTCAGGTCATGGTCTCAAGGTTCCTGAGTTAGAGCCCCACTTCCAGCTCTCTGCTGTCAGTACAGAGCCAGCGTCAAATCCTCTGTCCCTGTGTCTCTCTGCCCCTCCCCCGCTCGTGCGCTTTTTTTTCTCTCTCTCAAAAATAAATATTAGAAGAAACTATGGTCTATTTTGTTCACTGCCTTATTCTCAGTACCTATTAGAGTATCTGACACATTACAAGTATTCAATTAATAGTGGTCTAATAATGAACAAGTGATTTATGCCTAAAGACCCACTCTTCACCAAAAGGGACAAATACGTAAAGGGATATATATTTCTCAGTTGAGAAATCCACTGTCCAAAGTGAAAAGTAAATGGCGGTGCCCTGACTTATGCTTGAGAACAGGTCTGAAGTTCCCTGACACGCCACTGTATTGACTGGGACAGGGCAGGGGGACTATCTTGTATTGGAGTGGATTAGGAAGTTCCTAAGTATTTGCTGGTCTTGCCCAGCAGTTTTAACAGGCTACCAGCTTTCAAATATCTTTGAAATTATAAAAACTATATGAATCTAAATCCCTACCAATTGGCTGGAAATTGGCATGTACATTTTCTGTTATACTGAAAAAGCAAAGAGACCACAGGAAAAATTTACATGTGTAAGAATGACCTGGTCTTTTGTCTGCTTTCAACACTTATAACCCATATTAGGAGACTGAAGAAGATCCCCTTAGTGATCCTGTGGGTCTTTCTCATATCCGAATTCTTTGATCAGAACTAAAGTGGTTCAAAAGGGTGAAATTCCCCTCTGACAGAATCAGACAAAGAGCCGTTAGTAAAATGAGAGCACTTCCAACAAATTCAAAGGAAAACAGACCATTTTGTCAAGGTTCTTTTGTTGTCTATTCATTGCTTATTCATTGTTTCTTAGCCTTTTTTTTTAATGTTTATTTATTTATTTATTTTTTCAAATAGTTTATTGTCAAATTAGTTTCCACGTAACACCCAGTGCTCATCCCCACAAGTGTCCTCCTCCATGCCCATCTCCCCTACCCCCCACATCCATCAGTCCTCAGTTTTTGTCAGCATTCAAGAGTCTCTCATGGTTTGCCTCTCTCCCTTTCCCCCACCATTTCTGCCTTTCTTCTCCCCCTTGTTCCTCAGTTAAGTTCCTCCTAATCCTCCTATACGTGCAAACATATGGTATTTGTCCTTCTCTGCCTGGCTTATTTCGCTCAGCATAACACCCTCAAGGTCCATCCATGTTGCTACACATGGTCAGATTTCATTGTTTCTCATTGCCATGCAGTATTCCATTGTATAGATAAACCACATCTTCTTGATCCATTCGTCTGTTGATGGACACTTAGGCTCTTTCCATGTTTTCACTATTGTTGAGAGTGCTGCTATGAACATTGGGGTACATGTGCTTCTTAGGAGCCTTTTATGTTAAGTTTAGTGAATTCTGATCCCTCATCCTGACCTAACACATTCTAGAGATTCGTTTCTATTGGAGAATTGCACATTGTAACTCAGCCACTTCCTAAATTGTTATTGGCACATAGGTTATTCTTACAATGTACACAAAGGCTCGTCAGAAACAAATAAGCAACAGAAGGATTTTATTTTGACAAATCAGAGCACAGACCATGAAAGGGGAGGAAATTCTTATTCACTCATTTTGGTTTATTTTCCTTTGAATTTCTTTTACTGTACTTTGAGAGATGACTATTGATATGTAGGTAAAAGTTTACATGTTATTAGTGGTAAAAAAAAAAAAAAGGATTTTTGACTGTGTTTAAAATGGTAAAATTATTTGATAAAAAATTTTATATAGCTGTATCTATAACTTATATGTATTCACCTAGAAATGCTGAGATTTGAAGTCAGAATTAATAATGCCTATATATTTTTTTAAGATTTTTTGTTTGTAAGTAATCTCTATACTTAATATGGGGCTTAAACTCAAAACCCTGAGATTGAGAGTCACATGCTCTACTGACTGAGCCAGCCAGGCACCCCAATACTGCTTATATTTAAGAATGTTTTTAAGTATAGTTGACACACTATGCCACATTAGTTTCAGGTGTACAACATAAGCATCCACTTCATCTCTGTACCATGTGCTGGGCTCACCACAAGTGACACCATCTGTCATCATACAACACTGTTACATAATCAATGCTTATACTTCTTGACCCTAAGTTCTACCAGAAGGTGAAGGAATTCAAATTATAAGTAGTGAGATATTGTGTTATAACCTATGATCCCTTAGTCTAATAGAATAAATAAATTGTCTCTCAAAAGTACAATAAGGTAATATAATTTCAGAGAGATAATTAATGCTACTTATTTTTAAAATGTACATACCTTTCACTCTATTTTAATCAATGTTGTTACTGTCTCTTTTATAAGCAAAAGTATCCAATGCAGTAATTGTTGAAAATGAACAGTTCTGTTGTTTTTTTCACTATCATCTATTTAACAAATACTTGAGTATAGAATCTAATTGATGTACACTTTTTATGCTTTTGAATGGCATTCAAGGAACTTATAAAGTTCAATTTTTTAAAAATCTTAGAATCCCAGTTGAGAAGTTTCAGCTGTAGAGTTCTGGATTGTGTCCCTGGGCTGTGCTCACACCAGTGTCCTAAGTATGTAAGGAACCTCTAAGCAGGCCCCGCCGGGCACTCTGCACAAATAAATGAGGTCAGAGGCATGAAGGACTCTGGGCTTGGAAGCAGTTGGAACAGGGTTTTATAACCCTTTCCCAATATTAGATCCTTTTTAGGCTAAGGATCAGGGAAAGGGAAAGCGGAAATGAGGTCATCCAGCTGGGAAGATAAAAGAGAGAAGGGCAAGGGACCAGAGTTACAATAGGAAAAAGCAGGTCAACAAGCTCAGGCGAAGGGGAAGGAAGAGGGATGTGATCAGAGAAAGAAAACTCTCTTTGAGGGCCTGGAGGTCATGCAGTTCTGAGTGAGGGCCAGGTCCAAGAGGGATGGATGAAAAGCAGTAGAAATGAAAAGTCTCTGGAGTTTAGGGGTTTGAGAAACAGGCAAGAGTGTCCTGGAAGGAAGAGCCATCTCTGCTCTGCTCTTTCTGGCTCTGTTCTCTCATTTCCTTGTATTCGTGTCTTCTTTATCTCTAGTTTCTTCCTTTGGTTCACTAAGTAGACAAAAACACAAATAACCAAATAACGTAGTTGATGGCATAGAGTCTAGGTTTTTCATTAATACTGATTTTACTTAACATGGAATGTATGTTGAAATGCTGCAAATCAATGGATTAAAGTGTGGGAAGAACTCACTGGTGAGTGACTTGAAATGCTTCACAAACAACAGCAATAAAAAACAGAATCACAATGTCATGAAATTATTTTGTGTTTGATTCTCTTTTACTGCTTATTAAACCCAGGAGAATAGATCAGTTTGGTGCTGGTTTGTCTTGAATACAGGGCTCAAGAAATAGCATTTAAGGGCTACCCTGGGGATTCTGACGTACACGTCCATAAATAACATTTGGGAACATGCTGGCATAGACCAATCCAGTTTGTGTGTGTGTTTGATCAAGTATCCCATTAGTAAAAAATTTTAGCATACACCCACAATATTTAATGTAATAAGTGATATAGTGAGAGCAATACATTTGTACATATTTGTTACTTTTTAAATTGTTTTAGATTTTTTTTGCTTTTTTCTTTTTCCTTTTTTATTAAAGTATATTTAACATACAATGTTACATTAGTTTCATATGTACAACATAGTGATTTGACAGCCCTATGTGTTATGCTATACTCATCATGAGTTTAGCTACAACCTGTCACTGTACAACATTATCATAATAGCATTGACTGTATTCCCTATGCTGTCTCTTTAACCCCTATGACTTATTCATTCCATAACTGGAAGCCTGTACCTCCACTCTTCTTCACCCCTTTTTGCCTATCCCCCCACCTCTCTACCCTCAGGTCACCATGAGTTCTCTGTATTTATGGATCTGTTCCTCCTTTTTTGTTTGTTTGGTTTGTTATTCAGATTCCACATGTAAATGAAATCATATGGTATTTGTCTTTCTCAGTCTGACTTATTTCACTTAGCATAATACCCTCTAGGCCATCTATGTTACAAATGTCTGCCTAATATTCCTCTCTCTCTCTCTCTCTCTCTCTCTCTCTCTGTGTGTGTGTGAGAGAGAGAGAGAGAGAGACATCTTCCTGATCCATTTGTTTACCAGTGGGCACTTAGGTTCCATAGCTTGGCTATTGTAAATAATGCTGCAGTAAACAGAGGGATGCATATATCTTTTCAGATTAGTGTTTTCATTTTCTTTGGGTGAGATATCTAGTAGTGTGGGGGGCGGGGTGCCTGGGTGGCTCAATCAGTTGAGCATCTGACTTTGTTTCCGGCTCAGGTCATGATCCCAGGGTCATGGGATAGACTCCACACTGAGCATAGAGCCTGCTTAAGATTCTCTCTCTCTCTCCCTCTGCTCCTTTCCCACTCGTGCTCTTACCCTAAAATAAATTTTTTTAAAAACTCAAGAACCCTATAGTGAAATTACTGTATCATATGATATTTCTGTTTTTAATTTTTTGAGGAATCACCTTACTGTTTTCCACAGTGACTACATTCCCACTGACAGTGCACATAGTTATTTTTTTCTCTAGGTCCTTATTAATACTTGTTATTTCTTGTCTTTTGGACACTAACAATTCTGACAGGTGTGAGTGAAATCTCATTGTGGTTTTGATTTGCATTTCCCTGATGATTAGTGATGTTGAGCATCTTTTCATATGTCTGTTGGCCATCTGTATGTCCTCTTTGGAAAAATGTCTATTTGGATCCTCCACGCATTTTTAATGCGATTATTTGGGGTTCTTTTTGTTGAATTGCATATGTCTATATATATTTTGAGTCTTAATCCTTCGCCACATATATCATTTGCAAATATTTTCTCCCATTTAGGTTACCTTTTTGTTTTGTTGATGGCTTTCTTTGATGTGCAAAAGTTTTTTATTTGGGTATATTCCCCGGAACTTATTTGTGCTTTTGTTTCCCTTTCCTGAGGAGACATTATCTAGAAAAATGTTGCAAAGGCACTGTCAAAGAGATTACTGCCTTTTTTTTCTTACATGAGTTTTATGGTTTCAGGTACCAGGTTTAAAGATATAGTTCAGCTTATTTTGGTACTGGTTTTAATGACAATTCTATCTGATAAAAATATCTCACCAAGATACAAAGATTCAAATGGAAATACCCTGGGGCGCCTGGGTGGCTTAGTCGGTTAAGCATCCGACTTTCGCTTAGGTCATGATCTCGCGGTTCGTGGGTTCGATCCCCATGTTGGGCTGTGCTGACTGCCAGCTCAGAGCCTGGAGCCTGTTCAGAGTCTGTATCTCCCTCTCTCTCTGACCCTCCCCTGCTCACGCTGTCTCTCTCTCCTAGAAATAAATTAAAAAAAAAATATTCAAATGGAAATACCCTGTTGCCCGTACTTACTAAGTCTTTTTTTTTTTTTTTTTTTTTAAAGAGAGAAAGAGGGTGCAAGTGAGCGAGAGGCAGAAAGAGAGAGAATCCCAGGAGGGGCAGAGAGAGAAAGAAACAGGACTCACCTCTAGCGGGGCTCAAGCTCACCCACTATGGCACTTGAACTCATGAACTATGAAATCATGACCTGAGCCAAAGTCAGACATTTAACTGAGTCACCCAGGGGCCCCTCCTCCCCATGCATTCTTAAAAAGCAGATATTTTCTTCTTCGTTCTAGAACTACTTGTAATATCTAATTGATTGCCACGTTGTTTTTACCTGGAAAACTCATAATATGTCAATTTTGTCACTTTTTTTTTTAGCTCCTGTTTATTATTATTTTCACTATGTGTTTTATTGGCAGGAACCTTTTAAAGTCAAACTAGATACTGTGTGATTTTTCTAACATCAACAACCAGTTCTCCAATAACAATAGGATTTCTAGTAATTTACTTTGATTCTGACACTCCCAGGAGTTACCACAAACCCAGCAGGCTCAGTCCCCTAAGACTGCCCATACTTCACACGCAATTCACAAATGGGGTCCCCAGGCCACTCACACTTCTGCCCGTTGGGTTCCCATGACCCCTCCTTAGGTGCATAATTTGCTAGAATGTCTCACAAAACTCAGGAAAAAATACTTTTCTTACATTCAGAGGTTTATTATAAAGGATACAACTCAGGAACAGCCAAATGGAAGACATGGACAGAATGAGATAAGGGATGGAGGTGAGGGGAGCCCTCTCCTTGGCAGCCAACCTGCAGACACTTCAGTGTGTGTTGACCAGCAGGGAAGTTCTCTGTACCTTCTTGTTGAAGAGTTTTTGTGGAATTTAATCTCTAGTCCCTCTGTCCCTACGTGGAGGTTGGGGATGGGGCTGCAAGTACCAACCTTCTAATCAATGTTTGGGCTTTCTAGTGACCAGCTCACATTTGGAAGCAATCTAGGGGCCTCACCCAGAGCCACCTTGTTAGAATAAACTCAGGTGTGGTCACAAGGGATTTGTTGTGAATAACAAAAGGCACTCCCTTGTTTCTATCTGGAGATTCCAAGGGCTTTAGGAGCTCTGTGCCAGGATTGGGGAACAAAACTAAATACTATATATTTTCTTATACCACATAATATTCTCTGTGGCTCTTAAGCAGGACCATGAAAATTGCAACTAGAGTGTGCTTAAAATGAACAATTTTATTCCTATTAATACTCACTATTGAGTAAAGTTTCCACTATTAACTCCCACTTACACTCACAATATCTCACTGTATCAGAGTTTCCAACTCTGGATAAAAAAAACAGAATTTAAGCAGGAAAAGGGCCAGGTATTAGGGAGATCAAAAGATTGTTGAGAAGTCTAGAGAAACAAACTCAAAGCTAAACTTCAGGAATATTCCACACCTGCTGTGAAACTAGCCTGAAATGAAAACTGCTGCTCTCAATTGTCCCACTAAACTTTACTCAAGTTCCTCCTGCCATTTTTCACAGTGACCTTTCTGCATCAGGAACTTGACCTTGCAATCCTCACAAGCCCCCCAGCCCACAGTGGATGCCTCTGCCATCAACTGTGTCATCAAGGATAGACATTCCCTTCAGGGCCCAATTTCCTTTCTTGCTTACTCCTGAATCAAGGAATCAAAGTCTGATGGTATCACTAATTGGCTGAGCCACTGCACCTGCTATATACTCAAGTGAGGCAAATGGTCTCATAATGTGAGAATTTCTTTTTCTTTCTCTCTTTCTCTTTCTTTCTTTCTTTCTTTCTTTCTTTCTTTCTTTCTTTCTTTCTTTCTTTCTTTCTTTCTTTCTTTCTTTCTTTCTTTCTTTCTTTCTTCTTCCTTTCTTTCTTTCTCGCTCCCTTCCTCCCTCCCTTCCTTCCCTTCTCTCTCTCCTCCTTCTTTCTTTTTTCTTCTTTCTTTCTTGTCAAATTGATTTATATACAACACATATTACTCATCCCAAGTTCACTCCTCAATGCCCATCACCCATTTTCCCTCTCCCCCACCCATTCACCCTTAGTTTGTTCTCTGTATTTAAGAGTGGTTTGCCTCCCTTTCTGTTTGTAACTATTTTTTCCCCTCCCGTCCCACCTGGTCTTGTGTTCAGTTTCTCAAAATCCACATATGAGTGAAAACATATGATATCTGTTCTTCTCTGACTGACTTATTTCACTCAACATAATACTTACAAGTTCCATCCACACTGTTGCAACTGGCGTGATTTCATTCTTTCTTATTGCCAAGTAGCATTCCATTGAATATATAAACCACATCTTTATCCATTCATCAGTTGATGGACATTTCCGCTCTTTCCGTAATTGGCTCTTGTTGAAAGCGCTGCTATAAACATTGGGGTATACATGTCCCCTATGCATCAGCACTCCTGTATTCCTTGGGTAAATTCCTAGTAGTGCTATTGCTGAGTCACAGGGTAGCTTTATTTTTAATTTTTTGAGGAACCTCCGCACTGTTTTCCAGAGTGACTGTACCAGTTTGCATCCCAATGTGGGAATTTCTACCCATATTGAAAGGCTAATAAAAAAAAAAAATTCTGGGTATCCATGAATATAACAAATGTCTACCTACATTCCTTAGTCTAGGTACCTGTGTCATTGTGTATATTGAATATTACTATAGTTTACTTACTTTCTTCTTTTTTTGACTAAAAAGCAGATATGGAGCAGGGGACAGAAGCCCTGTAGCTTCACCACCGAGGATGCTCTTCAGGCATGTGGCATGTCTTTGCTGGGGCTCTGGGCTCCTCTGGCACCTTTGAGCCCCAACTGCCACAGCAGATGGCTGCATGGGATTGAGGCCAGAGTGAACTGTCTGAATAAAGAAGATACTTGTTGGTGCTAAAAGCTCTTGTTGAGATTTTGAGAGGCCATGGCAATGCAGCAGAATCTCTTACTGAATAATCCGTGGGTCTAAACAAGTGAATAGAGGAGATGAACTAGTATTAAGAAGTCTGAGAACTTCATAAAGTTGAAGACATTAACTATATTCCACACTAGTAATATGCAAGAAAAAGACAAATCAGAGAATTGCAATAAGAAAACTAAGGATTGTGTATGTTGCTGGAGAAGCTCCCATTTACTTTAACACTTAAAATGAGTGAGTATGAAGAATAAAAGTTTAGGTTGCTAATAGCTAGCAAAAGAAGTGACCCTTGTATAACAATGATGCTAAAAAGCAGCATTCCTAGGGATGCCTGGCTGGCTTAGGTAATGTTAATATTCTATATTTTGATGAAGTTTAGGGTGATACAGGCATATTACTTGTCCAAACTCTGTGAATGTTCTCTTAAGACTGAAACTTTTATTGCATATACATTTTACATCAAAAGAAATTGAACTGAAAAATATTTGACACTGGTCAATTATATACAGCTTGAAATATGTAGAGGGAAGTATACTGATTTCTCAAATGTACTTGGAAATGCATCAGAAAATTAGATGGATTAATGGATCAATAGAGGAATGGATAGGTGATAAAACAAGTATACAAAAATGTTAATGGTAGAATGATAGATAGTGACATCCTGGCACTCACTTAAATTTATTTCATCTTTGTTCTTTGAAAAGTTTCATAATAAAGTATTGGGAAAAAATAGACATACACACAAAAGCAGAATGAATGTTTTAAATGCATTATAATCAAAAGAAGTGCTTTAATTTTAACTAATGGCTTACCATAATTGATGCATGCCTGACAATTGTCCACAATTTGTTTAAGGTGGAGAAGTATATAAAGTACCATCTCAGAAGTAAAAGACAAAGCAATAGTAATTTCTTTTTTTTTTAATGTTTTTTATTTATTTCTAGGAGAGAGAGAGAGAGCGTGAGCAGGGGAGGGTCAGAGAAAGAGGGAGTCACAGACTGAAACAGGCTCCAGGCTCTGAGCTGGCAGTCAGCACAGAGCCCGACGCAGGGCCCGAACCCACGAACCGTGAGATCATGACCTAACCGAAAGTCGGACGCTTAACCGACTAAGCCACCCAGGCGCCCCAGCAATAGTAATTTCTAAGAAGGTAGACGTTATATAATACATAATTCATAGGTTAAAAAAAACCTCAAAGATTAATTTTAGGTTTTGAGTCTATCACTAAGATGTTTTCCTCTTCCCTGGTTGATCTTTAAGGCTATTTATGTGACATTTATCTGACAAAGTTTCATATAACTAGCTGGGAATGAATTTCAACGTAAATTCGGAATCTTTTGGTTTAGGGAGGCATTTACTCTTTTTAAGACAGTTATTCTTTTTATTTTTTTTCTATAATGTTTATTTTTGAGAGAGAGAGAGAGAGAATGAGTGGGGATGGGGCAGAGAGAGGGAGGCACAGAATCCAAAGCAGGCTTCAGGATCTGAGCTGTCAGCACAGAGTCCAACACAGAGCTCAAACTCAGGAGCCGTGATATCATGACCTAAGCCAAAGTTGGATGCTTACCCCACTTAAGAGATACTGTATTTGTTTACAAATACAAAGTACCACAGGCTGGGTGATGGGATATAACAGAACTATATTCATCCATAATTCTGGAGGGTTGAAGTCTGAGATCGTGATGTTGGCAGGGACATGCTCCAGGGGATAATCTGCCCATACTTTTCTCTTAGCTTCTGGTTTGCCAGGAGTCTTTGGCCTTCCTTATCTTGTGGACACTGCATCTTACATCTCAGTTATATGTGCAAAGACCTTATGTCCAAATAAGATGACATTTGCTGATATGGGGATAGGGAGCTGGACTTGCATATACTTTTTTGGGAATATAATTTAATCTACAACAGATACCAACAATAATAAGTGATTATTATTATTATTATTATTATATTATTTTCATGGGCCAACTCTTGAGCTTCCTCTGCTCATTGCACCCCATTTTTTAAAACCTAGTAGAAACAAGATTGCAAACAAAGTATGTAAAAAAATTTTTTAGGAAGATTATCAAATTCAAAAATAGGCTTTTACTTTAAACAAATTGGAAAATCTTTTTCTTGCTTAGTGCTGATTATAGGTATAGGGGAGGAAAAATAATTTTTTCTCTACCTTTCTGGGTTCTTAGCTGAGACCCTTGTAATAAAAGATTAACAAAAACAGAAGTTAATTGCATGTATGCTTCATGTATATATGGAAAATACCCAGAAAGAGTAACTCTCTGAAGTGGCTTAGAATTTAGACTTAAATTTTGTCTTAATAAGGAAAAGGAGGGGGAAATGTAGGCTCATTAGGGAAGAATAACTGATTTTTAGGAAAGGTGAATGAGCCCTTGGAAGAATAGATATGAGGTATGATAGCTTGTGACATGGTTTGTTAGAGTTTGATGTTGACTTCTGGTCTCCTGTGATAAGAGTCAATCCTCCCTGGTTGATGAAACGCCTGGGGAGGGGATTTATGACAATTGAATTCCTGTTAGAGGATCTCTCTTGAGGCACATATTAGTGCAGAAAAAGGTTTTCCCTGAATTTTCTGTTTTCAAGTACATATAAGTCAAAATAGTCAGTGTACCAAAGCAATATATTTTAGAGTGGTATATTTTGCTACTCTTCATAGGATAAAGGGATAAACCTGAAATAAAAATGAAAAGTAAATTTAAATACAGCATACCCACTTATAATAAACATATATTAAAATTAGCACATGTGAAAATAATCACATTCACAGATTAAAGGAGGAAAACAACACGATTTTATCAATAGATGCAAAAAAAGCCTTTGATATAATTCAATATCCATTCATATATCAACTCTTAGCAAGTAAGGAATAGAGGTATTTTAGGCTAAATTATGTAACCCCCTCACCCCACAAAATTTGTATGTTGATGGTCTAACCCTTAGTACCTCAAAATGTGACTGTATTTAGATACAGAGCCTTTAAAGAGATGATTAAATTAAAATGAGTCTGAAGAGAACATAAATTGGTGCAAACACTTTGGAAAAGAGTTTGGCATTATTTTCTAAAATTGAAATTTCACATACTTCATAACCCAACAATTGCACTCTTAGATATATGCCCAAAAGAAACTTCAGCACATCTACACCAAGTAACTTGTAGAGAATGCTCCTAACAGCACAGTTAACAATAGCAAACACCAGGGAATAACTCATCTGCTGACAGGAGTGTGAATGAATATACTGGCATATAATAATGACGTGTCATACAACAGATTAAGTGAAAAAAGATATGTCCCAAAAGTTTATAACATGGTATTCTTTGAAGAAAATCATAAACAACTCAAAATTACTTTTAGGAAATATCTATCATCTATGTGTTAAAACAAACCTAATAAAAGAAAAGTAAGTGGGACCTCCTGGGTGGCCCAGTCTGGTAAGTGTCTGACTCTTGATTTCGGCTCAGGTCCTGATCTCATGATCTGAGAAATTGAGCCCCGTGTCAGCTCCATGTCGGGCGTGGAGCTTGCTTAAAATTCTCTCTTTCCTTCTCCCTCTGCCCCTCCCCCATGCTCGCTCGTGCGCGCGCTCTCTCTCTCTCTCTCTCAAAGAAAGAAAAAGGAAGGGAAGGGAGGGGAAGGGAAGGAAATTATGGAGACAAAACTGAGAAGCAGGATTCCCCCTGGACGAGTGAGGTAGGGGATAAGAAGTGAGGTGTGGATAGAGCAAAGTTAGGTGGTAGGTTTTGTGTTCTGGCTGGGTTCATGGATGATTATTTGCCTTATTAAAACTAACTAGTTAGTTTATTATTTAATAAAGGATGATCCAATGATGAGACTATGTCACAAAACAGGGATTATTCTCAATCTAATTCTATGCACCTGACAGCCTTTAAATAAGCAAAAATAAGGAAAACTTAATTTATCTTCTCATCCAAGGCTCTTCAGTTTTTCACCTACTTTTCCAGTTTTTTTAATCATTCATTCATTCATTCATTCATTCATTCATTCAGTGTTTCCAAGGACCAAGGAGCAACCTATAAACAAAGAGAAAGGTCCTCCGTTCATAGACTGTACATTCAACAACTAGTGCATTAAACATTTAGTGCTCTCTCAAAGTTCTTACTCTCTTTTTTGTGTTTAATATATTTGTCATACATATTCTCTTCCCGCGATCAGACTCAGAGCAAGACCTATGTCACATTCTTTTTTGCATCTCCTGCAGTACCTAACACAGTCTACTTGGCATGAGTTCAATATTGTTTAATGAATGAAGATGATAGAAGAGTAGAGAAGTGAAAACAAAAGAGGGAGGAAAGTGGCCACTATTTAGCCTTGATTCTTGCCCTTTTCTGGGATGAATAAGATTTGGCTTTCTGCTCACTCTCCTCTCCTGCTTGGTATTCTCTCTCTCGCTCTCTCTCTGCCCCTTCACTGCTCATGCATGGGCACTCTTTCAAAATAAATAAATAAATGTTAAAAAAAAAATCTAGGATATAGGATACAGATGAACATCCAGATGGAAGAGATGTGAAGGACAAGGTATATGGGAAGGGGTGGGGTAGCTTTTGTGCCCTCTCCAGGCACCCTACTCCCCGAGCATTTCATGTATTCACCGATCTGGAAGCTTCCCGAACCTTGTAATTTGGGATTTTTATGGGGCCATCATCCGTAGGTGTGATTGATTGTTAACTCCACTTTCAGCCCTTCTCTAAGAGAATGGAGGGCAGGCTGAAAATTCTAAGCTTCTAATCATGGCTTAGTCTTTCTAGTGACCAGCCTTCCTCCAGAGTCACCTCCTTAGAACAAGACAGTCCTATCACCTGGAAAATTACAACGATTTCAGGAGCCCTGTGTCAGGAAGCAGGGTCAAAGACCAAATATTTTAACCAAAGATGCTCCCAGTGCGCTTGTCACTTGGGAAATTAACAAGGGTTTTGGGAGCTCTGTGCCAATAACCACTGGCAGAGACCAATAGATATTGTCCATTATTTTATGTCTACTTACTTTCCATGTTGGTGACCATCTAGCGCCTAGGTCCTTTTTCTAACCAGCATACTGGTCATTCTCTCCATGGGCCCATGAGGCACCATTCCAACCTTGAGTTAATACGTTTGAGAATTCCATAAGCTCACTGTCGTTTTCCTGGTGGTGGTGTGCAAAAGCAATGGACTATATATTTAAATTTTTATTTATTTTTGATAGAAGAGAGAGAAAGAGCAAGTGGAGGAGGGGCAGAGAGAGAGGGGAAGACGGAATCCAGAGCAGACTCCAGGCCCTGAGCTTTCAGTACAAAGCTCTATGTGGGCCTCGAACTCATGAGCTGTGAGATCGTGACCTGAGCCAAAGTTGGTCAGTCAACAGACTGAGCCACCCAGGCACCTGAAATGTCTTTTATTTTTAAGTTTATTTATTTTAAGAGACAGAGACAGCAGAAGACAAGTGGAGGAGAAGCAGAGAGAAAGAGAAAGAGAATTCCAAGCAAGCTCCACACTGTCAGCACGGAGCTGGATGAGGTAGTCAATCTCACGAACCATGAGATCGTTACCAGAGCTAAAATTGAATCAGACGCTTAACTGACTGAGCCCCCCCAGGCACTCCCATAAGTGTTAAATATCTTATGTAACTGATTGACTACTAAAAGTGAAAACCAGGATAGTTGTATGGGTACAGTGTGTTTGTAGGCATACTGGTTCTGTACCCTTGTGATTGTGTGGCTGACGGGAGCTTCAGCTCACTGCCCAGCTTCACAAGAGAGCATTGTACTGCATATCGCTAGCCTGGGAAAAAGATCACAGTTCAAAATTCAAAGTGTGCTTTCTGCTGAATGTATGTCACCTTCACACCATTGCAAAACTGTAAATCAAACCATTGTTAGTCATGTGTCATCTATATATTGTGAAATGATCACCACAATAAGTCTAGTTATCAACATTACCATACATAGATACAGATTTTACAGATTTTTTTTTCTTGTGATGAATTTCTCCTGGTTCTAAAATTCTGTGAGTCTCTAATTCCAGGCATAGCTTCTTGCCCTTTTTGGGTTCTGTCCTAGACCCAGGCCACTTCTCCTAGACCCGGCACCCACCGTTTTCCCTGCCTCAGTCCCCACCTGACATGTGTCCCTCTGTACTCACAAAGCCCTTTCTCCCATGAACTGTGGCCTTGGCACTAGCTCCCCTTCAGCATTTTTACATTGGTTTGTGTTGTCTTTTACGTGTGTGTGTTTTACCTCCTCAGATGTCTTATGAGTGCTTTTAAGGTTAGAGTCCTGTCCTGTTATCCAAACTGAACTTGCCAGGTCACCTGCCTGTAGTGGACATTCAGTAAATATTTATTTTCTGCATTGAAGGGTGTCTTTAACATCTTATGCATCATTGTTACCAAAGCTTTTTTTTTTTTTTTCCTTTTTCTGAGGCAATCCTGAGTAAAAATTACTCTGGCTTTCTGGACTTACTTCAGTGTAAAGATGTTCTGCATTCTTCTCTCACCCCCCACCACCACCGTGAATTCCCTTAAAAGAGCTGCTTGTATAAACGTTTTGAGAAATTTATGTTCTTACGGGAACCATTTCTCCCCAGGCATTCCATTAAACTTGTCTGTCAAGTTATTTGGTATTTTATTTTGTTTGTCAGAGGGTTACTTGGAATGATTAGGTCATTCCACTACTCATAACCTTCCAGTGCCTTCCTACTGGACTCAGATTACAACGCAAAATGTGAATTCCTAACCGTGACCTATACCAACCTGGCCTCCCTGCCACCTCTGTGACCTTGTCACCTACCCACCCCCTTAACTCTCTGCTCCACTGGCCTTCCTGTTCTTCAATCACGTCAAACATATTCCATTTTCAGGATTTGGTACCTTGTGTTCCCTCAGCATCAAATAGTCTTGCCCCCAAAATATCATCGTGTTTTTCTCCTTCACTTCCTTTAGGTTTTTTTCTTTTTAGTGTTTATTTTATTTATTTTCTGAGAGTGAATACTAGCAGGGGAGGAGCAGAGAAAGAGAGAGAGAGAATCCCAAGCAGGCTTCATGCTGTCAGCGCAGAACCTGAAGCTAGGCTTGATCCCATGAACCATGAGATCATGACCAGAGTCAAAATCAAG
The DNA here is from genome assembly GCA_017311185.1 of Proteles cristata cristata. Taxonomy (NCBI): domain Eukaryota; kingdom Metazoa; phylum Chordata; class Mammalia; order Carnivora; family Hyaenidae; genus Proteles; species Proteles cristata. Next base: position 508,391 of record JAESUZ010004774.1, read on the forward strand.
AGAGGATAATTGACTGAGAAACCAGGTGCCCCCACTTCTTTAGGTTTCCTATCAAGAGGCTTTTCCTGATAACCGTATCTGAAGTAGAACACGTACTGCCTTGCCAGTCATTCTCTATTTCCCCTACTTGGTTTCTCTTCATAGAACTCATCATCAACTAACATATTTTATATTTATCCATTGATTATCCCTGTCACTATGATGTAAGCTCAATTAAAAGCAGAATTTTTTTTTCATTGCCCGCTGTAGCCCTGGCACAAAGTAGCACCTGATAACTACTGATGTTAAATGACTATATGCTGGGAGGGAAAAAAAATCCAGATCTGACATGAAAAAATGTGGTGTTAGGCAGGTTATATATAAATTTTAGTTCAAATAAATTACTTTTTAAAAATTTTTTTATTTATTTCTAGGAGAGAGAGAGAGACAGCGTGAGCAGGGGAGGGTCAGAGAGAGAGGGAGTCACAGACTGAAACAGGCTCCAGGCTCTGAGCTGGCAGTCAGCACAGAGCCCGACGCGGGGCTCGAACCCACGAACCGTGAGATCATGACCTAAGCGAAGGTCGGACGTCCAACCGACTAAGCCACCCAGGCGGCCCTGTAATTATGTTTCTGATTGTTTTTGTAATTATGTTTCTGATTATTTTTTCTGCTGCATCAGCGACATAACATTTATAGTCAGTTAAAGTTGCTGGGAAATTTGATAAGTTGAGTGGATTGGTTCAAAGTTTCTAAAAATGTTAACAAGGTTCATTTCTTTAATTTGATCTTAATACCAGGAGCAAAATTAAAAATAATTTCTTCATATGGCCACTAGGTGGCAGGATATCCATGCATACTTTGCAAATGGAGACATTTTTCTCAGGTTCATCTTTTGGGAGCAGTAATATTAATTATTTGAGGAATACTTTATAGTAGGCAAAATAGTTTCACAAACAATATCTCATGATTCCCCTGTGAAGTAGGAACAACAGATTTTCTTTTTCTGTTTATTTTTAATCTGTTTTCATTTTCAAGCAGGGAAACTGAGGGCCAAGTTTAAGGGATTTATCCAAGAAGCTAAAACTAAAGCTAGAACTAGAATCCATGTCCTGGGCCTCGTAGTCCAGGCTTCTTTCCACAGTTTTACTCAAGTTGAGGAAAATGACCTTCCTGGAAATTTGCTATTCAGTCTAAATTTGCCCTGGTGAGAAAGTCTGAAAATATAAATCCATATTAGCTTTTAAAAAAGGAAACAAACCAGGGGCGCTTGGCTGGCTTAGCTGGTGGAGCGTGTGACTCTTGGTCTCAGGATTGTGAGCTCAAGCCCCGTGTGGGGTGTAGAGATTACATAAAAATAAAATATTAGAAAAAAAAGTAAACAAACCATAAAAGCTTTCCAACCTCCCCCTTTTGGCTTGGGATATATCCTGAAATGCATCGTCCCAAACTTCAAAATATGTTCAGGGGGAAAAACAGTTTGAATTACGAAGCTTCCGCACTATGTCAGCAGACAGTCTCAGTGGGTAGCAGGGTGACTTGTCACATGACTACTTGTCCCTGACTCTTGGAAGTTTCTGCCTCTTAAACGGTTGAGTGCTTTCGGGTGTGCTTTCTGTGAAGAGCTGGAGTGTGCAATTCACATTAGTATTAATGAGAACCGCACATGCACTGAGCCCTGGAAGGGTCTGGAAGGCCACTAGAGTGGAAGAGCAGAAACTATCACTTAAATTCATCCAGTGATTGATCTTAGGTTTTCTAAGTTTCCTATTAGTGTGTTTTTAGCTTACATTTTTATTGGCAGAAGCATGATTTGACAAAGTTTGCTTCATTAATTGTACCTTGCTGCAGTGTGGTGTGGCATATTAGAGAGAATGTAGACTTCGAGACTCAGTTCTTGGGTGTGGTCCTCATTTACCTGCTCACTGCTTGTGAGATCTTCAGCAAGTGATTCAGCCCTCCTCAACTTCATTGAACTTTCACTTGTGTGAAAAATAATATAATAATACCTGCCTCACGGAGTTGGTACGAAGGTGAAATAAGATGATTATGAAAAGGTTTATAAACTAACATTCCTGGCTGAATCAGTCGATGGAGCTTGCAATTCTCGATCTCAGGGTTTTAAGTTTGAGCCCCACGTTGGGTGTAGAGATTACTTAAAAGTAATAAAATCTTTGGGGCACCTGGGTGGCTCAGTCGGTTAAGTATCTGACTCTTGATTTTGGCTCAGGTCATGGTCTCACGGTTCCTGAGATAGAGCCCCGTGTTGGGCTCTGTGCTGACAGTATGGAGCCTGCTTGGGATTTTCTTCCCCTCTTCCCCTACTTGCATGCACTCTCTCTCTCTCTCTCAAAAATAATTAAACATTTAAAAATAAATAAATAAAATTGTAGATTATAAAACCCCAGTATGTAAGGTGACTATTATTATCACTGAGTCAGGGGAAAAGCTTGTTTTTTTTTTTAAGTTGGAGGTCCTGGGTTTTGTCATTACTCGCTGTTGACCTTGGGTTACTTTATTTAAATTGCCAAGCCTTCATTTTCTTGCTGGAAAAAAAAATGAAGTAACCAGCAACGCATTTAGTGAGGGCTTCCTCAGTTCCTGGCACTCTTCCATGTTCCTTATATAATAACTGAATTTCTGTAGCCACTTCTGAAGCAAATTTGTTAAATAAATTGATTGACTATTAAAATTTTGTCATTTTAGACCTAAAGGAGGCTTTACATAATATGGTCTAACCTCTTCTTTCATACATAAAGAAAACAAACTGAAAGTCAGTAAAGTGTCCAAGGTCACATGGCTACTTGTGGACAGAACTGAGACTAGAAAATAGTCCCTGGATGGTTTCTGGGGCATTGCGTTGTCTCAATTCCTATAATGTCAATCCAAAGAAGTGTAAAACAGAGAGTTACTACTATACCTTTGAGTCCGGTTTTTGCCGCTTCCAGGAGGTAAAAGTGAGAATCACTTGAAACAGTTTGTGGCATAAAGCAGCCAGAAGAGAACAGAGGTGAGAGAGAATAACAGGTGGAAGTGATGTCAAGAAGGCTTCCTAGAAGGGGAGAGATTTCAAATGGGCTAGAAAAACAATCAAGATGTAGTAAGCAAAAGGAAGGAGTAGACATTCCACTGGGTGCCTGGATGGCTCAGTCGGTTAAGCATCCAACTTCGACTCAGATCATGATGTCACAGTTTGTGAGTTTGAGCCCTGTGTTGGGCTGTGTGCTGAAAGCTCAGAGCCCGGAGCCTGCTTCAGATTCTGTGTCTTCCTCTCTCTCTGCCCCTCCCCTGCTTGCTCTCTGTCTCTCAAAAATAAATAAACATTTAAATAATTTTTTTTTTAAAAGAAGGAGTAGACATTCCTGCAGGAGAAAATGGCATGAATCAAAGTAGGAAGACAAGACAATGGAATTCTGTAGGAGCCGGGGCTTCCCACTGAGAAGTGGCCAATGAACAACATAGGTGGTGGGTGGTGACTAGACTACAGGGACCTGGAATGCCAGGCAAGTTTTGTTCTTAGTTCTATAAGCTATGAGGAACCACTAATCAATCGGCTCAATCATTTGTTTAACAAATTGTTTATTGGGCATCTACCATATGCTCAGCCAATCACTGGATATATAGTGCTGAGTAAGAAGGCTTGGTTCCTACCTCTGTGGGATTCAGTCTAGTGTGGAGAGATGACCACTAAACTGGTAAATGAATTACAAGTGGAGTAATGCTGGGGCGCCTGGGTGGTTCAGTCGGTTAAGTATCCAACTTCAGCTCAAGTCATGATCTTGCAGTTTGTGGGTTCGAGCCCCACATCGGGTTCTGTGCGGACAGCTCAGAGCCTGGAGCCTGTTTCAGATTCTGTATCTTCTCTCTCTGCTTCTCCCCCATTCATGCTCTGTCTCTCTCTGTCTCAAAGATAAATAAAAACTATAAAAAGTTTTTAAAAAGAAACAAGTGGAGAAAGGCTATGGAAGTCATGCACAGGGTGCTGTGTTATAGGGGAGCGGAGAACACCTTACTCAGGGCAGCCAGAGGCAGCCTCTCTGACCAGTTATAGGGAGGCCCATGTGTCTGGAACACTGTTTGCAGGAGGGGCTGGTGGAATGGCTGGGGACAGGAGCAGGACTGGATAATGCCACATTTTGTACTAAGTACGAAAGGAGTCCTAGGTGCATTGGAAGTTTTTGAGCAGGTGAGTGATAGGGTCTGATATGTATATTTAAAAAGGTACTCTGTAGGGAATGAACCCTAGAGGAGGGGCCGAGAGTAAAAGCCAAGACCAGTGCTGCCAGGGAGCCATTGCAGAAATTCTCAAGAAACACAAAGTACCTTTAGAGGGCCATGGCAATGAAGCATGAAGCATAGCATCTTCATAGCAATGAGGAGAGAGGCTGAGAGATACAAATTGAAGATACATTCTCCAGGCATTATGGATGAATTTGGATTGAATGATGGTCCCTCAAGAGATATATCCATGTCTCTCCATTGCCCTCAGCTTCCTTCCTTCTCTGCCGTAGCCCGGAAACTCACCACCAGACTTCCTTCCCTCTCCCCCGGTGTAGTGCTGATGGAATCTAAGTGGCAGACTTCTTCTCCAGAATGAGAAGGAAGTGGAAGAAACCCCAGTGACACACAGCAGGTGGCTTTACTCTATGATGAGAGAAAATCTATTGCATGGAATTTGCAGCATTTTAAGGACTGTTCTGTAGTTTCTACTTTCTCCAAGGTGATGGTTACTTTCACTAGCCTGTCGCTATTATCATCTCTGGTCTCCATTGCTCCCATCCTCAGTTTAGCTCCAGGCTCCCGTGACTCTGCTGCAGCAGAAACACTGTGAGAGAGCCCCACACCTGGCCCGACTGCCCCAGCCCTCTGCCTGCCCCAGACCCTCCGGCTTAGCTCTGCTGCCAGCGTGAGGATTTCAACATGCAAGGACACTTCTCACCCTTCAGTGTCCTTGGAGAAAAAACGATAAAGCTTTTCTTGATCTAACTATGGCCCGTGTTTCTGACTTCATCTCCTCTTCCATCCCTACCAGCTTTGCATCTGACATTCAATTGCACTGACATTCATCCAGTTTCTCCAAATCCTCAGGCCCCTTCCTCCCTGCGTCTGGAATGCTTTCCTTTCCCCAATTTTCTCATTCCTTCCCACCACCCCCAGTACACCCACTTCATTAGGGAAGCTATCCTGACATGTCCCTCTTCCCACATCCCCCTATTTTCAGCCTCAAGCCACTGTATAATTTTTATGCCTAGTCCTTATGATAGTTTTAAGTGTGTATATAGGTTTGGTGTGTGTGTGTGTGTGTGTGTGTGTGTGATATATATATATATATGATATATATATATATATATAGTGTGTGTGTGTATATATATTTATTTATATTTATACAGAGAGAGTTACCTATCAGTTTCCACTTATGAACATCAATTCCCACACCCAACAGAAGACACATTCTGCATTCTTTCAGGCCCCAGGAGAAATGGTGTTGCTTTTGTGATATTCCCTGCCAGCATACAGAGCCAAACGTCACCCCACACTCACACCTTAATAATGTGCATGGTTATTTGGCAGTGTGTTTGGCTTCCCTTGAAGAAGAAAGATGATAACCAAACTCAGTTACTTCAAATGAAAAGGAGAACACATGGGCTAAACTTGATAGAATTACCAAAAAATGTTAATTTAGGAGAAGAGTCAGTAACATGTCTCAAACACAGTTCTTTTGAATACTAAGTCTCCAATACATGGCTCTAGTCTTCAGAGTGATGAAAATATGGTGTGCATCTGTACATTTTGTTTTTTCATGGCTTGTGTTTAATTATCCACAAAGAAAAAGTAATTCACAAAATGTTTCATGTTCTTCTCTTTTAACTGCCAAAATAGAAACTTCTAAGACTGACAGAATTGGTGGGGAGCCCTTTGAAAGTTTTATTAATGTAGGCAGAATATGTTTTTAATCTTTTGTATTTTGATCACTAAAATGTATTTTCTATGTTTCGTTCATGCTTGCTTCTACCATATTTTAAGTAAACAAGGAGTCAGCAGTTTTGCCTTGTAAAACATATTGGGCTTTTTTTTTTTTTTTTTTTAGTGCAGAGCTAAGATGATTAATGAACAAGCCAAATATTATATCAGAGGACTCTACTTTGTCTAGAACAGAAAGGAGGCCTTCAGACTCATTGAGAAATTAGTATCTACTGTGAGCATATTTCTTTCCTCTAAAAAATAATGCCGTATATGGATGTTGTATTTTCTAGGTATTTGTAGATGTAGAAATATAAATAAATGTAAGTGCTTAGTTTGGGTTTCAATTGATATTTGGAGTGGGCAGTTGAAACTTAAAGCAACACATGATATTAGTAGAGTACTAAACATACTAGTACTCTTAAACAAGTACTAGTGCTTTTAAACATAAAAATGTGCAGGAGAAAATATTGAATACTGCAGCTAATCTGTTATCATTAATTGTCTTTTTTAAATTTTTAATGTTTTTATTTATTTCTGAGAGAGAAAGAGAGAGACAGCATGAGCAGGGGAGAGTCAGAGAGAGAGGGGCATATAGAATCTGAAGCAGACTCCAGGCTCTGAGCTAGCCATCAGCACAGAGCCCAATGCAGGGCTTGAACCCACGAACCATGAGATCATGACCTGAGCCGAAGTTGGACGCTTAACCAAATGATCCACCCAGGCGCCCCCATAATTGTCTTTGTTATTCATGTTTTTCAAAGCTTCATTCCTATTTCACAGATCTCATTGTTTGGGGTCTATTCAAAGTGTTTGGAGCATAAACAACTGGCTGCTTATCAGTAGATGCCTTAACAGAAACACAAGATGTCTTGTCTTTGAGATGAATCTGTAAGAAGAGTTTATCGCAAACAAAATAGACTTTTGGAGTTAACAGTCTCAAAGCTGACATACTGCAAAGCCCAAACAAGAAGGCACTTCTGTAAAAATAGAAGTCAAAAAACATTTTATTGAAATAAGGTAATCTATTTTTTTAAATAAAAAGTTTATTTTTAATTAGTGCTTTTGACCTTGTAGAGTTAAAGCCTCAGGTCCTCATTGTTTCTTGTTATTGTTAAAATTGCACTGTAATCTAGGGGCACCTGGGTGGCTTAGTTGGTTAAGCACCCAACTTCAGCTCAGGTCATGATCTCAGTTCGTGGGTTCAAGCCCTGAGTCAGGCTTTAGATTCTCTGTCTCCCTGTCTCTCTGCCCTTCCCCCACTCATGCTGTGTTTTTCTCTGTCTCAATAATAAATAAACATTAAAAATTTTTTAAAAATAAAATTGCACTATAATCTATGCAAAACAAACAAACGAAAAAAAACCCAGTACTTCACCAGATCTTGCCTGTGTTACTAGATTTTACAGAGATGTGAACCCTCTTGCCTAACAGAGTATTATTTAAGGATTGAATAGAATGCGTAGTAATGGGAAGTTGCCCAGCAACTTGTAAACATCAAGTGATCTGAGATAGAAGCCCTGACTGCTCAACAGAAAGAACCATTTTCTATTATCCTTTTGTTCACTAATTGAGCAAGTATTATAGGGCTTCTTACATACCAGGCATAGCTCAACATGTTGAGGACACAGAAGAGAACTAAGGAGATGGTTTTGGGGAGCTTTTATGCTGGTAGGTGGAAGTGAAATGCTTAACATTTAACCACATCTTAATCTAGGAATAAATCACCTGCTATCAAAATACTCTTGAGATCTTCATCTGTGATAAAGATCTTCAATCATAGATTGAGTCCAAGAACACCAATGGAATAAATATGATACATTATTTTTCTTGATTTAAAAAAGTTCAAAAGTTCACCATGTTAGCTCCTAGTTTATCACCATACAAGTGATGGCTTTCTCTACGATTAAATTTATATACATCTCCATAGAGAATTCTGCTTTTCTCTGTAGAAGAGCCAAAAAGATTTAAGATTACCCAGCCAGTTAGTGGCAGAGCCAGTAACAGATTTTGTTGTTTTATTTGCAATCCCTTGATCTGATTAGTCACTTTATCTTAAACTTAGAACCTTGCCAGAGTGATCTGTTCTGGATTGGAGAGTGAGAACTGACATTTATTAAGTATTTGCTATGAGCGAGGTACTTGACATGTAGGGAGAGGGAGGTCTTATCAGATAGAATTCAGAAAGGAGGAGACTTTTCTGAACAGATAAATAAACAATAGGTAACAAGGCTGAAGTTTGGACATTGGTCCTCAGCTTTCCTCTGTGCCAGGCTACAGCTAAGTGAAAACAGTACATCTCTTTACATTTAGATTGCTTTTGAATCCAAAGTAGGGATAATAATCAACATTTAAATTCCTGTCTAACAACAGGTTCTAATGATAATTGACCTGTAATAGTACTTATTGTGCTAGGTACTTTATATGGAGCGTGTCATTTCATCTTCACGGCAACAATTACTAACCCCCAATTACGACTGACGAAACAGCTTCAGAGAGATTCAGTGGCCCGTGGTCAAACAGTTAGCAGAGCAAGGACTCAAACTTGACATTGTTGTTGGGGTAGTGCCCAGATTTCTAACCTATTTCTTCAGTGAATGTCACCAATAGGAAGTGGTGAGAGGGAGGGGCAAATGAGGGGACACTGCTTAATCTGGGACAGCATCCCACATGATTAGAGAACCTCTTCCTTGTTATCCAGCTCCCCAGTATGATGCACAGCAAAGTGGGCTGTCCCTCTCTTTCCCCTTGGAAAGAGAAACTTCAGGACACTTAGGTGGCTCTATTGGTTGAGCACCTGACTCTTGCTTTGGGCTCAGGTAGTGATCCATCCAGAGTCGTGGGATCAAGCCCCAAGTGGGCTCTGCACTGCGTGTGGAGCCTGTCTGGCTGGGATTCTTGCTTTTTCCCTCTGCCCCTCTCCTGATTGTGCTCTCTCTCGCAAATAAAATAAATAAATGTAGAATGGTGTCTCTCTCTCTCTCTCTCTCTTTTTAAAAAAAAAAAGAAAGAAAAATATCCCTTAAAAAAAGAAAAAAAAAAAAAGGAAACTTTAGCCAGAGACTTGCTGACTTGCTGTTGTAATTAGGGCAGATGGGGTGAGGGTCTGTAGTGGGTTTACCTGGAAGGTAACAGAAAGAAGTGGTTCTCTGCTTGAGCCATGAGCATTTCCTGAAGGCACCAGTGGAGGAAGAAAGAATGGTTTCTTCACACTCATTCAGCAAAATAAGCATTGGCACAATAAATGCTGGCCAAAAACACACATGTTGCGAACAATATCTTCTCTTTTTTTGTAACATTTTTGGGTCTTTTAGTCATTCACTTAAGGAATGCTGTCTGAAAACCTAGGCTATATAAGTGGCCCTATGCTAGACAAAGTAGGGGACACGAAGGCATACTTTAAAGGGACCTTGGAAGTGAAAACTGCAACAGAGTGATCTTAATCCAAATCCAAATGGATTTAAAAATCTGAATCAAAAATGAGTTTACAATGAAATTAGAATGTTAGGGAAGAAACTCCATAATTCAAACATAGATCTAACATAGAATTTTACAGAATAGAATAAATATCTATCTTAATTGTAGTCACTGAATAAGCTGTCCAGTCTACCTTTCACATTTGGCTGTATAGATCATTGTTAAAGGTTGGTGGTGTTACATTATACCCTATTTCGGTAAAGTGAGATGGTACGGGTACGGTACAGAAACTGTCATGATAGAACTTAGCAAATATTTATTTATTTTTTTTTAAGCTTTTATTTATTTTTGAGAGAGAGAGAGAGAGAGAGAGAGAGAGAGAGCAGAAGCAAGGGAAAGGCAGAGAGAGAAGGACACACAGAATCCAAAGCAGTCTCCAGGCACTGGGCCGTCAGCACAAAGCCCAACGTGGGGCTCAAACTCAGGAGCCATGAGATCATGAACTGAGCCAAAGTTGGGCTAACTTAGTATTTTGAGAATAGTTGAGAAAAAATTAGATTTTCAAAAAGTGATACTAGTTACTTACCATGCATGACAGTGCGCACAATGTCCATTGTCCTTCAGAAGGGCTCTGGAGATAAACCAAAGGAAAAAAAGTCTTGATGTTCAACTCACAAGAACATCTCACAAGAACAACTCACAAGAACAAGCTTGCAAAAGCTTCCTCATTGCAATATTTCATTTCTGGGATGTCAGTTTATTACATATTAATTAATAAGTTGCTGTTTGAATGCGATGTCTTCCAGATGGGATTTTTAATGAAATATCTTGGTGATTTCGGGAAACACTCTACACTAGATTGATAATAAGGTGTCAAATTTTGGGTGTGTCACTCTTGGGAGGATGTCTTCACATGGCTCATCTCATTCTTTCCATGTTTCCATCGCAAAGGGTGACTGTTTTTTCTAACCTCTTCCCCATATTCTGTGACTATCCCCTATTTGGATTGTATCAGAGAGTTTATATATATAGCATGGATTTCTTTTTGATTTTTAGAAAAGTTGTATTATGGGGCTTATGTAAATATTTTCCTTTTTTTCCTCCCTGATCATAAACTTGCCCTTGCTCCTGGATTTGGAACATAACCAAGCTGAAAGATGAGATCATGTTTGTAGAGCAAAGTGAGGTCTCAGCAAGAATCTACTAATTTGAAAGGCATCAGTATTTTATGAACTTGTGTACTGAAATGCCGGGGAATGAAATCAGGAGTTTAAAAGTGATTTTCATCAGTGGGGCTAAACAAAGAAAATAGAGTCTTGATTTTGCACTTTTTTCTTGTATTCACAATTATTTTCCCTTACAAAAAGAATTATTTCACTTAGAAAAATGGACTCAATAGCCATTTGTTAAAGCAAGTAATGTTAATGTCTTCCTTTTGCTTTATTTTTGGCATTATGTAAATCAGTTATAGAATGGTAACTCTTTTGTTCTTCTTTTGAAGTTGGCAAAGTTTTAGACTATTATTTATTAATTTCCCAGGGTCCTTTTTTTAATATGGAGGAATTTGTTTCTTTTTCATTAACTGTACATGATTATTATTTATTAATAGTCTTATTTGCTTTTGCAATATGGAAAATAATTTCCTTTTTTTCATGTAATTACACACATACTATACTGCTTAGGATGCAAAACATGAGGATAACAAATACTTTTTTTTTTTTGCACATGTTTACCACATGTGGAGCTTATGAAGAATAAGCATGAGTCAAGAATGTCCCACCCCAATGCCCTTTGAAACATTTTTATGTGGTTCCATGAAATAGAGTATATTTTAAGAGATGTCCTGATGGCCTTGCTAAGGTCCTTGTTTTCAGACAATCCAATTCAGACTATCTGCTGTGGGTATCTCTTGTTTTCACTTACTCTGCCATCCTCCTGTGTCAGGAATCAGATCATGATTTTCTTTTGGGAATCTCCTCTCCCCAGGCCAAGGTTCCTAGTGAGATGACCACAGTGCCCCACCTACTCTGAACTAATAAGAATGTTCTCTGAGATTTGTTTCTCTCCGATCTATAGCTGCCAGGAGAGAGAGAGAGGAGCTCCTTTTACTCTGCTGTCAAGCTGAAAGAACCACATAAGCCTGCAGCTTATGGTCCTAACCCCAGGCTTCATGGAAGAAGCTCTCTGCACAATGATGCCAACACACGGAGAGAGCTGGAGCTCTGGCAATGTTTACCACCATCTGAAGCGAACCCAAGCCTTCAACTTTCCAGTTGCTGAAGCCAATACATTCCCTTTTTCTTAAGCTAATTGGAGTGTCATTTCTATCACTTTCAACCAAAAGAGCTTTGGATATTACTTTCCATCTAGAGGTGAGAATGATCAACTAACTCAGTGCAAGCAAAAGTAACTTGTCAACAGTTCTGAGTAATAGAAAATCTTATCAAAATTTCTTTTGGAAAAGTAGTAAGTTTTTGTTGGTTTGGAATACTAAATTTAGAAAGCTCAAATAACTGACATTTTCCTGTACCCTAGAGACAAGTGTTAAGTAAACTAACTGACCCTAAGGATTATTCAAATATGTAATTCTAAGTTATGTCAGAGTATCATTATAGATTCAGCTTAATCACCTATATCTTCAACCTCAATAGGATTATTCTGTAGGAGTTGATGCCAAGAGAAATGATCCGGAGGCTCTGTGCTAATACTAGGTACAATGTATTGGCACATTTCATGTGCCAGGAAGTGTGGAAAGCCTGTCATTGTTTTTCATTTAATTCTTATAGAAATTTTAAAAAGTAGATGTTATTATTTCCCTTTTACAGGTAAGGAATCAGGGTCAGCAGTACGCTCAAGTTCACACAGCTAGCAAATAGTAGAACCAACATCTAAGCCTGTATCTTTCTTTTTTTTTTTTTTACATTTATTTATTTTTGAGAGACAGAGTGAGACAAAGAGCAAGCAGAGGAGGGACAGAGAAAGAAGGAGACACAGAATCTGAAGCAGGCTCCAGGCTCTGAGCTGTCAGCACAGAGCCTGATGCGGGGCTCCAACCCACGAACTGTGAGATCATGACCTGAGCTGAAGTCGGATGCTTAACTGACTGAGCCACCCAGGTGTCCCTAAGCCTATATCTTTCTAATTTCAAAGCTTAGGCTTTTACCACTGTTCTCTCTTTAAGTTTCCAAAGTTCATAAGGATTCAGTCAGTTATCAAATTTTCCAACATATTTTGGAGATATTCCTGGCTTCTAGTGGATATATCTATATCCGTATATAATTATATAATATATAATAAATGTATTTTCTAGAAGGTAATTATATATCTATAAGTTTTTATGAACTTATAAATATATGTGTATATACATATATATATTTTTTTATACCTACTATGAGCCAGGCTTAAGAATATATAATTCACATGAGAGTCTTATTTCAAACCTCTTATGGGTAAATCACAATTTGCCATCAGCAATTCAAGATCTGATTTTTATTTGTTTATTTTTTAAGTTTTAAAAAATGTTTTATTTATTTCTGAGAGAGAGAGAGAGAGAGAGAGACAGCGTGAGCAGGGAAGGGTCAGAGAGAGAGGGAAATACAGAATCCAAAGACAGGCTCCAGGCTCTGAGCTAGCCGTCAACACAGAGCCCAATGCGGGGCTCGAACCCACGAACCGTGAGATCATGACCTGAGCTGAAGTCAGACGCCCAACCGACTGAGCCACCCAGGCACCCCTGAATTTTATTTTATTTTATTTTATTTTTAATATTTTTATTTATTTCTAGGAGAGAGAGAGACAGCGTGAGGAGGGAAGGGTCAGAGAGAGAGGGAGTCACAGACTGAAACAGGCTCCAGGCTCTGAGCTGGCAGTCAGCACAGAGCCCGACGCGGGGCCCGAACCCACGAACCGCAAGATCATGACCTGAGCGAAAGTCAGACGCTTAACCGACTAAGCCACCCAGGCGCCCCTCCCCTGAATTTTATTTATTTTTATTTTTTATTTTATTTTATCTTACTATTGATTAATTGGTTGAATGATTGTATGAGACCTGAATTTTAAATTTTTTGTCTTATGAGAGAAAGAGGCCTAGGCTGGAATAGGAAAAAAAACAAACAAAAAACAAACAAAGTGAACTAATCAATCCACTAGACTTTTAGCAGAATCTAGGGTTGCTGTTGTTTCCAAAAATGCACAAACCCTCAGTAATTTTGGAAGCCTTGGAAGGCATGTCTGCTGATCTATGAGATCCTAGGCATCGCAGGCAGGCAGGGAATGGAGAGTGTGGCACGGGTCCTCATCTACAAACTTCTTCTTTCATAAGCCAAGTCTCATGTGTGGGTGTGGGCTGCTGACCCCCGTCATCTGGATGTGTGACAATAACTTGTTTTCATGTGGACTCTTCATAACCGGGAGCTGTATTGGCATTGCATGTTTGCTTTAACTTCCCACACAGAGACTAAGTCCAAAATGTAATTAATTGAGCCCTTATTTGAAAAAAGGGGGAAAAAAAGTGTTCTGTGTATTTAGAGTCCCTAAAATGATGTGAACAAATATTTTCAAAACTAAACTAATCCAAACAGAACTATGGTTTCTAATGGAGGAGTGAAAAGAGTTAGGGATTTGGAGAGAGAACACCTTGGCTTTGAGTTTCAGACAACCACTTAATATATATATGGTTTTGGACAGATAATTTGTACCTCAGTTTTTCTTTGTTTTGTTTTTTAAAGTATATTTATTTTGAGAGAGAGGATAGCATGAGCGGGGGGCGGGGGGGGGAGGTGAAGGGAGGGGCAGAGTAAGAGGGAGAGAGAGAATCCCAAACAGGCTCTGCACTGTCAACATGGGGCTCAAACTCACAAACCATGAGATCATGACCTGATTCTAAATCAAGAGTCGGACACTTAACCGACTAAGCCACCCAGGCACCGTAGTACTTTGTAAGTTTTAAAGTACTAATATTATAATAGGCCCTCCTAATATTGATGAGAAAACTTCCTAGAAATCTCTTGAGAATCAGAGAAACACACACCTTCATTCTGATATGTTTATTTCCATAGAATTTCAAAAAGAGTTGAAAAAGTCAGCTTAATATCTTCAAACTTATAATGCAGTATGCAGTAGTGTTTGTAATGTTCAAATATATACAATGCTATTATTTAAACAAATAGCCGAGTAAAACCAGATTCAAATCTTTCTTATCTTAATCATATGAAAGATCAAGCAATTGCAAAAATGATTCTCTTGTTTCATTCTGATTTTTAAATATAGTTTACCTTAATTGTATACTTGTAATTTTGGTTTTTGCTGTGATTTCCTTTCACATTGGAGAAATTACTTATTTTTCTTTGGAGACCACTTGTTTAAGTTCCAGGTAATTAAATATTTGAATTCACAAAGAGTTGTTATATATTTTTCAAGGAAGAAAGGGAATAAAAATATACATAATAAATACATAAGACTATAAAAAAAAAACCCAACAACCAGAAAATAAGTGTTGTGGGGGGATGTGGACAAAACCCTTGTGCACTGTTGGTAGGAATGTAAAATTGTGCAGCCACTGTGGAAAACAGTATAGAATATCCTCAAAAAGTAAAAAATAAAATTACCTTACAATCTAGCAATCCTACTTATGGACAAATAGACGAAAGAAGTGAAAGCAGGGTCTCAGATAATTGCATTCCCATGTGCACTGTAGCATAAGTCACAATAGCCCAGAGTTGCAAGACACACGAATGTGCATCGGTGGACAAATTACTAAGCAAATTGGTATGTACACAAGGGGGTATTATTTGGCCTTCAAAAAGAAAATCCCATAGCATACTATAACATGGATGGGCTTGAGGACATTGTGCTTCATGAAATAAGTCAGTCACAAAAGGGCACGTACTGTATGATTCCATTTATAGGAAGAGTCTAAAATAGTCAAGTTCATAAAAACAGAAAATAAAATGGTGTTGTCAGGGGTTGGGGGAAGGGAGAAAGGGGAAGTTGTTATTTAATGGGTATAGAATATCAGTTTTACGAGATGGAAAAGTTCTGTAGATGTGCAACAGTATGAACGCTGAACTGCAAACCTAAAAATGGTTAAAATGGTAAATTGTATGCTGTGTGTTTTTCACCACAATTTTTAAAAGACTGTATATGAACCCAGTTTAATTTGGGAGGTGATTCAGAATACTTCTTTAGTATCTTAATGTCTGATGGTAATTTATCTTCACACTGGAGCTGAGAAGCAGCAGCTCAGATATTTGACTCATATTACAAAGAACTGAGGTACAGTAGTCCTTAGACCTAGTGTTTGTCTCAAGGTGGGGAAGTAGGCAGCATCTCAAGTCAGGGAGTTTCTTACCGTTTTGTGAGGACTAAGTAAAGGCCATTTGTAGGCAGAAAGGCAGACAGAGAAGAAAAGGGCCTGAATTTTGTTCTAGAACTCTTTCTCTGAAACGTGAGCCAGAGACAACATTCTGGAACCTCATTCTAGGAGATATCAGTCACCAGTAGAGGAAATATTTATTAATGAAATACACTGATGAAATGCATAACTGTTAAAATTAAATAATAAACAATGTTTTTTAATCTTATATTAAGATTAAATTAAGGCACAGAGTTTCCCAGATTGTGTTCTGTAGAACATTAGTTCTATGGGTATTATATTGTAAAAAGGATACTGGGACCAAAATGTTTGGAAAATGTGGAGTTAAAAAGAGTTAAAAATATGATTTTTTTTTACTCTAGAACTTTTTAGAGGCTTTACTATGTTAATGTTAATATTAATGTAACTGCACCAACATTAAATATTAGGTGGTAATATTTAATGGTTAGTATGTTGGCATTGATGTTAATACATTAATTAATATCCATGTGGGGTGCCTGGGTGGCTCAGTCAGTTAAGCGTCTGACTTTGGCTCAGGTCATGATCTCACGGTTCGTGGGTTCGAGCCCCACATTGGGCTCTGTGCTGACAGCTAGCTCAGAGCCTAGAGCCTATTTCAGATTCTGTATCTCCCTCTCTCTCTGACCCTCCCCTGCTCACGCTGTCTCTCTCTCTCGGAAATAAATTTTTAAAAATCCATGTGAATATATATTTTTTTAATTTTTAATGTTTGTTTTTGACACTGAGAGAGATACAGTGTGAGTGGGGGAGGGCCAAGGAGAGGAGACACAGAAGCTGAAGCAAGCTCCAGGCTCTGAGCTGTCAGGACAGATCCCAACACAGGGCTCAAACCCACAAGCTGTGAGATCATGACCTGAGCTGAAGTTGGATGCTCAACCAACTGAGCCACTCAGGCACCCCCACCATGTGAATATATTAATGTTTTTCCTAATCCTATCTAACCAGGGAAGCAATCCTTGGCATACTAGTGTGAGAATGCTGCCCTACATTATAAAAGGTGTGATATTTTTGTCAGCTGCTTTCCTTAAGAGAAAAACTTTCTTTCATTTCCCCTGAGTTTGCGGTGAAGTCCATCTCTTTCACCGTGAGCACCACTGGGGAAATATAAAGAAAGTAGCGCTGCTGCAGTTTTAATATTCATTATTTTGAAATACTGTAAAGCTGTATAATGATTTGGCTTTTCTGCAATACCAACTATTTTCTAAACAGACAGCTTTAAAATTGGACCACCTTGTTGATTTTGCAAGGGTATCAACTTAAAATAGTGAGTCAAGAATACATATTGCAAGGTGAAAATAGTCAAGGTATGGAGTTTCTTGTGTGGGATACTTTATTGTTTTGATTTTTAAGAAAAATCCTGCTCTTGTATTAGGAAATTACAGTTGGCATATTTTGAATTCTCATTACTAGATATTTTGAATGTTACTGTTACTAAAATAATGATAGTTAGCTTAGACATGGCCCATTTAAGGGGTGCCTGGGTGGTTCAGTTGGTTAAGCATCCACCTCTTGCTTTCAGCTCAGATCATTATCTCATAGTCTTGAGATCAAGCTCTGCATGGGCTCTGCTATGGGTGTGAAGCCTGCTTAAGATTCTCTCTCTTTCTCTCTCTCTCTCTCTCTCTCTGCCTCTGCTCCTCCCCTGCTTGTGTGTGCATGCACTCTGCTCTCACTCTGAAAAATAAAGAAAGAAAAAGAAAAAGAATAAAAGGAATAGCCCATTTAAGAGATAACAGATTAGATTTAAATAATTAAGCTTAGTAGGAGTGGAGAGTGGTTTCTAGGAGGAATATATTTCAGAATCCTAAAAAAAAAAATCAAGAAAAAAAAAAAAAGAACCCTATTACAGAGTTAAAGAACTAAATGTGAGACCTGAAACTATAAAAATCCTAGAAGAGAACACAGGCAGTAATTTCTCTGACATTGGCTGTAGCAACTTTTGTCTAGATATGTCTCCTGAGGCAAGGGAAACAAAAGCAAAATTGAATTATTGGGGTTACATCAAAATAGAAAGCTGCACAATGAAGAAAACAATCATAACTGAAAGGCAACCTATGGAATGGGAGAAGATATTTGCAAATGACATATGCGATAAAGGGTTAGTATCTAAAATATATAAAGAACTTAAAAACTCAACACCCAAAAAAGAATCCAGTTAAAAAAGAGGGAGAAGATATGAACTGTCATTTCTCCAAAAGAGACAACCAGATGGCCAACACATGAAAAGATGCTCATCGTCTCTTATCATCAGGGACATACAAATCAGAACTATAATAAGCACACCTGTCAGAATGGCTAACCAACACAAGAAGCAACAGGTGTTGGCAAGGATATGGAGAAAAAGGAGCCCTCTTGTACTGTTGGTGGGATGGCAAACTGTTGTAGCCACTGTGGAAAACAGTACAGAGGTTCTTCAAAAAGTTAAAAATAGAGAAGTGCCTAGCTGGTGCAGTCAGTAGAGCATGTGACTCTTGATCTCTAGTTTGTAAGTTCAAGCCCCACGTTGGTGAAGAGATTACTTAAAAAAAAAAATAGAACTACCCTGCAATCCAGCAATTCCATTACTGGGTATTTACCCAAAGAATACAAAAACACTAATTCAACATTATTATAGTAGCATTATTTAAAATAGCCAAGAAGCCCAAGGGTCCATAAATGGATGAATAAAGAAAGAAGATATGCTGTATACAATGGAATGTTATTCAGCCATAAAAAAGAATGAAATCTTGCCATTTGCAAAGACACTGATGGAGCTAGAGAGTATAATGCTAAGTGA
The DNA here is from genome assembly GCA_017311185.1 of Proteles cristata cristata. Taxonomy (NCBI): domain Eukaryota; kingdom Metazoa; phylum Chordata; class Mammalia; order Carnivora; family Hyaenidae; genus Proteles; species Proteles cristata. The sequence goes on from JAESUZ010004774.1 coordinate 526,918, forward strand.
GATATGTCAGAGAAAGATAAATACCATATGACTGCACTCCTGTGGAATTTAAGAAACAAAGCAAATGAGTAAAGGGGAGAAAAAGAAAAAGAGAGATCCAAACCAGGAAAGAGACTCAATTATAAGGAACAAACTGATGGTTATCAGAAGGGAAATGTGTGTGTGTGTGTGTGGGGGTTTGAAATGGATGAAGATTAAGGAGTGCACGTGTTGATGAGCACTAAGTGATTAAAATAAAAATTTAAAAAGAAACCCTTTTACAATAAGTATCTACACACAGAATTCAAGTCAACAGTCAGAATCAAAGCAGTTTCTATCTTAAGATTCCTTATATGTGCTACCTTTTCAGCTTAAAACTCAGGGTTGCTATGACTACACTCAAATAATGTTCTTTGTTTTATTTGTAGTCAAAGCCAGGATACATGAGAGGGAGGATATGAAATCCTTCTGTGTAGACTTTTCATAGTGAGTCCCTGATAAAAGTCACCTTGGTTAGGGAAATAGTCAATGTAATAGTGGTAGCTGCATTTGTGGTGAGCATAGCACAGTTTTTGGACTTGCCATCACCATGCTATACACCTGAAATTAATGTAATATCTGTGTCAATTATATTTGAATTTTAAAAAATTCACTTTGCTTAAGATGTTATCATTAGAAGAAGCATTTATTTTGAACCCAAAAAGTAGACCCATAAGAGTCATTACAAGAGATAATGTGATTAGGAGAGAGAAGTATTGACTGTGTATTTTTAACTTTTTTTAGTATATAGTTTTATCTTTAGCAGAGCACTATTTCTGACATGCTCCTTCTAAAATTACCCATTGCCTTACTCCTTTTATTTATTCATTCAGCAAGTATTTATTGAGCACCTATTATTTGCCAAATGGTGGGTTGAACACTGATGATACTTGTTTTACTATCATTTAAAGAACCACATTTTGGGGTCACCTGGATAACTCGGTTGAGCGTCTGACTTCAGCTCAGGTCATGATCTCATACTAAGTGGGTTCAAGCCCTGCATTGGGCTCTGTGCTGACAGCTCAGAGCCTGTAGCCTGGTTCAGATTCTGTGTCTCCCTCTCTCTATGTCCTTCCCCCACTCACACACACATACTCTCTCTCTCTCTCAAAAATAAATAAGCATTAAAAAAATTTTAGAGAAGTGTATTTTTACTTGCATTAAGAAAAATTAAGAAAACCAAAGCTGGAAGCATCACAGTCCTGAACTTCAAGCTTTATTATAAAGCTGTAATCATCAAGACAGTATGGCACTGGCATAAAAAGAGACGCTTAGATCAATGGAACATAATAGAGGACACAGAAATGGACCCACAAACATATGGCCAACTCATCTTTGACAAAGCAGGAAAGAATATCCAATGGAATAAAGACAGTCTCTTCAGCAAGTGATGCTGGGAAAACTGGACAGTGACACGCAGAAAAATAAACCTGGACCACTTTCTTACACCATACACAAAAACAAACTCAAAATGGATGAAAGACCTAAATGTAAGACAGGAAGCCATCAAAACCCTAGAAGAGAAAGCAGGCAAAAACCTCTTTGACCTCAATCACAGCAACTTCTTAATCAACACATAAGCAAAAATAAACTATTGGGACCTCATCAAAATAAAAATCTGTGTAGCGAAGGAAACAATCAGCAAAACTGAAAGGCAACCAACGGAATGGGAGAAGGCATTTACAAATGATATATCATATAAAGGGTTAGTATCCAAAATCAGTAAAGAATTTGTCAAACTCAACACCCACAAAACAAACAATCCAGAGAAGAAATGGGCAAATGACATGAATAGACACTTCTCCAAAGAAGACATCCAGATGGCGAGCAGATAAATGAAAACTTGCTCAACATCACTCATCATCAGGGAAGTACAAATTAATACCACAATGAGATACCACCTCACACCAGCCAGAATGACTAAAATTGACCAGTCAGGTAATGAGGATGTGGAAAAAGAGGATCTCTTTTTCAGTGATGGTGGGAATGAAAACTGGTGCAGCACTCTGGAAAACAGTATGGAGATTCCTCAAAAAATTAAAAATAGAACTACCGTACTACCCAGAAATTACACTACTAGGTATATATCCGAGCGATACAGGTGTGCTGTTTTGAAGGGGCACATGTACCCCAATGTTTATAGTAGCACTATTGACAATAGCCAAAGCATGGAAAGAGCGCAAATGTCCATCTATTGATGAATGGATAAAGAAGATGTTGTATATATGTACACAGTGGGGTATTACTCAACAATCAAAAAGAATGAAATCTTGCCAACTACGTGGATGGAACTAGAGGGTATTATGCTAAGTGAAATTAGTCAGAGAAAGACAAATATATGACTTCACTCATATAAGGAGTTTAAGATACAAAACAGATGAACATAAGGGAAGGGAAGCCAAAATAATACAGAAACCTGAAGGGGGACAAAACATAAGAGACTCTTAGATATTGAAAACAGAGGGATACTGGAGGGGGTGTGGGAGGGCAGATGAACTAAATGGACAAGGGGCATTAAGGAATCTACTCCTGAAATCATTGTTGCACCATATGCCAACTAACTTGGATGTAAACTTAAAAATGAATTAATTAATTAAAATCAAAGAAAAATTAAAACAGTTTATTCCACATGATGTACAAAAGTAGAAAAAAAAGTTTTAAGATACCATTTTGAACATTAAATACTTATGTCAAAATTTTAATATGATTGCTTTTTGAGAAACTAGTTTTTAAATATCTTTTAAGGTTTGCTTATTGTAGGAATTGAACATGTGTCACAGAGAAGGAAAACTGAGTGGCTAACATATGAAACCATGTTTGACTTTCAAGGTAAAGCAAGTCACTTTAAACTTAAACTTATATGAACTTAAAATGTTCATATATTTATTTTGGGAGAGAAAGGGAGAGAGAGAGCACAAGCAGGGGGAAGGTCAGAGACAGAGGGAGGGAGAATCCCAAGGAGGCTCTATGCTATCAGTGTGGAGTGGATGCAGGGCTGCATCTCATGAGTAGTGAGATCATGAGTTGAACGGAAATCCAGAATTGGGTTGCTCAACCGACTGAGCCACCCAGGTGCCCTGGGAATTGATAAATGTGAAATGGTATATTAATAATGTAGAATATTATCTAGCAGCTAAGAGAAATGAACTCAGCCCACATATACAACACAGATGGATTTAACAATCATAACTTTGGGGGCACCTGGGTAACTCAGGTGAGTTGGTGAACTCCTGTACCATGACTTCAAGTCCTTCATGGAGCTCTGCACTGCTGGTGCTAACAAGCCTGCTTGGCATTCTCTCTCTCTGCCTCTCTCTTTGCCCCTCCTGCATGCTCCTCCCCTTGCAAAATAAATAATAAATAACATTTTGAATGAAAAAAAACTTACAACTTTGAATGAAAAAGCAAGTTTAGAGGCGCCCGGGTGGTTAGTCGGTTAAGCGTCCGACTTTCGCTTAGGTCATGATCTTGCGGTTCGTGGGTTCAAGCCCCGCGTCGGGCTCTGTGCTGACTGCCAGCTCAGAGCCTGGAGCCTGTTTCAGTCTGTGACTCCCTCTGACCCTCCCCTGCTCACGCTGTGTCTCTCTCTCTCTCTCCTAGAAATAAATAAAACATTAAAAAAATTATTAAAAAAACCAAGTTTAGATTATATGCTACTTATATAATGTGAAATAGATACATTTGTATTATAAAGCATTGCTCTCTCTCTCTCTATATATATATGTTAACATATATGTATATATTACATACAAACACAAATATATGTCCATGTAAAAGTATAACAAAACAGTCTGGAAGGACACACACTAAATTCATGAAAGTGGTTTCCTCTGAAGAGATTGGGAGGTTAAGCAGTCTGAACTGGAGTGGAGCGGGAGACCTAGAGACTAATTTTATCTTCAGTTTTATATTTCTTAAATGCAAAGACAATGAATTTATTAAAATGTTAACAGTTATCAATTCTGGGTGCTGACACATGGGTATTTGTTAGATTCTTTGTATCTTGAAAATTTCTTATAAACAAGAACTGTTTTTTGCTTCTGTTTTTGTTTTTCGAGGTCAGTCTTCTACATTGTTCCTAATTTGATAAGTTGCACCTATTTCAGCCCACACAATAGTAATAAATGGGTCTTGGAACAAAACGCACGTAATCCTCTGCATAGCTGCACAGCACGTTCTCACCAAGCCAGCCTAAAAATAACTGAAGAGTAAAAGTATTATTGGATAGAGGGCCCCTCAGTTGACCTTCAGGATTTTGGATTGTCCATTCAGTTAATCTTGTCACAATCACATAATTATGAGGTTGGTTTGAGCTTAATGTACCAATATATACAAGGAAAATACTCTGTAGCCAGAACCGTGCCACATCAAAGCCCTTGGGACAAGATGCTTTTCTAGTGTTTCTACATGAGGTTTTCCTAAAGATAACAAAGCCTTTAAAAATATGCTTTTCAGGCATGTCATCCTTTCCAACTAATATACCTCTCCCCCAAGTCAAGTTGTATGTTGTCCAGAATGCATTAATGCTGCACATCCACCACCTGAATACCTGGATGCTGCATAATACCCTAGTGGACTACAATAGTTGGATGGAGCAATACTTATAAAAGGAGCATAATTCTATAGAAAAGACCATTATATCCCCCTCTGAAAGATTATCACATAAGCTGAAATACCAGTCAGTAAAAAAAACACAGGAAAGAGAAAAGCAAGCAGGCCAGGATACAAGTGCCCTTGACTGACGCTTGAAATTCCAGCTGAGTTGAAGTTGGAATTATTTAAGAAAAGTCAAATATCTGAAGAACCAGTTTGGGAGCCTCAGTCTGTTTTCTCTCTCTGTCTCTCTCTCTCTTTTTCTTTCTTTCTTTCTTGAAGATACATACCATTTAGCTCTCTGGAAAAAAATGTTGCAAGAGATTTCTATCCAACAGAATGAAATCTGAGACTATCCCAGGTCAAATGCAAAGTTATAGTTTAGAATTCCCAGTGAAAGTTTTCTTCCCTCCAAACTTTGTATTTTGAAATTGTTCAGGCCTTGAGAAAAATTGAAATACCCAGTGAAGTTTTGAAGATATTTGGCACAATGAAAGACTGGAAGATAATTTGTATGAGGGGAAAAAAATCTGTAAAATTTGGTAATTTGTATGTAAGTTTTTACAAATGTTCATGAACTCTATAAATGTATATCCTTTGCTTATGCTTTTAATATAAACATTTTTCATTTTTAATTAATCAGTATACTCAACGTGGGGCTCAAATTCACAACCCTGAGATTAAGAGTCCCATACTCTACAAAATGAGCCAGCTAGGCAGAACTGCTTATGCATTTAAATTTAGTAAAATTACATTTAAGGAAAAACAGGGGTAATTTTGGTGAAGGGACAAGAGAAGGAAAAAAAAAGTAGAAAAAAGAGGAACATAAAACTTAGGGTCTGAGCAATTGATTCACTTGACTTTTATTTATTTATTTAATTTTTAAAATATTTTGTTTATTTCTGAGAGAGAGAGAGAGAAAGAGAGACAGCATGAGCAGGGGAGAGTCAGAGAGAGAGACACACACACAGAATCTGAAACAGGCTCCAGGCTCTGAGCTGTCAGCACAGATGCGGGGCTCGAATCCATGAACCGTGAGATCATGACCTGAGCCGAAGTCGGCACTTAATCAATTGAGTCACCCAGGCACCCTTTTTTAAAAATGTATTTTTATTTTTATTTTTTAATGTTTTATATGACTCGCTTGATTTTTAAATCAGAGTTGAAGCTGCTTCCACTTTCTATAGAGAAAGCCAAAGGGGGGGGACTAGTGCGACTATGTAGTGTAGTGGACCAGAGGCAAAGAAGAAAGTATGCTGTTCTTTCTCCAAGCGAAAAGGTAAGTGGGAAGGGAGAAGTCTTGAAGTTAATGAATGCCTCCTTCCTTTCTCTCACACTTGGGGAGTAACCAAAGATCCTTTAACTTCTGTTTTTTCTCCTATAGTATCAGTGCCTTTCGTATTTCAAGATGGCCAGCATTTTCCAGCAGGATGATAGTAGTATGGATATGATTTTTATCTCTATCATAGAATAAATTAAGACTGGTATGCTAAGGCATTAGGTATTATTTCCACTCTTCATGGCATGTAACTCTCTCCTTTCAGCTAACTTTAGTTATTGTGCTTATTTGCTATGGTCTGGGGTTTGGTTTATCTGTTAACAGGTTTGGCTGAGATCAGGAAGCCCCTTCCTCTTGCCAGTACCTCTGGCTTCCAGGTCAAGCTTCATTCATGATGTTTATACCACATGCTTGCTTTGTGTCTGGATAAATCGGTGCCAATTCTTCCCGATTCAATGTATTATGCTCTCTCCCAAGTCCTGGCCTGCATAACATCCAAAGCCCTTGGGTCAGTCTCTTGTTAAGCCTTTAGAGGTGTATCTCTCTCAATGGTTGTTACAAAATTTCATTGTTCTTAGTCTCTCAACTGTGGATATTTATCTCTGGAATGAAGCCATTCATTAATTAGGTTAAATTTACTGGATACTTGTTAGATGTGAGACATTCTGCTAGCAGAAGGGAATATAGTGTTGATTAAGATAGTCATGGTCCCTCCCTCATGATGCCTGTAGTCGAATGTGATCTCACACCAGAAGCCTGATCTAAGAAAGAGCCAGGTTATACACTAATATGAACTGTACAAAGAAAATACTGAATAAATGGGGCACCTGGGTGGCTCAGTTGGTTGAGCGACCTACTTTGGCTCAAATCATGATCTCATGGTTCTTGAGTTCGAGCTCCACTTCAGGCTCTGTGCTGACAGTTCAGAGCCTGAAGCCTGCTTTGGATCCTGTGTCTCTGTCCCTCTCTGCCTCTCCCCCACTCATGCTCTCTTTCTCTCTCTCCCAAAAATAAATAGACATTTAAAAAATTTTAAAAAAGAAAATACTGAATAAAGATATATGTTTGCCTACATGTATGTTAATGGGTGGGAAGCAAGATTAGAAGCAAGGAGACTAGAGTTATCACAATTGTATAGGTAAAAAGAAAATGGTTTAGAGATTGTGGTATTTTAACTGGAACAGAAATAGTGGGGAGTAATGATTTGAAGGAAGAACTAATTTGATTTTTCTATTGAGCAAACTGAGGGGAGATGTTGGGATGTCAACTAAATACGTGAGTTTGGAGTTCAAAAGAGAAGTGTAGACTAGAGATAAAATTCTGAGGATCAAATATGTAGATACACTTAAAGAGATGGATCTAGATGATAACACTTTGAAGAAAAAGAGGTCAAAGACACTACCCTTGGACAAGTCAACATTTAGGGTCTGGGAGCAAGGAGAAGAGCCAGCATAGGTGACTTAGAGGGAGTAGCCAGTGAGATAGGAAGCAACACACTAATGCTCCATATCCTTGCAGCCAAATAAAATGTCTCAAAAAAGAAGAGTGAGGTCCTGGGTCATAAGCTATTGAGTGGTTAAGTAAGATGAAAAGTGAGAATTTGTCACTGGTCTGGCCAGGGAGTGACCTTGACAAGGGTGATCTGATTGGAGCTGGTTAAGGAGGAAATGGCAAATGAAAAAACATAGGCAAGAAATGTAGATACCCCTTTGGAGGAGTTTTACTACAGAAGGAGAGGAGAAAAGGGGATGAGATGCAAATGTGAGGTCAAGTAGGATTTTCTAAAATCAGAAACTTTATAGTATGTTTTAAGTTGATGGGGATGATCTGAGAATGCAGGTGAAAGAAGAATTATTACAGGATAAAATTCCTTGATTAGTTGAGGGAACAGAATCTAGTGCGCAGATAGAGGGAGCAGGACCAGTTTATGCAGGGCAAAAAGAAAGAAATAAGAGCAGAGAAAAATAGACACAGATAAATCCGCAGATGTGGTGGCAGGAAGATGAAGCTATTTTCTTCTGAGGACTTCAATATTCTGCCTAAGTGTCCATCAACGGACGAATGGATCAAGAAGATGTGGTTTATCTATACCATGGAATACTACATGGCAATGAGAAAGAATGAAATCTGGCCATGTGTAGTGACATGGATGGACCTTGAGGGTGTTATGCTGAGCAAAGTAAGTCAGGCAGAGAAGGACAAATATCATATGTTTGCACGTATAGGAGGATTAGGAGGAACTTAACTGAGGACTTCAATATTCTTAGTAAAATGTCAAGCAAGGACATCAACTGAGTTCAAGTAGGGGATAGAAGGTATAAAGATTTGAGGAAAGAGGAGGAGAAATAAAATAGCCTCTTGGGGAATAAGAGAATGAGCTGATAAGGGAAAAACAGTTAGATTGCTGAGCAGTGTTAAGAACCCAATGAGGATTGTGGTCTTAAATTTAAAGTGAGACCACAACATGGTTGTGGACAGTGAAAACGTGGCCAATGGATTAGAGATCCTGGTGTGGGGGGGTTGGTGGGGAGGGGGGTTGTCAAAGAATTGTTGGAGCCAAGATACTGGAGGCCATGAGTTGGAACAATAAAGACTGGGGGTCATAGAGAAATGCTTGAAACTGAGATTTGGGAGGCATAACAGTTATTTCTAATGAAAAGACCTGTACCTAATACATTATCATGGTACTAGACAACTGGAGTAGGGTGGAAGAGCAGCTTGCTAGAAGGGAGAAAGTCAAAGAACTGAGAACCCAGGGTTTTCCAGAGGTGGAATATACAAGGAATTTTAGTGTTAATTTGTCATAAATTTCAGAGGGCAAACTGGAAGGCTGAGAAAGGAAGAAAGATTGAATTAGATAAGGGGATGTTGAAAGCCATATGATGTTAAGAATTCAGGTGATGAGCAATGACTTGGAGGCCTTAGATGGAAAAAGGATTGTGAGACCCCCCTCTCACTGCCCCCTGACCCCAGCCTCTCATACAGAGGTTAAATAAAGTTAAATAAACTTAAAAAAAAATAACCGTTATGACAGAGGGTCAATAACAAAGGCAATAATAATCTTAAAATTTGGGTTTCTTGTATTTGTTAAAATGGAAGCAATGAGATTTGTAATATCTACAGATATTAATATATATCCCGAGTGCTCCTTGTCTGTTCTTGGTTTCCCACATAAAATAACATGCTAGTTTGTGATTTTATTTTTCTTCTCCAGGCCAAAACAAAAGTTTTCTGCAGAGCAGCTATGGGGGGGGGGATGAGGGGGGTGGGGGAACAGGGTGAAGTCTTCCCTCTGGAATCTTTGCTCCCTGACACAGAGAGAGAGCAGACACTCTGCCACATTCCCTCAGGAGCTAAGAACGCAGGGATCTCAGGGGGGTTGTTACTTTGAAATGGTGTGAGGTTTCCTGCTTTGTCAGAAGCCCTACTGAGGGGGAAATTGAAGGTGCATTGTGGAAACCTTCATTCCTGCACCGGCACAGGAAATGACAAGTTTTCAGGAACTCTGTGGTTACTGTAAGGGAATTGGTTTTGGATTTTTATTTCTAAATTCTCTGAATTTAGGTGTCTATTTTAGGCTCTGCTCTGCATGCAGGTTCATCTGACAGCACTTTTTCATCTTTAATTTGAAATTGGCTAGTTGCAAACTTTATCAGTGAAAACTAAATTCAAATCTTGGGTATTGATATATAGAAAATTCGGCTTGCGATTATGGCCTTAGATTACGATGATATAGGTATGAATTGGAATCTTTATAGGCAAATTTTAGAAATAAAGTCATAAATTTGCCTGTGGTAATATGTCAATCAAGCAGAAAATAGGAGAATATATCGTAGTTTGTAGACCAGCATCCTGTCACAACATTTTTGGGATATTTGGTTCATATTCTGTCACACATTCTTAAGAACAGTTATGCAATTGCCTCCAAGATGTTGGCTGTTTCAGACAAGCTTTAAAGTTAGGGTCCTTTCTCCCCTCTTTATTGGATGCAAGTAATCTGTTTTTATGTGGTGGTAGAGGGTGATATTTCTCCTAAACAAACTTATGTTTTGATCTTTCAAAATTTTTAAAGAATTGAGCTTAAAAAAATAAGACTCTCTATGAGTGGAAGGTGGCTCACTTTCACCTGTTGCAGCCCAAAGTACAAGTTCTGAGCAGACTCTGTGGTTAGAGAACCAGGCTCTGCCACATGTGTGACTCTGGAGAAGTGACTTAAGCTCTCTGCACATGCTTTCCAATCTGTGAAATGAGAATACTAGAGCTATTATAAGGTTTTAGTAAGTTAAAATTTGTCAAGTGCAAAGCATGTGCTAAATACTATATGTTTAAAAAAAAAAAAAAAAGCAAAACCAGGGGCACCTGGGTGGCTCAGTTGGTTGTATCTCTGACTTTGTCTCAGGTCATGATCTCGTGGTTCATGAGTTCAAGCCCCACATCGGGCTCACTGCTGTCAGCACAGAGCCCACTTCAGATCTTCTGTCCCTCTCTCGCTTCTCCTTCCCTGCTTGTACTCTCAAAAATAACACATTTTAAAAAAGAGGTAAAGCCAAATGATTTTCTAATGATACAGTCTTTCAGAAATTTGAGGTGTTTGCTTCTGTAAGGAACAATAACAAGTTAGTCTGAATTTGTTCAGTTGTCTGCTAATCAACAGTATCTAGAGATCTAACACTAAATATGAGTTCTCGTAAAATGGTGGGTCTGCACTTGTAGAAGGGGTGTTTCCTTGTAAGGAACACAACCTCAGTAAATTACTGAGACTCTTACTGTCAAACATTTTTATCCAAGTGTGATAAAGTGTAGCTCTTTATTTCAGCCCTCTGCTTACAATTTTTGAAATATTTCTGAGCAAATGACCAAGACACCACCTTGGACCAAAAGAATCTTGTATCTTATGGTGTCAAATACTATACCTTGAATGCAGTCCTGATTTGTAACCAATGAAAGGAGAGGCTTCATCCTCAGAAATCAGCTAATATTGCCATTAGTAAAGGATAGGGGTATCCTTTTCTTTAAGAACTTTGCTGGGGAACCAAAAATTTATTTTAAAGCCTTGCTCAGTGCTTCAGGTGTCTGGATTTAGGCAAATAATATCACATTACTAGCGTAAAGATTTAAAGAGAAAACATATCTAAGATATTGTCAGTTTTATAAATTTGTATATAATTTCTTGTGTTTTTTCATATCATCTACTCAACTAAATAGCCCTGAATTTTATTTATCTTAAAAAAAATGTTTGTAATGTTTTATTTATTTTTGAGAGAGAAAGTGCATGCAGGGGAGGGACAGAGAGAGGGGGGGACAGAGGATCCGAAGCAGGCTCTGCGCTGAGAGCAGCAAGCCCCATGTGTGGCTTGAACTCACAAAGTGTGAGATCATGACCTGAGCAGAAGTTGGAGACTCAACCTACTGAGCTACCCAGGTGCCCCAAATAGCCCTGAATTTTAAATATGTTTTGCTAAAAACAACCAAACCAATCAACAAACCAAACCTACAATAAAACCCAACCAACCCCAAATCTTTCAAACAGTTCATTTTGCCAATATGTAAAGTTTTGGGGAGAGGATGTCCTGGTAGTTGAAGACTTTGGCTAAGAGCTATATGGATGTAGGCTTGAATCCTGACCCTCCCACTTATTAGTTATACTATCTTGACAAGTTATAAGGCCTCAGTATACATGTAGGTTTGTTCACAGGCCTCAGTTTGTATATAGTTATAGGGCTGTAAGAAGTGAATATATTCACAAGTATGGAATTCACAAGTTTTGGACTCTGCTTGGCACAGAGTAATTGTTCAATAGATGCTGATGGTTACGTGACTGAGAATCTGGCTCCATTGTGAACAATCATTTCACTCTTTAGAGACAAGACACTTCCTAAGAATTAAGTTACCTTGGTTTTTCTCTCTCTTCTTCTACAATGCCACTCTATCTAGAAATTAGAAAGCCTTGGGGCACCAGGCTGGCTCAGTCAGTAATATCAGGCCACTCCTTGATCTCGAAGTTGTGAGTTGGAGCCACGTTAGGGTAGGGTTTACTTAAAAGAAAAAAAGAAAAAAGAAAAAAGAAATTGGAGAGCTTTGACATGATTGATACATTTAAATGTGGGATTAGATATTCACACCCAATTCAAGTGTTACTGTCTGCACTTGAAACTTAAACTTGACAATGTGAGGCATGAGTACTATGTAATTTGAGTCTATGTGAAATCTAAGGCCTTAAATCTGGAAAGACTATGTATGTCAAAGTTGAGGCTAACTTCACCTAGACTCTTAAGGGTAGTATGCTTATGTATATCTCCAAGGCCTAGTTCAACCCTTTCAAGCAGTAGGCTCTCAATAAATATTGTTAAGAAATAAATGGTTCATGGAGGAGGTTTGCACAGGTAATCAGGTAATCAAAGGCTCTTGACCTTTATGAAAGCATGTCGTGGATTCCCTATGTATAGGCACAAGACAAAGAGCATAAGAAATACTTCCTCTTCTCTCAAAGTAGAGAAATCGAGTAACTTTCTAAATAATGATACAAGCAACAGGATAAGAAACCTTCCTATTCCAGTCCAGTATAGGAATGGACCTATTTAGTAGGGTCCAGAGCACTTCAGAGCTGGGAGAGGTGTCCTAGGCCAAGGTCCTCATTTCACAGAGGAGAAAACAGACTTGGAGAGTTGAAGTCATCTGTCCAAGGTGCCACAGCTGGTCTAAGGGTAAAGACAGGACTGGAAGTCCAGTCTCAGAAACTTGTCACCACATGATCATTTCACCTGCCTGTTGGGAAAACAGTGTCCTGTGCCTTAACCATGTCTTTTAATAGAAAAAGGAGGTGTAAACTGTAGTGTCAAAGTGGGGTTCTGATCACTGCCTTCCTCACTCTTGCAGTGCACAGTTCACAGGCGCAGGGACGCAGAAGCTGCACCTTCGTTTGCATCGCGCAGATGTTAGGATCACGCCAGTAGTGTTGACTTAGCTCCTTTATTTGTATTCATTTATTTATCGAGCAGGAGAATGGCTGGGTTACTGCGCTCTCTGCTGTTAGAGAGGAGGCCGCAAGACCCCGTTGGCGCCCACCCTCAGAGCGCATCTTGAGATAACAAGCAGGATCGCAGGTGGGAAAAACAAACAGGGATACAATAAATGTGTGCATGAAGGGGCTTTGCTAAAAAGTGGGCAGGAGGGTGTGATCAGTTTACTGGAGTATTTAGATTTTTTTTATATCGAGGCTGAGGTAACCAAATAAAAACCCAGCGCCTCCAGAGACCAGGAAAGTTTGAAGGACGTAGTCCGAGGGAGCAACCCCCCGCACCTAGCGTCCGCGTACCGCCACCGCCCGCAGGACTGTGACGCCCACTCGCCGCCCCCCACCCCTGGCGCGCAGCAGCCGGGCCGTTCCGGGTGCTCCTCCTCTCTCCCCCACCACCCTCAGCCCAAAGGGAAACGCTGGCTCCAGCGGCGCTCGGGGCTCATCCATCAGCCGGGGAGGAAAAGGGGGAGGAGGGAAGGGGCGGGCGGCGGGAGGAGGAGTTTCTCCGCCGCGCGGAGCCCTCGGTGGGGCGGCGGGGGAGGAGCGCCCTTCCCCCCGCGCGCTGATTGCTGTGGCGTCCCGCCCGGCCCCGCCCGCGTGTGTGTGCGAGGGAGAGCTATAGCGCTGGGTCGGCCTGATGGGGGTAATCGAGGGTTTCGGGGACGCCGAGTGGCGTTTTCCTCTTCCCAGTGAGTGAGGGAGGGCGAGCGGCGGCTCTCGTGCTCGGCCACTTTCCCCGGGCGATTCCCGGAGCTCCCTGCAGGAGGTGAAAGTCCCGGCGGGTCCGGATGGCGTAGTTGCGCCGCGGCGCAGCAGCTGCTGGAGCTCACCGCCGCCGAGAGCTGGGCGGGGAAACTTTCCTCCGCTTGCCTCCAACTTGCGGCGGCTGGATCTCTGCGTGACACACCGCCTCCGAGGTACGTGCGGGCCCGGCCCCGCGGCGCTGCAGGCTGCGCCGGGACGCCCCTGGCCGCGCCGCCCGCCCTGCACACGCTCCGGCCTCGGGCGCTGCAGGCTGCGCGGTGCCCGTCGGCGCTGCACGAGCCTCCGTGCCTGTTCGCGGCCGGGGTCGCTCCGGCCGCACGGACCCCTCGGGCTCGGGAGGGGGGCGTTGGTCCAGCCCTGTTTACGCTCGGAGGAGCCGCGACCCGTGGCCGGCGGTGCGTGGGGAGCGGCCGTCTTGGGTCGGGTGGGCAGCGCTCCCGGCGATGCGCTGTCCGGGGGAAGACGTCTCCTCCTCCACGCCTGTCCTCACTCTTCCTCTCCACGGTTTTTTCCGACCCCTGCGGGGCGCGCCGGCCACTTCCCTCTGGGCGCGTGAGAGCGTCGGTGGGAAAGGTTTGTTGTGGGTTTGCACTCAACTGCCGTTGCAGAGGCTGCGCCCGGAGACTGGCGCACCGGCTCGAGGCGCGCTCCCCTCAGCCGGCGCCCTCCGGGTTTAGTGCGGGCGGCGCGGAGCGCTGCAGCGCCGGGCCCCGCAGGGAGCGCGCCCCCTTTTAACAGATTAGCCCCTTACCCAGTTCATTTTGAAGGCTTCTCTTAGCGTCTTCATTTGGTTAGAACAAACTGGAAATCTTGGGCTGTTGCTAGAAGAATCTGCTTGCAAACTTGTTATTAAAGTGGGCATTTGCCCACTTTCCAGAATCACGTAGGGTAAGGAGTCGCCGTTGTCGAGCGGGAATTACCTTGGCACAGTTGAACTTAATTTAGTGCGTACCGAAAGAGCTGAGAAAAGAAAATCGCTCAATATCCTTAGCTGTAAAATGGGAATAATAATAGTTCTGGTCTCATAAAGTCACTGTGAGGACTGAATGATTTAATATGTGTCAAGTGCTAGAACAGTGCCTGGCGCCGAGCAAGCGCTGCACAGGTGTTAAAGCTGCTTGTCCAGAGCCCCGAGGTGATGGGAAAAGAGCAAAGAGGGTAAAGGATGGTGGGAGTGACAGCCGGAGATGGGGAACCACGCGTTTTCTGAACATCTCTCTTCTAAGAAAAGTGAGCGGTTTGGGTGGAAAGAGGCATCTATCAGTAACAAAGCACGTGACAAGACCTTTTACTTGTCCTGAAATGGTACTTTCAGGCTGCAAACAGTTACTTCACTGTGAAATCAGCTATTTCGCTCTAGTAATAATAGCTAATGTTTATTGAGGCCAAACTGTGTGTCGCTCTCCTGTATGCCTTGAGGATCATTTAACCCCCACTCCATCTCTAGGTAAAAGCATGATCAGGCCCATTTTACGGCTGAGATTGTAGAGGTTAGTTATTTGCCCAAGCTAACACACAACTTTCTGTCAGTTCTATCTGACTCCAGAGCTAGCTTAGCCAGGGAGAGCAGCAAGTGCAGTCAGATGTGTGTGTGGTGAGCCCAGGCGTCTTTGCTGCTGTTCAGTTTCCCATTTGAGTTGGACACATCTCTTGAAACAGGAACAAGGTATCTGTAATTAATTTAGGTGATAGACTTACTGGGATGCCAAATTACAGTTCTGAAACTGGATCCAAGTAATTAGAAACAGAATCTTGATTTGGATTAATTCATATGAATACTTATTCTTAATTTCTTTTATTCTCTACACATTGTCAGAGTTACTTGGCTTCCTTAGGAAACAGCTTGGGGTTGGCACAGGAGGCAGGGAAATAATTCTTACCCCCTTAAGGGCTATTAAAATGAAATTGATTTCATACCATTGTGTCAGTTAAAGGATGTTGCTCTGTTTCTTGGTGTTCTCTGCTTTTGGCTTTAATTCTGCATTGTTTAGTGTTTCAAGGCTTCAGCATAGTTTCGGCCCTTCAGTTTGTCTTTGTCATTTGTCAACTTTAATTTTTCCTGTTTTGATGGAATCTGACCATTACATGGCAGCTTTGCTTAACAACTGTTGATCCAGCTCATGTTTTTAAATATAGAAATCACCAACTTACTTTTGAACCCCAGCACTTCAAAGGCAACCCTGGGGGAATTCATTGTTATTTTGAATATTAGCCAATAGGGGGAGCATAACACACTATTGATGTCTATCAGGGACTTAAACCAGTTTTTAGGGTATTAAACATGCATTTCAGAAGTGGAAAATGCTGCTTTATCTAGCAAAATCACCAAGTTGCTTTCTGAATTTACAGTGGAAAACTGGGTTTAATTTCAACTGGTTATAATTAGAATGACTTTGAGGACCAGGCCTATATGTTGGATATATGTCAAGAACTCTCTGGTGGCTGGACAGATATTAAATACACATGCATGTAGTTTTTTTTTTCCATTTGTTTTCCCTAAGAAGTGTATGTAAGATAATTTTGTATAATTTGAGTAATATTTCAAGTTATCCAGGTGAACTTGGAGTCCAGAGAGATCCATTGTGAATCCCTTTGTAATGATCCTCATTTGTCTTTCGTGGAAAATTGGATGCAGCGAATTTGTTTTGGGGAAGGTTGATACACTCACAATCCTGTCATTATCATTCTTCATTAACATCTTCCAAGTGTAAGACAATGAGGGATTGTTATCCTGAGTAGCAGCAATTCTAGGCATTCTTCAGAGGCTTATATTTTAGTATATAGTAATAGTTCAGAAGTATCATATTTGTCTCATAGAAGTGTAATGTGTCTGTTGACACTCATTCTTGTAAACAAAATATAAACATTAAAAATTAACATGCCTGGGGGCACCTGGGTGACTCAGTTGGTTAAGTCATCCGACTTTGGCTCAGGTCATGATCTCACTGTTCCTGAGTTCAAACCCTGTGTCTTGCTCTGTGCTGGTGGTGCAGAGCCTGCTTGGGGTTCTCATGTTCTCCTCTCTCTCTGCCCCTCCCCCTCTCATGCTTTCTCTCTCAAAATAAATTTTTAAAAAATTTAAAAAAGAATTAACATGCTTGTAAAACAGTTAAATGGTTTAGCAAAGTTTTCAATCTTTGCCTGCAGTTTTGTAGGCCAGTTTCCCTTCTTTATTCTTCTCCTCCTCCTTCTCCCCCTCCTCCTCTTCTTCTTCACTTAATTATTTTGAGAGAGAATGTGTGATCGAGGGAGGGGCAGAAAGGGAGAGACCCCGAAGAGCCTGATGTGTGCCGATCCCATGACTGTGAGATCATGACCTTAGCTGAAATCAAGAGTCTCAACTGACTGAGCCACGCAGGTGCCCTAGCTTGTTTCTTGTGTAGTAGGTAATTTTGACTTTATTTCACTTAGCAAGTTAGGGTCATGTGGATCCTTTTAAAAAATAACATTAGGGGCTCGGTTGGGCATCTGACTTCGGCTCAGGTCATGATTTCACGATTAGTGGGTTAGAGCCCCGCGTGGGGCTCTGTGCTGACGGCTAGCTCAGAGCCTGGAGCCTGGTTCAGATTCTGTGTCTCCCTCTCTCTCTGATCCTCCCCTGCTCTCTCTCTCTCTCTCTCTCAGAAATAAATAAAACATTAAAAAAATTTTTTAAGCAATTAGAAAAAACTTTAAAAATTAGTCTCTCAAAATCTCATCATTGCAAAATACTACTTCAGGTTAGCATTTTATTTAGGATTTAATTTAGTTTTCCATGCTCTCACGTGGCTTCTACTCCTTCAGCAAACATTTTTCAACCCCCTCCTACTTCTTCTGATAGGCTTCTGGTTCCTGGTCTTGGAGTTTGGCAAATTCGCGGTCCTCCTTCAAGCCTCTGATAGCAGGGGGCCAAGATGCCTTAAGGCTTCCTGAAGCTTGTCATGGAAAGCCTTTATAGATTGTCAAAATTGGTTAATTTAAAGGACGGGATTGTTCAATTCTTTTGAAGACTACTCACAGGAATTAGGGGCACCTGGGTGGCTCATTCAGTTGAGTGACTCTTGATTTTGGCTTAGGTACTGATCTTATGGTTGATGGGTCTGTGCTGACAGTGAGGAGCCTGCTTGGGACTGACTCTCTCTCTCTCTAAATAAATAAATTAATTAAATAAATAAATAAACTTAAAAAAAGACTCAAAGTTTTTCCTTTTTGTGTGCACACTTAGTTGTAGCTTGTAAAAAAAAAAAAAGTCTGGTGCGTTTCCTGAAGGGAGAATCTGGGACTAAGCGCTCAGGGAACTCAAAGTGTCCTTTTGTGTATGGTACTAAGAAGGTGATCACTACTGACTTATTTAGTACTGAAATGATCACCCGTTTCCTGGGGTCATAAATCTGTGGAAAGTTCTGACTTTACATACATTCCAAGCTTCACAGAACAGAATTCAGACTGAGAAGTATTAACATTGCTGTAATTTTTTTTTTCTGGATGAATTTGCTATCATCATTTTGAATTATCCCTATTCTTGATAATCTGTCTTGAAAATTTTTTTTTCCTTTGTTGCTATTG
The DNA here is from genome assembly GCA_017311185.1 of Proteles cristata cristata. Taxonomy (NCBI): domain Eukaryota; kingdom Metazoa; phylum Chordata; class Mammalia; order Carnivora; family Hyaenidae; genus Proteles; species Proteles cristata. The sequence continues at coordinate 545,136 of JAESUZ010004774.1, forward strand.
AACAAAAACTATAACTGTCAGGTTCATTAGTTAATGAGAGTCTTCCCCCCCCCCCCCCGCCCTTTATTTTGCTCTTAATAGCTATTTGGAAAATGATTTTATTACTTTTCTGTACATTGGATCATTTTCTTATTTTTTTAACTTAAAATTTTGAAACTTAAAAAATATTAACTACTTCTTGAAATTTGCATAATTCAAGTAAGTGTTTTTCAGGGATCTTTAACTTATAAGTGACCTTGTATCACCTGTAGCAATACTGGAATGTAAAAGAGTAATTTGAGGTCATATGAAAAACTAGCCTTTCACAAGTAACAGTTAGCCTTTAGTTTCAGTGAGAGCTGTTGTGGCTTTGGAAGAAAATAACTGCACCAAGATCCATGGTAGTAATTTCTCTGGTACATCTTCGGAGTTAATACTTGGAATGATATAGCATTGTCTCTTAATTTGTTTGGTTTCCAGTCAAGCTGAAATAACACAGTTTGGAATGACTTTATAAAAAATGATCTAGGTCTTTTTCCTGGGTTCTGTCCATTTCTGTACCTTTTTGAAATAGAACATGTGTTTGGTAACTGACATTGAGCTTTATTTTCTCTGTTTGCAAAGTCCTTGCTTAACATTTATGACAAATTTCCAAGCAATTTTCCTTCTTTCATAGAGAGGAATGATTTTTATCCCAACCAAGATGTGTATGACATTTAGTGTTTGAAACCACATTTGTTAAAATTCTGCATGAGGCCACTCGCATTTGAACCTTACACTTTTTTTTTTTTTTATTCTTTAGTTTCCTAGGCCAACCATCAAGACTTCTAGAAAGACAACTAAGGGCATCTTTATAAGGGACGGTATCTTTTTAAATTGAAATTATTATTAAAGGTCTGAAATAAGAGCCCTAGAGTCATGCTCTTAGTCCATCCTGATATCTCCTGCTGAAGGTAATTATAGGGGGGAAAAAAGATTAACACTAGTGTTTGTGCTGAAAGCTTCTTAAAGAATAGGAAGAGGACTCTGAATAAGAGTAGATCATGGCAAAGTTCATATTTAGGATTTACTGTTAAATTGTTGCCACAGTAATAATTTAAAATAAAATCTAAAATGCAAGCTCTATCTATATGAAAAAGGATGATAATATAGAAGCATATACTTTCCGTATCTTTTGGACACTGGACTCCAGGGGAAACTGGGTCAGAGTAGGCTGCTGTTTGCGGAGGAAGAAGCACCTGCTTGTTTGTCCTTCCAAGTACATAATTCATTTCCCTGGTACATGCTGAAGGTCAGGATTTTGTGTGAAATTGCAGATGGAACATTTGTAAAAACACATTTAAGTTGATTAGTCCTTGAAAAAAATGATCTTTAGTAAACAGTCTTTATGGATACTAGTCCTTGAGCTTTCCTGTTGATTGGATTGCTCTGTGAGAGAAGGTCTGCAGTGTTACAGGTATGATGACTAACCACCACTGATGGATAAGAACACCACATAAACCAGGTGGACCGGCTAGCAGAACTTTGGATTTCTTTCTTTATTCTTATTCATGGAAACTTGATGAGTACTTAATTTAAATTTGGTATGTGAAAAGATTCCCTTTTGAGAGTATAATTCTATTAGCATTTATAGTGATTTATGTGTTTTGACGGTATGAAATTGGTCACTGGATGCAAAAATACACTGGTGTCTGTTTGCAAATTTCATTTCATAATTCACTGTATGACGATTGCTGGAGCAGAATGTGGCTTCCCCTCCACCCCACACCCACCCCCCATAATTGGAAGGTTATTTTAGGTGAAATACTTAAATCCCAATGTGATACCCAAATACTTTTGTGTGGTATTGCCTGTGTTGTTATAAGTGATCTCTTTTCTGTTTTTCCTTTAAAACAAAACATACTCAAACACAAGCACAAACCTCTCTTCTGAGTGTCCATAAAGAATAATTGTCTCCTTTTGTTATATTAGACTTTGTGCAGTTGGCTGGCAAATTAACTTCAACTTTAAGGGAAAGCACCATTGACTCATTACATACATTTTGCATTATTACATTGTAAGGTCTTCCCTATGTGTGTGGGAGAAGTTTCTGATCTTCTAAATTGGCATGTGTACTGTTGCTGGTCTCTTTTTGTCAAAGCCTTTCTGAGCAGACATTCCTTAGCTTTCTTATATTTTATAGAGATTGTTACCTCTCGTGTATTCATAATATACCATCTGAGTCACAAAAAAAGATATTTAAGATGACAACCAACTTTGTGAAGGCACTCCTGTCTTTTTCTTTTGAATCCATCATACTCATCCATGACAATTTGACAGTTGTTGCATAACCATTGATTCCATGATGTTTTTGGAGCCTGACGAAGGATGACTTCCTTTTGATACATTTCATACTTACTTTGTGTTTATGCCTTTTTCAGTTTGTGGTATCTTTATTTCATTGTTAGAGTGGTTGCTTTCTAAGATATTCAAGTTTTAATTTCATTCAGTGTGTGGGCAAACAAGGAGTTTCCTGTAGAACAAGTCCTACTAAATTCTTTTAAAAAGTTCCAGAAGGTACCCATTTAGACGCCTTGCTGGGTGTAGGGCTTTTGGCGATGTTCAAAGGGGAGACAACTGCACACAAAGCAGGATTCCGTTTAGTTTAACCAGGTAGAAAGGGGGAAGGTAGCATCTAATTCCTTAGGACAAAATTCACTTTTGTATAATAATGAGCACTTCAAGTGTTTTCTTTGGAATTCGTACATATTTTAAGTAGGTATATAGGTAAAAGGTTTGCGAAAGAAACTTTGCTAAGGCTGAGGTCCTGAAGTTGGCAACTCCTGTAACCCCAAAGATCCTGTTCTCTGAAGCCAGGAAAAAGCAGTCTGTTTCCAATTATATATCACAAAAATAGGGAAATTACGCCAAGAAAAATGATCTTTTGGGGGTTGGGTTGCTTTTTTGTAGAGGGTACAGGAGGAAGGATTATAGATGAACATTTACAAAAATCTGTTAGTCTTTCTGGTTGGCTTTCAGAATTTTCTCAGGTGCTGTATATTGGAAGTGAAGCATAATTTGGGGATTAAAGACTCCTCCTTCAGGTCCTTTTTGTTTCTCACAGAGCGAACGGAAGAGTAGTCAGACAGCTGCTGCTGACACCAAGGGGTTTGGTCCCAGAACACCGGGTATTTCTGGTAGAGCCTTTTCCAGTCTGAATGGTGCCATGCTCTGGGCTCCCACCATCATTTTTTTTTTTAATGTTTTATTTATTTCTAGGAGAGAGAGAGAGACAGCGTGAGCAGAGGAGGGTCAGAGAGAGAGGGAGTCACAGACTGAAACAGGCTCCAGGCTCTGAGCTGGCAGTCAGCACAGGGCCCGACGCGGGGCTCGAACTCACGAACTGCTAGATCATGACCTAAGCGAAAGTTGGACGCTTAACCGACTAAGCCACCCAGGCGCCCATGGGCTCCCACCATCATACCAGGTAGTTGGCGCTGTGGATTTTTGGTACACGTTTTACCATACTTGAATGGAAGTGTGGTCCCTGCAGCTGAGCATTATTCTGCTGGTGAAGAAGGGCTAGGGATGCTGGTCTGAGAAGCCTAACTGGAAAACGGATGATGCATGGCTGCATGTAGTGTCCTCAGCACTTGTCAGAAGCACCTAGCCCTTCAAAGTGCCTGTGGCTAGTTTCAGGATTAGTGGTCCCATGAGACCCAGGTGTTAACTAAGAAATCTCCTTTCTGCCCCCGGAAGATCACCCCCAGCAGATCTTAGTTCCTGTTTCTCACACCTTACACCTCCACAGAGTGTTGAATAAAACTTTCCTAATGCTACAGAATCTTTGGTAACAACATAGTTTGTTCGGGCTAGTGGCGTTTGGCTATTGGCTCATTTTTTCTCACCTCCCATTGAAGTCCTCAGTCAGGCTCCCACACCTACCATACCAAGACAGGGTGCTAGAAAAGGTGCAAAGTGCAAAACTTGTGCTTGCTTTCAGTAGGCATCTGCATTGTCCTCTCTCTGGGGCTTTTGCTGCTTAACTCTTGTCTTTCTCCCCACCTTTTATCACCTTAGTTTCCTTGGAGCTACTTCTTCTGGTTTCCCCCCTACCTTCTCGATCTCTCTTCAGGTTGCCTTTCCAGTGCTTGTTTCCTATGTGTTGGCATTCTCCGAGGTTTTTTATTTTCCCTTTCCCTTCCCTTCTCAGTTTGCATATAGTTGCTCATATTTCCATGCCTCAATGGCCAGGTCTCTGCCAGTAACTTTCAGTTTTATATTTCCTACCCTTATTTCCAGCAGCTACCTGATGGTTCTGTAGGTCTTTCTGCTAAAACCACGCCCCAAACCCAACCTGCTATTTCTCTGTGGTCTTCAGTCTCCATCCTTTATTTCCTGTGTCAGTAACTGGCACCAGTAACCAGGGAATGAGCCTCAGGCACACTAAACTTCCTTTTGCTTACTTCCCAGTCACCGTGGCTTACCTTTAGCACATCTCAGTTGACATTATCTTCTCCCTTTCCAAATCAGCATCTCACCTGCACTGCTCCAGTGATCTTCCAGGTGGTTTTCCTGGCTTCAGCATCTGTCTCCACCTGTTCATTCATTTTGGTTGGTCCCTTCTAAAACACAGATCCATGTTTTCATTTCTTGCATTTTATTTTATTTTTAAGTTAATTTATTCTGAGAGAGCTTGAGAGAGAAAGCATGTGTGCACGTGCAAAAGCTGGAGAGGGGTAGAAAGAGAGGGAGAGAGACATAATCCCCTAGGCTCTGTGCTGTCAGTGCTGAGCCCGTTGCAGTGTTCAGTTTCACGAACCATGAGATCATGACCTGAGCTGAAATCAGGCGTGGGACATTTAACTGACTGAGCCACCCAGGCACCCCATCTTTTCTTGCATTTTAATGTTTGTTTGTTTTTTTTTTAATTTATTTTGAGTGATGCAGAGCATGAGTCGGGGAGGGGCAGAGACAGGGAGACAGAATCCGAAGCAGGCTTGAGGCTCTGAACTGTTAGCACAGAGCCCGATGCAGGGCTCAAACTCATGAACTATGAGATCATGATCTGAGCTAAAGTCAGATGCTTAAATGACAGCCACCCAGGTGCTCCTTTTCTTGCATTTCAGAAGTCACTTGCCTTCCATTATCCTTGGCAGGAGATGTCTGGTTATTAACAATGTAGCCTCAGGACACTTTTTCAAGCCATTTCTCCTCCTTCTCCCTAAACCTCTACTCTGCCCATACCAGAGTCCTTGTGGATTCCAGAGCATGCCAGGTGCTCTCATGCTCCTTTGCTTTTTGTACTTGTCTCTCCTCTAACATATCCTCCCTTCCTTTCTCTGGTGGCCTCTTGCTTGCTCATCCAGTCTTGCTATCCATGCTGTCAGCGCCTGTGGTGAAGCTACACGTGGCTCTTCCTGGCAGGTGCTTGGTTGCGTCTTCTTTACTTTATTTTACAGCTACATCTGGAGAACTTATTTTCTTTCTCTGTCAGATTATGGACTTTTCTAGAGCATTATCGTCTCATCATCTCTGTATCCTAGGAGTGTAGCATGGGTTTGGTGTATATATATATATATATATATATATATATATATATATATATATACTACATTGAATTCTTTAACTCAGTTCCACTTTAGTTAAAGGTTTGGGGAGAGGTGAAGCTTACAGTGGATATGACTGTAACCATACGGAAAATGCAAAGGAAATAAACTCAGAATCATAGAGTTTAGAGTTAGAGCATGGGTTAGAAATAATCCTCTTTAAGTCCCTTTAAAGAGGAGAACAGGGAGGTTAGGTGCCCTGCCCAAGATCACATGGCTGGGGAGTAGTGCCTCCTTTTTTGTCTGCAATATATTCCACCCAACAGCCAGAATGGCCTTGATGAAGCCCAAGTCAGATCCTGTCATTTCTCTGCTTACAACACTCTGATTTTCCTATCTTCGAGTAAAAGCCAGAGTCCTTACAATGATCTGTAAAGCTCCAGACAACCAGCCACCACTCCCTTGCCTGTTACCTTTTTGACCTCACTCATGTGCCCTCTGGTTCGCTCACTGTGCTCCAGCTGCTTGGCCTGCTCGCTGTTCTGTAACCATGCCAGACATGCTGCCTCAGGACCTTTGTATGTGCTGTTTACTTTGCTTGGTATGTTTTCCTCTCAGATATCCATAGAGTTCACGCCTGTAAGTCCTTACCCCAAACAAAGCAACAAACCAAACCAGAGACCCCAAGTATTTCCTTTCTTTCTTCTCTGCTTTGTTTTCTTACTTGGCATTTATCTCTATCTCATGTACAGTTATATATTTTGTTTATAATTTGTCTCCTCTGATTAGAAGGTAAGCTCCATAAGGGCAGGGATTTTTGTATGTTTTGTTCTGTATTGAATCCCTGTACCTGGCACAGTGCTGGCATGGAGCAGGCACTTGATAAATATTTGTTAGATGAATAAATCAATGAGAAGATGTTGTGGATTTCTTATAGCTCCAGTTAAATGTACACTTAAGGGGCGCCTGGGTGGCTTAGTCGGTTAAGCGTCCGACTTTCGCTTAGGTCATGATCTCGCGGTTCGTGGGTTCGAGCCCCACGTCGGGCTCTGTGCTGACTGCCAGCTCAGAGCCTGGAGCCTGTCTCAGTCTGTCACTCCCTCTCTCTCTGACCCTCCCCTGCTCACGCTGTCTCTCGCTCGCTCTCCTATAAATAAATAAAAATATTAAAAAAAAAAATAAATGTACACTTAAGGCATTTCAAAGAGAAAACTATCAGATCTGATCTGTCTAGGAGGAGAATCTGATGTTTAAAATGCTTCATTCAAGACTTGTCATACTAGAACATTGACCTCTTTTTAATTGATGGAAAACAGCAATCGGTGGGCTCTCCCCAGCCTTACAAGTGGTTTGGGAAGACTCCCAGTTTACCTCTCACAGGCTTGGGCTTGCTGTGGTTTCTCTCTGCCTGTGATTTGCCCTTTAACCCATTGGGCTGCATAGATGAAAAGTAAATATAGCATTAAAGAAAAGAGCAGGGGGAGAGGGTATAGGGCAGAGGAGCAGAATTTCCCTGCGGCCCTGACATCTTCCCCTGGCTCTGGGCCCATCCACAGGGCCATTCACCGTACCTTCCTGAGTTGCTTTGGGGTGCGCTCTAAGGAATAGTCTGGAGACGGCCAGGCCAGATGACTCTTGAATTTGCTTTGATGTTCTAATTTCTTTGAAAAGAAAGTTAAGTTTAGGCCAAAAGGACAATGGAGAAAGGTTTTTTTTTTTTTTTTAAGTTAAATTACCATCTTCGTTTTGAAGAAAAGTTTTAACCCTTCTCAAGACAGGATTGCAGCTGAAATTACCACCTGCTTCTGTCAGTGATACTAGTGAGGAGTTAAGACTGGTGGGATCTGTTTTATGAAACCAGTGACTTAAATCCAACGGACAGTAGATCACAGTTCTGAAGAAGCATCCGATTCTTTGGGGGTAGGGGTTATGTAGAGTGAAGAGCATAATTTGTATTAGTTTAACAGTGATGTTACAGTGATTTTCCTCCTGCTCTTTTTTTTTTAGGTTTATTAATTCATTTTGGAGAGAGAGAACATGCAGGGGAGGGGCAGAGAGAGAGAGGGGGAGAGAGAGAGAATCACAAGCAAGCTCTGTACTCTCAGTGATGAGCCTGTCGTGGGGCTTAAACTCCCTAACCGTGAGAACATGACCTCAGCTGAAACCAAGAGTCTGAGGATCAACCATCAACTGATCAACCAATCAGCTGACTGAGCCATGCAGGTGCCCCTCCTCCTGTTCTTGTGATAGCATCAGTATGGTTCCTACAGAGTCCTCATCAGGACAGGAAGTCTAGCTAAGGAAGTTAAAGGCTTAGGAGGAAGTCATTGGCCATGTACAAAGCTAACAGCATAATTTAACCCTTGGATTCAAAACTGTCAAATTGAAAATAAATTGTCTTGATGGAGATGTTATCAATGACCTGGTTAAAAATCATAACTACCATTTCCTGAACCCTAGGAACATACTGAGTATTAAGTGCTTTACATGTTACTAATTTACTTAATTCTAATAACAGCCCCCTTAGGAAAATAGAATCATAATTTCTTTTAAAAAAATTTTTTTATACATTTATTTAGTTTTGAGAGACAAAGAGAAGCAGAGCACAAGTGGGGGAGGGTCAGAGAGAGAGGGAGACACAGAATCTGAAGCAGGCTCCAGGCTCCGAGCTGTCAGCACAGAGCCCGATGAGGGGCTCGGACCCATGAACTGTGAGATCATGGCCTGAACCAAAGTCGGATGCTTAGCCGACTGAGCCACCCAGGTGCCCCTAGAATCATTATTTCTATGTTGTGGATGAGACTTTGAGGTATTTAGGAAGTTGCCCACAGTTCCACTGCTAGGTAGAGGCAGGGCAGGGATTTGAACCTAGAGAGGCCTGGAGGTGGGGGGGCGTCCCCAACACTTTGCACTCTGCTGTATGTAATCTGCTCCAGCAACATCAAGCATGCACTTCATATTTACTAACTGCACTATCTGTGATGCTTTTCTTTCAGATATTGTCATAGCTCTTTCTTGCTCTGTCCTGCTCTGTCCCTGTGCTCAAACGTCACCTCATCTGAGAAGTCCTTTAAAAAGATTTCTGGTAACCAGTTCCTATGTGGTAGGGGGACTGTCTTCCCACACATCACCAATTCTGACACTACTTACTCTCTACCTGGAGAGATAACATTCGATTCCACAGCACCACAGAACTGCCCTTTGTTTGGCCAGTCACAAGCCTAGGCTATAGATTGGAGGTTCCCACAACGCCCTCCTTGGATTTGATTAATTTCCTAGAGCTGTTCACAGAACTCAGAAAAACATTTTACTTACTAGATTTCTGGTTTATTGTAAAAGGATATAACTCAAGAACAGCCAGACAGGAGTGATACACAGGGCAAGGTATGGAATAAGGGCATGGAGTCTCCATGTTCCCCTGGGCAAGGCACTTTCCCCAGTCTCCAAACTCCATTCTTTTTGGGTTTTTAAAGATGCTTTGTTACATAGGCATGATTGATAAAATCTTTGGCGATTGGCAGTTGAGTCCTTCTCTGAAAAAGAACTGAAAGGTTCAACCCAATAGTGACCCGTTGGTTCTCTTGGTAAGCAGCCTCCGTGCTGATGGTTGGTCCAGCAGTCACCTCATTAACACAACAAAAGACACCTCTATCCCTGTCATCACTTAGGAAATTCCAAAGATTTTAGGAACTTTGTGCCAGAAATGGGGGACTAAGACCAGATGTATATTTCTCATTATAAATCACAATATCACAACTTCCGTGACCACCCCGTGTTTAAAATAATACCCCTCCTCTCAGCGCCTCTTCTTAACCTGCTTTATTTTTCTTTCATAGGACTTCCATCATTTGACACATTACAAGTTCGTTGTCTTTCTCCTCCATGAGAAGGTACACTACATGAAAACAGTGCCATGTTTAGTTCGTTGCCGTGTCCCTGGCTTCCTGAACTCGTGCCTGACACGTATTAGGGGCTAATAAGTGTTTATTGAGTGAATGAATGAAGTAAAGTAAAACTGCCCATTGAGCCTTGCCTCTCTGGTTTCAAAACAAAATATCTTGTCACAGGCCAGATTGAATCAGACTGCCCAGGGCAGTGCTGGGCCTGGTTGGCATCCATAGAGGAAGAGCTCTTGTTTGTCAGACAAACCTGGGCTCAAAATCTGGTGCCAGAGCCTAGTAGCTGGTGACCCTGGGACTGTTGAGCCTCTCGAAGCCTCACTTTTCTCACTATCAAAGTAGTAGTCTGGGGTTGAGAGGATGAAATGAGAAATTGTGAAAAGCACACTAGGTGCTCCGTAGGTGGTAGCTGAGATATTTTGTGGGGTCGGAAGAGGAAAGCAGGGTGTTAGCCTCTAACAGGAAGGGGAATGTGGAGTAAAAACATGAGCAACCGCAGAATAATTACAGAGCAGTATGTGGACGCGTCTTGGCTGTGCTGCAGACTAGCTGTGTAACGGTGGGCCAGTCCCCGAGCCTTTCTAGTTCCTGGTTTGCTAATCTGTGAAATTAGAGGGCTGGAGTAGATGTTATCTATTTCTAACATTCTGGGTTGGCTCTGAGTAGAAGATAACATGGAACAAATTATCCACAAAATGTTAAGGATATTGTGTTCACAGTGGGATGGGATTAATCAGAAAGGTTTTTGGAATGAGGTAAAGGGGATGAGTAGGGTTCTTGGAGTTTTAGGAATAGAGTAAAAATGGCAGTTTTGGTAAATTGGGCGGATCTGACAAAATTTAGGTTTTGTGTGTGCTTGCACTGCTCAGAAAATAATGATTTAAGTATGTTTTGTTGAGGGGCGCCCGGTTGGCTCATTTGGTTAAATATCTGACTCTTGATTTTGGCTCAGGTCATGATCTCACCGTTTGTGGGATCGAACCCTGTGAGTGGAGCTCTGCATTGACAGTGAGGTCTGCTTGGTATTCTCTCTCTCTCTTTCTCTCTTTCTCTGTCTCTCTCTCTCTGTCCCTCCTCTACTCACATGCTCTCTCTCAAAATAAATACACTTAAAAAAGAAAACTTTTGTTTATATAAGCTCTGTATTAAAAATAACTACTATAGTATTCACATTTTATTTACACTTAGGTTGTCAAATTGAATGTTTTTCTTGGCTAATACTTTCCAGTTTTGTAAGTCATTCATGCTAGCCATTGCATCTCCATGTATTTCAAATGTCCACAAGTGTGTTTGAAGTCTCATTTTATAGGAGGGATTCAGGATTAGTTGTTAGTAGGTATAATGACAGCTGTAAGTAAGGTATAGAATAAAAGATTTTCTTGTTTAATCTCTTCATATTAGAGGTGAAGAAATCAAAGCCCAGAATGGAGTGGCTTGTCTGAGCTTGTAAAACATGTTGATGCCAGAATTCCTGTTTTTCCTGTTCCTTTGGAGCTGCCTGAGATATAGGTTCTTTCTTATACACAGCTCTTATTTGTCGGTTTATCATTTACTATTGAGAAATGGTTTGATAATTCACCATCCTTCCATCTTTTTAACTGTAATGCACAGAACTGTGTTTGATACTTGCTACCCATTCTGATACCTTCATTGGATGCCTACTGTATGCCAAGTAGGTAGACTACTGCCACTACCAGGGAGACTGCAGTCCTTCTTTCTGGAGTGAACAGATGTAGGAAAGCCATACCTGGAAGGAAATAATCACATAAACTTCTATCTGCAGAGTTGACTTGAACTACATTCCAGGTATGAATGAAGCTTGACTTCATCCCAGGGAATCATAGAAGGGTTTTTAAAAGAAGTAACGCTTATGCACAGAGTTGAGACCTGAAGCTGTTAGTAAGTGGACGTTAGGGAGACTATGGAGTGTCATTGAGTTCTGACAGGGTTGGAACATTGCTTCTGAAAGCAAGCAGTTGGCCCTTTCATGGGACTGAATTGAGGCAGGTGTGGCTGGAGCGTGCAGGGGATGAGGTCAGACTAAATAGGGAGCATCCAGCCGTCGTGCGAAGGGTTTTGGTTTTTATCCCTGACGGCAGTAGGTGACCACTCAGGGATTTTAATTTCTAATGTTTCACATGCCTCAGCTGCTGAGCCCTTTCTTTACCAAATAATCAGTTAAATAATTGAAATGTTGTGTATTAAGGGATTACCCCCATTTAAGAGAAATAATGTTTTCTTGGAAGTCAGTGAAAGGAAGTAAAAAAATGCACTAATTTGTAATTAGCAGAATAGAATAGAATAGCAGAATATAGAATTGCTGGAATAATTGCAGCTTCGTGATTCAGTAGGCTCTTTTGGTGATAGCTGATTCCTCACTCCAGGCTGCTTGGTTGGTGACTTTGCCAGCATGAATTTCTCAACCTCCGGCTAAACTCCTGCAGCTAAATTGGGAATCATAAGGTAGAATTGAGGAGGGCCATGCGGCCAGGTCCCTGAAACTAACACCAGAGTTGTTGAGACAGTTGCTTTAGCACCTTTTCTAGAGCAGCTTTGCAGTATGCTGACTATGTTTAGGACTCATATCTTGTATTGAGTTTGGAGTCACCATTTTATGGTAATGGATATATTTTTTAAAACTCTAGATGATGATGTTTAAAATTAATACAGATGTTTGGTATAAACTATATTATCTCACTAATAGTTTGCTTGCTGTTTTGAAAGTCTCAGGGTATTTTAACTGTAAAAACTTCAATCACTACTATTTTTAAAAAGTTTTTTTTTTTTTAATGTTTAGTTTTGAGAGTGAGCGAGCACATGCGAGTAGGTGAGGGGCAGAGAGAGGGAAACACAGAATCCGAAGCAGGCTCCAGGCTTTGAGCTGTCAGCACAGAGATGGACGCCCCATGCAGGGCTTTTCAAACTCACGGACTGCACGATATGACTGGAGCTGAAGTTGGACACTTAACCTCCTGAGCCACCCAGGCACCCCATGTATATGTGTGTGTGTGTGTGTGTGTGTGTGTGTGTGTGTGTGTGTGTGTATGTCTATGTATATATATATATACTTTTTTAATATATTGTGTCAGCCAGATATTGTTTTAGGTACCATGCCCATATTCTACCTTGTATATTACAATCAGGATGTCATTAACATTTTACAGATAAGAGAGTGGTAGAGGCTATCCAGTGTAACATGTCTGGGTAAGCCAGGTTTGAAATCCCTGAGTATAGTTCTCTATTGATTAGCTTCAAATTATAAGCAACAGAACTCTTTGAATGCAAGAATATTAAATGTGAAGTGGTTGAAAAATCTGTACTTTGTGAACTTGAATAAAACATGGTCTTTCATAGCAATGTGAAGCGTATCCATGCCCAGCCTCCCCTTTCTGCTGTATTTTGCTCTTTCAGGGAGGTCAGCTGTGCTGGGTATAGACAGACGGGCTTTTATGGACCTGCTGAAGGTCAGCCCCAAGGAAACTAAGGACTCTGGGGCCAGATATGTGTTGGTCATACTCTCAGTCAGGAATGAGGGTGGACCAGGCCCTGGAGGTACCAGGGAGAGTAGAATCCAGCATCTCTGCACATCTTGTAACCTCTGTGCCTCCTCCCTCCCTTCCCATTAGGTCTTCATGTGGAATTCCTTCCCACACATAAGGTAGTTCAAAAGTAATTCTTTTTTCCTGCCACTGGTAGCCACAGAACGTTGGGACTTTAATTTTGGGCCTCAGGATTCATTCTCTTTGGTAGAGATAGCCTGCTGTGACAAATAATGATAGTGCTCATGCTATCTAAGATTGAACATGTACAATCTTATTTGATTCTTGCAGTGACCCTGTGATTTAGGGGAGGTTAGTTTTTTCTTAAAAATGAGGAAACTGAGTCTCCATTCTGATTCTTTTGTGTGATCTGCTTCTTTAATTTTTTTTTTTTTTTAGTGTTTTATTTATTTCTAGGAGAGAGAGAGAGACAACATGAGCAGGGGAGTGTCAGAGAGAGAGGGAGTCACAGACTGAAACAGGCTCCAGGCTCTGAGCTGGCAGTCAGCACAGAGCCCGACGCGGGGCTCGAACCCAGAACCGCGAGATCATGACCTAAGCGAAAGTCGGACGCTTAACCGACTAAGCCACCCAGGCGCCCCCTGTGTGATCTGCTTCTAAGAGTCTTTTTTTTTTTTAAAGATTTTATTTTATTTTTCTAATGTTTATTTTAGAGAGAGAGAGCGTGAGCCGGGGAGGGGCAGAGAGAGGAGGAAAGAGGAGTCTAAGCAGACTCTGCACTGACAGCAGGAAGCCTGATGCAGGGCTCAAACTTGCAAACCATGAGATCATGACCAGAACTGAAGTCGGACACTCAACCAACTGAGCCACCCAGGTGCCCCCTTCCCCGACTTTTTAAAAAAGTAAACTCTGTGCCTAGCATGGGGCTTGAATTCATGCCCCCCAGATCAAGAGTTCCAAGCTCTACCAACTGATCCAGCCAGGCCCCCCTGTACTGGGGGAATCTTAACCCAATGATCATACTTCATCCTTGCTTAAACCCTTTCTTGAACCTTATTCCTCTCCTTTCCCTTTTGGCTTTGCAGCCTCTTTCCCTCCAGCCTCAGAGACCTTTAACAGTTCCTGTACCTGTAATGTCATCCCTCACTCTTTTAAACCTCTACTTATCCTTCAGGTTGTGTATACTTTTCCTTTAGAACTCTTACCATAGCGTATAATTACAAATTTGTGAGTATGTATTGGTTTATCCCACCAGACTTTAAGCCCATGAGGGCACAGAACATATCTCATTCCTTGGCTGTTATATTCCCATTGCCTAGCACGGAGTAAGCAATAACTAAAGACTTAACTGAAGGAAGAAATGAAACTCAGGCAATTAAACTTCTTACCTAATGTCACAAATGGTGTCGCTTCTACTAGAATATACCCTCCATGAGGGCAGGATTTTTGGTTCCTTTTCTCACTGCTATAGCCTTGGCATCTTCAACAGCCCCTGGCTCACAGTAGTAAGTGTTTGTTGAATGTTGATTGTATTTGAATGCGATTCCAGTATTCTTATCCAGATCCAGAATTTTTCCCCTTTTGCCAAATCTATCTGAAAATGGGGATTTGGACTTAACTAGTTTCTCTGTAGAGTAGAAAAATCTGAGAGTTGCTATTGTGATTCAGTAAGGTGGCTTTGCTTTCTCTGTGTATAGGTCTTAAAGGGTATCCAAATGTCATCAGACAAACAACAGTATCTGTTCTACATCTGTATACCCCTTTTTATAAGCTGCCAAGCTAGATATTGATGTCATCCATCCTGTGCCTCTTTTTTTTTTTTTTTTTTAAATCCCCTGAATAACATGTTGAATAACCAGGAGAACAATTCCTTTACCAACTTTTCTTTAACCATTTGCAGACTTAGCACTATATTTTTCTCCCCAAAATTCACTTACATGGCTGACCAGAAACATTTTAACGATTTGTTAAAAAATAATTTCATGTTTAAGGCACCAGAAACTCAGGTATCATTTACTCTCTGAGTTTAGGGAATGGTAATTGTTTTTTATTCTGCTCAATATATCTTTGTCTTGAAGATCTTCAGATTTGTTGATCTTCAGGCATTGGGGGCTCAAAAGTCTTAGTGTTAAGATATGACAGTGCACAAGTTTGTGCTTCATCTTGCCCTTTGCATTTTCCGAAAACATGGAGTTATACAGCATCACCATGGATTCTTTATTTATCATAGTTGCCACCTTTAGTCCTGAAGTCAAGTCATGGTTTGAGATCAGTAATGATTTGTATAGAGGGTTTATGTCACTCTGAAAGTCCCAGTGTCTGATGGCAACCCTGTCGGGCTTCTCCCTCTTGGAAAAACTGTTTTCAGAGATTTAGAATTGAGGGGGAGAAAATGGTTTCTCATTTTTGGTGACAGATCCGAATCTGGGGGGTAGAGCCTCTCATGGGAAGACCTGGTTCATAGTCTTGAAACTGTTATTTTGGGCAAGTGGTGGGCTTTGAGACTATATTCTTCTTCATCACTGAAATTGTGTTGCTCTCTTCCACCTTTAAAAGCTATTATGTATCTCTAGCATGCTAATTCCTTTAATTGAAAAATAAATCCACTCCAAGGTGATTGTAAGTTCTGATTTTGAATCATCTTGTGGATATAGCCAGAGCTGTTTGATCATCAGACAATGTGGGACAGCATGCTCTGTTTAATGGCCTCAGAAACAGAGGAACTCTGAAATTAGAAGAATTAAAGGTGCCTGGGTGGCCCACTTGGTTAAGTGTCCTCCTTTTGATCTCAGCTCAGGTTTTGATCTTGAGGTTCTGAGTTCAAGCCCCATGCTGGACTCTGTGCTGGGCATGAAGCCTACTTAAAAAAATTAGTATCACATTCGTGTGTGTGTGTTTATGTGTGTGCGCGCGTGCGTGCGTGCTTTAAATCCATTAAACTCTCACTCAGAATTATTTCCTCCTCATTTGTAGATACTAAAAGTTCTGGGACCCTTTGAATGGAACACATTACTTTGACATGTGAACAAGATGAGTAGACCCCCACATTGTTCTTGCAAGGTCACAGAGTACCTTATTTATATTTCCAAAAGAAGCATTTACTTCATGAAGTCAAAAGAGATTCAGTGAGTTTAAAAAACCAGGGTGGATAGTCTGATCTTTACAAATTGAATATGATAGAACTTTATAGAAAGAAAGAGGAATTTTTATTTCCTCAGTTTTATTTCAGATCTACAACTTAAAATTTTTTTTTAAATGTTTGTTTTTGAGAGAGAGAGAGAACAAGCAGGGGAGGGGCAGAGAGAGTGGGGGAGACAGAATTTGAAGCAGGCTCCGGGCTCTCAGCTGTCAGCACAGAGCCCAATGTAGGGCTTGAACTCACGGACCAAGAGACCATGACCTGAGCCAAGGTCTGATACTTAACTGACTAAGCCCTCCAGGCGCCCCTCAGATCTACAATTATTTGAAGCCTTGATCACCTATCATTGTTCTAGTTGAGGAACTGATCCATAAACTGTATGTTATGGTGCTGATGTGTGCAAGTCTTGGCCAAAATTGGAGTTCCACAGAATGGGAATGACTTGCTTCCCTTTTTATTCTCCTCTGCCTTAGGATCCTGTCACCACATTGAGAAGATTAGACAAAAACTCTTTGCTGTTTATTTTCTTTTTGAACAAGTCACATTACGGAGGGACTTTTAAGCTACAAGAAGAAAAGCTCCCTCTTTGTTAGAAGCAGGAGTGTGCAGTTTCAACTTGTCTTGGACTTCCTCGGAGATGTTTTAAGATCCGGTGTAAACTTGCTGTGGTTTGCCCTTGGGCATCAAACTGTTTAGCTTGGCTCTGTTATATCTGTAATTGCTGCATTTTAATAATTGCCCAATATTCTTGTCAGCAATTTGCAGTCTAAATTTTTAATAGAACCTTTTGCCTTTCTTTTCCCCAGGTTCATTCAGCCCTGGTTTAAGCCCCTGGATTAATTCTCACAGTCCCACGGACCCTCTGCAGCTGTGGATAGGGGGTGACACACGCTCATTAAATATTCCCACAAGCCTTGTGCTGGTTATAGTTTATGTGCTCCGTAAAAACCCTCTGGGAAGCCATCTTCTTTGGAGATCTCCTTAAAGGGTTTTGCTTCATAAAAGTTACACTTAGCATTTGCTCAAATAGCGTATTCTTCCTGAGAGGATTTTCTTTATTAATCCATTCAGCAAATTTAATTTTTTTGAAGGGAAAAAATAGGGACAAATTCTCTTTGCAGTCGTTGACTTTTGAAGTACACGGAGGAGACTTGCATTTCATCTGAGGTGATGTGGAATTACAGTCCCAGCAATGTTGGACTTCAGGGGATGATTGAAGTCCATTTCATGGCTTCCAGAATTATCTAATTTAGTCAGTTTTGAGACAGACCATTGCATCACTAATGACTTGTGCCCCTACTTGACTGGCAAGTTTGTTATTTTAGTGATTCTACTCTTCAGCTTCTCTTCTTTTTCTGTCTGTTAAAATGTTCATTTTTCAGTAAACAAAAGATTGAACTGGGTTTACAGTAGCTAAAGATTACATTGATATCCATACCTGAATTTCTCCATTGTACTGAAGTATAAATATACCTCAAACGGAATGCATGGGTAGCATTTATTGATTACTTATTATGTGCTCTGCACTATTCTAAGCTTTACATACACATACACTAATATAATCCTCACAGTAGCCCATATGATGGGTTTATTCATGCAGAATAATCTGCCCAACATAACCCATTTGGTAAGTTACAGAGTAAATTCATACCTCGGCAGGCTTTTAACTGTTATCATAATCCATATTCTATTCATACTGGGCTTTTAATCACTGTTGTCTTTTTTTTTTTTTTTTAAGTTTATTCGTTTGTATTTGGGAGAGAAAGCACAAGAAGGGGAGGAGCAGAGAGAAAGGCAAAGAGAGAGAATCCCAAGCAGGCTCCAAACTGTGAGCCCAGAGATCAATTTTGAGGCTTCATCTTAACCAGGAGATCATGACCTGAGCCAGAATCAAGAGTTGGATGCTTAACCAACTGAGCCACCCAGGCACCTCTTTTTAATCACTATGTTACATCAAAGTTGAACAACAGTACCTCCTGCATATATAATAATTTAGTTTTAAGGCATATATAAATAATTCTTTTTGATATTAGCACTTTATTGCTACTGTTTTTGGATAGGTAATACTTGCAAAACCCCAATGGTACAAAACTTATATGAGAAAAAAAAAATGCTCCTGTACTCTCTCACCCCTCTCCCCCAATCATCCTCTTTCCCTCCTTCTCACAGGCAATTAGTTTGCTACTGAAAAGAGCTATTTTAAATGTCTTTCCTTGAACACTTGATGCTGTGAACTAAGATCACTTAATTAGAAACTCATTTTGCCATTGTCTTTTTATATTTTTGCACTGTATCTACAAGTCCCCAAACTGGCTTTGTCTCTGAAGGTAGCAAACTGGTTCTGTAGATAGTTATTTCCGGGGTGACGGTAACAAGGTTGCAGTCCCCAGTTATTCAGACTGGTTCCTGAAAACTCCACGATATTGCCTTGCTTAGCACCTAGATCAGGCAGGGTCTTTGTTCTTCTAGCAAGTTGTTGGAAAGCTTTTATTCCCGATAAGAAGGAATCAGGCCCTTACAAAGTGCCTGGAACATAGTAGGTGCTCAGTAAATGCTTGTTGAATTGAACACCTTCTGTGGGTTGTGCCAGGCTCAAGGATACAGGGCTGGAGAATATATTTGGTGTTTCTAAATGAGGTAATCTTTAGGGCCATAGGAGATGTATTCAAGTTAAACAAACCACCATAAAACTTGTTATTCAAGCTTTGGTTATCATAAGATTAGAAGGGGCTCTGGATCCTGTGCTCTAGTAACCAGAGAGACAGGGAAAGACATTTCTCCCATTAAAATATTGTCAGTTGACATGAGAATTTCTCCTTTTGATGGTTCTTTTTTTTCTTCAGATTTGTTCTAAATGTATCTCAATTTGATACTTGTAATGACTCTGTCATTATAACATTAGATTGAGTCTCTGATCAGAGTTGTGTTTCCTTGTTGACACTAGGAAATTCATATATCGTGTCATTGATTACTTTAGTGCCACAACATAACCAGTAATGTTCAATTGTAGGTGCCCCTTGATTTTCTTCTGTACTCTTGACAATTTTATATAAAATCAAAGATTTAAAGTGTCTGGGGCACCTGGCCAGCTCAGTCAGTAGAGCATACAACTCTTGATCTCGGGGTTGCAGGTTTGAGCCCCACATTGGGTGGAGAGATTATTTTTTAAAAAGTGTCAAAAATAAGCATTTCTTTATAAAAATATTTGCTTTAAAAATCTGTATTAGGTAATTAGCACCCCCACTTCAGCTTCCTGGAGTGCTGTCTAGGCATCTTTTAAGATAAATCTATTTTACACTCTTTATAAGTTCATTTTTTTAATGTTTATTTATTGAGTTTGAGAAAGAGAATGAGAGAGAGCATGCATGTGCCCAGGAGGGGCAGAGAGAGAGAGAGAGAGAAAGAGAGAGAATCCCAGTTGATCTAGGGCTTCATCCCTCGAACCATGAGATCATTGCCTGAGCTGAAATCAAGAGTCGGACGCTCAACTGACAGAGCCACTGAGGCACTCTTAAAAATTCTTCCTGTCACTTTAATGTGTGTTTTTGGAAAGATGTTTCTGCATTAAGTTTTCTTCTTGGAATATGTTTATTTTTACAGGCATTTTGAAAATTGGAAAGAAGGATTTTTAAGGCCACTTCGGATTTGCAAAGACTACCTACGATCTGAAGAACTGTTGGCTGAGGGTGACTAAATGGGGCACACTTGTGGAGAAATCAAAATGGCTTCTTACTCTGTGATTGCCATGTTTGCCCTGATGAGTTCCTGTGTAGCCACTGCAGGTGAGTTGCATAATACAGGTTGCAGGCTCATTATATTCTTTTGGATTTATTTTTCCTCATTCTCTTCAGTTTGGAAAAAATTTAGGAAATGTGATGTTTATGCAAAACGTATTTATGTTCTTCAAGGAAATAAAATATTTGACTATAGATTACATAGTATGTTTGCCCATGTTACATTTTACTAGACTGGTGCTAGACATTCTCATGACGTAGGTACCTAACTAAAGATCATTGGTGAGACGGCTAAAGAACAAATATGCTGATGTCTAAACCCACTTCATTTTGTTACATGCATAGATTGCATTTCTTTTCTTGTCCTAAATAAAATTTCAAGAAACCCTTTTTGTTCTGTATCATAAAATAAATAGATCTTGTAGATAGAGGTGACATTCCTGGCATGGATGCTTAGGAGGTATTAATTTTGTCTAGTCAGGTATTTTAATGTGTAACTTTAAGAAAAGTACCAACCTGTGCTTCCTGGAGGCCATCAGAGTATGAGATTGTAGATAAGAAGAAACAAAAGATTTGGTTGGAACATTGTCGCTTCAGCAAGAGCATTAGATCCCTCACATCAACATCTTAGTGTTCCCAGTCAGGGTTATTTAACAAATTGGGAAGCTTAATTTGCCCTATTTTGTGGCAATTTGCTTTGTGTCTGTTCTGTAATGAGCTGCATGAAAGAATTTGTTGGACCAGTTCTGTGAAGTGGCCAGTCTCAACAAGAGTGCAATTGAGTTGAAAAATGATTTGCCTCTTGGTTTTGGCTGTTGAATTCACTTACAGATGAGATGATAGTGATCATAATAATTACCATTCACTAAGTGTGCACTATGGCCAGATGCTGGGCTAAACAGTGAGAGGATACAACGGTGAATAAGGGTACTATTTCATGAGGTCACTGAATCACACCCTTGAGGTAGGTAGGCTTATTTTGTCCCATTTTACAGTTGATGAAATGAGGTACGGATTAGATATGTGCACAGCACATATTAGATAATGTGCACAGCATCATGTAGTCGGGAAGCGGAGGAGCCAGGTTTTACATCTGTGCTCTTCTCCTCTGTGCTGTACTGAAGAAGCCAGTATGAAGCTGCTAAGGCTCCATCCAGTAGACTCGCACCAGGAGTCATTTGTAGGCACAGGCTGAGTTTGCAGAACTTGGCTTATGGGATTGGACAGCAGAATGTCCCTCTTGTTGTAAATACCTTGGGAGAAAGTTGCTAGTTTTTGTTTTGTTTTGTTTTGTTTTCTTAAATGTGGGTGTGAATTTGAACTGCCCACTGCCTGTCAGCAGTTTCATTTTGTCTCATGATTCAAGAAGTTATTTGTCTTTTAGCCTCTACATTAAAGCTGATCTTAATTAAAATTTAATTGAAAAGTAGTAGGAGAGAGAGAGAGAGAGAGATGGCTTGATTAAGAATGTGCCTTTTTTTAAAGTGATATTTTAATGACAAGAGGTATAATTATGCCTGGTGAGTTTGAAGCAGAGTTTTCTGTTTTCATTGATGCCTGGAACAGACTGAAAAACACAACTGAAGAAGATACTTCATGGGAAAGTAGTGACTTTGATGACTCTGTATAATCTTGGTGTATTAGATAGTGAATCAGTTTTGGTTACGACCTTCCTTTTTCTAGGCCATTGGTAACATACATTTTTTGAATTGTATACACAGTTAAAATTTTGCTGAGAATTACAGTAAAATTGAAGGTATAGCAGAGTTACCAATTTTGTAGCAACCTGAGGCAAGTGATTACTGGTAGAGGTACAGATGCCTTCCTTTAATGGTAAATTTTTGTTGAAATACAGTTTACATAGAGAAATGTGCACACGAAGTGTATAGCTCAGTATGTTTTCATAAACTGAGCGTAACTATGTGAATAGCATTAGAGATGCCTTTTGAACAACCTATTGGCTAAATGAATAAGGAGGAGGAAGTGTTGTGTATATCTGACATCCAGTAAATCACATATTCACTGAGTCCTTCTAAGTGCAAAGCACAGTACTAGTCACTTAGAGTCATACAAAGGAATGTTAAGATTCATCCCTTCCTTTGAATCACTTGTACTTTAGGTATGTAAAATATAATATATTTTGTGTAAAATATAACACATAACAAAATAATCAGTATATGGTAAGTACCAAATAAAAGCCTCAGAGAGGTCAGAAGGGGAAGCCCTGGTGGATTAGAGCAGCTGGGGAGAGCTTTGTGGATATGTGGATGTGCTCCATCGTTTGTTTGTTTTTGTTTTTGTTTTTTGAGAGAAAGAGGTAGAGAGCATGCACATGCGTGAACGCATAGGAGAGGGACAGAGAGAATCCTTTTTAAAAATTTTTTTCATTTTTTAATTTTGAGAGAGGGCGCAAGTGGGAGAGGGGTAGAGAGGGGAGGACAGAGGGTCTGAAGCAGTGAGCCCAAAGCAGGGCTGGAACTCAGAGCTATGAAATCCTGGGATCAGGACCTGCTCTGAAGTCGGACACTCAACTGACTGAGTCACTGAGGTGCCCCAAGAGAGAGAATTTTAGGCTGGCTCTGTGCTGGGTATGGAATTTGATCTCATGACCATGAGACCATGACCTGAACCAAATCTGGAGTCAGACGCTTAGGGTCTCCTGGGTGGCTCAGTCGGTTAAGCGTCCAACTCTTGATTTTGGTTCAGATCATGATCTTACAGTTCCTGAGATTGAGCCCTGTGTCAGGTTCTGGGCTGACAATGCGGAACCTGCTTGGGATTCTCTCTCTCTCAAAATAAACAAACACTAAAAAAAATAAAAAAAGAGTTGGACGTTTAACTGAATCAGCCAGGTGCCCGGATGTGCTTAATCTTGAACTCTGTTTTGAAGGCCAGTCAGAATCTAGAAGAGCAAAGGCATGGGGTTGACCAGATGGGGGAACCATGCCTAACATGGCACATGGCACATAAGTGCTTGATGTGTTTTTAAAGGGAGGATGACCTGGAGAACTGGTACGGGAACATAGCAGGAGGTCTGTTTGGAAGGAATGATGGGAGTCGATTGTGGAGGGCCTTAAATGTCAGAGTGGGGCTTGTGGTTTTCATTTTGAGGTTTGGATTCTCTCTTTTTCCATTCCCATGTAGCCAAAGATATATACTGTTTAATCTTAGAATTCAAACCGTGGCCTCAGAAAGCAGGGCTGAGAATATGGTTTCATTAGCTTCAACACTGATTAGCATACAGGCCAACAATTTATCAGGGGCTTGCTTTCTGCCAGCTAACTTGTTTTGTCTTTATGGAAAGCCCTATGAAGTGGGTGTTAGTATTACCCTAGTTTGCATTTTATAAACGAGACTCAATTTGGTTAGTAATGGTACAAAGACCCATAACTAACAAGTGACAGTGCTGGGACTTGAACTAAACTCAGGCAGTTCGACTCTAGAATCCAGCCCATCCAATATTCCCCTGGATCCTCTGTGTAGGCACCACCAATGAGTCATCTTGGGACCAGATTAAACTCCTTTCACCTTAGGAGAGAGAGAGAAATCATCAGAATGGAAGGGCCCTCAAGCATTGGGTCTTTAGTTGCGTTCCTATTTCCCTCACATGACTGTGAAGCTCTAGTGTAGGGTTCTTGGTCGTAGAAAGGATAGGTAGCTGGGAGGGCAGAGAACAGCACAACATGTACAGTGAACGCAAGTTAGGATAGTAGGCTTGTTCCAACCCCATGGGTTAGGCTGGGCCTTTAGTGGAAGCCTTTCCTTCTCTGCTTGTGGTTGAGGGTAAAGGAGGCAAAGAAAGGCCAGCAAGCTGCATCCCAGGGTTAGAGGTTGCTTTGACAAAACTTGTGTTTTTCCTCCCCTCTTTTTTTCCTGGGTCTCTTATAGCATTGTGGGTAGGGAGGGCCTTGCTCTTGGTGAACAAGAGCTGTGTGAGGACCATCAAGCTTCCTGGTTAGAGATTATCTTAGGTTTTTGGCACCTTGCCGTAGATTCTGCAATCTCTCTAAGAAAAGTGGGAAGTTTAAAACATAAATGCCTGCTCCTGTGGGCTTAAGGCTGTTTCCAGTTTAAAAGTTATTTGGCTATACATCTTTTAAAAAACTAATTTCTGTCTCTGAGGCTTGCCAGAGTTAGTTGGGGCTGTGTTTCCAGGAGCCTTAATAATGAGAAAAAGAGGCACACAGAATTCAGGGAAGTCAGTTTGGTTGGAAGGCATGTGCTTGCCTGCAGTCCACTGGCCCCGTGTGCCAGGTCCAAGGGCACTGCTGGGCTGAGCTCTGCAGACACCTGCTGGCTCAATGCCAGAGGGCTGTGGGTGTGATGGCTGTTTCCCTCATTCCATTGTTGCCATTCTGCGCCTAGATGCATCTTTTTGGAAGCTTGCCCATGATCTGCACACACATTTCTATTAAGCAGAGATTTCTTTTCATCTCTACCGAGTGTACCTGGAGCTCCAGGTATAGTCCATAGGAAAGTAGAGATGCTTTTAGCTGGAGCTGTTTTCCTGCTACTATATTTTTTCTTTTTGAGAGAGAGGGGGAGAGAGAGAGAGCCAGCCAGCCAGCAGGGGGAAGGACAGAGAGGAGGAGAGAGAATTTCAAGCAGGCTCCTCACTGTCAGCTGTAAAGCCCGATGCCGGGCTCGAACTCACAAACCGTGGTACCATGAATGAAGCTGAAACTAAGAGTTGGATGCTTAACCAACTGAGTCCAGGCGCACCTGAAGCCCCTTTCCTGCTCAGAAAGCTCTGAACTCTTTGTGTCCGTGGGACAGCAAGCAGAGGTATCAGCTGGTAATGCTTAGTCTGGAATGGGACCAGCCTGTAGCCTTGTGGGGAGGCTAAACTAATGGTACTGTCATTTTATATTTATAGTTTTCAAATGCTCTTCTACCTACTGTTTCATTTGATTCTCATGGTCCCTGGGGTAGGCGGGTATTGGTTTTTTTTTATTTCCAGAATGGGGGTCATGGGACTCAGAGAAAGTAATTTCAAAAGATGGTTCCATTCTTGGTCAGACCAGACACAACACTCTTCAGACAAGCTGCACCCGACAAGTCTTCTGGTCTTTTTGCTGCAGTGCACCCTTAGCGCCTCTTCAAACAGTGCTAGCCAGGCACTGTGCCGGGCACTCTACACCTGTGGTTCATCTGATCCTTACAGGAGTCCAGCGAGGTACGAGTCTGTCGTCAGTGTGTTTGTAATTATTACTACTGCCACTGCTCCTACTATTGTTAATAGACTGCAGGAAACTGAGGCTTAGTGTAACATATAATGAGAGACAAATCAGTTAAAATTTTTGTTTTAAGTTTATTCATTTTTGAGAGTGCGAGAGACAGCATGAGTGGGGAAGGGGCAGAGAGAGAGGATACGCAGAATCTGAAGCAGACTCCAGCCTCTGAGCTGTCAGCACAGAATCCAATGTAGGGCTCAAACCTGTGAACTGCAAGATCATGACCTGAGCCGAGGTCAGAGGCTTAACCAGCTGAGCTACCCAGGTGCCTCAAGACACAGATAAATTTTAATAGAAATTAAAGTGGTCATTTTTCTACAGTCATACCAGTTAGTAGCTGGCAGAGTGGCATCAACTCCAGACTTCATGCTCTCTTATGCTTCCCAGAAGGAACTGTCACACTTTCTCTTGGACTTGAGATTGTTGGCCCAGAGACTGCAGAGGTGGCTCTTTCACAGTTTTCTCCTCTCTGCCACCTGAGTGATCAGAGGCTGCAGCTCCTAATGGCAGGAAGATGTGGAGAGCACCAGCGGGAGTGGCCACCAGAGCATGTAGAAGGCAGAGGAGGGATAGACTTAAAGATCCAGAGCAAACTCAGCAAGGCTCCTCATGCCAATACTAAGTCTCTAGACCCAGCTATTTGATTTGGTCTGTGATTATTCTTATTTGCAGGTTGTTATTATAACCACTTTTGCATTTCATTCTTCTTTTGGATACCTAGGGAAAAAGATGTCAGTTGTGATGCCAGCTTTCACCATGGTGAAAACTTTCTATTTATCTTCAAGAGTAAAGAACTGTAATTAAAAGACCCAGAGTGGAGAGAGTGACCTGCATTTTATGTTGTGTTCTTTTTGGGGGCACCGTGCACACCCAGGCGTGATGAGGTCCTTCCCTGCTCCGTGTTTTTGCATAGAAACGGCAGGCAAACATGCACGTGCATGCACGAAGCTGGAACTGAGCAGTAGTCAAGCAAAAGATGAGTTTGTTTCTCAAAGATTCCCTTACCCAGCGTGGACTAGGGTGTGTGTGTTGAGGGGTGGGGGTGCAGTGGGCAGGGTAGATTGTGACATGATGTCTAAGACAGCTTTTTATTCACTTGCAAAGACGGTTTGCCACCATATCGTTGGGTAACTGGCTGTGCATAGACTAAGAAAAATGTTCACCAGGAACACGAGTAAGATTGCACGTAGACTTGATGTCAGACAAGTGAACAGAGCCCAGGTTTCCCCCTCCTTTGCATCCTTACTCTAAATTGTATAACTGCTACACTGCTTTTTGGATTCTTGATTTATTGGGGTTATGTTAGGACACCAGCAGTGGCCTGTTTTATAAACCCTGATCAGCATTTCTACCAGCACAGAGCTATCTGTATGTACCCACACAGCTGTTTGATTGCTCAGAGCCTATACTTTCACACATCGTGGATGTAGGAAATGAGGCTTTCTCAGCTTGTTTGCTTTGATAACTAATCTTTCATGCTCTGGGGCTACCTTGAACCACTGATAGAGCTCCGAGCTCCGAGTGCTGGTTTTGGAAGCATTGTAGGATCAGGGAGTGTTCCGGGAAGGGTTCCAACATGAGGCCTTCGTTTGGGACGGCCCTGCACATGGCCATTGAGGTATCGAGGTGCTCGGCCCTCTTGGAGGATTGGCCCAGACTGCAATGCATCCCTATGAGCTGCTTGCTGACTTTTTTTTTTTTTCTTTTTAAACCATTCTCTGCCAGCACAGCCTAAAAAAAGATTTATTCTGAAGTCCAGGGTAGTCATATTTTTGTTCTCTGAGAGGACACTGAATCAGGCAGAATTCTAGAGGACTTAAAAAAATGCACTGGCTCTCAGAGTTTTCCTTCCAGGGACCAGGTAGCAGGTGCTCTGGGGACTGGGGCCCAGCTTTTCTTCTGCCCTGCCCTGCCAACTCACAGCAATCTTATGAGAAAAAAAAAAAAAAAAGAAAGAAAGAGAGAAAGAAAGAAAGAAAAGAAAAAAGAAAAAAAAACCCTAAAAAACCTAGAGTGTGGAAAATCTTAATGCCTTCAACGGAAAATTGATTTTTTTTTTTTTAAATTATTCTCTGTGTTGGCAGGGAAGGGAACTTCATGGTGAGAAGCTGTAGTTCTGGCAGAAGGAAACAGCTCCAGTGTAACTACCCTGTGTCCTCATGTGCCTGTAGGAGTTAGTCTTCATCTAAAAGATGGACCAGAACCATCAGGAGGAACAGCTCCCTTCCTACTCTTCTGCCCCATGGGGGTGGGACAGGGAGCGGGGAGATGCTAGGGTAGCACTGGGCTCCGGGGAGAGCAGAGCACCAGCTTCCAGAGTGGCACTGGCTCTGTCCTTTCCATCGGTGACACTGAGCTACAGCCCTCTGCCGTGCCGGTTTTCCCAGTGGGGTGCGTCAGTGCGTGCCAGCGCTCTTGTGCCGCGTAGCTCCCACCTGTCCCTGTCTTTTGAGTTAGAGGAAAGCACTGTTGATCATTTTACCTTTTTAAAAACATTTTAATTTATTTTTAAACTATCTCTACATCTGACATGGGGCTCAGACCCGTGACCCTGGGATCAAGAGTCGGATGCTTCACTGACTGAGCCGGACTGGCACCCCTCATTTCACCTTTTCGTTCAGTTTTTAAGTAACTGCTGTGTTTGGATGAAGCCATGTAGTCTGGCCAGTAAACTTTGTGTGTGTACCCAAGTCTCATGTACTTTGCTAGCTTCTGAGGCTCAGAAAGGGGAGACGTTGGGCAGTGCAGCAATGACTTTTTTCCACCTTGTAACACGGTTGTTTCTTAAAGAGTTAATCGATTTATTCAACAGGCATCTCTTGAGCATTGTAATTTTTTTTTTTTATTTCTGAGAGAGAGAGAGAGACAATGTGAGCAGGGGAGGGTCAGAGAGAGAGGGAGGAGACACAGAATCTGAAGCAGGCTCCAGGCTCTGAGCTGTCAGCACAGAGCCTGATGCAGGGCTCAAACCCATGAGCTGTGAGATCATGACCTGAGCCAAAGTCAGATGCTTAACTGACTGATCCACCCAGGTGCCCCCATCTCTTGAGCATTCTAGACACTGTCCCAGGTGGGGGAGGTAGAGCAGTGAACAAAATAGACAACAGTTATTGTCCTTCTGAAGCTTACATTCTAGTGGGGAGAGACTGACCAGGAACAAAGGGAATTATGCAGAGTTTAGCAGGTTCAGTGGAGAAGAAACAAAGGGGCTAGGGATTGTTAGTAAGGGAGTACAATTTACAGTAAGGTAGGGCATGTAGCTGGCTCAGTCAGAAAAGCATGTGACTCTTGATCTTGGGGGTCATGAGTTTGAGCTCCACATTGGGTGTAGAGATTGTTAAGAAAATAAACTTAAAAAGTAAAGTAAGGTGGATAGGGAGGGCCTCACTGGGATATTTGAAGAAAATTTTACAAAAGGTAAGCTAAGTGGCCCTCTAGGGGATGGAGCCTTCCAGGCAGAAGGGAAAGCAAGTGCAAAGGTCCTGATGTGGCAGTTTGCCTGAAGTGCTCAAGGAGAGGACTAAGCAGGCCAGATGGCTGCTAGAGTAGAGAATCAGAGAGTGAGCTGGGGGCAGGTGTGGGGCTGCATACAGCCTGTAGTCCCTGGCAAAGTTCTTTTTTTTTTTTTTTAATGTATATTTATTTTTAGAGCATGAGCATGGGTGCATGTGGGGAGGGGCAGAGAGAGAGGGAGAGAGAATTCCAAGCAGGCTCCTGGCTGTCAGCACAGAGCCCGATGAGGGGCTCAATCTCATAATCCTGAGATCATGACCTGAGCCACAGCCAAGAGTTGGACGGCTAACTGACTGAGCCACCCCAGCACCCACATTGTAAGGTTTTTACTCTGAATGAGACACAACCACAGCATTTGATTAGCAGAATGATAGATATGAAGGGTGTTTTAATAGCATCCTGTGGCTACTGTGTTGAGAATTGACTGTTGGAGGGCACCAGGTAGCTCAGTCGGTTAAGCATCCAACTTCAGCTCAAGTCATGATCTCGCAGTTTGTGGGTTCGAGCCCCGCGTCAGGCTCTGTGCTGACAGCTCAGAGCCTGGAGCCTGCTTCAGATTCTGTGTCTCCCCTGCTCTCTGCCCCTCCCCTGCTCATGCTGTCTCTCTCTGTTTCTTGATAATAAATAAGTGTTAAAAAAATTAAAAAGAAACAATCGAGAATAGACTGTTGGGCAAAGGTGCATTTGGGGATTACTGATTAATGGCTATTGTGATATTTGAGCAAGAGTACGATGGGGGCCAGGATCAGATTTTAGAAGGGAAGACCCTTGGGAGTGATATGCTTATGAAATTAAGAATGATTTGTGATTCTATTTTAGTTTTATTTTTTTCAAAGCTTATTTATTTATTTTGAGAGATGGAAGGGCATGCATGAGAGATGGAAGGGCACAGAGAGTGAAGAGAGAGAGAAGATCCCAAACAGGCCTTTCACTGTCAGTGCAGAGCCTGGTGTGGGGCTCAAACTCAAAACCGTGAGATCATGACCTGTGCTGAAACCACGAGTTGGACCGTTAACTGACTGAGCCACCTGGGCACCCTTGATTTTGTGATTTTAATATGTTCCTTTAGGGGGAAAAAGAATAAAGACTTGTATCTCATATCAGTGGAATACCATGCCATAATTTATTAATAAAAATAATTACTTCTATGTAACAGTAAACGCTGTATCTTAGCGCATCTAAAGAAAATCCCTTTGCACTGTGAATGTTCTTGAATAATCATGGTCTCAAAAGCCTGGACCTTCTCTTCCCAAATTACTGACTTTCCTGATTGCCAAGTCTCATTCTTTTCATTCCCCAGGTGGTCTTTATTTCAGGATTATGGATTTTGAGGATGTTACCACTTTTTGCAAAAGTGCTTCTCATAACAAAACTAGTGTTTCAGGGAAATACAATTGTGTCCATCTTTATATAGTATATAAATGTGTTGTGTGTAAACTCATTTTTATAGATAAAGCTGTATTAAGTTTGAGGTTGATACAGCAGGTTTTTTCCTCTGAAGAAAATAATCACTTTAAAATATGTTTTATAATACAGATATTCATAGTGGTTTTGCCTGAGAGTGGGGTATACATACCCACCTTGCTTTTGGAGTTGGAAATTCTAAACAGACCAATATTAGAACAGTGCTTTATAAACTTTGATGTGCTTATGAATCCTCTGAGGTCCTTGTTAACATACAGATTCTGCTTAGTATTCCTTTTTTTTTTTTTTTTTTTATTTCTAGGAGAGAGAGAGAGAGAGAGACAGCGTGAGCAGGGAAGGGTCAGAGAGAGAGGGAGTCACAGACTGAAACAGGCTCAGGCTCTGAGCTGGCAGTCAGCACAGAGCCCGACGCGGGGCTCGAACCCACGAACCGCGAGATCATGACCTAAGCGAAAGTCGGACGCTTAATCGACTAAGCCACCCAGGCGCCCCTGCTTAGTATTTCTTGATGGGTCACAGACTATACATATTTTGACAGGTCCATATGATGTTGATGCCAGTGGTCTGCGGACCACATTTCAATACATCGATCATTCTGTTTTCTGAGTGGATGAATTATAACACAAAATCTGTGAACACTTTCTAGAAAATTCTAACTTGTAAATGGGAGTTTGGTTTTAGCTTGCTTTTGAAACAGCTGCCTTGAGAACCTTTCAGTAAATTCATTTAGGTCCAAGGGATTCATATGCCCAAGAGGAAGTTGGTATGAGGGGGTGAGCTCCTCAGACACCTTTAGCTCTCCAGCTATGAGTGTGGGGCACCCATAGAGACCAGCTACGTCTTTATTAGCTGGGGCTACACCTTGACATAATCATTATAGTTATTAAAGAAGGAATTTTTCCTCATTTCTTCCTTTCATGTACCTTATTTGCTTTTTCCTATTTCTTGCCTGTGACTCAGTAGACCAAGGCAGGAGACTTTATTGATTCAGTGAGTCTGGGGACATTATTACAGGCAACTAAACTGAGGAGACTTTAGGTCATGAAAGATGGTACCAGCTGACTGGATAAAAGGTGGAGTTGAGATAGGTTAAAAATGGTACTAAAAACGTTAGTGTTAAGTTGGGAGCACCTAATTCCTGCTCTAGCTGTTTTAAACTCTGGCTCCCTCACTAATCCCTACTTAATACCTTTTTTTTTTTTTAAGTTTATTTTCAGAGAGAGGGAAAGAGCATGTGCATGTGTGAGGAGGGGAAGAGCAGAGAGAGAGAGAGAGAGCAAGAGAGAGAGAGAGAGAATCCCCAGTAGGCTTGAACCGTAAGATAGTGACTTGAGATGATACCAAGAGTTGGATGCTTAACTGACTAAGCCACTCAGGTGCTCCCATAGTTAATTCCTATTATCATATTCCAAACTAGAACTTTATTATTTATTTATTTATTTATTTATTTTTACAAATAGTTTATTGTCAAATTAGTTTCCACATAACACTCAGTGCTCATCCCCACAAGTGTCCTCCTCCATGCCCATCCCCCCTCCCTCCCACATCTGTCAGTCCTCAGTTTTTGTCAGCATTCAAGAGTCTCTCATGGTTTGCCTCTCTCCCTTTCCCCCACCATTTCCGCCCTTCTCCCCCTTGTTCCTCCGTCAAGTTCCTCCTAATCCTCCTTTACGTGCAAACATATGATATTTGTCCTTCACCGCCTGACTTATTTTGCTCAGCATAACACCCTCAAGGTCCATCCATGTTGCTACACATGGCCAGATTTCATTGTTTCTCATTGCCATGTAGTATTCCATCGTATAGATAAACCACATCTTCTTGATCCATTCATCTGTTGATGGACACTTAGGCTCTTGCCGTGTTTTAGCTATTGTGGAGAGTGCTGCTATGAACATTAGGGTACATGTGCTCCCAAACTAGAACTTTAAAAAGTTAACACTTTTGGGGTACCTGGGTGGCTCAGTCAGTTAAGCATCTGACTTTGGCTCAGGTCATGATCTTGCATTTCGGGAGTTCGAGCCCCATGTTGGGCTCTGTCAGCTCAGAGCCTGGAGCCTGCTGTGGATTCTGTGTCTCCCTCTCTTGCGTGCTCTCTCTTTCTCTCTCTCTCAAAAGTAAGTAAAGACTAAAAATATTTTTTAGAAGTTAACATTTTTTAGAAGGGAAAAGAAATTCCCTAAATTTCCTAAGTCACTATTGATATTTATTAAGCACCTTGACACTGTATTTATTCACAATTTAATTTTAAAGGTTTATTGGTTTTAATCAATGATTCATGAATCAGGCAGCATCCTATTTAGCAGACAGAAAGTTGCTCCATGGAGCTTTACAAAATGACAGGAGGGAGTGGAATAAGGACGTTGTAGCACTAATAAGTGGACTGCTTACAATAAGGTCACTTTAGGGCAGGGGTATGTCGGGCATATTACCTCCCTAGTGCTGACCGGGTAAGTAATTCCTGAGTGACTGGTTTAAGATTCTCTTTTGGGAGAGCTGAAACTGTGATTCAGATAGTTTGGTGATGTGGGGCTTAGCATCAATAACTCCATTTTTAGCCTGTTTTCTTGATTGATTGATTGATTGATTGATTGATTGATTGATTTAGAGATAGAGAGCAGGGGAAAGGGGGAGAGAGAGAGGAAGAGAGAGAATCCCAAGCAGGCTCCACACTGGCAGTGTGGAACCATATGTAGGGCTTGATCCCATGAACTGTGAGATCATGACCTGAGCTGAAGTCAAGAGTCAGGTGCTTAACTGACTGAGCCACTCAGGTGCCCCTTGTTTTTAACAATCCCCTCTTCTCCCTGTGATCACACTCTTCAGCCTGAGAAATATGACCAAAATTAAGGCATTAGAATCACTCCCAGCTGCTACTCTGAAGTTCTCATTCTGCTGATCTTCTGTGTGGTGTTTATGGGCAGGTCAGAACTGCAGGTTCATGTTGTTTAAGTTGGTCATTCTCTTCATCTCTTCTGACTTTCTGGTCTTAGGAGGTCATTTGCTTAGTGGCTAGTGGCTATGACTTCACAGGCACTTAAAGCTTTTGAGAGAATACAGCACAGTACAGAGAGTATCATGATTATTAGAAACAGAAACAAGTTAATTCCCAGTGTCTGGAGTGTACCTTAGAGCCATGGACCCCAAGATCCAAATTAATCAAAATGAAATTTCAGTCAAAGAAACTCCTGTTGAAGGAGTCACTTTTTTAAGCCAAGTGGCTTGCTTGTCCAGTGATTTAAAAAAAAATTTTTTTAACATTTATTTTTGATAGAGAGATAGAGTGCTAGCAGGGGAAGGGCAGAGAGTGAGGGAGACACAGAATCCAAAGCAAGCTCCAGGCTCTGAGCTGTTAGCACAGAGCCCGGCGTGGGGCTCAAATTTAGGAGCCATGAGATCATGACCTGAACTGAAGTTGCATTCTTAACCATCTGAGCCACCCAGGTGCCCCAGTGATTGTTTTTTAAGTAAACTCTACCCTCAGTGTGGGGTTTGAACTCATATCCCAAGATCAAGAGTTGCATGCTCTACCCACTCAACCAGCCAGGCACCCATGTCCAGTGATTTTATGTAGCTGAGTTTCACCTTCCCCAGAAGTGTTAATCCACATTCAGCAAGTGGTGTTGGCCACAGCACAGGCTAAAGAGTAATCAGTGATTATCTTCTCAGGAACAGCTTTGGCCAGAGTCCTGGGGTTTATGTTGGGCAGCTATTGTTTTAGCAGTAGATTCTCCAATATCTTCAGGAGTTAAGGAGCTGACACTATATTTATTAAAAATTGGGATAAGACACAGAGAAGCTGTAACCTCTGTGGCTGAGAAGCTGTCTTTTAAAATAACTTTCATTTATTGGTCCACGGCATATAAGGTTTTCTGATTTGCCTTCTCGGACCTCATTGCCATCGTGTGGAGGAGAGCAGTGATCAACCTTATGCAGCCCCAGGTGGTGGTCATTCTGTTTTTGAAATTGGACCAGAAGAATCCAGAGGAATGCAACAACATTTTTACTTCTTGCCCCCTGCTAGCTTCTTTCTAGGCCTCCCCAAAATGTGTTTATCTTGCTGGCCATGCATGTGGAGCAGTCTGAAATTCTGTGTGGCACTAGATAGTAAAAAAATGGAAAGATTTCCACATGACAGAGGTCTTATGAGTGGGAAATCTTGGATTATGCAGGACTCTGATTGAAAGAAGGGAATTTGGAAACGAGATTTTTTTATTTTTTTGAATATTTATTTTTGTGTGTGTGTGAGAGAGAGAGAGAGAGAGCACACATTCACGTGCAAGCTCGCAGGGGAGGAGCAGGGATGGGTGAGGGGAAGTACTGTCAGCACAGAGCCTGACACAGCGCTCGACTCACGAACCACCAGATCATGACCTTAGCCAAAGTTGGATGCTTAACCTACTAAGCCACCCAGGCGCCCCTGCACACTTTTTAATTTGAAAATAAGTCTTAGCAGATGGAGGTATAGACTAGAAGGAATTCCAAACTTTTAAGTATCAAAATAAGAATTTTCACTCATTAGAAGAGAAAAAAAAATTCTTTACTGTGAAAGAATTATTGGAACTTCAATAGCTAGATAATGATACAATTTGAGAGTAGTGTCTGTCATGTTGTAAAGGACCCTGAGGGACTGACCCCAGCTGACCTCCCCCCCCCAACCTTTGTTAGCCCAAGTTTGTCTGCAAGGATGGCTTCACTGTCACCAGCCAGGTCTCAGCCTCGCCCTCTCAAATGCCCAGCAAGGCTGTGTTCTGTTTTGCTATGTTTAATTAGCTCTGGAAATACACTATCAAAGGCTGTCTGGCAACAGTTCATTAATGGTATGAGGTGAATTCGAAAGCACTAATTAATTGTTTTAGATTATTTGCAAAGCCCATGCTGAAAAACTTAATGCCTGTAGGAGAAAAGTTGGCAGAGAGGCTGCTCAGAGATTAACCTGGACCTTACCCAACTCAATTGCCTTTTGGAGTTGGGCCAAGAGGGGAGTTGTTTTTCTTTTTGGAGAAAGTGCTTGTGGCCACATTGTTCCCTAAATTCCCAGTTTAATGCTTCAGGCTCTAGTCTGATGGTGCTCATTTGGGCCTTGCTCAGCTAGGGAACTCAAAGAGCATCTTCTAGAGGTTTTGTTTGTTTATCGTTTTGTGAGAGAAATGCAATTACTTATCATTCATTACTAAATAAATACTTCCCAAGGGCCTCTTCTTAGAGAGAGGAAAGAGAGCTCTGGTTTGTTATGGAATAATTCAGGTTTTAGTGTTAAACATTCAAAGGCATCAGGATCAGTCCTTAAGTAGCTCCCCCACCTTCCTTAAAATAAAACAAATCAGATTCCTCATTTCTCCTGTTTGGCTGGCCCAGGGCAGCAAGCTGCTATTGCATTTGGAAAATGGTGTTCAGAAATTTCAGCTTGACATCAAGTGCGTGCCAACTTAAGTTCAGAGTATATTGTATGTACAAAGGGGAAAAATAGGCTTGCATTTTATATTTTGTATTTTGCTACAGTTGGCATATCTTATAAAATAATACCTAGAATTAGCTTAGCCAGATGAATTGTAGAAAGATAATGAAGGTCTCTCTGCCCCTTAAAGATGAGAGAGATTCTGAGTGCCAGTGCTGGTGACTCTGAGAGCATTGCAGTCAGTTGAAGATGAAAATAGAGAAGAGTATCTTGCACTTTTTTCAGAGCCAATAAAATGTTATAGGAGGGAGCTGTTTTCTAAGCAGTATACAGCACTGTTTGAAGACTCCCATCCAGAAATCTGCCATTTCCTGGGCCTGGCCCTGCCTCCTACCGACAGACCTCGGTGTTATTTCCCCATCCTCCTGGGCTTGAGCAGACTGTGAGTCAGTGGTTACGTACAAATCTCAGGCCAAATTGTACTTTATTATTATGATTCAGGAGAAAAGAATTCTAATGAAAAATTTCAGAGGCCTGTGCTAGGTTGTTTCATGATATTGTCAGATCTTCCTGAATTCAAGGAAGGCCCAACAAAATCTGTTATTTTCTGTTTATTAATCAGCTTGGAATCTGTTGGAAAAATCTTAAAAGGAAACCTCAGGAGAGTGTGTGTTGGTTGAAGAATTTATTCCTGAGTGCACAGTAGCCTCTGTTTACTCTGTGTGAGTGGCTACCCTGAGACCTTGGGCAACCAGCCTCTTCCTCAACCAGAAGACTGGAGTAATGACTTCAAACTTTTAACCCTTTTTGCAGATAGTTCCCCAGGCAACTTGGTAGAGTTGATTGGAATGCAGATCTCAGAGCTGTAAGATGACATGAAAGATATTTTTTAATTGGGAATAGAGCCTTTGAACCAATAAATGACTGTTTTTTTGTTTTTTGTTTTTTGGTCTGATTACACTTTTATTTTACAAAGTAATTTTGTGCCTCAATGTCAAGACTTACTGGTATATCCCACATAAGTTGTAAAATATCATGAATAATGTTATAACTAATAGTTAAATTGATGTCTTAAAGAGTGATTTTATTTAAAAAAAAAAAACAAAAAGTTACCCTAATATAACTATGATGATTTATATTTAAGTCTATTTGAGTGGAAGAGATAGGGGTTAGGATTGCCATTGATAGAATGAAAAGTACACAGAATCTGTAGTGTGTCATATAATAGTTTTGCTGTCCGTGAGCATGGTATACCTCTCCATTTGTGTAGGTTTTCTTTAATTTCTTTCAGCACTGCTTTTAGTAGTTTTCAGTAGTTTATTTTGAGGACTATAGTGTGTCCAAATGTGAACAGTGTCCGTCATGCATGTCTGTTTCATTAGAATTAGGTATGAGAACCTCTATTTAGAGCTGTATTTCTATCATCTTTAAACTACTCTGTGTTACTAATGATGAAAACTAATTCGTCTTCTGGCCATTTGGAGAGTGAGTTTAGTCACTGATAACCAAAGCCACTGATGAAGCGAGTTATTGATCTGGCTGGCTTTGCTCAAAGTTGTAGGGGGGAGCGCCTGAGTGGCTTAGTTTAAACGTCCTACTTCAGCTCAGGTCATGATCTGAGGTTTGTGGGTTCGAGCCCTGTGTCGGGCTCTGTGCTGACAGCTAGCTCAGAGCCTGGAGCCTGTCTTCAGATTCTGTGTCTCCCTTTCACTGACCCTCCCCTGTTCACGCTGTCTGTATCTCTCTCTCAAAAATGAATAAAACATTAAAAATTTTTTTTAAAAACCCAAAAAAACCCCAAAGTTGTAGGAACTCAGAATTCAGTGTATACTTAAGAAATATGTTCTTTAGCTAAGGCTCAAACTGATGTTGCTGACCATGGATAGCCATAGCATTTCTTCACTGAGGTAAAATGAGCATCCTTGTTCCTTTGGACTAAATGTCAGTGTTAGGGGCAATATCAGAATGGAAAGGTTGAAAGGTTTATAGTTTTGCTGGACCCTTGGGTTTTCCCAGCAGATTTTTCTAGAAAACTATCATTATAGTGAAGCTTTATTTGAGACTTATAGCTAAAGAGTTTTGTAGAGATTTTATGCTCCAAATGTGAGGAATGTCTGAGGACTTTAGCAAGGCAAATCTGTTGGACTATTACACTTTTATTTAGTCAAAGTAATTTTCTACCACCGTGTTCATTTTTTGACAGAGATTGGATGGTAGTTGTTCCCTTGGGCTGTGGATTCAGACACAGGTTCAAACCCAGATTTTGCTATTTGCAGGCTATATAGTAGCCTCAGTGTCCTCACATAGACATAGAGATATCAGCAGTATCTTCTACTCTGTATGCATATCAATCAGAGGGTCATGTTTATTTTAAATGAAACTATTGAAAATAATGTTCTTTGAATATGTTAGCATGGTGAACATATTTACCCAGTATTTTAAGTTTTAAATCTTACTATTCAGACATATTTTTTTGGTGCAAGAATCAGATCTAATTGTGAAATACAATTTTGCAGATAAGACAGTCTCTACCAATGCCCAGTTTCTTTATTTTCCTTATGTTCTTCTCAAAACAGTACACGGGGAGTACTAAAATGGTATAAGGGGTATAATGAAGCTGGGAGGAGGTTGTGAATAAGCTTTCTTTCTTTCTTTCTTTCTTTTTTTTTTTTGTTTCAGAGATTTAGGTTTGAGTCCCAAGTTTATGACTTTGAGAGTTTTTATTGCCTAACCAGTCTATAGAATACTGCTAATTACACTTAGTCTGTTGATTTCATTCTGAGAATGAAATGCATGTAAAGCAGCCAGAAGTTTGTGGAACATAGTAAGTATTCAAAACATTAATCATTCATTATTTGGAGAATTTGTGTATTTTGGTAAAGCGAGCTGGAACCAACTTATGATGGGCAGTGTGAATTTATTGTTCAACTGTGTGCTGTCAACAGAGATAAGGCAGGTCACGGTATTTCTTTAGGAGATAGCTGATTTGCTGTTGGCGGAGCTAGAACTCACGTGGCTTTGAAACCACCTGAGGAGCATAACAGCTGAAGGGCTAACTCTGGAGCCAGGATGGAAAAGACCTTGCTCCTCTGGAGGAAGTTGATTTTTTAGCTAGAAGCATGAATCTTCAAGAAGGGTAGTAGTGACACTGAGGATTATGGCTGGGGGGAGAGACAGGAGAACCCAGAAACAGTGAAATGAGACCACCTGATGGTAATTTTTCCTCATCTATGGTAGTATCTCTGGTCTCAGGCCCACCATCCTACTTAAAATAGTAATCTCTCTGAACCTGTGGTATCTCCATTCTTTCTTATTTTGCCCTGTTTTTCCTCATAGCACTTATCACCTTAAAACATGTTTATAATTTACTTATTTTGTTTATTATTTATCTTCCCCCACTAAAGTGTAAACTCGACGAAAGTCAAATCAGTTTGCAAAAGCTCTGGTGCAGATTTTCCATATATATGAAAATTCTCAAGTAGAGGAGTTTCCACATCGTCTTTGTCCCTGCTTGGATGTCATCTTTCAGGGAGAGGGCAGGGACTGTCCACTGATAAATCCCTGGCCCCTTGCACACAGTGGCTGTCCAGTATTATTAAATAAATCAATAGTAATAACCCTGTCTTATTCACACAAAGTACGATAAAGAGAAACAACTTTGCTAAAGTAACAAATCTGAATCTTAATGTATTTTATCTTGGAGGAAAGAAAAAGAGTTGGAGGCTATTTTGTGGAGAACAGGTGAGGAGTCACTGTCTTCAGATTCTTAGAGAAAACAATCTCTGAGTGACCTGTGGTGGTTGATTTAAAGGCAGGTACTGGATCTGTCACAAGATAATGTCTTCGACAGCAAAAAGATATTGCTTCTTGGTAAACATTCTATGAAGCTTAGCATAGACCCTTTCTTTTTTTTATTATTTTTTATTATTTTTATTTTTATTTCTAGGAGAGAGAGAGACAGCATGAGCAGGGGAGGGTCAGAGAGAGAAGGAGACACTGACTCTGAAATAGGCTCCAGGCTCTGAGCTGGCAGTCAGCACAGAGCCCGACGCGGGGCCCGAACCACGAACCGCAAGATCATGACCTAAGTGAAAGTTGGACGCTTAAACTGACTAAGCCACCCAGGCGCCCCAGCATAGACTCTTTAGTACTCCATACTTTGGCTTAAGAAGTGGTGGTATATTATTACATTCATGAGCTAAAGGTTAACTCTTTAAACCAGTGGTTCTCAGAGTGTGGTCATGGATCTGACACCTTTGCAAGGGGTCTGTGAGGTCAAAACTATTATAATGATAATTCTTAATTGTCTTTCACCAGGTTAATATTGCAGTGATGGTGTAAAAGGAATATTTGATGAAACAGCTGGTGCCTTTGTGGGGATGGAGACAATGCCATGCATTAGTTTCAGTGAAGAATGTTCTTGCTAAAGGAGTTAAACACCCTCAAATACATGTTTTTTTTCATATTTTGCATGATAAAATGGGCACTAGGCAAGTAGCCCTTCTATATTCCAAAGTGCAGTGGTTGTCCTGGGGAAACACTTGTGCAGTTGTTTGAATTGTGAGCTGAACGAGTCTGTTTTTCATGGAATGCCATTTTACTTGAAAGAGAAAGTGACAAATGATGGTTATCTAGCCTTCAGTGCTTGGCAGACATTTTTTTGAAAGTGAACAAAGTGATCCTGTTATTTCAAAGAAAACTGTGTGCAATATTAGTTGCCAATGAAAAATTTTATTTTTCAAGCAAAAATTAAAGCTTTGGAAAACTTACATTCATCACCATGACCATGCAGTTTCTCAGTAGTTAAATACTTTTTTGATGAGACCCATGGAAATATTAACAAATATGATTTTTTTATATCATATAAGAAATATGTCAATATTTGGCATATTTGCATAACTCAGTGAACCATGATTTTCCAGATGGCTGATATACGACGTTACACAATCATGTGTAGGTAATAAAAAATCTCAAATCTTCATAGTAAAAGATAAAGCAATTGATTTTTAAAAACCTTATATATTCAGATAATTTTGGACTTCTGGAAGACTTACTTAAGTAGTACAAAGAGTTCCTGTATAGCTTTTAGTCAGCCTTATCTTATGACAACATTTGTACTATAAAATTAATCTTGGTACAATATTATCAACTAAAATATATACTTTATTTAGGTGTCACCAGTTTTTCCCTTAATGTTTGTTTTCTATTCCGGGACCTACCTCAAAATCTCACATTGCATTTAATTGTCATGTCTCCTTGGCCTCCTCTATTTTGTGACAGTTCTTTCAGTGACCTTGACACTTTTAACAGAGTGGTCAGCATTTTGGAAAATGTTCCTCAATATGAGCTTATCTGATATTCTCTCATGATTGCATTGAGATTATGCAGTAGCTAAATTATGGAAAGAACCTAAATGGCCATCAACTGGCTAATGGGTAAAGAAGATGTGGTTTACATATACAATGGATATTGGCAGTGAGAAACAATGAATCTGGCCATTTGCAGCAATGTGGATGGAACTGGAGGGTATCATACTAAGTGAAGTAAGTCAATTAGAGAAAGACAAATACTGTATGTTTTCACTCATATATGGGTCTTGGGATACTTAACGGAAGACCATAGGGGAGGGGAAGGGGAAAAAAAAACGTTACAGAGAGGGAGGGAGGCAAACCATAAGAGACTCTTAAATACTGAGAACAAACTGAGGGTTGATGGGGGGTTGGGGGAGGGGAAAGTGAGTGATGGGCATGGAGGAGGGCACTTGTTAGGATGAACACTGAGTGTTGTATGGAAACCAATTTGATAATAAATTATATTTTTAAAAAAGATTATGGATTATTGGGAAGGATACACAGAGATAATATGCCCTTCTCAGGGCATCAAATCAGGGTTACATTAAGTTGATATGTCTTGTTACTGATGATGTTAGTTAGCCTTTATCAGCTGGCTAAAGTGGTCTCTGTGAGATTTTTCTGCTATAAAGTTACTACTTTTTCCTTTGTAATTAGTATTTTCAGAGCAATGGATTTTAACGTAACAAGATATGAAAAGTCTATCATGTGATTCAGATTCCACATCACATCTAACCTTTAAGTAATGACTATTTAATGGGCTTAGGTAAAATATCAAAGAAGAAATGGCTAGCTACAAGTATATGAAAATATATAATGAGATTTGCTTCCCCTTTCCAACTGTATATATGTGTGAGGCCAGATTTCTTCATATCCTTCAGCCAGAATAATGTATCACAATAAATTGAATGCAGAAATAGATCTGAAAACCCAGCTGTCTTCTATTAAGCTAGATGTTAGAGTTTGCAAAAATATAAAACAATGTCTCTATTCTCACTAAATTGTTTTATTTCAAAAATAGTTATTCTTCATAAAAGATAAAATTTGCATTAACATGCAGTGGGTTTATTGTTGGTTTTAAATATTTTTAAAACATTTCTCAGCTTTCATTTCTGTTGTGCTAAATGTTATTAGATATAACTTATACCAATAAAATCTCTTTGGAATCCTCAATAATTTTAAAGCATAAAGGGATTGTAAGACCAGAAAGTTTCAGATTTGCTACTTGCTAAATAAAAGAAGAGCTATCTTGTCCTCTGGAGGGGGAGAATTGTGTCTTGGAAGTTTCGGGGAAGTGTTTCGCCTAGCAGTCTGGGCCCTGGGGAGGCCACTCATTAGTACTGCTGTATCTGTTTTCTCACCTGGCAGATGAGGGAGATTGGCCTTAAGATTTTCAGATTTCTTTCAGCTCCCAAATTTTATTATTCCAGGTCAGTGTTGCTGTCAAAGATGTCGTCTTAGCAGCCTGGTCATTACAGAGCAATACAGGTAGTTTCTAGAGAGTGGTATTTACAAAGTTAACGATGAAGAGGGTCATATCTTAAGGATATGATGTAATATTTGTGAGGCAGGGATGTGAGAGTCCTTTCAGTGTCCCCTTCCAAAAATTGTAGTTTCTGTCTTAGCTAGTTTTTACTATACTAAGAGAAAGATTTTTAATTATTGCTGAATATTTTTTTTTCCCTGAGAGAGAGAGAGAGAGACAGCATGAGCGAGGGGAGGGTCATAGAGAGAGACACACACACAGAATCTGAAACAGGCTCCAGGCTCTGAGCTAGCTGTCAACACAGAGCTGGATGTGGGGCTCGAACCCACGAACCGTGAGATTATGACCTGAGCTGAAGTTGGATGCTTAACTGACTGAGCCACCCAGGCACCCCTTTGTCATTTTATATGTACAACAAATTAAAAAGTATATGATTTCCTAGAATTTTTGTGCTATAATGTTCCGTGTAGATATGTGTAAACTTCTTTTGTGTGGAGATTTATAAATATTAACATAAATCATTTTTCTTTGTTATAGGTTCTTCACATATCACTGATGTCTCTTTGAAGCAGGCTTGGGTTGTAGTATTCATTCTATACTTACAATCTTCATAAGGCTAATTATTTTAGTACTTGATTTTTTAAAAAGCTTGATTAAATTTTTAATGTTTATTTTTGTGAGAGCAAAGGAGCCAGAGTGTGAGTGGGGGTGGGGCAGAGAGAGGGAGACAGAGGACCTGAAGAGGGCTCCGTACTGACAGTAGAGAGCCCAGTGCAAGGCTTGAACTCATGAACTGTGAGATTATGACCAGAGCCAAAGTCAGATGCTTAACTGATTGTACCACCCAGGCACTCCTAAAAAAAAAAAAAAAACAAAACATGATTAAGACTCTTTAGACATCCATAATATTTACAAATGTAAACTTAAAAAAAAAAAGCCACCTGGAATGTATTAAGAATCCCAAACTTTGGAACTAAACTTTTCCTTTCTTTAAATGGAAGGAGACTTGACGGCTTTGGTTTTTAAAGATGAAGAAACAAAAGGGTAGGGGAAGCCAGTAGTATATTGTCCTATTAAGTATCAGTCTCAATTAGTTTTTAAACAGGATTCTGAATTCCTATAAAATGGGTTTTGTAATGGAAACTGCCACAGTTGAGGGCCAGCTATGTCATGATCACCAATTTGGGCATCTTTGATAGTTAGCAGAAATATAAATATCTAATGTAGTGTGTGTTTGTTATACTGTCATAGGAAAATTTTGTAATTGATTTTGAGCCAGAGTCTCCCAGTGTTTAAGCTACTACTTGGAAATAAGATTTGGAAACTGAACTAACTTTCTTGAGCACTTCTACAGTTTAGTAAATTATAGAAAGTTTAGTATGCATTATATCTAGAAGAAAAATTTCTGATTATCTTAAATCAGAAAAGTTTCATTCATCACATTTCAAAAGTCCCTTTAAGTAGTTACTTATTTCAGGTTATTTATACGACCTGATCTAAGAGGAAAATGATCGTCATCTGCAATGGGACAGCTTAACAGAGCATAGTGCTTCAGAACACAGGCTTGAGAGCCAACTGCCCGGGTGCAAATCCCACGCCTGCCACTAAATAGCTTTGTAACCTCTGTTGGCTTCATTGTCTTCATGTATAAAGTGGAGCTAATATAATTATAGTATCCATCTCACTAGATTGTTTTGAAATTTAATGAGATACCATGCTTCACAGGCTCAAAACCTGTCAGGCACTTACTAAGCTCTGTTAAACCATAGCTTTTAGTATTTATGTGCTATTAAAATTATTACTTAGTTAGCATGTGGTATATTTTACGTTGCTTATTTCTTCATGACATCTGAATTTGTATCTCATTAGTAACATTATCCTTAAGTAATGTTTTAGGATAAGTTACATCTGGGTAGATTTTACATTCATAAGGCACACTACTAGAGTTCTAGATTTGTGGTATGTTGGTATTTTAAGGATCCTTAGAGATGATCTGGTTCAGCTCAGTCTGATACATAAATCGCCTTTCTAATATCCTGTTGACTGAGCCTCTAGCCTTGACTTGAATTTAAAATATCCCCGACCCCTGGGAAATTTCGTCCTTGTGTTGTGCAATCCACCTGGCTGTAAACCTCCACTCTCAGCTCCTCTTCTGCCCTGTAGAGCTCAATGGAATTTGGTTAACAGATAACTTACCTGAATGGTGACAGTGGAGTAAATGGATTCTGGGTAACTAAGGGTTGCCTAAAAGTGACCAGAATGCTGTATCAATGGGACTTAAAGTATTTTGCTCCCTGTTGGTAAAAGAGTAAGGCTTATATTTGCAGACAGAGTTGCTTTGAGCAGTTGGGTACGCATTTGGCATAGAAGTTTTTCCCACTAAGCCTGTGGTGGGGCAGTGAGCCAGAAGGGA
Organism: Proteles cristata cristata; assembly: GCA_017311185.1. Lineage (NCBI taxonomy): Eukaryota > Metazoa > Chordata > Mammalia > Carnivora > Hyaenidae > Proteles > Proteles cristata. The sequence continues at coordinate 589,735 of JAESUZ010004774.1, forward strand.
AGGGCAGTACCTGGGTCTCTACACCTCACTCTATGAAATACCCATGCATTGTTGGACAGGTCCTTTCCTGGAGGAGGAGCTTCTCTGTGTTTAAAAGTTTGGTCTGTCTGATTTTTTTTATCGCCTATTTCTCCTATGTAAGATGGAAGCTTACCTTGTTCACTGTGATATCTGTAGCAGCTACAGGAACTTGATATGTAGGTGCTCAGTATTCAAGTGATGGGATTAAAGATTAAACACTCAAATGTGAATATGTTTTCAACTGAGTGCAGGGAAATAAATGTCACTTTCGCGTGTATGTCGTGGCCCATTCTTTGTGCCTGAGCTGAAGGAGAACCTGTCAGAGGATAGGAAATGAGACCTAAGGAAAAATATTAGTACTAGTAGTATTATTTGCAGCTTTTGTATACATTCAGAAAAATATTTTTTTCTGTTTTGGTATGTGAAGATTTTCTAGAAAGGACAGGTTTTTAATTTTATCCAAGGCAGAGGTAAATGATGCTGTGTAAGAATTGGGTTTGGAAATCTGCTCAGCTGGATAGCAGCTTCAGACCGTAGCCCCAGTGATGTTATATGAGCTTAGCTCTACTATGAGTGCTAATGAAACAAATTGGCCAGAAATATGAATTGTAAAAAGTCATCAAAACATTACAATTTAGGAGAAAAATGTCATGAAAATTCTAACATATAAAATCCAAATAGTTCCGTTTTCTGAAGGCTTTAAAATTTATTTCTTAGGTTGTAGAAAATATATTTAAAATTAAAATGACATTAGCTAAGAACTTTGCACAGTTAATTAAGGAAATCTGAGCTTCCTTTTTCCTTTGGTGTGTCTATCTCTCTTTAACGTGCCTATAGCCGAGTTTTCCACAAAATGAGGACATACGTTTAGGTCAGAACTCATTGGCATAGTGCTCAGTTATCTTGGGTCAGCATTTTCTCTGGGAAGAAACACCTTTTGATTTTGGAACCAGAATGCCAGTTCCTGCCTTCTAGTCCAGGTACCACCCTCCTGCATGCCTCTGCTCCCCTCCCCCACCAGGGCTGGTCTTGACTTAGGCACTTGACTCAGTCAGTCAGTCAATAACTTAATGACTTTGAGTGAATTACTTAACATCATTCTACCACAGTGTTTTTGGTTGTAAAATGAAGACAATTGTATATCTCAAGGTGGTTTTGAGGAATAAATACATAAATACAAGTAAAGCGCTTGGAAGAAGGCCTGATATGTAATAACTACTCCATAGATGATCATATATTTTTTAAGTTTTATTTATTTATTTTTGCGAGAGAGTGAGAGCTCGAGCAGAGGAAGGTCAGAGAGAGAGGGAGAGAGCAAGGAGAAAGAGAATCCCAAGCAGTCTCTACACAGCAAGAAGCCCGCTGCATTCGAGCCCCACGTCGGGCTCTGTGCTGACTGCCAGCTCAGAGCCTGGAGCCTGTTTCAGTCTGTGACTCCCTCTCTCTCTGACCCTCCCCTCCTCACACTGTGTCTCTCTCTCTCTCCTAGAAATAAATAAAAACATTTAGAAAAAAAAAATAAAGAAGCCCGCTGCAGGGCTTGATCTCACAACTGTGAGATGATGACCTGAACCGAAATCAAGAGTTAGATGCTTAAACAACTGAGCTATCCAGGAGCCTCAGATGATAATATTACTATTATCAAGTGTGGATAATATTTGAGGACAATATAGTGACAAATAGATTTTTTTAAAACTTTGGAAATTACCCTCTACAAATTCCAGGGAATATGATCATTGTCTTCATGAGGCCTTAGTATTTGTAAAGATCTTTGCCATTTAGGCCACTTGCTGTGCTTCCATTTACACTTCCCTGTGTGAGGTGTGGAGTTCATTTCTAAGGTGTTCCATTAATCATGAACTAGGAGTGCTCTAAAGAAAAGAAGGTAGTTAGAAAATGAAGTAACTTTTAATTTCCAAAGCTAAACCTTAACTTGGAATTTTAACTTTGTTGAGTTTCTAAGTAAGGAGATAAAAAGCTGTTCCATTCTTAGATTCACATTGTTCATAGGTAAAATGGAAAAAGGAATAGATAAAAATTATAATTTTAAGGGGGAAGGGCTTTAAAAATTTGTTTTACTGTTTATTTTTGAGAGAGAGAGAGAGAGAGATGCAAGTGGGGGAGGGGAAGAGGGTGAGAGGGCGACACACAAATTGCAAAGCAGGCTCCAGGCTCTGAGATATCAGCACAGAGCCTGACACAGGGCTCAAACCCATGAACCGTGAGAATATGACCTAAGCTGAAGTTGGACGCTTAACCGACTGAACCACCAAGGTGTCTCTGAAGGACTTTCTTTTATAACTGTCCATATCAATCAAATTCCATTAAGATATTGTCTTAATGATATTTTTATGTCTTCAGAGAATGAGCAGATATTGAACATGCTTTATTTTCCCCCCTCTTAAAATATTTTGGCCATTATATTGAAAAGTATTTGGGTTTTTAAAAAATAGAAGTAATTAATTGCAGAGTATTTCGATGTTCAGGCAAAGAAAACACATTACTTCGTGTAAACAGAGGTTAATACACAGCCTTTGAAATCTAAATTATTGAACTATTTGCCTAAGGACAAATTTCTTAATTATTTAGGTTTCCTCTGGCCTGTAATAAACTACAGTGGTGGGATTAGCACAGAAGCGTCTTATGTGTGAAACATTTGGGTCCTGTTTGGAAAGCATGATGGATCCAAAATTTTAGGTTTACCTTTGGAGTTACACTGATAAATTAGGAAACTTTCATCCCATTTTTCTCTCCTTGTGTGGTCTAATTGGTTCATGGTTGATAAAGAGAGAAGCGTATGTTTTTGAGAAAGGTAAGCCTTCATTTTGATTAAGTTTTAAATGGTCACCATCTCTGGAACTGTCCCTGGGACAAAGGATGTGTATTACTTCCATGTTGTTTACATGGGGATGGGTCTGAAAGATGTGAAGTGAGGTTTATGTTCGGTTCTATTCTATGGCTTCTTTGGGCCCCAGCCAAGATAACTTGGTTTGGTAAGGGCCAAGAGGACCTGCCTTATAACCACGTTTTTAATAGCTGCTTTTATGTTTTTATCTGAAAACCTCTTCCTTAAGCTCTACTTTGCAGAGGAAAAAAACCAACTGTTTCTGATCTTAGCCAATGGACAATGATGACAGTGGCCATGGGTGTATGTGCTTCCAGACACAATTATGTTTCATACCTGCCCTAGTTATATTCAGATTGCCCAAGCGGATCCTGTGGCTCTTGGGCAGGGTTGCCTTGGGAAGATGGAAACACAAAAGGGATAGTTTCTAGTTAAGACAGACCTCTAGGACTCTGGTCTGCAAGGCTTTTTTTTAATTTTTTATTTTTTAAACCTATGTGTGTCAAGTGGGGTACGGGTTTCCTGCTGTGGAGGTGGGGAGAACCTTTCGCGGAGAAAGTACCTGATTGACATCCATGATTCAAAAGTGTCATAGACCCAGCTCCACATTCACTTTTCCCAGGTCCTTCCTGTTGCACTGAGCTGTGGCCTTGCCCCTGGGGACCATGGAACCCCCAGGGAGGAAGTTGCCACTCCTGTGCCCTTCATTATTCCTTTGCTCCTGGCCGAAATCTGTTATGTGGGTCCGGGCCCCACCTTGAAATCACACTTGTATTTAGCAGCTTGTTCGGTGGCTCCTCCTCAGTGCCTGGACTCCTGTATGAAGTACTGGCTGGTGTGACTGCAGCTCCTGTTGACCCACAGAGGCACAGGGACAGATAGCCCAGACTGTAGAACCCAAAGAAAGCTCTGGTTGACCTCTGCTATTTAGCAGCTGCTCCTAGCACCAGTCACTGTGGCAACTGGGCTCTGTTTATGAAAATGAACAAGGACCTCAAGGCTGGGGCATTCACACCATGGACAGAGCTCCCCCTGGAAATACACTGCCTGCCAGATTGCCAGGGCTAAACCCAAACAAAGACATACCAAACAAAAGTAGCTGGGGAAGTGCTCTGTCCTTGGGGGACATGCACATGGCCTAATTGCCTGGTATCCTCCTTTACCAAATGAATGGAACCATGCCAGAATGAGTTTATCTTGGTTATGCTAGAGAAAGAAGGAGGCAGAGACCCTGGTATTTGTATGGGTAATTTCTGAGTGTATCCTCGTGTTGCAGGGCTGGCCTCTAGCTGTGGGTTTAGAAGAAAGCTTAGTACAGAGGATCTGACTTTTTGAAAATCTTAATTTAGGTCCTGCTTTTATGTAAACTATAAAGCTATTTCTGGGTCTGCACCTTTAGAATTGACCCTTGTCTGGAGGAATAACTGAGTTTTGAGTTTGTACTCTTTGAGTCCTTGGCTTTGATAGGGATGGTCCAACCATTCCCCATGGGAAATGGTGAGCCATAGACATCTTTGAGCATGCTTCGAAACCCAGAGCTTCCTTTGAGGAGACTGCTATGTTCTGGGTGCTTCTAGCATTCTTAGATTTTATGATTCGATGGCTGGGCCCTTCTAGTATATGTATCTTTTAGCCTCATTTAGGTCCTCACTGAGGTATTTCACTGGGATGTAAATACATGAAGCTCTAGTCTATATTGAATGTTCCAAGAGTTTGGAGCTGGAAGAACTCATAAAAATTATCAAACCTCACTCCCCTATTTTATTTTTTAAAGTTTAGTGTTTTATTTTGAGGGAGAGAAAGAGCTTGAGCAGGAGAGGGGCAGAGAAGGAAAGAGAGAATCCCCAAGCAGGCTCTGTATTGTTCGTCCAGAGCCCAACACATAGCTTGATCCTGTGAGCCATGAGATCATGACCTTGACCTAAAATCGCATCAGATGCTTGGGGACACCTGGGTGGCTCAGTCCAGTTGACCGACCCACTTCAGCTCAGGTCACTGTCTCGCAGTTTGTGAGTTGGAGTCCTGCATCCGGCTCTGTGCTGACAGCTCAGAGCCTGGAGCCTGCTTTGGATTCTGTGTCTCCCTCTCTCTCTGCCTCTCTGTCTCAAAAATAAATAAGCATTAAAAAAAAAAAGAGTGACACTTAACTGACTGAGCCACCCACATGACCTGCACACTCCCCTATTTTTTTAAAATTTTTTAAAACTGTTTTATTTATTTCTAGGAGAGAGAGACACAGCGTGAGCAGGGGAGGGTCAGAGAGAGAGGGAGTCACAGACTGAAACAGGCTCCAGGCTCTGAGCTGGAAGTCAGCACAGAGCCTGATGCGGGGCTCGAACCCATGAACCACGAGATCATGACCTAAGCGAAAGTCGGACGCTTAACCGACTAAGCCACCCAGGCGCCCCTCACACTCCCCCATTTTAAAGATGTGTAAACCAAGGCTAAAAGGTCACTAACCTAGTTTGGCAGAGCTGGGTAATCAGGCATTCTGATGCAGATCCAGAGCTCCTTCACCACACTGTGCATCGTCACTGTCAAAGTCTTACTGAGCCTTGGATTAGATGCCCCAGTAGAGGAGGGTCAGATGGGGAAGTCGAGAGGGCTTTGCTATTTGCCAACAGAACAGAGATATTCAGGAATGAAGTATATTCAGATAAAGAGGGACTCACATGTAAGCCAGCCTTAGCTTTAAAGTTTAAAATATTTGGGGCACCTGAGTGGCTCAGTTGGTTAAGCATTTGAGTTCGGCTCAGGTAATGAGTTCACAGTTGGTAGGTTTGAGCCCTGTACCTGGCTCTGCGCTGACACTCAGAGCCTGGATTCTGCTTTAGGTTCTGTGTCTCCCTCTCTCTCTGCCCCTCCCCCACTTGTGTTCTCCCCTCCCCAAAACAAACATTTAAAAAAATTGTTAAAGTTGAAAATATCCATTCACAGGTACCACCAGGCTGGTTCAGTCTGTAGAGCATGCAATTCTTGATCTCAGGTTTGTGAGTTCAAGCTCCATATTGAGCATAGAGCTTACCTAATTAAAAAAAAAAACACTAAAATGTCCATTCAGTGCGTTGAAAAGGCCATCAAGTCCCCCACCTGCTTTTCTTGATCTGAGCAGATATTAAGGAATTGGGGTAAAAGGAGAGAGGGTCCTGGGGTGGGGGTGCTACTGGTTGTGAGTTCAGTGAGAAGACTGTGGGCTTAAACCAGAGTCCCTTCCTAGAGGGATTCAGGCCTGGCTGTACCCCTTCAACCCTTTACTCCTTCACTTCCCATGTATGTCCTAGGGTTTGAACCACTGCTGTTCCTCATGAAGGTGACTGTTCCGAGGGACCCTTCGCTGTAGGGAAGGGAGTGAAGCTAAGTGTACTGGGTACTACTGAATACTCAAGCCTTTGCTATTACTGGGGTGGCTGCCACTGTTTTCTCATGATAATTCCTTGTGAACTCTCCTGTTGATAAACCAAACCAAATCAGTAGTGGTCTTCCTTTAACTGAGGATTTAAGTTAAACTATAACCATAAGTACCCCGGTTGGTTTTCGTTCATTTTAGTGCTGCACGTTTGTACTTTGGGCTATGGATGTGATGTTTCTGCGCTGTCTTGGCTGAGGTACCTGTGTAAAATGTGAGTTTTCTATTTGATGAACTCTCCTCCAACCAGTTGATGAAGCTAAAGTACTGATGGGGTTGATTGATCATATTTGAGAATTCATCATGGGCATGGATGTTGGTACAGATGAATCCCATGCTTCATCCTATGTAATTATAATCAAAGGAAGAAGCCCACTTTTCCAGATTTATTCTATAACTATCAAGGCTTTCAGATTCTCCTGGGGAAGGGATAAGGAAGAGGACTGCTACAGTATGCCCTGCACTGGCTCTGACAGGCTTTGGAAAAAAGACTTCAGGGCGATCTGAAAAGCCAGTACCCTGAACTAGCTGCAGCCATTAACCAAAATGATGTCTGGACAGTCTGGAGCTGAACAGGTTTCTGTAGTATCTATTTACAGTTAGCCAGTGAGGTTAATAACAACTTAGCCAGGAGCCAATGCCTGCACTGGCCATAACTCACTTGTATTCTGGACGGGGGTCAGAGAAGCTGAATAGATTTATTCATTCAGGGAGCAGTGAGTAACAGCAGCCTTTGCTGCAAAACCAGCTCTTTTCAGCTTTTTGATGACATGCACGATTATTGTTTTTAACAGGTTGGCTAAAATATGAACCTGTGAAAGTCAGCACTTTATTCCTCTCTCTCCAACCCTCATGTGCTTTCTTGTAGCTTCCTGTAGTCATTCAGTAAACATTTATCAAGTGCCTACTGTGTGCTAGGAACTGTGTTATCACAAACCAGTAACTTATTCTTAGTTAATGAATGACCTTATGCAGCAGGCATACAAAGAAGCCTTAAGAAGGGGTGGATAATTGGGATTTTTTATGTCTCTTCCTGCTTATTCTTTGGTGCCTTCACATCAGGGAAAGGAAGTGGAAGTCAACTGAAATTAGTTTATTTTGGTACTAGCAGTTTTAGAAAAGGTTTGGAGAAGGAAATTGAAACTATTGAGAAGTAGGAGGTTTGGGGATTACTGCTGGAGTTTTCCTCTTCCTTCTAGCCCAGGGACTTTGTCCCAGTTACCACTGATAATGGACTCTTTTCATGTTTAACTGTCTTGTCAGTAAGTCAGTGACACATGCTGAGAATAGAAACCAGTACCGTTCCATGTTGTAATTGCCAGTCTATACACGCCCTACTCATTCTGTTGTTGTGATCGTTGCTATGATGCTTAGTATCTAATGCTAGCCATTTGCCTGGCATTTAACATCACACCTACAGGGTCCCTTCTGCAAGCTGCTTACCTTCCTTGGAAGCCCAGGACCTTTTCCACATTGACACCACAAGAAGTGGTGGAGGAGAAGGGATTGGAGCCATCCCTCAATAAAACGATAAAATGTGGCCCTTGTTTGAGGCAATAAGGGGAACTGTGTTCATCTGTTTTAATAGGGAAGGCCTAGGTAATTTTTTTCTGTTAAATTCTGCTTTTTAAAATATTTAGAGTTAAGTGTAACTCTGTTCATTGTTTTCTGTTCTTTTTTTAAAATTTTTTAAAATGTTTTTCCTTTATTTCTGAGAGAGAGAGAGGCAGCATGAGCAGGGGAGGGTCAGAGAGAGAGGGAGACACAGAATGGGAAGCAGGCTCCAGGCTCTGAGCTAGCTGTTAGCATAGAGCCTGACACGGGGGTCGAATCCACGAACCGCGAGATCATGACCTGATCCGAAGTCGGACCCTTAACCGACTGAGCCACCCAGGCACCCTCATTGTTTTCTGTTCTTTAGAAATATGTGATTTACAATGGTTGACTATGTTCTAGATCTTCTAGTAGGAAATTAAACAGAGATGTAGCCTGTAGTCTCTGCTCCATATGTGCTTCCTGACCCATGAGGGAAGACAGAACATCAAGTGGCATGTTTAGAAGCTTTTTAAAAAAGTGTTTATTTTTCAGAGAATGCAAGTGGGGGAGGGCAGAGAGTGAGAGAGAGAGAGAGAGGGAGGATCAGAAGTGGACTCTTTACTGACAGCGGTGGGCCTCATGTGGAGCTTGAACTCATGAACTGTTAGATCATGACCTGAGCTTAAGTCTGATGCTCAACTGACTGAGGCACCCAAGTGCCCCAGGCTGTTTTGACTTTACCAGCGTGGGGTTATCTTAACTGAAAACAGGTCTCTTGATTATAGGAATGTCTTAGTAGATATCAGTTCTTGTTCGTAGTTCAAGGAAGAGTGATGTAATCATATCTTTGGCTTTCTTAAGAGTGAGAGAGCCTTGAGGCTCCTGGGTGGCTCAGTTGGGCAAGTGTTGACTTCGGCTCAGGTCATGATCTCTCAGTTTGTGAGTTGGAGCCCTGCATTGGGTTCTGTGCTGGCAGCTCAGAGCCTGGAGCCTGTTTCAGATTCTGTGTCTCCCTCTCTCTCTGACCCTCCCCCCCTCATGCTCTGTCTCTCTTTGTCTCAAAAATAAATAAAAACTATTAAAAAAAAAGAGGGGCGCCTGGGTGGCTTAGTCGGTTAAGCGTCTGACTTTCGCTTAGGTCATGATCTCGCAGTTCGTGGGTTTGAGCCCCGCGTCGGTCTCTGTGCTGACTGCCAGCTTGGGGCCTGGAGCCTGTTTCAGAGTCTGTGACTCCCTCTCTCTCTGACCCTCCCCGGCTCATGCTGTCTCTCTCTCTCTCTCTCTCTCTCTCCTAGAAATAAATAAAAAACATTAAAAAAAATGCATTAAAAAAAAAAAAGAGAGAGAGAGCCTCTTTCTCCAAACTCCCAGCATGCTTCACTTTGCACTCATTGGTGAGTTGATGTAGTTCCATCCGTCCTTGAACCAGTCCCTGGCAATGAGTAATAGAATTGCCATGACTGGCTTAGACTGATCAGCTAGAAAATCAATCACATTACTTACCATAGGGGTCTCCTTCCAAAATAAATATGAGCAGACCTTCCAACAGAGGAAGTGTACATCTAGCAGGACACTGCAAGGACAAGAGGTCATAGAGAAAGTAATGGAGAAGAGGTCCTGGCTCTTGTTGGTGTTCCCTCATTCCCTACACAGCCTTCTAGGGGGCCTTCTAATGTGCTACACTGTGTACCTGCCTCTCTCCCCACTTCTAGAGTATAGTTTCTTAAGGCTAAGGTACTCTGTCTTACACAATATTTGTGGCCACCATACCTGGCACATATGGGATTTGAACAAATCGAATGAAAAGAGATATTTCAGTTTTTTGTGTGTTTAACTTTTATCAAACATTCCTTGAAATAAGCAGGTCATTGACATCTTATTCATTAAATATTTTATAACAACGTTGATATATAATTCACATACCATATAATTCATCTATTTAGAGTTACAGTTCACTGGATTTTAGTATATTCATTCATAGAATTGTCCAACTGCCACCTCAGTCAATTTCAGGACATTTTCATCACCCCAAAAAGAAACATCATACCCATTAGCTGTCACTCCCCACTTCACCCCTCCTCTAGCAGCTGACAACCACTAATTTATTTGTTTCTATGGATTTGCTTATTCTGGACATCCCATGTAAATATAGTCATACAGTATATGACTTTTTTTGCCTGGCTTCTTTTACTTAGCATAATGTTTTCAAGGGTTACCCATATTGTACTCTCTGTCAGTACTTCACTCTTTTTTTACGGCCCAATAGTATTCCATTGTATATGTGTATATAGCACATTTACTTAATCCATTATCTGTTGACAGACATTTATGTTGTTTCCAGTTTGGGGCTGGTAGCAAATAATGCTGCTAAGAACATTTGTGTACGAGATTTTGTGTGGGCATGTGTTTTTATTACCTTTGGGTATATGTATACCTAGGTGTCGAATAGCTGACTCAGATGGTAACTTCGTATCTAACCTTTTGAGAAACTGCCAAACTGTTTTCCTCAGTGGTTACATTTTATACTCCCGGCCACCATATATGAGGCTCTAGTTTTTCTACATCCTTGCCAACCCTTGTTATTATTTGTCTTTTTGATAACAGGCATCCTAGTGGGTATCAAGTGGTATCTCCTTGTGTGTTCATCAATTAAAAAAATATTTAATTGGTTGTGTCAGAAGCTCCCTGTTAGATGTGAAGACAGAGATAAGTAACCTTGACCTCTTCTGCCTCTGATCCCATCTTCTTCGTGTCTTTCCTCTTAATTTATGTTCCACACCACTAAATTGTTTTGTAGTCTCTATACTACCATGCTGTTTCTTACCTCTAGACCTTTGCTTGTGTTCTTCCCTCTGCCTGGAATATGAATACAAATGCTAATGCTAAGAATAATAGTAATACTGGTTAACTCTTATATAGCCAGTAAATCATAGAGCTGGCAGTTGGCTCCAGAGTCTGCATCCTTAAGCACTGTGCTGTATATTTTTCTCTTTTAAATTAGCCTTATCGAAGTAAAATTTACGTAGACTAAAATGCATACAGTTTAAGGGTACAGTTGATGAGTTTTTTTTTTTTAATGTTTTATTTATTTCTAGGAGAGAGAGAGACAGCGTGAGCAGGGAGAGGTCAGAGAGAGAGGGAGTCACAGACTGAAACAGGCTCCAGGCTCTGAGCTGGCAGTCAGCACAGAGCCCGATGCGGGGCTCGAACTCACGAACCGTGAGATCATGACCTAAGCGAAAGTTGGACGCTTAACCGACTAAGCCACCCAGGCGCCCCTGATGAGTTTTGACAATATGTATATACCTCTTAAACCACCACTGCAGTCAGGTTAGGGAAGATACAGATTTTTTTCCTGTCACTCTCCCCCTTCCCCCTTCCCCCATGTCCCTTTGTGGTCAGGATCCCTGGTCCCAGGCTTACTGACCTGCTTTCTGTCACTAAAGATTAGTCTTGCCTATTCCAGAATTTCATGTACTCTCTTGAGTCTGGCTTCTTTTGCTCAGCAACATGCTTTTGAGAGTTAATAGACAAGTTGTTTTATATATCAGTAATTTGCTCTTTGTTGATGTTGGACATACCCATTGTATGGATATACCTCAATTTGCTTATTCATTCACCTGTTGATGGGCATTTGATTGTTCCCTTTTATTATGGAAAAAAAAAGGTATAAACAGGGGCGCCTGGGTGGCTTAGTCGGTTAAGCATCCGACTTTCGCTTAGGTCATGATCTTGTGGTTCGTGGGATCGAGCCCCGCGTCAGGGTCTGTGCTGACTACCAGCTCAGAGCCTGGAGCCTATTTCGGAGTCTGTGTCTCCCTCTCTCTCTGACCCTCCCCTGCTCACGCTGTCTCTCTCTCTCTCTCTCCTAGAAATAAATTAAAAAATATTTTTAAGAAATGGTATAAACGTTTTCAAACATTTCTTTTTTTGTGGACATACGTTCTATTTTTTTTTCTTGGATAAATACCTGTTGTATGGTAAATGTATGCTTACCCTAGTAAGAAACTGCCACCCAGTTCTCCAAAGTAGACGTACCTATGTTGATTTAATTTTTTAAAGTAATCTGTATGCCCAATGTGGGGCTTGAACTCATGACCCCGAGATCAAGAATTGCATCTCTACCAACTGAGTCAGCCAGGCACCCCCTGTATTGATTTTAATACAGATTTGTCCTTTCCTTTTTGCTTGGGTAACTTCAACTAATTTTTTTCTTTAATGTTATTTTTTTAATAATGTTTATTTATTTTTGAGAGAGAGACAGAGCATGAGTGGGACAGGAGCAGAGAGAGAGAGGGAGATACAGAATCCAAAGCAGGCTCCAGGCTTCAAGCTGTCAGCACAGAGCCCGATGCAGGGCTCGAACTCAGAACTGCAAGATCATGACCTGAGCTGAAGTCGGCACTCAACCAACTGAGCCACCCAGGATCCCCTTTAATATTATTTTTAAAAAGATTTTATTTCTAAGTAACTTCTATACCCAACGTGGGGCTCAAATTCACAACCCCAGCATAAAGACTTATATGCTTTTCTAACTGAGCCAGCCAGGCTCCCCTCAGCTAAGTCTTAAGAATTACCTCAGACATCACCTGCTTGTAAGGCTTTTTTGACACTTTCATCTTTCCTTTTTTTGAGGTGGATTAGGGAGTTTCCTCTTCCTTGTCCCCTAGCACCTTGGTTATTGAAATTGTTCACTTGCCCATCTTTCTATCAGACTGTGAGTTTTTTTGTTTTTTTTTTTAATGCTTTTATTTATCTCTGAGAGAGAGAGACAGTGTGAGCAGGGGAGGGTCAGAGAGAGAGGGAGACACAGAATCTGAAGCAGGCTCCAGGCTCTGAGTTGTCAGCACAGAGCCCGACGCGGGGCTTGAACCCACGAACCATGAGATCATGTCCTGAGCTGAAGTCAAGACGCTCAACCGACTTAGCCAGCAAGGCGCCCCCAGACTGTGAGCTTCTTGAAGACGGAGAAAGTGTTATTATGTCTGTATCCCTAGCACTTTGTGTGATACCTAATAACATCTAGCTAGAGACTCAGTAAATGTTTGTGAATGGGTGACTGACTGGGACAGTCTTCAATTTACAAGACCATTTATGACCCTGTACGGGAGATAAAACAGGGATACAAAACTGTAACGTAAAGTAGAAACTGATAAAGGTGAAGAAGAAAGTCTATGGGAATTAAAAGAACTATTTTTTTAAGTTTATTTATTTTGAGAGAGAGAGCGAGAGAGAGCTAGAGAGTGCACACATGCACTCACAAGCGGAGGATAGGCACAGAGAGAGAGAGAATCCCAGACAGGCTTTGTGCTGACAGAGCCCTACACTGGGCTCGATTTCACGAACCCATGAGATCATGACCTGAGCCAAGATTGAGAGATGGATGCTTAACTGACTGAGCCACCCAGGTGCCCAGAGGAGAGAAATGGCTTTTAATGGGGTTGGTTTGGGAAGGTTAATAAGGGAGGTGGAATTTCAACTGAGCCCCAAAAGATAGGTTTAGATGTATAGAAATACTATTGCTTCTAAAAGGATTTAACTTGAATTTCTGTTCCAGAAACCCAGGACCTGGCCAGAGGATGAAGGTTGTGCCTGGGATAGTCACACTAAGAGTGTGTTTTGTAATGCTTTGCTATTCTCTTTTTTTTTTTAAATTTATTTCTAGGACAGAGAGAGAGAGACAGCGTGAGCAGGGGAGGGTCAGAGAGAGAGGGAGACACAGACTCTGAAACAGGCTCCAGGCTCTGAGCTGTCAGTCAGCACAGAGCCCGACGCGGGGCTCAAACCCAGGAACTGCGAGATCATGACCTAAGCGAAAGTCGGACGCTTAACCGACTAAGCCACCCAGGCGCCCCATTGCTTTGCTATTCTCAGCAGGTACTAGGTATTAGGTACTAGTACCAGCAGGTGTTGGGGGATACTGAAAATGTTTCCTGTTTGGCAGAAGAATATGAATGTATCTGTCTGTGTGTCTTTCTATTATCTCTCCAAAGTCTCGTAGCTTCTCTTGCCTTTTTCTCACTCCGCAGTGTGATGACCGTCACACAAGCCCCTGCCTTGGAGCTTGTTTCACCTCTGTGGTCCCGGCTATCTGGCTGTACTTTTCAGCATGTTTGCCTACTTCTCTCTCTCTCTCTCTCTCTCTCTCTCTCTCTCTCTCTCTCTCTCTCTCTCCCCCTCTCCCCCTCTCCCCCTCTCTCCCCCTCTCTCCCTCTCTCTCCCTCTCTCTCTCTCTCTCTCTCTCTCTCCCTCTCTCTCTTTTATCATATGTTCATAGAATATTAGACCTGGAAGCTTCCAAACTAATCAGTTAATCAGGATCTCATGTTACAGGTGAGCATTGACCTTGAGACACGTATAGTTGCCTGGTTAATAATAGTAATGTTAAAAGCTGCCGTTTGTTGAGCGCTTTAGTCTGTGTCATGTAATCTCTGTGACAGCCTTGCGCAGCAAAGGCATGTCTGCATTTTACAAATGAGAAAACTGAGGCAAAGTCTCTGATGATAGAGAATGAAGAGTCAAAGCCAAGGTTTTTTGTTTGTTTTGTTTTGTTTTTACTTCTACCTGCTACTGAGCCCAGGTGAGCCCTCAGGTCTGTTGGGTCACTGGCCACAGAGAAGGGGGAAGTTGGGCCAAAACCCTCAAGTACAGGACAGGCTATTGTCACACAAATGGTGTAAACCAGGATTCTCTGCTGCCTAGAGAGACACTGGAGTGGTGGTTTCTTTGAACCATGTATGATGCTGCCCAAAATAAGACTTCCAGAGCAGAAAACTAATCAACAGCACTGGCTTTCATTCAGACTATTTGTATGACAGAGTATATGTTTTTAGTTTTTAATTATATAAATAAAACTGTTTTAAGGGCACCTGAGTGGCTCAGTTGGTTAAGTGTCCAACTCTTGGTTTCAGCTCAGGTGATGATCTCATAGTTTCCCGAGTTTGAGCCCCGCATCGAACTCTGGGCTGACGGTGCAGAGCCTGCTTGGGGTTCTTTCTCTCCTTCACTCTCGGCCTCCCTCCCTCTCTCAAAACAAGTAAAAAAAACTTAACTGTTTTTATTATATAAGTAATACTTAAGATACATTTGCATGATAAAAAGGTAAATAATGTAGAAAGACAGAGCAAAACCCCAGTGCCCAATCATCTCCCTGACTCCATTCTAGCACCACCCCCACCATAGGTAAGAACTCTTTATAGTTAGAGTTATGTACTCAGTCCTTTTTCTATGCACTTACATACATATGCACATCATTGTAGGGAGTTAATAAGTTGTATTATTCTTTACATACTTTTCTATGATTTTTAAAAAACTTAATCTGTCATTAAGATGTTTCTCTCCGTACAAATAGCATTATTTTCACTGTAGTATATATATTTCATGGTACAGATGTACCCTCATGAACACTTAAGTTACTTCTACTATTTGTCTATTGTAAATAGTATGGCAGTTAACACCTATGCCTGTAACACTGTAATACCTTTACAGTTACGTTGTAAAGTTCTGGTGTAATTATAGTTATGCGTAATACCTTTACAGAGGTGTTAGGCACTTTGGTTGCTGCCCAAACCTGGCTATTTGGCAAGGATCAGAATATTCTTATTGGCCTTTATTATTGAATGATCACACCCTCTGAAAAGTATTAATTGAGCATTCTGATCGCTTTGTAGGCTAGGTTCTTCCTTATGTATTATCTCACTTAATCTTTTTTTTTTTTAATTTTTTTTATTTATTGCTAGGAGAGAGAGAGAGAGCGTGAGCAGGGGAGGGTCAGAGAGAGAGGGAGTCACAGTCTGAAACAGGCTCCAGGCTCAGAGCTGGCAGTCAGCACAGAGCCTGACGCGGGGCTCGAACCCACGAACCGCGAGATCATGACCTAAGCGAAAGTCGGACGCTTAACCGACTAAGCCACCCAGGCGCCCCTCACTTAATTTAATCTTTTAACAATCGCATGAAAAATGTGCTACTGTTTACCATTTATCTGAAACTAAGACTTGGAAAGATTGTGACTTGCATAAAGTGACCCGGCCTCTAAGAAGCCAATTCAGAATTTGAACCCTTGTCTTCTGATTACCGATTCAATGTCTCTTTTCCCGTTGTTCTGAAGCTGGTCCTTTCCCTTCTTAAAGTCGTTAAGGAGAAAAATAATAGGAAGTAAAATGTCTTTGGAATAATGCACGATAGCATGAGTAGAGAAAGGAAGAGTGAGCATCTTTTAAATTGGCAGTGGGAGAAATGAAGCTTCTTTCCTTGTCATCAGGCTTGGAGGTGATGCATGTTTTCAGGAGGCTGTAACAGAGGCTGTGCTGGAGAGGCCTTGGGGCCCTGACAGTGATGTCCTGCTATTGTAGGGCTGTGGATTTAGTATTCATGCTAAAAAACAATAAAATAAATCACCACTAGGAAAGGCTGTATGTTTAGAGGCAGCTGACTCCTGGAGGCCCTCCCCCAGCAGGAGAATGGCCTTCAGTGGACAAATTGCCTTCACTTCCTTTGAGTTTTCATCCTGTATGAATTAAAGGTTATTTTCAACCTACGGGATGCTTTAGCTTGTTCAGAAGTGATCCTTTTTACAGGGACAGTGGAGTGGGGTGATGGCCAGAATTGAAGGGTTGTTTGTGTTTTGTTTATTCTGAGAGAGAGAGAGAGAGAGGGAGAGAGGGAGGGAGGGAGGAGGGAAGGGGCAGAGAGGGAAGGAGACACAGAATCTAGAGCAGGCTCCAGGCTCTGAGCTGTCAGCATGGAGCCTGACATGGGGCTCGAACCCATGATCTGACCTCAAGTCATGACGTTTAACCACCTGAGCCACCCAGACTCCTCTGAAGGGTTGTTTTTGTTTCTGTTTTTCTTTTTAACTCTTCTAGGACCCTGTGTTTGTAGGCCTCCTGAAGTAGGCGTGCACAGCCTTTCCTCCTAGAGGCAACATGTGAGCAATTTAGAAAGAGGCATCAGTTTTACTCTTCTGGAAAAATGACCTGTGTTCATGGGTCGTAGGAGCATCCTAATGGCAATAAAATCAGAAATTTAAAAATAAGCCATCAGATATACTTGAGGAGGAAAGCTAAGAAAACCTGAAAGAATAAAAGCACAACAGAATATAAACCTCTTATAGAGTAAATAATGTTCTTAGAATGGATGTGTCAGCATTTTTAACAGATGTGTGCTCAAGTGTGTGTTGATACAATGTGCATGTAAAAGTCACAAGCACAAATGTAGTCAGTGTTTACATTAAACCCCCCACCTCCAAAATACACACATGAAAGGCCCCCCTTGTGTCTGTGTAATTACATCTCTGAATACTCCCTTGGTCCCTTTTTCCTCCTCCTTTCCCCAAACACATATTTTGCTTACTTCCCTAAAGATACATGATATATATGAGAGAACATCCTCAGTTGACTCACACCTCTCCAAGCAGTGTGTAAAGCGTAACGTTTTGCAGCTCCAGGGACGCAGGGCCGCTGGGAATCCGCAATGCCAGCTTCCAGCCACAACTGTGCTGGAAAGAAAATAGAAAACAACGAGGCATGTGCAGAGTCAGCTCTTCTTTGTGTCTCAGCTCAGCAGTTTTCCCGCTGTCCTAAACTTCACTTAAAAAAGCCGGGCAAAAAGAGGAAATGATCCAGTTTTTAAAAATTTTGATGTAAAATAGCAGTTTAGGGTTGTGGGGGCACTTACTCAAAAAAACAGAGCTTAGTTAATGGTGAGAAGTCTCACTATTCTTTGGTTTTGACGACTTGCATGTGTGCACACATAATAAGTACACACCTTGCCATAGGCATAAAAATAAACACAGCCGTGCATTTTCGTGGCAGTGTGACATAAGCTGTATTTGGTCACTGTGAAGCATGGGCTTTATTTTTGCTTCTGCTACCCACTTGCTGTGGAACCTTGGGAATACCGTTTTATTCCTTAATCAAATAATTCCATTTAACAAATCTTAATGAGTGTTTATTATGTGCAAGGCCCTATCTAGGGGCTGGGGAGGTGTTTTTCGTGTTTAATTAATTTATTTTGAGAGTGAGCAAACAGGGAAGGGGCAGAGAGAGAGAGACAAAGACAGAGATGGGGAGAATCCCTGAACTCTATGTGCTCAGCACGGAGCCCAGCACAGGGCTTGAACTCACTAACTACAGCATTGTAACCTGAGCCAAAAGCAAAACCAACTGAGCCACCCAAGCGCCCAGGGGTGGAGGGGTTAATAAGCAAACACTTTCTTGACTCTAATATGCTTAGAGGCTGGGGGAATCACCCAGCTTGGTGCTTTGGTATATGCCCATCAGAGAAGAACCAGCCTGGTGTAGGAACTCAGAGAAAGGTGTAAGGTTATGTC
Source organism: Proteles cristata cristata (assembly GCA_017311185.1). NCBI lineage: Eukaryota > Metazoa > Chordata > Mammalia > Carnivora > Hyaenidae > Proteles > Proteles cristata. The sequence continues at coordinate 607,873 of JAESUZ010004774.1, forward strand.
TAGCTGAGAGACCTCATGGAGGCAGTGAAGGCCCATTAAGGTGAGCTTTGAAGTCTGCATCGGCCTTCAGGATGTCAGGGACTGAGAGTGAAGATTAGGTTCTGAATCTGGGGAAGCAGGAGGTCTTTTGGATGAGCAGGTCCCAGAAGAAAGTGGGGCTGTGTTGTGATAGGTTCTCACTGCCACACTAAACTGTCTCTTAATTTCTCTGGGCCTTAGTTTTCTCATCAGAGGAGGAAACTGTTTTTTTGTTTCAGTGTGCCAAAGAAGGAGAGTATTGTGTTTGCCTCATAGGCATGCAAGTCACCACTGGTCTTCTACCTTAGTGCTTGAAAACAATTAGGGTGCTAGCCCTTTATGAAAAGTAGACAGCAAAAATTTTCCCTTCCCCCTCCCACCCCCCCCACCCCGCACTTTCCTTCTTGTTTTTCCATTTTAGCACCATTATCGCTAGCACACTATTTAGTACAGGAAGGACTTACAGAAGCTTGTTTGGTAAATAGGAAGAAAATCCTAAGTGGTGTGTCCAACCATTTTTATGAAGGCCGCAGGAATCCAAATTTACATTCTGTAGTTTACATTGAAAACTTTGTTAGGAAGTATTATTTCAAACATCTGTATATGCGTCTGCAAAAGGAGAAAAGCCAAGACAGAGGGAAAAGTGAACATTCAAGTGTGTTCATGTTTCTTCCTATTATCAGTAGCATCTTTCAGAAAGTACTGATTAAAAATGAAGGCTGTTTCCAGTTGTTGGTTTACTTGCCTCATAGCATACGAAGTCAAGGCTGGGCTGGGGGCCACCTTCCAGAAGGCAAAGACTTCCTTTCTGACTGGAAATAATCTGTATTTTTTTTGACCTTCAGAGTACTCATGGCCTTGCTGGGGTACATGGGCCAACATTTGTCCTGGCAATGCCAGGGCAGTTTAAGATTGGTGTCTACAGAGATTGCTTTATAGGCAGTTAAAAGTGGGAGGAAGGTGACTATAGTAACACAGACATTTACATCCTTTCCGGTTTAAAAACCAAGGGGATGATTTAAAACAGGCAGTATTTGAAAACAAACACCAACAATAACAAAACACTTCTTGCAGTTCCTATTTGTCTAAAATTTTAAAAACATTGCCAAGGTCAAAGTGTTCTTTTGCAGATGACCTTGTCATGAAGGGGGATTGCATCTTATTTATTATTACTGTGCTAATATCTGCAGTCCTCTCATAAAGATTGTCAAATATGGATCTTGGAAAGCACAGTTTCCGTGCCTTTTGAACAGTATGTTCTTTATGATTCTTTGTAAAAATACTGTCAGGTGGCTAGGGATTTTCATTAACACACTAACGCTAACTGGACTTCAGGGACACTTTTTATTTTTCATCAGTTTTGAAGCAGTGTCCAAAGCCTACCATAGAGTTAAAAGTTATTCTTATTTTATTTTAAGTTTTATTTATTTATCTTGAGAGAAAGAAAGAGCATGAATGGGGGAAGGCAGAAAGGGGGAGAGAGAATCCCAAGCAGAATTCTCAAGAGAATCCTGAGCCCCCATTGTGGGGCTCAGACTCACAAACCTGGAGATCATACCTGAGCCAAAACTAAGAGTTGGACACTTAACTGACTGAGCCACCCAGGCACCTCTGTTCTTATTTTAAAGCAAATATATAACTAGAGTTCTTGTTGTATACTGAGTTCTTGAGTTCCTAGTGAGGTCAGTAATTCTCACTACTTAGGGTCACACAGTTTGATTCTTTCAAATTCTTTCAAAGAATACATAAATGATAAGGCACTCAGTGATTATATGAGCTCATATGTGATGACATGAAAATGTTTTCTCTAATAAGAATATCTGTTATATGGGAGTAAATGAAAATAGTAATATTCTACTAGTTGAAATCCTATATTAGTTTAGGGAAAAGAGGAGTGAAATAAGTATGTTTTATTCTGCTTACATAAAGGGGTATAAAAAATACATGTTACTAAATTTCTTAATACTTCATTTTGCTCTTGATGTGCTCCTACCAGGTAAAGCTATATTTGAATGTTAATGCTTGTAGCATGAGTCTAAAGTTTCGGTTGAGGCTGATAGGTGGGAACCATAGTCTCCAGTGATTTTCAAAATAAAATTCTATAAAGGCCCCACAACTGGAACAGGTGGTATGCTCACTTTAAAAAGTGAACATTTTGGGGACACCTGGGTGGCTTAGTCAGTTGAGCATCTGACTTGATTTCAGCTCAGGTCATGATCTCACAGTTCATGGGTTCGAGCCCTACATTGGGTTCTATGCCGACAGTGTGGAGCCTCCTTGGAATTCTCTCTCCCACCTCCTCTCCTCTCACTCTACCCCTTCCCCCCCAAATAAATAAATAAACATTTTAAATAAAATATTAAAAAGTTAATATTTTGGAATCCAGGAAGAGTCTGACACTGTCTAATGCTGCTTGAACGATTCCAACATCAGCTCTCTAGCTCATTTTGTTGGCTGTTAGTTGTCTGACTGTTTGCTGGTCACTGAATTACAAAAGGAAAATATTCAATAAAAAAGAGTAGATACAGGAAAATATGTGTACAGTTTTATTTAGTCGATAGTTCTATGTATTTGTTTACTGTAGTTGAGGAATTCAGGAGTAGTAAATGAAGCTCAAGGGTTAATATGAAAAATAATTGAGAAAAATGAGTATAAAGAAAGAAAAGTAGATGTTTTGATAATCTTTGTCAAATGTTTTTCCAAAGACCAGCCTCAGATTTAAAGTATTATGCAGATGTAGGCTTTGGCCTCCAGTAGTTTTCTGATAGGAATTCAGCCTTGAGTTGAACTTTCAAATACGTTATTTTCTTTTCTTTTTTCTTCCTCTTGTTTTTTTTCTTTTTTTTTTTTTTAATGTTTATTGATTTTAGAGAGAGAGAGAGGGACAGAGACAGAGAGAGAGAGAGACAGAATCTGAATCAGGCTCCAGGCTCTGAGCTGTCAGCACGGGGCCTGATGTGGGGCTCGAACCCATGTTTGATGCAGGGCTCAAACTCACAAACTGTGAGATCATGACCTGTGAAGTGGGAAGCTTAACTGACTGAGCCACCCAGGCTCCCCTTCTTTTTTCTTTCTAATTACTAAGTGACCAGTGAAGTTTGTTGATCTCTTTTCTCCTCTTCATCCCCTCCTGTTGCTTTCTGCATGAGCTGCTGTCTCTTCTGGAATGCTGGGCATCCACACCTAGAATTCCAGTTCCCTGCCTCTGCCTTCACCAGGAATGGAGAAAATCTCACCCAATATTTTAATTTACAAGTTTAATTGTGGAAAATGTTGGAGTTCAGAGCCAACAACCAAGAAAGAATTCTCGAGATGTCTTTGGTGCAAAAGGTGGTTTTGTTAAAGTACAGGGACAGGATCTGTGGACAGTAGGAGCCTCACTGAGGTTGTGAAGAGTGACTGATTGTTAGCAGAAGTCACTAAGGTATTTTGGATACAAGGTTTCCAGAATGTAGAGGTGCTAGCTGCTGTTAGGAAAAGGTCATTTATTACTGTTTAGTAAAAACTCAGTCATGAGACCGTTCAGATATGATCAGGAGGCCATAAGCTTAGAGTAGGATTATATCTTGGTGGGGGGCAGTAGGGATAAGGTAAGTTTCAAAAGGAATTTTTATATGTTAAAGTATATCTTATCAGGTCCTGGAGGGTTGGGGTAATGTTAAGCTAAGATTTCCTTTTGCCCATGGCAAAGTGTCATCATTGAGGAAACAGTACCTAGAGGAATGTCACTGCCTATTTCAAGGACTTGTCTGTCAATGAGTTCTGAGTTGTAAGGAAATTTAATTTTTTCTTTTGCCTTTGTTTCTCACATCAAATTGGACTCAAAAGGGTTCTAATCCACTGTTATTTTTCTTCATGTTCCTATTTCTTTTTTTTTTAATTTTTTTGATGTTTATTTATTTTTGACACAGAGACAGAGCATGAGTGAGAGGAGGAGCAGAGAGAGAGGGAGACACAGAATCTGAAGCAGGGTCCAGGCTCTGAGCTTTCAGCACAGAGCCCCATATGGGGCTTGAATTCATGGACTGAGATCATGACCTGGTAGAAGTCAAACATGCTTTACTGACTGAGCCACCCCAGAGCCCCTTCATGGTCCTATTTTTTTTTTTTTTTAATATTTTTTATTTATTTCTAGGAGAGAGAGAAACAGCGTGAGCAGGGGAGGGTCAGAGAGAGGAGGAGTCACAGACTGAAACAGGCTTCAGGCTCTGAGCTGGCAGTCAGCACAGAGCCTGACGCGGGGCTCAAACCCACGAACCGTGAGATCATGACCTAAGCGAAAGTCGGATGCTTAAACAATTAAGCCACCCAGGCGCCCCTCATGGTCCTATTTCTAAAGCCCCCATCTCTTTACATAATTAATATGTGCATTTTCATTGGGAAGGATTCTTTATTCCTTTGTCTTTGCTTAGCCTTTTTTTCAGGCTGGGTCTTACCACAGCCAGTTTCTTTCCTTGTTAACCGATTATAGAATAAAGCCATTAATGTTCATACTTTTTATTAGGCAGTTCTAATTGATCTTATGTAGGTATCTTGCTTTTAAGCTTTTAGAATTCTTTGCTATCTATTACTTTAGTTTGCTTTAGCAACGGGGAGTATTAGCCCTAGTTTATAGGCGGCCCAGATCAAGCAGCTTGTTACTGGCAGGGCTGAAACTAGAACCTGGGTCTTCTAACCCCAGGTTCAGCCTTCTTTCATATAATTTTTTTTTAAATATTTTTATTTATTTCTAGGAGAGAGAAAGATAGAACGACAGCGTGAGCAGGGGAGGGTCAGAGAGAGAGGGAGACACAGACTCTGAAATAGGCTCCAGGCTCTGAGCTGGCAGTCAGCACAGAGCCCGACGCAGGGCTCGAACCTACGAACCGCAAGATCATGACCTAAGCGAAAGTCGGACGCTTAACCGACTAAGCCACCCAGGCGCCCTTCATATAAATTCTTAAGGTCTGTTATTGTCTGTTGTGAGCTGTCTTTTTTTTTTTTTTTGAGAGGGAGGGTGGGATGGTGAGGAGAAAGGATGTGCTTTTCTACTGATTTTTCATATATTTATTGGTTGTATTTTTGTGTTCATACAGGGGTTCCTGACTTAAAAAAAAAAAAAACTTTCAAATGCATGATCTTATTTGTTTCCTAAAGCCCTGGAGATTAGCCAGGATAAGTATCATCCCTGTTTTAAAGATGAGAAAACTGAGGCTCAGTAAAGTGATAGGTGTTTAGTGTAAATGGAGTTGTGACCCAGACACGGTTGGACCAAGACTAAAGTGAATGAGAATTACATATGGGCTTTTCCTTTCTGGAACGTACATGGATAGAACCCCTGTTCTGTGTCATTTGCTGTGTTGGATGTGGACTCAGAAATAAACTGTTTTTAGATTGGTATAGTACAGGTTCTTAGAGTTGGGGGGGGAGGTTGGTTCCTGGGTTAGCTTTGTTTAAGGAAATAATGTTTTTAGCATGGAGGAGGTGGTGAATTTACAAGACTTTATGTTACAGAACTGTAGCCAGATGTATGTTTACTTTTGTGAGTGCCTGTTTTATTTGCTGGTTTATCCATTCCTATGCATTAGGATAGAAAAATAAATATAGTTCTGTTTTGGCTCCCTAAAATAGTTTTTATATTTTCTGGAATTTCCTCACTTATTGTCTTTAATATTCCAAAGTTTTATTATGACTCATTTGGGCCATGCAATAATAGAAGAAGTAGGAGTAGGCCTATTTGAAGAGGCTCATTAAGTAATTTGGGGGAAATATATTTTTGAAGCCTCTAAATGTTAATTTTGTTCTTGGGCTTGAGGTTCATTTCATGAGTGTCAGTTCTGCATGTTTTTGTATGTTTTGGATGAGAGAGGGTGAAAAGTTAGGAGTTAAAAGAGCATCGTTTAATTTTTCTCCTTGGCTCAAATATGTAGTTTTACCATAAACTGCTGAAAGCTTCCTGTTCTTGTTTAATAAAAAAGTGCACTTCCATTCATTGTTTCCATGTAACTTCCTATGCTTTTTATAATTAAAAAAAAAAGGTCAAAATTTAGGATAAATTATGAGTTATCTCTGGGGCAAAGAAACCCTATTTCATTTAAGAAAAGAGCTTTACAAAGTGAGCCTCTCTGAGTCTGTGGCCCTGTGATAGTCCTATGCCTTTTTAAAACTTTTTTTTTTATTTGTTAAAACATGATCAGAGTTTGCAAGGAGTGCAGTCTGACCCATACTTCTAACTAACCTCAGAAGGCAGGGAAGATTCTGTGTCATGATTTGATTTTAGAAAGCTGCAGATCGTATCACTGTTCTGGAGAGGGGCTCTTTGAGTGGCTTTGTGTGTTTTCTTTCTGACATGGCATGTCCAGCCTACAGCCTGCCCTGCACTGTATTGTATACAATAGATCATTTGTACTGACTTGAAAACAGGGACCACTGGTAGCAGTGTCTGGTCGCAGTGACAGTGTCCACTAGCACTGGTGGGAGAATGAAGGTAGGAAGGAATAGTGATTACAGATTCCACTGAGGAACTGCAGTGTAGAAGAATATGCAGATGTTGCTAAAATTGTAATTAATCTGGGATGTGTGTGTCAAATATGTGTTCATCCTGAAAACTAAAAAAGAGGGGGAGACACCATGAGTCTCTTTCTTTCTCCTTCCTTCCTTCCTTCCTTCCTTCCTTCCTTCCTTCCTTCCTTCTTATATATGCATATGTGCGCGCGTGCACACACACACACACACACACACACACACACACACATGAGACCTAGTCATCTATTTGCTTTTTCCTCCTCTTCAAAAGATACTATTTCTAAAATGCTTGAAGCCCTAGAGCAACAGAAGAGTAGGACCTTTAGCACAGTTTTTGTGTGAACTCACTTCCCAGCAGTTCACCCTTAGTGCATATACTTTACTTCTTTGATGGCTTGCCATTCATCAGTGTCACTAACATTATTGCTAATATTGTCACTAATGTTACATCGTGTCACTTTTACAGTAGGTTTGTGCATCCATAGCACATAAACGAAACCAAAGTATTTAGTGAGTTACAAGGAAGATAGGTGTCAGAAGTCCATAGAGGTTACTCTGTAGGTGGGACGGCCCTCATCCAAGCTTGTTGACTTAGAATTGTGTGTAAAAGATGACGTGTGATGCACTTGGAGCAGAGAGACAGACCTGCAGCCAGATGAGGAAAACAGAAGTATAAAAAGTATAGGAAGAATTATACAACACAAATATGGGACCATTTGGTGTAGGGACAAAAACTGAAACACCATAGCAAAGTTTAATATCCAGTAATTAGTATTCCATAATGAGGACCCTGAGTCCTCAAAAAAATTAGTAAGTACTATACAGGATGCTCAAAATATGTAAGGTGGCTAGGAAATAACTCTGTATGTAGAAAATTTTAGGTAGATTTCCCACAAAAAGAATTTAAGTCTCTTTCTTGAAAGGAGTAAAGCCTGACTTATTTGGAAGATTTGCTTATGTGGGATATCTCATTCCTAGTCAGTGCTGAATAAATGAGGCATTTATTGTGTGGTGGTAAGGTGATTCTTTGGGCCAGATAAAGTAAGGCGGGAAGAAAGGAATAGAATATAAAATACTGGGCAAAGGAATTAATTATTACTTTAAATAATGGATGAAGCTTTGGTACATTTTTCTGTGCAAATCTTGAAACAAAGTCCTTTTTGTTTGAGGAATTGGCATGCAAAGGATTTCATTTTCAAATTGACCATTTGAAAGTATTAGAGCTTGTCTCCATGTGAGAAAGGTGAATTCCCTCTGGCAGAATGGTTTCCGAAGGTTCACTTGGGAGGAAAAGAGAGGAGCTAGTTGATCCAGAGTGGAAAAACACCGAAGAAAAGTTTCCCCCTAAAGAACACACAGATTTTCGAAAAACAGAAATTGCTTTGATTGAATATGACAAACTTAAAAAAAAAAAAAAGTCAAGCTTTGAAGCATCCTATGACACATCTGTTTTGAAAGGTTGCTTTGTCAGATACAGATGTGTGTTTGACAGTACTTTACTGTGTGTGAAGTTTTGTTACGAGCATGCTCAGTAGGTGGTTCTTCTGAACAGGTATCTCTTTATCTCAGTTCTAACTTTTAGGGAGAGTTTATTGAACAGCAGTACAATTATTTCTTATATTTGTCTTTAGGTTGAACACAATTTGATTGAATCAAACCCCTCCCTTCTAGCATTTTGTTAAACTGATAATTCTGTTTAGAGTTTATGTTTTCAATAGTTGTTTGTTGACCCAACATAGCAAAATCTAAAACTTATTTTTTGAGGATTCTTTTAATCTCCACAGCTTAACATGGGGCTCGAACTTGCAACCCCCAGATCAAGAGTCCCACACTCGGCTGACTGAGCCACCCAGGCACCCCCAGAATATGAAATTTTTGATTAACTGAATCGCGGTTTTTTTTTTAATTCAAGATCAGAAAATCCCCCAAATGCCTTTAGCAAACGAATGCCACTTTGTTCTTTGCCTTCATACATACATGGGTGTAAATTACTGGTTTAAAAAGTAAAAACAAAAAACAAACAGGCACAAAAAACCAACCAAACAAAAAAACCTTCTAATTCTAGAAAAGGATACTAGAGAGAACTGCACCCCTGAATGAACTTCACTATAGGTTATATTTTCTCTATTTTTAATGAAGTCAAACAAGAAAAGTTATGTGCCTATGTTTTCTTGTAACATAACTCTTGAAATCACTGATCCTTGCATCATTATAGGCCTCTGAAATTCAGATTTAGGAAAAATATTTTCTTATCCAAAGAGCTGATTTGTTTCCTTTTTTTGAGATCTTGTAAGCATCACATTTTCTCTTTTTCCTTGGCTACTGGGAAGCCCAGAACTAGGTGAGGTGTTCACATGAGGTAGTTTCCTTTAACTAAGTTCTTTGATGAGATTTCTCTTCTGTCATGGCCACTTTTCAGTTGATTGGCAACTTAGGTGGATTTCTACGCCCATTTAACATTTTTTATTATAACCCCCTCAGTTTCCTTTCCAGAAGTAGTTGAGTATATAAATAATAAAGGAGTATATAGCATGACATTTTAGTTGGATCAGGAATTTTCTTTTTTAATTTTTTAAAATTTGAGTATGGTTGACACATATGTTTGACATATAATCTACACAGTAGATTAGGAATTTTCTAGGAGTAGAATCACTAAAACTGAGGGTATGGGTCAGACCTATCTTGGTACATTAATTTTGTATTTCTCAGACCAGAAGTCATGGCAGAACGTGTCTGAAAACTAGGAAGGATTGTAATAGAAGGACTTTTTATATCAAATAGTTTATACAGGCATACCTCAGAGATATTGTGGGTGCAGTTCCAGACCACTGCAGTAAAGCCAATATCGCAATAAAGCGAGTCAAATGAATTTTTTGGTTTCCCAGTGCATATAAAAGTTATGTTTACACTTTACTGTAGTCTGTTAAGTGTGCAATAGCATTATGTTTAAAAACCAAAGTACACACCTTAATTTTAAAATATTGCTAAAAGATGCTAGCCATCATCTGAACTTTCCATGAGTTATAATCACTGATCACAGTTCATCATAAGAAATATAATAATGAAAAAGTTTGAAATTAGAAGAATTAACAAAATGTGACACAGAGATGCAGAGAGGGCAAATCCTGCTGGAAAAGTGTCTTTAACAGACTTGCTCCAGCCAGGGCTGCCACAAACCTTCAATCTGGAAAAAAAAAAAAAAAAGTACCTGTGATGGGGTGCCTGGGTGGCTCAGTCCGTTAAGCATCCACCTTTGGCTCTGGCTTCTTGAGATCAAGCCCCATATTAGGCTCCATACTGACAGTGCAGAGTCTGCTTGAGATTCTCTCTGTGTGTCTCTGTTTCTGTCTGTCTCTCTCCTTCCCTTTGCTTGTGCTCTCTTTCTCTCTCTAAAAATAATAAATAAACTTAAAAAAATAGTATATGTGAAGCACAGTAAAACAAAGTGCAATGTAATGAGCTATGCCTGTAGAGATCCCTTATGCCCTGTGGGTGATGGTGAAGGCACTGATGTACCTGGAACCCAGGTTCCTGTAAACTGGTATTCCGTGATTCTTAATGCAAAAGGAGGTTGAGATAGGTGAAAAGGTACCCCCTCCCCCCACTCCAGGACACAGACCATAGCTGGAGAGATGGTAATAATTATAGTTGTATGATAATAAAAATGAGTTAATCCTATAAATTGTCTTATGCGGACAGATACTATTATTTTTCTCATTGTGTAGATGAAGAATCAAAGACATGGGTGGTTAAGTAACTGCCCCAGGTTACAAAGCTAAAGTGTGGCAGGGCTGAGTCATGGCACTGTGTCATGCTCCGGTATAGTTGGAGGATAAGCAAAAGAACCTTGCATGATCCTTGCCCTCATGGGGTTTCCAGCTAAGTAGAAGACATACAGACATGTGCCCAAATAAATGAATGGGACACAAATGCCCCAATGGACTTATAACCCAAACTAGATATTGGCTAAAAAGGAAAAGTCTAATAGCTATAACAGGCTTATGGAGTCTCTTAATTTAATCAGGCACAAAAATGTGGCTCTGGGCCAGGACTCCTTAGTTGGGTACAGCCCTCTTGTTCCCTGGTCTACACATAGTGGTCTTATCAGTGGCAGTGCTTGATTGGCCCATAGCTGCTGCAAACTCTGGAAACACCAGCTCCAGAGATTCTCCTGAACCTTTTAGCTTCACTCTGAAAGGAGAAACAAACTGCACACTGGTTGTTCGTCGATTTCTCTCCAGACTGTCAGCTCTGTTTCCCTCTTAACAGAAACACTTGAGCAGTGAGCTACCTGGCTAGGAGAAGAAGGAATATGGTTTATTATTGTAATTGAGTTTGACATATACAATGATGATTGATAATTTGGCATTCATGTTAAACATTTCCTTCATGCCTTTAGCAATCAGTTGTGAGGGGTATCTGGGTGGCTCCTTCAGTTGAGCGTCTGACTCTTGATTTCAGCTCAGGTCACAATCCCATGGTTGGTGGGATTGAGCCCTGTGTCAGGCTCTGTGCTGTGGAACCTACTTGGGATTCTCTCTCTCTCCCTCTCTCTTTCTGCTCCTCCTCTACTCATGCATTCTCTGTCTCTCTCGCTCTCTAAATGAACAAACATTAACAAAAACCAAACATTTGTTTAGTGCCCTGATTATATATAAAATCCTTAAGTAAATGTAATTCATGGCCCTGTTTGTACACATGGCTGTACTTTGGCATGGCCAAAACAAAAGTTGGTAGATTTTTCTTTTTACTCTCTTGTCTCTTATCTGTAATCAGGACCAGTAGTTACAGGCTTTGATTCAGCTCCCCAACACTTATGATTTTCTCCATCAATCCTGACTATACCCCCACTTATAGCTTCTTTTCTTGCCACTTACCCAGACCCTGCACCCCAGCCCTACCTGAGGGCTCACCAGTCCCGAGAATGCTCACTGTAGCATGTTATGTCTTTGTGTTTCTGTGCACGTCCTTACCTCTGTTTCTCCCATCTTTTTCTTTTTCATCAGACACCAGTTTGCTAGAGGTAAAAAAGAGAAAATCCATAAATCTTGTCTAAGGTCAAGCTGAGGTTTGACTGATGAATGGGTTTGGTAATGTGATCCCTCAGGGTTAATGACAGGCAGCTTTCCAGCCCTGTGAGTCCCACTTTGCCAGAAAATATTGCATTAGTAGGAATTAAAATATAATTTTTATTGCTTATGTGCCTAAATTACATTTAATATTTTGAATCCAGATCAAGTATTTTTTTTCCTTTAATAAAGAAGTGGACTTTCTTTTAACAATTTTGTGTATCTCAGACTCACACAGGAGAAAACTGATTACATTTTCTTCCGTCCTTCAAGTCTTCAGATTGGTTCTTGATCTCAGTGATAACATCCCATAAATTCTACTCTCTCCATAAATGAATACCGAAGGGGAGCTAGTGTCCTCTTTATTCCTAGGTTCCTTAAGATCATGTCAGAATAGGAACAGATGTACCATCTTATAGATCGAAAGTGAACAACAAGAAAGTCAGCAAAGATGATGCCAGATTACTCTCTGGATTTTGGAAATTCCCTGGAGGCGGAAACATGGACTGTTTTCACCTTTGGGAGTTACCCTTCCAGAATTTGCTCAGAGAACAGGAATTTTTACTCCAATACTGCAGTTTTATTTTAAATCTTTCCACTGTAATTCTTAGAAACAAGTTTTGGGGAGAAATGGCTAGGGAGTAGTATAAGAACATCTTATCTTAGTTATTTTAGTAATCATTCTAAAAGCTCAGAAAGAAAACATTTCAATGGAGAAGATATTTTCATTCATTTACTTCTCCTCCCATCAGGGGACTTTATGTCTCTAATAGTACTTGAAATTTGTAAAGCATTGGCATGTATTGTGTCTCATGATGTACGAGTCTCTCCTAAAGTAAGAGGGGGATTATGGGAAACTTCAAGACAAGGTCACACAACTAGTAAGCAACAGATCTGGCTGTTCCCTGGCCCAGTGCTCCTCCTCCATTAACCACTATGTCTCTAATATGGGGGTCCCTCTCTTGCTATGCCTAGTGGTGGCTTCTGGAACATACTACCTCAGCTACCTGTTCTCTTCAGGTCATAAAAAACAAAAGAATCCCACTGTCTCCCAGAACTGCATGAATCCCCTCTCATACCTGTTGGTTGTATAGCGGTATCTTACTCAAATGGAAGAGTGAGTGCCCTTTATAAACAGGGACTTCCCAGCACTTTGAGAATTTAAATTCTTTTTTTTAATGTTTTATTTATTTTTGAGAGAGAGAGAGAGAGCAAGTGGGGGAGGGGCAAAGAGAGAGGGAAACAATCTGAAGCAGGCTCCAGGCTCTGAGCTGTCAGCACAGAGCTCTACGCAGGGTTTGTACCCATGTACCCATGAACCATGAGATCATGACGTGAGCCGAGGTCAGTCCCTTAGCCTACTGACACCCGGATGCCCTGAGAATTTAAATTCTTAAAGGCGCCCTGCCCTTTGTTTTCTTTTTGGACTTTTAAAAACACAACTTGAACACAGGAAATTCTTCAACATGGTTGTACCGTGATTTGAACACATCAATATACAAATAAGCGTTGGCTTTTGACCCAACGCGTTGGCAGTTGACTTCTTGGAAGAGGGTTAGTTCCTCTAGTAGAAGATTTGGATTTACATACTCACTTAGAGGATGAAAGAAACTATGATAATACATACCTAAGGAGTTGTACTATAGAAAAATCTGTTGTTTTTTTCTGAGAAATACAGATGATAGGTTTTAGGTCACTAGAAACTCTTCTGCTTGTCTTTTTCCTACCAAGGACAGATTTTAGCCTTAAGCCAAGTTTTATTGTTGAAAAGCCTAGGGGGGTCTTTGGTAGAAGAGCCCCCTTTGGATATTAATGGTGGTACATTCCACAGCTCCATCCCCAAAGGGCTGTAGCTCAATGAGTTGTAATCTGAGATGGTATAAACACCAGCCTAGGCTGTGTACACAGCAGGCACTCTGGAGCTCAGGCCTTCCAGGTGTTTTTTCCTGGAGCTTTGTTTTGCATCATATCCTGGCATTTGTCACATTCCCTTGCATGAAGCTCACTTAGAGCCCGGCTGTGCTATTGGCTGAGAAATTATCTTGGGTGCCCTTTCCTACAGATTTTCGTATCCCATGGGGTTCAAAGGAATTTTCAGCTCAGGGGCAGAATAGATCCTGCAGTGCCCAGGCGCACAGTCTGTGGGAGTTTGTCCCTCTTCACAGCTGACAGCATTGCAGAATTCCCTATGGGACAATAACAGAAACCCTTATTAGCCAATGGTGTTGTTGGAATAAAATCTCCCCACTGCAATGTCTTGGTCCCAGGCTATAATGTTACCCCTCCATTCCCTCTGCATCTTTACCACTTTTTATTGCAGCTGAACACACGCTCCTCGTTAGTGCCCTGGGTGATATGGGGAATCATTGTGCTGGAAATTATGTGCAATAGGTACCAGATGTTTGTGTCAACTTGGTATGCATTGGTATTTAAAATGCTTAAGGATCACATTTATTAAATGTGAAAATTACTGCTTGCACCACCCCCCAAAACAATAATTCCCCCACCCCCAATATTTTACTCCTTGTTGCGTGAGGTGTGATGATAATTTCTTTGGGGACAGATTAAATTTAAAGTGTATGCAGCAAATGCATCTGTTCCCAGATGCTTCGTCTGCATTGTGTCAAGCCTTAGGGCTGGCCTGCAGCCAGCGTGGGTGTGGGGGTTCTGTAACTGAGATTGGAATGCTGTGTTGTAGCTAAAGGACATAATGAAAGGGTGAGTCCATTTGCATTTTTTTTCTTTAAGTGGAACTGGGAGTTTAGACATTGATGTTATAGCCAGATCTTAGGAACATTTCCCATGTGGGCAGATAAGCAAACATGAGTGAAAAAGAGGAAGACGGCATTTGGTAAAATGAGAAAGGAGCTTGTGCTTTCTCATTGAGTTTATGAAGTCTTTTAAGTCGACTAAGAGGTTGCAAGTGCAAACCAAGCGGTCTGTTTTATCAAACATGAGTTAACGTGTATGTTTGGCCAGTGAGTCTGCTTGTTCATCAGGCACTGAGGTGAAGGACAGGAAAATGTAGGGGAGAAGCCGGCGGTGACTTACAGGAAGAGCTTAGACCTGGAGGCTGAGAGACCGGGTTCGAATCCTACCCTATTGGTGGTGTTTGACCTTTGGCAAGTTACTTTGCATCTAGGGGTCCCTATTTCCACCACTCTAAAACGAGAGTTTTAACTCTGTCTTTACAGTGCTGCTATAAGGATTAGAAACAATACGTGCACAGTGTGTGGCCCAGAGAGGTGCATGATAGCCGTGCACATGAGGAATTAAACCCTGGCTTATCACAGGAGGTAGAGGCCTAGGGTGTCACCATATGCTCCACAGTGTTGCCCCAGGTGGCCCAGCTGCTGAACCCAGGGCCCCGCTTTGTGAAGGAGGCCACTTGGTCTGGGCCACCTGTTGGGTTTCTCCACAGGGTTTGCTTGAATCTGTGCTATCTTCAGGTCAGTAAATGTTTTTAGTCAAGAGAAGTAGCATCTTGTGAGTGAATAGGGGCCATGGGTTTGTTCTGGTGGCTGAGGAGGGTATATTGAGAAGGAAAAACACAGTCCGATTCAGGGTATGAAAGAGGACAAGTCAAACAAAACACAACACCCAGCAGGATTTGGGGGAGATCAGATTGCTTGTGTAGCCAACAGAGAAGGATAAACTCAGCTTACGCTATCAGAGCAAGGGAAAGTTAGACTTCTTTGGGAATTACCCACAAAGGATCCTGGGCGGGGAAGATGCTAGATGCCTGGAATAAAAAGAAATATCTAGATGGGGAGGCAACAGTGAGAAATGTCTCTGGAGGTGAGCCTGTCCGTGTGTTACTACTAAGAAGCACTCTATTGAAATACACCCCCAGCTTTGTGGCTTGCGACACGTTATAGTGGAAATTATATCTGTTCTATCCACATTACAGAGTTTCTGTGAGGCTTCAGATAAAGAAGATGTAAATGCCTTTTCTTTTTTTTTTGGTAAAATGCCACTTAACTGTAAACATTGGTGCAAGGTGAACAGGAGTGTGTGTTTATGATATTGTTGCCTTTAGCCAGTGTTTCTTTCCCTATCACTTGTGCCCTGCTTGCCTCTTACTGTGGTAAAGTAGCTTTTGCTGTGCTGTTTGGCATCATCACGGAGCACGCTGCTCATTTGGCTCACGACTTTGGGGAAGAGAGAGCTCAGGGAAGGAAGGGCTGTGGGTTTCCAGCGGTGGCCACAAGAGAAACTCCCAGCCTTTTATGCTGTCATTCAGAGCCTGTATGAGCAGCTCCCCAGCTCACAGGTCACCACGGAAGTGAGCAGATGACTCAGATAGATGGTTTCAGAACACATTTTCCTAGTTTCCAAGCATTTGTGGCTATGAGGTGCTGCACTTGGACCCTGTGGTGACCGCCCTGTTAGCTTAGGCCTATGTGGTAGAGGTAGGGGGTGGGTCATACTCTTCCCTGGTGGAAGCTTTCCTCTGGATGTGGCTCTGTCCTTGTGTGAGCAGATGCAGTAGAAGCTGCTTTGAGGCCAGTTGGGAGAGACGGGAGGCCAGTTCCAAGAGACTTGCTGTGGTTTCAGGAGAGAGGCAGGAAGGCCTGTACCTGACCCAGAGGTGGCAGGAGGCTGGGGGCTTGCTGATGGCAGAGGGGAGCATTGTGCCACCTGGAGAGAAGAGCCTTGCCAGAAGAGTGTTTAGAAGGAGAGCACAAAAACAAGTTGGTGTTTCCTGCCTGCTGTGACATTTTGAGGGTGGGGAAGTCCCAGCCGGGATTTGATTCTTAGCAACCAAAAATGCCACCTCCTTCATCTCATGATTTATTCCACCACCCCACCACCACCGCTCTTATCATAAGGTGGAAGTTTTATCTACTAGGTGAAGAGTGAAAGGAAGAATTCCAAGATAGAGTCTCCTATTTGTATGAAATCCTTTTTTTTTTAATGTTAATTTTTGAGAGAGAGACACACACAGAGTGCGAGCAGGGGAGTGGCAGAGAGAGAGGGAGACACAGAATCCAAAGCAGGCTCCAGGCTCTGAGCTGTCAGCACAGAGCCTGATGAAGGCTCCAACTCAGGAGCCGTGAGATCATGACCTGAGCCAAAATCAGACGCTTAGCCAACTGAGCCACCCAGGCGCTCCTGTACGACATCCTTTAAGCATCTCGTGGTTCTTTCCCTTTCCTCTCCCTCTCCCTTTCCTCATTAATATTTGACTGTGTACTGTATGCCAGATGTTTTGGAATACAGCGATAATCAGAATGATAGGGCTCCATTCTTCTGTGGTGTTTGCAGTCTTTGGGTGTATCTAGACATTAAACAAATCGTTGGACAAATAATTAAATAAGTATGACCACATGAATTACAGTGAAGAGAAGTTAAGAGTACCATGCGAGTATTTAAAAATGTATACCTAATATAAGAGAAGTAAGAGAAGTTGTTTTGAGAGATCTGAAGAATTAGTAGGAATTTGCCATACCATGGCAGGGGAGAGGAACAGGAATGGTGGGAAAGTCTTCCTGGAGGACACCTTGTATGTGGAGTCTCTGGTGGGAAGAAGGTTGGCATTTTTGATGAAATAAAAAAGAGGTAGATTAAGCTGCAGGTGTCAGAAAACTCAAAATGATACTGGCTTGAAAAGAAGTTACATGTGTTCTATAAAAAGAAGTAATCCAAAGCTGATCAGTAGCTCCATGTTCATCAAGGAACTTGACAGTTTCTGTCTTATTGCTTTGCCCCAGTCAGCATGTTGTTTCCATTTTATGGCCCAAGATGGCTGCTCTGGCCTTACTCATCACATCTGTCTTCATGCACACAAGAAGGAGGGAAGGGGCACAATTCCTTCCCTTCAAAAAAATCTCTTGGAAAGTGCATGTATCACCTTTGTTTATCTCTTCTTAATCAGAATTTGGCCACATGGGCACACCTAGCTGCAAACATTAGTTCTGACTTCCAGTACAGTTTTGAAAAGGAATGGTGAGAAGGGACATCCTTGCCTTATTCCTGATGTTAATGAGAAAGCTTCTAGTTTCTCACCATTAAATATGATGTTAGCTATAGGGTTTTTTTTTTCCTTTTTAATATATTCTTTATCCAGTTGAGGAAGTTCCTATCTGTTAGTTTGCTCAGAGTTTTATCATGAGTGACTGTTAGATTTTGTCAAATGCTTTTTCTACATCTGTTGATAGGATAATATGATTTTTCTTCAGCCAGTTGGTAAGATGGATTACATCAATTGATTTTCAGACGTTATGGATCTGGGATGAATCCCATTTGGTTGTGGCACACATTTCTTTTTTACATTGTTGGATTTAGTTTGCTAATATTTTGGTGAGTATTTTTTCATCTGTGTTCATGAGGGATATTAGTCTTTTTCTTCTTTTGCAATAACTTTGCCTGGTTTTGGTAGTAGGGCAATACTGACTTCATAGAATGAGTTAGGAAGCATTCCCTCTGCTTCTGTCTTCTGAAAGAGATTATAGATAATAGGCATAATTTCTTCATTAAATGTTTGGTAGAATTTGCCAGTGAACCCGTCTAGATCCAGTGTGTTTTTATGAAAATTTCACCATACAGAGACGTGAGCCCCAGAGGTAGGTGTGAGTGTCAGTCTGTGGGTGAGCTTACAACAGTTAAACTTAAGTGCATTAAACTTATTTTCCTTTTCTTTAAAACAGGAATAATACCAATTCCTTATGATGGTGTTCAAGGTTATACAGACCCAGCACTGCCAAGTCTATAGTGAGCACTTAATAAATAGGAACAATTTATTTATTTATTTTTTACTATCCCAGATGGACATTGTGTATTCATTTGTTGAAGCCACCGTTTCTTATACACTCTTAGAAAATAAGGATAGATAATTCCTAATTTCTTTGCTTTCTTGTTTTCTTTCTTTTTGGCTTCAAAGATAGCTTAATCATATTTTGTAGCTTTTTTTTTTTTTAATGTTTTATTTATTTCTAGGAGAGAGAGAGAGAGAGAGAGCATGAGCAGGGGGAGGGTCAGAGAGAGAGGGAGTCACAGACTCTGAAACAGGCTCCAGGCTCTGAGCTGGCAGTCAGCACAGAGCCCGACGCGGGGCTCAAACCCACAAACCGCGAGATCATGACCTAAGCGAAAGTCGGACGCTTAACCGACTAAGCCACCCAGGCGCCCCATTTTGTAGCTTTTTTTAAACCTAAAGGAAAAAAATTCATTAAGGAACCTCAAAAACCAACTACTACTCTGGTGTATTTGATGGTCAGAGATGCTCTATATGGAGTGTGTTTAATCATTGACCCAAGTGAGTCTTTGTGAAGTGCAGCTGGATCAGTTGATCAGAGTGTGCCCTGTGCATTCCTTTCTTTTGTCTTTGACCTTTGGCTGACTCCTATAACACCTGGCTGGAACTATATAGCCCATTAAGTGGGATCTTCCCTGCCCTGGACTCTGTCAAGATAGAAGCCATAGATTCTAAGGTGAGGATTGCTTGTCCTTAGCACTGGGGTGTCCCCTGATTCCCCTCCACCTTTAGGAAAGACTTTATCCTCTGATTTTTTTGCCAGTGAGTTTTTGCTCTAGCCCTAGTGTGGTGATTTAAGGGAGATCCTAATGGGTAATGGTGGCATTGTAAGGAGGAGGGCAAGTCAGGCAGATTGCAGATGTGTTTCGGGTTGAACCACAGGCCATTTGGAGGTTTGCACATACATACAAACGTGGTGCTGGTGCTGAAGAGCTGGGTTTTTTGTTTGTTTGTTTGTTTTTTAGTTTTTCTCTGTAATCTCTATACCCATTGTGGGGCTCAAACTCACAGCCCCAGGATCAAGAGTCGGTGCCAGTCAGGTGCCCCATTTCCAGTTTTTTGTTTAAATTCCAGTTAGTTAACATGCAGTGTAATATTAATTTTAGGTGTGCAATATAGTGATTCAACATTTCCATACAACACCCAGTACTCATCACAAGTGCATTCCTTAATCCCCTTCAACTATTTAAACCATCCCTCTACCCTGAAAAGCATTTTTATTTGTGCTCAATTTGTGATAATGGCAAATTCGCGGCAGGAGGCTATGAAACCAGTTCCCCAGAGTTGAGTGTGCCCAAAGGTGAGTAGGGAGTAGTAGGAGACTCAGGAGCTCTGGGGTGTGAGATATACCGACATCCCTGTGCAGCTGGTGAGGACTGGAGGGGAAACAGTAGTGGGGTACCTGCTCATACTGTCTGCCCTACATGGGGACTTCAGGGAATCCTGTCTAGTACCTGCTGACTTTGCCACTTATGACATCTTCCTTCACCACCTCCGTTTCTCGGAAAGAGCTGGGCACAGTAGAGCAGTACAGAGAGCTGCAGTGATTATTTGAGAAGGAACATACTTCATTTCAGACTGGACAATTATTATCAACCTAGATAATTTCCATGAGTTCTGAAATAGACTCGGCACACCAGGCAGGATGTCTGTTTATATAGTACAGCAGTGGGGGTGCAGGGTTGCCTGGTTCTGAACGACATTTGCATTTTTAATTTTGCACTGGGGCTGTAATCCTGGAGAGTGCTTTTATTAGGTATAAATCAGGAAGAACTCATTGGGAGTGCATTCAGCTCTTCTATCGAGTTCCACATGGAAGGCTGTGATTTAGTGGACGCTGTATGATCAAGTCTCAGTCTCCTCACGTGTCTAATGGAGACAGCACCAAGTTTGCAGAGATGTATCATGGGTTCCTCCTCCTTCTTAAATGTCTCTCTCTGTCAATCCAGCCAGTGTGCAATGAGGCCCAAGTTGTACCTCACATCACTCTTTCCTACATGAACTCCTTACAGCCAAATCCAAGTCTGGGGAAATCCATTCTGGGGAGTGGTGCCCTAATCACCAGTCAGGGAGGGGGCATTTTTTTTTTTTTTAAAGCCCAGTGATTCCCTTCACAAATATTTTTTTGAGCATCTTCCACATGCCAGATATTGTGATGGGTGCCGGGGACAGAAAGATGAATAGCCCACAGTTTGGGGGGGGGAGGGTTCTACTGTACTAGCAGGGACAGATGTATATACACTGCTGGTTACAGTGTAGACAATGAAGCCACAGAGATGGGCAGAGAAGTTATGAGAGGACAGAGGAAGAGTACCTCCCTCAGCTTGGGGTGTTTGTTGTGGGGGCAGTGTCAGAGTGGAAGAGGAATTTGGGTAAAGGAAACAAACTTGAATAGAGGCATGGAGTTAAGAAACATGGTATCTTTGGAGAACTGTAAGCCAGTTGGGGTTGCTGGGCAGGGAGGGATGAGGCTGGAGAGAGTGGAAAGGACCGATCAAGAAAGGCCTTGTGTGTCTGGCTGAGGAGCTTCAGAGACCAGCAGTCCTTAAGGAACAGGACATGCCCACAGAGATGGGAGGGGCAGGCGTTCATATTGGGAATAACCATCCTGTTGAGCACCCTGGGTGACGTGGGTGGTGCTTGCATGAAAGGTGGCTTCAAGAGCTGGATACCAGAATCTCTTTTTAGGAAGATCTACAGTTGTCTAGAGGCAGAGCTGATGAGGACCACAGAAGGGAGAGCTGAGTAGGAATGGATGTTAGGATTTAAGTTTTGATGACTAGAGGAAGGGAGAATGAGGAAGGAGGAGCCAAGTATGTCCAGGGTTCTACTTTTCCTATTTGAAGTTCTACTCATACATTTCTCCCAGTCTCTTGGGAGGATTTTTCTGACCTCTGCCCCCAATTACCCCTGCTCATTATATCTTGCTTTGTATTGTTTTTAAGTTTGTTTTGCTCTCTAAGAAGGGGGGAGTGCTTAAAAAGTTGGGACTGTATCTTATACTTTATGGTGCAGTTTTAGGTGTTTAATATTATTTATGCATACTATTATTGGGCTTTAGGCAATTTATTCCATTTACTTCTGGTTTTCTTCTAAAAGAGGAAGGAATTGAACACAGATGTCAAACAGGAGGTTTCCTCCATCCAGAGGAATACATTTGTGACTTGTGTATCTAAAAGGGAATTTAAATAATCAAATACACATCAAAATCATCTAAAAGGAATTTAAGATGTTGGGGTTTTAGAATAGGCTAAGCTTTTTTGCCACTTAGTTCTGGAAAGAACTTAACCTGGAAAGTTTCCTCTGGTGCGTTGGCAGTGGCTTGATCATCCAGGATAATTTAACTGTAGCACAATTAATTGCTGTTTCTGAGGGGTTTGCGTTTGTGATTCTTTCTGCAGATCTGGAGCCTGGGACCCAGTGTGAGTTGTCTCCTGTCAACGCCTCCCATCCTGTCCAGGCGTTAATGGAGAGCTTCACTGTCTTGTCGGGGTGTGCCAGCCGAGGCACGACGGGGCTGCCGCAGGAGGTACACGTCCTGAACCTCCGTGCTGCTGACGCGGGGCCCGACCAGACTCAGAGAGAGGTAGGCGCAGGTGCCAGCCTTCTACTCGCTGCCCCTCTGAGTTTGTAAAGATACTTCTCTTTTTCTCCATTCTGGGTTTAGCAAGGATGCTCATGTGTGAACATAAGTGGGAAAGAGGGGACACAGTGTACACTCAAGAGAAGGATTTCCAATAACAGATTGCTCTCTAGACTGGGCAAGTCTAGGACTTCATTCTGGAGAGATTTTTCAGCCTTGTAACTTTCCTGGCTACCCGTATTGGAAAGAATGTCTTAAGAACGTCGTCTTCTAAGCATGGCTGTGAAAAAATAAAATAAGTTGCCATTTTCTGTAATTGTAAAATGTCTTTCTCATCTCCTCCTGTGTATCTGGCTTTTTTCTTTCTTTGCTTTGTCTTATGAACCTGCTGCCCCTGCAGAATGAGTCGGTAGAACACTCTGTAATATAGATGGCAGCACTTCTTTATGCTACCTAGGCAGCTTCTCAAAGGTAGTGCTGGTCTAGGTGATGGTGATGAGCCAAGCTCATAGTGACACAGTATTTCATCTGTCCTCAGCACTATATGAAGCACTTATACCTTAGCCTATGAAGTCCTATTATTATTATCCTGCTTTTACACGTGACAGACAGGTGCAAGATAAGTCACTTACATAAGGTCATCACCGTAAATGACAAATGGCCTCCTCTTTCCTGTGGCTCAGAAATTACCTAGTTTGTGGGTAATGGTCGTCATAATTGAATATAACACACAGTTGCCATTCTTTCAGCATTTAAGCTTCTGTGTGTTAGAAATGTTATCAATCACATGTTATCCCTCCAGGCAGAGAGAAACCACAGTAAATCCTGATCACAGCAAAGTGTAGGAAAACTAATGCAGAATGGAATTTATCTTGGAGTTTTCTTCTGGTCAAGGAAATTAATTTCCAGAACTATTTGTTTATGTGCCTCAACCACTCTGCCTTTTGCAGAGAGTAGGAATAGGAGAGGTGAGGTGTCCAGAAGGAAAAGCAAGCTGATTTTAATCTCATGAAAGTGTGCAGAGTTGGCTCATTTCAAAGACAAATCATCTAACCTTTTCAGCTACATTGGAAATTATTGTTAATACACTTGGTTGCTTGCCATTGTTGCTGCAACACATATTTCAGGTCAGATTTCTTTATCCTAGCAATGTGTCTTTAATTCTTAACTTTTGGGGGAGATTTGTGGTGGGAGGGAAAGGAGGAGGAGGAAACGCAGTTCCTATGAAGCGTTGCTGACACCAGCAATTCTTTAGCAGCAATAATTACTCATTTTATATGTGCTCTCTCAGAGGAGCTAAGAAAGAAAAGAAAGTTTGAGCTATTACAGAAGCAGCAACAGCAGAAATTCTGGATGTTAAATTGTGCGGTACACTTGTTGACTCTTAAAATAGATTCCAATAAGACGATTGAAGCAAAAGAAAAATACCTCCAGGAATGACAGCAGATTTCTTCCACACTTGCATTTACTATGTTAGATTAAAATGTTCATGGCAGTACTGAGGATATGTAAAACTAGCTGGCGTCCAGGGACATGGTGTGTTCAGTGCGGGAGTAAAGAAATGGGGCCTACGGGGGATGGTTTCCAGAATCTGTTTAAAAACCTAAACATTACTCTTCTTTTTTCAATATTTGTATAGTATATGTACTTGTATGACTTGGGGTTAGTGATTTGAAGATATTTTGAGATGAGGCATCTGAGGGAAATTGTATTCTTTCTTTCTTTGGGTACTTTTTAAGAATTAGATGGTTGCAGGTCAGTCCTTTTTGAAAACAAGATGTTGGGATATGTGACCTTTGGAAATTCTATCTGGCACTGAATTGCTCTTGTATAGCAGACCCTTGGAGTATTTTATGTATAGAGTGAGTGAAGAGTATAACATCAGAGTGGTTGGGGCACGAGAGAATGAAAAGAGAGAATTAAAAGAGATTGTTGATGGGGGTGGAGAAATATTAAACCTCTCATCTTCATGACTATGCAGCCACGCAGTTTTTAAATGATTTGAACTGTATGACTGAGCAATTCCTCTTCTCTAAGTACATACCCAAAAGAAATGATAACATGTGCCCACACAAAAACTTGTCCCCAAATGTTTATGGCAGTGTTATTCGTATTAGTTAAAGAGTGGAAACAACCTGAATGTCCATCTAGTGAAGAATGGATAAATAAATTGTGGTCGATCCACCCAATGAAGTGTTACTAATAAAAAAGGAATGAAGCGCTGCCGTGTGCTGCCGTGTGGATGCACCTTGGAGACATGATGCTAAGTGGAAGAAGACAAAGAAGACCGACACAAAAGACAGACATATATTGTATAAATCCATTTATATGAAATGTCCAGAATAGGCAGATGTATAGAAAACAAAGTAAAGTAGTAGTTGCTGAGGGCTGAAGGGCAAAAGAGAGAAATGGGGGTTGACTGCTAATGAGTACAGGGTTTCTTTTGGAGGGACAGAAATGTTCCAAAATTAAGTTGTGGTGATGGCTTCACAGTTGCATATGAATATACTAAATGCCACTGATAAATGTGAATATACTAAACCTGTTGGATTACACTTTAAATGAGTGAATTGTATGGTATGTGAATTTTATCTCAGTACATTCAACCTGGTAATACTGTAATTAGCCTATAAAGTTTACCTTAACTATATTCACTTTTTTAAAAACCAAGATTGCTTACTCCCTCAACCTGAAGTGACCTAACTGTTGTTCTCACTGGATAACTTAGTTTTTATAGATATCATGTGGCCTGTGCTAAAAATCACAGCTGATCTGTTTTTGGGGTAACAGTGGGAGGACCACAGGTAGCCTTTGTGCACATCTCTGCTGAATAGTGAAGGCAGATACTTGTCAAAATATACTCACTCCAAGGTTTAATTGACCTTGATTCTGATGACCGAGCTAGTTGTTTTTCACCAGGTCCCCCTTAAATTACTAAATCATCTCTTTCCCCCAGCTTGTTCTTGGTGCAGGATCAGCACTAAGATCCATTATAAATCAACCCTTCTCTAACATTTTGCTAAATTCCTACCTCCCAGGCATCTTAAGGTTCTTCAGCTGAGGAGAGGCTGCTGCTTTTCCTGTGTGGAGGAGGTGACAGAGCCCTACACCTGGAAGTAATAACCTCAGGTTGACAAGATTTGGGGAAACAGTTATGTTTAAGTTAGAGAAACAATTTTATAGGCCAGCAGAGAATTTGTATCTGAAATTCGCTTGTTACAATAATGTATACAAAGCCTTCTGTAGCAAAGCACTGCTTTGCCATTGGCCTCCTTGCTGGGTTCTCCTCAGGACAGTGCAGAGACCTATAATTGTATTTTTCATCTGAGACCACACCTCTCATTTGTAATCATTGGTTTGGAAACAACAGGCCTGGAAGTGAACAGGAAACTTGAAAAAGACTCTCTGGCGACAGAGAAGGGCAGAAGACAGTAAACAGCCTGGAGAGATCAGTTTTGTCTTTAGAAATATGTGGACACCGGTGTCATAATTTTCATCCTATGAAAAGGGGCTCTTGCTCTTTGACTTCAAAGTAAAATGCATACGTCCCCCTGCCAGAGTTTGGGCCCTTAGGGTGTTTCCTCATTTGAGAAGGGTTATAGCACCGCCAGAGGCTTGTTTACAGTAACATACTTTCATTAGTTGCTGGAATGGCAACAATTTTGTTTCCTCTCATCTAATTTTTATTGTGACCTGCTTTTATGTGGTGATGTGTCTTTTCTATTTCCGATTTTCCTAATCGCCTGTTTACTATGAAAAGCTGCTGAGGCTAAGCCCCTAGTTAGCATCACCTATGTCTATAAAAGACATGGTGTTTAAACATATATTTCTCTTGCCATTAAAGCAGTAACCAATAATGTCTGCGCCAGTAACTGGCTGCATGGAGGAAAGATCTGGAAGGCTCCATTGTCATGGGAAAGAGACCAGATTTAATAACTTTATCCCTCAGAAAGTTCAGAACCGTTCATACTTTCATGTATTTGCTTATTCTCTGCCTCATTCCAAAGAAAGGATTTAGGATGGGCTTACAATAGACATCTCAACAGTGTAAGCTGAAATGCAGGATGACGACAAAGCAAAAAGGAAAACATAGTTGTTGGCTGAATGGATTAATGTGGTTGGTATGGTTGAGTATGACATTTGGATCCACACATCTTGGCAGGCGGGGCCAAATGGGATGTGTGGTTAATCACACTTGCGGCTCTAAGTCATTTTCACTTTGTACCTTCTTGAGGACTGTAGCATAAAGTTGTTCCTTCCTGTTTTTTTTCTTTAAATAATGTTTGTTTATTTTTTAGAGAGAGTCAGAGCATGAGCAGGGGGAGGGGCAGAGAGAGGGAGACATAGAATCTGAAGCAGGCTCCAGGCTCTGAGCCTGACACAGAGCTGGAACTCAAGAACCGTGAGATCATGACCTGAGCCGAAGTTGGATGCTTAACCAACTGAGCCACCCAGGCGCCCCTCCTGCTTCTTTTCGAGGGCAGGAAAGGCCACAGTTGGGAGAAATAGAAGGAAGTAAGCACATCTATCTGAAATGCTAACTGTTCTGCTTGCTTCTTAACATTTCCTGTACCACTGAGTTACAATAACAGCAATGATAGTGGTGGCAGTGAAGTGCCTGCTGGGGGCCAGCCACTTCCCTGACGCTCGTATTATCTCTGCTGGGTTCTCACTGTCACCAGGCAAAGGAGCGAGGCTTAGGGAGGCAGTGGAGGATACTGGGTCGGTTGGACTCTTGCAGCCCAAGCTTTCCCCATTCTTCCCATCCACTTCCTTCCTGTCTTCCACTCTTACCTTGTTCCTGGCTCTGAAACTTGCTGTCCACTTTGACTCTACCTGTGGGGTGAGCCAGCTGATCTCCTTTTGGGGGTTTGGGTTTCCTACATAGACTAATGACAGCTCATCCCAGGGCCCCCAGTCCCTTTTCATTCCCTTCTTCTGGCTTTGGGGCAGTATTAAGGTTAGTCTCTTGTTGTCTTTTTTCCTCTCTCATTTAGAAGATTATCACATTAGATGTTAGTAATTCTAAAATGCAGGGAGCTGGGGAGCCCTTGCACTCTACATGGCCATTAATGGTCACACCAAATGCCACCTCCCATCTGTCCTTAATAGTTGATTATTTTCTCCCCTCCCTCCCCCCATAAGACTTTCAGCTGCCTTCACAAAAGTAACCCACCTGTTCTCTCCTTGCAATCCATGACTTCTTGCGAGCAGATTTGTTTGAACCATGTGATAAGGGAGAATGAACAAATTAAAGGACTCTTCCTGCTATGAATGAAATGGGCGAGCTTTAGCCTGTGAACTTTGACATCTGATTTGACATCTTTTTTACTTACTTTGAGGAATGTGGCAGTCCAGGGATTAAATATTTTGGAGATCCCTACTTCCTACCAACTCACCTATACATGGTCTTTCCTCTGTTTCTACAATGTTAGTGGGTGAACAACATTTCTCTTCCCCATTATTTTTAAAAAATGTTTTAACATTTATTTATTTTTGAGAGACAGAACATTAGTGGGGGAAGGGCAGAGAGAGAGAGGGAGACACAGAATCTAATGCAGGATCCAGGCCCTGAGCCTGTCAGCACAGAGCCCAATGTGGGGCTTGAACCCATGAACCATGAGATCCTGACCTGAGCTGAAGTCAGACGCTTGACTGAGCCACCCATGCACCCCATCTTCCCCCTCAGTTATTAAAATATAGACCGAGCAACTCAGGGGTGAGGGGGAATGGGCTGTATCTTACCTTTAGTCATCACCACCAAAGGAATGGATACAAAATTGCAAGACTGGCTTTTTGGAGACTACCTGTGTGAGAGCAAAAATGTCCGATGAACACCAAGCAGTAGCCACTAACTACATTCCTTCTCTGCCTGGGACCATTTTTCCTCTGCAGTTATTCATGAGTAAGTTGCCAGTGCTAGTCTTGTGTATGTGCAGAAAAAATCCAAATGAACTCAAGGCTGTTAATGTTTCAGAGATCTTACATGTAGTATATGCTTAGCAAGTGTCAGAGTAAACTGCTCACACACAGACACTGTATATTGGTGAAATTTAGTTACTAAACAAATACCTTCCATGCATAAACACAGCTTGGTGTTTGTTTAAATGGAGATTGCTTTGGAAATCGCTCCAGCCTTTTAGGTGAGATTACCTCTGAACTGGCCATTTTGTGGCAGACCTAGAGCAGATATATCAGAAAGTTAAACTGACAACAGGGGTCACATTTCTCAATTCACTTAGTGTTCCTGTGGAACTTATTTAATTAATTTGAAAGACCGCTGAATCTGACTCTCATGCGGGATTGGAGGATCTAAAGAAACAGGCCAGCCACATCATTTGAAGGGAGCTGCCTCTTCACTTGAAGATAGTCAATACAGTTTTTTTTCTAAAGCTTTTACTTATTTATTTTTGAGAGAGAGATAGAGGGAGAGAGGACAAGTGGGGTAGGGGTAGAATGAGGTGGGATGGAGCATCTGAGGCAGGCTCCAGGCTCCGTGCTGACAGCAGAGTGCCTGATGCAGGGTTTCGAACCCATGAACCATGAACCTGATCATGACCTGAGCTGAAGTCAGACGCTTAATCAACTGAGCCACCTCCCCCCCTCACCCCCAGATACTCAATACAGTTTAAGTGACGACACCCTACCGGGCATTATGCAGGTGCTAGCTAGGAGCAGGGTTGGGGACAGCAAGGCAACTAGACCTGGTTGCTGGCTCAGCAGAGGACAATGTAGGCCAGTTTAGAACTGGCCTTGCTAGTCAAGATGGTTTCTAACATGTTGAGGCAAGATGCTGAATCAGAAACTGCAGCCAACTCTCAAATAAGACCTCTCCAGAAACCCACTTCTGGAAGTGTAGAAAAAAGTGAAAGCAGAAATCAGAGCGATAATAGTAAACATCAGGGTTTAGCAAACAAATCGGGACACAAACTAAGCAAAAAAGTTACGACATTCCTACCAAGATGCTGGCTGGCCACATCGCATCAACCCTATCATTCATCATAGTAATGTCCAGATGCTGTAAACTTGCCCTCAGAAAGCACTGTGTCTTGCTCCACCAGAGGGACTGAGCCTGGTTGGTCCCTGCCATTTTAGCATGAGGTAATGCGGGTTAGATTTTTTGCTGGTTGGGAGGTGACAGATTGAAAAAGCCTTTCATGATTGTTTCTTCCCCATCTGGAGAAGACACTGCCTTGACCCGCTCTAAAGTCTGTTCAGCAGCGTTTTCTAGCCAGTGTCGTGTTCACTTTTATGGACGTTGGGATTACAGCCCTGATCCATACCGTTTTTGCTGTGGTAATTCCTCTTGACTTTAAAAAAATTGTAATTTCCTAAAATGTTGTTAGAAAATGTTTTTTACAGGAGCCCTCTCCACATGTGAAAATGTGACTTTTTGCTTTTAGGACTTTTTGGAGAGTATTTTAACAAGCAGTAGACCAAAGTAAGAGGCAAGTCCACAAATCTGAGACCCAGATGTGCTGATTGGGCAAATGCCCAGCTTATGTGTGCAGAGTGTCCAAATCTCCAGCTTGTGCTTTCTTGTTTTCATTGCTTATCTGCTATCTTGACATTTTGTTTGAGAATAAAAAGAAATTTACTGCTAATATCTCTGATTTAAATACTCTGCAGAAATGTTTTTATATCCCTTTCAATCGTTTCCCCACTGTGTTTTCTGAGTGTTTCTGCAGATATTAGCATATTTAATTATTTTGCTTTTCTTTCTTCTACACTAAAGAGGCCAAGCATGAACGTGGCCCTGCTGATCATCTCTCCACGCTCTTCTGCGTCTCTTATCCTTGCCTCTCCCCCTTCTTGAATGAGTGAACGTCTGTGTGTCCTGCCTTTGCCTTCTCTCCTCTCTGCAGCTTGACTTCTGTTCTCCTGAGCTCATCTCTGCTGATGCCCTTCGGACCAACTCATGGGATGCTGGGAGTGGAGGGCTGCCCTGGAGACAGTCTAGACTTAACTCCCGTACAGAGGAGACCAGGGCCAGGGAGTGAAGTGACGACTTATTCACTGTCAGACAAGAGGTTGGTGCCAGTGCACGCCTGGAACCCAGGGGTCCCGATTCTTCTGGCAGGGCGCTTTCTACCCAAGCACTTTTCCCCACTGTTAGTTGTCCTCAGCATCTTTTACTGTACCCCCTCTTCTGGCATCTCCCTCTGGGCTTCAGGATATTACCTTAGCCTGGTTCTCCTCCTACCCTATCATCTGTTTTTCTGTTTCTTTCCCAGCGATTTGTTCCTTCTTAA
Organism: Proteles cristata cristata; assembly: GCA_017311185.1. Taxonomy (NCBI): domain Eukaryota; kingdom Metazoa; phylum Chordata; class Mammalia; order Carnivora; family Hyaenidae; genus Proteles; species Proteles cristata. The sequence goes on from JAESUZ010004774.1 coordinate 638,056, forward strand.
GGGTTCCTGACTGGAGTGTGGTCTTTGGCCTCTTTTTTCACCGTGTCTGTTGTCCCTGGATCACTCGTCTGTTGTCTGGATTTGGGTTGTCACTTCCATGCGAAAGGATCCCGACAGTCCCTCCAGGCTTCTCCAGTGGAGCCCCAGTCAGGTGCCGAAAGAACCCTGCCTCCCAGGTCGTACCTCAAGCTTCCAGGTGCCTGGAACGTGCTGTGGGGGAGTGGTCACCCCAAGGTTCTGTCTGGTGTTAATCTCACTGAGTGCCCAAGCGTGTGCCTCTGGGTGAGTTACTTCATTCTCTAAGGCTGATTTGCTCATCTCTAAAATGCAGATGATAGTAGCAGTTCCTTAGAGTGTTCAATGAGGTTTGAGAGATGTCTGGATGGCCCTGAGGGCTGCCATGTGTGCCTGGCATACAGTAAACAATCAAGTGCTAGCTCTTTTTCTCATCTCTGAAATGGAATGTGAGCCAGTCTTCTCCTCATCCCGGTGCTGTTTGTCAGTCCAACTTCCCTCTCCTATCAGTGTGGCCACTGCCATCTGTCTTGGGTCCTCTGAACCATCATGGATTCACCTGTCCCTTTCGAACCCTGTATTGGTCAGTCACCAAGTTTTATTGACATTTCCTCTGAAATTTCTCTTTTAATTTGAGAAAGAGAGAGATTGAGAGAATCTTAAGCAGGCTCCATGCTCGGCGTGGAGCCCAAGTTCAGGGTTCGATTCCAGGACCCAGGATCATGACCTGAGCTTAAATTGCATCGGAAGCTCAACTGACTGAGTCACCTAGGTGCCCCCTACCCTACAGCTTTTTAAACCAGTTTCCTGGGACTGATTGTTTCAGTCTAGCTTGTGAACCCTTTCTTAAAACCAGTTTTCTCTACATGACATTTCATAATTCATTTATAGACGCATTCAGTGAGTTATTCACTGAGAACCTACTGCCTCTTTAGTAGACGTTCTGCTACATCCTTTTTATCTTAATTTTTTTAATGTTTTATTTTTGAGAGAGAGAGAAAGAATGAGCAAAGGAGGAGCAAAGAGAGAGGGAGACAGAGGATCTGAAGTGGCCTTCATGCTGACAGCAGCTAGCCTATGCAGGGACTTGAAGTCACAAACCATGAGACCATGATGACCTGAGCTAAAGTCGGACATTCAACCGACTGAGCCACCCAGGAGCCCCAGTTCAGCTACATTCTTACTCATGTTTATGTCTTCAGCATTTATTGAGAATTGAGAGCAAATAAATTTTAATGCAATGTGACAAATAATATGACCATTATTAGTTCTAAAATTAACAAAATTTTGCAGAAGCCCAACAGAGGCAGTGGCAATTCTATCTGCAGGTGTGGGAACGATTCCCAGAAGAGAGCATTTAATAAAGGGCTTGAAAGTCAAGTAGAAGTTTCTGGGCAGAAGAGAAGAGAGGCCTCAGTATACACAGAGGGAAAAGCAGAAACCACATGTAGAGGAAAAATTCCTCCATGTACATGTGTGTGGCTGGGGTACAGTTCAAGGAGTGCAAAACTATGGCCTTTGGGCCAAATTCTGCCTGCTGCCTGTTTTATATGTACATAATTTACATACCATAAAGTTTAGTTTTTAGCTTTCCGAAAAGAAACTTTGTACCCATTAACAGTCACCCGCCATTGCCTGTGGTCCTAACCCCTGCCCTAGCCACCTAGAAGTAGAAGTAAAGTCTACTTTCTTTCTTTATTTTGGCCATTTTATATAGATGGAATCTTATAGTATATGTGATTTTTATGACTGACTTCTTTCACTTAACGTAATGCATTTGAGATTCATCCATGTTGTAGCATGTATTAGTTATTTCATTCCTTTTTATTCCCAAACAGTATTCTATTGTATGGCTCTACCATATTTTGCTTATCCATTCACTAGTCTGATATGTTTTTCTAAGTGAAGTATTTTTTGTTTTTTGTTTTTTTTTTTTTGGTAAATAAAGCAATGTATTTGGAACATAGCCGTGCCCATTCATTTATCTATCACCTATGGCTGCTTTCTTACTGCCATGGCAGACTTGAGTAGTGTGACAAAGTCTGAAAGATTGATGAAATAGCCATTTGATTGCCAACCAGTGGAATAGAGATTGGGGACAATGGTGGGGACACTGGGGGTAGGTGGGGGGGGGAGGGGGGGCTGGGCCTTGAAAGTGAGAAGGCTACATGAGTGACGGTTTGGACTAACCCCATGGATCCGTGTTTCTCCAAGTGTGTAAGGTATGTGAACCCTCTGCTTCCGAACCCCAAAGAATTGTTTAAGTGCAGATTCCTGAGCCTCATGCCTGACCTTCCAGGTGAATCCATTGTCTCACACTTTTTTTTCCTAATTCCACCTGAACTTCCCTCTTAACTCATTCAACCGGTGCCTTGCTAGAAGCATATTTGTAAGTCTTAACTCTTCAGCAAACTCTTCCCTTGGTCCTTTATCCTCTTCCTCCTCCCTCTCTTCTAAAATTGTTCTGAATCCACCCCCCCAACCCGGCACAGTCTGTACCTCCTCAGAGTATGGGGTTGTATTTTTTCTTCTGAATCATGCGTTAATCTTGCACACACAGCTGATGAGTGGACTCCTTAGAGGCAGAAACCAAGTCTTGGACCTCTTTTGCTTTGTGTATATTGAGTTCTTGAATGATGCCAAGGATGTTATTTAAAGTATCACTGTAAGTCTTCTGACACTACCCCTTTCACACTCTGTACCTTTATTTGTCTTACACTGTATCTGTGGACTTGGCGTTGTGTTCTCAGGCCTCTCTTAACCACTCTAGCTAAGCAGGTACCCTCCATTTTGTATTATGGCTTTGATTTCTTTTTCCTAATTAAATCTCATGCTATAGCTAAGATTAAGGCATCCAGAGCTCTGTGTCAGTCCTTCCCATTTCTGAGTCCATTTCTGAGTTTTTGTTACATTTTTTTTCTGTACTATTACAGACTGTAGTCATTTGCTAGTAAGCTAGTTAGTCCTTTCCCTCAGCTGGGTGAAAAGCTGTAAATGGTTTTCAACTCCATGCAGCTCCCTTGGGTAACTCTCATGACCTGAGCCAGGTTTGAAGTTAGGCCATTAAGAATGATCTGTCCTCATGATGTAGGGGATGATTCCCAGCCAATTCTTAATGTGGCTGGAATTAATTAACCTTGATTCTGCCAATTGAGAAAGGGCATTTTACTCTACCCTGTATTGTTAAATATCTAATAACTTGATTTTTTTATTTTGTTTTTTTGCTCAGTGAGCACTTAAAATATCCCTGCCTGTATAGTAATTTGTTCCCTGTTTAATGTGGCTTTTTCCTTTGTTTACTCTGGACTCAAGTCTTTGTAGCTTGTTTTCTAAGTCAGCTCAAAAGTTGCTGGTCATTGGATTTGGCAGCGTTTTCAAGCTTTACCCACCAGAACCCTACAGGAAGTTGTGTGTCGGCCAGAAGAGTCTGTTTATTTAAAGCATGGTGTCCAGCAGAAGCAATCCATTTATGAGGGTCTGTTCTTAAAGGTGCAGGAATCTGGATCTGTGTTTGGAAGTCCTGTTGCTTTGACTTCCATTGCAAATGTGTTGCCTGTCCTTTCCTTTCCAGACTGCCAGGGCACCTCACCTAGACTGGTGGGTAATTGAAATAGTCCTTTCTGAGCTTCTCGGACTTGTCTGAAATGTTGAAGTATCAGTGTCCAGATACCAGATAGTTCTTTTAATCTCTTAAGAATAGGATTGAAAACTATTTTTTTTTTTGTGAATTAGCTTTTAGAAGTTTATTGGTTACTATTTTTTTTAATGTTTATTTTTTAGGGAGAGAGAGAATGGGGGAGGGGCAGAGAGAGAGGGATATGCAGAATCTGAAGCAGGGTCCAGGCTCTGAGCTGTCAGCAGAGAGCCCGACGTGGGGCTCCAACCCACAAGTGGTGAGATCATGACCTGAGCTGAAGTCAGATGCCTAACCAACTGAGCCACCCAGGCACCCTACCATTTTCAAATATTCTGATAGGGTTTTGCTCTGAGTGCCCTCCTGATGTAGAATACTAAAACTAAGTTGAAATATCTATACTTTTGACTCCTGGGTATGGTTCCTTGTCCCCAGTCATCTGGTATTGTCTAGGTTCTAGTCCAAGACATCATGCAATAGTGCTTTATATTAATGGCATTTTTTACCCAAATTCCAGAGTCCCTTAGCTGAATCTGGAATTTTTACATCCTTTGGGGGAAGACAGGAAAATTGCGGGTATGATTTGACTTCTGTTGAAAATAGAAAGACTAGCTGGGTTTAACTATGAGCCAAGGATCCTGGATCACTGCAGTAGCCTAATTCTCACCTGGAGCCCAAGTACCACATTGTGCACATTAGTTTGATTTCTCTTTGTTGATACATGTGTACACTTAGCTGATTCTTTCTGAATTTGCTATAGCAAATTGGTTGGTGTGGCTGTAGTTTGTATGTGCCTAGCACTGGATTTGCCACAGGGCAGGTACTGAGTATGTCTACACTGATTTAGATGGAATCAGCATTCATTATCTTAAGAGGTGAGGGCCTTTGGCAAGTGTGGCCTCACTCCTAGTGATGTCAGCACATGTGCAAGTGCCTTGGGAGAGAGGGAAAAAGAGACGTTGCAGCTGAGAGTACTGAGAAATGGAGGGTGGGCAGAAAATGGGATGTTTCTTAGCTGTACCCATGCTGTGGAGTGGGGAATGGTCTTTTAGTGGTCAGCAGTTGGATCTTTTTGTGAGGTGAAAGTTTTATTGAGATTCCTACTTCCAAATAGCTACAAAAGAGCATTGATTTGCTTAAAGTCTCAGGTAAATTTAACTTTTAAGAACAATATTTTACACATTCCTACTCCTCTCAACCTCAGGTCGATAGATATGCACTAGTGCTTTCCTTGGGAATCAGTAGTTTCTGAGGATAAAGGACGAATCTAAAGTCCAAGGGAGCTAAAGGTCCATTTGGGCATGGACATGTGTGTTTTGGTGTGAGAGTTACGGATCTTTAGGGTGTCTCCCTTACTTTGCTACTTAGAACCGTAAATTGGGGGGCCTTCCAAAGTCAAAGGCGATTGAAGAGTTTAATTTCCAATGATGAGTCATGTTTGGGCATTTTGCCTTCATCATCTGGCTCCAGAGGACTTATGGGGGCCAATTGTTCTTATATTCTGAACACCACCGCCCCCCCATCCCCAGATTTTATCTGGTGCAGTTGGCCAAAGGACTCTGCCTGTTCCCCACTGTTAGTTCTTTCTGCTGAGTCTAGCACCATTTAGAGGTTTTAATACTGGCCCTTTATGACTCCGTATGTTATTAGTGTTGCCGTTTTGTTTCGTGCTTTGGTATAGACTGAAGATTCCATTCCATCCCCCCTCCATTGTTGTTAAGATAGTGAGAATGTAAATGAAATGGTAATACTACCATTGTGAACAAGTCTTTCTCTCAAAAGATTTTTTTTTTCATTTTTAATGCTGTAAATATCTAATTTCTAGTGTTTTAGTTGGAAGCTGTTCAAATTTCCCGAATCATAAAATCTTTCAAAGCCTACTCCAAGTTACTTTTTCTTGATTCCATTCTCCTCCTTTTTGCATTAAAAAAGGAAAGAAAGAAAAAAGAAACCGGCCTATTTCCAAATAGGGAAATGACCTCTGTTTATTAGAGACCAGAGTGACACGGACCCCTGACTTGCTGTGCGCTTTTTTGATGTGTTTTGGAGCTGTGTACAAGGGTGCTATTTAGTTCTGTTTTTGCCATGTGTTTTTATATACATTTCCTAAACACTTTCCCTGGCTCAGTACTATTACTGTGTATACGTCCTACATGTGTTTCCTATTTTTTATGACTCATACTTACGGTACTCATAAAGATTTATCCTTTATCTTGGCTCTGAGTAATGAGTCCAGTTGCATGTTTCCAGCAGCGATGTGGGGTGGGACTTTCACTGAATCCTACAGGGTAGGCCTTTTCAAGGCACAGTGCAGGAAACATGACCTATTCATCTGAAGGTACTACTTACTTCTCCTTCCCAAAGGAACAGTCAGCTCAGTTTTTGTGAATTTATTAATTGTATTTTCCAAATTTTCCTTTCCCTTTGCCCCTTTTACCCATTCTGCTGCTTATTGCGAGGCCACCAGGAGGCGACTAGATGGAACAAATGCTCCGCTCCTTTTCCCTGCTGGTAACTGTCTGAAAGGGTTTGGTGGAGGAAGAAATGGAAATAGTTCAGCTAAAATGATACCTGTATTACATGTGGCAGCAAATACCCAGCGGGCTCTTCTTGGGCTCAAATAAACATCCAGATCCAAGAGACTGTCACAGGCCGCAGGTGGCTTTAGTCTACTTACAGAGATCTAGGGTGGGGACCACAACTTACAGCTGGGCAGCATGACATCCCTCTTTTTTGGATGTCTTGTGGCTCTCTGCACATCAGTTCATATTGCCATCCAGAGCTCTCCAGTGGATGGATCAAATCCCAAGAGATCTACATGGTGTGTGTTTTTCTGTCTTGCCCTGGTTCAGAAACTTCATACCTCCTTGGAGCTAATAGGCAACTATGCTCTATAGGAATAGTGTCCATGGTGGCCATGAAGGAAATACCTGATTTATGAGTGCCACTGCTCTTAGGGAAGCCCCCAAATCTCTCTTCCTATCAGGTGTTTTTAATCTTTCCAATGCTAGTACAGTTTTCCAGTTAGGAATAAAATTTTATCATAAGCAACTTGCCCATTATTATAGTTGGCATGTTGTTGTAGATTACCAAGGTTACAGAGTTAAGAGAGTTAACAGAAGAGCAAATTCTCATGTAAAGGAGGAATACATTTTGCCAATGCTTTGTCCACACCTGTGGTAGGCTAAATAATGGCCCCCAAAGATATGCCCATATCCTGTTCCTCAAGATATTACTACATGAATGTTTTATAGAAAATGCTACTTTGTGAGTGCTTTATAGAACAAGTCTCTGCACATGTGATTAGTTGAAGGATTTTTAGGTGAGAAGATTCTCCTGGATTATCTGAGCGCCCTCTAAAGGCAATCACATGTGTCCTGTAAGACAGAGATTTGATAGAGACAAAAGGAGAGAAGGCCGTCTGACTCTGCAGGCGGAGATAGGAGTGACAGGGCCCCAAGCCAAGAAATAACAACAGCTGTGGGAGGCCGGAAGAGCAAGGAGTGGATTCTCTGCTAGAGCTCGGGAGGAAGCATGGCCCTGCTGACACCTTGACTTGGGCTCATTAACCTGATTTGGCACAGACTGATTTTGGACGTCTGGCTTCCAGAACAATGAAGGAATATACATCTGTTGTTTTAAGCCAGCAAATCTTTAGTAATTTGTTACAGCAGCCACAGGAAACTAATACACTCCCTCTTTCACATTAGCTTGGGGGGGGTGATCTTGAGTTCCTTCCATGTAGTTCTCCTGCCCCCATTTGGTTCACTGGTCATGTTCTTCATCCTTATAAAAGACACTACCACTCATTTACCAAGGCCAAGAACCTTGGCATTATCCATGAACTCTTTTATGTTTTCTTAGATGTCATGTCCAAGACTACCATATTCTGAATCATCCTCTACTTGACACTCCCCAGCATACACACCAACCTTCCCCTCTGAAGTGGAGCCAACATCACATCTTTATTTGAGACACAGTGAATGGCTAGCCCAGATCCTTTTAGAGGACAAGATCTGGAGCTAGGGTTCTTGGATTGGAAGCCTGGCTCCACTGTTTATGAGCTATGTGACTCTGTAGGTTTTTAAATAATAGTATCTACTTCATAGATACTATGACAGTAAAATGGGTATAATGTGATAGTTGCTTTGAACAGTGCTTGGACTATAATCACACAATGAGTGTTAGCTGCTGTCATTATTAACTAATAAGAGCTATTCTCCACGCAGTCATCCTTGTAAATCCAAGTCACAAAACTCCACCTGAGCTTCCTGCAGTGGCTTCCCATTACATTTAGAATAAAATCCCCGGCACAGTGGTGAGCCCTCGCCCACCCTCTCACCAATCTTACGGTCCTGCGGTTGTTGAGCCTGATGTCCTCCAGTGGCACAGAGCGCACTCCTGCCTCCCATCCTCTGCCTGGAGTACTTCTCGGTCCTTTCATCCAGTCCCTGCCCAGCTGGTACCTCTGCAAAGAAGCCTTCATCGGCCACCCCATTTATTTATTTATTTAGTGTTTATTTTTAATTTTTTAAATGTTTATTTGTTAAAATTTTTTTAACATTTACTTATTTTTGAGAGACAGACAGACACAGACACAATGAGTAGGGGAAGAATAGATAGAGAGGGAGACACAGAATCCCATGCAGGCTCCAGGCTCTGAGCTGTCAGCACATAGTCCAACATAGGACTCTCTGTGTTGTAGGATGGTCCCAGGAACCATGAGATCATGACCTGAGCCAAAGTCAGATGGCTTAACCTACTGAGCCACGCAGGTGCCCCAAGTACTGTTTACTAATTCAGGTTTCAAGGTGTAGTGAATTGTGAGTGCTAATAGAGAACGTGGCCCTCCATTTATCAAGATCTTCTTTGTTTAAGCTTGAGCAAATCTATAAAACCGTGTGAGTCTCAGTTTCTTTATTTGTCAATAAAAAGAAACTGGGAAGATTGAGATCTAATATTTCTTTCAGTGCAACTTTTTGAGTTTCTTTTTTTTGGGGGGGGATCTACATTAAGAGGGATTGTTAAACTAGAAAATGTCTTTAAGGAAACCCTTAGCATCCAGTGGGAACCACTTAATAGCTGAAATGTAAACTAAGGGTATCTCATGTCTTTGTGTGTGTGTGTGTTTTAAGAAAATGTGGATTAAGCAGGGTTTACTGATCTGGGACAAATCTGGCGTCCAGATACTTGGGAAATGCTTTTGAGTTTGACTGCTTAGATCTTACTGCCTTGTACAATAGAAATTTCATGATTTTCCAAACAGTTTTGCTATTTTATCAGGACAGAGTACACACAAAGAATCTCCCACTCTCTTTTATTTATTTGAAATACCGAAGATTAGAAGAACTAATCATTTCAGTTTGCCCAAGCAAAGGCCCTTCCTCATGGAATTAGACCCAGACAGCTGGACAGTAATTGGCAGCAGCCTTCGTAGACCGTACACCAGTGCAAAGAATTGTGGGAGTGAGGAGGGCAAGAGCTCATGGAGCTCATGCTTGGATGTGTAGACCAGAGAACAACACCTGTAAACAGAAAAGACAGAGACATCAACACATATTATTGCTCTAAACACATATGATAAAAACTTCGCCAAACAGGCTTAATCAAGGACAGTTGGGCTGAGATAAACACAGAAGTGCTAAAGAATCAGGCATGTTGGAAGGTTGTGAGGCTGGGGGAGGCTTGTTGCTGGAGTAATTGGAGCCAGGTGTGTTAGCCTGGCAATGGTTTTTGGAGGTGAGAATTTGGAGAGGTTTGAAATAGGGATGTGGTTTGGCTGAGGGCTAGAGGGAGAAATTTCCATGACTAGGGGAGGAGGCTGGTAAATAAAATAGAGCCGAGTTGAGGAGTATGAAATACATTGAAGAAAGCAAGCACCTTGGCAGCTATGAAAGCGTGTGTCTGATAGCCTTGCCTCTTGGTGTTTTTGGTGGGAGAATGAGTGTTCAACCATGTACTCAGGTCTTCAAAGCTGGATGAATTGGTATAAACTTTAACACTGGGAGGGGCAACTTAGATAGACATCTAAAGATAGATGTTTGTCCCCAAACCTCCCAGCCACAGATTGGGGAAACTCTCTAGCTTTCCCTCATAACCTGGTGACTTCAGCTGCCTTGGAAGGAGTTCATGGCTTTAGCACTTCCCATGTGTGCCTGTTTCTCTGGAGTCATATTCCAGATGGAAAGGCAAGTGAGTACATTTCTTTTTTTTTTTTTTTTTTTTTTAAGTGAGTACATTTCTGTTCATACATTTGAGGTCACTTCAGAGTAGATGAGGTGTTGGGGTTAGGTGTGGAACCATTGTGTATTTTCAGGACCATGGATTCTTTGTTGGAGTCTGAAGTCCTCAGAATTGCAGTGGAATTTGGAGAGCAAGAGTTGGGTCTGCCCAGGTTAGCCTTGCCTGACCAGGAAGATGATAAAGAAACCTGTGAAGATGGCTAAATTTATGCTGCCCCAAGCTCTGTCTCTTGGACCTGGTCTTTAAGGAAACCCAAATCAAAAAGTTTGAGGGGAAGGCTAGAAAATGGCAGAAGAAATGCTAGCTCTTTATTAGGAAGCCAGGTGGCTGAGGGTCAAGTATGCAAATGTCATTGGTTTGTAATCCTGCTTCAAAATCAAAGTACCCACTAACAGGAAGGAGGTAACAGCACACTGATCTGGGCCAAAATCAAACACTGGTAAGCTGCTTCTTCAGAGGATTATGAAAATTGGCATTTTGGTCGGTCTTCTCAACACCCTTGCAAAGGACTTGTTGTTAGTTCTAGTTTACAGGCATGGAAATTGAGGCTGAGAGGTTAAATACTCTACTCTAGGTCAGGAGCTTGGAAGCAGTTGGCAGGGGCCAAGCTTGAATCTGCCATGCATAATTCCTATAGATGGGGTCAGTGTGCCATGAGTAGCTTTGAGCAAAGTGCGTTTTCCCAAGGTTTAGACATTCATTCAATCATTAAATCGGTATTCATTAAGTGCCTGTTATTATCAGGCACGGTACCAGGCATTGGCAGCCCTGACACTCCTAATTTTGAGAATTTGCCAAAGGTAGCAAAGATATAGCGGGTAGTGAATGCTTCCCCTGCTCTTGCTCCCATTGAGATGATCTCAGCCATTTTGCTCCTTAACCGTGAACTTAAGTATTGCTCCTGGTGTTGTTTGTTGACTCAGTCATATTGGAAAGGTGAGTCTTTGAACTACAGTGAAATAGCCATCTGGTAAGTATTACACGTAAATAGCTGGGTTGTCATCTATAGGTTAAGAGCTTAGAAAGAGGGGCAGGTTGGGACGTTCTGTTACTAATGATAGTTCTTCTCTATACAAACAACTCTCTCTACTGGATTATCTGTGCCAAAATATTACCAAATAGCTTGGAAACAGGTTACTGTTTTGCCCTTTAGGGATAAAAAGACTATGGAGTTGAATTTGGAAAGGAATCTTGGAAAATGTTTCAATAAAAATATATCATTCACATGCCCAAAAATTCAGCACTCCAGGGCTCCTGCTGGCAGAATCAGGTGAACTTTGAAATATATTATGACTTGATCTTGAATTCTTGCATATCTCAAGTAGGCTGAAAGTTAGTTATTTTTATTTTATTGGCAATGACCTTTTATCAGAAATACCTAGCCCTTATGCTTTAGATAGAAGCCAGCGGGCTTTCTGGTAACTTTCTATATATATAACTGCCTACTTTCCCCTTCAATTTTTTATAAAAATGTAAATGGAGGGATTTTTCAGCATCGTGTTATGGAATTTTCCCCATATGTTGGTTCATCTTTCCTTTATCTTTCATACATTGATTCATTTATTCATTCTAAAAATGTCTGAGTGTTTACCATGTGCAGTCATTGTTCTGGGGCTGGAGATACAGTGGTAAATAAGGCAGAATTTCAGCCTTCCCACTGCGTATGTGGTTTTGACAGAGGGTACCCATTCAGGAGACAAGGAGGGGTGGTTGTTGGGGTGGTTAGGAAAGGCTTCTTTGAGGAGGTGCACTGGAACAGAGACTTTAATGATGAAAAGGAGCCATGCACAGGTCCAAAGGAAGAATAGGCCAGATGAAGGACCTGCTGATGTCAAGGCCCTAAGCTTGGAAGCAGCTTGTTGGAGGTAAGTAAGAAGGCTGGGGTGGCTGGAGTAGAGTGAGCAAGGAGGAGAGCGATGGGAGATGGGATTAGCTAGTTAAGGGACAGATCATGTGGTACTTTGCAGGGAGCAGAGTTGTTTCTTTGCGTTTCTGTTTCTGTGTTCTTACCACTGGTTAAAAAGGCTGGCCCTAAATTCTGAAGACTTGGGGAGCCCTTCTTTTCCAATAGAATCGGTTCTATAAAGAGAGACATAGATAGTTCCATTAGCAAGATAAGTAGAAGCGAGATTACTGGAATGGTTATTTGACTTCTAGTCTCCATGATGCCATAACCAGCGTCGAACTTGGGCATACCATTACCTCCTTGGGTTTCAATTTCCTTATCTACAACAAATATTTGAAGTAGAATATCTCTAACATCTCTTCTATCACTAAAAATCAGTGGGTTTATTATATACAAATTTGATTTTGTGTTTTATCATCTGGCTTCTTTCAGAATTTTATCAGCACTGTTTGCAGTAACCAAGTCCACTGGTTCCAATTTCACTTGTTTCCCTATTCTTTTGCTTCTGAAACAGCCAGTAAAGTATTTGGGGGGGGAAGAAATAGCAGGAAGAAGCAAAAAGAAGTAGAAGAAAAATGAGAGAACTTCATTCATAACTTTGCACCTTGGATTCAGAGCTGGCTAGTGTGCCTAACAGGGACCATTTAGCACATTGCCCATTGGCCTGAAAGAATTCCTAGTCACCAGATGAACCAGTTGTAATCAATGGGACTTGTTCTCAGCCTAATGATTTATGGTTAACTAAGAGCAGCCATTGTCTGCATTAAGGAGGATTATTCCAACAAAATTATGTTTTTAGAACCTGACAGTGTAATCATGTTGTTTGTATTGACTCTTTTAAGATAATATTTTTTATTTATTTGAAGTTCTGCATTTCAATAGAAAATGGAAAAATATGCCAGTCTTCCTGAAATTCAGTATAAATCATGAAGCTCTGTCATTGAAAAGTATGTGTATAAGAAATTAACAAAACCAAATAAGTTAAATTGTCTTAAACTATTATCTTGTCAACACTACCTATTTTGAGACACCACTCTAAATCCTGATTTGCCTTTAGGATTAGCTTTGAGTATTTCATGATTTGTTTTGTTTCTGCCAAGCATAAAGGACTACAGGGCACATACTGACCCGAAGTTAAAGTAAAAATTTTAGGAAAAGGGGGGTGGGGGGAGAAATTCTCTGACATGTTCTCACCGGTCTGAAAAGTTCAATAAATTCATTTTGGAATATTTTCAAGTTTTTGAAAGGAGAAAAATCTTCTGCTTTGTTCTTTTGTATTCACTTTGATAGGTTAAACTAAACTGTCAATCTTTTAATTGAGTACACAAGTCACTTAGTGTGGCCTCGCATTTCTGAACGAATGATTCAGTCACATCAGGCCATTTTTTCTTGTCAACTACATCTATTTCTAGGGATCTATCTTAAAGACTGTTACTGACTGTCAGTTGTTCAAATAACAAGGCTTTGGTCCAGCCTCTTCGTTTATGGGGAAACTGAATCCTGAAGAAAGATTCTTCAGCAGAACTTTTCTTCCTCCCCCAAATGAATGCTATGTTCAGAGTCTCACTCTGGAAGGAATACAAGGTTGGGAAGCATCAGTGTTAGTAGTTTATACTGAAAGTTCCTTTTCTCCATTTCTCAGGCAAAGATAATTAACCGTTTCTCCCTGATGGCAAACAATAAATCATGTTCTGTAAATCAGACAATCCTGTTTTCATTCCAGAATTCTTACCAACGGTTTACTTGCTTTTTCAAAAAGAAGACCACAGGAGAGATTATGACCCAAAACTGTTTCAGGGGTGTCCTGAAAACTATTGTTAGGCCTTGCAAAGACTTAAGAGGGCCTCTCAAGAAAACATTCCTAGGATGGAGAATGTGAGAGCTATTTTCCTTTAGGGATGGTAAAATAGAGGCAGAGATCACAGACTCTGTTGGACTTACTGCTTCTACAGTAGAGAACTACGGGTCGGAGATCAAGATTTTCGCATATAACTGGGACGAGAATTACCAGGCTCGGTGAGTTGTTCTTTGTAAAAGTTTTGAAGGCAAGTACCTCAGAGTAGTTTCCTGATTCATTGATTGTTTTCGGTTAAAATATGCCCCAAATGCAACATGTGTTTTTTCTTGAAGGCCTGTGAGCCGGGAACAAACCCAGGGAATGAATTCCTTAGATCCGAGAGACTTGGGTTTGAGGACTAAAGTTTAATTTCCTTACCTTGTGAGATATTCCTTGGTAATTCAGTAACGACACCATGTAAAATTTCTAACAGGATCCAAAATGGGATCCCCCCGTTACCAGTATATATTCTTTTGGGCAAATAAGTGAAGCAACTAAAGTGGATTTAATAAATTAATGTATTACTGTGATTAAGCGATACCTGATATGCCAGAAATAGATGTAGCCTTTATTTTTCAGGAAGCAAGCCATGGTCACATGTCAGTGAATTCTATTACATGCTATTCTTTCATTTGCCTTCACTGTTTAGTTAAGCTTGGCTTTCATAGCCCATTGATACCTGGCTGCAGTCTACCTTTCCAGTTTTATTTCTCTATATGATTTTGTACCTTTCCTCAGCTTCATCTGAATCAAATGTTCCCCACCCCTCTCCAAGTTCCCTCCCCTGCTTTGACATTTCTCTTGAGGCTCTTGCTGTCCTTGTCCACTTAGTTCTACCTGTTCTTCCCTGTTCACCCTCAGGGTCCAGCAATGTGGCCCCTTTCTCCTCCCACATTTACATCTGTATATTATCTTTTTGCCTCCTTTAAACTGTGAACTTTTTGCGGACAAATTTTGTATTTGAAGTCCTTACAGAGTGGCATTTCCCAAACACACATTTATGTGTTCTGTCTTCACAGTTTTTGCAGAGTTCATATACCATCTGTATTATTATCTAATGTTTCTCTTTAAGAAAAAGAAAACCTGGCCTCACCCTAACATCCTCAACATGAAATTATGTTTTTAATACCCATGAAAATGAAGACATAAATTGTATATAAAATGTTCTTAACATTTCTTAGGTGTCACCATGTTTTGGGAAAGATTGATTTGCCAAAGTGCCTTACACATACTAGCTAGCCATTTAGTATCTGCCAAATGAAAAAATGGCTGCACAAAACATATGAAGTAAGAACATTTTCTCCCTGTTAGCTTAATAACTTCATGGCTGTTAACCTGGAGATGAAAGAGAAGATGAAAGGAGAAACCAGAAAAGACACAGCAAGCCTTTTAGTGGAGCCACTCATTCCCACCTGTGAGGCAATTAGCGTTAGATATTACTAATTACTTCCTTTTGTAATGCAAATTGCTGGACCACTGGGGCCTGTGGATAGCTGACTCCCCACCGATTGATTGAGCGTGTTGTTTGAAACCCCAGAAACTGTGCAAATGGACCCCCTCTCCACAGTAGGTTCAGGAAGTAGCACTATACATGGAGTGCATCTAGAGAAGAGGAACGTGATAAGTATGTGCACACATCACATTGTTCTAATCAAATTCTAAATGTTCTGTTCCAGGTAATATGAGTTATGGATCTCTCCCTGTCAATTTTTATTTATGAATGCATTGTGTACTGCCCATATAATTGAGGTTCTGAAGATATTTTCTATAAATTCTAACAGGAATTATATATTTTTCTTACCTTTTGAGGATGTTGTAAGGCTACTCAGATGTACCACTTTCAGCTCCTTAAAATAAAATATAAATAAAAGTTCTGTGTATTCAAACTATAGTCACATGGTTAATAATTAACTGTAATCATGTTAATAAAACTTAAAGGCTTTTATAAATCTCTGAATCAATTTATTTCTGAGTTGCTGTGCTTTATATTTGCTGCTTCTATGTAGTAAAGAAGTAATATATTTCCTTATTTGCTATTTAAACTATAACATGGTGCCTGGTTGGCTCAGTCAGTTGAGCATCCAACTCTTGATTTTAGCTCGGGTCATGATCTCACAGAACTGTGATATCAAGCCCTGTATTGGGCTCTGTGGTGACAGTGAGGAGCCTGCTTGGGATTCTCTCTTTCCCTCTTGCTACCCTTCATCTGCTCACACTCTATTTGAGAAAAAAGAGTGTGTGCACACGTGGAAGAGGGGCAGAGAGAGTGAGACAGAGAGTCACAAGCAGGCTCCCGACTGTCAGTGCAGACCCCAACGCGGGGCTCAAACCCACAAACTGTGAGATCATGACCCTATCCAAAATCAAGAGTCAGACACTTAACCAACTGAGCCAGCAAGATATCCCAAACATTAAAAAAAAAAACCCAAAAAACAATCACATAGATTATTAGATTAGAGACCCTAGAGCAGGTTGTTTTCTTAGTGTTAAATGAGGTTTAGATTATTTTTTTCCTTAAATTTTTAGGAATTAATCTATGAAAGGTCCATATGGCATAAAGTCTAAGGTTTTTATCAGAAAAATCACACCTCTCTCTCTCTTTCTCTCTCTCTCTTAAATCCAGGGTTTGGATCAACAGCTGTTCTAGCATGGGCAGGGTAACCTGATATAATGGTATACATTTTTACCCTGGTCTGCTCTCAGAGCAAATTTGAAATGGTTGTTTTGGAAAATGTGCTATGAATTTATCTCTAGACCTTTGCACCAGAGCAGTTAGTTCAGCCCAGCAAATCCCTGGCACTTGATGTGCATCTTTCATAACACAACTTTGATGCTGTGACCTGATGCCTTGAATTCAGCACAACAAAATGGTGCTTGAAGACCAGTGTTTACTTTGATCACTTTTCAACTACTGTGCCCCAGCCTTTTCACGGAGTACAAATTGCTTTACCAGAGTTATGGGGCTGAAGCCCACGGACTGTTTTTGTAGTCTGGTTGCTGTGGTGATTCTTAGCCTTCCATGAAACTCCATCTCCAGGGAAACAGAAACCTTTGCAGCTGTCTCAACCTTTTTGGTATCTGTATCCAATAGAGGTCTTCACTGAGCTTGTTGTAAGCAGGAGAGTGGTCGATAAACAAATATGTGGAAATAGGGCATCTCAATCAAGACATGTATTATTTTAAACAAACAACTCCCTTATCCTTCTTGCAAATCATAGGGGACTTTGAAGTATCTCCAAGCCTGGCTGAAGCCAGAAGTTAGTAAGCCGTGGAGATGTTGTTGGTCATGATAATGATATGAGTAAGAGGGAGGATAGTTGATGACATTATAGAGTTGCCAGGTGGGGAAGAAAGAATGGTGGTGAAGGAGAAGCTTAATGGGGCTTGTGTGTGCTTGGAGAGGAGAATTTGGTTTAGAAGGAGGGTTTGGGCTCAGTCCAAGGATGCCAGCAGTTTGGTGTTTTTGCAAGATTGTGAGGAAAGCTATTTTGACCTTTAGTCTCAGTAGAGGACAATATAGACAAGACCTTCCTTCCGTAAGAACCAAAGGAATGGAAGAAAATAGAGATGATTTTAGAGGGTAGAAGTAATAATAGCTAACATTGAAAAGAGCACTTACTGTGTGCCAGTCACTGTTTTAAGTGCTTTCCACATATGGTGAGTTTAATCCTTTGACATCGGATGGAATAGGCACAGGTATTATCCCCGTGTTACAGTCAACGAAACTGATGCCCATGGAGTCTTAACATGTTCAAGGTCCCAAGGCTGGTAAGTGGAGAACTGAGATTCCAAATGGCTCTGAGTCACTGCTGTTAACCACTAGGTCAAACTGCCTGTAATTTAGAAAGGAAAGCAGAGTGACCCAAAGGATCAAGTTCCAGGGGGGAACACTAGCCAACTTGGAAGAAAACATAGATTTTGGAAGAGATTAAATTATGCCTTAAAATGTGTTAATTGATTTTTTCATTCATTCATTCATTCATTCATTCATCATTAAATATTTATATAGAACTACTAAATGCCAAGTATTAGACTAGTCCCTAAGGTAATAAAAAGAAAATTCCCAAACCCTCCTCTTAGATGGTTGATATATACAAAGTTGATTTAAAACAAGGTAGTAGGTACTCTGTGCTCTAAGAGAAAGATAGTTTGGACAGAGGTCAGGAGCATATACTGGGGAGAGCTTCCTTCTTCTGAGGGCACTAATAACAAGAAGACTCCTTAAAGGACATGGCAGTGTTTTCTGTGAGGTAAATAAATTGATCCTGTGTGAAAACAAAACTGTAATTTTTTAAAACTGGAAATGGAAAGGAGATTTTATTTTTTAAATGTTTTTATTTATTTTATTTTTGAAAGGGGGGAGAGAGACAGAGAGATTGTGAAGGGGAGGGGGCAGAGAAAGAGGGAGACAGAGAAACCCAAGCGCTGCACTGTCAGTGCAGAGCCTGATGCGGGGCATGAACTCCCAAACCTTCAGATCATGACCTGAGCTGAAATCAAGAGTCAGATACTTAACCAACTAAGCCACCCTGGCACGATGAACTATAATTAAATTATGTTCATACATACCACTACTTCATTCTAAACAGAATTGAGAGGTCTTAATTGCTCAGTTTGCAGATAGCTTGTCCTTTGGAATTTCCAAACCACACTAGAGCAGTACATCCACTTTATATAAATAACTCTGGTAGGAGTGGGTTCCAGAGTAGTGAATGGCAAGCCCTCTACAAGGGAAAGGGTTTGAGAAGGCCGAAGCCATCCATTGTTATAGGAGAAACTTTCCCTGATGCCTCAGGTGATGACTGTGCAATGTTCCTAAAATCTGGTGAGGGCCTTTCTGTAGCCAATACATAAATTCTTAACTATGGGCAAGCATATCACGAGTGCTTTATAAATTTTAACTAATTTCTTTCTTGTAATAACTCTAAAAGGTAGGTACTATTATCCTGGTTTTTAAATAAATAAGGTCACACAGGTAAGGAATGGAGCTGGGGTTGAAATACAAGGAGTTTGATGCAAGTGTCCATGCTCTCAATTATTATCCTGTGGTGATTAGTCATATTTCACTTCATGGATCCCATAGTAAGCCATAAAGTAATCAAAAGGCAGTCTCTTAGACACTAAGATGTTGTTAGAGTAGCTTGGGGCTGATATAAGATTCCTCCCTGGTCATTCACTATTCTAAGAGGGACAGTATCCACTTGGCACATCATCTACATTTTTTTTTCTCAGTGTTTATTGGGAACCTTCCATGGTGAGTGGAAAATTAATAGGAGAAGACACACAAATTAAATAGTTTTGCTGCTTGTTAGCCCAGGTTAAAACGTTTGTTTGCATAAGTGGGTGGTATCTGATGGTGACTTTGACTTTATCAGCTTTCTCTATTCTAAAAACAAGGACATTTTAGAACATTATCCAACTGTAATGGTCTGAAAATTTTGAGTTTCATCATCTTTCTTTGAGAGAATAATAAAATCTTCTATCACATTCAGAGTTAACCATAAATTTATAATAAATATCTAACCTCAGCAATTTTGTGTGATTGCACTGATCTCTTTTAAGGTTAGGGGAGACTTAATATATTTTGAAGAATAATGGCTTTTTCAAAGCTATTTCTAGTTTTAAGAGTCTGGCCTGTTAAGCAAAAGACAACAGGCTTCCACATACTCACATATACCAAGGCAGACAGATGCGCTCTGAACCTACCACAGTAGGATTCTGAACTCTTAATGAGATACTGAAGAACTATCCTCACTTCCCTGGCAGATTTTCTCTATCCTAGTACCAGTTTCTTTTGAAATAATTACTATTGAGAAATATTCTTGAGGACTTTACAGTATTGCTTATTAGATATATGGGTTTTTGTTATTTATTTAAAATTTGTTTTATTTTAGAGAGAATCTTAAGCAGGCTCCATGCTGAGTGTGGACATGGGTCTTGATCCTATGACCCTGCGATCATAACCTAAGCTGAAATCAAGAGTCAGGGACTCTCAACCAACTGAGCTACACAGGTGCCCCTACATGTATGGATTTTTAAAAACAAACTTAGCAAACTTCTTTAGAGAAGAAATGAAATAGGAAGTGGATAAAGCGATTCCAAAAGTCTTAAAGTATTCAGTAAGGAAATCACAGGATTCCTAGACTCTAGGGTCTTAGTGCTCATTCAGTCCAGGTTTTCCTTAGCTTGTGAATATTGCTTCTAAAATATCTCTGATAAGTGGTCATGCAGCTCATCCAAGTAGTTCTGAACATTGGGAAGGAGTGGGAGAAACCAGAAGATTTATCATGTTCACAGATTTTGGCTCTTTGTTACACAGAGGTTTGGGTTGGATTTGTCTTGCCTTCTTGTTGCCTCTCCTGACCCTTGACACCCTCTTCTCTCCCCCACACAGCCCGGACGTATGTCAGGCTTAGTGTTCTGTTACAATCATCTCTTCATGTGTCTGGCTTTCCTCTGTTCTGTGAGGAAATTGGTGAAAGATAGGCTGTGTCCTACTCATCTTCTTTGTGTCAATATTAATAAAAATAATTGTCATGGTGCCTGGAACATCATAGGTACCTAACTAATGCTGTTTGGATAAATGAAAAAAAAAATGCATAGGAAACACGTTCCCATCTGAAGCAAGTTTAGTGTGTGGCTTAGTCTTGACTCTCTTAGATGAATGAAATCTTGAGGATTGATGGGAACTTTCAGCTCTTCTAAGATACCCTGAGTTCCTTGTATCACAGGAAGGTCTTTCCAGGTGAGGTTCAAAATTACAGAGTTAGTCTGGTTCATCCCATCTGTAAGTTCAAGCCACATTTTTTTGATGTGTGGTGAAAACATGGTAAAATTTACCATGTTAGCCATTTCCAAGTGTATGGTTCAGTGGCATTTGTACATTCACAATGCAGTACAACCATCACCGCTGTCTCATTCCAGAGCATTTTTCTTCACTCCAAAAAGAAATACCAGATCAATTAGCAGTCACTTTTGTTCTCCTATACCCTTAGGTCCTAGTGATGATTAATCTGCTTTCTGTCTTGGGATTTACCTGGTCTAGACCTTTCATATAAATGTAATCATACAAATTGCGGTCTTTTGTGTCTGGCTTTTGCACTTCACATATGCTTTCAAAGTTCATCCATGTTGTAGCATATATCAGTACTTACTCTTTTTATGCTACATAATATTCCATTGTACAGATACATCACATTTGCTTGTTTTGAAGCACATTTTTGTGGGTGTGTAATATTCCATTGTGTGTATGTGTATCACACCGTTTTTAGCCATAAAAAAGGTTGTGATCTTTCCATTCCAACAACATGAATGGGTTTAGAGGGTGTTATATTAAGTCAATAAGTCACATCGAGGGAGACAAATACCACATTATTTCACTTATATGTAGAATCTAAAAAACAAAGCAGATGAATAAATAAACAAAAAGCGCAATCAGACTTGTAAATACAGAGAACAGATTGGAGGTTCATGGCAGAAGGGGAGGAGAGGTGGGGAATTGGGCAAAATGGGTGAAAAGGAGTGAGAAATACCAGCTTCCAGTTATGGGATGAATATGTCATGGAGACGAAATGGACAATATAGGGAGCACAGTCAATGGTATTGATACAACATTATTTGATGACAGATGGCTACACTTGCAATGAACATAGTATAACTATAGAGTTGCCAAATCACTGTTTTGTAAACTAATGTAGCATTGTATGTCAGATATAATTTAAAAAATTTTAATCACATTTTTATGGAGAAATTTGTCATTGTGATGAATCAAGTTTCTTATTTCTGCCCAAGCATCATGAATAGCAAGGAATTTTAATTATTTTTATAAAATCCTAGTAATTTTGGAATATTTAAATTTATAATCCAAGTCTGAATATTTTGTAATGAACCCTCTCCCCACACTTCTACTTTCCCCATTTTGGCTCTACTTACTGCTCATTAGAGAATGAGTTAGAAACAGAATGGTAGACTATTGTAGTTTTGCTGAAAATGAGAAGTAGAACACTAGCAGCTGTTGACTTAATAGGAGTTTGGGACTTGACTGAATTGTGAAACAGAGCTTCAGTTGTTTGATCTTGGTATCTTTTTAGGACCTTCCAGACTTTGGTCAGATTTGGAAAATGTCTTTAGAGATGTTTTATGAAAGAGTAGCTTGTACCTTCTCTATTTACATGAGAAGCTACGCCTTTGTAATACTTTTAAATTCTCTTTAAATATAGGTACTGTTGCTGTACTTAAAAACATGAAAACCTTACATGTTTAATATTGCTGAGTAAAGTTCAGAGATTAGAAATTTTTTTCCTTCATTTCCATCAATCGCATAAGAAATGAGATTATATATATAAAAGGTTAAGACACTATTAGTATTTCTATATGTTAAGGCAGAACTTCATATTTCTCAGTGTTACAAGGGGAAACAATTTTGATTATTCTATTGAAAATGAATTGCTGCCATCTCTTTTTCCTCTGTTTTTCTACACATTCACTAATGCCCGGTAATATAAATTGATTTATCAGGGCTTAAATGTGCTGACTATGTATATGGTTTTGACAGGATTACAGTTATCTTTATTATTGGGAAATGAATGACTGGATAGTATTAATGCTATAATTTGAAAACCAAATGGTTTGTGTTAGAATTTGTACTTGTTTCACTTGTACTTGTGCTAAGAAAAAATCCATTCCCAATTGCTTCCATGACACTCAGTGTTGATTTACCCATAAATAAATATTGACAGGAGCATTCTTGATCTAAATAAAGAACATTGTTTCTGTGACTTAGGTCTTGTCTTTGAGTTTTTATTTCCCTTTTTCCTTTAGGTTATTAATAAGTATTTAAGATAGAAAGTAACTTCAATAAATTTGTTACCATATATCCTGATCTTTATCGTAGCTTTATACCTTTCCAGTTAGAACAAGTGTATTGAACTTTTAATGCTGCCTCAACAACATAGGTAATTTAAACCCTTCAAATGCTGGCTTTAGAAGATACTATTCCATCTCAGACACTTAACTATAGCATGCCAAATTCTGTATGCATGTTTTGGCAACTTTCTGATTACTTCTGTGATCACAGGTCTTACCCTGAAAACATAGCAGGGCTCAAGGAAAATTGATTGTGTGGAGGAAAATAGGCAAAAGTACTGGACTCTAATGTAAATACTGCAAACTGAATTTGCTCTGTTGTCAGGCTGTTCTGACAGAGTTCATTGCCTGAATTAAAAGCATTTCCAATTCCATGCCTCTGAAAGATAGTGGAACATTCAATCAAAGAAAATTATGTTTTTTCAGGAAAAATGCTCCCAAAACAAAGAATGATAATATGTTCTCCCCACTTTAGCTTCAGGGTTATTTCTCTCTTTCTCAAGGTAGACCATGTAACACTGAAACTAAAGTTCCTTTAAAAACATTTCCACTTAAAATCCTAACCTGGCTGGATGAGACTAGAATGTCCTTAGGGGGCCAGTACTGTGAACTTCAGGAGTTGTTTTTGTTAGAGCTTTCAAAGGAAATCAGACTTTACAAAATTCCCAAGGCTTTTCTACCCTGACCAGAATTTAGTTTCCTCAGAGAGTAATTTGGTCTAATCTACGTATCAACCAGGATCCCCTGGAGTTCAAGGAATGATTGAGTTGTACCTCTTCTAATTCAGTGACTTGTAGAAATACAGAGGGTGTATTTTTGCAGATTGCCAGAGCTTTAAAGTTCTCATGGCCCTGTCCGCTTCCTGGTCTTGTAATTCTACATGTGATGTGTTTGCAATACAGCTGATTTGCTTGGATGTGAAGTGCAACCAATGCCATTTTGAGTTCCACAGTGCATTTGTTCATGAGAATTACAGTGAGCATTACTAAAGCTTTTGTAGAGGAGATAGAGGAGGATTTACATCAAAGCAACTCACAACTTTAGCTGGCAGTGTAGACATCACAGTTCATAAAAATGCTTGTTGACCCATTCCTGTGGAGTTTCACCTACCTCCCAGCTTGTGCTAGCTTCCCATCATCTTGCTCACAACTCATTGCCCTTCCTTTCCTCCTTATCTTTTCTTTTCCAGAAGCAAAATAGTTCCTGCCTCTTGCTCCTGTGGAGTAGGCTGCTGACCTCTGCTTGGCCTCAAGGCCCACACCAAAGGTTAGGGTGCACTGGGAAGGTCCTTAGGAAGAAAAAAAGAGAAGGACAAGAGACATTCACTCTACTCCCAGCATTGCCACTCTCTGGCCATGTGACTTCAGAAAACTTATTTACCTCTAACCACCAGTTTCTTCGTCTTTAAAACAAATAATTAGGTAATTAGGCAGAATCCCTTCTGATGGCAAATCTTAACCCAGTAGAAGGCTCATGGACCTGCCTATGTCTTTCCTTGGAAAACAGTGACTATGGCTGTCACACTCCTCCTTGCTATTAGTACTAACAATACAAATACAAATGCAGTGTTTGTGACGTCCGTGCCTTAGTAATTACTCCTCTCCAGATTTCTCTTTCATGCTAGAAAGGTGACACTGTATGCCCATTCCCGGTTCCTTGCCAGCTTCAGGTTAATTTACTGGTCCAGGGGAATCCAGGTGTTCTCCTTTTGTAAAGCTTAACACATCTTAAATCACTGCCTGAACACCAGTGCATTTGGTTTTTTGGTATTACAAATTCACTGACTTTAAGATGGTGCTTAAGCAGCAATCTTCATTGAGATCTGTGACTGCAGTTGGCAGGTGGAAGTGATTTCATTACTCAGATCATGTAAGAATTGGGTTCTTGGCTGTGGTTATTTTTTAAATTAGCTACCATTGATCACATCAGTGATTCTCTTTATTATGCAGTTCTGTTCACCACAGAGCTGCATGACAAGCTGACATCCTATTATTATAGACATATCATGCCAAAATATTGGTTTATTAAGCAGTTAAGTAGCAAAAACAGTTTCAAGCCCATTATAAAAAGTAGAAGTTGAAAGGAAATACATTTGTGTAGTACATAGTTAAATGGCGCTTTGATTATAATAATAATGTTGAAAACAATCATAGTGTTTGGGATGGATCTGTTTATTAAGTGTGGAAAGGAATATAAAAAATAAAAGCAAGCTTTTTTTTCATATTAATCGGTGTGCAAATACTGAGTTCCTTCAGTTTGTGTAGGATTGTACTTTCTGATGGGTTCTAGCGCACCTCCTTGCCTCACTGAAAAATGTTTAAAATTCTGTGCTCTAAGAGAGGGTAGAGGTTTGGTTAAAACTTTTTGTCTTTGTTTTTTATCCCTGAGAAGGAAAACCTGCTCCAAAAGTTTTTTCACATTTTATCCATTTGTATATTCGTAACCGTTGAAGATGACAAAATAATTTCTGTGTGTTGTTTGTTTGTTTGCCTGGTCCCCACACATGGCATAAGTGCTGCTCTGCCTTGTCCTGTACACACAGCAGAGGATGATGATCAGTTTCACAAAGCCAAGCATGGCCTTGGAGTTCTCTCCAACACACATTCCCTGCAGCCGCCACTGTTCATTTGGGTAACATGAGTTGGAACCTGCTTTTCTTAACTGTGTTTTAAAGTTCAAGTCAAACTTGATAGCAAAAGTTAATATTCTCTTTACTAGATACACCCTCACCCCTTTTGGCCAGAAAACCATGACAATACGACTCTGTAACTGTTATTTGAAGCACATTTCATGAGTGACTTTTATGGATTCTTTCAGAAAAGTTGTTGACTGCTTGCTGGATGTTCAGCTCTGTGCTAAGCCCAAGGACGTAGAAATGAGTGGGACTCAGTTTCTGCCCTTGAAGAATGCCTTGAGGATTTCACAGGGGGTGTGTGTGTGTAAATGACAAACATCCAATTATTGCAGTGCCATGTGGAGGCAGTGAGCATGGTCTGTGGGAGCTCTGTTGAGCTCCAGCCTTCATGGGCATAGGGAAGGTTTTCAGTGATTTGAGCTGGACATACCTGTCTGTCCAGGGGCCGGCAGGAGAGTGCTGAAGGCCAGAATCCTTAAAGACCATGGTGTGTTGACAACATACAGTAAGACATTCAGACGGCAGATACTTAATACTAAAGGATGATGGAAAAAGTGCCTGTCAGTGTTAGACTTGCCATCAGCAGTGGCCTGCTGAGGGTTCCCACAGTGCTTCTGTCCCCGAGCATGCCCACATCCACGGTCTCCCCTTTCCCTGCCTCTCTTCCCCATAGTGACTAAGCTGTAGGCTACTCTGGGAAGGAAGGGCCAGGGTCTCTGGAATCCCCTTGCAACTCTCCCAGGACCCCGTTAGAGGGCCATGACCTGTAGTTTCAGAAATATTCTTCTGTTTATATCAGCTCTCGTCCCTCAACCCCCAACCCAAATTTAGTTCCAAGTATTTTTCCAGGGCATTCAAAATATAGAGCTGAGAGGGGAGGCTTATTTCTGCATCAGATTTCAGATTTTTATTTTAGGTTTTTTCCCCCTGTTTTGTGGTCATAATAGAATATTTTCAGAAGCTCCCAGGGAATCCTGAATCCTCTCCTTGTTTGTGGGGGGGAGGAATTCGTTTTGGAATTGAGTGGCTGTATCCCTTTCATCATGTTAAATGGTTTCAAGACAAAACCATTGGGAAAAAGAATACACTGTCATTTGCCATAACAGTGTGAAATCTCTGACCCCAGTACTGCTGAGACAGAGAGAATGGAAAGTTGACTTCCATGGTGAGGGTAGAGACATGCAGGGGGTGGAGATTCCTTGAATTCAGCACCAACTGATTAATGCTTTTCTAGAAATTCAGAGAAATGTGAAAATAATATAATAAGGAAAATTTTTTAAAGCTCTAAATCCACCCCTCCAAGAATTTTAAGGAAACCTTTTTATACCAATTCCCAAATGGCAAAAGATAAGTGATGGCAAATAAAATGTCAGCTGTAGGGGATCCTTAGACCAAAACATACATTCAAACACTACAGCAACTAACTACTGTTTCCCACTCAGAGCAATTGGTTGTACACTTTGGATGCATCTGGAGTCATATATGAGCTCCTAAAAGTCCTATTGCCCAAATGGAAGTAAAATTTGAGTTCAGTTGTGGTACCCCAGCATTCTGAAATAGATTCGTGTCTCATTGTCCATCTGTGTAAATTATGGTGCTATGAGACCCAGACTCAGGATGTTTTCAGTTACTACCAACACCGTTGCTAAGTGGATGTCTCCTTACCCCTGAAGAGGGGCTAGATGATGGCTATATACAGACCAAGGTGTGATTTTATGGGTCTTGGTTATAGACACACTGCTAGGGTTCTTTTCTTATCTATCTACTTGTAAACTGATTATTGGATCATTCATTTCAGAGCATTTGATCTGGTTTTAGAGAACAGGAGTCTCTCTGGTAGTGATTTGGATGACTTCATTGTTTTCATAGGTCCATAGGGACTGTTACAAGAATCAGAAATGTTGAAATGGAACCTCACTGACACTTTAGCAAAATCAGACAGCTGTTAGACTCTCATATCAGTTGTTTTGCTGGCTTGCCTTATATTTGTTTAAAAAAAAAAAACCCATGAGTAGGAAAGGGGGGGATGTCTAACTAATAGGAAAATTTTGAAATCACTATGGTAGAACTATCTTGCATCTCTTCTGTGAATCCTTAGAAATTCAAAACAATTTTCATATGGCATCTTTCCATAAAGAGAGTAGAGGTTTTTTTCTTTCCTATAAGCACATAATTCATTTCCATAAAGTGATTTACAAAGTTTGAGACAATATATAGTTTTTGCTTATAAAAGATAATTTGGGGGGGGTACCTAAGTAGTGCAGTTGGTTAAGTGTTCAGCTCTTGGTTTTAGCTCAGGTCATGATCTCACAGATTAGTGAATTCAAGCCTCGCATCGGACTCTGCACTGGCAGCTCAGAGCCTGCTTGGGATCCTCTCTTTGCCTCTCTCTGGTCCTCCCCACGGACACTGTCTCTGTCTCTCTCAAAATAAATAAATAAATAAAGTTTTTAAAAACAATTTTTGGAAAATTGAGAGATCTTCACCCTAATAAGATCCAGAGAAAATTGTCATTGTTTTCTGGTCATAACATGGGCAAGGACATTCTTCCTAAATGAGAGATAAGAAGTTTGTCTTTCCACTTGGGGGCTTTATGCTCCTGGAGTTGGCCTTGATTTTGGTCAAAATTGCGTTCAGATTCCCCAGGAAAGTACTCAGAAAAGATTTACTTTGCATTTCTTTATAAATTAGGAGAAATACATTAATTACATCTGGTAGTTAAAGTGCATCGATAACCTCAGAAGACCTAGTGTAAATAGATGTCATAGAATAGATTAGCTTTCTTAGCTCAGAACCAGTGAGCTTTTCCTCATTTATGGGGAGATCCGCAATGCACGAGGGACAGTGTCTACATATGGGATGTGACAGATTAGATTACTTGCATTTTCTCACACCATTAGGAAGACTGAAATGCAGCCCTGTTTGAGACAGCCCTGATTAGAGCAGGGACTCTTGAGCTAGGTTTTATGGACCACTGTGTAGTCAAAGGATGGTTTTTGGAGGTCACTGAAACCCCAGAAACTGCATGTAGAAGTGTATTTCAAAATTGTCGTCTATTAAGTTCTTTCTCTGAGAGGATGACATGTTAAAGCCACAGGTATAATCTCTAGTTTAATAACATGGAGTCCGTTTGTTTCTGTGTCTGCCTTTAGAATGTTCCTCCTCTTCTATAGTGGACTCCATAACCTAGGTTAATGGGTACTTAACCGAAATTCATGGGCCCTATAGTGAATGTGTTTTCTCTGACATTGCTTGCAAAAAGTAGTGCACATAAGGGTTTTTTGTGTGTGTGGCACATCTTGCATTAAGTTCTCAAATGCTTTGGTATTGCCAAAGATTCACACAGAAGCCACCAAGAAGACCAGTCATTGTTTCTTCATTTGGGATGCATCCCCTTTGGTCCCATTTGCCTTCACAGCCACATGGCCCCTAGGTTTAGTTTGTTATTGCTTATGAAGACCATGGACTGAGTGGTGACTCTTTCTTTCATGTAGACTTAACATAGGGTTGAGAGTCAACCCTCTGAACTGCTGTTTGGATTGCCAAGCTAGAAATCATTGGATACCACTTATACCATTTCTCCATGGCTGTTTCTTTGCTGCTGTGTGCCTCAGCTCTGGTCATCAGACCATGATCATGAGGCAGTAATCCAACCATGAAAACCTTTAGCAGAATGTTCTTATCCTCATAACTGTAGTCTATCTTAAGCTAAAATTGGTTCTAAAGAGGATTTTTTATTTCTCTTCTCTTCTCTTCTCTTCTCTTCTCTTCTCTTCTCTTCTCTTCTCTTCTTTCTCTTTTCCAGCCTGAGAGAAAGTAGACACCTTAGTCAGGAATTCTTTCAGAGATATTCCGGCTATGTTCTCCCCACCATTCGGGGAACTTTTATACCTTCATTCTTTTGTTGATTGTTTTTGGTTGTCCTCTGTCTTCCCTTCAGAAAGGTTTGTTCCAATAGAGGAAGGTTGTTGAGGGATTAGATGAGCGGGTGCTTGGGGGACTCTCTGTACTTGCCAAATGATCTTTTAAAAAAAGTATTGAGTATTTTTCTCTTAATTTCCCAATCGTAGTGTGAATTCTTCTTTGCCAGATGATTCTTGGGGCTTTGCCTGGGCCCTGTGTGCCAGAGTCGGGGATTCATCTTGGCCAGACGCTGCCACATATTGAAGAGAGAGCCGTTTCCAGGAAAGCTCAGAGCTGTGGCTCCTAGAAATCTTTCCTTGATTGTGTGAGCCAGGCCTTGACACTTTTGACCATCTGGAAGATTTTGGACCCCAGCACCAATATCTGTCTCATACACATTTTTCTTTTCATTTCTTAGGTTTTTTCTTAAATTCTTGTTCATTTGAGATATATATTTATTGCTGTTTTATTTATACACTTCAAGAGTGGTATGCCTGAGGGCTGCAAAGAAAATTATCAGAAAAAGAGTTGACGTACCCTCTGTGGATACACATGGCTGTTCTTCGTGCCATGATGGTGCTCAATAAACAGTTTTGGAAGGAATAAATATGGAAACTTTTTACTGACACGTACTGTTCATGACAGAGTGTTTCTTAGCCATTTTTCAGGTACTCTTGAACAAGTAATGACTTCATCTCTTCTTTCTTCGCTCTCCAAAGTATATGCTTTCTGTAGTGTGCGTCTTTCTTTTCATGCTACAGTTTGACTCTTTGCCCCTACTCTGTTTCTATAGCCTTTCTTGTTTACAGTGACCATCAATCTGTTTATTTCTAGATATGGACAGCTGTGCAAAATGCCATGAGGTAGAGTTTGTACAACCAAGAAATGTGTTATTATGCTATAGCTGTACTTGACATCACTTTTCGTTAGTACTCTTTTTTTAGTATTTTGCATATGTCACATGTAAAGATGATCCTAGTTGTTTTGCAGAAACAGGTCGTGATAGTATTGCTTATGTTCTTAAACTTTTCTGCAAATTAGCTAGCTATGTCCCTTTGAACCTATTAATATATTCAGCCTTTTTCACCTTTTAGGTGACATAAATTTATGAATTTGCTGTAGTAAATCAATCATTTAAACAACTGTCTACCCTCTGTTTAAGCACAGTATTATAGTAAGACATATCTTTGCCTACTGAGTATTTGTAGTCTGTTTCAGAGATTGAGACACACACTCAACAGTTAATGAATGGAGATGGTATTATACACCATAGTGCAAATTATTAATAGAATAAAACACTTCCATGGCATTGGAAATTAGAAAATTAAATATCCAGTTGGTACTCACTGAGTGCCTACCATGTGCTAAGGCATGAGTATTGAAAGTAAATTTTGATGCTGTATTATTGGTGATCTGAGAGGCTATTGTGGTAAGTGACATTGGTGCCAAAGGCAGTCCCTACAATAAAAGGCAGAGATCACTTGAGATCAAAGTGGGCCAGCAGCCACTGGAAGATGTAAAATAGTCCAGCTTTGAGTGCTCTATCCCTGATGGCTGTATAGACTCAGATCATAGAT
This sequence comes from Proteles cristata cristata, assembly GCA_017311185.1. Classification (NCBI taxonomy): domain Eukaryota; kingdom Metazoa; phylum Chordata; class Mammalia; order Carnivora; family Hyaenidae; genus Proteles; species Proteles cristata. The sequence goes on from JAESUZ010004774.1 coordinate 668,671, forward strand.
CTAGGCCATTTAATGCTCATAAGGATTATGGCTGAGATGTTCCGTTATTCCCAGTGTATTACTCAGTTTTTGTCTTGCCAGCTAAAGTCATTTTTCGTGCTTTCCCTCTCATCACTTTCTGGTGCTCTTGGGTGAGTTCAGCTTGTTAAAATATGTGCTTCTTGGGTCTTGCTTCACCCCTCTGTACAGAAAGCCAGTATGAGACATGCTTCTATGAAAGCATCTGTTCGGTATTTCTTTATTCACCCTTTTGCTTTTCTGTGTTCACGTTGACCTATTTTGGCTGGTACACTCTGGGAAGATGTTGAGCACACTGTCTCCAGCTGTCCTCATAGGTGCTTTTTGATGATGTTAATGATGATAGCGGTAACCTATAATAGTCCTTGATTTACTATCAAAAGTGGTCACAGTTTTCTTATTGAGACTCGTGGTCTTCTTCCCTGTTTTGCTTTTGTTTTTGTTTTGGACCAGGTCTGCATACAATCAGTTTTTATTCTGTGTGTTCTCTGTACTTCATGTTTTTTTGGTAAGCCCCCTGAAGCTAATAGCTGGGTTGATGAAAGCTCCCCTTGGCAGTCCCTTTCCTGTAGCTTTCGGCACTTTTCTTCGGCAGAACTCACTTCACTTTTTAGAGGTTGGAGCTCACCTGGAAGAGAAGAAAGTCCTTTCTCTGGTGATCCAGAGGGATGACCCTCCGCCCCCATGGCATTCCATAATCCCATTTCTTAGCTTTATCATTTGACTTGTAGGATAAGGCAGTCCTGAAGGAAGGTAACTTTTGTTCTGTCTTTGCTAACTTTGAAAAAAAAAAGTGTTTATTTGTGTTCTGCTATTACTGGGAGCTGAATCATGTTTTAATTGAGATTAGTGTGGGTTGCCATTTTTGTAGTAAAAAATGGTCAAATACTGGCAGCAGCATCTAATTCAACCTAGTATAGTATATCTTATCCATAGAATCTAAACTACCTTACAGCTTCTTGTAACGGTGAGCTATGGAAAAGTATTTCAGATGCTATGCTCTGTGATTTTAATGGAAAGCCAGTGTTAAGATTTCTCTCTCTGTTGCTTTCTAGGTCACTCTGCACCTAAATCCAATCTCCTCGGTCCACATTCACCACAAGCCTATCGTGTTCATGCTCAACTCCCCACAGCCCCTGGTCTGGCATCTGAAGACAGAGAGGCTGGCAGTTGGGGTCTCCAGACTCTTCTTGGTAAGTGTTTGAAACCTTCCTTGAGTGTCCTTAGCACAAGGATATAATGACCCTGAAACTTTACAGGTCTTTTTAAAAGGCTGATTGCATTGAAATAATACCAGAGTCCACACTGTGTTAAATTGGAAGAACGCTCTTAGTGGTATTTGGGCAGCATAGAGAAGTAGTCACGGAAAACAAACACCACACATGTGTGTCTGCCTGTGGAAGGAGGATCTGGTCTAGTCTGCATGTTAGAGGGGGACCTGCAGTCATTCTCTGTGTGGCCTGGGCCTTGGTCCCTGCTCTGAGACTCCTGCCGGGTGACATCAGGAGCAATGTAAACATTGTAAACAGCCACTAGGTGTGTGGTCTCTGACCACAAAACAAATACACACAAACCCATTCTATTTGTATATAACACAGGCCTGCTTTCTGATATGAGGATCTGTTTGTTGAGAGAGTGACACAGCGAGTTCCAAAATGAAAACATTTGTATTTTATAAAAAAGCTGGAACCCAGCTCTTGTGGAAAGATCCAAATATTACCTACTATTTGTAAATCATGTCCTTTTGAGTTTGCCAGAACATTCAAGTTTGCTAGTTGTGGAGAAATTGATGGGTTGTTTGGAAGGAATTTTTGGGGTATGATATCATGTCTGATGATGAGCAAGACTGCCCTTCACAGTGATAACTCACGTTGTCTACTGCTAGCACTTCATGCTGATGTCCTCAACTGCAGAGGCTTAGGCTTTTAAACCTCTTTGCCCCAAAGCATCCAGACCAAAAAGAGGCCTTAGTTAATAGTCTTTTTCTTGTATAATGAGCATACTTCATGTAATTAATAACTCTTACTCTAGATCTGTACTTATATTTGAAGAATACATCAAAGGTACCCGTTGAATAAAGTAGGAATCCATAATCAATACAATTAATAAGTAGAGAAATAAATGAGTAAAGACGGACAAGGTCAGTAATCTAGCAGGATGATAGAGTTAGAAATTCCTGATTTTGAAGATGTGGTTTATCTATACCATGGAATACTACATGACAATGAGAAACCATGAAATCTGGCCATGTGTAGCAACATGGATGGACCTTGAGGGTGTTATGCTGAGCGAAATAAGTCAGGCAGAGAAGGACAAATATCATATGTGTGCACGTATAGGAGGATTAGGAGGAACTTAACGGAGGAACAAGGGGGAGAAGAAGGGCGGAAATGGTGGGGGAAAGGGAGAGAGGCAAACCATGAGAGACTCTTGAATGCTGACAAAAACTGAGGACTGATGGATGTGGGGGGAGGGAGGGGTGGGCATGGAGGAGGACACTTGTGGGGATGAGCACTGGGTGTTATGTGGAAACTAATTTGACAATCAACTATTTGTAAAAAAAAAAAAAAAAAAAAAAGAAAAAAAGAAATTCCTGATTTTGCGATCATCATAGTAAAGGTTTATTGGGCAAGAGTCATCAGTAGAAGCTAAATGTAGAAGTGGAGGGAGTTTGAGGAACAGTATATTTTATTTAAATTACTCAAACAACTTAACTAATAACAAAAGAAACAGTAACTGCTATAGTAGAGTTTCCCAGCAGTACCTTAACCAAGTCATCAAAATCAACATCACCAATATGGTACAGGTGCACATGATGTGCCTTTGGATGTGATAACCCGAGAAAGGGCACGGCATCATTTATGTAGTATTGTAGCCAAACATACACATATAACCTGGATCTAGTCATGAGGAAGCATCAGGCAAAACCAAATTGAGTGACATTCTGTCAAACCCAGATGAGACTTACTCTAGAAGCTCTTTCCCCATACTGGCTCCTTCATATTCATAATCATTGTCAATCTCCTGTAATTAAAGGTATTTGTGATAGTAAGTGTAATGGCTATGATCATAAAATCTTATGTGCATTTAGTCCATGGAGTGCTGAGCTATATTGTCCAGTACTGTAAACAGTAGCTATGGTGAGCTATTTAAATTTAAATTAACTAGGGGCACCTGGGTGGCTCAGTCAGTTAAGTATCTGACTTTGGCTCAGGTCATGATCTCATGGTGCCTGAGTTTGAGCTCCACACTGGCCTCTCTGCTGATAGTGTGGAACCTGCCTGGGATTCTCTCTGCCCCTCCCCAACGTGTTCTCTGTCTCTCAAAACAAATAAACTTAAAAAAATTTAAATTAACTAAGATTACAAATACAGTCCCTGAGGCACAACAGCCACATTTCAGGTGCTCAGTACCTACATGAGGCTACCACACTGGGCAGGGTGTGGACAGTGTATGAGCAAATGCTTTGCCCACCCTGCTTTGAATCCAAGTGGCAATTCAAGGCAAATTATTTTATTTTTCTAATCCTGATTTTCCTCACTTGTAATATGGGAAAATTAATAGTTACAGCATCATGGGGTTGTTATCTTGATTAAAAGACATTACATGTAGCATGTTTAATACAGTGCCTAACCCTTTTCATAGATATTACCTGTTGTTGTTGTGACTATTTAATATTAGTCATAGTAAAGAACACTTGGGTAGGATGTTGAATTTCTATTTCTGTTTGTTTGTTTGTTTGTTTATTTACAGGGAGAGAGAAAGAAAGGGTGCACACAGTGGGACAGGGGTGGAAGGAGAGGGAGAGAGAGAATTCTAAGCAGGCTCCACGCCCAGTGCAAAGTGTGATGCTGGGCTCAATCTCACAGCCATGAGATCATGACCTGAGCTGAAATCAAGGGTCAGATGCTTAACTGACTGAGCCACCCAGGCACACCATGGATGTTGAATTTAAATTTCTAATTATAAATGTCTAGGTTGGCCTAATCAAGACTGAAAGGAGTTTGTATTTCTCTGAGCTACAGGCCCAGATGAAAAGTTTGGGCCACATATATGATAGTTGTACTGGTCACTTTCTGGACTTTCATGAACCTACCACTCCATAGGTTGAAATGGAAAGTATCTTACTCCTAGTTATTATTTATTTGCTTTAATTTTGTTTGAGATCTATAGAAACTGCATCTTGGCCATCAGTTTAAAATGCACTAATGGGGGGCTCCTGGGTGGCTCAGTCAGTTGGGCATCCGACTTCGGCTCAGGTCATGATCTCACAGTTTGTGGGTTCGAGCCCCACGTCGGGCTCTGTGCTGACAGCTAGCTCAGAGCCTGGAGCCTGTTTCAGTCTGTGACTCCCTCTCTCTCTGACCCTGCCTTGCTCATGCTGTCTCCATCTCTCTCTCAGAAATAAATAAAACATCAAAAAAATTTTTTTTGAAATGCACTAATGGTTAAAAAAGAGATAGTTTTATTTAAACAACTTAACATCGTCCCTATTTGGAGTTGATCCCATGTAGAGATAGCAGATCAGGTGATGAACCTAAAATTACCAACACAGGGCAAACAGTATTGGGTGAGGCCAAGGATTTATATTTGGGGACACTTGAACTCTGCTTTGTTATCCAACAAAGCTTTCTTTAGGTAAAATGGTTTATTCCCATCCTTACATTTTTTCAAGGCCTGGAAGAGCTGGTAGAACATGTGTTGCTCATTCATTTTCTCAGGTCCATGGATGATCTTACAAGCTAGGTAGCTCTCCCTGACAGTGTGTGAGGTGAAGAGGGTAAAGGCAAGCTCTTCCCTTGCTCTGTGTGGAATTTCAGGGTATATGCATCCACTGGATAGCCACTGCAGCAGAGGGGTCTACCGCTGGATGGAACACCAGGGATGAGTTCTGTTTATCCATGTATAGTAGCTAAGGGTTCACATTTGGAGATAAGACCATTATATTATTTTTCAAACACTTCAGAAGGCCCATGCAGTTTTCAAAACCTGGGGCTTAGCCATTTCTATCACTGTCTCCTCCCAGGTTACCCAAAGAGCTCAGAGTTGTGGAGGGAGAAAGGCCGTCTCTTGATTCTTTGTCTAAGATGTAGTTATTATTTATTTGCTTTAATTTACATTATTGGCATTCATGTAATGCCTGCACCACTGTCTTAAAACTGTCTTTATTTTCCAGGTAGAGTTATAGCACTACACAATTCTGTTTTTTGCTTTTTGTCTTAGTTTTTTTTTTTTAAGCAGGGTGGTGAGAAAAGATGAAGCAATGGTATCTACTCATCTGTTCAGGATGACGTTTTATTTATTTATTTTAATGGTTTATTTTTTTTTTATGTTTTTTATTTATTTCTAGGAGAGAGAGAGAGAGAGACAGCGTGAGCAGGGGAGGGTCAGAGAGAGAGGGAGTCACAGACTGAAACGGGCTCCAGGATCTGAGCTGGCAGTCAGCACAGAGCCCGATGCGGGGCTTGAACCCACAAACCGCGAAATCATGACCTAAGTGAAAGTCGGATGCTTAACCAACTAAGCCACCCAGGCGCCCCTTAATGGTTTATTTATTTTTGAGAGAGAGATAGAGACAGAGTGAGCAGGGGAGGGTCAGAGAGAGAAGAAATCACAGAATCTGAAGACAGGCTCTAGGCTCTGAGCTAGCTGTCAGCACAGAGCCTGACGCAGGGCTTGAACCCACAAACTGTAAGATCATGACCTGAGCTGAAGTCAGATGCTTAACCGATTGAGCTACCCAGGCTTCTCCAGGATGACATTTTAATTTAACTTGACATGTCTGTATTACTGTAGATGCCCAAATTTAAAAAGGGAACATTTCATAATTAGTTAGCAGGGACATTGTTGCTCTAAGTGTCTCAGCCACCATGAGAGTGACTAAAAATATTATACTTTATACTGTCCAATGAAAATATCTGTCTTTTTTTCTGTCAAATCATTCCAGACCTCCTTATGATTTCAGTGCCGACAAGGAGGAGCATGTCAGGCAGGGAGAAAATGGGATTGAGTTTCCTCTGTGAGTGTAGTTCCATTATTGAGTTGTTCTGGTTACAAAGGAAATGGGATGAAGGGTGATTGTTTCATCGTCAAGTAGTGAGTCTTTGAGTACGAGTCTCACACATGCACAATGGAGTTGTCACAGCTGTATAGATTTACTTTTGTGGGGTGTCTGGATGGCCCAGAGAATACTGAGTAGGTTAAAGCTGTCATTCCACGCAATTAGAAATAAGAATAATCCTAACCTCCCTGTCTGGCATGTTGAAACTACAAAGAAAAAGCTCTTAGAAGAGTTTTTATTTATGAAATCATTTCCACACTGAAGAAAAAGCATAGCTCAATGTGGCAATAAGTATCTGAACATTCAACCTGAGTTTGCTAAAAAAAAAAAAAAACCAGGACAATACTAGTTTTTGTTAAGAAACAGCTACAATTTGAGTACACATTTCACCAAAGAAAAATCTCACATGGCTAATAAGCACATGAAAAGATGTTCAATATCATTAGTCATTAGGAAAATGCAAATTTAACACCACAGTGAGATGCCACTTCACACCTGCTAGGATGCCTCTAATAAAAAAGGCAGATAATAACAAGAGTTGTTGAGGATGTAGGGAAATTGGAACCCTCATAAACTGCTGACAGTACTGTAAAATGCTGCAAAGTGGTCAAAACATAGGTCTACAGAAAAAACCGCCCACAAATGTTCTTAGCAGCATTATTCTTAGCAACCAGAAAGTAAAAACAGCCCAACTATCCAGCTGATAGGTGGGCTAAAAAAAAAATGTAGATCACAGGATCCCAGGCACCTGGGTGGCTCAGTCAGTTGAGCATCCACCTTTGGCTCAGGTCATGATTTCATAGTTTGTAAGTTCTAACCTTGTGTTGGGCTATGTGCTGACAGCTCCGAGCCTGGTGCCTGCTTCAGATTCTCTGTCTCCCTCTCTCTCTGCCCTTCCCCCACTTGGCGCTCTGTCTGTCTCTCTCAAGAATAAATAAACATTTAAAAAAGTGTAGATCTATGCAATGGAATATTATTTAGCTATTAAAAGGAATGAAGTATTAGTACATACCACAGTGTGGATGAACCTTGAAAATATAGTTAAAGAAGCCACACACAAAAGGCCATATGTTGTATGATTCCATTTATTTCCAGAACAGGCAAATCCGTAGAGAAAGAAAATAAATCGGTGGTTACCAAGGCTGGTGGGAGGGGAGGATGAGGAATGACTACTAATGGTATGGAGTTTCTTTTGGGAATAGTAAACATGGTTCTGGAATTAGATAGTGATGAATGGACTACAACTATGAATATGATAAAAACACTGAATTGTACAGATTAAAAGGGTGGATATTATAATACGTGAATTATATCTCAATAAAGTTGTTAGATAAAAACTTGCTCTAGCACTCTTTTTAAAAATTAAGGTATAGAGGCACCTGGGTGGCTCTGTCTGTTAAGCGTCTGACTTCAGCTCAGGTCATGATCTCACGGTTTGTGAGTTTGAGCCCCACATCAGGCTCTGTGCTGACAGCTCAGAGCCTGGAGCCTGCTTCAGATTCTGTCTCCCTCTCTCTCTGCCCCTTCCCTGCTCATGCTCTGTCTCTCTCTCTCCCTTAGTAATAAATAAACATTGAAAAAAAATTTTTTTTTAATTTTAAGGTATAAAATCAATGAACTGGGGTGCCTGGGTGGTTCAGTCATTTAGGCATCTGACTCTTCATTTTGGCCCAAGTCAGGATCTCATGGTTTATGAGATGAGCCTCTCATTGTGCGTGGAGGCTTCTTAGGATCTTTTCTGTCTCCCTCTCTCTCTGCTCCTCTTGTGTGCAACAGGGGAGATGGGAAGAGACAGAATCCCAAGCAGCCTTGGTGCTGTCAATGCACAGCCCGACATGGGGTTCCATCTTACAAACCAGAAAATCATGACCTGAGCCGAAGTCAAGAGTCAAACACTTAACCACCTGAGCCACCCAGGAGCCCCTTAATCTTATTTATTGTGTATTCTAAACCTGAGTGCGCTCTCCTGAAATGTCTACAGACTCGGAGCCCTGAGACCAGTAGAAATTCTCAAGATGATACATAAAATATCTAATCCAGGGGCTTTACAGAGCCTTTTAATGTCAGGCTTAGTTGCTTTGCATGCTTACAAGGAAGAAAGGTTTCTAAGATAAGGAAATCTCAAAAAATAAGCAGTGACTTCTTCCAGTCCATTCTTGGGATTACTGTGCTGCAGCTTATATTTTCTATCCATTGACATTAAAAAAGGAAAGAAATGTATGTACACATATATGTGTTTGAGTGGAGGTACGGAGTGGGAGGGGATACTGGTCTCTAAGATAAGGTTTCCAGAGTTAATAGAGATATAGGAGACCTATTAATTTTGAATTTCAAATAAACAACAAATACTTTTTTTTAGTAAGCCCATATGACATTTGGGGCATACTCATACTAAAAAAACTATTCATTGTTTAACTGAGATTCAAATTTAACTAGCTATTCTGTATTTTATCTGACAGCTCTACTCAGAGGCAACTCAGGATTTTCTTTCTGGTTAACACCCTGGCCTGGGTACCAAGAAGCCTGAGTACTGAGTGACTCTGTCACTAACTAGTTCTGTATCATTGGACAAAATCACTTACTTGGGCCTCAGTTTCCTCATCTCTAAAGTGAGGAGGTGGCGCTAGCCAGTCTCTGAAATTCCCCTCAGCTTTCAAACTCTCTGATTCTTTGATAATATGAATGCTAGATATTATATCCCAATTTAATTGGAAACAGAAAATGGTAATCTGAACATTGCCTCTTCAGCAAATCCAAGTAAATATCAGGGCAAGGCAGTTGAAAAAAAAAATGAGAGAAACTAAATGCTATGCTATTGGCTTTGGAATAAAAACAAATCAAAATTTAATCCTAATGAAAAAAGTAAATTAATACCAGGACCAGGCTTAATATTTAAAATCTAGTTTTGTGTGTCTGAGAAGGGGGAGGGGCGGGTGAAGAAGCAGGTGTTGCCAAAATCTGGTTTATTCCTTTTACTTAATCTTGGCGGCGGGGGTGTGTGTGGGGGGGGGACGGTCTAAATATTTGGGCCTCTGCCACCAAACCACAGGCAGTTCTCTGGTCTGCACTGCAGTTTGGATGACTGACAAGGCTCAGTGAAAAACAAGTGCTATTTGTTTTCCTGTGCCCAGTATTTAACTGGAAATCAGAAGGCGAAATTTCCAATCAGTTGTTAAATAGCCCCAGATGTGTGCTTAGCTCTGCTCTAGGAAGGGACATGCACAGCCTATACCACAGCGCATGCCCAGGCCTTCCTTTTCATGGCTCCAAGTGATGTGTAACTGAGAGTCGTAGTATCCAAAAATGCTCTTTGAATAACTCAGGCATTCAAGTTTGGTTGTGGAGAAGGGAATTAAAAAAAAAAAAAAAATCCCTGTATTCTCCACTATGTTGCATTTAAAAATCTGGAAATGATTTTTTTCTTTTCGAAATTCCTCCTTTCTCTTGCTTGGCAGTTCTCCCCACATTTAGAAAAACGTTAGATTAACATACCTGGTATGACGATTTCTGTATCCACTTGTTCATGCATCCAACACCCAGTTTTGAGTGGCTGCAGGATGCTGAGGACTCTGCTGGGTGTGGAGGGTTCCAGAGAAAATTGGAAAGGACTGTCTGCCCTCCAGAAGCTTCCCATGACATAGGAGAGATGGTGAAGATATTGGGAATTGCATTTCAAACAAGGTTTAATGTTTTTATTTTTACTTTTGAGATTGAGAGAGGGGGAGCGTGAGCAGGGGAGGGGCAGAGAGAGAGAGGGAGACACCGAATCCAAAACAGGCTCCAGGCTCTGAGCTGTCAGCACAAAGCCCAACGTGGGGCTCAAATCCACGAACTGCGAGATCTGACTTGAGCCAAAGTTGGACGCTTAACAAACTGAGAGCCACCTATGCGCCCTGGGAATTACATTTCATTGTAAGAAATACCATTGTTAGGTCCTGAAAATTGGAAGCAACAAGACTCTTCTTCCAAATGCAACAAAGGTAGCTCCCTCCTTGCGACTGACAGGAGCAGCATGAGTCAGGGTTGTAGATGCAAGCACAGGTTTTTGCTCAACCAGGAATGTCATTCCTGTATACTAGATTAGTATACAGTGTATACTACTGTATAGACGAGGGCTGTAGATACACCATTTTGGATTTTCTAGTGAGGCTTTCCCCAGATAAATTCTCTCTCAAAGGCAGATTAAATAACTAAACATGTCAAGATTGGTTCTTCTTCTTTTTAAAAACCGTCTCTTGTGGAATGACTCACTGTGCCCTGTGGGATAGTCCAAGCGGTTGTGTACCATGCATTTTTGTTCCAGAGCCTGCTTATCTGTTGGTTTTGTGGCTTGTCCGTAAGAGCCCTAATTGTAAGGGGCTTGATCCTCTCATGAACTAGGGTCAGTCAACTACCATATTTCCTAAGAACGAGTTTCTGGCCCATTTGTGGTAAAGAGAGCTCTTCCTAAATGTCACTGTGGCAGTTGGAGCATTGGAATGAGTCCAGTTTCAGTTGGTAATCCTGGTCCAGAAAGAGTTTTTTGGAAGACTTCCTAGGATTTATCTTAACTTGCTGGGTTAAGGCTTGTGAATGTTGCCAGTGAGTGGCCCCTTGGCCTTATGAGGTTTGCCTGGGTGTATTCTTCCTGATCAAGACATCCTGTCCTGGAGGGTTCACGCAAGCGTAGACTTTTCCTGGCTCCACTGGACTTGCTGTGTCATGTCTGTGTGCAGGCCTGGGCCCCAGCTCTGTGAAGGCCTTGCTTTCATTCAATAAACTGAGGTTAAATAAACGCTATTTCACCAAGGAGAGAAGGCTGGGTTCTTCGTGTAGAGTCCCATTCCTTCCTTGAAGGCTTTGCTATCTCAGGCTACTCTGACAATCTGATGGATCTGCCCCTCCGAAGCTTTGGGAAATTGTATCAAGCATTATATGTCTGGTGCTCATGGTTAATGTCATAGGCAGCCTCCAAGGGGCTGTTTGGTAGAAAAACTGAGTGTTTTGTTAAGGGAGGTTGCAGAATATTTTTTCATGTAATAGGAGAGAGAGAAACTTGTCTTCTGGGAGATTCCGGTGAGGCCAACTTGAAAGCCTGTGGCTGTCCCATGGTCATCTCCCTGCAGACAGTGAGGCCCCTGGTAAGCATTCACCGCAGGTGGCCTGCAGCCCCCATTTCTAACGGGGACTGCGTGATGGCCTGATTCCTTCTGGGCTGGAGGCACTGGGCTTATTTGAGGCAGCCCAGCACTGACACTCCAAATCTCCATCATCCAAACCCCTGGCTTGGAAGCTGATTTCTTCAGAGGAGGAAGAGGTGCCTTTAGCCTTACTTGTTTCTTTGTCCAAGGGAGAATTTATAATCCCAAGAACAGTTTTTGCTCTTGGTTTTTGCCTTTGGTGTGAACCCCCTATCCTCGGAAGGCCTCTTAATGCCACCGGGCCACGGAGTCCTCCTTACTCTACTTCTGCCTTGTCCCGTTTGGGTGGCAAATGACACACCTGTGATCGTGGGACCCAGAGGACACCTGAAAGTCAGGGGCTTAGCCATCTGCCATCTCTGCCAAAAGCCCAAAAAGCCCATTTGATCTCCAGCCCTTCTGTGTTTATGTCAGAGTCTGTTCTGGAGATGCTATAGTTTCTGGCTGATACAGGCTGCTGGGTTATGTTCAGAGCTACTGTTTGGAGCCAGCACTGCTCCAGTACTTGAAAGCAGGGTTCATATATCTTTTTCTGAAAGTTTGGACAAGAAGACTACAGTCCAGTCACAGTGAGGAATGAATTATGACCTGTCAACCTTGTGATCTGTCAGACAACCCTTGTGGCCCATTGTGAGGCTGTGTATATATGTATGCGTACATTTGACAAACAGTGCATGAACCATGTGCTTGGCACTGTTCCAAGCACTTCACGTATATTACCTTATTTAACCTTCATAATAAGCCTGTAAAGTAGGTACTATTATTATCCTCATGTTAACATGAGGAAATCCATTTCCACAAAGGGAGATTAAGTTAATTTGTGCATGATCACACAGCTAGTAAATGGTGTCTATAACCCACGTATAGTGCTTAGAATAGTTCCAGGCACATAGTAAGTGCTTGATAAATGTTAGCAAGAATAATAAGTATTTTTTCATGATAGGGATTAATAGTTTGGGTGAGCTTTTCCCCTACTTTCTCCCTTTTCATCTCCCATCTTGGACTTTGATCCTGGGTTTGAATGGGAGCAAATCCGTGTAGCCAGAGATTTTGGAATTTAAATGTCCACAGTCTTTTGGCCCAGAGTTTCCCTTTTCCAGAGGAAGGTACTTAGGTTGAATGATTTCCCCTAAGATCTAGATGTAGAACATGGTCCTGATCACAACCAACTACGTATAACAATACTTTTCCTAGACACTTTATTCAGCTTTTGAAATACCGTCAACCATTGCCCTACTGCTGACTGGAGGTTAGCCACAGAGGCTGCTGCCTTAAAAATAGCATTCTAAAAGCAATTCCCCTCCTCCCTAGTGTTTTGAGCTGCTTTTTTCCTCCAGTTTTTCCCCCTTTGCTTAGAGCCCCTGCCATTTATTCCTCAGTCACAGATAGTGCAAAGAAGGTAGTCAGGTGGCCTTCTGAGGGATGTACATAATCTAAATGCCCCCTACTTTCCAGAGACCTCACTGGGGGCAGTCACACCACTTGATTCAAGGGTGTGACTTTGATGTCCTCTGTAACCCTGGTCTCCAGCCTAGAGCCACTAATGACTGTCCTAAAGGCAGGGTATCACTCACCAGATCCAGTGAGGAGCTGGTGTGAAATTGCCTCTCTGGTTTCATTTCAGCAGAGTGCTGTGAATGGCTTGCTACGGTACCAGGATCTAGGTATTTTAGTTGGGTGAGGGTATTAAAATTGCTTCTTGATCCTTTTTCCGAGAACAGTGTCCCCTGGGCTCCTGTGGATGGCCTGTCTCTGAATCAGCTTTACCAGAATGCCCTGCTTAGCCCTCTGTCCTTCAGGCACTGGGATCATTTATTTATTTATCCAAGACAACCTGGAAGATGAAGGTGAATGTAGGAACATGGCCTGCCTTTGTTGAGAGCTAATGTTGGGAAGGTCAAGAGGGCTCCAGCCATTTTGGGGGCTGAAGGACCTACCTCCACCGTGCACCCCTGAAGGAAATATCCTTTCGAACCTTTTTTCCCTCAAGTGTTCTTAGGGCTGGGGTTGCTAGGCCAGAATACGTAGCTCCACTTCTCTTGCAGCTTGCATCAGCCATTCACAGAAGCTGTATCAGTCAGTGGTTATCCAGAGAAAGAGAACCAGTAGGGGATATATATAAAGAGAATTCTTGCAAGGAATTGGTTTATGCCATTGTGGAGACAGGTAAGGCAAGACAGAAATCTGCAGATCGGTGGTCAGGAAGGAGGGCTGGAACTCTCCAGCCTGAGTGGAAGCTGCTATCCACAGGTGGAATTTCTTTTCAGGGAAGCCTCAGCTCTGCTCTTAAATCCTTCAACTGATTGAATCAGGCCCACACAGATTATCTAAAATAATCTCGGTTACTTATTTATCTGATTATGGCTTTGAATCACACCTACAAAATACCTTCACAGCGACATCCAGATTAGGGTTTGATTGAATAATAGGATATAATAGCCAAGCCAAGTTGACATGTAAAACTGACCATCACAGGGAGCATCTATATCTTAAATTTATACACCCTGATAATTCTTGCCAACATAGATCTACCATAGTTTCTATCCAAACATTTTCAGATCCCTTGGCAGCTTTTGTTGTTTACTATACCTAATCTTTCTTCTTCCCGACAAGCAATTACTTTATTCCCGTAACAGTCATCACTATTTATGTCTGCCCCTTCCATTCCCATTCTCCCCTACTTTTTCCAGCTGGGGTCCTTAGGCTGCTGGGGAATGGGGAGAAAGAGAAGGAAATAAACGAACGGGGAGAAAGTCTCTATGCAAAAGTCAGAGAAGGGCATATCCCCTGCTTTGCCTTACTGCTTTCCCTTTTCATTCTCTTAAAAGCCTGGATTTGTATTGCATAGTTTTTGGAATCTAACAGACATTTTAATTCTGCACTTGTTCCTTGCTAAAGCTATGCAATCTGGAGCTTTATGTAACTTTTCTTTCTTTTTTTTTTTTTTACAAATAGTTTATTGTCAAATTAGTTTCCACATAACACTCAGTGCTCATCCCCACAAGTGTCCTTCTCCATGCCCATCCCCTCCTCCCCCCACAGCCATCAGTCCTCAGTTTTTGTCAGCATTCAAGAGTCTCTCATGGTTTGCCTCTCTCCCTTTCCCCCACCATTTCCGCCCTTCTTCTCCCCCTTGTTCCTCCGTCAAGTTCCTCCTAATCCTCCTATACGTGCAAACATATGATATTTGTCCTTCTCTGCCTGACTTATTTCGCTCAGCATAACACCCTCAAGGTCCATCCATGTTGCTACACATGGCCAGATTTCATTGTTTCTCATTGCCATGTAGTATTCCATGGTATAGATAAACCACATCTTCTTGATCCATTCATCAACAGATTTGTGTAACTTTTCAAAGCACTAGTATCTTCACTTGTCCCATGTGAAGATTTAGAATCTATGAAACATTCACTTAGTAAGTGATCAGTGAGAACCTTCCTGGTTATTGTCTCCTAGTGTTCTGTTGATAGGAGGCTAAGGTGAGGCTCTGTCTATCTAGCTCTACTGATTTCGTGAGGCTGTTCGTTGACCACTCCATGGTAGTGGAGTAGAAACAGCTCTCGAGTGGGGAAGAAAGCCTCTGTTTCTGTTGTCAGACCTGTCTTCTACCAGCTGTGTGCCTCGGGCAGATCTTGTTGCTTCTCTGAGCCTTAATTTCCTTGTCTGTAAAATGGAACTTAGATTATCCATCTTGATGAAGAGGAATTCTAGGAACCTATTAGGAGCCAAACATTTATAAAGTTCAGTTTGTGCCCTTAAACCTGGGTTGGAAGATTGAATATAACTTAAAAGGAAAATAAAAGAATCTTCCCTAGTAAGGGATTTCCCAGAAGCATGTTTGAAGGGCAAAAACAGATTGAGGATCATGGCAAGTAATGATAATGATGTCAGCATTTTATTTTTTCCTGAAAAATACCCTTTAGATGGCAAGTGCACTTTAACTTTTAGAGTCATGCTCATCCTAAAATCCTGCTAACACTGGCAGATGAGAAAGGGTAAGTTTAGGAATCTGGAGAGCTCATTTTGTAATACCTTCAAGTGTCCCTGTGTGGCCTGGGACTCTACTTTGGAAAACTCTACATTATAAAACAGCTCATGCTTCATTAATTTGGTAACCTGTGTGGACTGAGTCTGTCTTTCAGATGGAGTGACATATTTTGCTTCCCTTTGTATATTCACATATACTATCGTTTCTGTAACATTTCCATGGGAGATGAGAGGATTGCTTTTGTAGCGGCTTACATTCCAGTCTGTGCATGTTAATAGTTGGAGGGCAGCATCTCAGAGCTTTCCTCTTGGACATGTGTAAACATGTTGGTTGTTAAGAACAGAGGGCCATATCAATCCTTTAGTTCTTTATATTTCATTTCAACAAAAATAAAAATTAAAAGCAGAGGGTGCCCACCATGAATGTTTTAAGAAAAAGTACTGAATAATAGTTTTAAGCCATTTTAATGGGAGAAGGTAACCTAGTTGTAGACATAAAATTAAAATCACCCAAGAATTTTTAAATGGTTGCATGGATGTGTGTTTCTTGAATGCACGATTGGCAGATATCATAATCACATGGCTCATGAATATGTAGCATTACAAATTAGGACTGTGGGTTCATGGGCATGGAAGTTATTATTTCTTTAAAACAAACTTAAAAAAAAAGGATTGAGTCATGATATATGGTTAATAGAAAACATGTTTCAGCTCATGTTTCATGTCACGTGACTTTGGAGGAACTAGGCAAGCACAGCCCTCCCAGGAATTGGGTAGGGAAAACGTGATTTTCCTCTTTCAGTGTGTAGGCCATCGCCCTCATCTGGGAGGTAAACATTTCAGTACTGTTCCAGTACTTCATGTTAGTTTGTTTTTACCAGATGGACTTTGTGCACAAAATATACTAAAGCAACATCTCAATGCCTTTCAGTGTGGGCACTGTTAGAGGAGATCTAGGACCCATCTACCATAAATCCCATTTACATCTGAACCTAAATTCTAGAGAAATGCCTATTCTTCTTTATGTCTTTTTTCCCCTCTAGAGCGGAACTAGCAAACATGTGACACGGCAGGTGTTTTGGAAATGTGGATGTGTTTTTCTTTGCTTTATTTGTTTTCCTTGTTTTGCTCTATTTTCCCAAGTGGGCAACTCCATAAAGATTTGTCTGCACAGGAGTCAGGGAAAAGGGATAGGAATGGTAAAAGTTAGGGATAAGGCAGGATAGAAGAGGCAGAGGAACTGATCCCGATTGTCCACACACTGCACTTTCATCAGTGCCAAAGTCATGTAGATGTGTGAAGCTGGGTGTGCGAGCAGAGCGGAGCAGCCCCACCTATGTAACCTGAATAGCAGGCGCTCACCCAGCCCACAGCCCAAGCTCCCACATGGACCACAGCTGAGCTGTAGGGTGTTGTGTGTGTGTTTCCTGGAACAGATTTTCCTCTGAGATGTCAGCAGACTTTTCTTCATCTTTGGGGAGCCATGTCTTCTCTGATTTCACAAGGCCCATTTCTTTCTTTTTAGACGTGCAAGAAGATGACTCTATCCACGACTTGGCTTTACTCTCTCCTTGTTTGTTTGTTTTTTTCTTTCTTTTCTCTACCATCACAGATGAGAAGATACTTGCTTGATCTCTATGCAGTCCTGTTCGTGTTTGCTTCACAAAGATTATTTGGGATTTAAATAATATCTGTATCTATGGCCTAGAGCAGTGGTATGCACTGGAATCATGGGGTGGTGAGAGGAAGGTTATAATGCGGTTTCCTGGACCCCACCTTCCCACCCATCCCGGAATCTCTAGGGTGATTTTACTGGTCTGACGATCACGCTTCATGAAGCACTGGATTTGAGATGGTTCCTTAACACTAATTTATGTTCTGAGACCAGATCAAGAAGCGGATGGATAGATGGATATTATCAGTATTTCCTTAGAGTCATATTGGAGGAGGTTTGGAGTAATACTGTCTCGTAGAAATAAAATGTGAACCACAGAGGGAATTTAAAGTCTTCTGTTAGTACATTTAAAAAGTAAAGGAAGGGCACCTGGATGGCTCAGTTGCTTAAGTGTCTGACTTTTGATTTCAGCTCAGGTCATGATCTCAGGTTTGAGAGACTGAGCTCCGAGTCTGGCTGTATGCTGAGAACAAGGAGCCTGCTTGGGATTCTCTCTCTCTCTCCCCATGTTTCCCTGCCCCCGCCCCCGCACAGGCTCGCCCTCTCCTCCTGTCTCTCACTCCTTCTCTGTCTCCCTCTCAAAAAAATAAACTTAAAAATATATTGTTAAAAAGTAAAGGAAATAAATGAACTTAATTGTAATGGCATATGTAATTTAACACAGTATGTCTAAATATTACCATTTAACATATAATCAATAAAAAAAATCATTGAGATTTCTTCAATCTTGTGCTAGACGACACAGCACAAAATCTGGTATGTATTTTACAGTTACAACACAGGTCAGTTTACTTAGCAGTATATCAGGTGTTCAACAGTGTGTGGCTACTGGCTACTGAATGGGACAGTTATAGAGCAGGAACAGGGTGCTCAGAACCATTGGCAGACACACACAGATTTATCAAAGTGCTCGTTCTCATTTCTCCACTACTTCCGTATATGAGTGACCTCAGAATCCTTCTTAGCACGGAATTCCAACCAAGTGCTACCAGTTAATTGGACCTCAAGATCCATTCATTCATTAAATACTTCTTGAATATCTTTTCTATACCGAAAACTATTTTCGGTGCTTGGGGTATACCCATGAACAGAGCACACAAAGATCCCAGCCTCTGAAGGAGCTTACATTCTGGTAGGAGGAGATGGGCAATAAGCATAATAAATAAGTAAATTATATGGTACTTTAGAAGGTGACTATGCAATGTAATAGCAGTAAGAACATGCAAAGCAGGTTTGGGGCCAAATCAGGATTGCTAGAGTGGAAGCCGCTGGTGACGGATTCCAATTTCAAATTGGCCCCATGAGAAGATAACATGTGACCAGGTGAGGAGAAACTTCAGATGAGACTTTTTTTTTTAATGTTTATTTGTGTGTGTGTGTGTGTGTGTGTGAGAGAGAGAGAGAGAGAGAGAGGGAGAGAGAGAGAGAGAGCGAGCGAGAGAGAGAGCGAGCGAGCGAGAGCGAGAGCATGCATGAGTGGGGAGACATAGAAAAAGAGAGGGAGGGAGGCATAGATCCAAAGCAGGCTCCAGGCTCTGAGCTGTCAGCACAGAGTCTGACGCAGGGCTCGAACTCATGAACCAGGAGATCATGACCTGAGCTGAAGTCGGTTGCCTAACGGACTGAGTCACCCAGGCGCCCCCAGATGGGCCTTCTTTATCAGGACTGTTCATCAGGGAACATTGTTTATAAGGTGAGGACAGTGAAGAGGGAGTTGGGATAGGATGAGTGAGTCCTTATAGTGTGGCACCACCTTCAGCAGAGTTTCTCTCCCCTCTCACTGAAGACCAGACCAACTCGAGGGAGGCCCACAGGGATACTGTGATGCAACCACCAGGCCTCTGAGTCAGCTGATGTTCTGAGTTAAGTGCTAAAACAGAGAACATCAGTTCCAGGAAAATGGTGGCTGCACCCACCGGCCAGGATTTGCTCACCTCACTAGGACTTGGGAGATAAATCTTGGGGCTCCTATGGATCTGCTTAGGACTTCAAGAGTTAAAGTTTAAATGCAGGTGTGGAAACAAAAAGGGCTGTTGCCTCTTTGCTTTTTTCTTGCTCTTTTGGACACGGCTGTTGAATCTGATCCAGAAAAAATAATAAACTTGGCTCTCATTGCCTAGCCGTAAGTTCTTGTAATAAAACTCCCAGCACTGGCAGATAGAGTAATGTTCTGCTCTTAAAAAAAATCTGGTAGCGTAACCAGAATCTACAATACAAACATCGTGCGTGGTTTAAGTAGGGAAGAGCATTCAAGACAGGAGGTGGCTCAGTGTGCGTCTTGGTGGCCTGGGGTTTGTTGGGCAGTAAAGTGCTTCACGTTTGCCCCTTCCTGCTAGGGATCAAGACTCTTAGAGCTCTGTGCTCTGTTCATTCCCACAGGAAGATGTTTGTCATGTCAGGGAATGTCAGAGGATTGAGTTTTAATTAGCAAGCAGGGGGAAGGTTTGTTGAATTTGGGGGAGGACATGCAATGATGTAAGAATTTGTTGGGGTGCCTGGGTGGCTCAGTCGGTTAAGTGTCCGACTTCGGCTCAGGTCATGATCTCGCGGTTCGTGGGTTCGAGCCCCGCGTCGGGCTCTGTGCTGACTGCCAGCTCAGAGCCTGGAGCCTGTTTCAGAGTCTGTGTCTCCCTCTCTCTCTGACCCTCCCCTGCTCACGCTGTCTATCTCTCTCTCTCTCAGAAATAAATAAAAACATAAAAAAAAATTAAAAATTAAAAATTAAAAAAAATTAAAAAAAAGAATTTGTTTTTAGGTGGAGGTATTGGGTGAAAAAGCAAATTATGGGCTTTAAATGTTGGCTGCAAAATCATTTCCGAGGGCAGTGAGGGAAGTAAGGCGTTTGGGTTACAAGAATGAAGAAACTATGGCATATCCTTTCCTGTAAGTAACAGAACTGAGTTTCATTCAGCACGCAGTTATTGAGTTCCTGCTTCGTGCCAAGCTCCGTGGCAAGCTCCGTGCCAGGCAGGCCCCAGAGATTTAGAATGAACAAGGTGCTTTCCTGGCCTTTGAGCTGTTGCTCTTTATCAGTTTTACTGATAAATAGTCACAGTTCGTGCAAGAGAGGGGATTGGCTAGAGGTGTGACAAGGCACCTGTGCACCGTTCCTCCCTGAGGACAGAAGGGGAGTCTGGGAGTCTTCATAGAGAAGGTGGTTCTATGGGAGTTCAGGGAGCAGTTACCAGGTGAGGAAGGCCGGGAAGAGCAGTCCAAGTGGGGATCTGGATGTAAAAAGACTCAGGAGCCTCAAGTAGCAGGATGTGTTCTACCACTGAGTGATTCCCCGGTGAGTACATTGGAGAGTGGTAGGAAGTGGAGCAGGCAGAGGCCCTCCCTGGTCATATGCCATTTAAGATGCTTAGATACTGTCCTGCATCATCCTGAGTTTACACTTTAGAAGGATCTTCCAGGTGACAGAGTGGAGGAGAGATGGAGGGAGACCCAACTGGAAGATGGGAAGTTACTGTAACAGTTGAGATGCAGGTTGCTTGAGATACAGGGCCAGAAATGAGGCAGGGGGTGGGGGTGGGGGGTGGCATTGCAGGAACCCACCAATAAGGTGGAGTAAATAGAAAATACCTGCCATTTTCTCCAAATATAAAATCCTTGCTCTTAAGAATTTTTTAAAACAAATCCATATTCACTCATAGTTATTTTCCTTGAAGTTGTGATTGTAACCCCTCCTTGTGTTAGAAAAAAATGTTGTTTTTTGCTGTTCTCTTTACATCTATGTTCTTCCACAGCCTATAACCCAAGCCAGATTCTAATAAGGATACCATACCCCGAAGATCAGGTAGGGAAGAGCACCGAACAGTGGAGAGATGACCATGATAGATCATGTGTTTATTTCAGCAGGGCTCTCGACAGGTTGTAGCATGATGCCCTTACAGACCAGGTGAGGACACCTCTGTGGGGTCCTTTGTAGCTGCTGAACAACCTGGGACCCCAGCATCTTTGGGTCAGCATGAGAGTGTACCTGTAAGTCACAGACCTTAACCTGATCTCATTCCACTGCTCGGGGATTTAGATGCGTACATAGGAGGCATGCTTGTGAAATTCAATGATACTGACAGCAGAATAAGGATTTTTTAAAAAATGTTTATTTATTTATTTTAAGAGAGAGAGGGGGGAGAGAGAGAGAGAGCATG
The DNA here is from genome assembly GCA_017311185.1 of Proteles cristata cristata. Taxonomy (NCBI): domain Eukaryota; kingdom Metazoa; phylum Chordata; class Mammalia; order Carnivora; family Hyaenidae; genus Proteles; species Proteles cristata. Next base: position 689,743 of record JAESUZ010004774.1, read on the forward strand.
CATGAGCATGGAAAAGGCAGAGAGAGGGAAAGTGAGAATCCCAAGCAGGCTGCACTCTCGGCACAGAGCCCAGTGTGGCACTTGATCCCACCACTGTGAGATTATGACTTGAGCCGAAATCAAGAGCTGGACATTTAACCGACTGAGCCATCCAGGCACCCCCAGAATAAGGATTTTTATGTGTTCTCCACAGATTTGAGATATGGGTCTAAGGAATAAATATAAGACTTTGTATTTCTTTGAAAGAATCACTGGTATAAGGGAAGGATGCAAAGAGCCTCAACCTGGTACAACAAGCTCTGGGGATTTAGGTACCTCCATCTCCACCACCACCTCCCTGCCTGAGCTGTGTCTCTTTCTCCCTGAGGCTATTGCAGAAGCCTACTACTGGTTTCCTGCTCTTGTCGCCCTTTAGTCTAGACTGGCCACAGCAGCCAGAGTAATTTTGTTAAATCGTTTGTTAGATGTTTTCATGAACTCTCAGTGGTGGCCCATCTCACCCGGACTAAACACCACAGTCCTTACCGGCAGTCTGCAAGGTCATATTGGACCTGCTAGGCTCTCTGGCCTCTCTGACCTTTTCATCTACCCAACCTCCCCTTCCTCCACCCCAGTGCTCCAGCCACACTGGCCTCGCTTCTCCCCCTTCCCCTTGCCTGACCTTTACACTCGCTGCTGTCCAAACTGCAGATGCTCTTCCTTCTGACCTCCGCAGGGCTTGTCGCTCCTTCAGGGCTTTAACTGCACCGTGACATTCTCAGCTGGACTTGCCTCATGACAGCATTTAAACCTTCTCTCCTCTCAGGTTATTTTGCTCCATAGCACCTCTTAGGATATTACATATTTTACTTATTCATTTTTCTCCTCTGACTTCCTTAGTAGACTGTATGCTCCACAAGGCCAGGGAGTTTCGTCCGTCACCTTCGGTGCTGTTACCCCAGCACCTCCAAGAGTGCCTGACACAGATGAAGCAGGCGCTCAATTAATATTTGGCAGGTGTATATTTAACATATAAATTAATGAATATGAGATAACAGCAGGGTTCAGCTGATAGAAAAGCTAATGTGACTCTGGACCTCATGCAGTATCCACATATATATAGTAAAAGATTTAATATAAGGAATTGGCTCATGTGATTATGGGGACTAGTGAGTCCGAAATCTGCAGATCTCATGCCCCAGTTTGAATCCGAAGGCCAGCAGACTGCTGTAGAACCAGAAACAGCTCACTCAGGGGGAGGGGTCAGGCCTTCAACTGATTGGATAAGGCCCACACACGTTAGGAAGGGCAGTCTGTTTTACTTAGTCTACTGATTTAAATGTTAATCTCATCCTCAAAAACCCTCACGGAAATACTCAGAATAATGTTTGAGCAAATTACTAGACACCCTGTAGCCCGGTCAAGTTGGCACATAATTAATCATTATAGTGCCTTTATCAAGCCACACCCCAAACCCCAACTCTTGTCCTGGGCACCACATTTCAGAAACCATGCTGGTGAAGAACTGACAACCACAGTATCTGAGGAGGAGTTGAGGGCTGGAAATAGCGTCCTGAACTGAAGTCATGATCAGAGTCAAGTGACATCTTTCGATGTTTGAAGGCTTGTCTCATGGAGGAAAGAAGAAGGAATTCTTAGTCTGGAAGGCACAGCTCAGACACGTGGGTGGAAGGCAAACCTTACAGATAGAACAGAAATCTGCCTCGGGAACTGGTGAGGTCTTCCTTCTGGCAGGGTTAGCACAGAGGTCCGCTATGACCAGGAGTTAGAAGTCTCCTGTTCGGTCTTGCTCTCGTGTTGATTCTCTGACCTTATGTATGGCATTAGCTTCTCTGAGGTTTCCTCCTCTCCACTGTGGAAATCATAGTAACCTAGCTCATAAGTCATCCTGAGGATCAGATAGAAATAACAATACCTTCTAAAACTCGGTGGGGGTTGGAGCAGACTTCTGTCGGCGTGCCACCTTGTCAGAGCCAGGAGAACTGGTGGTCGGAGGAGTGCTGACTAACCCCTTGCCGCAGCAGAAAATTTCCACTGACCTGCAGTCAGGGACATTTCACTGCCTCTGGCAGCTTGGCTTCCTTCTTAATGGAATGTGCCTGAGGAGTGGCAGTTAACTCCTTTTCCAAATTCCTTAGCTGTGAGCGTTTGAACCTTATTGCTGCTGGCCCCAGGAGAAGACAGACTTGAGCAGGGTTGGTGGTACGTGGAGGGATCAGCCAGGAGTTGGAGTTGCCCCTTCTTGAAACATCGGCCATGTCGCATCATTGCTTTTCAGTTGCTTCTGGGTACATTTGCAAGTTGCTCCTTATTTCTTCTTTTACTTACACTGTTTATTCTGCTCTGAAGAAATGTACTGTAGGTACAATGTGTTTAAAACTCAAGTGCTTTATTTTATGGCTGCAACACGAATGCGGACGAAAGGAGTGGAACATCCAGGGATGGTTGCCGAAACATTCAGAACTGTGCTGGCAGAGCGACAAAGGCCTTTGCACTGTTGTGGGTTTTTCGTGACAGGCTTGATAAAAATGACTTTTTAGCACAAGTGGTTTTCAGTGAACAGAAGATTTTACTACAGGGCTTAAGTCATAAAAATCAGATAAACACTGAAGTTCAGTGTTGGTGAGTAGCTAAGTCTCAGAGCGTTTCTACGTAGGTTGGCATGGTTATTGTTTGGCAGGTAAATGGTTCAGGAACGTTTTCTTCTGAAGGCATTGTTCAAAACAAAGTTGAAACTAAACAGTCCCCACTGTTTTGCTTATATATAACTGGCCTCAGGACATTTAGCAAATGTCAGCATTCTTCCCAGCACTTCGTGGTACCTGATACATAGTAGGTGTGGTACCAGGTGGTAAGTATTGTTAGAGGCCATGGTTTATGTCCAGCTTAGTAATGATTAGTTTTGGGCTTCCAAAACCAGGAAGCTTCTCTTATTCTTTAAGCACCAAACAGCCCAAATGCTAGCATAGAGATGACTGTCAATTTGAGGATTCAATCTGGGGATGCAGTAGATGTTGAATGTTAGCAACATTCGGTCAAAGTGAAGACCAGATCTCTCAGGGACAGTACTATTGACATTTTGGATCATTCTTTATCATGGGGGCTGTCCTGTGCATTGTAGAATGTTTAGCAATATCCCTGGCCTTTGTTCGCCAGGTGCCAGTAGCTCTTCCCTCCCAGTTGCGACAATCAAAAATATTTCCAGACATTGCCAAAAGTCCTCTGGGGGACAAAATCACCCCAGTTAAGAACCACTGGTACAAAGGAAGCTGCAAGGTGCCCACGCTGCCCCTGACCTATAATAGTGCTTTTTAAACTACGGATCACTCAGTTCCATTTAAGGAAGGGCTTCTCAACCAGGGCTGACCTTTGAAATCACGCAGGGAGCTTTGAAATTGTCTGAGGTCTGGGTTTCATCCCAAAGGTTCTAATTGGTCTGGGGTGTGGGCTGGACCTCAAGACATTTAGAAGCTCTTAGATGCTTCTGCTTTTCAGCCAAGAGTGAGACCACAGCATTAGTAGGTCATGGATCAATTTGGCGAAGAACGTCTTTGCTAGCATTTAAATATACACAGTAGTGCCTGCTGATCTGCAGTTTTGCTTTCCATGGTTTTAGTTACGGCTGATCAATCTCAGTCCGGACACAGATGCTCCTCCTTCTGATGAATTGTCAGAAGGTCTGTAGTAGCCTAACACTGTGTCACTATGCCTACGTCCTTCACATCACTTCATCTCCTCACATAGGCATTTTATCATCTGACATCGCAAAAAGGGTGAATACAGTACAGTAAGATGTTTTGAAAAAGACAGACCACATTTATTTACAGCGTATTGTTTTAGTTGCTCTATTTTATTACTAGCTATTACTGTTAATCTCTTACTGTGCCTAATTGATAAATTAAACTTTATCATAGGTAGGTATGTATAGGAAAAAGCATTGTGTACGCAGGGTTCACTGCTGTCTGTGGTTTCAGGCATCCACTGGGGGTCTTGGGAGGTATGCCTCACAGAGGAGGGGGGACTACTGTACCTATATATAATTGGAAAGAAAATAACAGTGCCTAGCACAGTAGTTAGGGTACATTCTATGTTGTATATGCATTAAGGTTGAAAACATGGCTGTAAGCAATAGAACCCATAAACTAAACCCCTGCCCTCAGCCTGCTTTTAGTCTGGTTATTTGTAACCCCTTTCAGAAACTCTTTTGTTCTTTGTTAATGATAAATACTTAATGTGAAATTTAATACATTTATAGCTGTGTGGCTTGGGAATTTGTGAACCTTTTTGCTGACAGTCTGAGGTTTCACCCTGGCATTCATAAAATCAGTTATTTTTATAAATGCTAACCAATAAAGATGACATGCATATTTTCACCAGCAACTAAATTTGATAACAGTGCAGTAGCTAGATGATAATTTTCCTCCTTTGTATGTGTTAATTATATATACCATAATGTGCTAGGTCAGCGATGGTCTAGATACATCCAGCAAGAATGTGATACTTGTATAAATCATCCTGAGAGTTTTATTAGGATCTGTCTAACAGCCTCTTGAGTTCATTATCTGTGGGAGTTTGGGGGTTTCACAAAACAAACTGTAATATACATTCATCTCACTTCTAGGCAGCAGTGTAGAATGGTAGAAGACTGGCAGTCTCCAGCCATTGTTTTTATTTCAGTGCTCAGGACAACACAAACCAGGTGTCTGTGGTGGTAACTGTCAGTAGATGCTGCAGTTATGGAAGACTTGGAAGTCAAGTTCACTTGCTAACAGAACTTTGATTGCTTGCCCTGATCTTGAAGCCCATGACATGACCATGATAACACTCACCAAGGCTTTCTGCTAGACTAGAAACTCACTACTTGCAATGTTGGCCTTTAATTTAGATATCAGGAAACACAGTAATGATCATTCTTGTGATAACTCAGAATGCACTCTGCAGTCTCTTATCACAGAGTTCTTTACAAATTCTAGTGGCACAGTCCTGCCTCATTGGTTTCTTAAAAATATCAGTGGTTCTTTGCATCATTGGTAGCTTCGTTGTTTCCTGGGAGAAGTAGCCTTGGGACTGCTTCTTGAATCAGCTGCTGAAAAAAGATGATCTGCCTGTATAACAAAGAGAAGAGGTTGGATTGACAAACACCCATTAGTTGTCTGATAAGTGCTTTCTCTAATTATGATTGGCTCCAGGTGACTCCGCCATATTAAAGATGTGCCTTGTTCTATTCTGTTCTCTTTGCTCTAGGTGTCTCAGGGATCCATGGTCCAGTTTTCATCAGGAAACTTCTCCTTGTCAGCGCAAACAGAAGAAAAGAGATTCCCTTTTAGAAACGACCGTCTGTTAAATTGGGCTCGAAAGGAGTACGGAGCAGTCACTTCATTCACTGAACTCAAGATAGCAAGAAACATTTACATTAAAGTGGGGGAAGGTAAATTTTATGTGGTTTCGATTAATGACTGATTTATGACAATCACTGTTTTCTTTTCAGAGACCAGGTGGTTAGGGCAAGGAGTCCTAGAATTGCAGAATGTTGTATCTGGCAGGGACCTGAGAGGTCACCAGGCCTGCTCCCCTCACACCCCCTCCTTTCTTCCCTTTTTTTCCCCCTGAGGAAACAGCCCTGGTAATGGCCAAGCAGGAAGTGGGGAGTAGCATGATTGAGAGGGGAGAGGAGGTTGTGGTGCAGGGTTTAGAAGCCATCTACACACAGAAGTTGGAACTGAATCCGAGGTGAAGGAACAGAGGTGATCACTAATGGGATGAAAGAGGAGTTGGCCAGATGAGTCAACAGTTAGGGCTTCCTCTTACCTGTTGATCTGCAAACATTTGAAACCAGGGTTGGCTTATGATCTTGAGACATGGGTTAAATTTTGGACAATAGCAGAGGAAAAGTGCTTGAATATATTTTTAATACTAATGCCCATTATAAGGACAAATTATTGGAGAAAGGAACTGTGTGGCCTTGATAAGAGATTTACCCATTTTAATTTCCTTGCCTTGCAGAGGGATATAAATATCTGGTAACTCAGTCTAAAAGCACATTTTTAAAAATAACTTCTTTCATCATTATTTTTAGTTGTGTATATTTGGAGCCCCCATTAGTTACTAGAAATAACAGCTCGTGAATGAGTCCTTGTTATAGTCAGGTGATTATGTGAAAACTGCATTTCAGGTCTTCAGCATCCATCGGCTTTCTGTTGAATTCGACAGCATTTGTCACCTTTTTCACAGACAGCATGGCAGCACGGCCTTGCTCATTGAATGCTTGTTTCCAGCCCATTCTTAAATCTGGGCTGTTTGACAGATAGATGCAGGAAAGGTGGACACTGGAGTGCATGCTATGTGCAAAGGCCACATCAGATGCTTTCTTTTTGCATGTGCCCCACTTAACCTCACCAGTAATGCTAGGAGGAAACCATCACTTCCACCATTGTACAGAGCGGGTAGGGGGGAGTTAAGCTAGCTTGCTCAAATCCCCATTTTTAGCGAGTGGTGAAGTCAGAATTCAAACCCAGGTTTCCTGACTCTCAGGTCTAATGCTCTTTTCCTGGTACTGTATCTTAAGTCTTAGCTAAGTAAGTGCAACCTGAAAATGCAAGTAAGCCACCTGGATGGAAAGACTTGTTTAGCAGAGTAGAGAGAGGAGTTTTAAATCAGTGTTGGATTCAAAACGTTGGAGTTTGTTACTGAACTCTTAGGTGGTCAGGTAGCTTACAATAGAGGTCAGCTCCCATTGGAACAAAATGAAAAACTTCTTTTAACAAAGGTTCTAAGCCCTGGCCAATGTCCTGCATTTCTGAAGCAGAATTCTACTAGTATAAAAGGATGTTGATCACCTGCTCCCCTCCCACTTGGAATTTGTTAGAATAAGAAAATGTGTTACAGTAACATTTAGAGCTGTTGAGCTGTTCTCTTCGCAGTGCATCAACTTTTATGCACAACATTTGCCTGCCTTGAGAGTGGGGGTTAATTAAGTGACTTTCCCAGAGCCAAACACTGAGTCAGGAAAGAACTCAAAGGACCTCATGTCCAGTTCAGTAAAAACTGGCGACTCCTTGGTAACACCTTTGGAGCCCCTGAAACCTAGTTGCAGCCACGAGTCGGGTATGAGTGACTGGTCCACTCCATGGAGAAGAACAGGTGGGGGACGTGAGGGTCCTTAGTTCGGTGGACCACAGGGTGATGTTTTCTATCACCATGGATCAGGCTCCACTGAGCAGGACTCACCATCCAGCTTCCCAGAACCTGATTGTCTTTGGCTAGCTGCCTCCAGGGATCCCAGGCCATGAGCCTCTTTTTGCTCTATCCCCAGTGACTCTCACATGTGGCCCCTGCCCCAGCAGCATCCTCATGACCGGGGAATTTGTTAGAACTGCCAGTTCGTGGGCCCGCCCAAGACCAACTGAACTGAAAACTCTGGGGGTAGGGTCTAGCTGTCTGTGTTTTATTTAGCAAGCACTCCTGGTGATTGGGATACACGCTCAGTTTGAGAACTACTGCTCTAAACCAGTATACCTAGAATGGAAGAAGTAAGGACTTTCCATTCTTATCCCAGCTGGTCTCATTAACTGTGAGACTTCCGGCACCAGCACCCCTCTGATTTGCCACGTAAACCTCAGTTTCCACAGCAGGAAAATGAGGACTTTGCATTACCTCCCAGGTTCCCAGAGTATATCATTCCAGGTCACAAAGTCAGTCATCAATCCTTTCCTAAAATACAAATAAGCATGTGACTTTCCCCCCCAAAACTTGCCAGGTTTCTACTGGGGATTCCCCTTTGTGGTTTCCTTTCTACTTGGCAGTTGGTGTAAGTTTTGATGCCAGGCATGTGGAAGGTCATTTGGGGGGAAAAGAACTCAGGCACACTCATGTATAAGCAACAGAAAATGATCAGCTTATTAAACCTAGTGACAGTGGCACCTGGGACTTGAGCCCTTATTAATAGCAACTTTTTTTTTTAAGTTTTATTTTATTTATTTTGAGAGAGAGCGCGCACCCAAGCAGGGAAGGGGCAGAGAGAGAGGGAGAGAGAATCCCAAGAAGGCTCCATGCTGTCAGCACAGAGCCCAATGCGGGGCTCAATCCCAGGAACCATGAGATCATGACCTGAGTTGAAATCAAGAGTCAGACACTTCACTGACTGAGTCACCCAGGCCCCGCAGAAGCCTTTGTTACAAAGCTTTCCTAGTGGCTTAGGAAACAGACCTTTCCTAGTGGCTTAGGAGGGTCACAGCGTGGGTGAGTTTTTTGTTATTTGTCTCAAATCTCACATCATTGTTTGTTAATTTAGGAAACCTGTGCCCTCTGCCTACTATATGCCAGATCCAAACCAGACCTACCTATGAACTGAACTGGATATACAGGCCAGAGTCCCAAGAGGGTCCTCATCTCTTGCGTTCCAGACCAGCCTGGCCCTGGCCCATGCACACACCCCCTGACTCTAGATTAAATTTCAGTCTTGCTACCCAATATCATTTTCCATCCTGTGATCTGGGGGAGGCATCCACAGGGCTGCAGCTGCAGGGTGTGCATTCCTCATGTGTTCATCCGGTAAAACCCTCAGCAGATGTGGAGAGGAGGCTGCTCCAGCTGCCTGAGTCAGTGGAGCCCTGGCCTCTTCTCTCTAAGGGGGTCTTCAGGGAAGAATGCAGAGGGAGGAGCTTGGGCCTGTCGTGCAAGGAGCTTGCATGCTGGGGCCTTGTGAGCTCCTGTGGTCCCGTCTGTTCTAGGGCTGGTGCTGAGGGTGCCCTGCTGCACGGAGCCACAGTGCCACTGTGTGTGCTGATATGCACTTGATGGGGGTCGGGGGCAGGGCAATATCAACCCGATCTTGGGACCTCCTGGGCTAATTCCTCTCTCCTAAGTGAGACTTGCATGTGAATTTGAACCCTGGCATCCTGTCCATTAAATGAAAGAGGCAGAAATTTGTTTCATTACAGTGCCAGGGTCTGATTAATTACCCCTTCTGAAAAAAAGTTTGCTACACCTAGAACTTCCTTGACATTGGTCCCAGCTGTCACCCTGCCAGCAGTTTCAAGTTCTGTTTAAACATTTAAACCGCTGGCTGGAAATCCCATCAACCACAGTGCTGTGTAAACGGCATGTGCCCTTGTGGGAGTATCTTTAGACTCTTGGTACTTGTATCACTTTCCCTGGTGGAGGTGATGAGCAGCTCTTAGCACAATGAGATGATGTTTGTAAAAGCACCTTGTACACTGTTAAGTGTTATAAAAGCATTAGTCATCTGTACCAAGATTGTGAGAGTGAAAGTCTGCCCTCACTGTTTTCCCCAAACTCCTTCCTTCAGTCCTCAGATCTATAGTGCTGTGACAAATAAATATGAGGGAATGATTAATTCTATATAGCAGTCCACAGAATGGATTAGGTGGTTGGTTTCCCTATTAATCGAAATAGCAAACATCCAAGGAGGAGCATGTCTGGTTAGATCATTGATTTCAGTGTTGAGTATGTGGACTATGAAATAAGTATTGGATTTTTAGTTGAGAAGTACTTGGTAAACAGATGACAGCCCAGGTCTGCAACTGAGAAAAGGAGTCATGATCTAGGTACAGGTTGAAGCCCTGGGAGCGATGGAAGTCATTTGGGAAGAATATGAGACAAAAAGAAGATTGAGGGAGGAACTGAGTTCTCAGTCTTGGTTTTGTATCATGATCAACTGTGGAGCTTTTCAAAAAGAAAGCTTCCCTAGCACCACCCTGCCCCCCAGTTCTTCTGACTCAGAATCTCTGGGATGGAGCCCAAATAGGTGGATTCTGGTGTGCACCAAAGATTGAAAATCGTTGGTGTTTAAAGAATGGGCAGAGGAGAGGGAACCAGTAAAAGAGACAGGAGATAAGTCAGAGGAAGTGGATGAGGACAAAGCAGCATCACCAAGAACAGGAAAGGAATTAGACCAAAAGAGGCCACTAGAATTGGTCAATAGGAGGTGACCACATACGGGAGATATTTCAAGGCAGTGGTTAAGTTCTAAGGCCCTCCCTAGGGCTTGTGGTTCCCTCAGAGTCACCATCACCTTCTTCCCTTCGAGTCTGGTTACCGTGTAGCTCAGTGGTGTGATGGATTATCCTATGTTTCTTTCAGATCAAGTGTTCCCTCCCACATGCAACATCGGGAAGAATTTTCTCTCGCTCAATTACCTTGCTGAGTACCTTCAGCCCAAAGCAGCAGAGGGTTGTGTGATATCCAGCCAGCCCCAGGATAAGGAAGTACACATCATTGAGTTAATTACCCCCAGCTCTAACCCCTACAGGTGAGTGAGTGAATGAGTGAGCGAGCGAGCGAGCGAGTGTGCGTGCACTGAATTGAAAAGAGATGAAAATAAAGATCTTTGCTGACTTGAGGCAGCGACTCACAGCCCTACCTGTGTAGGAGGGAGACATTCATGTGTTGGGTGAATTAATAGAAGTTTTGAAGAAGGGAGTGAAGGCACCAGTGGTATATTTTATTTTCTGCATTCGTCTCTCGATCCACTGTATTCTAGGTGAGTTTCTGAAACCTATTCTGAACTTTCAGGCACTAATTACAGGACAAAATAATTCTTGCTCCATCATTATCTCCTTTGACTGAGGTTATCCCTGATAAAAAAAATTATAAAATATGCCTTATTAACACAGTTATAATTTTAATCACATTCTGTTTTTAATAAAATTCCATTCATAGCATCCTCAGAGTGCATTTGCATTCATAGCTGTGTGTGCTATGAAGGTGTGCGCGCGGCGGGGGTGTGGGTGTGGGTGTGTTGGGGTGTGGCCCTCCATGACACACCAGAGAGCCATTTGATACAACCTGTCTCTCACTTATGTTCTTTTTCTCCATCTTCCAATCTTAGCTTCCTGCCCCAGGACTAGAAACTTAACCTTCCCTATCAAAAATAATTAGGGAATTAAAAAATGAATAGAGGAAAAGTGGCTCTTTCTCCCACTTGAGCTTGCATTCCTGTGGACCATTGACTTAAATGTAAAGTTATATTGTAGAGGGATTTCAGAGTTAAAGTTCTAATCAGATTTTGCTTTCAAAAGTGAATAAACTACACATCAGTTTTGGGAAGATTCCATTTTGTCCCACATGAAGAATTTTATGGAAAATGAAAAGAGAGTGGGGATAGAAGCAATCTGGCAAACGTGCTTAGATATTAAGCCTCAGGCTTCATTTGAGTGTATCATTCATCATATGCTTTACAAGTGTGTAAAACCAAATGGAAAGAACGACTTTTCTTTAAATTCAGAATGACAGAGATGTTATTGTTTGGTTAAAAAATATTCTCTTTTATACTGAATTCTTAGAAGTTTGGGTTGAGTTCATCAATTTTCCAGTAATCACTTGGTTGACCATCTGTTTTCTTTATTTTAATAACTGTATATCCAGAAGTTTGGGAAGGTAAGTGCAGATATGACTCTGTAGCAAATGTTAATGGTTTATGCAAACCTTATATAAGTCAAATTCTCCAGCCTTTTGACTTGTATTTTATCTTAAGTGTCCCATTTGTTTGGTTGTTTTTTTCTGCTTTTTGGGTTTGTTTTGTTTTGTTTTGTTTTGTTTATCCTACCTAGCCTCCTCTCTCCCTCCCACCTTCAAGGATTTTGAGCGTATGCAAATTGGAAAGGAAAGTTACACACTGAAGGTGTTGAAGTTTGAAAACCAACAATTCTGCTTTAAAAGTAAACTCCTGGTTGCCCAGATCCATTTCAAACAGTGGCTGCCTTAAGTACCCGTCTTTTTTTTTTTCCTCAAAGAAGAAGAAAAATTTTAGTGTCTAATTATCAGCAGACTTATTTTTCTATTGTTATGTAAAACTATTTTGTTTTGTGTGCACTAACAATCTGTTTTGCACATGTCATTTGCCTGGGATCAACTCCAGCTTTTTAATCAACTGGCCAGACACTGGAAACATGAAGACTTGGAAGAGAGGAGATAGTTGCAACTCTCTGGCATTTGGGTTCTAACTTTGCCTTTGTTTTCCATTCACAGTGCTTTCCAGGTGGATATAATAATTGACATAAGACCCTCTCGAAAGGATCTTGAGGTGGTTAGAAATCTCATCCTGATCTTGAAGTGCAAAAAGTCTGTCAACTGGGTGATCAAATCTTTTGATGTTAAGGGAAACCTGAAAGTTGTTGTAAGTTGGTTGAGCATTTCTTTGTTTTGATGCATGGCAACAATTTAAGTTGTGCTTCTATGTGTTATTTTTGTGATGTTTTTGCTTTATATGTATTATTTTTGTGAAGTTTCTGCTTCTCTGAGTTCTCTCTGTTATTTTTCACTTTGTAAAATAGGCTCCTTCTTGGTTGCTCCTGACAAAGGAAGACAGTGTGGTAGCTAAAACCATGGCCTCTGGGGTCAAGATAGAGATTTGAATCCAGACTGCCATTTACAAATTGTGACCTTGGGCAAGTCCCTTAACCTCTCTGGACCCCAGTTGCCTCATTTGTGAAATTCCTGAAATGTATGTGTGTGCTTTCCAGTCAGAGTAAATGTAAAATAATGAGCACAATGGGGCCCTTCATGGTTGACAGTCCAGTAATGGCCTTAGTGTCATGATACTGAATATCAGCTCTTAATTTGGGGTTAGGTATTTAAGGAAGGTGTGGAAAATTGGGGCAACCTGAGCTCATTGACTATTCTTTTTGAGTTAAATACATGGTATTAGCAAACTTTTTTGCTTGCCTCTAACTTCTGAGGGCAAAACACTGATGCAAGACTCACAGTAATGGGGAGGTTAGTGAAATGATATAGGAAAAGTACACCCAGCCTGTTCCCTAAGCATTATTTCCATGAGGGAAATGTGCTTAAGAATTATATTAGTTGGTTGGCATGGTAGGCAGACAGCAGCTTGTTACCTAAAAAGTTAAATGTTGAAATTTGGTAAAAATAAATCTTTTTCAGATATGTTTATGGCACTAGGGCGCCTGGGTGGCTCAGTCGGTTGGGCAGCCGACTTCGGCTCAGGTCATGATCTTGCAGTTTGCGAGTTCAAGACCCGCGTCGGGCTCTGTGCTGACAGCTAGCTCAGAGCCTGGAGCCTGTTTCAGATTCTGTGTCTCCCTCTCTCTCTGACCCTCCCCTGCTCATGCTGTCTTTCTTTCTCTCTCTCAGAAATAAATAAAACATTAAAAAATTAAAAAGATATATATGCTTACAGCACTGTTTCACAGCATATTGCACAAACTACATTGAAAGTTCAAGATGTAATTTTTAAGAAGATAATTACTTTAGCATCTCTTTGGAAGGCTCAGATTTTTACATATTGCCTTTTTAAAAAATTGTGTCTGATTCCTCTTTCAGTACCTGCACTGAATCATTTGGGGAGGGTTTTATGTTTTCAGCGTTTGGGGGGAGGGGTGCCCTGGGTTTGGTGCTGTTCATTCATGGCACCTTTAGCGTGATCAAGCAGTGGACAAAGCCAGCACTCCACCGGGGCCGCCTCGTGTACAAGCACTCTCCAGAAGCAGCAGGCAAAGCCACGAGCATACACATCTTAATTCTAACGTACTGTAATTGTTTCTGGTTCCTGTGGTTTTTTGTTTTTTGGGTTTTTTTTTTTTTTTTAACTTGGAGAGGATCCAAATAAACCATCACGTGTGAGGGCAATACATTAATTTGGTGTTGAGAACAAAGCCCGGCCGCAATTTTCTGAAGTCAGAGCTGTTTCGATTGCTTTCCCTGGCATGGCCTGAGGGGTGTTGGTGACCTGGGGTGTCTGCAGCGTTTGCCGCCTGGCACACCAGCCAAATGTTTTTAATTTCAGAATAACAAAAACAGGAAAGGGAATCATGCTTTGAAAGGCAAAAAACATACGGGACATTTTAGTTCCCTGTTGGAGTTGTGTAAATGTTCTTTCGGCCCTGACCCTTCCGTGGCTCTCTCTGTACCTGAGCCTGTATGTGTTCCTGGTCCATGGCAGTCCTGGAGTTCACTTTGAGTGTCTTCCCTTTTCATATGAATAAGACAGGCTGGAAATGAGATTGCTCATCCCAGAGCAAGATCTGTTTATATTCCTCTCTTTGGCTGTACTTCTGTTCCAGGCCAATTTTGGACAATGCATGACAACATTACTAAACAATTAGGTAATGTTTCATGATGTTCTTTTTTATTCTCCCAATCAGTTTCATGCTTTGTGATTTCCTAACTCCCAGTCTCAGATGTGAATTCTGACTATGCTCTGAAGCAAAGGTACCTGCTGCTACTAAAAAAGCATACATTCATGTTTAGAAAAGGGGAACGGTTCATAGTGGCCCTCTTCATAGTATTTTCTTTAGAGACAGCCTGGTAGAGTGGAAAGAACCATGGCTTTGGTGGAACCCAACTGAATAATAGGGAACCCAACTGAATTCAAAGTCTGTATTTTTTGACTGTGAAATGGGTATGATGATTATTCCCACCTTGAGAGTTGTTGTGAGGTGTGGCAGAGTTCGTTCGTTCATTCATTCATTTGCTCATTCAGAAGTATTTGTTAAGTGACCAGTGAATATTTCCTCTAAAGCACTTGACAAACTGTATGCACGTGGTGAGTTCTCAGCCATGTGTGCTACTTAACTTCTGAGCAAGGGGGAGAGAAAGAGAAGGGGAGAGAGAAGCAGGGCTCGAGCTCACTGGATGTGTGGCTTGAACTCATGAACTGTGAGATCATGACCTGAGCTGAAGTCACATACTTACCTGACTGAGCCACCCAGGTACCCTCCTTATATTTTAAAGGAGAACTAAATAACATACATAAGGCTTCTAGCACAGTGCGTGCCATAAAAAGGGACTTTATCATCCTTCCACAAGAAACTTTTCAAAAGATTGTCTATAGGAGCAATTAACTTCTCTAAACAAAGTGAAAACAAAATGTCTGCTGAAGGAATTGTAAGCCACTTGATGGGGTAAATGTAAAGAAGAGCCCCATTAAACACGGGTGGCATGTGTCTGCATGTAGGGAGTGGGGCACAGGTAGAATGTACCCTCCAAATGACAGAATGGTCCAAAGAGCCACAAAGGGCAGTACTGTGGACAAGAACAGGAATACTAGAAGTATCCACATTGCTATGCCCAGCTCTGGCTTCTTCTTCAGGTCCCCTATGGACCGTGCATAATCACATTTTGGAAGAACCTCCAAAACAAAAGAATCGATGGAAGAAATGTTTGGTTTCACTATTTCAAATGGCCTAAGCCCCTCAGTGTTGGTCAGAGCCAGCTTATTCTTAGAGAAGACATGTTTTAATCCCAGTGGGAATATGGACTACATCTCTGACCAACCTCTCTCCTGCACCATCAGTTCTGATGCAAATGTGTGTTGGGCACTGGAGGGGAAGGAGGGGAGGGAGATATTCAGACTCTACCTCGCTCATCATCCTTCATGAAAATGTGGCTGAAACATAGTGGTGGTATTTGGAGACCCCCTTGAACACCCCCATTTGGAATCGCTACACTGAGGCCTTAGAAAGTCCTGGGGACTCCCTCTATCCCAGAAGTAGAGGGTGAGGAATTTGCTCATTGCTGGGAAGGAACCAATTTGCCAAGCCTTGCTGTTTTACAAATGTGTAGATAGATTTCTAGTCTTGTAAGTCCCGAGGCGTAATCAATATGAGTTGTACTGACAGCTCCTAGATTTAATATGGAAAGGTGTAAACAAATCATTCCATATTGGTACAAAAAAGACAGGTGGCGGTTGTGATGATAGTATTCTGGAAATACCGTATTTTCTCAGCTGTCCAACAACATGAAAGACTAGGGCAGATGAGGCCAAGCTGTGTTGTTTAGGCCAGTGTTACAACTCCCGCCAATCAAAACGACATGCTGCTTTAAAGACTAGAAGAAGCTGCGCCTAAGAAACTAAGTTTTAAGAACTAATCGGATCCTTCTTTACCTCATTTTTGTTTAGTTTTTTTTCTTTTAACCCTTCCTTCCTCTAAGGAATTTTCTCTGAATCAGGGTAAGAGCTAGAATATTCTAACCTATGAAGCCGAGTTTTTCACAAATGGCTACAAAGCGTGCTTAAAGCTCTGTCTGGCTCCTTTGCATGCATCATTGTGACTGGCCACTCTGGCACTTTTGGATAATCACTTTGGGTCACAGAAAAATATACTGGGGAAGATCCTTTAAGCTTTGAATTGAAAATATGTGTCGTCAGCCAATATCCCACCACCAAGAGGCCAAGAGAACTTAGAGCCTGTGAATCTTCGATGGTTTTATAGTGGGAAAGGATTAATATTTAGTCATGTTCGGGGCACACAGAATGGGAAACAAATGAGAATTTAGGAAAAAATGCTGCATGTATGCAGGAGAAAATAAGTGGGCATGGAAATTAAAGTGATTTTTATACGGCATGAAAATGGCTTAATCTGCAGGCTGAAAGGGCTTTCCAGTGTTGTTGGAGCAGTTGTTGAAAATGTGGTGCCTTCGCTTTGGGATCTCCTCCGCAACACTCAGCTCCTTCACTATCTGACACAGTCACTGCTACTGCTGTAGGAGCCAGAGGATGTGGAAACTCACTGTCCGTTTCCTGGTCACTCAGTCCTTTCTCGAAGGGGTTGCTATCATTCAGTTCTAGTTTTGTAACTAACTACCAAGTAACAGTCAGCTTACTTGTATTGCTGGATACAATATTGGTACTTTGAGGGACAATGACCCAAATTAACTAATTAATTTTTAGAACATAAAAGCGAAGCATCTTCAGTTAATAACATGGACAAATGAATACAATACCAGATTGCTGAAGTGGTCATAAATTATAACTGAAGTATCAACACTCATTTCACCATATGGAATATTTTAATAGTTTACAAAGATGAGATAGTCTCCACAGTGAAGTAACTAGGTTGTGCCTTCTTTCATTTAAATCTAGGGTTCAGAAATATGCATGGCCATATTTTTGGCAGCATAGCATGCACATTTGTATACTTTATACATCATTTTAAGTAAAAATAAGGGAAAGTTTGGTATGTAATATATATAATTTAAACATTTCATTAGCTCTAGTAACATAGTAGGTATACTTAGTGTGTAGCTACTTAGCAATCATTGGATTATTTTTATCAACATAAGCAACCCAAATGGTACGATCAAACAACATGAATAGATTTCTCTTAATATGCTGCTGAAGATTTTCACATCAGTGTTCTTATCCCATGGATGGAGCAGAAAGTGGAATTTCAACAGGTCCTTGAAGTTTTTCTCCCTACGGAGAGTAGGGATCAAGAGAATAAATAGTCCCTTCATATACAGTGTAGAATCTGTTCATTCCAGATATTGAATTTGTACTTAAAGCACTATTTAGTTTTAGACTCACAAGTGAAATTTTGCTGTTATCTTCAGGCTCCTAACAGTATTGGCTTTGGGAAAGAGAGTGAAAGGTCCATGATAATGACCAAATCAGTAAGAGATGATATTCCTTCAACACAAGAGAATCTGTTCAAGTGGGCTTTGGACAATGGCTTTAGTCCAGTAACATCATATACAGTGGCTCCTGTGGCCAATAGATTCCATCTTCGGCTTGAAAACAATGGTAAGTATGACTTTTCTTTTTTCCTGTGGTAAAAATATCCCCCAAATGAGGGGGGATATTTCCAATGAGGAACTCTCATTTCAGCTTATATGATACCGTTTTTCTCTTGTAAATTTTGATGATTCATTTGACTACATTTTACTGTCAAGCTTCAGGTTTTCTAGAATCATGATAGATTATTTTAAGGCAGCGATCTTTGGTACAGATTTTTCTGTACCAAATTTTTTTGGTATAGTTGATTGCATGTTGGAGAACTTTGTTGTAGACTGCATAATTCACTGTGATTACATTAAGAACAAATTAGTCTGGCTTCTTCTCTCAGAAGTGCCTACTAATCACTGACAGCTGAGATGCAGAGCGGCTGGGGCTCCGGGGGAGAAGTCCTGGGTCAGACTGCATCCTACAGGACAGCAGTCATGAGGTGCTTCCTCTTCCTCACCCAGACGGAACACAGGAGTTATTACCCCAGTGTTGGATGGAGCAGAAAGTGGAATTTCAACAGGTCCTTGAGGTTTTCCAGAGCCTGTGGCTAGTGAGACTCAAAGCCCAGAGTTTTCTGATCCCTAAACCTGATCCTCGCCCCCTGGTACTGCTACAAAGTGCAGTGCTGATAGATTGAAGGTTAGGAATATGGGCCATTTGTTCACTGCTTGGGGCAAGTTTCTTAATTTCTGAGCCTCAGGTGGTTCCTCCTCAGTAGTATGGAAGAACAAATAGGCCCTACCTCAAAGGGTTGTTGTGAAGGTTTTTGTCAATATGCAAATTAAAAATCCTCCAAAGCTCTGGCTTCTTTTGGACCCATACAGCTGTGCCATCTTTTTCCAAAAGATAGTATTGAAGGAGAGTGAATGTCCCCAGTCATCTTCACTTCCTGCTCCCACTGAGATGGATTGACCTCAAGTGTTGATTTTGAGACTGGATATAAACAATACTGGGGAAATTTCTCTTCCCTAAATTGTTGACAATAGGACAGAACACTGAGTATTGATTATATGGAAATATGTCTCTCCCTTTGAAGGAGTAAAGGTACCTAAGCAGCCTTTTCTTCTTCAGGATTACGTTCTAAAAGGCCAGGGTGCTCAGACACCTGTTAGAATTTAGCAGGCAAAAAGGAGGTAGCAGATGTTGTTTCAAGAAATCCTCAAAGAATTCATTCTGAAGAATCTCTAGATTCAAGGGACGTATTTCAGTGGCACTTGAAAAATACTCTTGTCCCAATAACTTATTCAAATAATGGACTTTTGAAGGTTTATTTATTTATTTTTGAGACAGAGAAGAAGCTGGGGAGGGGCAGAAAGAGAGAGAATCCCGAGAGAGAGAATCCACGCTGTTAGCACAGAGCCTGACTTGGGACTTGAAGTCACAAACCACAAGATTATGACCTGAGCTAAAATCAAGAGTTGGAAGCTTAACCAACTGAGCCACCCAAGCACCCCTCGAATCATAGATTTTTATGTCTTTTAGTGCCTTAGAAATTATCTAGTCCAATGGTTCTCAACCTTGGCAGTACATTGGAATCATACAGGGAGCTTTTTTTTAAAAGAAAATGTTTTTCAGTGTTTTAAAATTTATTTCTGAGAGAGAGAGAGAGACAGCATGAACAGGGGAGCATCAGAGAGAGAGGAAGACACAGGATCTGAAACAGGCTCCAGGCTCTGAGCTGGCTGTCAGCACAGAGCCTAACACGGGGCTCAGACCCACGAACCGTGAGATCATGACCTAAGCCGAAGTCGGACGCTTAACTGACTGAGCCACCCAGGTGCCCCTCATACAGGGAGCTTTAAAACATATTAAACATAATGTGATAAACATAACATGATAAACACATCATTAATATGTTTTAATGATATCCAGAAAGTCTGATTTTAATTGGCTTGGGGCACAGCCTGGATGGGTACAGGGAATTTTTTTCAATCTCCCCAAATGATTTGAATGTAGAAGACTGATGATCTTGTCCAACCTCTTAATTTTAAAAATTAGAAAACCAAGACACAGAGAAGTAAGCCACTGGCCCAGAGCCACTCAGGCAGTTAGAAAGAGCACCAGGACTGGAATTTAGGTTTCTTAACTCCTCATCTCCTATATACATTGCTTGATAAGAGTAATTTTACATACACTCATTCTATGCCAGTTCCTCTTGTACTTGCCTCTCATGATGATAATCATGGCCTGGCATCAAACACTGACAATGTTTTGCCTTCTGTCACCACCAGAGGAAATGAGAGATGAGGAAGTCCATACCATCCCTCCTGAGCTACGGATCCTGCTGGGCCCTGGCAGTCTGCCTGCCCTGGAGAACCCACCCATCCGGGGAGGGGGAGGCCGAAATGGAGGTTTCCCCTTTCCGTTCCCCAATATCGCCAGGAGAGACCAGACAGAAAGGGGAGAAGATGGGACCGCCCAGCCAAGGGACCCTGTTGTCCCCAGCTTACGGCTGTTTCCTGGTCTCGAAGAGCCCAAGGAGGTGCAAGAGAATGTGGATATTTCCCTGTCAGTCAATTGTGACAATGAAAAGATGGTCGTATCTGTAGAAAAAGAGTCTTTTCAGGTCAGTGCAGTTTCTTAAAGGAGAGAAGAGAAAGCTACCTCCCTCCCTGTCTTGCCCCAGAATGTGGTAGTTATTTCCCTCTAGCTCTTTCACTTTTGAACTCCCAGGACCTGAGACTGTTTTCTCAGTTGGATGGGCTCACTTCCCCTTGGCTTTGATTCTCACCCAGGTCCTGTTATTCTCAGTTAAAGGGGGTTCCAGATCCTTGTGTGTCAATATTTTGCTATTGAGTTTCCAAAGCCAACAAACACAGTTATTGGTAGGCTGGGAAGAGAGGTAAGCGGGGAGAGGGGTTGCAGGCCTCCAGCAACCAGTACAGTATGGGAAGACCAGGCAATACATATTTCCGGTGTGCTGCAGAACTGCCTGTGGGCACCCCCCTTATGTCTTTGGTGGTGGTTGTTTCAGGCCAGCAACTACTCAGGGTTGGAGCTCACCCTGTTGGATCCTACCTGCAAGGCCAAGATGAATGGAACCCACTTCATTTTGGAGTCTCCCCTGAATGGCTGTGGTACTTGGCACCGGCGATCAGGCCCAGATGGCGTGATTTACTATAATTCTGTAAGTGCTCTCCAAAACAAAGCTTGGCTCTTTGCCAGATCTTTGCTGAATATTACCTTAAAATCAACCTTAAAATTTCTGTGAAAATGAGCAGAGGCATATACCCTAGGGCTAAACAAAGCCAAGTGTCAGGTCTCAACATATTGGATGTCCTTTGACCCTGAGTCTACACAGCTGAGATAGCCAGCTCCCTGGTCTTTGTGGCCTCATTTGAGTCTTGTCCAGAGGTGGGACGACTTCTCCCTTCCTCATGAACAAAAGAAACAATAGAAATCCAAAAATGGCCCTCAAGAAATTATTAGTGTCCCTCTCCAACTCAAAGAAAGAGACTAAATTGAAAAAAATCTCCTACCTTTGAAATTCCCCAGAGGAAGACTCCACAGATTCCCCCAATGATAACCACTACAGTAGCTAACCTGCACTTCTCAGAAATCATTCTTGTCAGCTCATTTATCTGAATCTTTTTTTTTTCAGATGAAGCCTATTCTTGTGGAAATAGACACTAGACAGTGAATAATAAAAGAACTCGAAACATCAAGTTTCAAAAGAACTTCATAGTGTTAATTTTGCAGTTCAAGTTATACTTTTGATGGTAAAAATAAGGCTCAAAATCCCCGTGTCCGGCTTTGACATGATGTGTGTGTCTATGCTCCCAGCACCTAGTCCAGCTTTGGCATGGGACAGGGGGGACGCAACTCTCAATTCACGTTCATCCCACTGCCCTTGAGTAGATACACTTGACCCATCCAGAGGAAAGACTGGAGATTAGGTGCTCTGTCAGTGTGGCTCATGTGGGGACTGACTCTATAGGCCCAAGTTTATTATTCTTCAGACTTAGAGTGTTTGAGCTGGAAAGAACCTTAAGATGATCTCATTCAACTTCCTCATTTGACAGGTGAGGAAATTGAACTCCCAGGAGTTAAGAGACTTGCTTAGATTTGAGGAACTAGTTAACAGCAGAGCTAGGACTGAATCCAGCTTCCTGATCTCTCATCCACTAATCTTTCCCCGACACCAGGCTGGCCCAGCTAGTCTCCCATTGTTACTGGAATAATTTATTAACCTTTGACCTCTCCAATGAATACATTCCTGCCAATTCCAACACTAATTTTCGTATATTGTCCAGTTTTTCCATATATGATGCATAGCATATAGTACTGATATACTTGACTTTGGAATTTTAAACTTATATATAAATTAACACCAATAAGAGGCTCTGGTAATTTGTTATGTAAAAAAAAAAAAAAAATCATTTGCCTCAGAAAAGAAAGATATATCCTAAGCCCTTAAAATCTTTCTTCTCACACGCATGCCCATGTGTGTATGTCTGTGTGTGTATATGTGTATATTATTATGATAATAATATCTAGGGTAAGAAATGCCCTAGGTACTTGCTTCAGGTACACCAATAATTTCTTGTGAGGACCTGGTAAATGGAAAGGCCATTTTTCTCTTCCTATGTTACTCCCTTCATTGATTATTTTATAGAATGTAATTTTTTTAATGTTTTCTTTATTTCTGAGAGAGAGACAGCATGAGCAGGAGAGGGTCAGAGAGAGAGGGAGACACAGAATCTGAAACAGGCTCCAGGCTCTGAGCTAGCTGTCAGCACAGAGCCCAACGCGGGGCTTTTATCCACAAACCGTGAGATCATGACCTGAGCCAAAGTCGGACGCTTAACCAACTGAGCCACCCAGGCGCTGCCCTTCATTGATTCTTTTAGCCACTTGTTCCAGTCATAACTATTTGTAGCAATTTCCAAAATTACTATATACTTTTGTTTTGCAACATATTCAGAAAATAAGCACATGAAGCAAAATTAGACCAAAAAATATGACTATTCTATGTACAGAAAAGAAATTAGGATTTTATTTATGGAGTCAGAGTCCTCAGGTGAATTTTTTATGTTATCTAGAACAAACATAATGGAATAATGATTTCAAGTAACATTAAGATAGATTGCCACAGAATAAAACAGGATTCTTTCCTGCACCATACAGAAACTGGGGGAGGAAATAAGGAAAAGATAGAGGAGTACAAAGATAGGATGAGGAGAGGCTGGCTTAATAGTAAACATTAGGTACTTTGTTTCCAACTCAAACTGTATAGAAATCTCAATGGATACAAATGAGCCAGCTCTTAATATTTCTTAGAACTTTTGATACAAAGAGATATGGCCTAAGGAGAAGTCCCCTTCCCCTACAGGTTAGCCTGGAGGGGCCATTCACCCCTATTCCAGAGCCTAGTGTTTTCCCACCGTTTGAAACAAGTTTATTCTTTCACAAGGAAAGATGCATATTTTAGTTTGAGTTTTAATTTCAATGTACACTGGATTTCTCTTTATTTTTAATCTCTTTGAAGATAAAATCCTAAAAAACCTTGGAGTTTTCGTTTTCTTTTTCTTTTTTTTTTTTTTAAGAAAGAGTGAAAGTGAACAAGCCCAGAGAGAGAGAATCCTATGAGGGGTAGAGAGAGAGAAGTGGGGTTTACCTGGGACTCGTTTTTTTTACCTGAAGTGGGACTCATGTTCACCCCATATAGGACTCAGACTCACCAACTGTGAGATCATGACCTGAGCCAAAGTCAGATGCTTAACAATTGAGCCACTCAGGAGACCTGTTTTGTTTTGTTTTGTTTTGTTTTGAAGTCAGATTTTCAGTTTGCATTTGAATTATTACATTGGTGTTTGTGTGATTTGGTGTTTTAATGACACTGTGCTTTCTTTGCCTCTTAGATTGTGATGCAGATTCCATCGACTGGGGATAGCAGCGGCTGGCTAGATGGTTATGAAGATTTGGAGTCAGGTGATCATGGACTTCCAGGAGATATGGATGAAGGAGACACTTCCTTCTTCAGCCGACCTGAAATTGTGGTGGTATGTATTTGTTTGTAGTAGGTAGTTTGTGAGAAGTTGTCCTTTTGGTTGGCTTTAGTTAGGGACTGGGCCAAAGGTTGTAAAGTTCTAGGGTCTTCATCCTTCATTTGACTATGATTTATCTCTGTTTCGTTTGTTTGTTTTCGTTAGTTTAATTGCAGCCTGCAGAGAGTGAGGAATCGCAGTAGCTTTCAGGACCCACTCCACAGGAACATCACTTTCAACATGGAGCTCTATAACACTGACCTCTTTCTCGTGCCCTCTCAGGGGGTCTTCTCTGTGGCAGAGAACGGACACATTTATGTTGAGGTATGACACCTGAACATTAATTAGCCGTGGGCTTTTAGGTTAGGGCTGAATTGGTTTCTTTTGTGTTTTTTTTGTTTTGTTTTTTTCTACAAATAGTTTGTCAAATTAGTTTCCACATAACACTCAGTGCTCATCCCCACAAGTGTCCTCCTCCATGCCCATCCCCCCCTTCACCCCTACATCCATCAGTCCTCAGTTTTTGTCAGCATTCAAGAGTCTCATGGTTTGCCTCTCTCCCTTTCCCCCACCATTTCCGCCCTTCTTCTCCCCCTTGGTCCTCTGTTAAGTTCCTCCTAATCCTCCTATACGTGCAACATATGATATTTGTCCTTCTCTGCCTGACTTATTTCGCTCAGCATAACACCCTCAAGGTCCATCCATGTTGCTACACATGGCCAGATTTCATTGTTTCTCATTGCCATGTAGTATTCCATGGTATAGATAAATCACATCTTCTTGATCCATTCATCTGTTGATGGACACTTAGGCTCTTTCCAGGTTTTAGCTATTGTGGAGAGTGCTGCTATGAACATTGGGGTACATGTGCTCCTATGCATCAGCATTTCTGTATCCCATGGGTAAATTCCTAGCAGTGCTATTGCTGGGTCATAGGGGAGTTCTATTGTTAGTTTCCTGAGGAACCTCCACACTGTTTTCCAGAGGGGCTGTACCAGTTTACATTCCCACCAACAGTGTAGGAGGGTGGGTTAGGGCTGAATTGTAGCAGCTCCTGGGGCAGAACTCATCTTGTTCTTCCCCACACCACTTCACCAGTTCTGGGTAAGGGCTTGCCTCAGGAAATACATCCAGATTGATTTCTTTTTCTTTTTTTTTTCCTTTTTAATGTTTTATTTATTTCTAGGAGAGAGAAAGATAGCGTGAGCAGGGGAGGGTCAGAGAGAGAGGGAGTCACAGACTCTGAAACAGGCTCCAGGCTCTGGTCTGGCAGTCAGCACAGAGCCCGACACGGGGCTCAAACCCACGAACCGCGAGATCATGACCTAAGCGAAAGTTGGACATTTAACCGACTAAGCCACCCAGGCACCCCTCTTTTTTTTTTTTTTTAATGTTTATTTATTATTGAGAGAGTGAGAGAGACAGAGCATGAGCAGTGGAGGAGCAGAGAGAGAGGGAGATACAGAACCCAAAGCAGGCTCCAAGCTGTGAGCTGTCAGCACAGAGCCCGATGCAGGGCCTGAACTCACGAGCTGTGAGATCATGACCTGAGCAGAAGTCGGACCCTCAACCCTGACTGAGCCACCAGGCACCCACATCTGGTTTGATTTCTGACCAAAGCAAGACATTTCAGCATTTGCTACATGGAGAGAGCATTTTACGGATGAATGTTTTTTTGTTTCTGTTTTTTAATCAGCAATGTGAATTCTACTAATAAAGCCCTGTTCTTGCTTTGTCCTTAGCGTTTTTGGAACAGGAGTTCAGAGCTGCAGTGTCAAGGTTAACCAGAAATATTTCACAGCACCTCACATACCATCTTTTAAATCGAACACACTTCAGTGAAATGCTGTGCACTACCACATCTCATAAAGATTGAGGGTTTTTTTTTTTTTTTTTTACAGCAATAACACTGCTGGGAATTTACCCAAGGGATACAGGAGTGCTGATGCATAGGGGCACATGTGCCCCAATGTTCATAGCAGCACTCTCAACAATAGCCAAAACATGAAAAGAGCCTAAGTGTCCATCATCTGATGAATGGATCAAGAAGATGTGGTTTATCTATACGATGGAATAGTACATGGCAATGAGAAACAGTGAAATCTGGCCATGTGTAGCAACATGGATGGAACTTGAGGGTGTTATGCTGAGCAAAATGAGTCAGGCAGAGAAGGACAGTTACCATTATGTTTGCACGTATAGGAGGATTAGGAGGAACTTAACAGAGGACCATGGGGGAGAAGAAGGGGAAAAATGGTGGGGGAGAGGGGAGGGAGGCAAACCATGAGAGACTCTTGAAAGCTGAGAACAAATTGAGGGCTGATGGGGGTGGAGGGGAGGGGAAGGGGCGTGATGAGCATGGAGGAAGGCACTTGTGGGGATGAGCACTGGGTGTTATATGGAAACCAACTTGACAATAAACTATTTTTTAAAAAGATGGGTTTTTTTTAGATCATTATCCAAATGTATCTATAAACATATGAAACTATTTTGTATACATAATGGTAATGATTATGCATAGCATATATCTGTGGAATAACTAAAAATATTAGGTAGTGGTGGGAATAATGAAATAATAACATTTATTGCAGATTTATTTTGTGCCAAATTCAGGTTATAAGGGTTATAGTAATTTACTCCTCAAAGCAGTCTGATGAGACAAGACTACTGATATCACCATTTTAGGGATGAGGAAATTGAGGCACAGACTTGTCTAAGATTACATAGTAACTAGTGGAGTTCACAGTAGGGTTCTGAGCAGGTTGTCTGGCTCAAGAGGCCATAATGGTCTCTACTAGATGCTGCCATGTTTCATCCTCAAAGTGCCACTTAAAGAGGAAGAAAATATAACCTCTTACAGGTGCAAATATTCAAGTTCAAGGTTAGATTCTAGAAAAAGAGAAATATCTCTATGGCCCCAGAACATCTGCTGGTCTTCCAGGAATGTCATTCTCTGATGAGCTACTTTTGGCGCTCAACTGCAAGCTGGTGTTCTGCTTCACTGTGGGAGGAGTGAGAAGCTTACAGGGTGGAAACGGGGTACTTCCATATGTTCAGAGTGACTTCAGAACACATATTTCTGTTTCAGAAAGACAAATAACTCTCACCTTTGTCCTCATTCTGGGATGGAGCCCACTGGCTCTAGACGTTTTCCTGGATCTCTCCTCTTTTTTGATTCCCTATTCTGAGAGGTCTTCTCTTTTTTAAGTACACCTTTCTTTCCCCACTGGGGAAAATATACTGCTTTCTACATGCTGTTCCTAATTATAGATCTTTTCTTATCCAAGATCATTATTTTCTTCTTGCGTTTCTGGCTGCACAATCCACATGTGCAGTTGGTCAGTGACTCTCTACTGTGCCCTGGATGTTAGGGGCCCAGCTTAACTGCACTTTCTTGTTTTCCAAATGTGTGCCTGCTCCGCTGATTTATGGCTTTGCTGTTTTATGCTAATTAGTGGCCAGTCTTCCTCCTATATCCTACTCTGGGGGTTTTGGTTTTTCTCCCCAGTCCACTTGAAATGCTTTTTTCTCCTTATTTTCACATTTATATCTTTTCGTATATTGACTATATTTTTCTTCCTCTTTTTTAAAAAATGTTTTTAAGTGTATTTATTTATGAGAGAGAGAGAGACAGCATAAGGGGGTAGGCTCAGAGAGAATCCGAAGCAGGCTCCAGGCTCCGAGCTATCAGCAAAGAGCCTGATGCGGGGCTCAAATTCACAGACCATGAAATCATGACCTGAGCTGAAGTCGGATACTCAATTGACTGAGCCTCCCAGGCGCCCCTTTTTCTTTTTTCTTTTAATTTGAGTTAGTTAACATACTGTATAGTAGTGGTTTCAGGAGTAGAACCCAGTGATTCATCTCTTACATGTGACACCCAGTGCTCATCCTAACAAGTGTCCTCCTTCATGCCCATAACCCACTTAACCCATCCCCCCACCCACCTCCCCTCTGGCAACCCTCAAGTCTGTTCTCTGTATTTAACAGTCTCTTATGGTTTGCCTCCCTTTCTGTTTTATCTTATTTTTCCTTCCCTTCCCCTGCGTTTATCTGTTAAGCTTCTCAAATTCCTCGTATGAGTAAAATCATATGATATCTGTCTTCCTCTGACTGACTTATTTTGCTTAGCATAATACACTCTAGTTCTATCCACGTTGTTGCAAACAGAAAGATTTCATTCTTTTTTCATCTCTGAGTAGTATTCCATTGTGTGTGTGGATGTCTGTGTGTGTGTGTGTGTGTGTGTGTGTATACACATCTTCTTTATCCATTCATCAGTTGATGGACATTTGAACTCTTTGCATAATTTGGCCATTATTGAAAGAGCTGCTAATAACATTGGGGTACATGTACCCCTTCGAATCAGCAAGTGATAGCATTTCTGTTAGTTCATTTATCTTGGGGGGCATAAAAAAACTGTTTATATCCTCCAAAATTTACATCTAGAATAGCAGTACTAACTATAGCTGGCATTTATTGACCAGCTGGGAACTGTGTTGTCTGTGTGTAATTGTGACTTTACAGACTCTCACAGTAACTCTTTCTGGTAGGTATTGGTGCCATTATACTGTGTGGGGGGAAACTGAGACTCCGAGTTCACAGGGCATGAGCACGCAGTCTCCTGAGGCTCATCTGCCCATCTCCCTCCAAGGCCTGTAGTCCTCCTCCTACTCACTTCCAGGCCATTTTAGAGTAAAAGACTAACTGACCATAGTTTTTCCTCTAAAAGAACTTTTTGGGATACCTTAGACTTTGTGTCACTACGTAGTTTCTTAAAGATTAGAGAAAAGATTTGCATTTCTTCTTCTGTCTATATTTTTGCCTTGTGGATTCTGAGTTCATGTTAAAGGGCACTTTTTAGTAATAGGATATATGTAATGCCATCTTTCCAAGCTATCTTATTTTTTAGAAATGTTGCCAAAACAATGGTGTGAATATTCACAGACTATCAAACACTATTTCCTAGAAAGATTTCTGACTAGGTGATCTCCCAAGACCACATCTTGGGTTTGGTTGAATTGACCCTGTGGCTAGTGTGAAGTAGT
This sequence comes from Proteles cristata cristata, assembly GCA_017311185.1. Taxonomy (NCBI): domain Eukaryota; kingdom Metazoa; phylum Chordata; class Mammalia; order Carnivora; family Hyaenidae; genus Proteles; species Proteles cristata. Next base: position 718,263 of record JAESUZ010004774.1, read on the forward strand.
TAAGAGAAAGTGGACTTGAGGTCAGAAGACCTGGGTTTAAGTCTTTGTTTTATCCAGGGCTTGCAATGTGGGATTTTGAACGAGTCATCCATCCTGGATGCTGTTTTTCCTCCATTTATAAAATGGAGATGAAAATATTTGTCTCACAAGATTGTTCAGAGAAGAATGATCTTTAAGGCCCAACAAAGTGACATGATCACAATCATCTTCGTTGTTGAGTGTCTTGCAATTAACCACGTAGGGATCTCTTGAAATTGTGCTATACCCTCTGCAATGTCAGGGATTTCCCCTGGGTGCTCAGAATGAAAAGTGTGTTTATATCTCCACGCCTTTTGAAAGGATTCTGGGGCTATTGGCTTTTGGTTAAGGACTAACTTTATTTCTAAAGTGTTTTAAGTTTACTTTGACCCTAAGTTTAGTCAAGGAATGAGGCATGAGGGGAAAGGCAGTTCACACAGTATCCATGTGTCACCAAACGGAGAATCCACTCTGGTTTGGGGATTTTAGCTGAGTTCAGGATAGTTGAGGTTTGAATTCTGTTTACACTTGGCTAAACACCACTTCCTGTTTCTAAAGAAAAGAACCTTAACAAGGTTTGGACGTAACCCATACAAATGTTTTGTAAGAGGGAAGTATAATGAGTTGGAAACGTTTCCAGATTAGATTTCCCTTAAAATACCCTGGGGCTTAAAGAGCGAAGGGAGAGTACTTGGCAAGGCCTGTTTTGGATCTGTGAGCAGCTAGGACACTTTGCCAGGCTCGTGATCGCCACCAGATTGCACGGTTCCTGACACCAAACGGGCCAGCTCTGCCTGCTCACTATGAAGCAGGACTTGAGATGAATCTGTAGCTTTACCACAGTGTTTTAGGCTCATTATGACTTGTTGCAGTTGAGAAGTTCCATCCTCTCTGCCTAGGTTAAGTAGATTTTGCCTCTACTTTATTTTTTTGAGCAATTTCGAAAAATAGCTTGTGCTACAGGTGGTACACTATTCAGACATAATACAGTATTATGACATCAGGGGCTTTGCCTGTTGGCATTTGTTTATTTTGGAAAATGCATTTTAGGTGCATGCTGTGATTTTATTTTTTTTCTCCCAGGGAACTTAGGGGAGGTTGATGAGATTTATTCATCTTGCGTTAGATTCTTCCAGACCGGCACTGGAACCAAATAATTCACCGTAATCATCCATATCAAGTTTAAATGGAAGACATCTTGTTTCAATGAGTATATATTACTTTTGTAATTAGAAAGAAGACTATATAACTATGCAATGGACATAAAGCAGGGTCCCTCATCAGAAACACTATGTTGATTTGTTACCCTAGTAATAGAGTCATAGAGTAAAAGAGAGATGCCAGCTTGCTTCTGATTGGTCTTTCTGTTCTTTTGTAGGTGTCTGTTACTAAGGCTGACCAAGAATTGGGCTTTGCCATCCAAACATGCTTTATCTCTCCATATTCAAACCCAGATAGGATGTCAGATTACACCATCATTGAAAACATTTGTCCTAAAGATGAATCTGTGAAATTCTACGATCCCAAGAGGGTGCACTTTCCTGTCCCACAAGCTGAGATGGATAAGAAGCGATTCAGCTTTGTGTTTAAGCCTATTTTCAACACCTCACTGCTCTTTCTACAGTGTGAGCTCACACTGTGTACCAAGAAGGAAAAGGACCCCCAGAAGTTACCTAAGGTTAGTAGGCCTTCAACCCTCTGTGTGTTATTTTGACATTTTTAGGTGAGGCAGTGACCTACCAGAGAAGTTTAATCACAAGTTATTGCAGGTTGAGGTTTTTGGTTTGGGACCTGCCCAACTGAAGTAATAAAATCTGTGTTAGCAGGGAACCGTGAGTTTTATGGAGTCTTAGAGAATAAATCCTGACAGTATGACTTTTTTTTTCCATGCATGCTACTTAGTAGTATCTTACAAATGATAAATCAAGACTGTTTTCCATTGAGGGAGAGGTCTGGCTTTATCTTTGCTGTTCAGATAGCATGCAGTGCCAAAAGTACAGAGCCGAAAGAACAAGTTCAGTGTGAGGATTAATTTTTCCAGGTCCCGCTGAGACTTGTATTGCAATTGTTTTTTGACCTTCTCTGTGTGAATTATAAGGTTGACTTGTCTCAGGAGGGCTTCTAAGGGAAACTAACAAATATTTTAATTTTTCTCAGCTTAATATTGGTTCATCATGTTTGCCTTATGTCACTCCCCATATTGAACCAGTACATTCTGTTGCCACAACAGCCATCAGAACACTTCGACCTTCTTGGAATGGCTGCGTAGGGGAGATCTGCAAGGTTAATTACAAACCCTTATTGGTTGGGCCTTGTGCAAGAAAGGTGTCTTCTGCCACAGTTTTGTTTCTGTGATCTGCCTTAGTTATGTGTAATTCCTTACGTGCATTTCATCTGTAGGTATCTTGCACAGTGGCAGCTGACTTACAGAACTTTTGTAGTCACATATAAATCAATGTCTAAAACTAGTAATTGAGTGGTAGCATTAATAGTCTATGTGTGGAATTCTCTCTTACTATGTAGATTGTAAGAGATAGATATAGAGGGAGGAGGAACAATTAAATTGTTATTATTGGATAAATTCCCACTGATCCAAATGCTTTACACTGCTAAATTCCCCTAGGCATCCATTTCTCTGATAACACCAGAGAACATTTTATAATACATATGAGAATGTAGCAAATCTGGTCCTGATCAGTTGGGAGCATGAATATATAAGATGATTCAGACTATGTTCTTTAGGTTGCTTTTGGAAACATTGATGCTTTACCCTTGTGGCCATTCACCATCCAGTGGCCATTCGTGGACATGTGGTAGAGAGGCATGGGGTGACTTATTGCTTAACTGTGACACGCAGCTGGTCCCTGCAGCCTGCGGAGGCCTTTAAGGAGTTAAGTATCTAGGAGGGGAGGCCTGGCAGTTACAAGGGGTCTTTACTGATGGCTTTGGTTGTTACCTCTCTCTGAACCTGGCCTGGTATAGTCCATAGCATATTATTCTGAGAAAATTAACCCTAGTACTTCATTCCAGAGCATTCTGAGAGGTCTAAGGCCCAATGTATAACATGGGATGTGACCCTAAACCTAAAGTCTCTATTTACACCCAAGGCAAGAGGAAGTAAAAAGAGCATGAAGACTGAGCAGGAAGGCCCGCTGCTTACTAAGAAGACTTTAAGCAAGTCCTATGAGCTCTCAGAACCTGCATGGCCTCATCTATAATTAAAATATAGTAGTTGGCTTCCCTTAGGAATAGAGGAGCAAATGAGACAGTAACAACTGTCTACCACTTACAGTACAGTGGCTTCAGATGAACTGTTACCACTGTCTTCAGGTTTATTGCTTATAATTAATATATCCACAGTTATAGTGACTTCTCAGTGCTTTCTATGATGATAGACAGAGCCAAAGAATCTCCCTAGGAGGAGTTCTCAAAGATCATTGATTGCAGCCCTGCCCTTAGCTGATGAAACTAAGGCCAGAGTTAAGTGTCTTGCCCAGGGTCAAGCCGTGAGTTAGATGTAGAATTGTAGACTCTTTCTTAACCGAAGAACTAATAGCAAAGTAAGAAGGCTTTTCCTAACATGCAGATCTTTTTATTATGAGGCCTTGCCACAGAAAATCTGTTGTATCCCTGTATAAGGGGGCCATTGTAAAGGCTCTTCTCTAGGTTTGGGGGGAAGGGAAGGAGTTATTTTTTTATAATATGCTGCTCAGAGCAGCAATGACAGTAAAGCCAAAAGCCTTTGCTTTTTCTGTGATTGGAAGAGCTGGAAATTCATTAGCTTTGGGGGATGGCTTGCTATAGACTCTTTGATACACTTCTTACAACAAAAGCAAGTAGATGACGTTTACATCAGAGTTACCTATTGATAAGCGTAGACAAGGAACTAAAGTTATTTTAAAGAAAAAGGTACTGGAGTGTGATTACACTTTCTAAAAACAGATATACCGGGCTCGGGCATGCTAATCCTAAATTTGGAGCCTTAAAATAACTAGAAGCAGCTGATCTCATGGTCCCCACACCTGGTACAACTCCCCAGGACTCCAGTGTGGAACACTATCACAGGTGACCTAGCCACCTGTACCATTTTGAACGAGCCTGTACGACGATTTAAAAATCAACCAAACTCGACAACATGAATATATTTTTGGACAACAGATGTAAAATCTGTCACTTTCATAATGCGGTGCATGAAGTTTCCCACAATCACAAATCACAAATATGAACCATTTATGTGAAGCCAGCTTGGTGAAGGGCCAGCCTTCGTCATATAGGGTTGTTTTTTTTTTTTCAGACTAAATAACACTGAAACCTCTAGTTGTTTTGTGGGAAGAAGAGGGGAAAGGCAATGTATATAAGCCACCCAGTGATATTTGAATCTTCAAGTGCAGCTGAGAATATCCTGGGCCTGCCACTATATCTCCCAGATTATTTATGGTTCTTTGGAAAACGCCCAAATCTCCTGTTTTTCTGTGGTAAACAGCTGTGAGCTGTCTGATAAGGGGCACAGGCCAACTGTGCAGGCTGAGCGGATGCAGGCTCTTTGGGGTGACCCTTGACCCTGCTTTGCTCTCTGTGCCTCTGCAGTGTGTGCCTCCAGATGAAGCCTGTACCTCGCTGGACGCCTCAATGATCTGGGCCATGATGCAGACTAAGAAGACCTTCACCAAGCCCCTCGCTGTGATCCACCAGCAAGAAGAAGTTAAAGGTGCATTTTGGAAGGCTCGCTCAGAGCCAAGGGGATGCTCATTTTAAGAAGCTCTGATACTAGACCCTTAGGATGAGCCTGGGTGTCTCAGTTGGTGGAGCATCCAACTTCAGCTCAGGTCATGATCTCACAATTCGTGAGTTTGAGCCCCGCATTGGACTCAGTGCTGACAGCTCAGAGCCCGCTTTGGAGTCTCTGCCCCTCTCCTGCTCATGCCCCTTCTCTCAAAAATAAATAAACATTTTAAAAAAAAACTATTCTAGAAAAAAGTACAAAAGAGGCATTAACAGTTCCAATACTGCAAATCAAAGTATAGGTCTATTCAAAAGATAAATGAAGGGCCAATTAGTAACTTCAGAACAGGATTTTTGCCAAAAGAGCCTTATATTTAGTTAGGTCTGCTCTGTCGTGTGGCTGAGTTCTTAGTGATATGTTTGCCAATGATTTCCTTTTGAATATTATGTCAGAGTCAAAGTTATCCCTATTCCAATGTCACTCTCCCTTGCCATTCAAAATGCTCCCTCGACTCTGCAAGAAAGACTCCAAGTTCCTCCTGGCATGCCAGCATTGAACAGTCCACAGCCCATCTTTCTGTGGTCTACTAGCAGTGATTGTGCTGAGTACAAGCAGTCCCAGGGCGGTATCAAGATTGCAAATGCCTTTGGGGGAGAGTGTTCAGTATGTGAACATCGTTCATCTTAGGTCAGACCAGAAAGAAGGTTGAGGACCACTGTCCAAACTCATTTTTATAATTCAGGTTTCAGAATGATACACAGGTACATTTGTTGCTTGAAACCAAGGCTGCCTCTTCCTGCATACAGAGGAGCATTCAGCAGTCTGCATCTTCTTGTAGGAGAAAAGGAAGGATGTGTCCTAAGAGGTGCGGCCTCAGGTAGACACGCAAGACAAAGCCAGACAACACGGTGTAGGCCAAGTCAGCCAGACCAGCAGAGAAACCGAGATGGGCTCCATGGAGCTGCTAGGAAGGGACGAGAAGTCCTGTGGACTGGAGAGCATCTAATGGGGATGGGCATCACAGTTGAAGGGCATGGACAAACAAGAATACATCAGGCAGCTGGCAAGGTCTGAGGGGGTGGGGCCAAATACATACGGGCTCTCTGGGCAGCTACATTTGTCACTGTCTAGACACATCCTACAACTATCTAGGGACATTGTCTGAAGGTGCCAAACGAAGAGAAGTCTGGGAGAGTGAATGTGGATTCCTAGCTTCTGGGGTTAGCTATTTCAGGGCTAGGTCCCCAGGTCACCTTCCACCACCCGAGAGACAGAGAGGAGTGTGGTACTGTAGCCTTGATAGAAGCCAGCAAGCATCCTGTCTCCAGTTGAAGAGCATTTGCTGGGAGACCTGCCAGGTGGAGCTGACATCTGATGTAGGCTTGGGGGCAGTCCTGGGATGGCATTTCTGACATAAGCAGTGTGGATTTGGCAAGACAAGGCATCAGGGGCTAATAGGATAGGCACACAGGACCTCATAGAATAGAGGCATGTGGCTGCGTCTATGTTCTTCTTTGGTTGAGTGACCTCTGTGAAAACAGCCGTTCTTACTGACATATCTGGTGGTGGCATTTGCCTTCTTCCTAGCGCTCACTTTGGAAAGGCAGAAGCCTGGGGCACAACTCTTAACTTTACTTGATAACTGGCTATGGGACTTTGGAGATCTCTCCTTATGTCCTTGACTTTCATTTTCTTTAATTTTTTTAAATGCTTTATTTATTTCTGACAGAGAGAGAGAGACAACATGAGCAGGGGAGGGTCAGAGAGAGAGAGGGAGATACAGGCTCCAGACTCTGAGCTAGCTGTCAGCACAGAACCTGATGTGGGGCTCGAACCCACGAACAGTGAGATCATTACCCTAGCCAAAGTCAGGCACTCAACCAACTGAGCCACCCAGGCGCCCCTCATTTTCTTTATATCTGGAAGAAGAAAGAATTTAGATCAGATGACTTCCAGAGGCCCTTTCAGCTGTAACACTCAGCTATACTGTTTGAAGAAGCAAATTAGTTTTTAATTCATTTCCCAGCCATCCTGAAGGTGGTGTGAAATGTACGCATTAGATGTTTATTGGTTCCTCAGCAACACTTTTTGTTGTCGGTTTACTTTTATTGATTGGTTTTTAGTCATTTGAAACAGTGTAACAGCCAGTCTTTCTGTAAATGGATTGCCCAAATAGTTCCTTGTTTTGGGGGATGGGGGGGGGGGGCGGGGAGGGGAAGGAAGGAAAGAAATTGTGTTGCAAAGTATATCACAGTGGGGCAACATCTGGCTCATTTTGTACTTTTGTGAAAGTGGTTTGACAATAACAGCAGCTACTTGTATTCCGTCTGTTACTCTTACCTTTTTTGAGAGAGGTAGTTCCACTCTAATTGAAGGCAGCAGCTTGCTTTTTTCTATGCCAGACAATAATTAGGCATTAATACGCAGCAGTATAACTTCCAGTAATTCATTCATGCTCCTTTTAAGTTTGGTGGTATTTTTCTAAGTAATTCCTCTTGTAAATTAGGTAATTACTTTTGTTCAAACTTAGTGTAATTATCCTGAAAGTTCAGTGTTGGTTGGTTGTTTTTTTTTACATGAAAGTTCAAGAGGAAAAGTTTACCAAATATCAAAGCAGTTTCATGAGATTTGCTGATTGAGAATAAATTTTAGTGCAGAAGCTTGTGGTGAAGAAAGTTTATTGCTTAGGTTTGTTAAACAAATGCAGATTAGACTATCAGCCAGCTTCCCAGGGGCTCTGTGCAAATAGGCTTCCTAACTTTGCACTGAATGGGGTAGGTTTTCTGGCAGTTTTCAGCTCTCTGAGTGACGCCTCTCACCTTTTTTTTTTTTTTTAATGTTTTATTTATTTCTAGGAGAGAGAGAGAGAGACAGCGTGAGCAGGGGAGGGTCAGAGAGAGAGGGAGTCACAGACTGAAACAGGCTCCAGGCTCCGAGCTGGCAGTCAGCACAGAGCCCGACGCGGCTCGAACCCACGAACCGCGAGATCATGACCTAAGCGAAAGTCGGACGCTTAACCGACTAAGCCACCCAGGCGCCCCATCTCACCTTTGATGTTTATTTTCTTTTGATTCTGAAATCATTTCTCCGTGATGCAGACCATTGGAGTCTGTGCTTTCCCTCTGCCTCTCAGTAAATTGGAATAATCAAATGAAATGGGGATGTGACCATTTGCCTAATAGCATTAGGTTATTTGAATGATAACTGGGTCACAAACAGTCTTCCTGCCAACTTCATGTGTTCTTTTGTAAGACACAAGTCCTATCGTAATCTCTGGAAGAAACTTTTATTGGAATGAATTTGGGGGGTTGACATTTTAGCCACATAGGTGCTCTTTGAAGGCCCTGCCAAAGTTCCAGGTCTCCCTGGCCAGTTGGTGCATCTTATTTCTCAACACTGGGTTTTCTGGGGCAGCAGCAGATAAAGTCTCTGGTTATCGGCTTCTCGGCCAAACAGAGAGCTGCTCTGTAGCTCCCAAAGCTAATGGCCTGGTCACATTTCAGGTGGTGTTTCTTCCTCCTATAGACACAGAGAACAGGACATCAAGACTGAATAATTCCGGGTCCCTCCTCTGGGCCACTGTTTTCATTTTTGTTTTTTAATTTATTTATTTTGAGAGAGAGCAGCTGAGTGCACACATGCGTGAGGGAGGGACGGGGGGGAGGGGCAGAAGGAGAGAGAGAGAGAGAAGATCCAGAGCAGATTCTGCACTGTCAGCACAGAGCCCTACTTAAGGCTCGAACTCACAAACTGTGAGATCATGACCTGAGCCAAAGCCCAGAGTCAGATGCTTAACCACTGAGTCGGCCTAGGTGCCCCTGGGCTGCTGTTTTGCTTCCACAGCACATAGTCACCGTCTTAGTCCCTTGGTAGCTAGCATTGGCTTAGCATTATTTTGCTGCTAAAACTTGCAACAGATGATTGTGCTGGTGGTGATGATAGTCATGGAGATGACGACAATGAGTAACATTTACTGAGCATTGGCTTGCTGCAAGGCTGTATGCTGAATGCTTCATGTGGGTAATCATATTTAATCCACATAGCCCCTCTGTGAGGCAAGTATAGAGCAATATTAGGTAACCTGACCAAGGTCACACCACATCTAAATAAATGGTGGATCTGAGATTCAAATCCAGGCAGTTTGATTCTAGGGCTTGTATTCTGTAAACCCTATGCCTTATCCTAGGTGGAGGCTAATTCTAGTTTTTAATAAAAACTGAAGCACCAGGGGTGCCTGGGTAGCTCAGTCGGTTAAGCATCTGTCTTCAGCTCAGGTCCTGGTCTCATGGTTCATGGGTTCAAGCCCTGTGCCAGGCTCAGGCTTTGTGCTGACAGCTTGGAGCCTGGAGCCTACTTCAGACTCTGTGTCTCCCTCTCTCTCTGTCTGTCCCCTGCTCACACTCTGTCTCTATCTCAAAAATAAACATTAAAAATTTTTTAAAAAAACTGCAAGCAACATAGATACCTATCTCTTCACACCCTCTGCACACCCCCTTCTGCTATTCATGCCATTTCACATTGACATTCAAGTTCACACTCAAATACTCTAACGATTATGAACTGAAAAGATGAATTTTAGGAGCATATCTGTTCCCCAAAGGGTAAGATGTTGGGAAACATGTAAGCTGCTTAAGAGAATATTAAAATGTAGAAGTTCTGTGACTTTGAGTTGTAACTCACAAAAAAGCCCAGAAAACATGATTAGCTGATGCATATTGTGGTTTATGGCAAAACAATTAAAATAGTTGAGGTAGTGCCATCCTACCATATTTTCTGAAATATTTTGAAGTATAGGCATGTTAGTGCTGTTTGGTTTGGATGCTGTGACCATTTTTGTGGCATTTCAGAACTCACTGGGGCTTAACACAATAAAAATGGCTATACCACATCAGTGATGATTTTTTGAAAATGGTGAAAGAGAAGAATAATCATTTTTCTGAAATTTAGGACACATATCAAAAAATGAGTGAGAACAATAAACGTCATCCCCAAGTTTGCTATGATTTATATAAAATATGTAATTTTTAGCAAGTTAAATGTTCAAAATACTGAATTTCCACTATAGAACTTTTTAAAATAAGTGTGCTCAGGACAACACGTGGCGTATCATGGGCACTTGGTAAATGTTAATTTCCTTTCCTTCCTCTTAACCTCTTAGCCAAACTAGGTTTTTGTGGGGAGTAAGGGTGGAAGGGGAATGAAAGGGAAAGTTGTAAACGTCAGTTGGAAGTTAATCCAATAGAGGCGTTACTTTTTGAAACATACTTGATTTTTCCAGAACAAAAATTCTCTAAAGCACCCAGCCGGGTTTTGTCCTAAGGCTGAGGAAGAGATGAGGGGAAGCTGAGTAGAAATATGGTAGAAATGCTTAACTGACAGACCAAGACATTCAGTCTTTATCGAGCAAGGGAGAGGAGTATTGTAGGGACTTTTTCTTTGGAAAATTTCAAGAATAGAATAGAATAGAATAGAATAGAATAGAATAGAATAGAATAGAATAGAATAGAATAGAATAGAATAGAATAGAATAGAATAGAATAGAATAGAATAGAATAGAGAAAAGAAGAGAATTAAGAGAAGAGAAGAGAATAATGGACTACCACATATCTTCCATCTAGTTTATATAACTACCAATTTATGGCCTAACTTGTTTAACACTTTCTGTCCCTGAATTGTTTTGAAGGAAATCCAGACCTCACATCTCATCCATAAATATTCCAACATGCACCTCTAAAAGTTAAGAACCATCAAAAGATTGGGGTACCTGGCTGGCTCAGTTGGTGGAGCATGTCACTCCTGACCTCTGTGTTACGGGTTTGAGCCCTACGTTAGGTGTGAAGATTATTTTAAAAAAATAAATAAATAAAATCTTTAAAAACAAAACAAAAAAAAGACCTTGGGTAGTGAACCAGTGATTGTATCATTTAGGAAGACTACTCTGAAAGCAGCATGAAGGTTGTTTTTGGGAGATGTACACAGTAATAAGATACACATGATAATTATGTTTATTCAAAAAAATGTTTATTGGTACCCACTATATGCTTGGCATATAGTAAACCCATTAACCCATCTGTAAGACCTTCTGTAGTACAGTGGTTTATACCTTGACTCTGTTGATGTTTTAAGCTGGATAATTCTTGGTTGCAGAGAACTGTCCTGTATACTGTAGGATTTTGAGCAGCATCCTTGGTCTCTGTCCACTAGATGCCCATAGCAAATGGGCAAATAGCAAATCCCTGCACTATCCATTGTAACAACCCAAAACATCTCCAGACATTTCCACATGTCCTGGTGGTGCGCAGCATGCAAACATCACCCCAGGTAAGAACCAGTGATCAAATGGAATGGTGCAGATAATGACAGGGCAATTGCAATGAATGCCATAAACATTGAAAGAACCTAGAGAAGGGGTTCATTTACAGTGAAATTAGTAAAACTGCAGGTTAAATGGGGTCTGCACAGAGGCCTCCTGAGTCCCCAGCTTCCTCATCTCCCAGTCTTTCCCTCTTTGCCAAACACTAATAGATGTGGGTACCAAGTACACACCTTGTTTCCTTGTGGGCCTACTAGATCTTACCATATTTAGGAGAACTAAATTGAATGCTGGAAGCTCAAAGCTGTGGTCAGTTACTCATGCATAACCCCAGAAATATCCCATTTATGAAAACCATGCCCAACAATCTGAAATTTGGTTCTAGAGGCAGACCAAAATTTGCTTAAGAGTATATGAAAAGATTTAACTCAGAATGTTGATTATAGTTTGTTCTTTCTGCAAATGAATCTCTATTGTTAAAATTCTCTTTGCAGCAATAGCAAGGATTCCTTTCTTACCATCTTACCCTTAAACCAAAAGTAAATATCACTGTGTTCCCGTTTTCCTTTCAGCATGCCAGCTCGATTATAGGGTTCCGGTGGAGATTAGACTCCTTTAGTCATACACGGGGGTTATTGGGGATTTTTGGAACAAAAAGGAGGATAAAATCCTATAACCTCAGTGCTGCAGCTTGTGCTTGTTATTGTTTATGGAGGAACTTCACCCCAAGGGAAATAAGCACCAAATGTTTCTGTTTAGCTGCAAGAAGGCCTCTATTTGGGGTGGGGGGAAAGGATTAGATCATAGTGTAAGTCCATTAAGAGTTTTAAAACAATGCCATCCATCACACAGGCCTTGCTCCAAAACCCAAGTTTCACATGTGAGGTCTCCTTCAGGGAGAGTCATTATTTAAAACCACTTAGGGATTCTGAGTGACAAAGTTTAGCCATGGCGGTTGATTGGATGGAACTCTTCCCAGATGCGTGTATATTTCTCACATGATGAACACTATAGAGACCTTTAAATGCCTTTGGACTTAGTTCAGCGAATCAAACCACTGCATCTTGGAGGTGGAATTTTGTGGTTAGATACCCCTACTTCATAGGCTTCTTGGGAGTTTAAAATGAGAAAATCCAAGAGAAGGCTTTTTGTCAATTGTAAAATACTACACACATGGATAAATGTTAGGCATCACCTTCATTATTTTATCACTGCCAATAGGCTGTTGGGACCAAACTCCTGGGAGAGTCTCCCATTTTGTAGTCGGTGTGTGTTCTGCCCTACTGAAATAGATTTTCTTAAAAACACACATTCATTTTAATTTTAGTAATTCTTTTGCAGTATAGCCTGCACATGTCCTCACCCCCATGCCACCATGTTGCACAACTCCAGGGGGCACCATTCAGTTGTGGTGGCTTTGATCTTTCTGGGAGCATGCCTTCCCCCAGAGCTGGACCACGATACCTTGTGCTGCAAGAGTGTAGAGAGCCCAGCTGAGATGGTTAATCTTGAGAATTTATAATCCTCTGTAGCGTCTTTATTTTTATAAACAGTGACCTTGAATACTACTTGTTTGGTCAGCTTTTCACAAGTTCTTTTCACTCCACTGTGGATTCCAACACAAGGTAAGGTGTGTGTTCCCTCTTTATGGAGTGGATATGGAGGTGAAAAGAGAGGTGCTAAACACTGACCACTCGAAACTCTAAAGAGCCAGGGAGAGTCTGTGCCAGGACTCAGCACACTATTTCTCTGAAGGACCAGATAGTGTTTTTGGTTTGTTCCTCATACAGTCCCTGCCCTCACTACTCAGTGCTGCTCTTACAGTGTGCGAGCGCAAGCAGTCGTAAACAGTACAGGAATGATGAGCATGCTTGTATTCAAAGAAAACTATTTATGGGCTAGGTTTGAATGTCACATAATTTTCATGTCACAAAATATTCTTTTGGAGTTTTTTCAGTCACCTAAAACTATGAAATTTAGGGCACGTGGGTGGCTCAGTTGGTTGAGTGTCCAACTCTTGATTTCAGTTCAAACCATTATCCCAGGGTCGTGGGATAGAGCTCTGTGTTGGGCTCTGTACTGAGTGTAGAGCCTACTTAAGATGCTCTCTGTCTCTCTCATTCTCTTTCTCTCTTCCTCTCTTCCCCCTGCCTCTCTCCCCTGCTTGTGCATGCACTCTCTCTCTCTAAAAAGATTATAAAATAAAAATAAAGGGGCACCTAGGTGGCTCAGTTGGTTAAATGTCGGACTTTTAATTTTGGCTCACGTCACGATCTCGCAGTTCGTGAGGCTCTGTGCTGACAGCATGGAGACTGCTTGGAATTTTCTCTCTGCCCCTGCCCTGCTCGCTCACGCTTTCTCTCTCTCTCTCTCAAAATAAATGAGTAAGTAAATGAAATTTATTCTTAGTTCATGATCTATGCTTTTCTCACTGGTAGTCACAAGTATCTTCTTAATCAGTGTTTTCCTGTTAAGGACAGAGTGACACTCCCTAGTCATTAGCCTACTAAGCGTACTAATAGGAATCTGGAATTTGAAATCAGCCCCTACCCTGATGCTTTCCAGCTGTGACCTTGGGCAAGTCACATGACATCAGAGTCTCAGGATGCTCATTTGTAAAATAGTGATAAGAATTCTTTTTATGCCTCCCTTACAGGGCTGGTGTGAACCTCAAATGAGGTTTGAACATGAAAGCATTATAGGAATGTCAAAGCATTTTCTATATAGCCTTATTCCAAGCTTCTTCTCTTGTCTCCATTTTTGAAAAGTGTATCAAGATTCTAATCATCCTTCACTGAATATTTTCTGGCCGGCCTGTTCTATGCTAGGCTGAGCGCTGAAGATGTACAGATGAGGAAGAACTTGACCCCACCCTCAGGGCAGAAAAAAATGTCCAGGATTACGATGCGATGTAGTATATGTACAACTGTGGGGTGGAGGAAGCAGAGGGGTAGAAACTGGCCTGCTGGGATGGAGGTCGGGGCAGTGGGAGAGTCAGAGAAGGCCTCCCAGTGAAAATACCAACTATGTGGGTCTGGGACAGGAGGGTATTTCCGGGAATGGCTTGCAAAGCGTGATGACATAGAGCAGCATGGAGAATTCAAGGAGTTTAAATAAATATGGGTAAACGACCTCTAGGAAAGGAGGCTATGGACAGGTCTGTAGAGGAGGAACGCAGAACTTAGTGTGCTGTGCTGGAGTTTGAGTTTTCTTTCCTGTGAGTACAGGAAGGCATGGAGCAGTTTAATCAAGACAATAACATAATCAACTCTGGGCTCTGGAAAATTCAGTCGCGGGGGAGAATCTAGAGGAGGAAATATTTGGAGCAGGGGCATCAGGGCAGTGGGTGGAAATAAGGAGACCAGTTAGGAAAGCTCTGTAATAATGCAGACGTGTGATGAAAGGGAGCTGAACAAGAGGGTGATAGCACCAAAGAAAGAAGAATAAAGACAGTTTTTCAAAATTTGTGTACATTAAAGAATTTTTTTTCAAAGTGGAAGAACATTATGAATACACTGGAGAAATATGGTATTTAAAGGTATCCAATCCTCTTAGTAAATATAAAGGTGTGTACACACACACACACACACACGTATGTACATTGTCAGACTGAAATTCCTCAAGTTGGCCTTCAGGTTTTCTTCAAATTGGAGAACCTATGCAATTGAGGCTTAACAAAGTGCAGTGCTTAAAATTTCTGAGTAACCCATGTTACAGTTTTGACATCTAAAAAGGATAATTGAACAAAGGTTTCACGGAATATTGATTAACAAATAGGAAAGTGTCAGTCTCTGCTCAAATTTGATGACCTTTTGCTTAAAACTTGGTTTCTCTGTGGAATGCTCATGACTTATGTATTTTTTTCTTTCCTTTCTTTTCTTTTTCCAGAAACCAGTCTAAGCATTAAGGAACCGAATCCAGTTCCTCCACGTAAGTCTTTATGCATCTATTTTGAAATGAAGCCTCTCGGGCTTTTTATAAGAATGAGTTGGTTAAGGAGCATTTGGCAAGTTTTCAGTTTTGATAAGGAGACTTCTGCTCTCATTCCCCTTCTCCCCCATTTTTTTCATAATCTTGTACTTTCTTTTTCCTTTCCTTCATCCTTCTGGGGTTTTTTCCTGTCTGCCTCTTTAAAATACGAACGTGTTGACCCACTGGCATGTGTGGCCTTACTTAGCTTTAGAGAGAAAGGTTCATTATCTGCATACTTTTATCAGTTGTGATTTCAAAGCATTAACTTAGAGCGATGAGAGTGGTTTGCTATCCTGTCATCAACAGTAATTACCTGCTCAGCGAAGTAGTGCTAAGGGAACTAGTTGCTGTGTCTTCTAGACAATCTCTAGTCCAAGGTGGGGTGGGTTGTAGGGGATGTGGGGAGACTTGTATGAGAAAAAGAGACAAACTGCTACAACATGACGCCTTGGAAATCATCTGGGCCAATTTTAAAAAAAAAAATTTTTTTTTTAATGTTTTATTTATTGGGAGAGAGAGAGAGAGAGACAGCATGAGCAAGGGAGGGTCAGAGAGAGAGGGAGTCACAGACTGAAACAGGCTCCAGGCTCCGAGCTGGCAGTCAGCACAGAGCCCGACGCGGGGCTCGAACCCACGAACCGCGAAATCATGACCTAAGCGAAAGTCGGACGCTTAACCGACTAAGCCACCCAGGCGCCCCTCATCTGGGCCAATTTTATCACTTGCTATGGATGAAAACTCTGACCAAAAGATATTTAGGGGACTTGCCCGTGGTTATAATTGGCAGTCAGGCTTCCTAGAAGCTCTTCTACATGATGTTGTCTTGTGAGGAGAATCTGTGCTTTTTCTTCTCCCCTATGACTGTCAGGGTCAGTCTCTATGGCCGACCCCATCACATTACACTTGAACGGCTAGGGAGTTCCTTTATGCAAAACACTAAACTGTTCTCATTAAGGATCTTACTTGAACAATATTGTGGAGCATTATCATGAACCCACAAAGAGACACATATGGATGCATTTCTCTCATAGTTACCCAGTCTGAGTTTCATAAATGACATCTCCATTTTTAGAATTTGAAATGAGTTTTACCGAAAACCTTCAGTCATGCCTCATTTTTGCATCTGTAAGCATAAAAAGGCAAGTCATCTGATAACACTCGCAGACTAGACTAAATTGTGTTGATGGCTTGGTTTGTCTTAACCTCCAGAATTCTTCCCAATTCTTACTTCTTCTTCAGGATCCCCAGATCTTTTACAAACTCCTTTTCTTCACTCCCTGCCTTCAGCAGGTGAAAAAGTACAATCCCCACTTTTCAGAAGCTAACACACCAAAGGGCACATGCCTAGAAGAGTAGCCACCAGGTTGGGAATTCCAAATTTCCAGAATCGTTGCCAGCATGACCTACTTTTCCTGAG
This sequence comes from Proteles cristata cristata, assembly GCA_017311185.1. Taxonomy (NCBI): domain Eukaryota; kingdom Metazoa; phylum Chordata; class Mammalia; order Carnivora; family Hyaenidae; genus Proteles; species Proteles cristata. The sequence continues at coordinate 734,706 of JAESUZ010004774.1, forward strand.
CCCTTATGAATTAGTTCTGGGGCTGCTCAGGGAGTCACATTTGTCTACAATTAGATCTTTTACACTGAAGTGAGATGAAAGGCAAAATGATTTAATTCATATGGACATCAGCTGGAGTTGCTTCTGACTCAAGAGGAACATAGAAATGGTATTGAAATACTGGGGCAACCCTACACCTTAAATTTATATTAAAAAACAGACACCTTGGAAAGTTTATTCTACTAAAAACCTTTCTCTCTTAGAAAGTGATTTTAACTTTGTATAAGTGATTCAAAGAAGGTGGTTTTCAGGAAATGTTCTATTTCTGTGACCTGGAATTAATTTCAAATATAAACATCTTTGCCAAGTGGAGGAACAATTGGTTCTATTTATATGTTTTGCTGACCATAAAACTGACATCTCTCCACACCGAGATGTGTTTCCGTCCCCCTCGTAGAAGGATCACGGTTGGAAAAGTGTTAAAGGGTAGGTTGTTTTAAACGATACAGTACATAATTGTTAAGATAGAGGATTTGATCTGAGACGACTAAAATGTTAGAAGCTCTAAGAAGAGTTGATCCTTACCTCATGTTTCCTCCTTGGCACCTCCTTTCTTCCGGTCATCTGTCATACTTGTAAATGTTCATGAAAACATGTTTGTAGAGTATGTGAAGTGTGTTTTCTTGTCTCATTGTTCAAACTGTTTGATGAATAAGAAGCTATGGGTCACATTTCGATCATGGAAGTTCATTTTCCAAAGCGTCTTCACACAGAGGCTGTAAACTGAGGAGGATATCTTGGAAATCTGATCGTTTCATTTTCCTTTTGGGGAAAATAAAAGCATGCAAGTTTCAAATATGCTGCATTTTCTTGGAATCCTCATTTCATCCTTGTTTTATTAGTCAGGGCTCAGCCTTTCTGACTGCTTGTGGCACAGATACAAAATTGTAACATATGATGCAGACTCACTGAAAGTTTGCCTTGGTTTCCCTTCCTTGTAGAGATCTTCCATGGTCTGGACACCCTCACCGTGATGGGCATCGCGTTTGCAGCGTTTGTGATCGGAGCACTCCTGACGGGAGCCTTGTGGTACATCTATTCTCACACAGGTGAGTGTGACTGTTGGATAGTCGTTGCTGTGCATCCTTTGTGTCTGCCACACATCCGACCTTTCAGGGTTTCATTGCATGGATGAATGGATGAAATGATGAATGAGAGAGAAAGTTCATCCCCACCATTTGCACATGTACATATTTGGCATAAATGGGGTTTTGCAAAAACACAATTTGCTTGCACCATTAGAAGAGGAATGTTCTGAGGCACCTGGGTGGCTCAGTCATTTGGACATCCAACTTCAGCTGAGGGCATAATCTCATAGCTCATGAGTTCGAGCCACACATCGGGCTCTGTGCTGGTGGTTCAGATCCTGGAGACTGCTTCAGATTCTGTGTCTCTCTTTCTCTCTCTCTCTGGTCCTTCACTGCTAGCGCTCACAAGCTCGCTCTCTCTCCCTCTCTCTCAAAAATAAATATTGTTTAAAAAAAGAAAGAAAAGAAAAATGTTCAAGCTATGTTAATTGCAGTTGAGATGTTGGTCAAGTTTAGCTTCTAATAAAGCTGTTTTGTGGTTAGGGTTGAATTAAAGAAAATTAAAAGAAATGCAAACCCTTCCCTCAAAGCTAAAGACTTCGGTGCAGACATATGAGTGGGCAGGAAGTGAAAAAGGAAGCGAAGATTTTATTTTTCTTTCTGCCAAGAGGTTGGGTACTGCCCACCAGAGTCCCTAGTCTTGGTGGCTTACACCAGAATTTACTGACCCTTTTAAAACCTATGCCATGTCCTCTTTGATAAGCATAAAATTCTCATGTCTTCTATAAAATTATTTAAATTTTTAAAGTGTATTTTCATGATTTGCAAACAAAAATGGTGAAACAAGGCACTTTGTTTTCAAGCTGTGCTCCTCCTCCCCCTAAATTCTGATATGCGCCCCCCTCTTTGTCTCTTCCACTGAATCTGGAGGTTGAAACATTCTGGCCTGAACACAGAACTTGTCCAACCCCAGTACAGAACGCAGGCCTGACAAGGGGGGAGGCTAGTGTGATGGGGGAGGAACAAATAGACCGCCCTTCTGTTGCTGCTTGTCTTAGTTTCCTTGCAGATGGACGTAGGAAAGAAAGACATGCGTTTTGGGATCTGTCTAGTGAGCTACTTGGCCTTATGTGTCCTTGGATACTTTCAGTTTATACTGCGAATCCAGGTAAATTGTGCTTGATTGATCAGCCTCAGGCCAATGGCAGATTTGGCCTTTCTTGTTAGAATTTCATTAATTTTCCATTGAACAAATGAGTGCCATGATCTTTGGCCTTAACACGAGCCATTCAACCAGACAAGCTGAAAAGATGACTGCTTTAAAGGGAGGCGGACAGAGCATGGAAGGGCATTTTGAGACGCCATCACTTTTTTTTTTTTATAGTGTATTTATTTTTGAGACAGAGAGAGACAGAGGATGAGTGGGGAAGGGGCAGAGAGAGAGAGGGAGACACAGAACATGAAACAGGCTCCAGGCTCCGAGCTATCAGCATAGAACCTGACACGGGGCTCGAACCCACGAACCGTGATATCATGACCTCAGCCAAAGTCGGACACTCAACCGACTAAGCCACCCAGGCGCCCCGAGACACCATCTCTTACTCCCTAACCAGAATTTTTACTTTAAATATTCTTTCCCCCAGCTGAGAAATTTTAGATATGGCTGAAGGAGACCAGGTCCATTTGTGCCTAGCATGGGAGGTCTCACAATCCAAGGCAAAAGTTTAGGAGGTGTGATAGAGGGGCTTGAGTCCTCAAATTATTATTCCTAATTGGCAATGTTTGAGTGAGGTATATTTTATGTGAAACAGGAAAATGAGGCTCTTAATCCTAAATGTAATGATTCTGAGGCAATGAAAACTTCTGGGAATCAGTCAAGGCATATTCTTCCTCATGAACAGTTCATACAAGCACCAGAAGGGACGGCTTGTAGCAGAGTAGCGTTTTTGAGTAAGTAATTTGTCAGAGGCGTACTGATACATTCAGATCTCACGCTAGCAGTTCCTTGGAATCTTTCCCAATCTCCTGTCTGGCTGTGAGGTTCTAGGGCCGTTGGCAGCTTATGCTATCTGTTGGGAATGAACTTGGAACCACGCCAGAAAGACTCTGTGGCCCTGATGATTTTATATGGGCTGGTTATCCACCTATGCTTAACAGGTGCCTGCCGAGCCGTGACTGCCTTGGCCATAGAGCTACACCCTCAAACCCTGGAAGTTCATCTCAGGCTGGGTAGGGCCCGGCTGCCAGGGCCAGTATCGGGCTGCCACATGGCACTCACTGTTGGCACCCACCCCACTAAACTCACTCCGATAATCCCAGACTCTTGTGCAGAGCCAGAGTCACAAACCTGATAAAAAGCAAAGCTTGGTTTTATGGCATTTATTGCTCTGCTCATGAAATTCCAAGGTTTGTCATTCCTGCTCCCTTCTCCCGCAAACCAGAGACTGAAGGGCAGCGGTTTTTACATTTTGTTAATACAGAAACAGGTTTGGAAGTAGATTAAAGAAAAACAGAACCAAAAACCCTTCCTGTTATGGTTTCCAGAGCAATATAAATTACACTGATTTGGAAGCTAAAAGGTTTATAGACACTGTCGTTTGGGCTCTAAACCTGCTAGCATCGCATATGATGCAGCTTCAGAATGACTTATTAGAAGCTGTAGCCTCTGGTTCATTTTAAAGACTTCTCGTAAGGAAAACCAACATTATGTAAGTGAGAAAAAGACGCACTTCAGAATCCAGTAGTACTATCCAGTCCGACTCCTTCATTTTCCTACCTGGATCAGCTCGCAGCAAGGTTAGATGAAAAGAGATTCTAATGCAGTAGTCAATGGAGAGAGGTGTGTATACAGACCCAGACTGAATGCATTCAGCATCCACCATAATCTAAGCTGTGAAACTCAGACCTTGTATGGTATATTTAGGGGTCCAAGCAGCATCTGCCTGTATGTCAAAAACAATCCCTAATTTAGACACATTCTCTTTGATTATGCTTTTCATTCCATCTGAGCACAGAGCACAAAACCAAGTGACACGTTTGAATTGTGGATATATTCTTACATACCTGGAACGTGTGTTAGTCTAAAAAAGCTGGGTCTGTCCTCTGTCATATCACAGCTTTGGGAGCCATAAGCGATACCTCCTGACGGCTATATTAACTCTGGGAAACTCCATTCCTAAACCTCACAGTATCTACTAAGAAGCCACAAAGATGAGCAACAGTCAGAATAGAAACGGTGCTGGAAAGGAACCGTAGAATCTTCATGCTCCTGCGAGCCTGGCTAGTGCAGGAGTCCCAAATCTATAGTCCTTGAAGGTCCCAACAATCATATGCAGAATTGTATCTGTCATTTTTTTTTTTTACAAGAGAGGCAAAAGTGTTTACTTTTATTTTTTAGTTAAACTTTTTAGCCCTATCACAGTAGCACGTGCACATAGTTTAAAGACTGAAAGAGTTCGACAAGACTTGTTAGAAGAATGTGAGTCCCCTATTGCCTGACTCCCTTTTCTTGCTCCTCAGAGCACCATTCCTGACTCTTAGATTATTGTTTGGGACATTAATCCATATATCGAAATAATAGAAGTATAGTATTGCTACTTCTTGACTTAACAGCTTTAGGCTTTTTCTGTTAACCTTTTACAAGGAAAATGATCATTCAGTTCTTTGTCATCACTGAGTCCCAGTAATACATTCACGCTCATTTGTCCCCCTCACCCCACCATCGTCTTAACAGAATTATAGTGAAATTTTGGGTACATCAGTATTTACTGTTTACATTATGACTACCTAAATACTAATCACAGTTTAGCTGTGTAGTATATTGTTTTTCCTTCATGACTTTTAATTTTCCCTAGAATGAATGATTATTTCTCCCCTCCCCCTCACATTAGCTTAGTTTTTTTAACCCCTTTTTGATTTTAATATTTATTTATTTATTATTTGAGAGAGAGCAAGAGGGCTCACATGAGCAGGGGAGGGGCAGAGAAAGAGAGAGAGAATCCCAGGCAGGCTAGACACCCAGCACAAAGCCTGACGCAGGGCTCCAACCCATGATCCTGGGATCATGACCTCAGCCCAAACCAAGAGTCAGATGTTCAATTGACTGACCCACCCAGGCACCCAGCTTAGTTTTCTGTACACTTCTCACTAATTCATCAGTTGACTCTGCCAGTTGTCTCAGTCTCTTCTGAATGCATTCAGACAACAGTATTCCACCTATTCATTTTCTTTACTAAATCTCTGGAGCCTTTTTACCTGTTCCTGTCTGAACTGGTTGCCCTCTATGTTTGGACACTTCTGCCTTCGTGTATTCTTTCCCTGCTGTTCTGGAAATTCCCTGCACCTTGGAGTTTTGAATGGCCTGTGTCATACATCCCATGTCTTCCTTCTCCTTTGTCAAAAGGGTACATAAGAAGTAAATATTTGTCAGGGGCGCCTGGGTGGCTTAGTCGGTTGAGTGTCCGACTTTCGCTTAGGTCATGATCTCGCGATTGTGGGTTCGGGCCCCGCATCGGGCTCTGTGCTGACTGCCAGCTCAGAGCCTGGAGCCTGTTTCAGTCTGTGACTCCCTCTCTCTCTGACCCTCCCCTGCTCATGCTGTCTCTCTCTCTCCTAAAAATAAATAAAACATTAAAAAAAAAAAAAGTAAATATGTGTCACACCTTGCATATCTGAAAATATCCGTAGCTTATACAAACACTTGGTGGGCAGTTTGGCAAGGTATAGAATTTTAGGTCATAAATAATTTTTCTTTAAAATATTAGAAGCACCCCTCATTGAAATTTGGCTCTGAAGATTGCTTTTGGGAAACTCAAAATTTCATTTCCATTCAAATTCCTAGCCTGTTTTGTTTTGGTTTTTTCTGGAAGAAATTTTATAGTGACAGTCCTTGATTTAGGTGGATTTCATACATTATGCTGGCTGTTAATGAGCTCTTTCTGTCTAGAAATTCATGTCCTCCAGCACTGAGATTTTTGGAATCATTTGTTTTTTCTCATGTTTTTCTCGGTTCTTTCATTCTAGAAATCATTTTAAAGATGAACCTCTTGAGTGGCCCCCTAATTTTCCTTTCTTTTACGTTTTCTACTTTTTCCTTTATTTTCAAAGAGATTTTGTCATCTTTATCTTTTAGTTTCCAACTGAATTTTTAAATACTGCATTCAAATGTTTTAATTCGAAGACATTTTTCCTATGAATTAAAAATATTGATCTTATTCTTATGGGTATAATATCTTATCCCTCTGAGAATACTGATATAGAATTATTTAAAAATGAGTAAGTTCTGAGCATGTGGATGGGATATACCGATTGTGAACTTCCCTTAGAGTGATCTGGCTGCCTTTTATTTAATCACTCTTAATAATTCATCTTTGGATCTTTCCTCTTGAGCTCATCAGGTTTTCTATAAAACGGGTCTTCCTATTTTCTTCCTGGAGAGTGTAGGTCTGGCTGTCTGCATTCTGGGCACCACAACATTCAACATACAGGACTTTAATTTAATCTTCTTTCAGTTGGGTTCTCTGCTCTCAGCTGTCCTGGCGTTGGCCATTCCTGGAACACTCAGATTCATCTTGTGGAGAGTAAACTTCCTGTCTTCCTCCTGGATGAGGAAGGGCAGGGTCCCACCCTGCAGGGCAAAGAAGGGGATTTAGAAAAATCTCACTGCTGCATATATAGCAGTCAATCAACCCTACTGCTTGCAGCCTCAAGATTGCCTTGTCTTTGGGAGTACCTGATGCCACCATTTTCTGAGTTGTTGAAGGTTCTGTGCTATAACTTGGTTGTTGCTCAACTGCTCTTTTTTTTTTCTTTAATGTTTTATTTATTTCTGAGAGAGAGCGAGAGACAGCATGAGCAGGGAAGGGACAGAGAGAGAAAGAGACAGAATCTGAAGCAGGCTCCAGACTCTGAGCTAGCTGTCAAGCACAGAGCCCGATGTGGGGCTCGAACCCACGAACCGTGAGATCATGACCTGAGCCGAGGTCCAACACTCAACCAACTGAGCCACCCAGGCGCCCCGTTGCTCATCTGTTCTTACTGTTGGCTTAGGTTCTGGCTCTCTTAAATCTGCTAGTTCACTTACTGCTCACCTATTTCTTCACCAGCTTCCAATATTTGATTGCTGCTTTTGCCACTCCTGCTTTTCTTTTTTAATTTCTTGTAGGTTGATGTCTTTTAAAATTTGTAACATGTCAGAGCACCTGGGTGGCTCAGTCAGTTAAGTAACCAACTCTTGATCTCAGTTCAGGTCATCATTTCAGTTTCATAGGTTCAAGCCCCACATCAGGCTCTGTGCTGACTGTGCATGAAACCTGTTTGGGATTCTCTCTCTCCCTCTCTTTGGGCTCCTCTCCCACTCTCTCGCTCTCCCTCTCCCTCTTTTCTCTCTCTCCCTCTCTAAATAAATGAACCTTAAACATAAAATCTGTAAAGTGTCATTTTGGTGAGATTTTCCTTTGGGTCTCTGTGTAGGTTGCAATTGTGTACCAATCAACGTGTCAGTCTCTTGATAGCCTCATTGGAATTATTTCGCTAGCTCACCTTGTAAGAAGAGTGAACTAGACTACCTTTAGTTTAGAGAAGTACTCAGCTACTATTTATTGTTTCCAATAATAAATTAAGCCTCCCCATTCTCCAAGCTACAAGACCTTCCTTTTGCAGACACAACTTTGCAGAAGGGTGGGTTAGAGGTTGTTCTCATTTATCTTTATTTTACTTGCCTTTGTGGCCACTGAACAGAATGTACTCACAGTCTGATGATAGAGGAAGATGATGATAGTAAGAGGAAGAAGAGAGGAAGATGGAAGAGGGCAGGCGTGCTGGGGGGAGGCCGCTCCCCACGTTATCTGTGCAGCCCTGAGACTTGAAGCTGTAGTTTGTTCAACGGCTACTCTTGTTACCTGAGCCGAGTGTATGAACCAGGTTTCTCTTTAGTAAACATAGACGTGATCCCTTCTGCCCAGGGTCACTGGTGGTAAGAGCACTTAAGCAAGAATGTGTGTGAAAAGTCTCCTGAACGCCCAAGTCCTACAAAAATGTAAGATACTGAAGCTTTCTCAGATGTGTAGGCAGAACAAAAATCTAAGAGTGGAAGGCATGCTGCATTCCACAGAGCAGTGTAAAATGCTGAGGTCTCAAAGTCGGTGTGCCTGTCCCAATGCCTCAGGCTTCTGTGCAGCAGTCCTCAGTTGGACATACCATATGTTCTTAAAGTGAAAGTCAGGCACATCCTTAGGTTTTCCTGAGTCAGGTAAGAGCTTTTAATTAGGAGCATCTCCGGGGACTTCAAATGTTTACAGAAGTCTGAAGTTTCTTCAGGCTCCCAAGTGTAGTCCAGGTGGAGAGAGAAGCAACAGGAAGACAGGTGCGGCTAAGGAGAGGGGCAGGAAGCTGAGTCCCAGGGATCAGGAAGACGTAGCTGGAGCAGATGTGAGCCCTGGTGCGACTGTACAGAAGGGCAGGATCCACTCTCGGCACCGTGTGCTCAGGTTAAGTTAAAGTGAAATAGCCACAGAAAACCAAAATGCAGACCTAATAGGTTGGCCGTACTGCAGGAACATAGAAAGAAAGTGATAGGCAGGACACTTGGAAAGATTTTAATTCCTGCCTTGGAACATCTCCACCCTCCCTGATAAATTATAACAACATCAGATGTACCCCTCCTGATGAGTTTTCGCCTGCAGAAGGAAAATCTTTTAGCTCGGAGAGTGGGGAGGGACCATTTTTGGAAATGATAAATAATGAATGAACTTTTCTATCAACTAAAGGTAGTCTAGTTCACCATCCTTACGGGAGCAAACTTGTAAAATAATTACAGTTAGGATATCAGGAGATCGAAACATTGACTGATCCATGATTGCAACAAACATATAGGCCTTGCAGACAGTATCTTTTTCTTTCCAGCCTCAAGTCATATTAAATCTAAGCCACCCCCAGGCATATGGTTTTCAATCCAATGCTTAAGTATCTTCCAAGAAAGAGATTCCATAAATTCCCCTTATAACTAACCAATCCCCATAATCAGCAAGTTCTTTTCTATGTGACCTAAATCCTTAGTGCTACCATTTAAACTCATTTCCTCATGTTCTGCCCTCAAGAGAGATAAAGAACAGCTGTCTGCTCTTCTTTATAATAATCCTCTTTGGGTGATATTTGCAAACATTCTCCTCTGGGCTAAATAATTGAGATTCCTCTCACCTTTCTTTAAAATTCTTCTGTTGTTGTTGTTTCCCCATGGAGCCTCTCTATGTTATTCACATCTTTCTGAGATGAAGTTTCTTCCCCAGGATGTGCCATGCTGAAAGACACAGAGATAAGAATCCAGCTGTAAAGTAGACTTCCAAAGAGGCGGCAGGAACTCAGATCAGGACAACTCCCATGCCAAGCTAAAGAACTAAAACAGATTATCCCTTAAGAAATATATTTTTCACGGATGCCTGGGTGGCTCATTCAGTTACGCGTCCAACTTCAGCTCAGGTCATGATCTCAAGGTTCATGGGTTCGAGCCCCGTGTCGGGTTCTGTGCAGACAGCTCAGAGCCTGGAGCCTGTTTCGGATTCTGTGTCTTCCTCTCTCTCTGCCCCTCCTCTGCTCATGCTGTATTTCTTTCTCTCTCTCTCTCTCTCTCTCTCTCTCTCTCTCTCCAAAATAAACATTTAAAAAAATTTTTAGAAAGGAAATATATTTTTCTTTTTCTGAAAGCATATCTGGCAGTATCTTGGCTCAGCCATAGGCGAATATGTGAACTGGGTGGAATTAGTTCTAACACTCCCTCCTCCAAAGGCCTCCTCCTCTACTGTCCTTCCTCCCCACATCTCTCTTCCTCAGTGGGGTTTGAAATTTTAGGAGCAAAGAGTGAAGACCCAACACATTTCTCCTGATGGCCAACTATGATGTTCATGAGCAAGGATCCTTCCTTCAACTCCTGACATTTGCTAAGTGGACTTATTCTGCTCAACTCTGAGGTCCTCCCTGCCCATCTTCTCCGGAAATAGGGTGGTTGTATTTGTCACCCAAGGGATGTGTTAGAGTCAATGCTCTAAGAAATCACAGGTCACTGCAATAGATAGCAGAAAACCAAATGGCCCATCTCAGAAAACCCAGGGGAACTCCATTGGCTTTTTTTTTTATGTTTTTTTTTTTTTTTGAGAGAGAGAGAGCTAGAGAGAGCGAGCAGGGGAAGGTCAGAGAGAGAGGGAGACACAGAATCCAAAACAGGGTCCAGGCTCTGAACTAGCTGTCAGCACACAGCCGGACGTGGGGTCCGAACCCACGAACTGTGAGATCATGACCTGAGCCAAAGTCGGACACTCAACCGACTGAGCCACCCAGGTGGCCCTCTGTTGGCTTTTTAAGCAAAAGCATCTGCACATGAAACTTTGTTTCTCAGGGTGACTGTTTCTGTCGCACCACTTCCATCTGACAACAGAAAATCCTTGTTATAATTTGTCAGAAGGTAAAAGCTTTTAACAACTTGGCTATATTGAGAAATCTCATGGGGTGCCTGAGTGGCTCAGTAGGTTAAGTGTCCAACTTCAGCTCAGGTCATCTCACAGTTCGTGAGTTTGAGCCCCGCGTCGGGCTCTGTGCTGACAGCTCGGAACCTGGAGCCACCTTCGAATTCTGTGTCTCCCTCTCTCTGCCCCTCCCCCACTCATGCTCTGTCTCTGTCTCTCAAAATAAACATTTAAAAAATGTATTTAAAAAAGAAATCTCATACATGTGAAAATAGTCACCACAGTAGAAGCAGCTTTTTTTTTTTCATATTTCTAAAAACGGTATTTTCAGTATTTCTGAGTAGATTCTCAAAGATTCTCCTTGACTTGGCACATTATTATTGGCTCAAAGTCAATAGATTGGCTTATTTTTTTCTATTTTTTTTTTCTGAAATAAAGCTGACACACAGTGTCACATTAGTTTAGGTGCCCAGCATAGTGATTCCACAACTCTGTACCAAAAGTGTAGCTACTTCGAAGTCAGTGGATTATTAGGTGAAGTTGACTTGTTCCCCATAGTGAAATGCATCCTGCAGTTTTGAGTAGAGAGGGCTTCTTTGTTTTGCTTTGCTTGAGTTTTCATTTCATTTTATTTTATTTTTTCCTTAAATAGTTTATTGTCAAGTTGGTTTACATATAACACCCAGTGCTCATCCCAACAAGTGCCCTCCTCCATGCCCATCACCCCCCTTCCCCTCTGCCCCACCCCCATCAACCCTCAGTTTGTTCTCAGCATTCAAGGGTCTCTCATGGAGGGGGAGGGAGGCAAACCATGAGTTTTCGTTTTAGACTGTGTTTTGCGTTAGCACAAGAGTTTCCACAACCGGAAGTTGAAAGACCTTTTTAATGGGCACTGATTAAAATAAACTGGCGTGGCAACAAATTACATTTGGCAGATAGACACCAGAAAGCAAGTATTCATACTTCCTGGGCAGGGAGTAGTACTGGCACTTTTCCTGACTCTGAATAATCAAGCTCATATCCAATTCTGGATGAGACACACTTGCTCACTGTCAATAAATGAGGCCAGGTCACCTTACTTTAGCTGCTATCAGACTGAACAAATGAAGTCCAGTTGAGCCAAAAAGGGAAGGTGGAGTGTTAATTCCTCCTGTTTTTCTGATGTAGCCTCTATTTAAATGGGGAAAAGTGTTGTAAAAGGCCCCATTAGACCTTCTAATTGATAGCATAATGATGCAGCTGAGTGTGGATCAACATGTGGGTTTAAGGAGCTGAATTTTTTAAAGTATGTCACAAGTTGTTCAGGTCCCTGGAGGCTTTTGGGGTTTTTTTTGTTTTGTTTTGGGGTTTCCATTTTGCTTTGCTTTTTGACATCCGAATAGCTAAGAGGTTTGATTTCCTTCTAGAAATAAGCTCCCACTCTGGGGAAAGTGAGTTTCTGGCAGAAAGTCACTGTCATGGAGGCAGACTCCCCCATCTTTAATTACATACATACATGAAGGGTGGAGGATAATGCTAGGGAGGGTCCAAAATATAGACTGCCTAAAAAATCAAGAGGAATGAAAATACAGTTTCTCTGCCTCTGAGGAATATTGACACCACCCCCCCACCCCCCATCCCACAATCCCAGAAGAAAAGATAATCAGAGGAAATACAGCACAGGCCAAATAATGCAGCAAGCATATAAATGCCCTGAGGTTGATGCAAAAATGTGTGCTGTAGTTGTGTGGTTTGTAAAATGGGTGACAGGGAAAGCTGTAACCAGACGCGAAGGCATGAGCCAGTTCTACATTTGCAGAACTGCTTTTTTGGCAGAGTCCTCTGAGGGGCCCGAGAAGGGGAATGGAAGTAACGGGCTGAGATCCCGTCCTTGAAGCGTCAAGCCTTTGCTCTTTGCGTTTTGTTTTAATGAAGCGGCTGGAGGGTTGCTTATCTCTCTGGCTGAGAGCTGTGTATTTCAGCGGGACAGGAAAGAGGAGGCTCATTCATAAACAGACCTGGCCCTCTGGGGCTTCCCACATTAGAAGGGGGCGACTGCTGACCAGAAGTTTATTAAGTTTATGCTCTGACTTTTCGGAGAAAATGCAGTGTTTTTCACTGGAGAGCCCTGACCCCTTTTCCCCTACCCAGAGCCATTTTTCAGGGCTGCCCTGAGACCAGTTTTGCTGAAGAAAAGACTTCGCTTTAGGCCCTTTTGCAGAGCTAAATGCAAACCATGTGTGTGTGTGACCCAGGGTTCCCTCCTCCAGAGCACTGCACATTTGGCACAAGGAATGGGCTTAGCTAAAATTCAGTGGGATGTATAATGAAAAGTGGGATGCGTAATGTGTTAGGAGATATTCTCGCTGCGCCCCCAGCAAGCAGCAGGATGGAGGAGTTTGCTCTCTGGCAACCACAGCAACTCGTGTGCCGACAGCTAAACTCCTTCCCCAAAAGGTTTCCCAAAGAGCAGGCTTGTCCTGCCTCCATGTCTCTGCTGGGGCGTGTTCATGGGACACACAGCACTTGTTCTGCTCAGGCAAAATCTAGGCTCACCACCACCCTTTTGAACAAGTATATTCAGAAAAAAGCCCCGAACTGCCAGGCCTCTCTCACTATAGTTTAAAGGTCTTACCCTCTTGGGGCACCTGGGTGGCTCAATCAGTTAAGTGTGGGACTTCAGCTCAAGTCATCATCTCACAGTTTGTAGGTTCAAGTTCCCCATCCTGCTCTGTGCTAACAGCTCAAAGCCTGGAGCCTGCTTCGGATTCTCTCTCTCTGCCCTTCCCCTGCTCCTGTTCTCTGTCTCTCTGGCTCTCAAAAATAAATAAATGTTAAAAAAAATTCTAATAAAAAAGTAAATAAAGGTCTCATCCTCCAAACCCGACAGTAGTTTTATGAGAAGAGATAGGCAGTGTGTCCTGAACACTGGGGCTGGTCATTTGGATCCCATGGTACCGATGGCGGCAGTTTCTTCATACGTCCTTGGCACTGAAGTCCTGGAGGTTTATCGTCATCTGGCAGGGTCTTAGCCACGGACACCACCAGTCCGTTTGCAGACAGTTCTCTTTTCACTGAGCAAAACAGAACGGCACACCAACAAACAGAAGCCCTCTGTGTGGACGGCCTGGTCCACCAGCCTCCGCCCACGGCGAGAGAAGCGTCAGATAATACGGCAGAGGGGGCGATCGCGGGCCGTGTCAGGGACGCGCCCGCGTAACACGCGTGTTTCCCGTCCCCGTTTCTTCGCTCCCCGCAGGGCAGCCGGCGGGAAGGCAGCGGGCGCCCGCCTCGGCGCCGGCCTCGGAGAACAGCAGCGCGGCGCACAGCCTCGGCAGCACCCAGAGCACTCCCTGCCCCAGCAGCAGCGCCGCCTAGCCCGCCGGACGCGCGTGCCGGGAGGGGGCGGGTTCCGGCACACAGGCCGCCTGTCGTATTCCAGCCCCGCCCCGGGCCCACACACGTGAGAGCCCTGGGCCTCTGTCACACGCCAGAACTCGTGTGAGAAAGCCCAGGTGGCGGCCTTCTCCACCAGCCCCGCACGGGCTCGGGGGGTTTCAATGTGAAACACACGCCAGTTTTCAAAATGCTGCTTTGTCCAGGTAAGACTGTCCATAATTTGGGGCCCTGAGATTCACCCCGACTCAGGGGGTTGGTAAGAGGATAATAACCAGACAGTAGGACCAGTGAGGAGCTGTGGCCAAAGAGTCTCGTATCACTGAACCGAGGTGTTTAACGAAAGAAAGAAATACTGCAAGATTTTCTCAGTGTGTTCCTCCATGTCTAATTTGCACCTTCTGGACGCACACTTCTCACTCTGCTGTCACACCCTCTGGGGGCTGATGTTGTCCGCTTGATGGGTGCCGCCCTCAGGGACCGCAGCCTGACACACGTCGCGGCCACATTCCTGTCTCGTGCCCTGGGCCCAAACCAGCGCCGATCACCTTATCCGCTCCCCCGTCCCACGCTCACGCACGGACTACAAAAATGTCTTAGTGCAAATTTTGTGTTTCTTCATAAGCATATAGAAATTGAAAATGGCCAGAATCTGGGACTGCAGATTTGTGCCCATTTATGACACTGTATTCTGAAAAAAATTATAAATTGGGGCAAATTTAGTTTTAAAGTGGGAAAGGAATCTGCACAGCAGTATATATACAAGTACAGGTCACCTGGCACATTTGTTTTCTCCATTGAAAAAGAAAACTCTTAAAAAAAACGAAAAAGAAAATTATTTTTCAAAGGAATTTTGAAATTCCCTTCTTAAAATACCCTGTGCCTTCTGAGTTGCAACCAAAGTGTATTTGGGAGAATTAGTGTTTCCACTCAAAACATGTCAACCTTTTTAATAGACCCTCTTGTTCGAATGAAGCTCTTGTTCGTGCAAATGCACAGCACATCCTGTCGGTTTCCGGTTGGTTATCTGAACAGTGTCACCGATTCTGCCAAGAAAGTGCTGAGATCTGGAAAAGGGCACTCATGTGGACTGCTTTAGTTCTCTTGCCTTAAATGTATTCCAACCTCAAAAAAGGATTTGAGATGGATTTCATTAAAATGGAATAATATGATGCCACTTTGCAGCTAAAATAAGCTCAACTGATTGTGTTAAAAGAGAAGGCCAAGGAAAGTTGCCATGCCAATTCATTTACTACTGAGGATAGCTTCATTGCAAAGAAATCTTCATCTTCTTCCAGAATTCTCCCCCAAAAGACTCCTAATTGTACTAAAAGAACAGGCTAGCTTCTACCCCCAAAATATTCATAGACGAATCTCACAGCCCTTAAAATAAAGAAGTTATGCCTCATTCTCTGAATGGAACCGTAAATAGAAAATGTTGATAATACTCAAGACCTGAGGACAGTGTCTATCAGCCCACAAGTAGGTGAAGTTACTGATAGCCATTGATATGATACTGATCTGTCATATTAGCCACTGATACAAAAGACCATATCACCCGATCATAGAATAATACTCTAATGTGCTAAGTATATATATCCAACCTGTATAATATTAACCAGAACAGATTACTTGAGGACTAAGATTTCCAAGCTATCTACATTGGTTTATTGAAAATTTTTAGATTTCCACATACAAATGAAGATAAGAGATTAGAGAATTTATTTCCTTCAGTTAACTTTTTAACATAAGGGTATCAGAGTGGAGGACCTAGATTATGCTACCTGTGTTTGAAAATAATGCGCTTTGCCTAACCTTCAGCAGAATGTATTGTTTTAGCATATTCTATGTATAAAAAAGTTTAAAGATGTCTTCAAAGAAGACTAGAGTCTTTAAGTCACATATAGCTCTATTTTACTACAAAAATGTGTGTATAAAGATATATTTAAGTGTTTTAGATAAATTTAAATTACTCCATATGAAACGTTTAATTTCAGTTACTGTGAATTCTTTTAATCAGTTCTTTGCTGTTTAAAAAACTCTTTCCATCCTGTTAAAAATAAAATCAGCTATTAAGAGGTATTAAAAGATCCAAGTCTTTAGATGGACAGGGTTAAAACCGTTTGTGATGATTATATTTAAATGTCTATTTTTGAAAGAGTTGCTGCATTGCCAATGATTTTATAAATAATTTAAAATTAATTTACAAATTTATGGATGCAAACCAAAAGATTTTAAAAGAAAGAGAAGGATAATCACCCTTTAATTGTTTAGGTCTTACTATCTGAAGTACTATTCAGATCAAGAAATCTGTTGATAATAAACCTGATCCCATGTTCATTGGAGAGTGAACGTCATTAATTAGCTCAGAAATGTCTCTAAGAAATGTTTCTTAAAAAAAGTGTTCTCTCCCCAGCTTCATATTATAGCATTTCTAATCACTCCATACTTCACAGTTTCAATACAAAGTACAAGCTCTAGTTTATAACACGTTCTGCAAGTTTCTTTAAAACTGTTGTTATATTCCAGTTAAATGCTTCTGTCTACAAAGTCTTTTGTTACTTCTGCCGGCTACACTCTAATTCACAGAGACCATTTTGTTTTGTTTGTTTGATCAAGCCAAAGCTATTGTTGAAATGCTCCAAGTTTGCATGGCAGAGTGTCTGTGGGATACCTTATAACTTTTCACCATGTGGCGTTCACCAGCAATTCCTCTGTTATTTCTAAAGTCAGAGGTGTCTTCTCTGAGCTGCTTCTATATCATTGTCTACACAAACAAACAAAAATGGTCTTTTCCTTGTCTATGATAAGATTGTAAACCCATTTTCTGTGTGTGTTCTGTGGTGAGCATGATTGTGTGTGGGGGCGCGCACATGCGTGCTGGTCATTTCGTACAGTAACTACCTCATGGTGTGAGTGATGGTTGTACTGCCGGTTGTGGTAACAGAGCACATTTGGTTGGGCAAATTGTGTGTGTGTGTGTGACCTTTCTCCTGTTTGTGTTATCTGGGGGTGGGGGTTGTTCATGAAACTGACAGATGTTTTTCTTAAAAGGACTATTACCAATTTCCAAATACAGTGCTTCTCTTTTCTGGTTTTTCCTGAGTGAGCCTGATTTTGTTGCTGTTTTTCATCTATCAGGGTAAAAAGAGTGCCCTTAAAATCCCTGTGGCCAGTTTGAACACCCCTGTTGTATTCTTTTCTCTGTTCAATGTGTTGGCAGTTTTATGAACATGCTTAGATGTATAGTTTTGATAACCACAGTTTTAAGTCTTTTATCTGTGCATAATAAAGAAGATATATATCAACTTATTAATGCGTGCCTTGTTTGATCATCATTCAATTCTACCCTCAAGATGATACAACTTTTTCCTTGTGACTTCTTCCTAAGTTTAGCATCTGCTCCAACTGTGTTGGCAAGGGGTCGGGAGGGAAAAGGCTAAGAGAAAACCCGAAGTCAACCTCCTAAGTATAGCTTAAGGAGAATGATCTGCCTACCTTCCCGGCAACTTCCTTCACCTTTCGGAACTTCGGAATTTCTATGTGGCATACCCCCCACTAGACATTTATATTATGAAAACAACAGCTTGGTTTTTTTATTATTGAGGATTAAATTATGATTTTGAATATATGTTTACAAACTGCTCTCACGTGTCCCAACCTTCTCCCCACTTTTTGAGAATTAGTGAAATTAGGTGGATAGAAACAGACCCAAATGGTATTAAGGCCAGCATCCGCTCTCCCTAACACCTGGCACCGTTGGGTGTCCACACAGCAGGAGCAGTGTGAGGGGCTTAAGTAGCATTTCACTCCAGGGAGAATGAAGTCCTCATTACAGAAGAGAGTCCAGCCACTTTTCAGGACAAAGATTGTGTCCTAAAGCCAGTGCTTCTCAGAGGATGGCAAAATTGGCAGATCAAATAATTTTTCTGCCATTAAACTGGGGAGCAGAAACCTAGGCAGTCCATAGATGAGCTTCTGAGATTCTATTAACTACCTGAAATTGTATGTAAAATTTTGCATTGATGTGTCTGGGCTTTTTGTTGTTCTGGGGTTTGTTTCTTGTTTTTTGTGTTTTGTATGTTGGGGGGCTTTTTTGGTCCATAGCCTTTTTATAGTTGCAGCCTCTAAAATTTTTTCTTGCACACACAATTAATATACATGTATGAAATGAATTCAAATAATACATGGAGCAGTGAAAAAGCCCCCATAATCCTCACACTTAAAGGTAATCATACTGATTTATCATATGTATTTCCAGGCCTTTCCTTAGGTTCGTATCAACATGTACATGTCACTATAATGCATAAGATCATATCATAGCATTTGTGACTTGCTTTTTTCACATGGCATATATTCCTACCAGGTTTTGTGTGTGCTGATCATCACTTTTTTTTTTTTTTACTAGACTTTCCGTAAGTTGCCAAAGTAACTACATGGTCATTGTAGGTGATAAAATAAAGTTATTTGTGAATGCTCTTTCCCAGGCACCTCTCTGGAGGAAGTGATGTTAACAGCCTTTTTTCTTTTTTGCCCCCAAAGTTTATTTATTTATTTATATACTTATTTGAGAGGTAATGAGAGTTAGCAAGCACGAGCAGGGGAGGGGCAGAAAGAGAAGAAGAGAGAGAGAATCCCAAGCAGACTCCACACTGTCAGTGCAGAGCCTGATGTGGGGCTCAAATACACAAACCATGAGATCATGACCTCAGCAGAAATTAAGAGTAAGATGCTTAACCAACTGAGCCACCCAGCTGCTCCAAGAGCCTTTTTTTTCTAGCTTAAACATACAAAATATGTTCACAGAGGATTTTTTGTTTTGTGTACTAAAAATGGGATTACAATATACAACTCTGAAACTTCCCTTTCTCGCTGAACGTCATCCACCCTTTAGGTTAATAGAGAACAAATTCATCATTTTTAATGGCTATATAATATTTCATACAATTAGCCAATTCACTAGTCATTGACATTTAGAAGTGTTATTTTTAGGGTTTTGCTAAGATACCCTGCTGCTGTTAATATCTTTGTATATATGTCCTTAAATTCTAGTGCTGTAGAGCTGACAAAGCAACAGTGTCACATCAGTAGGTTTTAACATAATACTTTCAGAAGTTAATAAATCACAAAGATCTGGATATGGAAGAGTTGACCAATGCAATTAAGTTTGTTATAACGGTTATAACGGCCATATACATAGAATCCTGCACCCCAAATTTGAGAATTTTGTAGGTACAGAATATTTACAAAAATTGACTACTACTAGACCATAATTGAATTCTTAGTAAATATCACAGAACATAATTATAGTGGTCAAGTTTTTTAACCACAACCCAAGTAGTTTAGAAATCAATAAGAAAAGGATAATTAAAAAATACTCAATACAGGGGCACCTGTGTGGCTCAGTCAGTTAAGCATCTTAGTCTTAATTTCTGCTAAGGTCACAATCTCACAAGTTTGAGTCATTGCACTGTCAGTGCAGAGCCTGCTTGGGATTCTCTCTCTCTCTCTATCTCTCTCTCTCTCTTGCTCTCTCTCTCTCTTGCACAAACTTTCTCAAAATTAAACTTAAAATACTCAATACATTTGGAAATGTGTTAACTCCTAACTCCTAAATAATTCACGACTCAGAGTAATACTCTTAATAGAAATTAGGAAATATGTAGATTTGAAAAAGAATAAAAGTACTAAATTCAAATATGCAGCTAAAGCAGTAATTTAGGAGCAATTTATACCTGTAAAATGCTTATATTGGAAAAAAATGTTAAAAATGGAAGCATATCCAGTATAGCAAAGAAACTTTTAAAAAAGCTCTCCAAAAACTAGTAGTTACTTTAAAAGATTACTAGTGGGGCGCCTGGGTGGCTCAGTCAGTTAAGCAACCAACTTTGGCACAGGTCATGATCTCACGGTTTGTGGGTTCAAGCCCCACGTCAGGCTCTGTGCTG
This sequence comes from Proteles cristata cristata, assembly GCA_017311185.1. NCBI lineage: Eukaryota > Metazoa > Chordata > Mammalia > Carnivora > Hyaenidae > Proteles > Proteles cristata. Next base: position 754,551 of record JAESUZ010004774.1, read on the forward strand.
ACAGCTCAGAGCCTGGAGCCTGCTTCAGATTCTGTGTCTCCCTCTCTCTCTGCCCCTTCCCTGCTCACACTCTGTCTCTCTCTGTCTCTCAAAAATAAATAAACATTAAAAAAAAAAACAGTACTGAAAGGGGCGCATCTAAATAAATAAATAAAAGATTACTAGAGATACATAAAAATTAAGAAAAAGAAGTACATGCATTAGGAATGAAAAGAGGACAAAACAATATTCTGCAGATATTTTAATAAATAAGGAATCACCACAACTTCATTTTAGTAAATTTGAACACTTCCTGGTGATGTGCTGTCGGGGCCCCCCGTTCTGTTGAGGAAACAGAAACCACACTGAGTATTTCAATACAGAAAAATTAACGTAAGGAATTGGTTAAGCAGGTGTCAAGGGGCTGAATAGGTAAAAAGAGGACACTGAGTTAATAAATGTGGGAAGAATTACATCCCTGGGGCTGAGGATTGTTGGAACTTGCAGTTGGCAGGGGTTTGCTTTGTTCCAATATAAGGAAGAAAGGGGTAGATTGGGCACTGGGAAAGCACAGCTTAGAAGATGGCATAAATGATTTCCTGGAAAAACTAATTTGCCAAAACCCATTCAAGAAGCAACAGAAAATAGGAAATACATTTAACCACTAAGAAAATCAATGGTTTAAAATCTACTTACAACAAAACAATAAAATTAAAAACCACCACCAACAACAGAACACTACCAAACTCAGATGGTTTTACAGATAACTTCTATCAAGTAGTCAAAGAATCAGTCATACCAGATCATGGTGATTCTTTTATTTGGGGAATGGCAGGTCAAAGGGAATGAGTTTTTAAATATTCATACCTATTACCACATTACTTTCTCTAACAGTTGTAGCAAATCACACTGCCACAGCCTTCCTATCAGCACCAGGCATGTTGAAACAGAGCTTGGGCTCTGGGCTTCAGACTGCCTGGGTCTGGATCTTGGACCTGCCATTTGCTAACTGAGCTTTTCCCTTAATTTAAGAGAAATCTATTTCTTGGCATCATCATGAATATTAAGTGATATAAATCCACATAGAGTATTCAGGATATGCTAATCACTTTAATAAATATCATCTATTATGTTACCAGCATTTACATATTTTGAATTTTGCCAATCTGATAGTTGAAAAATCGCATCATATTTGAATTCATTTTATCTCCATTGTCAGTGAGTTTGTTTTGTTTTAAAGTTTACTTATTTATTTTGAGAGAGATAGAGACATCATGAGCAGGGGAGGGACAGAGAGGAAGAGAAGGAGAGAAAGAGAGTCCCAAGCAGGCTCTGCTCTGCCTGCTGTGGCCGAACCCAATGTGAGGCTTGACCTCATGAACCTTGAGATCGTGACCTGAGCCAAAACCAAGAGCCATTTGTCCAACAGACTAAGCCACCCAAGTGCCCCCTGCCCGCCTTTTTAAAAGTAAGCTCTACACCTAATGTGGGGCTTGAACTCACAACCTCAAGATCAAGAGGCATGTCTATCAACTGATCCAGGTAGGTACCCCATTGCTAGTGAGTTTTAAGTTACCATAAAATTATTAGTCTTTCCCAGGTCCTTCTGTACATTAACATTTCCTTTGCCCATTTTTCTACTGAGTTGTATTTTCCTAATAATTCCCATATTAATGATGTGATCTATCACACATCATGTATGACAAATATTTTCCTAATCCATGATGGTCTTTTCATTCATTCTGCTTGTAATGAATATTCCCAAAATAAACTGCTTAATTTTGTGGAGTTGAATATTTCTGTCTTTTCTTTTGACTTCTGGGTTTCCTGTCTTGCTTAGGTTCTAACTAAAGATATATGCTAATTCTTATATTGATTTATTTTTTAAAAATTTAGATCTTTATTCCATATTTTTGTGATGGTATCAGGATAGAGATCTATTTTTGTTTTATTTGGGTGATTATTCAGTTTTACCAGGAGATTTTATTAAAAAGTTAAAATAGAAAAGTTAAATAGATTACTCAAGCAGATAAAGAAACCAGAAATAGATCTAATTCATTGAGACCTTAACATACAACAACTAGTCATTTTCAGATTCTTAAAGGATTCCATGACCCATAATAAGACATGCAGGTTGTCTGATTTTCCTTGTAAAAACCAGATCTTATTTTTTCCTGTTATTTAAAAACATTTATGAAAAAAAAGTCTGAAAAGGAAACACTTGATTAATATTGGGTCTACCTCACACTTATCGCAGTTCAACATAGCTGATGAACGTAGGGTGATGTTGCTTCCCGAGTGGGTCTGGAAGGCAGGGTGTCAAGCCAAAGAGGATTGTTCTCAAGCCTTAAGATCTCAGAATTTTTCTTGCTAGGGTTTGGACTTGCTTGAGACCTGTCACCCTTTCATTGTTTCCTGTTTCTCCCATTTGGAATGGGAATTACTGGTCTACGGCCGTACCACCCTGAACGTGCCTCTCTGGAATGGGAATTACTAGGGTGGAGGTGGGGGAAATAAATTTCCCTCCATCTTTCTGAGTTCTTAGCTGCAACTCCTGTAATAAAAGACATATATACCAGAGGAAAACAAGCATGTTTATTAACATGTATACCTCATTTCTACATGAAAGATGCCCAATGAAAAAATGAGTAACTCAAGGATGTGGCTTTAGAATTTAGGATTAAATACCATCTTAATGAAAGGGGAGGGTCGATAATAGGCCTCTCATGAAGACTAAATGGTCTTTATGGAAGATGAATGGGTCCTTAGAAGGATAGATGGGAGGTATGATAGTTTGTGACAAAGTTGGGTGTGGTGTCAATTTCCTGGTCTCCTCTCCTATGATGAGTCAATCCTCTCTGACTGATAAAATTTCCAGAAAGAGTATGACACTTGAGTTCTTTTTAGAAGGTCTGTCTTTCGGCTGATAAGAGGGAGCTCAGAAAAAAATCCCTTCCTGCATGTGCTGTTTTTCGAACCTACAACTTAAAATAATCAATGTCCTAAAGTGGCATATTTTGGGGTGGCATGTCCTGAGCTCCTACAGGCATATTCTGGGTGGTGTATTCTGCTACCCTTCAGAATGTCTACCCATGCCTGTCCCTCTGTTACATTCTGGAAGCACATAACTTATCTGGTTGCACAAGTTTACAACTCGGGGAGAATTTTGCCTTAAGATGAATGATACCTATCTCAATTCACACTCATCTATGATTTAGATGATATCTGGATTAGACTTTGGACTTTAGAGTTGATGCTGCAGTGAGTTAGAACTTTGGGGGCCGTTGGGATGGAATGGACATATTTGGCATGTGAGAAGGACATGGATTTGGGGGCCAGGAGTGGAACTCTATAGACTGGATATTTGTCCCTTTCCATATGTTCATATGTTGAAAACCTAATCTCCAGTGTGATGCTATTTGCAGATGGGCCTTTGGGAAGTAACTAGGTTATGAGGGTGGAGCTCTCATGATGAGATTAGTGCCCTTATAAGAAGAGAAAGGAGAGAGCTTGCTTCCTCTCTCCCTCATATGAGGATATGATGAGAAGACAGACATCTACAAGGCAGAAAGTGGCCTTCACCAGACACCAGATCTGCCAGCACTTTGATCTTGGACCCGCAGCCTCCAGAACTATGAGAAAGACATGTTGTTTAATCCATCCAGCCTATGGTATGTAATATAGCAGCCCAAGCTAACTAAGACAGAAATGAATTCCTGTTACTCCTCGTCTTCCTTCCCTCCCCATAAACACTAATAGAATAATTAAAATTAACTAATCAAATATCATTCATCAAGTATTGATTTCTTCCACTTGTGAATGTTATGATTTTGTAATGTCAAGAAATATTACCAGAGAGTATTTTCAAGACAAATGTAGACAACTTATTTGTTGCAAAGCAACCCAAACCTATATAGCATTGTTCTTCCCTAACACAATGTGTTTAAAAATGGGCAAGGTAATTTTTAAATTTTATAGATGTCACTGATGATCTAAAGTTGTAGTTTTGGCATGTTAGCTGCATTTATGTCTAAATTTCTATCTCAACTTTTTCAGAGGAATGAACATTGCCCTTTATGTAGATTTGATTTCACACTAAAAGGTCATATGATATCACCTCTCTTTCTGTAGAATGTCATAACTTAAATTGATTTTTAATGACCTTCTCCAATTACTGCCTCTGAGATTTCATTAAAAAAAAAGAAACAACTTTCAAGGTAGATCCGCATGACTGAAATGAATTCTCTCTTGACTTAAAAAGAAATGAGGGTCAGGAGTATGAGTACAGACACACACACACACACACACACACACACACACACACACACACATCTCAGCCATTTTCTGCTTTCTTTTTTATTAACATGTTCTCAATATTTTCTTGCAGCTCAGAAGCCCCACAACATGATCCTTTTTATAGACCACAGTACACCATCTGTACAAGAAGGATGGGCAAGAATTTCTCAGCTTTAAAACCCAACTTGGTTCCTTCCACTTGACTGATCAAAAATCCAGAGCTGAAAGTCTTCATGAGTGATTTGGGTGGAGCAGCTTTTGCTGGTCTGTTACTCATCCTGGTTCGTAAACTGCCTATGACATAGTTCCTGCAAAGAACACAGTGCACTGAACAAGAGTGTTGAAATAATGCTGAATTTTTTTTTTGAATGTTTTATTTATTTCTAGGAGAGAGAGAGAGAGACAGCGTGAGCAGGGGAGGGTCAGAGAGAGAGGGAGTCACAGACTGGAACAAGCTCCAGGCTCTGAGCTGGCAGTTAGCACAGAGCCCGATGCGGGGCTCGAACCCACGAACCGTGAGATCATGACCTGAGCAAAAGTCGGACGCTTAACCGACCAAGCCACCTAGGCGCCCCTAATGCTGAATTTTAAAAGGAGGAAAAACACATGGGTTTTGTCTGGTGATGGGGAAGAGTAGAAAAAGAGAGGACTGGGGGCACTGGGTGGCTCAGTTGGTTAGGCGTCCAATTCTTGATTTCAGCTCAAATTATGGTCTCATGGTTTGTGAGTTTGAGCCCTACATTGGCCTCCACACTGACAACACAGAGCCTGCTTGGGATTCTCTCTCTCCCTCTTTCTCTCTCTCAATAGATAAATACACTTAAAAGAGAGAGAGAGAAGATTGGATTGTTGGTATTAAAACCCAACCCAGATAATAACAATCTACCCCAAAAGTGGAAACCAGAGCTTCAAGTATTTTCTTAATCAGAAACACAAAATTCTAGGGTCACTGCTCTTGATTCAAGATAAGTACAGCATCTACAAAGGAGTCTTTCCATGGGGAAGTCTAGTTATCAAACTTTTTTCTTAAGTGGAGATGAGAGAGGAAAACAAAAGGCTTCTTAGCCTACCAATTAGCCTTAAAATTAGAAGCATCTGCTACAGCGCCCAACCTGAACTCCAGGGAAATCCAGCGTTCTTCGCCATTCCACTACAGTTCCAAGAGAAGGTAATTCAGTTATTGTGAGCAAACGGCAAAAAAGACAAATCTTTACCTCTGCTTGACCATCCCCATTTTGCCTGATTGATTTTTCCCTTTCAGTATATTCTCTGAACGCCAATGTGTGTGATAGAAACTCTAGTTCCTGCAAGGAAACAGTCACAGGAAGTGTAGGAAGCAATTAGGAGAAGTATGTCATGGAAATAGGATTTGGTTTCAAGTCATTTCATGCCTGTGGGTCTGAGCTCAGCTGCGGTGGAGAAAAATGGAAGCAACTCTGAGGAGAGAGATGCACCCCACTCTGCAGGGCAGAGCCCTCCGCCTGCCCCTGCCCTCTGCCCCCTGCCCCAGGCCGTCTTCCTATCCATCCACAGTGACTTCTCACCATGTTAACATCCCCTCGCCTCCTAACGTCCTTCATGGCTCTGCTGGTACCCGCCTTTCTCCGCAGAACCTTCGGAACCGCCCCACCTGTGAGTTATTTATCCCTTTCTGAGTTCAGGTAGCAACACTGTGCGCCCCGTTGCTCACGCCACAAACCTGTTACTTTCCCACCCCTCAGAGGCCATCTATCAGCAAGTGCTGTTGTTCACTTCCAAAACTTAGTCTACTGCTCTCTGCACCTTGGCCTAGTCTAACTCCTCCTGACCCCTCACATAGACCTCCCCTCATGCCCCAACCCCCCACTCCACCCACAGACCCCCGCATCCCTCTTGTCCCGCTAGTTTGTTCCCTGTGTGCCTGCTGGACCATTCTCTGCACAGTACGCTCCATCTCATCAAACCTTCGCTGACAACTCTACAACTTCCCAGCACTCTTAGAATAAACTCCAAATTCTTTATCAAGGCCTTTATTGGTTCTTAGAGTAATCGGTAGGTTTTCTCTTGTATTCATTTTTGTCTTTAAGTTTTTTAATTTTTAAGTTTTGAATAAAAATACAATTCAGATGATTTGAAATTTTTTTTTTATGTTTTATTTATTTCTAGGAGAGAGAGAGAGACAGTGTGAGCAGGGGAGGGTCAGAGAGAGAGGGAGTGACAGACTGAAACAGGCTCCAGGCTCTGAGCTGGCAGTCAGCACAGAGCCCGACACGGGGTTCGAACCCACGAACCGCGAGATCATGGCCCAAGCGAAAGTTGGACGCTTAACCGACTAAGCCACCCAGGCGCCCCTCAGATGATTTGAAATTTTAAGTAATATAAGAAAATATGTATTAGTAAGTCTGGCTCCTACTCCTGTGTCTACCCAGCCTATTTTCCCCATAGGTAATAAAGTTTTACAGGTTTGTCATGTTTCTTTTTTTTTTTTATTCTTTAATGTTTTATTCATTTTTGAGGCAGAGCATGAGCGGGAGAGGGGCAGAGAGGCAGGGAAACACAGAATCTGAAGCAGGCTCTAGGCTCTGAGCTCTCAGCACAGAGCTGGACGTGGGGCTTGAACCCCCGAACCGTGAGATCATGATCTGAGCCGAAGTCGGACGCTTAACCAACTGAGCCACCCAGGCGCTCCTAGTCTGTCATGTTTTTTAAAGAAAATGAAAGCAAATGAGAATCTCTTCTTATGCATATTATGTAATATGTGTATTACATATACAACATGTATATATAACAAAGTAAATGCAGTACATGCAGCACACTACATGTGTGCCACATTCGCTTTTCTCAGTATATTTTATTATTCCTTTTTTTTTCTCTCCATATAGGCGTCTTCTGTGTAAATATCCCATAATGCATTTCACGTGCCCCTTTTCATGGGCACTTGCTTTACAAACAAGCTGCAATGTGTTGCCTTATATGTATATTAGTATGTGTATATTGCATATTGCCCTATATTCTTTGGTTTGTGTGCAGGAATGTCTCAAGAATAAAGTTCCAGGAAAAGGTTACTAGGTGAATTACAGAGTGAGTACATTTCTATTTCTAATAAATATTATCAAATTGTATCCTATTAAAGTTGGGCCTTACTTTTTTTCTCGTTCTTGCTTGAATGTTGTAACCTAATTACTTTTTAATTTGTTATTTACTTTTTATTTTTAAAATTCCAGGATAATTAACTTCCAGTGTTATATTAGTTTCAGGTGTACAATATAATGATTCAACAATTCTGTACATTACTGAGTGCTCACCACATAAGTGTACTCTTCGTCCCCTTCGTATATTTCACCCATCCACTCCTTTCCCTCTGCTAACCATCAGTTTGTTCTCTATAGTTAAGAGTCTGCTTTTTGGTTTGTCTCTTTTTTCCTTTGTTCATTTGTTTTGTTCCTTAAATTCCACAGATGAGTGAAATCATGGTATTTGTCTTTCCATGACTGACTTATTTTGCTTGCAATTTTACTCTCTAGATCCGTTCTTGTTATTGCAAATGGCAAGATTCCAATCTTTTTATGGCTGAATAATATTCCATTGAGTGGGTGTGTGTATATATATATATATATATATATATATATATATATATATATATTATATTTAAGCTTAAGTATATACATATATATCACATCTCCCTTTTTTAAGTTTATTTATTGAGAGAGAGAGAGAGACCACAAGTGAGGGAGGGGCAGAGAGAGAGGGAGAGAGAGAATCCCAAGCAGGCTCCACACTTGAGTGCAGAACCCAATGTGGGGCTTGAACTCACAAACTGTGAGATCATGACCTGAGCCGAAACCAAGAGTCAGACACCTAACCGACTGAGCCACCCAAGTGCCCCTATTTTAATTTTCTGAGGAAGTTCCACTCTGTTTTCCATGGTGGCTGCACCAGTTTGCATTCCCACCAGCAGTGCACAGGTTCCTTTTTCTCCACATTCTTGCCACACTTCTTTCTTATGTTTTGATTTTTAGCCATTCTAACAGGTGTGAGGTTAGACCAATAGCACATTGATCATCAGGGAAGTGCAAATCAAAACCACAATGAGATACCACCTCACACCTGTCAGAATGAAGTTGCACCACTTGACACTCATATCAACAATGCCTGTTTTCCCACAGCTGCACTGAGTATTTTCGCCAATCTGATGGATAAAAAAGGTATCTCAATGTAATTTACCTTGTATTTTTCTGAGTGAAGTTGTGCGTCTTTTTACATACATAAGGACCATTTATTCTTCTGTGAACTGTCCTTTCTGCCCTTTCACTGTTTTTCTACTGAGTTGTTGTCCTTTACCTTCTCAATGTCTGTGAATTTTTTATATATTAGGGAGATTAGCCTTTTATCTGTGATTCTCTTGGCATTTAAAGGATCTGACCCCTCCTCCTCTCTGTCCTCAGCTAATATCAGTCTCCTACCCACCTGTTATGCCCTAGGCCACGATGTTCTGTGATCTTTTTCTTGCCTGAAGGACTTTATGTTTGCAGTCCTTCTGCCTGGAATGCTGTTCCCCAGATCATCACACAGCTGGCTAGTCTTAATATTCAGACTGCAGCTCAAGTATCACGTGAGAAAGGCGGACCACCCTTTCTACAGCCTACAGAAGCCTACAGAAGACACCCACCTCTTCTCCATACATCACTCAGGTTTGACTCTTTACATAGCACTCATTCCCCACTAATGTTTTATATTTGTTTTAGTGTGTTTATTGTCAGTACCTCCCTATCTAGAATGGAAGCTCCAAGGGAAACAGGGTCTGTCTTGTTCATCACTTTATCCCCACAGCCTAAAATGGTGCCTGGCACATAGTAAGCATGTCATGCAGATTGTGTAATTAACAAATACTTTCCTCCTTTTCTTAGGCATTTCACACGGCTGTACAATGAGTGTTATCTGTCATATCCTGTAGAAGGAAGATAGAAAATAACTTTTTTTTTTTAAGTTGCCAATATGTGCCAAACACTGGGCTAGGCTTTATTTTACATCTTATTCAATTCTGGTCACTCTGAGCTGGCTGGTATTATGTCCATATTTATTAGTAAAGAAGCTGAGACTCAAGCCCCCGAGGAAGCTGTCTGAGAACACATGGTTTGTACATGACAATCCAAATGAGGCCGGCTAATTTCAAGGCTCACTCTCTTTTTATGAGAATTCTCTTGTTCCTCGGTGTGTAAAATTTACTTGACCCCAAAACTAATGACCCTAGAAAGCTGTATATTTTTATACCATTCCTGGGAAAAAAATATGATGGCTTGTAATGCTTAAAGATACATAGAAACTGATGTAATAATTAGATATATCCCTTGCATGACTTGCTAAGTCACAGAGTATCAGTAGGAAATAAAATAATAGCCGATGGTACAGGCCCAGTGACTGGAACATAAGTAGATACTTGATAAATATAGCCTTCTTTTTTTCTAGGGAAGATGCTTAGAGCCAAGTCCTATTTTAAAATCATTTAGTGAACTAGTTATTTAAAGGATTCCTGTGGTGAATCCTTCTCCAAAGCAAAGGGTCCTTTTGTGAAATGCGTAAACTCCTCCTAATCTTTTTGTAAATATAGATTTTTTATGTATTTGGTTGGCTTAATGTGTTCTGTAAGGAATTTGTTTGCTAAGTCTAAGTGTGGGTGTGGATGTGGATGTGTGTTTGGGAAGCGGGGAAGGAAGAAGGGGTTTGGTTGTGCAGTGTTGTAAACCTTGTTGGTCTGGGTAGAAGCCATGAGGTTGTAGAACTGTATTTTGATTGAGATGATAAGGCAATAACAAAATACAAGATGGGAAATCCCTAGACTGCAAAAAAGAGGCAGCCGATGTAGCAGTTTCTGTTGCTCCCAGTTGATCCCCTGGGTTTTTACAGAACACTTTCCAAGAACCTACAATGAAACGTACTGGGACATGTCTATTCCATGACATTTATTTATTCTCTCAAGGAATACTTATTTTTTAAAGATTTTATTTACGTTTTAATTCTTTATTTTAAGTAATCTCTACACCCAGCATGGGGGTCAAACTCATGACCCTGAGATCAAGAGTTGCACTCTTTGCAGTGCCTGAGTGGCTCAGTCATTTAAGCATCAGACTCTTGATTTTGGCTCAGGTCATGTTCTCACGGTTGGTAGGACTGAGCCCCACAAGGGGCTCTGCACTGACAGCATGGAGCCTGCTTGAGATTCTCTCTCTCTCTCTCTCTCTCTCTCTCTCAAAATAAATAAATAAATAAATAAATAAACAGAGAGACAGAGAGAGAGAGAGAGAGAGAAAGTTGCACACTCTATCTACTGAGTCAGCCAGATGTCCCTGAAGATTTTATTTTTAAGCAGTCTCTACACCCAATGTGGGGCTCAAACTCACAACCCTGAGATCAAGATTGTATGCTCTGAGTCAGGCATATGCCCCCAGTGAATATTTATTGAGTGTTCAGATTGTGTCAGGTACTATTCTAGGTGCAAGGGACACATCAGTGAATAGCAGACCTGCCTTTAGAGAACATACATTCAAAGGGGTGGGGGGAACACAATCAAATAAACCAATGTTGTGCAGAAAAATAGAGCAGTGTTAGAGTGGTGGGAATTGGCTAGGCTAATAAGAAATGGCTTTCTGATACAGGGAAGGGGCACCCACATAGAGCACATTTGAGCACAATGCAAAGAAAGTGTGTGAATGGAGGGAGGGTATTAACTATCTATGAGGAAAGAAGGAATGCAAACGCCTGAGGTAGGAGTAGTATTGGTGGGGTGCTGTGGACTGGCCAGGAGGCCATGTGGCTGGCATGTTCAGGTAAGAGAGGAGTATGAGGGACGAAGTTAGAGGTTGGAGAGGGCCAGAGCAGGTAGTTGTATAGCGATGGCAAGGACTTTGGATTTTATTCTGGATGAGATAAGAAAGTGTTGAATTGTGAGATATGATCTTATATCTTAATATGTTGGGTGTATTCATTTTTGTCTTTGTTTCTTGAGAAACAGAGCTCAGACTTGCATGAGACCAGGGGAGGGGCAGAGATAGAGAATAAGAGAGTTTTAAGGAAGCTCCTCATACAGCATGGAGCCCGGTGTGGGGCTCAGTTTCATAACTGTGAAATCATGACCTGAGTCGAAATCATGACCTGAGTCGAAATCAAGAGTTGGACGCTTAACCAACTGAGCTACCCAGGTGCCCTGATCTTACATTTTATTTTATTTTATTTTTTTTTACAAATAATTTATTGTCAAATTAGTTTCCACATAACACTCAGTGCTCATCCCCACAAGTGCCCTCCTCCATGCCCATCCCCCCTGCCCCCCACATCCATCAGTCCTCAGTTTTTGTCAGCATTCAAGAGTCTCTCATGGTTTGCCTCTCTCCTTTTCCCCCACCATTTCCCCCTTCTTCTCCCCCTTGGTCCTCTGTTAAGTTCCTCCTAATCCTCCTATACGTGCAAACATATGATATTTGTCCCTCTCTGCCTGACTTATTTCGCTCAGCATAACACCCTCAAGGTCCATCCATGTTGCTACACATGGCCAGATTTCATTGTTTCTCATTGCCATGTAGTATTCCATGGTATAGATAAACGACATCTTCTTGATCCATTCATCTGTTGATGGACACTTAGGCTCTTTCCATGTTTTAGCTATTGTGGAGAGTGCTGCTATGAACATTGGGGTACATGTGCTCCTATGCCTCAGCGTTTCTGTATCCCTTGGGTAAATTCCTAGCAGTGCTATTGCTGGGTCATAGGGGAGTTCTATTGTTAGTTTCCTGAGGAACCTCCACACTGTTTTCCAGAGGGGCTGTACCAGTTTACATTCCCACCAACAGTGTAGGAGGGTGCTCGTTTCTCCACATCCTTGCCAGCATCTAGAGTTCTCTGATGTGCTCATTTTAGCCACTCTGACTGGCGTGAGGTGGTATCTCAGTGTGGTTTTGATTTGTATTTCCCTGATGAGGAGGGATGCTGAGCATCGTTTCATGTGTCTGTTGGCCATCTGGATGTCCTCTTTGGAGAAGTGTCTGTTCATATCTTCTGCCCATGTCTTCACTGGGTTGTTTGTTTTTCGGGCGTGTAGTTTGGTGAGTTCCTTATAGATTCTGGATATTAACCCTTTATCTGATATGTCATTTGCAACTATCTTTTCCCATTCCGTTGGTTGCCTATTTGTTTTGTGGGTTGTTTCCTTGGCTGTGGAGAAGCTTTTAATCTTGATGAGGTCCCAATCGTTTATTTTTGCTCTTGATTCCCTTGCTTTTGGGGATGTGTCAAGCAAGAAGTTGCTGCGGTGGAGGTCAAGGAGGTTGTTTCCTGCTCTCTCCTCTAGGGTGTTGATAGTTTCCTGTCTCACATTCAGGTCCTTTATCCATTTTGAGTTTATTTTTGTGCATGGTGTGAGAAAATGATCTAGTTTCATTCTTCTGCATGTTGCTGTCCAGTTCTCCCAACACCATCTGTTAAAAAGGCTGTCATTTTTCCATTGGATATTCTTTCCTGCTTTGTCAAAGATCAGTTGGCTGTATCCTTTGGGTCCACTTCTGAGTTCTCAATTCTGTTCCATTGGTCTATGTGTCTGTTTTTGTGCCAATACCGTACTGTCTTGATGATGACAGCTTTGTAGTAGAGGCTAAAGTCTGGGATGGTAATGCCTCCCGTTTTGGTTTTATTTTTCAGGATTACTTTGGCTATTTGGGGTCTTTTGTGGTTCCATACAAACTTTTGGATAGTTTGTTCTAGTTTTGAGAAGTATGCTGGTGCAATTTTGATTGGAATTGCATTGAATGTGTAGATAGCTTTGGGTAGTAATGACATCTTAACTATATTTATTCTTCCTATCCATGAGCATAGAAAGTTTTTCCATTTCTTCATGTCTTCTTCAATTTCCTTCATAAGTTTTCTATAGTTTTCATCATACAGATCTCTTGTATCCTTGGTTAGGTTTATTCCGAGGTATTTTATGGTTTTTTGTGCAATTGTTAATGGGATCAGTTTCTTGATTTCTCTTCCTGTTGCTTCATTGTTGGTGTATAAAAATGCAACCGATTTCTGTACGTTGATTTTGTACCCTGCACCTTGGCTGAATTCTTGGATCAGTTCTAGTAGGCTTCTGGTGGAGTCTGTCAGGTTTTCGATGTAGAGTATCATGTCATCTGCGAAGAGTGAAAGTTTGACTTCCTCTTTGCCAATTCTGCTGATCTTACATTTTAAAAGGATCACTCTGGCTGTAGAGAAGAAACGGAGGTAAAAATACCAATGCAGTGGCTCTTGCAAAAGTACTCGTGAGAACTGTGGCAGATTAGGCCAGGATAGGAGCAGCAAAGTTGGTTGGAAATGATCAGATTTTGCACAGATTTCAAAAGAAAATCTGACAATATATACTAAGTAATTGGGTGTGGGGTGTGAGAGAAAATGCAAAATCAAGGATGACATCAGTTTTCTGGCTTCAGTGATTGGAAGAATGAAAGTGCCCTTCCCTTGGTAGGAACAGAAAGTGCATTAGTAGAAATGGGGATGGTGAGATTATGTGGAGTACTCAGACTCCAGCAATATGTAGTAGTCAGTTGTTAAAACCAATCCCTGGGCCCAAGTCACAGGATACCTATCCCACCTGGGGAAGCATTGGTCCTACTAAGGGAAGAATGGGAATGTAAGACCTAGTCAGTGTGTACTGATAGAAGGTGGGAGAGTGTGGATAAGACTGGATCGTGAAAGTCCTAGACCAAGGAGGAGGATGGGCAGAACATAAGGTTGGATAAGAGCAAGTATATTAGCCATCTATTGCTGCATAATAATACTGCCACAAACTTAGTGGCTTACCACAATACACTTTCATTTTTCTGACTGTTTCCATAGGTCAGGAGTTCCAGTACAGCTTAGCTTGGTCCTCTGCAAAGTTGCAATCAAGGTGTCAGCCAGGGGTGGGATCCTATCTGAAAGCTCAGTGGGGAAGGATCCACTTCCAGGTTCACGTGGTTGTTGGTAGGATTCAGGTCCTTGCAGACTATTGTAATGAGCCAGTTTCTTGCTGGCTCTCTGCCAGAGGCCACTGTCAGTTCTTTGACACATGGCTCTCTCCTTAGGGCAGTTTATAACATGGCATCTTGCTTCTTCAAAGCCAGCAAGGGAGACAATCGTCTAGCGAGATGGATGTTATGATCTCATGCAATGTAATCACATATATCTCAGCACATGTCTGAATCACATTCATGGGGAAAGATCACACAAGAGTGTGAATACCAAGATGTGGGGAAATAGGTTGCACTTACCTAAATGTGTTAGAAAAAAGCTAAGGGTGGAAAGCCGCCCCCACAGGTGTGAAAGTGCCTGAGGTTAGCTAGCGAGCTATTGTAATGGGATCATGAGTAACTTGTTATATCACCTGTAGGAAATTACTTTCCATCTGATGCCAATATACTATTGTACTTTGATCACAAACTCCACTTGCCCCCCAGACCCTTTGCTTCTTACACACATGTTAATGATTACTGTCTGATTGTTTTCTCCACATTCATGTGTAAGATCTTGCTTTCTTCACATTCACCATGTGGGTAATATCATATGAGCTCAATAAATATGGAGATGAAACCCCTGCTCGGGTCTCTTGTCTCCTCCCAGACATTAGCCTCTCTTACATTCAATTCTGCATCTGCTCTCTTGCTGGACAAGAGAGAACTCCAGACTCATAGTCTGTGACACCAAGAGTCACCCTGAGTCTCTTGTCACAGAGAATTTATTGGTCTGAGAGCAGTCTCCTATGATGCAGGATTTAACACTCTTGTAAGGCCTTTGAGCAGTAGTACTAACATGCTGCTCAGAGAAAGCAGTGTCCCCAGTCAAGTAATGTAGAAATGTCAAAAATTCTGTGGCAGATGGAAGAAGGGAGACCAGAAGGCTCAGAGCAGTGGGCATGCAGGAGTGGCTACACTATGTAAGGCAGGAAATCCCACAACTCCATTCTTCAGGAGGGCCCAGAGGATACTGTGTTTACCCAAGTGATAAACAGCACACTGTAGAGAGGCTGCTGAATGTCTGCCTCAGAGGCTATGGCACGAATCAAGGCACAAGGACACTGGCCTGGACAAGGGAGGACATGGTGGAAGTGGTGAGAAGCAGGTAGATTCTGGAATAACAAGATTTGACAGGTGGATGTGGGGTGTGAGAGAGGAGTCACGGATGACTCTACGGTTTGGGGGCTGAGCAGAAGATGGAAGGTACATTTACTGGGAGGGAAAGAACTGTAAAGACAGGAGATTTGTGGGTGTCAAACCCCGAAATCAACTGAGTGTTTTATTTGCTTTATTCAACGATTTGTGGGTCAGGCAGCATCCAGTATAGCAGATAGACAGGACCTCTGAGAAGCTGCCTAAAATTAAGGCAGAAGGGAGAGGGAAAAGGAGGTTATACTGGCTAAAAAAGCAGGCCGGTTGTTGCAAGGTACTTTCCTTTCAGGGATGGCAGGAGTTCATGAGGCAGATTATCTAACTAGTACTGATCAGACAATTCCTGATTGACTGCTCTAAGATTCCATTTCTGGGAGAGCTGAAACTATAATTAAGTCTAATGAGGTCGTGATTTGGAGATGTGGGACTTATGCTAAGAAGACAGCTCCATTTGGGGCCATTGTCTTATTTTTAACATGGGGGAAATCAAGAGTTCTGTTAAGAGTGAGATGTTCAGATATAACCAGAGAAGAGCTTGGGCATGTAGGGATTTTAGAATTGGTGGATAGTGAGAGTCTTCCTTTCCTATGCCCTCCCCATCCCTTTTCAGGCCACCGAAGAAATTCTAGAATTTTCCAGATCATTGCTCTCCTGCAACTACCCCCATCTTCCCAAGAGAATGTCTCAGTCAGACTTTCCTGGACTTTGGTAAATACAAATTCTGTAGACAGAAGGAGACACTGACCAAAAGGTGGGGGGCAGGGGGTGGTGGAAAGGATTTTAAAAGGGATTACGTCATAATAAATAGCTAGGAGTGGGAGTGCTGGGGGTGAGATGGGGAATGGGGTTGTTGAGAAAGAAAAGGAAATGGGAATTTGGTAAAGGGAAGATCTAGATTGATTTAGATTCTTGTGGGGCAGGAGGGAATTGGGATAGAGAAAAGAGAATATGAGAAGTCCTGCAGGGGTTGTGAATTGGGCTCCCTTGGATATCAAGACATGAGGAACAAATGAGAGTCCTCCTCAATAAAATCTTTGTTGAGTTCCACTCCTTCAATGCAGCAGTGGTTTGGAATTGAACATGTGGGTATTGACTAGGGTAGGGTTTTTGGTTTTTATGGGGTTTTTTAAAGTTTATTTATTTTTTTTTGAGAGAGAGAAAGCATGAGTGAGATGGAGACAGAGAGAGGGAGAGAGAGAATCCTAAGCATGCTCTGCGCTATCAGCACAGAGCCTGATGCAAGGCTCAAATCATGAACCGTGAGATCAGGACCTGAGTCAAAGTCAATGCTTAACTGACTGAGCCTGAGCTACTAAGGTAGGGTTTAAGGTAAAGATACTTGGACCCTACCTATTGATTCAGGTCAAGGTTTCTGGCCCCCTTGAGCCAGACAGGATAAAAGAGATAAAAACCAGATAGGCAATCCTTACAGAATACTACCACGAAATGCTTATCCAAGCCCATTCATTCATTCATTCATTCATTCATCTATACTACATTCAGTCAATTAACCAATCAGTCCATTCTTAGAATGTCAACTCCAGGACATACAGACTGTCTCATTTTCTCTTACATTTCTAGCATCTAGATGAGTGTTTATTCATTCATCTCACAAACATGTACTGTCCGCCTATGACACCTCTGTGCCAAATACTGCTTCATGCTGGTGTATAAAATGGCCCTCTTCCTGTGCTGCCCTTGGGATCTTAATACTGAAGTCACAAATGAACAAATACATTTATAATTACAAGGCATGATTTGGATAAATGCTATAAAGGAAATGTACATGATAATGGGATAAAGAGTAAGGAATGACTTGAATTAGACTGGTTAAAGTAGGTATCTCTGAGAAGACATCATTTATGCACAAGCCTGAGACATAGCTATGCATGGTGGTGACAGAAGGAATATTTACTTTCTAAGCAAAGGCAACAGCATGTGTGAAGGACGTTAAGGACCAAAAGATCTTGATAGTTTTTAGGAGCTGAAAGAAAGCCCATAGAGTTATTTACTGCTGAGAAATAAGAATTAACCCAGTTCTTACTGACACTTTCCTTCAGAAGGCTCCTTTAGAATAGACATTAATGAATGTTCGATAACACAAAGCAGTGCCAGCAATAAATTTTCTTTTAACATTGAGAAAATATGTAATATGTATAGTAATGAGTTTGTTATTTGCCTTTTATTTTGGTTTATGGTATTTATCAGCATCCTGAAACAAATCTTTTGTTTTGTTTTAGAGTCATATTTACCTAACTTTTCACTAATGGTTTCTGCCTTCGAGGTCATCCATAGAAGGGCGTTCCTGTCTCAGACTTACATAATGGCTTATATTCTCTTACAGGACTCTTATGATTTCATATTTTACATTTAAATCTTTAATTCAGGGATGCCTGGGTGGCTCAGTCAGTTAAATGTCCAACTCGTGATCTAAGTTCAGGTCATGATCTCACCATTCGTGGGTTCGAGCCCCGTGTTGGGCTCTGCACTGACGGAGCAGAGAGACAGCTGTCTTGCCCTCTATCTGTCCCTTTTCCACTTGAACTCTCTCTCTCTCAAAAATAAACAAATAAACTTAAAAAATTTTAATTCATCTGGGTATTTTCAGATGTATGGTTCTTTTGTTTTCATTGTCTCCCAGGAAAACAGAATGCTTTTCTTTATACAGGTCCCTCATTTTTGTTATATTAATTACTGCGCATTTAAATTTTTGTTGTTTTGTTGCTACTATGAATGGACTCTTTTTTCCGTTGCATTTTATAGCTGGTTATCGTGGGTGTTTGGGAAGAAATATATGTATACTTAACATATATATTATTATATGCGTTTTAATAAGAATCTTGTGACCAGTCACTTGACTGAGGTCTCAGTTCTGTAGTCTTCCAGTTGATTCTCTCTGGGTTTTCAAAAGTTAAAATTTGCAAATATCATTTCTTTTGCTCTGAAAGACTCAAGTGGGCTTCTTACTGTTTTAAGGGCATTTCTTTGACAACTGTTGGGGATGAACATCTTTTCAGGCGTTCATTGGTCATTTGTTTTCCTTTAGTGAACCGCTAGTTTGCATCCTTGCCAGTTTTTCTATTTGGTATTTGTAACGTTTTTATTGATCTGATAAAATCATTTGAAATTCATTTCCCTGTGGAAATTTAAACATAATTTCTGCCAAGAGAGAAAGAGTGAGCTAATGTCAAATGTAAATGTTAGCATGTGAGCAGTCCAGAAAAGTGGAGAATCATTGCTGGAGGCTACATACCTGCAAATTGATTTTTTTGTCCCTTAGTCCTTAAAATCCAATGGGAGGTGGGGAGGTGGACCAATAAAATAGTGTCCAGAGTAGGGAATGTGCTGTTCCAATTCAGCAGCCAGAACCGTTGGCCCCCCGCCCTCCCCCACGAGGCCCCTCCCTTCCTGCACACCGGGTGGTCTCCCCACCCCCACCCTGCCTGGTTTGAAGGGATTATTCAGGATCAATATTTGAAATCGTTGTATTTTTTCCTAACTGGAGTTAAGTTTATAAGCTTTTTTTTATTTAACCACCAAATACCAGAAATAAAACCCTGGAAGAGAGCCAGTTTGACTCGGAGCCAGTACACTTTCTCATAGCCAAAAAACTCTCCCTTCATCCTCGCTGTTTTTTCCCCTGAGTTACTGACATTTCCTTTCAAATGCTGATGCCCCAACTTCTCAAATTCTTCATCCGTGTCGTTCGGTCCCCAAATGATTTCCAGAGATCCTGCCCTCCCGGTCCAGCCCCTGGCCCAGCCCGGCCCCTGACACCTGAGCTGTAACCGGGGCCCTGAGCCACGTGACCCGGACTCAGCGCTCAGCTCCGGGGGGAGCTTTGATTACTCAACTCTGCAAATGCAAACCGGGCCCTGGTGAGCGGAGGAGGGGGCCACACGAGCATCGCCAGCATCTGAAGGCCGTAGAGATGTGTGCGGAGAGTTTTGTTCACACGGACCCGGAAGGGCTGCAGTAAATCCATGCGCAATTCACTTAATAAACACATATTGAGCACTGTGTACTGGGGACTCTCCTAGCCACCGGTGAGCAAGACTAAACCGACAATAGGGAATTTGCCCAGTGGGAAAAACAGGCATGAAATAATTCCACCTCACAAATTCAGCAATTACTAGTGTGAACGTTCTGCTTAGGCAAACGGGAACGATTTCGTGGCTTAGCTTTGAATCCTTCGAAGGGATTCAGACGAACAGCAACAAGCCTGCCCCAAGGGATTTTTGGTGGCGGTTCCTTTCTTAATGCCGCCCACATTTAAGGGTGGGCCATCCTGAGCAAACAGCCCCGAGAGGAGAAGGGAGACCTAAGGGGTGGGTTCGGAGCAGCTGGGCGGCAGAGGAGCCGCTTTCTCTCTCTCCTTGGGAAACTATTCGGAGGGACAGCCTCGCGGCTCTCATGACCTCTCGCAGCACTTTTGGGGATGGTCCGCGACGGGGCCGGGCCATCCCGGTTGGCCTTGGAAGTCAGCTCTGAGTCAGCTGTCAGTGACCCGCAGGGTTAGGGCTCCTCCCCTCGTCTCCCGGCTCCTTCGTGCTCAGAACTCATGTTCCAGATGGACTCAGCTGGCAAGTGTTTGAGACGTGTCTCAGCATCTTGTGATGTGTTCCTGAACCTCCGGCCCCGTGTGGGGTGAGTCACTGGCTCAGACTTGATTCCTGCTGCTATCGGCCCTTTCTTTCGGGGAGCATAAACCCAAGCCCATCATCATCTGAGAGCAGACCACCAAGTCCCTGTGGCCAGGCCTGGAGGGAACAGCTGTGCAATGAGGCGCAGCTGGTTGGCCCTGTCGTCTAGGGATTCTTGTTCCTCCCCTTTTCCTCTATAGGGATTCTTCCTCCCAGTTCATTTGTGGAGGGATGAGGGGAAAAGCACCCTCCCTCTGGGTCCTTCTCCTTCCCAGTTCTCTTCCCCTAAACTTCAGATACCTGGGCTATGGGACTGAAAAGAGCTGAGAATGCTGCAAGGCAAGGAATATTGCTGTTCTGTCCTTTCTGTCAATTTGGGGGAGGCACCGAGTTGGTGAGATCTGGAAATGGAAGGAAGTTTGTTCCTTGATTAAAAGACTGGATTCAAATTCTGGCATTCTTACTTCCTAGCTGAATGGCCTGGGGCAAGCTTTCTGTGCCTCAGTTTCTCCATCTATAATAAAATCTAAATAAGAACCCAACTCATAAGACTGTTGTGAAGAGAAAATGAGATAAAACACATACAGATTTTTAAGAAATTGCTAAAGTATAAGTGTTAGTTAGTAATGCTTGTAGTTGACATTACAGGTTCTCAGTGAAGTTCTTTCTTGTAGGTTTTTGCAACGTCAGGTTGGTAATAATGATTTTTATGTGTAGTCTCTCCTTTTTGGCCTTTTTTGGATCAGTATTCCAAAATTATTCCAAAAGAGTTAGTCTGACATCTTTTTCTTTAGCACTTGATTATACTGATTCCTTTGCTCTAGTGTCTGTAGGCTGTGGTTCCTTAACGGTGCGTGAGGGCTGCTGGCACGAGGGCTTGTTCCTCTATGACTGACCCCCAGGGAAAGCCTGTATCCATCATCCATCCATTGATCCATTTATGTACTCATTTATTCCGCACACACTCCTGAGCTTCGAGTATGTGTCAGGTACCGTGAGAAGCCCTAGTGTTAAGAAGATGAAAAATGCTCAGTTCTTACGCTCAGAGAGCTCAAAGTCACGGGCAGTTACAATCCTGGCATTTAAGTGATGTTATGAAGGTGGCTGTGGGGTACTTTGGATACACCAGGGAGGTACCTGATCTGAAGCAGGGTGTGGGTCTTGATGGTATTCTCTGCTGGATTCCCCAGGATGAGGAGGATTTGGCTAGATAAAGTGAGGGAAGGGCATTCCTGGCCAAGAAAACATGTGCAAAAGCCTGGAGAACCAAGAGAACGCTCCTCGGAGCTTGGTGTGGATTTAATGGCCTCTTCCAGGAAGGGGAGGGGTGCAAAGTCTAGAGGTGGGGTAGGGGAGTGTCAGGAAAGCATGGGGTAGGTTTTTCTGTAGGTTTTTCACTGATGAGCTAGATCTGTCATATTTACCCTATGGTTTCTCATTTCTTAACATACTGTCTCACATGGTACCCCAAAAATTGGGTTAATTTTAATAATTTTCACATGACCTATATGAAGCGGGGGAGATTTATATTTTCCATGGTGTTATGAATATGTTTTCACACTTCTGGTTAAACATGATAGATTGAATACACGTGTTCACCCCAGATGCCTTGTAAAAATATCACCAAAATGAGAGCAGAGGAGAGAAAAATAGATATAAACAGAAAAGAGGAGACAATAGCAAATGAGAAATGCCGAAGAATTCCTAGAATATGAAAATCAGATGAAAGCACCAGAGAACTGAGAGGTATCTTGATTGGGTTCCCTATGAAACAGACCCTGCGATGGGGATGTGAGAGAGGAAATTTCTGGGAGCCACACCTTCGTATGAGCAGAAGAATCAGGGTGGGTAGGGAGTCAGTCACAGCGGTGTCAACTGACCTCACAGAAAGTTCTTCAGAATGGTCCCAAATGAAGGCAAGGCGTTTGTACACCAACACAGACCAGTCGTTGGACATGGCTGACCCTGGAAGAGGGATACCTTTGGGTGACTCAAGTCCCTTCATCCAGGGCCAATGCCTAGGAAGGAACTCAGCTGTAAGCCTTTATCAGCCCATAATTCCAGCAGCAAGGAAATGAGAGCATCAATTTAAAAAGGAGTGTCAGGGGCACCCAGGGGGCGCAGTCAATTAAGCCTCCAACTCTGGCTCAGGTCATGATCTCACTGCTTGTGAGTTCAAGCTCGTATCTGGCTCTGTGCTGACAGCTCACAGCTCAGAGCCTGAAGTCTGCTTTCGGATTCTGTGTCTCCCTCTCTCCCTGACCCTACCCTGCTCCTGCGTTCCCTTTCTCTCTCTCTCTCTCTCTCTCTCTCTCTCTCAAATATAAATAAACATTAAAAACCAAGGAGTGTCAGTTTGGTGTAACCAAATACTCATTACAAAGAGATTCACAGGGCTCCTGGGTGGCTCAGGCGGTTAAGGTCCGACATCAGCTCAGGTCATGATCTAGCGGTTTGTGAGTTCAAGCCCCATGTCGTGCTCTGTGATGACAACTCAGAGCCTGGAGCCGGCTTCGAATTCTCTCTCCCCCCCCTCACCCACTTGTGTTCTGTTTCTCTCTCTCTCTCAAAAGTAAATAATAAACGTGAAAAAAAAAAGAGAGAGAGAGAGATTCAAAGGAGGACCAAGCCCTTTCACACCACAGAACCCTGGAAAAGCTCAGGAACTGGCAGCACGGGAGCCTCTGAGGGTCAGGGGAAGGCACGGAGCTGAAAACAGAGACATGGCTGCCAAGTGTATGTGAGGAGAAGGTTCCCACCGCTCTTCCTCCTTGGAAGAGGACTGAAGGTTTACTGTGATGGGACATTAACCAGAAAGGTTCTAGTCCCTGAGACGCTAGCTATGGCAGGGGTATGTAAAGGAGGCCCCTGAAAATGCAAGAAGTGGGGACAATCTTCTGAAAACAGGGGGAATTCCATATTGGGAATGGTGAGACCCCGCCCCCCCCCCCAGTCCCTTCCCTCACTCCCTCTCAGCTCATGGAATTCCAGCAGTGGGGCTTGTGGAGACCAGGCAGGAGTCTAGACAAGAAATTCATCTCTAGGGAGACTGGCCAGCCCAAGAGAAAAGACTCACCATACTACAATTTGGGGGTTCTCAAGTAGAAAGGATCAGTTGAATGCAGATTACCAGGCACTGTACCTCACCCGTGGTTACATAGCTTTTAATCAGTTTTTTAGTGCCTCACTCTCGAATATGATCAGAAAGTTAATGATGATATACTCATATACTTGGAGAAAAACTCACATTGAATGACAGATACGAAAGTTGATAGATCGAAAAAAGAACCTGGAGGAGGGGTCCCTGGGTGGCTCAGTCTGTTAGACAACAGACTTGGGCTCAGGTCATGGTCTCACAGTTCATAGGTTCAAACCCCACATCAGGCTCTCTGCTGTCAGCATGGAGCCCACTTTGGATCCTCTGTCCCCCTCTCTTTGTCCCTCCCCAGCTTGCATTCTCTGTCTCAAAAATAAATACACCTTAAAAAGAGAGAGAGAGAGAGAATGCAGGAAACAAAAAGAAACTAAAAACAAAACAACAAAAACCCTTCAACGTCCTTAAAGAGGAATAATTAAACGAATAAGAAAAATAATAATCTCATGTTTATAAAATGCAGTCCGTGATAAAAGATGGCAGAGCCAGGTGGGTCTCTGCTCCACACAGTCATTCAGGGCACAGCAGACAAAGACTAAGGTTCATAACTTCCAGTATCAGTGAGAGCATCATTTCTGCTCATATCCCATCAGTTAAAACAGACATGGTCTAGCTTTGTGCTTAGGAAGTAGAAGGATCAGTTTTGAGGAACGTGTCACAGTGTCTACCATAAGAAGTGCTGGAAAACAGTCAAGGAAGTCTCACAGAAGGCCTGGAAGTTAACTAGCCCACACTGAAACAGGCAGATGGAAGTCTCCAGGAGGGAATGCCCGCAGGAAAAAAAGGAAGTGAAAGAAGATTAGACATTTAACTAAAAAGAAGGTGGAATTCAGAGGGTTTTACAGTTTTGTGACTATGGGAAGAAATTATGATAGTGAAAAATGAGCAGCTGATAAAAGGGAGGAAATTATTACCTATAGAAAGAACGGTGAAAGAAGAAAATGTGATCACATTATATTTCATAGTAAAAGGAAAACTGAATAATGATTCAACCAAGACTTTTAAGATATGTATTTTGGAAAGACGAAGTAGGATGAAGGATAACAAGGAGCAATAGTGCTAAACCCACATCTTCTGTATAAAAAGCCAATGGATAGTATATAAAAGCATTGACCTGGAAGGTAGCTGTATAACCCTACCGGTTAGAAATATGGAAATAAGTACTATACAAAGTAGTAGAAAACCCTTAAAAGGAATATAAAGGAGATGGGAAAGAATAGACAGGGGATTTCTGTGGTTGTTTTTATAAACCTCATAATATTGGGGCACCTGGGTAGCTCAGTCGGTTAGCATCTGACTCTTGATTTCAGCTCAGGTCATGATCTCATGGTTCAGTTCATGAGTTCAAGCCCTGCATTGGGCTCTGCACTGACAGTGCGGTGCCTGCTTGGGATTCCCTCTCCCCCTCTCCCTCTGTCCCTCTCACACTTGCATGCATGCTCTTTTTCTTTCTCAAAATAAACAAACTTTTAAAATAAAAAAAAATAAACCTTGTATTATTATTTGACTTTTAAAACCTTGTACTTGTATTACCTCAGAAATAATGACGTAAAAAGTCCATGGACAGGACCAACTTCAGGCATGACTGGATTCAGGAACTCAAACGTTTTCAGGACTCAGTTTCTCAGCTTTGCTTTCCCTGTATTGGCTCTGGTTTTACTTAGGCCTCTTCATGGGGCACAGGACCCCCCCGCCCCTCTGTGTTCTTTTTCTTATACCTTTCCTTCCTTCCTCTGTCCCTTCTTTCCTTCCTTCCTTCCTTCCTTCCTTCCTTCCTTCCTTCCTTCCTTCCTTCCTCCCTTGCTCCCTCCCTCCCTCCCTCCGTTTGTCTTCCTTCTTTTGTAATTAAAAAAGTTTTTGTGGTTAAAGACACATGAAATTTGCCATCTTAATCGTTTAAGTGTACAGTGTAGTAGTGTACATTCACATGGTGTGTGTATTCACATTGTTGTGCAAGAGATCCCCAGAACTTTATCGTCTTGCAAAACGGGAAGTCTCTACTCCCTAAGCAACAACTCTTTCTTTCCTGCCCCCCACCCTAACCCCCAGCTGCTCGCAACCACCATTCTACTTTGTGCTGTCTTCTTACTATTAGTAAGCAAGTAGTAAGCTATTAGTAGCCATTAATGCCAGCAGAAAGAAACCTCCCTTTCCTGATGATGCTGACAAAATCCCAGGATCGAGTTCCACTGAACTGACCAGGGCTTGGCCAGCCTCCCCAAACAAATGGCCCGAGGGTCAGGGGTGAGCCCAAGCAGTGCTGACAGTGGAAGGAGCTGAGGCTCTGGGCAAACACACAGAATCCCCATGGAAACACTGGGCTGGGCAGGTTGGGAGATATCCTGTCCCACCCCGATTAGACCCTGCTTGACTTCGAGGTTTACCTGTACCTCCATGACCTTCCAAGCAAACAAGATGATCTCAACTCTCCGTGGGGCTCTTTTTTAACCCTCTTTAGCATAAACCGTTTTTAAAAAGGATTGTTTGGATAGGTAGAAGATGGTAGTTATTAGTCAGCTTGACCTTCTTTGAAAGTGTTCATTAGTTATGTGTATTTTTTACTATGGATAGTCTGTTCATACTTTTTGCCCATCCCATATTATTAATAAATGCGTTTATCAGCTTCCTCGATTCTGATAAATGTGCAAAAATACATTAAAAAATTTTTTTCCTGGAACCTTGCAGGGCTGGTACCTCGTAGTGTGATTCTCATTTTACAAAAAAGAGAACTAAGGTGTCCACAGGCGAAGCATCCAGCCGGCTCTAGAACCCTGCCTGTGGCGGATGAAGGAACAGAAAATCTGGTTTCATCCTCCACCTGTTAGATTGCACCGCGTCTTCAATTACTCCTCAATTTGGTTCCCCCGAAGTCCCATTTCCTGCCCAGTCACCATGCGCAGGGATTACAGAGAGCCTCTTTTATTTTCTCACAGTTTGCAACATTCTTAAAAGACTGAGGATAAATAGCTGAGAAGATTTTAAGCTAATTTGAGGTCCCTCGTGATTTCATGCTATAATCTTGGCATTCGCCCAGCAGCACCTTGCAAATCTCCACCGCAGCTAGCACAGTTTTGGACTGAATCTTGCCAATTGAATGATACAAGTTACAGTTAAAAAAGAGAGAGTGAGAGAGAGAGAGGATTAGTCTTGAAGCCCTGTCAAGGACTGAGCATGAAATGCAGTGAGGAAGCTACCGATGTTTTGCAGGGGGAGAGAGTGAACCCCACACTGTAATGTTGGCCCTGGCGCCTCCCTGCTCTGCAATCCCGGACTCGCAGGAAACTCCTGCCCACACCAGAGATGGAAAATACCCTGACTGCGATGAGGCAGCCTGTGCTCTCACTCAGCGCTAGAGACCTAGAGACGCGGTCATTGTGTGGGTCACAGCAGATGAGATTTGTGGAAGAGGAACTGGAGGGTTTAGAGTTTCAGAATGTAAACTGAGCTCTAAGGAATACGAGGCATGGGGCAGGATTTTCTGTTGCTGAGGAAATCTCGTTATCAAGGGTAAACTAAAGTAATTGTGCTTTGTTGACGCTAAGTTTCAAGACTAATCAAGTATCTACTGCAGTTTGGAAAGCTAACTGCTAAACTCTGTATTCTAACCTGTGTTTCTTTTTTTCCTTGACAGGGTGCACGACTCAAGCCATAATAGATCACGGCAATTATGTCACTTAGGCTGCTGCTGGGAGGAGAGTAGAATTTTTTAAGTGTGGAAAGAGAGAGGCTTAGAACTATTGAGAGATGGTACTGGAGATTCAGATGGTGGAGACTTTAGGGGAAACAAAAGGGCCGGGTTAGAGCTAATAATAATAGCTAGGGCACTTGGTATGTATCAGGCATGTAGGAAATCTTTGTATTATCTCACTTAATCTCCATAGCAATCCATGAGGTAGATATTATCCTCACGCCCCAGATGAGGAGACTGAGGTTC
The DNA here is from genome assembly GCA_017311185.1 of Proteles cristata cristata. NCBI lineage: Eukaryota > Metazoa > Chordata > Mammalia > Carnivora > Hyaenidae > Proteles > Proteles cristata. The sequence continues at coordinate 781,710 of JAESUZ010004774.1, forward strand.
AGAGTAGTAAAATGACTTGCCCAAAGTCACACAGCTAGACTTGTTTGCTCTGGCGCCAAGACCCTGGGCTCCTAGTCCCTCTCTATGAATCCAGGTCCATGAATGCCCTGGAGGCTGTATACCCCACTCCTGAAATGGCGATCGGCAAATAGTAGGTGCCTCCCTAAATATGAGCTGGCTGAAAGTACAAATACTCCATGCTGCTTCAGCCTGGGTCAGAGTCAGTGTTCTTTGCAAGCCAGACCTGGAAAGCTGCATTTGGATGGCCTTTCAAACTCCTTAGAACTTCTGTTCAAACTTAGAACTTCTTGGATAATTGTCACATTAATGTACAATTAATGTCTTGGCAGGATAAAAATAAATATTTAAGAAGTGGTGATTACTATGGTTATCACAGAATTATTTTTAAGAGTGAGAAAAAAGGTAATTACTGAATGTCCAGTGGTATAGAGTTGGTTAAATAAATTACAGAAATGCAGCGATGGAATATTTGACATCTATTAAAAATCAAATTATAGGGTACCACATGGCATAAAAACACATTATTGGTGTTTCCAGGGGAAAAATCAGGCTACAAAATAATACGTAGAGCATTAGGCCAATAATGTACATATATTTATGCATAGAAAAAAGTCTGAAAGAAAATATATTAAAGTGTTAATGGTGGGTATTTCTGTTTGGCAGGAATATAGACAGTTTTAATTTTCTTGCTGATGTTTTAAATTTTTTTTCAAATATTCTACAACTGTAAATTTTGTAACTAGAAAAAAGCAATGTGATTTTTAAAAGCAGTTATCAAATTTTGATTATTTATTTAAGATTTTATTTATTTATTTTAAAAGATTTTTTGAGCTCCACCAACATGGGGCTCAAACTCATGACCCCAAGATCAAGGGTCACCTGTTTCACCAACTTAGCCAGCCAGGCACTCCTGATTCTTGTTTTAAAATGAAGATATGAGGGGCTCCTGGCTGGCTCAGTCAGTAGAGCATGTGACTCTTAATCTTGGGTCATCAGTTCGAGCCCCATGTTGGATGAAAAAATTACAAAAAAAAAATTGAGATTTGAAGTTGCAGCTTAGTGAAAGACTACATAGTGTAGCTGATAAGAATATGGTCAATGGAGCCAGACTTCCCGTGTCCAAATCTTAGCTCTTGCCATCCATTATTACTTTTATCATTAAAAATTCTCTCAAATTCTCTTATCCAGTCTTTAAAAATGCACTGGCAGAGGTGAACTGAGGTCAAGGATTTTAATGCCTATATATTTGGGACTCTAGTCCACGTGTGTCCAGGATGTACCAGAAGGACCCCAGGAAGAGCCTCCGCTGGGCCTCTCAGGGTTCACTATCGCTATCTCTGAAGTAAGCAGATTTTATGGAAACTCAAAAATTGATCTTGTCCTTATTTAGTAACCAAGTTAGCCAGAGTATAAAGTTAAAACCAGGAAAAAATTAAAATAAAGGGGAAAGAGACTTTCTTTCTTTCTTAACCCTCAAATCACTTTCTATTCTGACCCTTGACCTCACTGTGTCCTCCAAACAGAAGCCACCTTGTGAAACTTCAAATTTGTATCTTTCTCTCACTTCTCGTCCCTTACCCACCGCACATCCCTTCCCTCAGCCAGCACCCCTCTCTCACCTCCAGGCCTGGCTTTTACTACTGACCTCTGCGTACAGGAGGCTGGATTCCACACCAGCCTGCACCAGTCCTGACCTCTCGGACTCTGGGGTTCTGGGAAAAGGAGCCCCCGCTCAGGAAAGTGAGAGGTGGCGGTGAGATGCCCCCACAGGACCTGCTCCCAGGCCGGCCTTATCCCGCTGTGGGGGCTGGGATTTCCTGCCCGGAAGCGCATGGCCTGGACACAATGGGGGTTATCGGTCACCATCGGGGGATCAGAACCACAGTGGGAGCCCTCTACTTAGCTGTTGGTTTTCCAGGCCTTTCCTGTGTGAATCTTTACTTCCGTGGAAGCTCTTGTTTTGGTCTTTTCCAGGACGGAAACCCTTCCCCCAGCTTCCTACCCCTCTGTCATCTACCTTTCACGTCCTATCCTTTCCAAATTGGGGTCTAAGTCAACGTAAACTGGTAATTAACAGAGCCTAGGTAAGGAAAGTGTTTCCCCTCTTCCTAGATCTTTTTATTTTCTTTTTAAAAAATTATGGGTGAAGTTGATGTATTAACTGGCTTCCATGATGATAATAATAATTCTATCAACTGAGCAAATTAACAAATTATACTTGTATTGAAGCTTAAGTTTGTAATCTAAGAGCTTACTTGGTTTATTTAACAGCTCTCAACAGAAGGTCTTTTTTTGCCAAAAGCAAAAGTATTGAAGAAAATAAAAAAGGAGGCATAATTTACCCTGTTGTAGGTCTTAATAATAAAAACAACAGAACTGTTTTTAAAATTGATGTTGCAAAACACCAGCTATCATTTACTGAATACTTACATATCAAGTGGTTTAGTCATGTTAGCTCATTCAGTCCTCAGGACCACCTATTTTATAAATGACAAAATTGATCCTCAGAGAGGTTGAATAACTCACTGAGATCACTGCGGATGTAAATGTCAGAGTTGAGTTTTGAACTCAGCCTGTGACCACAGAATTTGTGCTTTTACCCGACACTATACTGCTGTCTCCCAGAGGCTGCCACCACTCATATCCACCAGCAATCCCCAATAATATTACAGTTCTTGGACATGGCTTTAGGCCTGAAAGCTAATCTCCTATCCATACTAACCCTGACCTCAGCTTCTCAAAACTCACCCCCTCCCCCCGCCCACAGGACTTTAATGGCTCTAAGCTCAGAAAAGGTGATGGTGTTTATTCTCATGAATGCTCCTATAATTCAGGTGAAAAAAACAACTAAACCACAAAGAAAGTATCAACAAGTTAAACAATGGTGTGATTTTCCTTATGTGTATCTCTGTGTATGTGATAATATATGGGATGTGACAGCAGATTCTTTCCAGACAATTCTTGGGTTGCTCTGACTTTTCTGGAATATAAGCACCATGTGCTTATTAGCTTCTTGGGTAATTCAGTTGTGCCAACTCCCCCTTCCCAAGTAGGATGTGGGAAAAGAGAAAGCAAAGAAAAGGAGAAGAAGAAGGAGAGGAAGGGGATGGAGGAAGATAGGTGTATTTACTCAGAAATGGGGGTGTGGGAATAAAACCAACAAAGAGCGAGCTGGCGTCCCCTCCCTCCAGCTGGGTGATTCCTGACAGGCTTCCTGTCGTCTCCTGCAGGAGGGTGAGCTGTTGTGGGCTGTGAACCCCTGCAGGGGAGAAAGGGTACCCATGTCTGAGGGACCCCCCCAGAAGGATGCCTGCTCTGACTCAGCTCAGCCGGCAGTGGGCCAGACTTGCACCTCCCTGTTTACGCTTGGATTCCGCTGGGACCCATCATACAATGACTCAGATTAGCTCTCACTGCCCTCAAAGTCTGAGGAATTGTCAGTGCCTGCTCTGGGTTAACACCCAACAGTCAATTTAAACTATTTAATTAATTTATGTGACATCCAGCCAGGCTGCGTGAGGGGAGGATCCCTGAGGTCATGATGACACGTGTGCTCCTCAGAGCCCTGCAGTCTCCGTAGTTTCCACCGGACCTCGGGTCACATGCAGGGCCACTGGTTGTGCTTTGAGGAGCACTGTCCCCAGAACATGGTCCACGTGAGGACCCAAGAGGGAGGATACTGGGCACTTTTTTGGGAAAGGATGGCAGCTGTGCCGTCTCAGGAGCCATATGCTGTACCCTTGGGTGAGGTGACCTCATGCAAGCTGGTGCCTGCGTGGTCTCCACCCGAATAAAAAGCAACTGTGGGTCCCTTTGGAGTATCGTGAAAGCCATATGCCTTGGGTGAGCTGAGTTTTTCCAGGGGAATCCAAATTTATCTACCAAGAGATTTTCTAGAGACTTCTGAGATTTGGCTAGAGAGCCTTTTTCCCATGCCTCACATAATCTGCTCAGGATTGGTGAAGTTCATGGCCTAGAGCTCTGGGGTAACTCTCTGGGTATTGGGGAAGCACTGCTATCCAGCAAGTCTTGGAGGTCATGTGACCTAGACAGGGAAATAGTCCAGCATGAGGCTCCAGTTCTGCTTCATCCAAATAAATGGCTTTAATTCAAACCTGATGAGGAAATCTGGCTCACTCCACAGAGATGCCGAAATGTTGGATGTCCAATTAGGTCGACTCACTCGGGTCTCCCATCCAAGGATAGCCCAGGAGTGAGGTATAGGAAGGGCTGTTGCCATGGTTACTGAGAACACCACCGTCCTTGCTTTCCTCCTTCCTCTGCCCACTCCAGTCTTCCAGGGCCCCTTTAGAGGCAGCCCAATACCACCTTCACTTGTCTGGGATGAGGGTGAGGCACATCGTCCCTGGGTCAGCTCCCTGGGTCAGTTGTCTCAGCCTAGCCCACCATCTCCAAGTTCAACACATGCATTATTCAACACCAGCCCAAGTTCTTGCTGGTGTGAGGAAAGGGCCCTCTACCTCCTCCCATGACCTCCTGGCTAAAAATGTTCACTTACACCAGATAGCGGGTATAGTGTGCCGTTCTCCACAATTAATTCTTAGGCCCTTTGATTCCCTGTTCCCAGTTCTCAAGTCAGTAAATTTCCAGATGTGATTAAAAATAAAACAGGAAACTGGGGCACCTGGGTGGCTCAGTCGTTAAGCGTCCCACATCAGCTCAGATCGTGATCTTATGGTTTCTGAGTTCGAACCCTGTGTCAGGTTCTGTGCTGACAGCTCAGAGTCTGGAGCCTGCTTTTGATTCGGTGTCTCCCTCTCTCTCTGCCCCTCCCCCACTCGTTGTCTGTATCTGTCTCTCAAAAATGAATAAACGTTAAAAAAAATTAAAAATAAAATAAAAATAAAACAGGAAAAAAACGGCTTGGAAGAAAAAGGAGATTTGTTTCCACTTCTCCAGATGAAGGATGATTTTAAGGACAGGGCCTGGTCTCTAAGAATTCTTTGGTTTAAATAATATGTGCTTTGGGAAGTCATAATCTTTTCATTAAAAAAAAACTTTTTTAAATTTATTATTTCTAGGAGAGAGAAAGAGAGAGACAGCGTGAGCAAGGGAGGGTCAGAGAGAGAGGGAGTCAGAGACTGAAACAGGCTCCAGGCTCTGAGCTGGCAGTCAGCACAGAGCCCGACAAGGGGATCGAACCCACGAACCGCGAGATCATGACCTAAGCGAAAGTCGGATGCTTAACCGACTAAGCCACCCAGGCGCCCCCATAATCTTTTCAAAGGGTTTTTTCACTGACTTGAGGAAAGTGCTGTGGCTTCCTCTGACAAATGGAGGCATTGGAAAATAGAGGTGAAATTATTTCACAGCTTTAAATAGGAAACAAAGACTGGACGTGACGTTCTTCATAGTTTATAATTCCGTCTATCATGTTCCTCCAGAAGGAGGGCAGGGGACCTGAGGGGTCTTCAGTTGTAGAATGTGTGTCCCAGATGATCGATATTAAGTTCGTGACAACATATAACAAAAGCTTTAAGAATGAACTTGGACCCAGCAGCTTCACTTCTAGGAAGTTCTTCTGGGAAATTGATGGGAGTTCTGCAAAGATATCATTAATGATGTCCATCACACGGTTGCTTATAATAACAAAATATTAGGCACAGCTTAAATGTTGTACAATAGGGAATACATAACTGTGATTCATCCATTATGCACCATTGAAAACAGTATTGTCAAACGAATAAGGCAGTATGTGTAGTATGACTCCAGTTTTAGTTTGAATTTATTTACTTGATACCAGTTTTAATTTTTTATTAAAACGAATTTTTTTAATGTTTATTTATTTTGAGAGAGAGAGAGAGTGCACATGGTGGGAGAGGGAGAGAGAGAATCCCAAGCAGGCTCTGTGCTGTCAGCACAGAGTCCAAGGTGGGGCTGGAATTCACAAACCATGAGATCCAGACCTAAGCTCAAATCAAGAGTTGGGCTCTTAACTGACTGAGCCACCCCAGTGCCCCAATCCCAGTTTTAATTTTAAAAAGATCTATGTGTTTCTGAAAAATACTAAAGCGATATTATTTCTGGGTAGTTTAAATTTTTTTCTTTTATGTTTTCTAAATTTTCTGCATTAAATACACATTTGTTTTTAATACAAATATGCAGTAAATGTTCCAAAAACCGTACACAAGAAGATAACTAAGATTTTAAGTACTGGCTGAGAAAGAGGATGGCCACTGACTGATCTTACTCAACAGCTTTAGCAAGGACCTGGATAAGTCATTTAATTCATCTCTAAGGCTTAAAGCTTCTTCACCTGCCAATCACCCAGCCTTGGGGTGAGGCTGCAAACTCCTAATGGGACCTATCTCTCAGAGTTTAATAGTTTTAAAAAAATGTTCATTTATTTTTGATAGAGACACAGAGTGCAAGCTGAGGAGGTGCAGAGAGAGGTAGAAGCAGAATCTGAAGCAGGGTCCAGGCCCTGAGCCCTGAGCACAGAGCCCAGCGCAGGGCTCAAACTCACAAACTGCGAGATCATGACCTGAGCCGAAGTCAGACGCTTAACCAACTGAGCCACTCAGGTGCCCCTAAGAGTTTAATAGTTTTATGAACACTTTATGTTAGCTACTTCCAGGTTCCATGCGTTACCTTCCATGACTTGCAAAACAGGAAGTGGTAAAAATAACAAGAATAACAGCTGAAATTGATTCACTAGTTTCTATTTACCAAGCACCGTGTTAAGTATTTTACATACATTAACTCATTATTTTTCCTTTATTGACTCTTCTCTTTCTCTCCTATGGCCCAGGGCATCTGTCAGCTCCTCCTTTGCAGTATATATAAGTGCTAATCATTCCTCGCAGCCTTCCCCACTGCCACCTGCCTCAGGTGTGCCTGAGCGGCTGGGCCTCCCAATTGGTCTTCCCGCCTTTCCTGCTATTCCTGCCCTCCCCCCTCTCCCCCACCCCAAAATCTTTTCAACAGAGCAGTGTGTTAAAATGTAAATCAGATAATTTTACTAATCGGCTCAAAATCTTCTGATGGCTCCCCTTTCTGCTCAGAAGAAAAGCCAAATTTCTGATAACCATCTAGAAGGCTCTACACAATCTTCCCCATTCTACTTTGTACACCCACAAATAAAACACCTTGCCCTCTGACCTCATCCTTTATCCTATACTGCTGTCACTTATCTTTTTAAAGATGACTGGCTGTTTTTCTTCTTTTAAAAATGTATATACTTTTTTTTTTAATTGTTTTTAATGTTTTATTTATTTCCAGGAGAGAGAGACAGCGTGAGCAGGGGAGGGTCAGAGAGAGAGAGGGAGTCACAGACTGAAACAGGCTCCAGGCTCTGAGCTGGCAGTCAGCACAGAGCCCGACGTAGGGCCCGAACCCACGAACCGCGAGATCATGACCTAAGCGAAAGTCGGACGCTTAACCGACTAAGCCACCCAGGCGCCCCTATACTTTTTAAATTGTATACATTTAAGGTGTAAAAATGTGGTGATTTGATATACATATTCATAGTGAAATGATTACTACAGGAAGGCTAATTAACATATCCTCACCTAGTTATCATTTTTTATGTGTGTGATGAGTACCCTTAATATCTACATTCTTGCATATTCCCAGTGCTCAGTACAGTTTTACTAAGTATAGCAAACACAGTTGTACATATATCCCTAGACCTATTCATCCTACATGATTGCAGCTTTATGTAATATGACATAATTTTGACAAATATCTCCCATTCCACCCCCTCAAACTCCCCAGCCGTGGTAACCACCTTTCTATTCTCTACTTCTATGAGTTTGACTTTTTTTTTTTTTGATGCCACACATGAGTGAGGTCATACAACATTACAACATTTGTCTTTCTCTGCATTATTTCACTTAGCATAATGCCCTCCAGGTTCATCCATGTTGTTGCAAATGGCAACATCTCCTTTCTTGGAGCTGAACAATATTCCAGTGTGTGTGTGTGTGTGTGTGTGTGTGTGTGCGTGTGTATGTGTGTGTGTATGCACGTGTGCATCTCAGATCTTTCGTATCCATTCATTCGTCGATGGACTCTTGGGTTGTTTCCAAATCTTGGCTATTGTGAATAATGCTGCAGTAAACATGGGAATGCAGATATCTCTTCAAGATTCTGATTTCATTTGGCATAATTCACCAATGAAGCCATTGGGTTCTAGGCTTTTATTTGTTGGGAGGTTTTGATTACTAATTTCATCACCTTACTTATTATTGGTTTGTTCAGACTTTGTTTCTTCATAAGTCAGTCTCTTCATAACCTCATGGTAGGTTGTATGTTTCTAGGAACTTACCCATTTCTTCTAGGTTGTCCAATTTGTTGGTGTATAAATGCTCATCGTAATCTCTTATGATCCTTTGTATTTCTGTGGTCAGCTGCAATGTCTCCGGTTTCATTTATAATCCTATTCATTTGAATATTTTTTTCTTAATCATCCTAGCTAAAGGTTTGTCTCTTCTGTTTGTCTTTTCAAAAAGCCAACTCTTAATTTCATTTCTATAGTTTCTCTAGTCTCTATTTCATTTATTTCTGCTCTGATCTATACTATTTCCTTCCATATGCTAATTTAAAGTTTAGTTTTTCATTTTCTAGTTCCTTGAGATGTGAAGTTAGGTCTTTTCTTCTTTGTCTTAACATAGGCATTTACTGCTTCCTTAGGACTGCTGCATATCCTAAGTTTTGGTACATTGTGTTTCCACTTTCATTTGTCTTGAGGTGTGTTTTTTTAATTTCTCTTTTGACTTCTTTGATCCATTGGTTGCTCAGATGTATGTTGTTTAATTTCCACATACCTGTGAATTTTCCAATTTTCCTCTTGTTCTTGACTTCTACCTTCATACCACTGTAGTCAGGAAAGATACTTGGTATGATTTCAATTTTCTTAACTTTGCTAAGACTTTTTTTGTGGCCTAACATAAGATCTATCTTAGAGAATGTTTCATGTGTGCTTGAAAAGAATGCGTCAAAAGATTTTCTGTCTGAATGATCTATCCATTGTTGGAAGTGGGGTATTGATGTCCCTTACTTTTAATTGTTGCATTGCCATCTGTTTCTCCCTTCAGTCTGTAAATATTCGCTTTATATGTTTAGGAGTTCCAATATCAGGTATATATATGTGCAGTGGTTATATCCTCTTGCTGACTTCCTTATCATCATATAGTGACCTTTGTCTCTTTTGATAGTTTTTGACTGTTGTCTGTTTTGTCTGATAAAAGTGTAGCCACCCCTGCTCTCTTTTCCTTACTATTCGCATGGAATATATTTATCGTCTTTTCATATTCAGTCATTATGTGTGCTTAAAACTAAAGTGAGTATCGTATAGGAAGCATATTGTTGTTCATAATATTCCCTTATAATCCTTGTTGCTCAGGAGAGATGTCTCCTCTTTCATTACTGATTGCAGCTGCAACTGTGTTTGAATGCAAAGGTAAGTGTAACCATGGAGGCTTGAGACATTTTTATTCAAGAAAACCAAGTGTCAGTGGAAATTAGTAAGATTTCTAAGGGACTAATTTAAACTATGGAACGAGTAACGTCACCTACCTTAATCAAGATTTATTACAGCAGTCCTGGCCTCAGTTCCTAAGAACTGTCTTATAGACTGAACAAGTCAGAGAGAGCATCTCTGTGTTTTGGGAGTCTCACGGCATTACCAGAAAAGGCATGACTCAGCACATAGAGCAGTGGGAATTATCTGATAACATATGGAAACCTTTTTAAAAATTATTGTTTAATGTTTATTTTTGAGAGAGAGACAGAGTGCAAGCAGGGGAGGAGTAGAGAGAAAGGGAGACACAGAATCTGAAGCAGGGTCCTGGCTCTGAGCTGTCAGCACAGAGCCTCATGCAGGACTCGAACTTACAAACCACAGGATCATGACCTGATCCAAAGTGGGGCATGTAACCAACTGAGTCACCCAGGTGTTCCACATATGGAAACGTTTTATGGGCAGAAATAATTTGAAAAGGAGATTAAAGTTGTCATGAAACTAACCATCCTTATTCATTTCCATGACAAAATCATAAAGGGCAGAATTCACTAACCCCTTATTGCTTTCTTGAATTGTTTTCAGAAAGGCAGTTTAGAGGAAGGAAGGGAAGATCATAACACTTCTCAATTCACACAAACCGTGTAGCACAAGTAAATCTGTTAATTATTAAATATTTAGCTAAGGATTGATAAACATTATTTGGGAATGAGCTAGAATATTTGGGAGAATGGTAATATGGTCTAAGAATTGTGACTGATTAGGGGATATTCGAGTGCATTTGAAATATAACCAGTCGAAGTTGAATGTGTTACCTATTTTTATTGTAATTGCAGAAATTAAAATGATCTATTTCTATTAAATATGGTATTCTCGGGTTCTAAATCAGAAGTGGCACTCTGAGCTCTACCATAATACTAAAAATCAAGTATTAGTTCCAGGAGAACAATTTCGATTGTTTTGTTTCATAGTTGTATCCCAAACATAGTGCTTTGGACCATGTAGGCACCCAATGAATAGTTGTTGAATAAATAAATGATCAGTAGTGCTGCCTGTCACTAAGGTTCCAGTGTAAATAATAATAATGGAAACCTCCTTTTTGTTGAAGAGGTATCATAGTTCAAAGGCAAAATAACCTCTCCTGGCAACTTCCAAAATGCAGCTATAAAACATCTCCTAGAGGATTAGTCCCCTGAGTGATGAAGCACCCCAATTCAGGGTTCCAAAAACTCAGCCTGTCGGAAATATCAGAGTCTTTAAACAATCATGTTTCAAAAACACTGTTGTTTTAAGGATTTTCTTTGATTTAAATGTTGTTTCTCTTGGAAAGGGCTTGTTATTTTTCTAAGCAAGTTAGGTCATTAAACTGGGCATACCGGGAAAGAGGCAAATTAAAGAAGACATTTTAAAAACAGAAACTATGGTTACTCTACTGTATGTGTCTTGACAGAGTTTCTGACACCTTACATTTAATTTTACCAATAAATGTTCGTTATTAAAGATAGATTGAAATTATCATTTGAAATAAAGGATTTTAACGTTTAATCATATCTTCTTAATGGGGTTAATATGAGGAGTAAATGGTCTAAAGAATGTAAAGCACCTGAAATATACAAGATAATCATTCAGTGTAGGAAGTTTATTACTCTCATTGTGGGCAGAGTCTACCCATCCTTATGTAACATTTTGATATTTTGTTCATCATGAATTTTCTGAAAGTAGTTTGATTCTTTAAAACATTACATTAAGGGGCCCCTGGTTAGTTCAGTTGGTGAAGTGTTCGACTTCAGCTCAGGTCATGATCTTATGGTTCATGGGTTCAAGCCCCGCATCGGGCTCTGTGGTGACAGCTCTGTGCTAACAGCTCTGTGCTGACAGCTCGGGGCCTGGAGCCTGGAGCCTACTGTGTCTCCCTCTCTCTCTGTCCTGCCCCTGCTCATGTTCTGTCTCTCAAAAATGAATAAATGTTAAAAAAAAATTTTTTTAAATAACATCCAAGACCTATTAAAAAAATAAAACATTATATTAAAATATCACTTATCTTGATTACTAAGTTTTTGGGTTTCCCTAAATTTTGTGTCTGATACAAGTGCCTCACTTAACCTTATCCTAATCCTGGCCCTGGTGAGTGACTCTGTGATCCAGGGGTAATTTAACCAGGATTTCCAACGTGTACCATGCCTGATGCCTTTATAAGAAAACTTGCGCTCTTCACCTTGTGGAGTGACCACAGTTCTTCCTACTCATACATATATATACTTGATTTGAACTATTCAATTGTATTTATTTACTTATTTTTAGTTTTTATATTTATTCCAATTAGTTAACATACAGTGTTACATTAGTTTCAGGTGTACCATATAGTGATTCAACATTTTCATACATTACATAGTACTTATCATGACAAATGCACTTCTCAATCCCCATCACCTATTTCACCCATCACCCCTCCCACCCCCGCCCCCCACAGCCCCTATGTTAAGCACATTTCTTCTTTGTAGTTAAGAGTCTGTTTCTTGATTTGTCTCTCTCTCTCTCTCTTATTTTTCCTCTTTGCTTGTTTTTGTTTCTTAAATTCCACATATAAGTAAAATCATATGTTACCTGTCTTTTTCTGACCAACATATTTCACTTAGCATTATACTCTCTAGCTCTATCAATGTTGTTGTAGATGGCAACATTTTATTCCTTTTTATGGCTGAATAATATTCCTGTGTGTGTGTGTGTGTGTGTGTGTGTGTGTGTGTGTATCACTTCCTTATCTATTCATCAATCAAGACAGTTGGGCTGCTTCCATAATTTGGCTATTGTAAACAATGCTGCTATAAACATAGGGGGCATGTATCCCTTTGAATTACTGCTTTTGTATTCTTTGGGTAAATACCCAGGAGTGCAACTGCTGGATCATAAGGTAGTAGTATTTTTGGCTTTTTAAAGAGCCTCCATACTGTTTTCCATAGTGGTTGGACCAGTTTGCATTCCCACCAAAGTGCGAGAGGGTTCCCCCTTCTCCACATCTTCACCAACACTTGTTGTTTCTTGTGTTATTGATTTTAGCCATTCTTACAGGTGTGAGGTGATATCTCATCATAATTTTGATTTGTAGTTCCTTCATGATAAGTAATGATGACCATCTTTTCATGTGTCCATTTTTAAATTGGATTATTTTGGGAAGGTGTTGAGTTTTATAAGTACCTTTTTTCAAGTTTATTTATTGATCTTTAGAGAGATGGAGAGGGAGCATGAGCAGGGGAGGGGCAGAAAGAGAGGGGGAGAATTCCAACTGGGCTCTGCGCTGTCAGTGTGAAGCCAGATAGAGGGCTCAGTCTCACTAACTGTGATGTCATGACCTCAGCCGAAATCAGGAGTTGGATGCAGGGTGCCTGGATGGCTCAGTCAGTGAAGCGTTTGATTTTGGCTGAGGTCATGATCTTGCATTTCTTGAGTTTGAGTCCTGCATCAGACTCTATACTGGTTGTGTGGAGCTTGCTTCGGATTCTCTCTCTCTCTCTGTCCCTCCCTCTGCCCCTACCCTACTTGTGCTCTCTCTCTCTCTCTCAAAATAAATAAATGAACTTGGGGGAAAAAATGAGTTGGATGCTTAACCAACTGAGCTACCCAGGAGTCCCTATAAGTACTTTATCTATTTTGGATATTAACTCTTTATCAGATATGTCATTTGCAATTATCTTCTCCCATTCCAAGGTTTGCCTGTTAGTTTTGCTGATTGTTTCCTTTTGCTGTGCAGAAGATTTTTATTTTGATGCAGTCTCAATAGTTTATTTTTGCTTTTGTTTCCCTTGCCTCAGGAGATATATCTACAAAAAGCCAATGTTAAAGAAATTATTGCCTGGGTTCTCTTCTAGGATTTTTTGGTTTTAGGTCTCACATTTAGGTCTTTAAATCATTTTGAATTTTATTTTTGTGTATGGTGTAAGAAAGTGGTCTAGTTTCATTCTTTTGCATGTTGCTGTTCATCTCTAGTCATTCTAGTCATTCTTTTTTTTTTCTTAAATAGTTTATTGTCAAATTGATTTCCTTATAACATCCAGTGCTCATCCCAACTAGTGCCCTCCCCCATGCCCATCACCCCTTCTCCTCTCCCCTACCCCGCATTCTAGTCATTCTTGATGGCACTGGATGGCCATCTCACCCAAAGGCGTTCAACGAATGGACAGTCCAGTAACTGTTTGTATGGTGAGGCTTGAAATGAGATAGGGCAATCAGATTCCTTTTTGGCGGAAAAGATCTAATAATCTGAAATATGGAAATTCAACAAAAGTATTAAGAAGTGAAATGAAATGATTTTGAGGACTTGCTTTAAATCACTCTTTTTCTTAAAAAAAAAAAAAGAGGAGAGCTAGAAGTTACCAAAATGTTGATGATTAAAAAGTAGATGATGCATTTCTGGAGGCTCATTATCTATTCTCTCTCCTATTCTTATCTATTTAAATTGAAGCTGTTATAAAACTAAGCTAATGAGGGGTGCCTGGGTGGCTCAGTCCATTAAGCATCTGACTCTCGATTTTGACTCAGGTCATAATCTCATGGTTCGTGCGATGGAGCCCCATGTCAGGCTCAGCACTGTGAGTGGAGAATCCGAGCTGGGATTCTCTCTCTCTCTCTCTTTCTTTGCCCCTCCTTGACTCATGTGCACACCCAGTCTCTCCCTCTCTCAAAATAAATAAATATTTATTAAAAAATTTTAAAAACTAAACCAAGGTACAGTGAGGGAAAAAGCGAAATATCTATATCAAGAGTTACCATTAGATTGGATCCTAGGTGGCCATGATAAGCAATAGGTATTCCAAAGTTATGAAAAATTTAAAAGAATGAGTAAGTATTGGAAACTGGTCACCCTAAGGAAGAAACTGGTGGAGTAATTCAGAAAGGTAGATGCCGGAGGAAAGTGACCTCTCCTCCTTGTAGATTTATAGTTCCTGGTTCCTTTTCCCATGGGGCTCAGCCATCCTATAGCTTCTGCCCTTAAATTCTCATGCCATTCCTGATGCTTTTTTGCTTTCCTCATGTACATCTTCTAAAATTGATTTCCCTTTTCTTGAACAAGCTCCAGTTATTTAATTAAAACAAATAATTATTTGTATTTGTTACAGTCAGAATCTACCCAAGTGGAGTGGCCCTACCAGTCTTGGAGTCAAATGGTGTTTAGCATCTCATGGAGGGTTAGGAGAGACCCTTGTAGGAAACGGGGTGTCAGGTGATCAAAGCCATTTCAGTCTGCCCTACAGGGAGAGAATTAAAAGCAGTTTAGCTAAGAGGTCTTGACAGTGAAGAGGCAGAACTAATAGACAGTTTGCAATGACTGTTTCCTGGGGAATATGTTGATCTAAGAAGTAAATATGGTCACTGACCAGTCAAGTTGACCTACAAGCTCTGTGTGCTAGGCCAGTCTTCTTGCCTGAGGGCGCCTTCCATTTTGAGTGCTATAACAGCAAGGTAATCTCCCATTTGGATAAAGATGAAAGGCTTGAAGGACTACCCTTTTGCCCTTCAATTTACCACAAAGAATGAAGGGTTTCTAGGCAGGATGAATGAAGTACTCTAGGAAAGAAGCCAGGAAAAGGATTCCAAAAGGAAGTGTCAAGAAGCTAGTTACAGAGGGAAGTAAGAGCAGAGGTGAAATAGGCAGAATTTGGTGCCTGGGGTAGGACACGTCTCTGAGGAACAAGTTGGGATTATCTGAATGCATCAAGGGCACCAAAGGGAAAGGCGCCAACTCGGCAGCCTCAGTGTAGGAAGTCTTTCTAGAGTCAGAAGATATACATCTAATTCAGGGAAATCTGGGCTGGGAAGGAATATATATTTGTGAGTCAGAGCTGAGCAGAGGAGGAATAGCCAACTTTATTCCTTTCAGGGACATGAGGTAGTACCATATACCTCCTGTGTGAAGGAAGGTCATGTACTCACAAAGCAAGGAAAAGACACAACAAAAATGAATACAAGTATCTGTAAGTTTAAAGAAGAAAGTAATACCTAACCATATCTCACCACACAGAATCTCCTTAAATAATTTAGTTTATTTTCTTATTTTTTTTCTATGCATTTACTGAGTCTAGAATATATGCTGATTTTTAAGTGCCATTTAATTCAGGAATATTCACAAATCAATTTAGGAAGAGACATTTAATGGTATTTAATGTCTGTCTCCAGATGATTTATTATCTTTCTTCATCCAAAAAAGAAAAAAATCCCAGCAAGTTAGGTCATTTAACACAAAGCCTAAAGATGCATAAAAAAATAATTTCTCAAGTTCTTTAGCAATGAAAAAGTTCATTATGTCATTCTATGCAATACTGCTTTTGTAGAGAGGGAGAGAAAAGACCTTTTGTTTAGTAATTTTCTTGGCACAGGGTCCTCACTATGTAATAAGCTTAGCCATTGTTTGAAAAATCTGGAAGAACAGCACCAGTTATTGTTATAAGTGATCATCAAATAAGGCAAGAGATTCCATATGAACTGTAGGTTAAAGGATATGGCTCAAAAAATATGTTTCTTGGTATTGAGAGAGGAATGGAACCACTGGAGGAATAGCTAAGTTAACACTTCAGGGTTGTGTCACTTTGGATGTTTTTTGGACTGTAAGTGACAGAAAACTTTTACTCGTCTTAATTAAATAATAAATACATATAATATCACCCTGCCTGCCCAGGCTTGGTTAATTTAGCTAACCTATAATGTTAGTAAGGACCCTGATACTTTTCATCTTTGGCTTTGCCATCCTAGGTATATTGGCGTGGTCCTTAGACCCACCCCTCTCACCACTGTGGGGTGATGCTGGCAGTAACCACACATCACAACAACCAGGGAAGATGAGCCTGTCTTCTATGAAGTGTCTCTGTTAAAGAGAGGGGAAACTTCTCCCAGAAGTTCCCACTTACTGGTTGCCCTCATGTCTTCAAATAATGTCCAAGAAAAGGTTGTGGGTGATCTGTTTTCTGAGTCCCCAACTATCTGAGCGTGTCTTTCTATTGTCTTCAGTAATCAGCGACAACATGGTTAGATATAAATTACAGGTCACAATCCTTCCCCAACAAAAGTTTGTAGATATGGTTGCATTATTTTCTGGCAGTTAGTATTACAGAGAAGTCAGAGATTGGATTAATTTATGATCCTTTTTAAGTACACTGTTATTATTTTTTAATCTGAGTGCCTGAAGGATTCTTTATTTTCTCCATTTAAAAATGTGCTTAAGATACATCTAGATGTGGGTCATTTTTCTTTAATTTTACCTAGAATATAATGAGTCCCATCAGACTCCAATGTTTTTCATGACAAGAAGGCAAAATTTTATTATGTCTGATTTGTCTCAGTTTCTCTCATACTTGTTTCTATTGTGCTCACTAGGTGGAATTGTGTCTCTGTCTTCTGTGTCTACTACCTTCTCGCTGCCGTTTTTACTTCCTCATTCTGCTCTATACTATAGAATAACATCTCAAGTGTGATCTTGAGAACACTCCCTTGCTTTTCCCCAGGGCTTGTGCTGCTCTTTATTTATCCTGACATATTTATGTACTATATCACTTGATATGAAACTTATTATAGCTTTGGTATTGTTAATTTTCTTAATTATCTCATCTCTTGCTGCCTTTCATCTCACTCTGTTGTCTTGG
Organism: Proteles cristata cristata; assembly: GCA_017311185.1. Taxonomy (NCBI): domain Eukaryota; kingdom Metazoa; phylum Chordata; class Mammalia; order Carnivora; family Hyaenidae; genus Proteles; species Proteles cristata. The sequence continues at coordinate 798,846 of JAESUZ010004774.1, forward strand.
CATCCTATCCTTTTTTCTCTTTCTGACTAGGCACACCTCTTTCTGAGGATATCACACAGGCTTCTAAAAATGTTTGCTGGTTCCTCTGCAGAAGGTCATTTTCAGAGGAATGTTCCTCATGTGGTCTTCTGGGTAATCGTTTTTCATGTTTCCAATGACAGTTTTTCTTTTTCTGATTACTCATTTTTGAATGAAAAAAATAAAAAACAAGTTTCAGATTCACCCACAGGCAGGGTGTGTAGATTTCATCTGGTCTTATTGATTGGACATTTGGGTAATGGAATTTTTTCAGATTTATAGCTTGATAAGAATGGGTGTCTTGATAAGGTTAGCTTGATAAGAATGGTTGTCTGTCAAATTCTGATAACTGAGCTGGTATTTCTGTAGTATGGCTTTGCTGTGCTGAGTTTCTTCCTGCTGGTCTGGTCCTATGATATCCTCCTCACTGTGTAATGCTATGGAGACAATCCTTTCCATCCTAAGCCACAGCATTTTATTTCTGGGCTATTCCTTTGAGAATTCAATGCACCCAGCACCCCCAGTCTCATACACTTCCTAGAATCAGTCTCTGAATGAATGTTGAAATATGGAGATGGAAAAAAATATTTATATCAACTCAACATCTAACATCCACACAGTAAGGGGATAACTACTAAGTTTCTTGTGTAGACTCTAGGTCTCTGAGTAGGGGAATAAAGCAGCCAGGAGGAACAAAACCTCTTCCTGTTTTCTTTTAGATGGTTAGAGATCCTTTATTTCTTGAGAAAAGGCAAGAATGTTAGCCCGGTGTTTTCCCCTTCTCATTTAAAGAAAATAAGTAAAAATTCCTTCTGGATTTTAGCAAGTGGATTTGTTGGTCTTAGCTTTGGGTGATAAATGGGGTTTTTATATTTGTGTCTTCCTAGGTACTTTCGAAGAAATTTAGGCAACTTTCTATCAGGGCAGTTAGTCTTGTGCTGTTTAAAATCAGAAGTGGGGACACCTGGGTGGCTCAGTCCATTGAGCAACTCTTGGTTTTGCCTCAAGTCATGGTCCCAGAGTTGTGGGATAGAGTTCTGTGTCAGGCTGCACTCAGCATGGAGACTGTTTAAGATTCTCTCTCTCCCTCTGCCTCTCTCCTCAGCTTGCACACTCTCTCTCTTTCAAATTAAAAATAAAATCAGAAGGTGAAAACAAATGTTTTAGTTGACCCAAACCGCATATGAGTGAGCCAATAATGTACTTGACTGCTAAAAAAAAAAAAAAAAAAAAAGGAGGTGGCAGCTATCTTAATGTACAGACCAAGGTTGGCAGTATCCTCATTGCACTCTCTCAGATTTGGGAGTGTGGGGTCCACTTATGGCCACTATTATTAATAAAACTGCCAAAGATTCTTTGGTAAATAAGAGCAAATTTAAAGGTGGATAGCTAGGATGCTAGAAGTCCTTGTATCATATTGATGGGGTGGAGGTAGTTCACATTTAAAATGAGATGATGTGGGTAGGGAATGGGGGAGACCGGATAACTGTGATAAAATATTCAAATGGTGGTCAGGGGAAAAGGGATTACATTTATTCTGCTTTGCTCCAAAGAGCAGAACAAAGATCACTTGGAGAAACTTACAAAAAGGTGGATTTGGCTCAACCTACAGTTGACTGGTGATGGAGTGGGCACCTCATAAAGAAGACCCTAAACTGCCTGGCTCTATTTGAAAGGTCAAGAAGATCCTGGCTGATCACCCATCAAGGAAGCTGCAGGAGAGATTCTATGGGAAATTGGGTGATCCTGTGATCCATATTTTAATAGTCTTGGTTTTGGAGTTTTATTCTTGAGGTTTTCTAACTTTCAGGTTGGGTGAGTGACTTGGAGTCTCCTGCAAAGAAATCACTGAGCTGTGAGAACTCAGCTGTTCCAAAGGCTGGGCTCCATCCAGACAAACGAGGCCCCAGGAGGGGCAAGTTGCACTTTCTCCTGGGCTCTACCATTCCCAGCGAAGGCTACTTCAGAAGCAGACCATGGCCACGCTTCTGTCAGGGAGTGTCAGGGAGCAAACAGGTGGTTTATATGTCATCTCCTATAGTCCTCACCATGGCCCTTGGAGGCTGCTTCCCAGACAAGGATCCCCAGATGAAAAGGGGCCAGACAACTTGCCAAGAACAAGAAGAAATTCACCCATGGAGCCAGTGGAGGCTGCAGAAATTCCATGCAAGAGGGGCTCAGGGGCAACAGCTGAGTTGGAATAAGCATCTGGAACATTATCATGAAGCTGCATTTACTTCATCTGCATTTTCTAATGAAGCATTTAATCATATTTACATTGTTTTTTTAAAAACTTTTTTTAACTTTATTTTTCCAAAAGAGAGTATCTGTGCAAGTGGGGGAGGGGCAGAGAGGGAGGGTGAGAGAGAATGCCAAGCAGGCTCTTCACTGCTAGTATGGAGCCTGATGTGGGGCTCAAACTCACAAACCGTGAGGTCCTGCCCTGAGCCAAAGTCATTGCTTAACCCACTGAGCCACCCAGGTGCCCCCACATTTTACATTGTTGACATATTTAATGCTATTTTTATCTTGTCTTAGAGTGACTTGTGGGGGCAGATGAAGATGGGGATAGAGCCCCTCCATCCCACCCCCAGGCCCTCCTTGGCATCATATGGGGTGAATCAAGATTTGGACTCTGCTCTGACTCCAAAGCTCACGCTGACCTCATGGTGAGCAGGCAAACCTCTTTAAATGTTACTGGGGATTTGTTTTGTTCTGTTTGTGTATTCATTGAAACGAATATAACTAAATAAGGCAGGAGAAAGCAGACTGCATGATCTAGCCTATTTTCCTGAAGACTCCCCAAATACAGAAAAGCTGGCCTGGAGGCTGGCCCATCTACACTCCAGCTCTACGCTGGCTCCAGACCCTCTGCTGGCCCCTTCCTCTGACCTGCAGGTGCTGCGCTTTTCACAGGGGCAGGAGGATCCCCCACCTGCTGCGTCCCAGGGGGACGCCGCAGTCAGTCTGGGTCAAGCCTGGAACTCTTTTTTATCCTTTCTTACAAACAGAAATGCCTCCCCTGTTTGTCCTATTGGGCTTGCAGTCCCAGATGTGTCAGGAGTTGGTTCCCGTAAAGCAGCCCAACCAAGGGGCTCTTCCACTGCATTACATAATGGCAGGGTTCACGTCATTTTCCATTGGTTTTGGACGGTGATGCACAGTCCTTTGGGGATGTTCTGAAGTTCAGGCTCCTTCAGAGCCAGGAGAGAAAAGCCCAACAGCAAAACAAGTGGAAAGAAAGAGAATACTGGCCACATGGCCTTGGGTCTCTTCGGAAATGCCTGCCCATTTATTCTGTTTCTGGAAGGTTGTGAACCGTCTTCTTCATGCTAGGTCTTTTTTTTTTTTTTTTTTTTTTTTCTCATTCTCAATCCTCCTGCCCTGTCTTTGAACATTTAACATGGCTCGCCACTTCTTTTCTGCTCTAGGCTACGTCTCCCTTGATTTCGGTAACCTCGGACTTTTGGAATTTTGTTTTCCTACTCACTCCTCTTCTTTCCTCAGCTGAGCACTCTGCTTCTCTAGCCCCCTTTGCCTCGCCAGTCACTTTCAACTTGACATTCCTTAGGGGGCCCCGTGGTGGACCAATCTTCCATAACAAATATTCCCCCAAATTAGAATGGCCGCATCACAAAAGAAGTCTATTTCTTACTCACGTATTAGTACATAGTGGCTTGTCCTCTTGGCAGGGGGACTTCCTCCGGGTGTGGACTCAGGCTCCTCTGCTCTATGGTTTCACCATCCCCCTAGACTCTGGGGCCTCACTATTACCTGTATCTGGTCAGCCAAAAGGGAAGAAAAGAATGGAGAAGGCCAACTTGATTTAAGACTTTGGCCTGGAAGTGACACACATCACTTCTGCTCACTCTCCATAGGGATAACTAGTTACACGGCCCTTTCTAGATGCAAGGGGGGCCAGAAAGTATGTTCATGGCTAGAAAGCCCTTTCCCCAACAACGAGTCTACCCTATGATAGGGAAAGTGGGTTTTGGTATACAGTTGGCCATCTTGCCAACAGTCCTGGAGTTTTCTCTCATTAGACTCTTACTTTTGGTGACCTACTCATCCATTCTTATGATTTCCTTTCTTACCTCAGCCTTTATGACTCCTAAATCTCCACTTCTCCATCTTTCCCCATCCAAAGCTGGCTTTCTTTCTGGCCCTCCCCAGTTCTGTCAGTGGATCACCATTTTTCTGGCATCTTCTATAACCTTCGTCTTTCCTCTGGGCCCCCATCCAGTGCCTCCCTGAGTCCTTGCTCATTTGTCCCTTTTCCTGACTCCAGTATCCCACTTTTCTGATCTATGTAGAATGCTTCTGATGGGCTTATCTTTCTAGAACACTTTTATTATGTCACTGCCAAGAAATTCTCTTTAAGAACCTATGATTCCTTGTTGCCACGTTAGAAATGTGAAACGGTTTTAAATAGTAACAGCCTATAAATAAGACAGCTTATTAGGCAAAATAGTTATTTTTTCATCCGAAGGGCAAGTCAAGTTCAGTGTGATGAGTTGGAACAACCAAAAAGACAAGGAAGCCAGAAATTGTTTTTTTTTGTTGTTTAATATATCCTTTTATTTATTTTATTTATTTTTTGAGAGAGAGAAAGAGAGAGAGGCATAGAGAGAGGGAGACACAGAATCCAAAGTAGACTCCAGGCTCTGTACTATTAATGCAGACCCTAACATGGGGCTTGAACCCATGAACCATAAAATTATGATCTGAATTGTAGTCCGACGCTTAATGGACCGAGCCACCCAGGCACTCCCAGAAATTGTAGTTCTAGTTTACCCTCTATATCTCACCAAATCTCTGAGCCTCAGTTTTCATTCTGTAAAATTAAGAAGGTGGCATTTTTCCTGTTTGAAATCCATGCACAGGTGACTTCTTTTGGTTCCTTCCAGCATTAGGCTGATTGATTCTAAAAATACAACCTCCTTTGCTTAATTTTTTTAAGACTCTGTATGATTTGACTCCACTCTTTCTCCAGCTTAGTCATTCACATCTTCCTCAAGGCTTTCTCTATTCCATCAACTTGTTTTCTCTCCATATCTCAAATATACTGAGTGTAGTCTAGCCCAGGGTGAGAGGCATTGCTGTTTCCCCTGTCCAGGGTCCCCTCTATCTGCTTTCTGCCCATCTCAGGCCCACCCATTCTCCAGGCACTGTCAGGAGCCAGCCTGAGCCATCTTGGAGGATTTGACACATTTAGAAGGACATTGCCACCCACCTACCCCAGCCACTTAGGAACTTCATTTATATGTGTAAATTTTCCTTTTAAAATGCTGTCTCTACATAATTTAGTCCTGTAATTGAGTTAGTTTTGTTTTCGAAGTTACCTGGTTGGCTGGCTAGGTTAATTGGTGATTGATTGATTGATTGATTGATTTTGCCAGTCAACAAGCCTGGGTATAAGGTTGAGCCATGTGAAGTTGCTGATATTTGACCGCCTTTGACTTGCAAAGAAATGGCAATTTCCTAAGTAAACCCAATAAAGTATTCTAAAAATATTTGTTATTCTTTCCACTCAACTTAGTCCGATCCTCTAAGGCAGGGGAATCCAACATCTGAGAATAAGAGTCAAAATCCTTGTAGAGGTAACTGCTGCATTTTCTTTTACTGGTCTTTTCTATCCTGTGATTTGGGGGAAAAGAGGAGTGGCACATTGTATCTCTCTTTGAGGTGGGCCTATGCTTTCATCTGCATCAGACCAAAGGCCTAGAGTCAGTGAGTGAAGACTTTAGGAGTCCAGGTCCTTTCCTTGTTTCATTTTTGTCCCTAGGGCTCAGTCCTCATCAGAAATTAGTAACATGATCACTACGCAGCACATGAAGGGTTTTGGTGAGATCGTACGAGTTTTAGAATCAAGCAGACCCGGTTTAAAATCGTATCTCTGCCATTGACTAGATATACAAACCGGGACAAGTTACTTAATTTCTTGAATCCTCACTTTTGTCATCAGGAAAAGGAGGATGAAAATGGTTAACCAGTAGAGACAATCTTTCCTGTTAAGAACCCCTTCAGGTGTGGGGAACCTGGGTGGCTTAGTTGGTTAAGTGTCTGACTTCAGCTCAGCTCATGATCTCACAGTTTGTGAGTTCAAGCCCCACATCAGGCTCTGTGCTGACAGCTTGCGGAGCCTGGAGTCTGCTTCAGATTCTGTCTCCCTCTCTCTCTGCCCCTCCCCATCTCATGTGCTATCTCTCTCTCTCTCAAAAGCAATAAACATTTAAATTTTTTTTTTAAAAAGAACCCTTTCAGGTGTTTCATCTAAAATACCATCCTTTCCTACTATAGTAGCCCAAAGATAGTGTCTCATTCAAGACCTGGGCTCTTTCCTTTCCTCTTATCCACATATTGATACTCATGCTTCCCACCTTGAATTCTTCCTGAGCTCCTCCTGCACAAAAACACTCAAACAGGATTTCAATATAACATTTAAAAAAAATACGGTTTGCTTATTACATGTATCAAATCAAGTCCTAGAATTCACACTGGGAAAAGCCACTTACCATCCCATGTCAGCAGGGAGGGCCTGGCTTGTGGGTGCACATGACAATTCTTCAGTAAAAACATTTACGTTTTTATTATCTCATAAACAAAGCATGGAAGCTATTCTTCCTGTACTAGAGATAGGGAAACTGAGGAGCAGAGGTGTGGCTTATCTGAGCTCCCATGGGTTGAGCTTGGGTGTCTCCTGAATTCCGGTTTGTGATGTTGTCTGCAGGCCGTCCTGTCCCCACTGTGCGTGGCCTTGAGGTTCCCTGGACATGGTGATCCTCTGCCTAACTCCCTGAGGCCATCACTTGCCCTGGCAGAGTAGCACTGCCAAGCTGTGCTTTCGTAGAGGAAGGGAGGCTATGATTTAGTGTTTAGGCACTCCTTCACTCATCCGGATTTTTTTGCTATTTAGCTGAGCCAGGAAGTAGGGCAAGTTCAAGGTGGCACTGGAGTCCCTTAAGCCTCTGGGATTCCCTTGTGGGCTCTGGGGCTGGGAGATCCCAGAAAGTCTAAAGCTTTTCTACCATTTGCTTGCAACTAAGGCCTAGTCCAGATGACATGGGTTTCTTCCAGGTCCCCCAGACACTTAGGGTGGGCCCAACTCACACTGAAAAGGATCCAGAGGGTTCCCAGTCTTGTCCACACCCATAATTCCTGGAGTCCAGTGACTCAGAGTTTCATAAGATACCTCTGTGCTAACTCACCCTCCCCCCCTGAGGAAAGGGTATTGCCCATTAAGGGCTGTGTCACCTGTGGGCTGGGAACAAGTTCTAGACCTTCGCATTCCAGCTTTTGCTTAAATTCTGGGGTTCACAATGTGAGCAGGCATTCTGTTACCCTGTTTCCAGCCAGAGAAGAGTGAGTTTGTCACAATCCATGAAGACTCCTTAGTGCCTCATGATGTCCTTGACCTTAGCCACTTTTAAATTTATTAACTAAAGGAGGGGCACCTGGCTGGCTCAGTGTGTGGAAAATGTGACTCTTGATCTTTGGGCTGGGAGTTAGAGCCCCACATTGGGTGGGAGATTACTTTAAAATAAAATCTTTTAAAAATAAATAAATTCATTAACTAAAGGAGAGAAGTGTAAGTGGTCTACATGGAATCTGGGGTAAAGAAGGGTGTCTACACAGCCTGGAGACCAACCTGCAGGAGACTGTGGACTCGGGTCTCAGTCACACACTGTAGGTGTGCATACAACTACCCTCCGTCTGAGGCTCTTTCTGGTGAGTCCCTCATGCTCTGATCCAATCGAGCTCTGGACCTTTAAGCTGAGTAGCTCAGTTCTGCTCCAGTCCATCAGTGACACAGCCCCTGAATGTGAAACATCCTCCCCCGGGAGTGATTTAGCACTGAGGAATCTTCTGAAGCCCTGAATCAAAAGTCTGCTCCCATGCCTCCGTCACAGGCATCTCAGAAGACGTGACTCTAGCGTCAGCTGAGAACATGCTGTATACACGGAGGATGAGAATATTGCCCAGACACGGGGAGGACACTCTGTTGAGAAGACACGCTGACATTAACGGGCATTCCCCGCTGGGACTTCTCAAGTGGAAGAGCAAATGCTGAGTGCAGGCAGAACCCTTGCAGTTGGATGATTTCCAAAGTTATCATTATTTATATATTTATATATGCCTTTCTACATAATTTATATATACATTCTGCTTGTTCTGAGGTGGAAACTGCAGGGACACGTTTTGGGAACAAACACACAGTTTATAAGCAGCTTCTCATCTCTCTGTGCCTACCTTTGGCTCACATTAAGTGGTTACTGCTATATTTTCATTATATTAATAAATCACAAGTTAATGTGAAATGTCCATTTACAGGAGAATGATTAGGTAAATTGCTATATAATGGGATAATCTGTATCCATTAAAAAATCAGACTAATGGCATAGAGAAGTACCTATGATATCTCACTAAGTAAAAAAGAAAAAAGACTAAAATATTATATGAACTGAATATTGAACCCCTTCCCACACAAAACTAACTAAAAGCAATGCATTACATACATCTATTTTTATATATTGAAAAATGCTACCCTGATATATACCAAGATTTCTGTAGTTATCTTTCATGTTTTTCTACAGTGGTTATGTATTAATTTTATAATTTACAATGTTACTGCTTTTTAAAAGGGACACTTAGAAATTGTTTATTTTGGAAACTTATGAGGAAGACTCTGGACCTTCCACCAACATATGCAGACTGTGCACTGAAATCAAGTGCTGATGACGCGAGTTGAGTCCAGGGAACACAGGCCAAGGATTGCTGGTCACAGCTGCAACCTTGCCCTTCATATCCCTGGGCTGATTCGTCCCCCAAATCAACCAATAAAGTAAAACCATACACTTTACTCATAAGGGCAGCATAATTGACATTCTTAACCTGTGATGTGGGGCATATCTGCAAGGGGCTGTTTCTCTGCTTTCCTGCCCCCTCTTTGCCAGGAGCCGGTCCACATTCAGGGATAGGCAGGCAGCACCTGCTTGGGAGCGCCTAAGTCTCTTGGTGGCCAAGGTCTGCTTGCCCTCATTAGCCCACTTAGAGACAAAAGATACTGCATATCCTTATGCAAACACCCTAACCGAATGAACCCGCAGGGCTAGCTGGAAGGGTAAAAGGAGTCACAAGATGGCGGCATTCAGCCCGAAAGGTATGGAAAAGGTTGAATGGCAAGGTACCTCGGGCAGGATGCAGTATGTGGAGTTCTTGCAGGCTCTGTTCACAGTGTCCCAGGTGGATCTGTCACATCAACTGAAAGCTCTTCCGATCCATTGCCCAGATGCAGGCCATAGTAAAAATCCCTCTCCTTTGCCCTCTTAAAGGGACAAATCATAAGACCCAACCCCTTTTGGAGGTCTTCACCTCTGAAGGATTTGACCCTTTGGGTGATTTATGGAGTTTGACTTTTGAGGGTCTAGAGGGCACCTGAGCGGTGCTGGTGCTGAGTAAGGGCAGCAAAAACAACAAAAGATGCCACTTGCTCATTCATCCATTTGTTCATCTAATGCATACTGAGTGTCTACTATGTGCTCTTGGGTGACAGCCAGGAACATGACAGATGAGGACCCCGCTTTCATGGAGCTGGCATTCCGGATGACGGGAGAGAGATGATAAGTAGGCCAATAATAAATTATAGTGGTAACTGTAATAATGAAACGATAACATCAAGATGTGATAGGGAACACCTGAGAGCGAGGGTGCTTGGTTCTTGCAAAGCACCCAGCATGCCCATAGGGGCCTCTAGGGGAGAGAGGGAAACGATTCTCCGTAAAGTACAAGGGAACCCTTTTGCTGTGTATGTGTATATGTGATCATGTACTGGGGCTCTGCCCCTTAGCCTAAGTTCTTCTCCTCACATTTGTCTCACTTAATGGTAAGAAGGACTCCTGGGGTCATTTTACATGTGGGTTTTTACGAGAATGGAAGGAGGTCAAAGAAGCATTGGGGTTCCATGTAGCTGGAGAAGAAAACAGGGACCTGGCATGGTATCTCTTACCACCCCCTTTCCCCTGCCTCAGAGCCCAGCTTGAGGAACTGCTGTCTGAGCTTTCTGGAGAGAGGCTACAGACTAAAGCAGAACTTTGTATTGCCGAGGACTGTGAGAGACACAGGGACATAGCTGTTCTGACTGTGTATGTCATATCGTGTGTGTCCTGTATAATACACGCTCAACCATGCTAATTATTATACTACTATTTTAATGGCATAATATGAGAGAATTAGGAACAGTAATATTCCATACAAATGTAACTGGTGCGGAGGTTCCTGGGCGTCTGAAAGGCCTGATGCTCTGAGAGGATCCAGGGCCTACCCACTCTATGCAGAGCAGCCTTCTCACGGGAGAGCCACCCTAAGGAGCCAGGAGAGCAGCCAGGGGCAGGATGGGGACCTTACCAGAAGGTAGGAAGAGGGAGGAAAGAAGCCGTAGGAGGAAAGGCAAAGAGGAGCTTCCTTTCCCTTTGAGTCCTCCCTGCTCATCAGTAAGCCGAAGGCAGAGAGTGTTGGTAGGACGTGTACATAGCAAGATGGGAGATAAAAAGAATCGCGTTAGTTTTGTGCAGTTTCTCTACTGCTTGGGAAGAAGGCAGTACATACCAGCTATGGAATACAAACTACATAATTTTAGTGATTCTCCATGAATTAAATGCTCTTATATTTGTATGTAAACAAATAGGTATTGCCCAATATAGAGAATGAATGGTAAAATCCATGCTAATAATCTAAAATGTTAATTTTTCTTTATTTAGAATGTTAAAAGCAAATAAAAAACACCATGGCAAATGGAGACGACAGATGAAATGAGAAACGTTTTATATTCTACTACTTTTGAAAGCTTTTATTTAGTTGGTTATTAAGTAATCTCTGCACCCACCATGGGTTTCGAACTTGCAACTCTGAGATCAAGAATTGCATGTTTGCATTTTGAGCAAATGACTGACTGAGCCAGCCAGGCACCCCATATATTTTAGTATTTTTAAAGGCACTTTCCCCCTCTGCTTTTTAAATAAGGGACTTGACATTTTCATTTTGCCTGAAGGCCCACAAATTATGTAACTGGCCCTGGCAGGAAGTCTGTGTACACAGACTTCACCATCCTTAGACCCCAGGGGAGTCTTGGGAATCTTTCCTCACCTCCACCCACAGGAGAAAGAGATGCCTGGACCATTGGTAGAATGTGCAGTGGGGCCATGTTGTTAGAGGGAGCCTCCATGGGGGCAAACAGCCTCCTCCTTGCTTGATTTATCTTTTTCTTTCCTCAACAATGGTAAAGTCTAGAGTGGCAAACTCTTGATTTCAGTTCAGGACTTAATCTCTCATTTTGTAGGATCGAGCCCCATATCAGGCTCTGTGCTAGTGGTGGGGAGCCTGCTTGGGATTCTCTCTCTCCCTCTTTCTCTCTCTCTCTCTTTCTCTCTCAGTAAATAAACATTTAAAAAAAGGAATGGTAAAGTCTAGAGGGCTAAGATGACGTCAACCAGACTTTCACTAAGACTCTAGATTTGCCTGTAGCCTGAAAAAAATACTCTCTCCTCCTACTCATCTGAAAGCAATTTGGGGGCTTGTGGCTAAAGACCGTATCAGGAATATAATTTTATCCCCCGGTGTGTATATGTATATGTATCTGTGACTCTCCTTTAGGGCTTATCTTTATTGTAAAGGCTCAAAGATTTGAGGGTCCTGGTTGGGACCCTCAGACTAACACCTCAGTGTAAACAAGTGTGGGGTCAGCTCTCAGAATCCCTCCTGGGAGTCTGCGCCGGGGCTGCTGAGAGCAGCAAGGACTGAGGAAATGGTGAGGGTCTCGGAGGCAGCGCAGGAGGATGTCCCTGAGAGGGAGAGCGCCTTCCTCCCACACTGCAGGCAGGCAGCGGATGTGGGGACAGGAGGAGCCCTACTGCTGACAAGTGAGTGAAGACAGGGGAATCAATCACCGCCGCCAGCTGGGTGACACCACCGCAGGCCTCCTGTCAACGGGCTGGCCTCTCTCCTACCTGGGCTGGGCAGTGGGGAGTCTGGAGGTTCCTAAGCCAGCAAGACGTGTGCCAAGGCAGGCCCTTTCCAAGGCTGCAGACTGCTCCCGGGGAGCTCAGCACACTGGTGGTTTTTAAAGCCGATTTGCCTATGTCCAAAGAATCAACCAGAGTAAACAAATGACCGAGCTCCTCGCAGAGAAAAGGGCAGGGTTGCAGGCTTCCCTTCCTATGACACCATTTTTTGGCCAATGGGAAATCAAGGAATATCATCAAGAATGTTCATTCATTCATTAATTCAATGTTTATTATCTACCTATTTTGTAAAAGAAGAGGCTATTCCAGGAGATAGATATTCCAGAAATGGCTATTCCAGGAGAGACTGAGAGAAGAAAACCCAGGGCGTCCTTGGTGGCAGAAAAGTTCAGCCAGAGTTGAGAGACAATGAATAGTACAAATAATTAGAAAGGATAAGGGGTTCTGGAGTTTGGGCTTTATTTTAATTCCTTGGGCAAATGGGAACCATGAAAGGTTTTTTGTTGCTGTCATTGTTTTTGAGGTATGATACACATGCAGTACAATTCATCCTTTTTTAGCATTCTGATGTTTGTACATGCATATAACTGTGTAAATACCACCACGACCAAGCTCCAGAACGTTCCCATCATGCCGCCAAATTTTCTTGTCTTTGATTGCAGAAAATGCTTCGCCCACACTTGTCACCACTGATCTGTGGTCTCTCTCTATGGTTTTGCCTTTTCCAGAGTGTCCTATACATGAAATCATACACCAAGTAGCTTCTCGAGTCTGACTTCTTTTTACTTAGAATCCCACATCTGAGATTCCTGTAGGTTTTTGTGTGTCAGTAGTCTGTCTGTTCCCTTTTTTTGCTCGCCACTGTTCTGTTGTATGGTTGTGTCACAAGTTGGTTCATCCATTGTCAGTTGAAAGACTTTTGGGTTATTTCCAGTTTTTGGTGATAATGCATAAACTCACTAACAACTTCCATGCACAGGTTTTTGTGTGAATATGTTTTCAATTCACCTGGGCAAATATCTAAGCATGTAAGAGTAAGATTGCTAGATCAAATCAGTGTCTACAAAGTGTATATTTAACTTTATTTAAAAGAAAATCTTGCCAAACTGTTTTCCAAAGTAGCTGTAATGTTTTGCCCTCTCCCCCTAGTGTATGAGGAATCCAGTAATTGCGAATTCTCACCAGCACTTGGTATTGTATTTTTACTTTTAGCTATTCTAATAGATATGCAATAGATGTGTAATAGGTTGCAGTTTTAAAGTGCATTTCCCTTGGGTGCCTGGGTGGCTCGCTCGGTTGAGTGTCCAACTTCGGCTCAGGTCATGATCTTGTGGTTCATGGGTTCGAGCCCCCCTTCAGGCTCTGTGCTGAAAGCTCAGAGCCTGGAGCCTGCTTTGGATTCTGTGTCTCCCTCTCTCTCTCTCTGCCCCTCCTCTGCTTGCTCTGTCTCTCTCTTTCCCTCTCTCAAAAATAACCATTAAAAAAATTTGTTTAAAAAATGCATTTCCCTAATGACTAATGCTGTTTGTTGAGCATCTTTTCTTGGGCTTATTTGCCCTTAGTATCTGTGTTAGGTGAAAGATCTGTTCAAATCCATTCAAGCAACATGGTCAAAGCTACACATTAGGAAAATCATTCTGGCAACAGGGCACAGCCCTGCAAGTGTTGAATCAGGATCAGCAGCACCTGCATTTCCCAGGAGCTTGTTAGAAATGCAGAGTTTTGGCCTCATTCCAACATGATCTCCAGTGGTTTGAATGCATGTTAAACTTTGAGAAACACTCCTGTACAGGAACAATTGGAGGAGAGGGGGAAACATGTAGGGATTAATTGTTGCAATTCAGAGAACTCAGGGAGGCTGAGTGGTCAGAAGGCCAAGAAACTAAGAATCTACCCATTTCCTGCTGACCCCGTCTGGCAACCTGGCTCATAGTTTGAGTTCCTGGGTTCTAGTGCTGGATGAAGGCCCATGCAGTAGCAAAGAGGGCCTTCAGAGGAAACCATTGCCTGGAATAGCAGATACACCTGTTTAGGGCTCCAGTAATGGCCTGTGGAACCAGAGTGTAGGGAGACTTGTCAGTAAGGTGGAAAAGGATAGGATTCTGGGGGTGCCTGGGGGGCTCTGTGAGTTAATTGTCCAACTCTTGATTTCAGTGCAGGTCATGATCTCATAGTTCATGAGACTGAGCTCCATGTCAGGCTCTGTGCTGACAGCACAGAACCTGCTTGGATTCTCTCTCTCCCTCTCTCTCTGCCCCTCCCCTGCTTATGTTCTCTTTCTCTCTCAGTAATAAATAATTAAACATTTTTTTTTAAAAAGGATAGGATTCCATTTAATCAGTTCCTCCAGCCAATACTGATGATGCCTCTGTGCTGGCGTATGGATAAGACCCTGCCTTATCCTCAGATATACCTCAGATGAAAGCTCATGGTCTAGATGAGGAGACAGACAGATGCAATTACCATTCAGTATGATGGATGTCATAGCATATATATATATATATATATATATATATATATATATATATATATATATATATAGTACTATGAAGTCACCCTCAGCACAGTCCTGTGAGGTGGGGACTGTTATAAACCCCATTTTGTGGAAAAGTATCCATAGGTAGGTTTAGGGGGGATCAGGAGCTCCCTTAGGTCCCATAGCTTGATTCCCACTTGGTCTGGCTCTAAAGTTTGTGATCTTAACTCATGCACCCTGAGCCAGGGGCTGTCCACGAGACTCTGAGGTGAACTGATGCAGAACCGGTATCCCTGGCCTAAGCAGTTCCCAGTCCTGTCGCAGCCCCAACTTGGCCTAGAGGGACTGAAGTCATAGGACAGATGCCTAGATAAAGTCTTCTAGATGCCTGTGGAAGGTTTGGGCATGGGCTGAAGGCACCAGGCTTTCGTGTTTGCTGTTGAGCTGCCCTTGGTCAAGCCTCCATGGTCATCCTCTGCTTTGGCCACTGTCTTTCACTGCAGGCAGAGCTGGACACTATCAGCAGTGTGGCGCTCCTTACATCCCACATAGCTGTGGATTTCTCCTCTATCTAAGGAGATAAAGCCCAAAGCAGGCTTTTGCTATTTCTCAGCCTCCCTTGACAGCCTAGAGTCCTGAGCACTGTAAAGATGTCCAAAAAGGTAAATATCACACAGCACCGCCAAGGACACATCTTCAGAGTTTCTGTGCAGTGGCCTTGGGTGGGTGGTCTGATGAGGCCTTTTATCACCTTAGTCTTCTGATGCAGCTCTACTGTGCCCACAGCAGTGGGGCCCCACCACCCCTCTGGGTATGGTCTTTGGAAGCCCCTGAAGGAGGGCCGCATGGAACTGGGGGGTGAGAGCTGACTTCAGAGAGCTGGATAGGGTGGGGTCCCAGTGGGTCTTGACTTCAGAGGAACATGGCTTGTGTTCTGAGGGCAACAGTGAACCAATGATAGACTTGAAGCAGGGAAGCTGGATGATTTGATCGGTGTTTTAGAAACTCCTTTCACAGCTGTGTGGACAATAAGCTCCTTGAAAATATAAAACATTGGCTTATTTTTTTCTTAAATATACCATATTTTCCAATGAAGCCCAAATCACTGACTTTGCTTTTCTCTCTGTATTTTTTATTTGATCTCTTTAAGAGTTTAAGGGAAACTTTTATTAGCTTAAGCCCATGATGATGCCCTAACCAGTCCTCTCCCCACCATGTGAAACAAGGCACAGAGAAATAAAGCGACCTTTTCAAACTTGTACAGTGGGTTTTGGCAAAACCAGGAAGGATTTCACAGGGTCTGGATTCTCAGAATTGTGCTCTAATGAGATCCTGTGGCCATCCACCCACACAAACAGGTTCACACCTACCTCCTAAGAAGTTACCTTGGACTGAGAAAAAGAAAGAGCACACCCAAACTTTGGAAACGTGGCTCCAAGTCCAAGTCCCACGTTACACATTTGCAGATCACTGCCTCAGTTTCCTTCTACGTCACTGGGCTCCTGTTGTTAATGTTTCAGGGAGTTTCCTGCCCGTTCCTTCACTGTATTATAAATGTAAACACAGTACCAAAGTTGGCCTTTAGCCCAGTATGCCTCCTTAGGAAATGTGAGTGGTAAACAAATGTCGAACAGAGAAGTCAATGCTGACTGCCTTCTCTTCTAATACTGCCAGTGTACCTCTCTCTTTACCATGAATATTGGCCTCAGGCCCATGAATCTAGCAGCAGCGTCATAACTGGGCTCAGAGCTGAGATGCTGCTTTGACGTCCACCCACTGCTCTCTGTCTCCAGAACACACCCAACAGGAAAGATCTGTACGTAATAAAGGATGTTCATGAGACTGCATTTATAGTGTACCATCGATTTCACGCAAATGATTCTGTTATTTGAAGTGGACAATGGTATACCATATATCACTTTCACTAAGTGATCTCCAACTCTTATCTGTGCTGTTCCTGAAGGCAACATAAATGTGTAGCTGTCCTTTATACAAAAGCCTTCCTGATTGTATGGTGACAAACACATGTGCTTCTGAACAGTATTGTACAGAATATACTATAATATTGTACAGTACTTCGCTTCCAGTCCATACCTCATGAATACTTAAGGACTATCCTTGAGTCCTTGGAGGAAAAAAAAAAAAAAAGCAAACAGGTGAAAACACTTAGGTCACATAAGTAAACAAAATCTGAACTTTTTAAAACAGGATGTTGTTGGGCTCAAATTCGACTTTGGATTAAGGGGAATGAGTGATGCTTTTAACCACAACCTGGGCTTCCAGAAGAAAAGTAAGGCAGACTTGAAAGGAATCTAGCTTCAGGCGAGTTAGGACAAGAAAGAAGGAAGGAAGGAAGGAAGGAAGGAAGGAAGGAAGGAAGGAAGGAAGGAAGGAAGGAAGGAAGGAAGGAAGGAAGGAAGGAAGGAAGGAAGGAAGGAAGGAAAGAAAGAAAGAAAGAAAGAAAGAAAGAAAGAAAGAAAGTCTATACTTTTTGAGCAAGAACTGGTAAGATATTCTCAGTTAGCTTAATAAAAGTGTGTTTAAACCTATCTCAGAGACAGGCTTATAAAACATCCTCACCAGAAAGCAAAGATGAGAGTGGGAGAAAGTATGGTCCCAACAGGATACAGGCTTCCCCAGATCTGAGTAAAACCCTGAGCAACATAGCTAGCACCCTATTTCATGGTGACATCATCTGAGCCCTGTTCTTAATGTTCAGTGTCCTCATTTTCTGTATATGACACACTAAGCTGCAACAAGACAGAGTTTCCAAGAGGACTCACATTCAGCTGAGTCCTCGATGGGAAGGAGTGGCAAATGGTGACCACAGCAGGCAAAACTCCAGGTGGGAGAAACGCCTTCCTAGAGAGTGAAGTCTGATGTGTCCCGTCCATACTACGCTGTAAGCCTCTCCTCCCTCTTGAATTTTTAAAAATTTCAGAGGCCATATTTAGATTTCAACCTGTTGCTTACACATTTTGTTTCATTATTGGATGTGTTTCTACCACTAAATGACAGTTTCATAGCCTCATTCTAATTTTACTATTTTACCTCAAGCCTCCCTCTCCAGGCCCGATAGGGAACCCAAAACACGATTACCATCAGTTATTGTCCCAGAGAATGCAAGAAAAGCTTAGAATAATATCCCCTATGATCACTTTCTAGAATCAACATTTAACAACAAGCCTGAATATTTTTTCCTTTTGCCACTAGAAAAAAATACTTCACTGCAGTAATCATGTTGCTGATGAAACCAAAAAGAGGGCACAGAGTCAAATGTCCCCCATAAATCTGACAGCGGGAGAAATGAGAAGAGCTTCCCTAAAAAGGGAGGAGGCTAAAGGGAATTGTGTTATCATGTTGAGCTGTGTTTACCAGAGTCAAGTTTAAAGTAAGCACAATGATTGGGTAAAACCAGCTTGCTAAACTTGTTTTTAAATGTATTCGAAAAGTCAAATAAAGCAAAACTAAAATTTATAGAGGGCTGGAAGAGTGGGTTTTTTTTTTTTTTTGAAGGGGAGGTGCAGCTTTAAAAGCTTTAAAGCTTTAAAGACTCTTTGCCCAAATTTCCATTACTAGTTAGCATTTATTATTAAAATGTGAAACTGATGTTTCAAAAGCTCCATATAAGTTTAGACCAGGCTTGATTCGTACAATGTCTTTTCCAACTTCCCCCTATATTATAACTATCCTTTTTTTCCCTCCCTTTTAACCTTATATTGTCGGCATTTTCCCATGTCATAATCTTCATAATTATCCTTTATATGTTAATATTTCCAACCACTAAATGCACAATACATGTGTTATTCTCCTTTTGGTTGTTTCTAATTTCTCACTATTATAAATATTGTATTATTAAATACAGTATTGTAAATACTGCTGCAAAGAACATTTTGAGGACTTTAGCTTATATTTCTAGAGGTAGATATAATGGATAAAATAGTATGTACACCTGTATCTGGATATTGTTTGCTAGATTGTGCTTCAAGATTATACATAGTTACCCAGTCATTAACAATGAATGAGAAACTTGTTCTCACCAGCTTTGGGTATTAATATGTAAAATTTGCTCATTAACAGCAAAATAATTTATCTGGAAGCTTTAAAAATTTTAGGAAGGCAAACATGGCCATCTTTGTCTCTGCTTTCTTAAACTGCTTTCTGCCTAGAAAGTTGTGCCCTTCCCCTTTCAAGAACATCTGGATTTGCAAATGTGGGGAGAGCAGATGCCCCCCCACTGGTTTCCACCACACCTCAGAACAATTACATCAAAACATCTGGAAGTGGGTCCTGGCCCCAGATGATTCCTATGTGCATCCAAGTCTACCATTGGGTATCAAGGTGGGGATCAAAGGCTGCTCTGAAAGGGTCAAATAAGAAGAAGGATATTGGGAATATAGAGGCAATAGTTTCCCTTTCACAAAGTTTGATGGAAGGCAGAGATAACAAAGGTAGCTTGAAGAGGCAACAGTGTCAAAGAAAGGTGCTTTTAAGAAGGGATAGGTGAGTGGCGCCTGGGTGGCTTAGTTGGTTAAGCGTCCGACTTTCGCTTAGGTCATGATCTCACAGTTCATGGGTCCGAGCCCCGCATCGGGCTCTGTGCTGACTGCCAGCTTGGAGCCTGGAGCCTGTTTCAGTCTGTGACTCCCTCTCTCTCTGACCCTCCCCTGCTCACGCTGTCTCTCTTTCTCTCCTAAAAATAAATAAAACATAAAAAAAATTAAAAAAAAAAAAAAGAAGGGATAGGTGAGCAGCATGTTTGAAGGCAGAGAGAAGGCCACGGAAAGGGAGAGAATGATACAAGAAACTGAGAGAAAGAAAGATGAAGAAAGCAGGAATGAAGGGAAGGAGTAGACCCGAGAAGAGTAGTATGGGTTAAGGGAAATCATTCTTGCTTAAAGAGATGTGAAGGAGAGAGTACAGACGGAAATGCAAGGACAGTCTGAGGTGTGGCAGTGTGCATCAGCTGGCCCTGATCTTTTCAGAGGAGCAAGAAACTCCTGGGAGTGGGGTCAGGGCAGTGGAGACCATTGTGGCCAACCACTGTGCAGAAAGGGAAAAGAGGAAACAGTGTCCTAAATGCAGCAGATTCGGTCAACTGGTCAACAATACTCCTGACGAAAGTCCCTACTGAGAACTGACAAGAAGCTAATGACTAAAATTAGGATTGGAGATTATTAGCTGCTATTTATCCACTTTATTCTAGCAAGTTTGTGCCTGTGAGCTGCTTTTATACATTGTATCAGCCAGGGTTCAATCAGGAAAGCCAAGCCACTTTTTTTCCCCTGTTTTTAAATGTGGGTTAGAACTGAAGCAATGGTGAGGTGTGATGGAGGTCTTCCTAAGACTGTTGCCTCTGCAGGTGGCCCTGGGACTGAAGTCGCTGTAGGTCAGCAGGGACTGAAAACAGATGCAGTGAGGGAGAGCAAGGACAAACTAGAACTCATGAGTACAATTAGCACCTGCATTTGTGTGGCTGTCTCCACCGTGGATGTGGGTGACCTGCAGAAGCAGCCGGTGCCCTTTGTCAAACTTGCACATGTACCGGGCCCAGGACCTGGAGGAGCTGGAGCCCCACGGCCAAGATAGACCAACAGAGGCTGAGAGCACATGTGAGCTGCCAATGTGCCTGTGGCCTACACAGAAATGGCTGCCTCATTTTTGCATGGAACAGTGTGGGGGGCGGGTGGGAACAGGGAATTCTGGGAGAGTTGGCTTCAGTGTACTGACGTCACCACACACACACACACACACACACACACACACACACACAGTTTCTACATACAGAAGTGTTTTAAAGCACTCCACAGACTCAGGCAGGAATCGGAGACACGAAATAGACTGCAAGCCCCATTTGAGTTTTCTAAGAGCACACACGCCAGCCCCGAGGTTACAACGTGGACCCAAAGTCACATCTTCTGTTTCGGCTGGAATGGTGACATTTAAAACTTCATTTCCTGGTTCTACCGATGAGCGAGAACGGAGATGCCTTCTCTCGGCTGGTGGCCGAGTGCCAGGGAAACCCCAGGCGCAAATGCTTTGTGTCACCGCCGCAAGAAGCGTGGGGCCAGAGGCGACCCGGGCGTGTTTAGAAACGTGACTTCAGTGAGCTCGTCTCCTCTCAGCACTTGCTTGGAGCACACGTGGCGGGGCGCAGTGGGGATGGGAACACCGCTCCTTTGCCAACAGCACCTGGCGGGAGTTTCCGCGGTGAACCCGAAGACTCCGTGACATCCCGGATCCTCATAAGGCTGCTCACATATCTGCTGTCCACCGAAGCGCAGCCGAAATAACAAAGCCTCCTCGTTGTAGGTTTGCGGAATCCAGCGTCGGCCTGCCTTCTGGCCCTGTGGCTTCCATTCCTCCCCGTGGAGGTGGCCAGCTGGGGAGCCAGGCCCTCTCTGTCTGAGGGAGAGGGGACCACGTCGCTCTGGCTGTGCCCTGCCTGCGTCCCCTCGAACCTGCCTTCACACGCAGAGGGAGTCAACAGCAAGATAGAAATCAGCCAGCCAGCTCTCCCTTCCTGTAGTTGGCTCAGGTAGCCAAGTCCAATGCCTCGGAGAGGCTTAGGCCTTAGACTTGGACGGACATCATTTACTTTTACTGCACAGGTGCAATCAAGCTAAACTGGAAAGCAGAGCCATTTAATAGGACCTGGGCTGGAAGCATTTTGGAAAATGTTCTTAGAATGAAAGGCTGGCTTCCCAAAGCTTTGCTCAATCTCTCCCTTTTCTTTCCTCCTTCTTGGTTTCCTCTTCCTTCTTCCCTCTTCTCTGTCCTTCATTCTCATTCCAGAAGTGCATAATGAACCGCGGGAATGTTTACTGGGCCCAGGCCTGTGATGGGAGCTGGAGATACTGAGAAGATACAGCCTCCTTCCCCAGGAGACAGATTAATAAGCATTGCCCCGGTGGGGGCAGGCACAGACGGTGAGCCGGCAGGCAGCTGAACCTTGAAAGAGAAAGCACAAGTTACCTGGTGGTCTCCTTTGTTTTTAGTTCGCATTTCTCTGCCCAAACGTTCTCTTTTCGTGCCCTTTGCCACCACTAGCATGAAGAGAGAACCTAGCAGCTGGTAGTAAATCTTGAAGGCACACTTCTTATGTGCATGTCTGGGCCCCATCTCCTGGGTAAAAAAATCATTCTCAAATACCAAACTCTCCAACTCCCTGACTTCCCAGAGGCACCCTAAAAACAAAGTTCCATACACCGAATCATTGGCCCACTTTTAATTAAGGCCTCTCAGCTGTGCTGGCCTTTTAAAACTTCTGCAGTTCTCTTAAAACACAAAACATACTTCACTTTCAAGGCTCTTTCCTGTTGTTCACAGTTTTCTGGGCTGCTTGCGATAGATTTTGTCGTTGCCTTTACTTTCTTTTGTGCCTCATCTATACCAAAGCTTATAAGGTGGCCAGAAGCTTAAACAGCCTGTGGCTCTCAGGCTGAGAGGTGGATTTATCATCCACCTGGTCCCCTGGTATCCCACCTGTCCTCCCAAACACACCCTCTGGTACCCGGCCCAGCTGTAACCTGAAGGTGCTAATTGCCAGGGAATCAGAACCAGCTGTTAAGGGAGGGGCTTGAGAATGCTGACGACGACGACATAGCACCAGACCCACAAGACGATACTGAGCAACGTTCAAAATTGCTCCGAGGCTGAAGGTGAAACTTAATAAACAAATAAGACTTTGAACGAGACGCCAAGAGAGATAGGCTTTCTGTAGAATCCTTTGAAGCGGCATGTCACTTATCTGCACGGCCTTCGAGGGGCAGCAGCTGGACAGTCTGAGGGTCTTGGAGGCTGCTGTGGGGCTGATATCCAGAATGCCGCCCTTACGTTATATGGCAAATCCGAAAGGTGGGAGGTGAGGGTGGAGTCCTGGGACCAGCATCTTTGCCAATGGGAGCTTGTTAGGAACGCTGGATCTCTGGCTCCACGCCTGATCTACAGAAGGAGACTGCATTTTAACAAGATCCCCAGGTGATGTGCATGCATAAGACCAGTTGTTACAGAACTTTATGGCTAATAAAGCCCTGTCACATCCATACAATCCTCATCTGAGGAAGGCAGAGGAAACTGTGGATTTGAGGTGAGTGATTCAACTTTGGGTCACACAGCTGGAACTAGACGTTTCTTGCCTTCTACTGGCTTGGAGCTCTTTCTGCTGTATCTCTTGGCATCCTGGCGACAATCAAGGAAGAATCATGGTTCACAGGGTCCTTATGCTGACCACCCCTCCTCATCCCAAGCCGCGCTCCGTGTGACTGGCTCATCTCACTGGACTTATGAGGTGGGACTTTTATTTTTCTCGTTTTTTTCCTGCCAGTTAAGTGGTGGAGCACCAGAAGCAACTAGTGCATTCCAGACTGTTTGGGTTACCCACCTGAGAGTTGGGATTTGGATTTCCCAGTAGTGACGGGGAAGCAGCAATGAACGAGGGGGTGACACATACCTGGGTGTGACACCGGAATAAGTCACCTCACCATCCTGCCCTTAGCCTGCTGGCCAACCCCAGCCCAATCTGCTGTGTGGAACCTTGGGATAATTTCCAGAATGACTTAAAAACCCTCCTTGCAGCTACATTATAGCCTTCCTATTTCAGCTGGCAAGAGGGTGCCTTTCAAGAAGGGAAGGCGGTTGAGCCTGGAGTATTTCCTACAAACCCCACACCACAGACTGAGTTAACTGCCAGTGAATCAGGAACATATGGTACTCAGCAAGCTTCTCTCTGAATGTGCACTGTTTAATAACCTAGGGAATCACTGTTTCTCAAAACAGTTGGGATTTGTTACCAAATCCAGGCCCTCTGAAATCCAGTTTGAGATGTACTGTCAAACACGCCAGTCTCCAGGGCCAGATTAATGCATCTTTGCTGTATCCACAGGAGATTACTTCCCAATAGTACCATTTGGTGGTTGTGACTCAGAATGGGGTCTGATTAGGACCAAGGTTTAAAAGACACCTGACCAATTATGCTGAGTAAATGCAGCTTAAAACAAATCACAAACACTGCTTTAGTCACAGTGCAAAAGAACACACACTTGCTGCTTCTATTTTCAGAAAATTAATGAACGATCTCAGTTATGGCAAAACAGCCCCGCAGACAAGGGTCAGTTTGCTCTTTTAATCAAGAAGCTTTGCCAAATATTTACTAAAATAGGGCAGACTCCTTGTAAAAGTATAAATAGTTTTGTTTCTTATTTAAAATAAAAAGGTCCCCAGCACCTTATATGGTCCGGTCCTTTGATGGCACTCAAGTGTTTTTATAGTAGGATTTCCATTGTGGTCTCTGCTAAGGAAAAAAGAAGCAAGTTTGCAGCACGAGTTCAGAGAAAAATGATGCTTCACATAAAAATCTGATAGAAAACTGTGCAGAGTAAACTGTGAGTAATGTTTTCTCGGGAGGATAAAGCATGTGGTAATGCACTCAGACTCCGTGAAGGCCAAGGTTTCTGTAGGAGACTCAGTTGGTTGCTTACTCAAGATCTATCCCTCCTTGAGGTGACTTTGCTCAGTTATCTGTCTCTCCCCAATCCCCCATCCACTGAATGGGATTCATGGGCAAACTCTGTTTAAACCAATCATGGGAGTCCTATTGATTGGTTTAGAAACAGGCATGTGATCCAGTTCTGTCCAGTGAAAGGTGGGAAATCTGCTAAGGGAGTTTGGGGAAAGATTTCCTTGCTCCCAAGAAAGAAAAGTAAGAAGAGACAGATTCTTCGTGCTGTGGTTATGGTCATGTTTGGATATGATACTTGCAAAGTGGCAGCCATCTTGCTCTCAGGCAATGGTAAAACTGATACAGGGGCGGGGCAAGGCAAAGAGAGTCCGTGAGCCATGGAAGAGAGCCCTGACACAACCCATCTGGAGCTCACCTGCCTCTGGATTTCCTGTCATGTGAAATAACAAATGTCCTTATTGTTTAAGGCAGTTTGGGTTGGTGTTGGCAGTAACTGCCCAAAGCATCCAGACTCATCTATTACATTGTCCTGAAAACTTCACGTCACCTGTTGTGTTGCCAAAAGGCTTTTGAAAGGTTAAAATGTCCTTAAATGAGGTAACCTAAAGCTGTAGGTTAGGCAATAAGTCTAAGTGATGATCTGTACTGGTTATAACTAGTTTCATTTTCGTTTCTCAAGGTAGGCAGGTCTGAGTGGTATCCTAAAAGGCACTTTCTATAATGAAGCTAAGGTTGAGTTAGTACTACATGGGTTGCTAGGACTAGTTGAGTGGATCTACTCAGCTCCCTCATGTGTCCCCCTTTTAACCAATTACTGAGAATGTCAAGACACCTGATGGGGGTCATGGGTCATGGTGGAAGGCCTAAAACAGCAAATCTCACTGGGTCATCCAGGAGTTCAACCTCTGGGCGAGGCTGCAGGGACATCTTGAGCTATAGATATAGGTTTACTCTCCCAAACCCCTCTTAGATCTCAAGCTCAAGTTTTAGGAAGGAAAAAAAAAAAACCCTTTGCCACGTGTAAAACAGTAAAATTTAAGGATTCTTAGTTATAGTCTGGTAGCATTTATGCCTCTGATTTATGCCTCTGAACCCAAAAATAGGCTGCTAGTTTTCCCAAACATAAATTTCACTCCAAATTGTTCTTTCTGCATGGAGTCAGAGGGTTGACATAACAAACACAAGATATATTCTGTATTTTACATTCAGAATGTCTTTCTCTCCCCCCACCCTTTTGTTACCTTCTTCAAAGGTCTTTATAGAAATATTCCAAAACAAAACAGTGCAATAAAAAAAGTCAAAGGGAATTGTGTAAGCATTCCCTGCCTGTATCTGATGAATGAAACTGTCAGATTTTTCACCTTTAATTATTCATCTTAGTGCCTGAATTTTCTGTTTCCTCCCATTTAAGAATACCTGGTTTAGGGGCGCCTGGGTGGCTTAGTCGGTTAAGCGACTGACTTTCGCTTAGGTCATGATCTCGCGGTTCGTGGGTTCGAGCCCCGCGTCGGGCTCTGTGCTGACTGCCAGCTCAGAGCCTGGAGCCTATTTCAGAGTCTGTATCTCCCTCTCTCTCTGACCCTCCCCTGCTCACGCTCTTTCTCTCTCTTTCTCTCTCCTAGAAATAAATAAAAATATTAAAAAAAAAAAATACCTGGTTTAGCACTGACCACCAAATCACGGGAGGTGGTCACTGAATGTGCTGCCAGTTCTAGTGAGGAAAGGCTCAAGGCTTACCTCTATGAGGGTCCCTCGTTCTTAGATTACAGGTTGGAGGAGTGATGGGTAATGCCCAACCAAAATTGAATCTGGAAATGTTTTTCATTGGAAATTAGAATACTGGGGCACCTGCATGGCTCAGACAGTTAAGCATCCGACTCTTGATTTCACCTCAGGTCATGATCTCAGGGTTCGTGAGTTTGAGCACTTTGTCAGGCTCTGCACTGACAGTGTGGAGCCTGCTTGGGATTCTCTCTCCCTCTCTCTCTGTCCCTTCCCTGCTTGCGTACCCGCACAGTCTGTCTCTCAAATAAATACATAAACTTAAACAAAGAAGTTAGAATAGTACACTTTGTTTCTATGTTCACTCAAAATTATAAAATAGGGGTTGAATTCTGTGGAGGGCTGCAGCGGAGGCTGTGAGAACCTATTGGCTGAAGAGCAAAACTCACAAATCATTAACCAGATGTTGATTATGATTCTGTGTTGATGTGTTTTTACAATGGCAAGGACATCTCTCGTTGTGCTGACATTTTGGTGCACACCAGCACTCTCTTCAAAGACTGTAAACAGTGTGGTGTGAGCTCTCTTTTAAAAGAATTACTGCTCTATAAATTCAGACACTCAGAGTCTTTTCATTTCTTTCTTTCCTGGAAAGGTACGGTGCCTTCCTTGCAGACACTGCTCTGGGCAGCATGGGGCACAGATGCAAACCTATACTCAGTAGCAGGCACAGCTTGACCTCACATTCATAACCTTTGGGTTACCTTTAATGTGAGGTCCAAACAGAAGGCTCAAGAACTATGTTAACACAGGCCTTTATCCATTGCATTTGTTACAATTCAAGCCAGGAGAAAGTACCATGGGGCCGCAGACTTCCATGGTAATCATGTCATCTAGAGCATACCTCAGTTTGCAAATGGTTTTCCGTACATTATCTTATTTGAACCTCTCAATAATCCTGGTGGAACTTCATAGGCAAGAAAAGCAGAGATGAAATCAGAAGGCTCGAATTACTTGCCCAAGTCACATTTGGAGGGCAGAACTGGCACTTGAGCAGAGCCATCTTAGTCCACATCCAGTGCTTCTTCCACAAAACCCTATTGTCTGGAAGAATGCAGCACCAGAGCAGTATCAGGTAATTGTGAAGAGCACAGTAGATCTCGGCTCAAATTCTAGCCCCACTACTTACTGGATCTATGAACTTGGAAAGTCCCTAAGTCCCTGACTTGGTTTCCCATCTATAAAATGGAAATAATAATATGTACCTCACAGATTTGAGGGGCTAGATGCATTTAATGCATGAATAGTACCAAGAATAGTGCTTAGAACAAAGCATAGTACTCAGCAAGCCCTCAATGAATAATAGTCACTAACAAAGAAAAATTAAACTTTGGTTGACGATTTTGAATGCCAATCCGTTTCTGTGGTTTTTCTCTCTGCTATTGACTGTCAGAGATTTCCTGTGAGTTCTAAGGAGCGCATGGGTGGCTCAGTCAATTAAGCATCTAAGTCATGATCTCATGGTTTTAGGAGTTTAAGCCCCATGTTGGGCTCTGTGCTGACTCTGCTTGGGATTCTCTCTCTCCCCATCTCTCTGCCCCTTCCCAAGTCACATCATCTCTGTCTCTCTGAAAATAAATAAACTTTGATGTCCTATGATTTCTAGTTTCCTGCGTCACCAAATGAGGGCAACAGGGGCTTCATACAAAAGTCTGGAAAAACCATTCTGTCTGACCTTTGGTTTTGCACAGGGCTCTCCACTGTCTGTGAGGTGTGTGTGCGTGTGTGTGTGTATGTGTACCCTAGATGTGTATGAGGGAGAAAGGAGTGAAGGACCCTTGTATCAAATATACTAGCTTCTCCTTCATGTTAACTCTCACCCAGCACCTAGCCAAGGACTTTCCAATGGGGGAGATTAAAATACAAAGGAAAGTGGGGACATTTGGAAACCGCCACAGGTCTCTTGGAAAATAGACACCAAGTCTCTTGGAAATAGACAACACACAGACAAGGCTGCTATTGATTTCAAAGACTTGCTGATTCTAGGATGGCAACAATATGATTTGGTAATTCAATTTCTTAAATTTATATCATTTGTTTAAAGCGCTATAGGGCACACACAAGTAGAGTAAACTATGATATTCATATCACCTGGCAGGAATGATAATTCAGTGAGAAAGCCAGCACAGAGAAGATGCTGTTCTCATCACCACACTAAATGACCTGGACATTCAAAGTAGGAATGGTTTACTGTGTGCCAGATAAACCACTCTAACCGAGGCCCAGAAGCTCGGGGCAGTTCCAGGGATTCAGAGTCCTCTCTCCAACCAATAATTTAAAGGTAAATTAAGCAAGTATTTGCTGGGATGTTCAACATAAAAGAAAAACTAACAGGAAAAGCACAAATTCCTGCATGACGTCAAAGCGATTCTTGAAGAAGGACAACATTCCTGAAGGGTTATAATTGGCTGAAGGGATCACTGCTCAGGTTCCCAAAGTTATAAGTCCTTTTGTTTAAATTTCTTTCTAATGTTTTATTTATTTCTGAGAGAGAGAGAATGAGAGAGAGAGAGAGAGAGAGACAGCATGAGCAGGGGAGGGTCAGAGAGAAAGAGGGAGATACAGAATCTGAAACAGGCTCCAGGCTTTGAAATATCAGCACAGAGCCTGACACGGGGCTCGAACCCACCAATCATGAGATCATGACCTAAGCCAAAGTCGGACGCTTAACCGATTGAGCCACCCAGGCGCCCCAGTTATAAATCTTTATGTTCAATAGTTAGCTGTTCCCAAGGAGCCCAACATCACTGGGATGTGTAGGGATGGTTTCTGTTTGGGCCTTCAGATCTAGTGTCCCCACTCTGTACCCACCATCCCCCTTTGACATCACAGGCTCTGATATGGATTCCAGGGTCCCACTTGACTCCCCCTTTCCTGCCTGTAAGTTCACACATGGAGCCCCCTGGTGTCCTTTTCCAAAAGCAGAGTTTGGTTTGGGCCCTCTAACCTCAGAGAAGCTCTAATAACATGAGCCTCTGCGTAACACCTGTTTGGATGGGCAGCCTTCATCAACCCTCAAAAAATGTTTCTGTGACCATCCTCAGCTGGGCAAGTGAGGGCCTATGGGCTTTAAGACATTTAAGTAAGAGGAATCAAAAGGGGACCACTCAAGCAATTTAAAAATAATAGATATACTTCTGATCTCTTTTGATTGGTGTAATTGTTTTGCTTGGGGGCAAATTAATGCTCAGGGACTGAGATTGTCTTTGCCACTAGTTTATTTAACACTGTTTCAGGTCAGGAATTTCACAAGCCGGTAGCATACAGGATAATGTCTCTTAATAAGCCAATGAAAAAATAACACACTCCAAATCAGTGATAAATTCATCCTTGTCCCAGCAAGGAGAGATGAAAGGAATGAAGTCCAGATTTAGTAGACGTGTACCATTATAGCAGTTGGTACTTGTGAGAGTGGCTTAGCCAACTAAGAGCTGTTGTCCTCCTGCCAGGACAAAACTAAATATGTTCCTGAGTTGCCGGAACACACTGTTAGGAGACTAACTACCCTTTGCCTTCAGTTTGTGACTTAGTCAGCTCCTTCTTCCACATTTTTTCAAGTTTTTTTTTTTTTAAATTTATTTTGACAGAGAGAGAGGGAGAACAAATGATCAGGGGAAAGGCAGAGAGAGAATCCTAAGCAGGGTGCACACTGTCCTGACATGAGGGCTTGAACTCACGAACCTTGAGATCATAACCTGAGCTGAAATCAAGAGTCTGCTGCTCAACTGACCGAGCCACCCAGGCACACCCATCCTTCTTCCATACTTGTAATGAGCCACATAAATCCAAAGTCACAACTTCAAAAGGCCACTAATCACAGGGAATTTAATTGTACTTATAATTTCAGACCACCTTCTCTCTCTTCCCTATCTGTATCTGGCCACAGCTGCATCCTGTTCTATTAACCACAACCCGAAGTTGCTTCAAACTAGTCTTTCTTTTTTAGGGAATTATCTTCATACTGAGCACACACTGAGAATGGAAATTAAATTATCTATTTGGTTAGAATTACACCTCTCAGTAATCCAGGAAATTAAATAGAGCCATAATCCATCACTCAGCACCCAACCTATGTCTCATTAACATATCAAATGATGGGCCCGGGATCCCAGCGAGAGATCTACTTTTTCTATAGTATTTTTGTTGGTAGCAATTAGTTAGCCAAGAGCTGTCTAATGGAAAGACATGGCATGTGAATTAATCAATACTGTGTTTTTTAAAGTTTAAATCATTAATCAGTAGCTTCTCACCTAACTGACAGAAAAACACCCAGAAGGTGTTCTTTATTACTCATGCAATGAAATTAAATGCTCGGCCACTCTCTGACCCCAGTACATTCTGGTAAATTTTGAATCAAATAGACTACAGATATTATATTTTAATTTAGTCATCAAAAAGAATTTATAGTTCTCTAACAGCTGTGCAGGGAGCAGACTATGTTTTTTGTTTGTTTGTTTGTTTGTTTGTTTAGTCCATATGAAGAGGAAGGTGAGGAAGGAGGAACAAGGGACCAAAGCTGTCTTTTAAGCCAGCTGTGTTTCTTCTTCAAGAGGGACCACTGAGAAGATGATGGTTTGTTTAATCTCAGAAATGTAAACAGAAGGAAGCTTGTCACAATTAAGTTAGAATTTAAGCACTAATTAAGTCTGATGCAGGATAACGGAGATTTCGATTTAGTAAATATTGGTCCCAAATGGCTCTACTTTCTTTATACATCTCAAATTAATCTTAATGTAAACCAAAGTGCATGTGTTCTTTTCAAAGTAAAGTTCACTCATATCTGTATTCTACAAGAAATGAGATTGGAAACCACAAGGATTACATTTCCCAGGAATGTATATGAAAGACCACAGCCTTGTGACTGTACTATCTATATTTCTGCACTATGACTGAGGTCCGTCCGTTCACACAGACCAGTCACACATCACAAAGGAATCCTGGACCAGATTAAACACACACACACACACACACACACACACACACACACTCTTACATAAACTGACCCTAGGTGTTATAGACTCTGAGATACTAAGATCTATTTTTTAAGATTGGTTGCATAACTGGAAGAGTGTGTTAAAAATATTTGAAAAAGAAAATTCTAATTAATCTACCAGCAACTACGGCTCCCATTTCAGTGATGGCTAACTGAAAATCCAGATTGCCTTTGAGGGCATGGAGAAATAAACAGTTCCTGATACTTCACAGAAGAGGAATTTATTTAATCCTGCGAAGGGAGTTTGTGATTGCCCAGTTTATTTTAAGACCATCTTTGTCACTAAAAAATACATTCTTGTTGAATAAGTTAACCTTTAACTTTGGTTTTTATGTAAAGATGATATACCTATATTATCTTCTTAAAGTTTTACTGTTTTTTAAACAGCTGGCATCAGGAAGGAAAAAAATAAAAACCCAACCCTCACTTAAAAGAGGTGAATGACTTTCCCAAGAGAAGAATTTTGTCATATGAATTGGTGGGCAGACCAGGAAATATTTTGGTAATGGAATGTGTGGCATCTTAACTTTTAGATCAGAATCACAGACCTGGAAAGGACAATCCCCCTCTTCTGAGTAGGGCTCTTCCTGGAAAACATTAGCATTTTTTATAACAGTTTGATAACCGAAATAGACATTAAGGAAGTAAATTAGCTGGGCTACCCATTTTGTAGGCAAGAAGACTGAGGCCTTCTCAGAGAACCCAAAAAACAGATGACAGCTTTGATGAGATCCAAGAGGGTTGTTGGAGGAGGAACCAGCAAGAATCAGGCCATGGTGGGATGTGGAGGGAGGAGGGAAGAGCAATCAGGGATGACTTATAAGTTTTTGATCTGAGCAGTTGGGTGAGAGGTGAGGTCATGTCCTGAGATGGTAAGGACTGGAGGCAGAGCAGGCTGGGAAGATAGTGAAACACAGGGCTCTGCTGTGGATGATGGCTCAGGTGCCTGTTAACCATCTGAGTGGAGATGTTAAAGAAACAACTGAATATATGAACCTGGAATCTCAAGGGGTCTCAGGACTAGAAATGAAAAGTGGAGAGGATTAGGATGGAGATGAGAAGCAAGCTCAGAACTGATTTCTGTGCAGGGAGAACTTCTAGAAGGAAAATCAGAGTTGGAAAACTCATTATATTGAGCTCCCTACTGAGTATCTATAATTTTCTTTAGAGTTGTAAATTCCTGGAATAGCAAACATACTCGTGTTTAAACATATGGTTCAATTACATGAATAAGAGCATATTCTGGGGTCAAATGTTGATGGGCTTTAGATTAATTGCTTTAGGACTATTTTTAATCATTGCAAATTGTCTAAGTTGACTATATTCATACCTTCATATCCAGTAGGAACTAGTTCAATGAATTTGACAAATGTTTAGTAAATGGCTTTAGAATGATACATCCTGGACTTGAGTGCTAGTTATATCGTTTAATTAGCTACTTTCATAGGCAATTAGTTACGGTCTGAGCCTTGGGTTCCTGAGGTACAAAATTGCATCGGGAGAGTTAAGTGAGACAATTTAAGGTAAAATACCTGGAACAATTCCTAGCACACAGTAAGATCTCACTAAGAGGAAACTATTATTATTAAGATAAGGCAAGTTCTCCCAGAGACCTTTCAATCTGTTGAGAGGATACAGACACTACCAGGAAATGCCAGCAAAGAAGTTTCCAAAGTGAGCAGATTTGATATGAACAGGGATCTCCTTAGAATACTTTCATTCCCTTCCTGTCAACAGGAGTCAGAAGGATGGTTCTAGCCTCCCCTGCTCTCCTGCGTGGCTCAAAGCCAGATGGCAGCCTGCCTCTAGTCTTTGAAAAACTCTTTCTAGCCACTGAAGAGACACCGATTCCTCAGAAACTGGGGCCAAGTGCAGCTGGCAGGTCCTTTCTCGGTCCCTTCCTTCCCTTGGGTTCCTTTGCCCTCCCCTTATCGGCCTGAGTCTCTTCCCCACCGGAACCTTACTCTACTCCTCCCAGAGTCACACTTGGTTCCCTGACGTGCTCCTGTGTCCCCAGTCAGTGGTTTCACTTCCCTCTCTGGGGTTTCCAGTAACAAAGGCCATGGCATCCAGAGGGCACGCTCCTACTGCTGTGTCAGGGTCCTTCCAGGTGAGCCTAGTGTACAGCCACCTGGCCTGGAGATGCTGAGCTCAAACGAGGGTTGTTTGGGGACCCGGGCTGGAACCCCTGCTGCATGGTTTACTCTGGCCTAAGGTGCCACTGTATTTTTGTAGGCATAGATTTCAGCCCTTATGATGGCAGGGGCTATTTGTCCCTGCTGGGTGTGTCTACATGGCTCATTGGTCTAATTCACTATGGATCTTGAAATGTCCCTTCTTCTGTTTATCATATCACAGCAGCTTCAATAGCCAAGGGATCAACTCTAATCAGGAGATGAGATGTGCTTCCTGTCTTAGACTTGCCCTGTTGGTAGCCAGTCCAGTTATAAAGGCAAAAAGAAGAATTCAGTCAATTGCTTGGTATGGAGCTCAGTCATAGCTCACTATCTGGGTTTTGGGTCCCAAGGCAATGAGTGCTCAGTTTCTCCAGGGGTTTAAGAAATTGAAGAATAACAGCCAGAACAACAAAACGTTATAAATGTAAAAGTTTGTGTGCTGGTAAATAAACATGTATGTTTATTTAAAGCAGTATGTTTTAAAATGGGTACTTTTTAAATAGTACCAGTACTTCAGCCTATTAATAGTCCTCAGCCTTTCCAGGTTACTTTGTACTCTGATCTTCCTAATTTCTACTGTACATTTGAAAATCAACAATCAGACATCTATGTGGGCCAAGGAAATGAGGTCAAGCCTTGCTTCCTACTATCAGACAGGAGCCATCAGAGATCTCAGGTGGTCAGAGCTCGAGGAAAGACAGAAATGGGTTTGCTGAAGAGGTAGGTTTAAGCATGGGGACTTGGGATTCTTTCAGGGCCCTGTACTTGATTCTTTATTTGTCATTTTATGTTGGTTTTATTTTAAAGGGACAGAAACTATATAAGCTTGAGGCCTCACCAAACCTCAGTCTGCCTTTGGGAAGAGTGAATTCACTCCAGGGCCAGGCAAGAGACATCTCTGGCTCCATTAGGGGCAGCCTCCTTTGAGGGGTCTGGGGGCTGAGCTGTGAAACCATGATGGGTACAGTCGCCATGTCAACAGGACCCAGGGCACTAACCAAGAGCAGTGTTGGGAGAAAGGTCCCAGGGTGCAGGATACAGCTGGAAAAATTTGCAGGACATGAGGCAATGGATATTCACATCCATCTTAGTACCAAAAGAGGGTGTTTTTGATGGAGTAGTGAAAAGACAAATTCACATGAAATGTAGGTTGTGACGTAGGGCTAGTCAGCTAAAGGAGCCTCCCAAGTCCTTCTGTCTCCCTGAGTCTGCCCACATGTAACCTGGACCCTCTTCATTTGGGAGACTTAACGTTTGGTTCCCTGTTCTTTGCATGTCCCACTTGGGCTCCTTGTTTTTGCTGTACATTTTGTGGTTTCTATTTAATCCTAGCTGTTTCCCTGGGACTCTCGCCAAGTTCCTAGATCCATCCTACCTGCACGGATGGAAGGGAATGTAAATAGTAATAGATTTTGAACAACTTTGTAAATGCTTTATGGACTGTGTGTTACAGGGAGTAACTGAGCTGTAAAATTGGAATTAAATCTATGTGTTTACAGAAATGTGCCAATTGTAAAACTTTTCTACTTTCTAAATAGAGCCTTTGTGAATGCAGAGCTTTGGGTACACAGAGGGTGGTTCAGAACTGAGGACTTCAGGACCTCTCTGGCAGCTTCCTGTGAACATCAGAGACAACATCTTGGTCCCATTTTCCCCACAGCCCTTTGGAGTAACTCTTCTTGGGGGCCATGCAGCTTCTTCATTGAATCTGTAATGCATTCTTCGTTAAACACCCCTCATATGTGCCCTTCCATGTGGGCAGGAAATGCCCCTCCCTCTGAGGTGAAAATGGTGCTGTCAACACCCCTCTTCAGAGGACATATGCTCTCTGAGTGATAGTAATGAGATCCACCAGCTGTCATGGTCTCCACGCCCTTCACTGACAAGCCAGCTGGAAATATCCCTCTGAGTCACTACGACCAAGACAGCTTCCTTCCTTCCTTGCCTTCCTTCCTTCATCCTTCTTTCCTCCTTTCCTCTTTTCCTTCCTCTCTCCCTCCTTTCTTGCTCTTCTTCCTTCCTTTCTTCCTATGGCTTTTCTTTTCTGAATGGTCTAAGACTCTTGACTTTGCTCATTTAATCACTAATTGGCTCCAGAAGTAGTATGTAAAGTAAAAGGGGATACTGCTAGCTGTTCTGGGCCTAGAGGACACCCACACACACGAATACACACACATCGAAAGAGTAATAGGAGAGGGAGGTAGCTTAGAATCATAGAAAATAAGTCAGACAGTCCTAGCTTTGAATCCTGGCCTAGACACTTACTAGGTAAGAGACCTTGGGCAACTCGCTTAACTTCTCTGAGCTTCTGTTCCTTCCTCAGATGCATAATGGGGAGAAGAACTTTGCAAAGACAATATAAGAATTCATATCCATATAATAGGTGCCCGCTAAATAGTACACATTACTATCTATATGATATGGATAACTGTTCACAATATTTCCTATAGT
Organism: Proteles cristata cristata; assembly: GCA_017311185.1. Taxonomy (NCBI): domain Eukaryota; kingdom Metazoa; phylum Chordata; class Mammalia; order Carnivora; family Hyaenidae; genus Proteles; species Proteles cristata. The sequence goes on from JAESUZ010004774.1 coordinate 834,220, forward strand.
CTTTAAGAAGGAAATACTCAGAAATCAATTATCATTGGGGTTTCTGACAGATACAGATTGGCAGGAAATAAGTGAATCATTCAGAAATTGGCATTAAGCAGTGGGAGGTTCAGTTCAGAGACCATTTTAGACTGGTCTTGGCCCACTGAACACCAGGTCACCAAAGTGCATTCACTGGGAGGCAGATTAATGAACTAGAATTGAAATGGAAAATTTGGGGGCATGTCAGATAACTAAGTGTCATTCTACTGTGGATTTGTGGGAGCTAAGCATTCTGGAGCAGGTTCCAGGATGTTCTGTCAGTGGAATATGCACAATATGACCTGGGGGATACTAAAAATCTTGCCCCACCCAAGAGTGTTTCTCCAGCAGCTGGTACCCACATTATGATCATGGCACCCTGTGTTCTGATACTAAGTTTTGATACTTGCCAACCTCGAGTCCAGGCTGCCCCAGGCACTTGTGTTCTACATCTTTCCCCAGCCTCATATACCATCAAATGTTCATCTCTGCGTTCCATCTGCTCTCAGCTGACTGTAAATAGCACCAAGAAGCCACTCAGAAAACCACCCCTGATAAAGGGATTAATGGCTAGCCACAGGAATAACAGCACTAAAAAGCACTTGTTTTGTAACAGGAACTTTATAGAATATATTATTTCTAATCTGTATGAGAATTCCACATGGTAGTTTTTTCCTTTATACTGTTATATAGGTGAGGAAATTGGGGCTCACACAGATTATTAATTTGGGCAAGATTGCAATCTAGTGCCTGGTGGAACTAGGATCTGAACTCAGATTTGTCCCTGACTGTTGAAATATTCACCCACATATTACCTAAAGTCAAGGCTGCATGAAGGGTGGTGTGGATACCTGAATAACAGTGTAGGTACTAAGTGGGGAGGGACTGATATTGGGGAGGCAGGCGTAATGGCCATTGCAACTCTGTACCCAACCTTCACGCCCTGTGCTTTTAAAGGAAAATTTTTATCTCTTCTGGGTGATTTTTCCCCTCCTCCATGTTGAAGCCAAAAGGTGACTAGAACTCCACTAAGAAGAGGTCAACATTGAGGCGCCTTGGTGGCTTAGTCAGTTAAGCATCCAACTCTTGTTTTCAGCTCAGGTCGTGATCTCATGGTTTGTGGGTCTGAGCCTCACATCAGGCTTTGCGCTGACAGTGTGGAGCCTGCTTGGGATTCTCTCTCTCCCTCTCCCTCTGCCCCCACTCGCATGTGCACTCTCTATCTTTCTCTCTCAAATAAATAAACTTAAAAATTTTTTTTTAAAAAGAAGTCAACATGATGATAAGAAAAGGGGTATGATCATTGTGCATTAACAGGCAGGAGCTGTTTCAGAAACGGCATTGTCACTGTGGGATACAGGCAAGCCATGCGGTCCTCTGGGAGCAGCAAGGAAGAGAAGAAAGACACCTGGCAGTGGGGATGGGTCTCAGAGCTATCTTGGGCGTGCCGTCCTGGGGGACTGCAGAGTCTTGAGTCCCATCAATCAAGTCGGGACTGCTGGTAGGGGCTTCTGTATTGGTAGTGCCAACAAGTTGTTTGGTTTACCCAACCAGGCGAGAGAGTCCTGGGGATTGGATAATAGAGCTTGGTGATAAGCAGGGCAGTGGACGGGTGTCCTTGTTGGAGTGCTTGGGTCAGATCCCGAACTGGCTGTTCATGAGGAGTGTGAGTTTGGGTAAGTTGATAAACCCTTCTCACCCCTATTTTCTTCATCTGTCAAATGCAAATAATCACTATACCAGTATTTCACAAGGGTACTGTGAGGATTAAATGAGTTCATGTATGAAAATACTTAAGACTTAATAGCCTTGCACATAGTAAATACCCAATAAATGTTAAGCTTTTAGTATGATTTTGGGTTTTCCATGTAGTATGGTTGTTCTCAACTGGGGCAACTCTCCCCTACCCCCATAGAACATATGGAAATATCTGTAGACAGTTTTGATTGTTACAACTAGGGGAGTGAATGCTACTGGCATCTAGTGGGTAGAGGCCTGGGATGGTGCTAACATTCTGCAATGCACAGACAGGCCCCCAAAAAAAAGGATGATCGAGCTTGAAATGTTAATAGTGCTGAGGTTCATAAAAACCAAACCATGTGAATCTCCCATTGTTTACCAAGAAGTTGATGAGATAGTTGATCAAACATGAGACTGGTAAGAGCTGGATTCAGGAGCTTAGCAAACAGCCTCTTTGGTCTGGATAAGTAGAGCTAAGCTGCACATCATTTTGACTCAGTTCTCAAATTCTCCTTTCAGGATTGCTTCATCTGCTGCTTGTATTATCAAGCAATATTTTACTGCTTTGACCCCCACACTTTTATCTTTTTTTTTTTTTCTACATAGAAGATCACCAGCATTCTGAAAGACCCGTGAATAGCATCCAGGAGTGAAAATAGGCCATGATAGTTTCTGAGGTTTGGCATTACCCTTTGCTTTAATGAAGGTCCCCTCCCACCACCAGTTTCACTCATTATACTTGCAGGGGATTTTATAAAATCCTATTTGCATTACTTTGTTCAAGACAGTCCCTCTACCAGAAATATGGTTCTGTTCTCCATGCATCTCATCTCCCCGGTCATTTGCCTATTGAAATTGGAAACATTGTCCATCTTGTAGGGTTTGCTTCACACCTAACCTCCTGCAGCATCACCAATGTAATTGGAAACTGTCTCTCCCTCCCCTGAATTCCTGCCATGATCTGATCACACTCTGACCTAAAGAAAGCCACCAGATAGCTTTTCAGGGCAAAGACTGTATCCATACATCTCCCCCAGTTTCTAACACTCAGGCTCAGTAGGTGCTTGAATGAAGAGATTGCCACATGGAGCCCCACAGGAATGCTCCATCACCGCAAGCCAAGTGCAAGTCCAGTACAAGCCCACAGAGACCTGTGCCCAGGCCCACTCCTCTGCTGTGCGTTTCCATGGCACCGCATCTCTCTGATGAGGCCATTTTCTCTTGGATTCCTTGGGAAAATGTCCCAGGCATGGACGATAAAGGTCATCACTCTGGGCACGGGACTGTCCAGCTGAATTTATGTTTCTACTCTAAAGGACCCTGGAGCTAAACTGCAAGTAGGGTGGGACCCAGAAATAAGAGAAGATTGTGGTGTGAATGTCAGCGATTTAGAGCACTGGGCCCTCTGCCCCTGATGCAGCCAAAGGGCACTGCCCAGTCTCTAAAGGACCGTTGTTAACAGCCAAAGGGTGTCCTGTGAGTGTCAAAGAAAAGTTCACATTTCCATGCAAGGCCCAGAGGCCAAGCGAGAGAGCAGATGCATCTGTGGGGCTTTTGTCTGGTTGTTCTTTGTTAAAACCCACATGTGGGCCTATTTTGCTCTCATGCATCTCTGCATGTTTCTGGGTGGTGAGAATGCTGTGCAGCTGGCCCCTGCGTGGTGGTTCCGGCCGACAACAAGGTCAAGGAGGAGCCGCTTAGACAGGGTTGCCTTCTGCTCTCGATTTCCAACTTGGCAAAAGAAACTGCATATTCATCTCATCAAGTTAAGGGCGTTGCCACCAAATTCTTCTCCCTTTCCACATGTGCAAGTCAGGAAAGAAAAGTTCTGACTGTGTTTTTCTGTAATGCCAGCTTATGCCTTAGGTGTGGCAATAACCACCTAGTCCCTGGTACATAGTAGGTATTATTTCCTCACTTTTATTAAGGAACATTCGAGCAAGTATAAAGATAGAATATACAAGAAGACTTCAGGCCTAACAAAGATACCTATCACTCAGCCTCAGCATTTGTGAACTCATGACCAGTAGTATTTTATATACCCCCCACTCACTTTCTCTACCCTATCTACATTATTTTCAAGCAAATTACAGACATCAAGTTTCTTTTATAAACAGCTCTGTAGGAATCTCTGAAAGAGAAGGACTCTTGGGGGGGGCGGGGGGAAGAAAAACCAAGGGACTCCTGGGTGGCTCAATCTGTTAAGTGTCTGACTCTTGAACTCAGCTCAGGCCTTGATCTCAGCTCAGGTCTTAATCTCAGGGTCATGAGTTCAAGCCCTGTGTTGGGCTCCATGCAGGGCCTGGAGCCTACTTAAACAAACAAACTAAACAACCCAAACCTCATAGCTATAATTTCATTATCACATCTACAAAATAGCAACAATACTTGTTTCATCAAATATCCAGGCAGTATTCAGATTTTAAGTTGTCTCATGAACATCATAATTTTGTTTTAAAGTTTCCTTAGTTGATTATGTTCCTTACTTTCTTATGTTTGCCTTCTGTTTTTCTAATAAATTGGTAGTTGGATCTTATGCTTCATGAGCTTCAGCTTGATTTTTATTTTATTTTATTAATTTTTTATTTTTTGGTGGGACTGCTTTATAGATGTGGTATTCTCCCGTCAGGAAGTACAGAGTCTCTGGCTTCTCTCTTTTTGTGATCCTAGCAGCTACTAATCATCAATTAATGATGCATTAATTCATTAGAAGTTGCAAAATGACAATGATGATACTCTAATTCTACCATTACTTCCTCATTTATTAGCTGTAACACACCTATTAAGAGAAGAGAAACTTCTCACCTACTTCTTGGTTAGCCAGTACCATCATAAATGTAGGAAAGGCAAGATAAATGCTTGATTTTCTCCCCATATTTACCACTGATTAAAAAAAGAAGAAAAAAATGATTCACCAGCCTCCTTCGAGTGTGAGCAATGATTATCTTTTAGAATCAACATGAACCCATGAGTTTAAACATATTTGATACATTTTAATCTATTGCAGTTACTATTGATTTTCAAACCCTCCCATTTTTGGCCAGTGGGAGCCTCTTAAAGTTGGCTTTTTTTTCTTTCCTTTTTTTCTTTTTTAATTTGAGTATAGTTGACACACAATGTTGCATTAGTTTCAGGTGCACAACATAGTGATTCAGCTTCTGTATGTGCTGTGCTATGCTGCCACCAGTGTAGCTACTGTCTGTCACCATGCAACACTATTACAATACTGCTGACTCTATTTCCTAGACTGTACCTTTCATCCCTGTGACTGACTTATTCATTCCATAACTGGAAGCCTGTTATTTCCACTCCCCTTCACCCATTTTGTCCAACTCACACTCCCCTTCCCTCTGGCAACCATCAGCTTGTTTTCTTTATTTATAGGTCTGATTCTGCTTTTTGTTTGTTTATTCATTTGTTTTGTTTTTTAGATTCCACATATAAGTGAAATCATATGGTATATGTCTTTCTCTGTCTGACTTACTACTTACTTAATTTAGCATGATACCCTCCCTCTAGGTCCATCCGTAAAGTTGGCTTTTTAGTCCCTTGATGCAATCCTAGTAGTTTTCAATGACTTTCTATCTGGTCTGACAAGATGTTCCAGGCATATCGTGTGCATCTCTTGCTCTCAATCTGGAAATCAACTGTTTCTTCAAAGAGCCATGTGTCTGTTAGTGGGAGATGGTATTTCTGGAGCTCATTCTGGGCATCAGGGAGCTCTATGCTAACTGGTTGATTGTTTTTCTAGGCCTCTATAGTAGATAGAACCAGGAAATTGTCCATTTCTTAAAATACATATATCCTGAGTTCATGCTGATACTTCCAATTTAGAATCAGGATCACAGGAATTCTGCTTAACATCTTCAATCCTACATTTCCTTTCTCCCTAAGTGAGGAATCTTGATTTTCAAAGACAATCGAGGTTTTCAAAAGTCACATAATTATGCATTTGTTCCATACAACACACACACACACATGTGCACGCGCGCATACACACACACACACACACACACACACACCTGAAAAATTACCAACACTGCTACCAACAATATGATTCCTGAAAAGAGTTTAAGTGGGTTTTTTTCTTGCTCTTGTAGTTCTTATTGCCACTAGAGTACGTCCCCCTAGGGACCTGTCGTCAAGCTGAGAGTCCCCTGGAATAGTTCCTCTGCGTGAGGTTATGCAAACTGCATTCGCATTTAGAATCATTTGTTTCATTTTTCTTTTCCAGGTTTTTTTTTAAATAATGTGATTTAATAAAATATTTACATGGTTCCAAAGTCAAATCTATAAAACAAAGTATATTTAACATAGTCTAACTTCTATTTCATGTGTCCTTCACCTCATTTTCTCCTATATCTTAGAGGCAATCATTTATTTAAAAATTTTATGATTTGTTCTTCTATTTTTAAAAAAAATTATGCATACACACAGATATACACTTTGTTTTCTCAGAGGTATAGAGTACACAATTTTCACTACTCTGCTTTTTTACTTATTGTAGCTTAAAGATCACTCCATAGTGGTATGTAGAGATATTTCTTACTCCTTTCTTTTCCCTTACTTTAATAATGAGTATTTGAGTTGTTAACATCTTTTTTGGCAAAAACAATAACAGTCTTGTACTCTCTTTCTTTTCTTTTGTTCCTCTCCTTTCTTCTTTCTTTCTTTCGTTCTTTCTTTCTTTCATGTATTCTCAACAGTATATCATTGGAATAGATTCCTAAAAATAGGATTGCTAGATATGAGTAGTTTTTAAAAGATTTTTTTTTAGCAATCTCAAACTTAAAGAAAATTTACAAATAGAATACAGAGAACATTATTTTTCCTGCACTATTTGAGGGTAAGTTGCCAATATGATGCTCTATCACCAGTGAGTACTTTCATGTTTTTCCCATAAGCAAAGGTATTTGCCCACATAACAACATCAATACAACTATTGAAACCAGGAAATTAACATTAGCCTGATGCTGCCATCTAAGCCTTGGACTTCATTCAATCTTTGGCAATTATATAGTTTTTTAAGCACAAGGATCCAGTGTAGAATCACACAGTGCACATTGGTGTCCCCCAACTCTTAGTATCTCATTTTGCAACAGTCCTCTCTTTCCTTACCTTTCATGACCTCAATATGTTTGACGATGATGACAAGTCAGTTACTTTGCTGTATGTTCCCCAGTTTGGGTTCATAGTACTGCTAGGTTTTTTTTTTTAAAGATGTATTAAATTAATGTTGATCATGTTCTTAAGTAGCGGCAGGACCTTGGGGGAGATGGTGGAGCAAGATGAAGGGAGGGAAATATCTCTGGAAGAGAGGGGCCCATCTCTTTTGAAAATGTGTTTATCTCACTGTACACAATGGATGAAGGCCTCTTTTAATGAAGGGTGCGGGTAGGGGAAAGGAAGCCGATTCCCCAGGAAGCTCTGCTAGATAAGAAGTCTGGTACTCTGTAAACTCCTCTGCTTCTGTGTTTTTGTATTGTCCTTCCTTAGTTTCCTCCTTAGTTCTAGTACAATTATTTGCAGGGGGAAAAAAATCCCAGCTTTGTTTCAGTTGAACTAAAGGGGAAAGGGATTGGTCAAAAGAGTTGGTCAAGAAAGGCCAGTATGATGGGTCCACCTTCTTCAGGAGTCAAACTCAGCAACTGGCTCTTAAACACAGAGGGAATGAAATCATGTAGGAAAGGTGCCCAAACACAGCAAGCACTGGATGGTTAGCTTCTATGTTAGGAGACATAGTTAGGAGCTCCTCCTTCCTCCTGTCAGGGCTCTGCTCATACCCCGCTATAAGCCCTACCCTATTGGGCCCAACAGTGTCTCCTTCTCTATAGGCCTGGGGGTGCCTCTGGGATGGGGACCCCAAGGTCTTATCAGAGATGAGTAAGGGGAATGGCATGTGCTGAATAGCATCACGTTGATATGACTCTCAGCTGCTCAACCCATTAATTACCCTACTTAGGGAGGCATCCTTCAGACAGCAGGAATCTCCTCCAGAAAGAAGCTGGGTGAGGGCACAAATAATATGAGAAAAGAAAGGAGAAGGACTGGATAACCATCTACTGATGATCCTTTTAGGTCCATCAGCCAGGGTAATTTCATTTAAACTTGAATTTAAACTGAACTTGAGGAGAGAAGGAAAAGAGGGGAAATTGGAAGGTTAGAAAATTTGTGATTGGTTTCCTTTTCTCTCCAGGATGCAGGAGCTCAGGCTGGCTAATGCTGCCAGGAGCCCCTGTAGCTGGAATGCAGCCAGGCCCAGCCCTGAGACTCTACATCCAGGGGCTTGGCAAGGCATGGGCCAATTTCCCTTAACAACATTTGTAAAGTCATGTTTTCTTTTCTGGAAACAAACAAACAAAAAACAGAAAAGGGAACAAAAAAAGGTAAAACTTTGGTGCAATCCAAGTGTTTGCCCTGCTTGCCAAAGATAGAACAGACACAATTTCCCCTTAGGAGAGATGGTGGGAGTTTGGGGGATGGTGTCTCTGTGTGCATCTATTTATTTATTTTTAAATGTTTGTTTATTTTGAAAGAGGGACAGAGAGCATAAATAGGGGAGGGGCAGAGAGAGAGGGAGAGAGAATGCCAAGCAGGCTTCCCACCATTAGCATGGAGCCCGATGTGGGGCTTGATCCCATAAACCATGAGATCATGACCTGAGCCAAAATCAAGAGTCAGGCACTCAACTGACTGAGCCACCCAGGCACCTCTGTGTGTGCATTTTATTGGGTAGATTCTCTTCAGTTGGATAGAGCACCCAAAGACTGAGTCCTTTTGTTACTCAATAGAAATTCTAACCCACTCATCAAGGGATAATCAAGATCTACCTTCAGACAACATCTCTGAGATAACCTCAAAGACTTAAAAGCCAATATTTGCTTATAGAAACTCTATGCATATTTTACACATTTCATACCTCGGTACTTAAAAATTCCTTTCTTCTAAAAAAAAAAATTAAAGAAAAGATGAGGAGGCACCTGGGTAGTCTGACTGGGCTGACTGAGTGTCTGACTTCAACTCAGGTCATTATCTCATGGTTCGCAGGTTTGAGCCCCTTGTTGGGCTCTGTACTGATAGATTGGAGCCTGAGGCCTGCTTTGGATTCTGTGTCTCCCTTTCTCTGCTCCTCCCCCGCTCATTACTCTGTCTCTCTCTCTCAAAAATAAACATTAAAAAAATTAAAATTCCCTGTTTCTGATGAAGTACAGCTTGCGGATCACCACTCATCAGAAGGTCCCTATTTCCCTCCCCTCCCCCACTTTTTCTGGACAAAGCATGATTTTTAAGCTTTCTAATGATTGGTATTTGGCAATAGTAGGAGCTCTTAATAAGAGGGTTTTTGGCATGGTTTTGTCTATTTGTGGATCATTTTATGAATTGGGGAAAGATAGCACAATTTGACAGTTCTGCTTCTAGATATCAAAGATTTTGTTAAAACATTTGGAATTTAAAAGTTCTCTTTGCCTTGTAATGAGTCCTTTGAAAGATAATCTGTTTGAGGCCCTGTGGGGTTTCTGAGGAAACATGCAGCTTTGAGGGGAAATGTGCTCTCTCTCCCCTGGTCCCACAAGCACACATTTCTCAACCTAGTGCTCTCACTGGATGGCTCTGCTTCCTGATGTAGTAATCAGATATTCTGGTGAAGGAAATTTTAAAGCCTAATCGTGCTGCAGTGAGGAAGGTGGGATTTCTTTCCTTGCATGTAACTCAAGGGCACATTTTTCTCAAAAACCAAGTATTACCTTTTGGCTTTCCACAAGATGTCCAGCCCATTACTGTGAAAGAGCCCATAGTCTCTGCCTTTGGAGAGGTTACCATCCAGAGTGGAGGAGAGGCAGCCAGCCAAATAATTTACACGTGTGGTAATTGCAGTAAACTTTTATTACTGATGTCAGTACATTTGACACATTTATTACATTTACTGAGCCCAGTGCCTGGGGACACAAAGGCAAATACTAAAATTTATCAAATCTGTTGTATATTACCATCACAACACTACTCTTTTTTGGTGGGGGGTGGTGTCTCAACAAGAAAGAAAAAAACACTTCCAGTTGTAATATAAATGCATCTTGATTCCAGAGATGCAAAAAAGTGGAAAATCTGCATCTTAGAATGAATGAGATGCTGTAATCCCTTTCAGATTCACCCAGTAGGCAAGTTGAGATAAACACAAAGCAAGGAAAGAAGCACCATCATGTTTGAACAATGTGCTAGGTTGGTCCACAGCCAGGGACAACTGGTGCTAAGAGGCAAGGTAGGTAGGCTTCACAGAGAAGGTGACATTTGAACAAGGTCTTAATGAATGAATAAGGATTTGCAGGTGGAGAAGACAAGACATTCCAGGCTGAGGAAACTGTGTGTGGGCTTCAGATATATGTCTCAATTTAAGGCTCACAGGAATATGTTAGGTTTTATTATTGCTTCTCTTTTACAAAGGAGGAAACAGGCACAAGGTTAGTAATTTGCCTATTTCTCAGCCAGTTATCAAGAAATATTAGCTATTGGGGCACCTGGGTGGGTCAGTCCATTAAGCATCAGACTTGATCTCTGCTCAGGTCATGAATTCAAGCTCCATATTGGGCTCCACGCTAGACATGGAGGGAGCGAGGGAAGGAAGGAAGGAAGGAAGGAAGGAAGGAAGGAAGGAAGGAAGGAAGGAAGAAAGGAAGGAAGAGGGAGAGGAAGGGAAGGAAGAAAAGGGAGAAAAAAGAAATATTAGCTATAGTTCTCATTTTGGTCTAATTGTGGGGATAGCTGGACTCTCCAATATGGTAGCAACTAGCCACATGGACTATTGAGCTACAACATGTGGTCACTTGAATTGTGGCTAGTCCACATTGAGATGTAAATGTAAAATACACACCAGATTTTATTTTATTTATTTAAATAAATATTTTTACATTTATTTATTTTTGAGAGACAGAGCACAAGTGGGGGAGAGGCAGAGAGAGAGGGAGACACAGAATCTGAAGCAGGCTCCAGGCTCCAAGATGTCAGCACAGAGCCCTATGCAGGGCTTGAACTCACAAACCGTGAGATCATGACCTGAGCCAAAGTCGGATGCTTAACCAACTGAGCCACCCAGGCGTCCCCATCAGATTTTAAAGACTTAGATGCCAAAAAAGATATAAAATATCTAATAATTTTATACATGTTAAAAATGACAATGTTTTAGATATATTTGGTTAATAAATATATTATTAATGTCAACTCTTCTCATGTTTTTGAAATCGGCTTTCTAAAAAGTTTTAAAAATCATATACGTGGCTCACATTATATTTCTGTTGGTCAACACTGTTCTAGAGCAGTCTGCTTGAAGTGCTCAAAGGGGAGCAAAGGAAAGCAACTGCACCCATGTTTGTTACACTCGGCCACCGGAGTCTGTGCCTCACATGCTGGCCCCTCACTGGTTAGGTAGCTTGCCCAGGCTCCACAACTGCAAGTGGCAGTGCTAGGCTTTGAACCCAGGCAGCCTAGCTTTAGAGTCTGCCTCTGAGCTCCAGAAATGTGAGCTGTTGGTGACTTTGAGTGCAAGGGGGCAGGGTCAGATCATTAATGTGTTACTCCCTTCAGGCACATGCATGTTTCCAGAAGACCTTTGAGGAGTAGGTGGAATGCTGGGAATTTCTGGCACCAGCCTCTAGGTCTCCAGGAAATAGCTTGAGTCCGGAGCCAGGATCCTGTGAGAGTTGGGCACCTAGGGTATTCCCTGGAGGGCAACCAGGTTTTGGCCTGTATTAGTGAGCTTCTGCCTGAAGCCTAAGTCCTGAGCAAAGATCCAAGCTCCTCCATACCCAGGAACCCCACTTTCAAACATCACTGTTCTGCCCCTCACCCCACTCCCTACCTGGTGCACATACTCTATATACTTTGATGTGGCCATACCTCCATTAATGCTTTCCCTCAGCTTACTGGCCCTTTCTTCTGTTGCCTCCAAGGCCAGTGCATCCTTCAAGACCCAGCTCAAACATCACCTTCTCCACAGTCTTCCCTGACTCACCCCAGGACAAAAGGTATCATCACATCCTCCTCTGCTCCAAGTCATAGTTATTGGTCTCCACAGCTGTGGCCCTGCTTGATGACACACCCAACCTGGAGGTGGCAGCATCCTACGTGTCCTGCCCACCCCAGCAGGGCCACGTAAGTGTCTGCACACGTGCTCACCTCCTGCTTGGATGGAATGGAATCAAATCACATCCAGTCAACTAAAGGAGACCAGCGACAAACCCCTCACAGTCAAAGTCCCCTCTGTGAATCCTCAAGGAGGCCAGTGGCTCCTGTTCTTTGCCTGCTAAAAAGGCAGGACCAAAAGAGGAAACAGGAAGTAGTTATTGTTTAGCCTCTGAAGTAATTGTTAGGGAAGCAAATCATAAAAGGGAAAAGAAAATAACTCACCAGCACAATTCAGTGATGGGGCACATTCCAGGAGTCATGCAGGTTGGTTTAACTCACAGGCTCTTAATCCCTGAAACTCAATCCCTCTCCCTCACAGGTGTCACATACTCTGATGTCTTGGGGTTGGAGGCACAATCGGGGGCCCATTTCCGTGACACCTGGAGGCTTCTATGCTTGATTGCTTGATTGATTTGCTTCTCACAGCAGCCTCATAGAGTGAGGTAAGTTTGGGGATGTTTCCATTGGTCTTAAAGTTTTGTCTCAATCAACCACTTGTGATAACTTCTCCCACGTCCCCACGGTTTGATGACACCTGATGGTCAGTGCTTTGGATTACACCTCTGAGTCCGTTCTTGTTCCTCCCTTGCCATAGCCAGAAGCTGACCACAGTGCCAGCTAAGATCTTTAAGATGATGATAGGGCCTGGAGGATGTACCTGCCACAGGCCAGGAAAAGAGCCCCGAGTCAGACCCAGGAGCCTGGCACACTGCAGTATCTGTGGAGTTGTCCCCCACCACTTTTTTGCAACAAGAAAGTAAAACCAACTCTTATTCTATAAAGGAAAAGATTTGACCCCCAACCCCCAAGCACACTGTTATTCTGCCCTAGGAGCCTATCTCCTCCATCACCTGAAATATTATTTTGCATTAAAATTTCACTTATTCTACTATAATGACTAGCCAAGATTCAGCACCTTGAAGCCAGACAACTCAACAGGATGATCTCTCAAGTTTTCTTTCTGATTGTGAAGTTGTGCACTAAATTTTGGCAAATTTACAATTTAGGGAAGGAGGTCTGACTTATGCTCAGAAAAGCAGGGAATTTGCCTTGCAGTCAGTGTGTGAAAAGCTGTGTGATATGCGGATATTTAGCTTCTGTGGTAATGTTCTCATTCTTCTCCTTTCTCATCACCTCTTCTTGCTTTTCTTCCTACTGAGGAAGGTACCATGGAGTCTGGGAGGGTAAAATACCCTAAGAAACAGCATTAGCTCCCTCCTCCTGAGGGGAGTAAGGCCCCATAGAGACCATCAGGGTGACTCAGGAAGCCCTGTCTTCTGGAAATGAGGAATGATAAGGACCTTTTTGTTTCAAGGGTTGAAAAGGAAACGTTGCTGGACCTGCAGCAGCATGGTCCCTGGGGATGGAACACAGATGGAAGTTTGGGGTCTGCAGGGCTGGACAGCCTGGTAGAATCTGATGCAGCCCTTTTGGGTGACTGGATCTTTGAGGAAAGGTCACATAAAGGACTGAAAGTTAGCAGGAAAAGCTGCAATTCAGGGAACGTACACTGAGCCGAACACGGGGTCAAGGATCATTTTCCCCACACTTTCTAGCAGTCTGTGTGGAGCCCTAGACCGATATCATATGAAGGCTCAGTGTTCAGCAACAAATCTGCTACTGGGATGTAGAAGTCAGGCTGACCTCTCTTAATGGTTTAGGTGGGCCTTTGAGATTTTGGGCAAGTCATGGGGTGGGAGACAGCCCCAAGATAGAGAAGCTAGACTTTATGTGAATCCCACAATCTGTTAAACCACAGGAATTTAAGTCTCTTGTTCTGTGTGGAAAAAAAAGCTAAACATGATAGTATTTGTCCCCAGGTTTGTGATCGGTCCTATTGGTTGTCACCTCCAGAGTATGAGTGCACATGAATGATTTGAAAGCAAAGAGGTTTTCACCACCAGCCCCAAGTTGAAAGTTGGTGAAGGGGCTGACCCCAGGCTTCTGGTCTTGATGGTTCTGAAACCCACTGAGTCAAATATAAAAAGTAGAAGCCACTTGATAGATAGTTTGTGTTTATAATGGGAAGGGGAGAGGTGCCTAGGTGGCTCAGTTGGTTAAGTGTCCAACTTTGGCTCAGGTCCTGATATCGTGGTCCATGAATTCAAGCCCTGCATTTGGGTCTATGCTGATAGCTTGGAGCCTGGAGCCTGGTTTGGATTCTGTATCTCCTTTCTCTGCCCCTTCCCTCCTAGTGCTCTGTCTCTCTCCTAATCCCTCAAAAATAAATAAACATTAGAACAATTTTTTAATAAAAAAATGAGAAGGGAAAATGATCACTCTGGGGAAGATGTGCTAAAACAAAGCAAAATGAGAGCCTAAGCATTAAGGCAGGTTTGCCCCTAGTCATTCTGCATTTAATAAATATTCCCATAGTATTTTTAAATATTTTTTAAATATTTATTTGTTTTTGAGAGGTGAGGGGGATAGACAGAGAGAGAGGGAAACAGAGAATCCCAAGCAGGCCCCCCACTGTCAATGCAGAGCCTGGCATAGGATTTGAACCCATACACTGTGAGATCATGACCTAAGCCAAAATCAAGAGTCAGTGCCTAACTGACTGGACTTTGGCCACAGAGATACCCCAATAGTATCTATTCTTCATCATGCACTGTGCTATGTACTAGAAAATAAACTGATGAAGCAGACGTTGTCCTTGATTAATATATTAATCAAACAACTACTCAAATAAGTAACCGTTGTTAGCACTGAGGACTAATTATCGTCTACTTCCAGGCTGATTAATTTTCAGTAAGAGACAGAATAGATGAGATCTATATATACAGCTCAAGATAGGAAAGAGTTAAGTCCTGCACAGGGAGCCTAGCTGAGGCTGTCCCAGGGGAAAAGAGGGGCCCATTTATCAGCCCTTGGGCAATGGGTTGGTTCTTCCTCTACTGTCATTTCAGAGAATGTGTGTTCCCTCCGGCATCCTGGCTGGCCCGGAAGGTCACTGCAGGCTCAGGGTGCCACAAATGCAGGATTGTTCACTCTCTTTGGCTGGGGAACTGGGCTGGGGACCAAGCTGGCCCACAAACTCAGGTTTTCCCATTTCATTTCAAGAGCGGCCAACTTCAGGGCCTTAAAAACAGGTTTATGGTAACACTAGGAGTGATGGCAAGGGAAGCCAAAGTCAATGCCATTGACAGGCCATCCTTTCTTCAGAATAATTTCCCAATTTTGAAACAACTGCAGAGTGATTGCCAGAGTAATTCAGAGGGGAGGAGAGATGGAGTGACTTTGGCTAGCAAGGCTGTATGTTGAAACAATGTGAAATAATAAAAAGAATTTCCTAGGGATCACCAACTAGTCTATTTTTGAACAGTGTGGTTTTAGTTTCTTGTTATAATTCTAGGGCATAATATGAATTAATTTTCTATTAATTAGCAAATCAACTTCACAAATATTCATTGTAGTTCACTCTTTTACTAGCTATAAGACCTTAGGTTACAATCTATCCACCCCTCCTAGCATCCAACCAATAAATATTTATTTAGTGCCTACGGCAAGTCAGACTTTGTGCTGCCCTCAAAGAGGGGAACCTAACCTAACTCGTAGGTAGAGTAAGGGGAGAGGAGCTGGGTACAGTAAGGGAGACTTCCCTGACGCAAAGACAATGCTTACAGTTTACCTAATCTCTTGCCATTCACGTCTTCCCCTAAACACCCAGGAAAACTACATTTCCCAGATACTCTTAAATATCCTTATTTGGTTGGGCCCATGTGACTAGATTCTACCTATTAGGAAGGAGTAGAAATGGTGTATGTTACTTTCAGGCCTGGCCATAAAATTCCTTGTGCAATTGTCTAGGGTCTCACGTTCCCTTCTATGGTGAATCCAGATGGCATCAATATAAGATGCAAGTCATGTGGAACCCTGAGTCACCACTTGAAGGAGAGCCACAGAAGGACTGTGGTGTTGAATTTATTTGCTATAACCTAGCCTCACCTTCCTTAACTTATGCATACCCTCTAAACATAAGGATGTCTAAGTTTAACACCGAAAGGAAAGGATAAATTATTTTGGTTAAGTCAGGTACCATGACCACTTTTAATTATCTTTTTCTAGCTAGAAAAACAAACTATATTCAAAAGAGCCAACGTACCACACAAAATATTTTGACCAAATACTAAAGTCTTGAATGAACCCCAGTTTCAATTTGAATAACTGGGTATAATGGTTGCATTCAACAAACTGGAGAATATAGAGATTTCCTGAAAATTCTAATTTATCCTTTAGAGAGTTTTAAAATGACTGAAGAAGGTAACAGGCTAATTGAAAGAATCACTTTCTCATCATAAAAATGGACCATCTTGACTATTTGGAGTTTAAAATTTAATGAGGTAGAATAGAGGAGAGAAGGGAGAGAATACCAAGTTCATTCAAATCCGAGAGTCAGCACCTAGACTTCTTTCCCTTTCCAGGAAGGCTCTTCTTATCACTTGCTTTCTCAGAGAATGCTTGGCTGACAGCTTGATATAAAGCAGTCTCCCAGTTACTCTCTACTCAGTCCCCTGTTCTAATTCCCTCTGTAGTTCTCTTCACTCTCTGATAGTTCTCTTGTTTATGAATTTAGTTTGTTTTATTATCAGCTGTCTCCTCACACTAGAATAGGGAAAAGAATATTCTCTTCAGCACAGTGTTTGACATTATCTCCAACATGGTGAACAGTAGCTATCACATAGTAGGCGCTCCATACATGTTTATCAAAATAAATGAATGGTATGTGGCCAAACAGGAGCGAAAAAGCAAATGTTTTATTTTGAAACAGATTTGTAAATATACTAAATGGTCAAGCTTGGGATGTGTCCCAAATGAGGATGGTGAGGTGGCCATGTTTATCATTTTGCATCAAAGAAAAACCCGTGTCAATTGGCATCAGTATCTTATCTTTTAAAATTGCATTTTCTCAAAAGACACACAGGAACAAGTCCATTTCTGGAGACTTCCTTCTTGACAAAGTCCCAGAGATGTAAATGGGTTTGAATTTAATATTATTCATATACATTAAACCTCTTTTTTGCATCATGTCTTAGACAATTTAATGCCCAGATGCAGTTTTTGCTGTAGATGCTAAAAAAAGCAAGAACTCTCTTTCAAAGGAGACATGAATTCTTGAATTTGTACTTCCTCTATCTGACTTAACTGCTCTGGACCCTGAGGCATGGGAATTTCAGATTAGAATTGTCAGGAAATCAGAAGAACAGGACCTAATATTGTCTTCAGACAATCAACTAAAATTTCAGTTTTGAAAGTCATGTCCAATGAGTGTAAAGTCTAAAAGGATGTGGCTGCAGTCCTGAAGCTAGAAGCTATGGCCAGAAAATAGGTCAAGAAAAAAAATTTTCAGGGGTGCCTAGCTGGCATAGTCAGTTAAGCGTCCGCCTCTTGATCTTACCTCAGATCATGATCTCACAGTTGATGAGACTGAGCCCTGCATCAGGCTCTGCACTGATGGCACAGAGCCTGCTTGAAAATCCTTCTTGCTCCCTCTCTCTCTGCCACTCCCCCACTTGTGCTCTCTCTCTCTTTCTCTCTCAAAACAAATAAATAAACTTTAAAAATGAAAACAAAAAACCCCAACTCTTCTCAGTATCTTCCTAAAGCCTAATAAAACCTGACCTTCTCTTAAAAAAAAATGTTGCCAAAATAAAAACTACATGGAACTGGGCCTGCCAAGCAACTAGCCTTGCTGGTTCACCAAACAAGATGGTCTCCTCAGGAAACCACATGAGTGGGCTCATTTTAAACCAGGCTAACCAACCGAGCACTTAAGAGGGGACTACAGAGTAATAGGTTTAGTAACAGTTAAAACGACTAACATTTACTGGGTGCTCACTGTGTGGCAAGCCCTCTGTCAAGTGCTTTTCACACGTCATCTCATTTAATTCCTCAAGACATGCCAGTGAGGGAGGGGTTAGTAAGTTCTATCTATAGGCCACAAAACAGGTCAATTAAGTTGCCCAAATACAGGTAGATTTTCAAGGTTTTACCCATAACCTCTTCAACTCTCCAACCTTAACATACATTGTAATTATCATTAAAAACATGAAACACTTCGGAAGTGGCAAAAAAAAAAAAAAATAACCAAGCAAACATGAACTATTGAAAACGATATATTTCATTTGAGTCTTCTTATAATAAAAATGATCAAAATGTGCAACTCAGGAGACAGTATTTGGTGTAGTGGAAAGACGAAAACATGTCAAAGCCTCTGTGTTTGGCTTCATTCCTATATTAACCATTGGTATGACTTCACGTCCTCACTCACCTTCTCTCAGTCTCAGTTTCCTAGTCTATAAAATAGGACTAATCCATGCCCTATATTCCCCAGTCCTGAGAAGCTTTCTGAAAGGTTTAGCAAAGGGGAAGATTCTAATTTCGGTTATCTAAACAGTTTTGACCCATTTTAGTCTCCAGGATTTTTTTTCACTATCCATTATGTACACAGAAAAAAAAAAAAAAGACATGTCACAATAGAATCACAACACAATCAAAATCTCATCTGCACTAAAAGAACCTAAATCATTATTTGTGGCCTCAACTGTGCCTTTTCCCTTTAGAGGGATAGAAAAGGGAAGATCTCATGATCTATGCTGAAGAGGATTAGGAGGTAGCTTGGAAGAGGAGGTGGACAGCAGGTTCTCATCTCACGGCCATGGTAGGAGGCAGCTGGCATAGTGTGACAGCTGACAGAATACCAGGAGAGTAGAGGTTGTGCCATATCCAGCTACTTAAATTACTTCAATGCTTATATTATCTGCTATATAAATTATAAGGCCTCAAGATGATATTTCTTTGGAATTTTCTTGTTGGTATAAGTCTTCAATCAACTCCATATGCTTTATATGCAGACAAGATGGAAAGGGACTTCTTGGTCTGGCTGTCTGTCCCTGAGAGGTAGAGGTAAATCAGGGAGGTCCCAGATGGGAGCTTGCAGCAGGGTGGGGGGTGTCTGTGGATCAGGAAGACTGTGATGCCCAGAGATACCGAGGGACTTCAAGGCTGAGCTTGAAGGGGCTCTGTGGTTGAAGGACAGGACCCAAGCAATGGCTCAAAACAACATTTTTCCTTCCTTTCACAAATGCTGATTGTGTGCCACATGCCTAGGCACTGTCCTGAGCACTGGAGAAACAGCAATGAGAAGACAGTCTATTATAGTCCAGTTTAAGACAGACCCTTGAAGCAATCAGGCTTGGACTTAAATCCTGCCTTTACCTCTAGTTAGCCATGATGATGGGGATCACTTGACTCTTTGAGCTCAGCTCCTTCAGTGAGAAAGTGGGGACAACCTCACAGTTATCACTGTGAAAACTAAGTTACATTATTTAAGTGAATTATTTAGCACAGTAGTAAGAGCATCCACGCAATGCTGGAAGCCCTATGAGATAGGGATTGGGTCTTGGATTCACTTTGAATCCTCAGTGCTTACGAGAGTTATACAGAAGTTACTAAAAGAATTATCTGTAGAAAGTTTGAAGGTTAATGAGGGAATCAGATTGGACACCAGGAAGCAAAAACTAAGTTTCTAGAACAGGATTAAAAAGTCAAAATGTCAAGAACTAGAAAGAAAAAAGAAACACGATGTAAGAACTGAACATTCATAGTAATGGATTCCTGGGGGAGGCCTCCGCAGGAGGTCATGGGTATGTGGTGGTCATGGAATAAAGGGTTGTGGACAATACTGGGGTCTCGTCCTCACACCAGCCCCATAGGCTGTTACCAGTTCTCCTTGTTCCCACAAACACATTTTGACTCTCTTCTGGCAACCATAGACCGACACTGAAATAAATAGCTCCCCTTCAGGAGTTTCTACTTGCCTCTTATATCAAACCCTCTCTTTGGATTAGGAAGTACAAACAGAAAATTAACTGTCAACCTAATGAATATACCTTGGTCTACATACCGGGGAAAGCATCAGGGGACCTGGCAGTTCTGACATGGGGGACTGGGGGAGGTCTTCACAGGGTAGTAGCCCTACCAGGTCCAAGGAATCTTCTGGGGTTTTCCTTCAGATGTCCTGGGGTTTGGTTGTGAGGGATATGGGAGGCTTTGTGGAAGTTGGTCACTATACTCTGGGCCAAGAAGTGAATGAGGCACTGTGCAGAACGGGGAAGGGACAATCTGACTTTCAGTTGAGAGGTAACATTTCAGATCCTTTCGGAGCCCTGACTAAATGCATGGAAAAGAAATCAAACTCATGGGGAACTGGACTGGATGGCATTAGAAAAGAGAGACTTGCAGGTAGAAATGAATTTCACATGGGGTTTTGCAGGAGACAATCCAGGGGGATTAGTGAAAGTGATGAAAGAGGCTGCTGGGTTGAGGGACTGGAAGGTGGAGGTGGAGAGGCAGGAAGGAACAAGCTGTAGGAGCAGCCTCCCTGGAAAGCCATCAAGTCGGAAAGAAATGCCTCAGTCTGTCAAGGACCCACAGGGCACTCTTTTACTTCCGAGGGTGAGTCCCCGGGACAGCAGCCAGCCCACACCCTGCCCTCCAGATCACGAAGGTCTAGCAGTACACAGCGCCCAGGAGTTTGGAGACCTCACCAGGGGTGTTACTTTGGTCATTCTTGCCCAGCAGCAAAATAACACCCAACTAATGAGTTACCAACTGCAAACTGTTTCCACCAACTTCCTCCCTCCCTGTCCCAATTCTCACCTACCCCGGAGTGGCCCTGCGTAGATTTTCCATGCACTTCAGAGGAGGGTCAAGTGAAAGGCACAATCGGGGCTTCTGGGGAGAGAGGAAGGGCAGGGAAAGGGCTTCCTCACTGCAAGACAAAGCTGGTGAACAACTGAGTCTTTGCCTCGTTCACAAAAGAGAATGAGGGACGAGTGCCAGGCTGGCTTGAATTGACTGGAGAAAAGTAACTTTTGTAATTCACGGCCCTCTGCGTGCTATGGAATTGCTGGCAAGGCAGGGAGACAGGCATATACTTTGCAGGCAGAAAGAGCATGAACCATGAGGCAATTTTGGGTTCCAAGGTCAAGGATGGGGTAGCCTCAGGGGCCAGGGGAGCCTCAGGGAACCAGGGACTGCCAGAGGAGGGGCTTGGCTGCCCTTGAAGGTCCCAGGGTCTACAACTACCCAGCACCACCTGCTGGACCATAAGGGCAGGTCCCACCCACTTCTATGATCACATGGGTCAGTGGTAGCCAATTGGGATGGCCACTGCTGGGCTCTACAAGGTGTCGAGTGGAGCCAGGAGGCTATTCTGTAGGGAGGGAAGGCAGGGGAGAGTAGGGTTGAATCCAGTGCACTCCATCCATCAGTTGGCCAACAAGATATTACTGGACTCAGCATGACAACTGAACTTTGCTCTCACTGCCTAACTAACTCATGGGCTGTGAGGCGTAGATAGTGGTGAGTAACTTAGCAGTGGTGGAGTATACTTAAGTCTTGCCCCCACAGCGACTACAAGAACCTCAAGGAGGAGGTTGGTGGCTGAAAATGAATTAATCATCAGTGTTTTGGGGTGGTTCCAAGCCAAAGATCATGGTTGAGAACAAGTAAGTGTGAAGTTTCTCACAACCAAGTGGTCTGGGAAAATCTATACCAATTATAGAGCACAAGCCTGGTGTGGATTGAGTGGTCGTTGAGTACAACTGTGGTGAGGTGGAGAGCTCCCTAGGAAAAGTTTTGTGGAAGAGGGAGAATTGGAGTTAGGTGCTGATGGATAGGCAGGCTATGGACAGGCAAAGGCAAGTGGGAAGGCATTCCAGGAGGGAGGGGCCAGCATAAGCAAAGACCATGAGCTAAACGTGGCGAGTTTATGGTGGTTTAGAGGGATTAGGCTGTTTGGGTTTAGCAGGTGCTCTCAAGAGCATGGGAGAGAAGAAAGCACAGGCAGTTGGAAAAAAGTTCACTGCGGGGCCTCATCGTGCCTAGGAGGGTCTCAGCTGTCAGCCTCTTCTCATGAGACTCATCCTCAGCAACTTTTGGGGTTTGGGGAGATCTTTCATTGGAATTCCAAGTACCTCAGTTGATTTTTAATTCCCCCTTACTGAGTCCTATGGAAGGGAGCCAAACAGCAGGTGCTTGACTGGGATACTAAGACTGGTGCTGACAGTGACCTGGCTGTGGGGGAACAGAACTGGGCTTTAAGATAGAAGGCAGGGCTTGGGGAGAAGAGGGATGGCAAGAGCCTCAAGCCACTGCTAGAAAGTTGCTATAATGAGATCCTGGGTATCTGTGGTACCTCCTCCTTTTCTGGAAGAGGCATCAGGGATCCCTTTGAAAAGAGATCATCCAAGATCTGTCAAAAGGACAGGACAGAAAAATGGCAAGAATGATTGTTCTCACCACTTCAAATCAACTTCATACAGGAGATCCTAGCCAATATGAATGAGCAAGAAAAAGACATTAAAAACTATACATAAAGATTGGTGAAGAAGCAGCAAAACTGTTCTTTTTTAGGTGACATGCTCTTAATTGTAAAAAAGCCTAAAAAGTCTACAGAAGTCTATTAGAACTAATAAACAAGTTTAAGGACATCTGCGTGGCTCAGTTGGTTAAGCTTCTGACTTCAGTTCATGATCTCATGGTTCTCTGCTATCAGCCCACTTTGGATCCTCTGTTCCCCTCTCTCTTCCCCTCCCTTGCTTGTGCTCTCTCTCTGAAAAAAAAAAAATTAAAAAATAGAACTAAAAAGCAAGCTTAATAGAATTTCAGGATCATTATTAACAAATGACCAAACAATGAAATGTTTACAATTCCATTCACAATAGCAAAAAAGAATAAAACATTTAGCAATAACTCTATAAAAGAATTATAAGACCTGTACACTGAAAACCTCAAAACATTCCTGAGAGAAAGTAAAGATCTAGACAAATGTAGAGATATAACATGTTCACGAATTGAAAGATTCGATATTGTTAAGATAGGAATTGCCCTCAAATTGATCTACAGTTTCAACCTAGTTCATATGAAAATCATCCTACCAGCTTTTTTGTTTTTTTGTAGATTTTGACAAGCTGATCCTAAAATTTATATGAAAATACAGAGGATCTAGAGAAATCAAAATAATTTTGGAAAAGAAGAACAAATTTGGAAGATTTATAATAAAGTTAGAGTAATCAAGACAATGTGGTATTGACCTAAAGACAGGCATACAGATCAATGGGACAGAATAGACTCCAAAAATAAATCTCTAAGTTTACAGTCAATTGACTTTCATCTAAAGGTGTCAACGCTAAGGTGCTTAGGTCGCTTGGTCAGTTAAGCATCTGACTCTTGATCTTGGCTCAGGTCACGATCTCACAGTTTGTGGGTTCAAGCCCTGCATTAGGCTTTGTCCTGATAGCACAGAGGCTTTTTGGTATTCTCTCTCTCTCTCTCTCTCTCTCTCTCTCTGCCCCTTCCCCACTTACACATGCGAGCTCTCTCTTTCTATTGCAAAATAAATAAATAAACTTAAAAAAAATAAATAAAGGTGTTAAAGCAATTCAGTAGTCTTACCAATAAATGATACTGAAACAACTGAATATCAATGGCAGTGACAGAGGAGTAGGAGGAGGAAGAGGAGGAAGAGGACTTATATAGGGGACCTGGGTGACTCAGTTGGTTAAGTGTCTAACTCTTGATTTTGGCTTAGGTCATGATCCCATGGTCATGAGATTGAGCCCTCTGCTGGGCTCCACACTGGAGCCTGTTTAAGATTCTCTCTCTCCCTCTCTCTTTCTCTGTCCCTCCTCACTTGTGCATTCTCTCACACTCTCTCTCAAAACAAACAAAGAAACAAACAAACATATCTTTCCCCCATACCACATGTAAAACTTAACTCAAAATAAATTGTAGAGCTAAATGTAAGAGCTAAAACTATAAAACTTCTAGAAGAAAACATAAATATGACACCAAAAACATGATCCTTAAAGGAAAAATATTGATAATTGGATTTCCTCAAAATTAAAAACTTTTGCTTTTTAGGAGATACTATGGAAAAAAATAGAAAGATAAGCCATAGAATAGGAGAAAATATTTGCAAATCATATATGCCATAAAGAACCTGTGTCCAGAATGTAGAAATAACTCTTACAACTCAATAAGAAAGTTGATTTTTTAAAAAAATGGGCAAAAGATTTGATTGAATAGGCACTTCACTAGAGGAGATATACAAATGGTAAAAAAAAAAAAAAAAAAAAACATGAAAAGATGCTCAACATTTGTCACAAGAAAATGCAAATTAAAACTGAAATGAACTGCTACTATCTACGCTAGAATGACCAGGATGTGGAGAAATTGGAACTTTCCCACATGGCTTTTGGAAACAAAGTAGTACAACTAATTTGGATAACAATTTGGCAGTTTCTAAAATGTTAAGGGGCGCCTGGGTGGCTCAGTTGGTTAAACGTCCAACTCTTGATTTTGGTTCAGGTCATGATCTCAGGGTTATAAGATTGAGCCCCAGGTCAGGCTCTGTGCTGGGCACGGAGACTGCTTGGGATTCTCTCTCTCCCTGTCTCTGCCCTGCCCCCACCATGCATGCACACACACTCTCTCTCATAGTAAAATGTTAAATATGTATTTCTTATATGACCCAGCCATTCTACTTCTAGTATCTACCCAAAAGAAATGAAGACATATCCACACAAACACGTAGGTACAGATTTTCATAACTACATTATTCAGAACAGCCCCTGAAGGGTAGCAGAATATACTACACCGAAATATTCCTCTTTGGTATAAGGATTATTTTAAGAATTATCAGACATAGGAGAAGCTCTGAAAACAGCAAATTACTCCTTTGGAAGGGAAATTTACATTTGTGAAAGAAATCTCCATTTGTAACAATGTATCCGTTTCTGTACCAGGAAGAGAAGGATGATTCTAACTCACAAGAGAATCTTATTAATAGAGAAGGCACTGACCTAAAGCTGCATAACAAACCTTCCCCTGTTTTACCATGCTTTTCGTAGTAACCTCCCATAACTGGCCTCCATCCCCACACTCCTTCCCCACACACGACTTTCTTTCTTTCGCTGAAAATGGTATTTCAGCTGGAAGTTTAGGCCACCCCAGGGTATTACACATTATTGCCTGGGTGTCTCCCATGTATACATGAGGTATACATATTAATAAACTTCTGTTTGTTTGTTTCTTGTTAATCTGGTTTTTATTACAGGGGTCTTGGCCAAATAGTCAGAAAAGTAAAGGGAAAATGGTTTTTCCTTCCCAGCACCCCAAATAATCAAATGTTCATCATCTAGTGTGTAAATAAACAAAATCTGGTTTATCCATACAAGGGGAGGGGCAACTACTTAGCAGTAAAAAGGAATGAGCAGGATAGATGCAGCAACCTGGATGCACTTCAAAAACACGCAGAGCAGAAAAGATCACTGAGAAGACAACGTTTTTGTATGATTTTGTTTATATGGAGTTTTTAGGAAGGGCAAAGGTATAGAGACAGAAAGCAGATGAGAGGAGTGGAGGTAGAAGTGGGAATGAACTGCGTAAGAATAAGAGGGACCATTTTGGTGGGACTGAAGCATTCCAAAACTGTATTATTATGATAATAGTGATTGGACAACTGTTTACATTTAATTAATCAAGAGGCACCTGGGTGGCTCAGTTGGTAAGTGTCAGACTCTTGAATTCAGCTCAGGTCATGATCCCAGGGTTGTAAGATGGAGCTCTGCATTGAGCTCTGTGTTGAGTGCAGAGCCTGCTTAAGATTCTCTCTCTCTCTCTCTCTCTCTCTCTCTCTCTCTGTGTGTGTCTCTCCTCCTTCTTTCTCCCTCTCTCTCTGCCCCTCTCCCATGCTTGCTCTCTCACTCTCTTTCTAAAGTAAAAACTAGTAATAGTAAAAATGCAAAAATAGAAATTTACTTAATCAAGCTGTACACATAGGATGAATGAATTTTATAGTATGTAAATTATACTTCAATAAAGCTATTGAAGAAAGTAGGGATAGGGAGCCTCCTGGAGAGATCTTTGGGGAGTGTGTGTGTGTGTGTGCGTGTGTGTGTGAGGGGGGGAAATGTGAGAGAGAGAGAGAGAGAGAGAGAGGAAAGGAGAAAACACCCTAGGAAGGTAGTTATGAATTTCAGTGCAGTGGAAAAACACAGGGGTTCTAGAACCAGACCGCTGGTTCTGAATCTGGCATCTACCACTTACTACTATTTGTATGGACTTCAGACAAATTGCTTAACCTCTGAGCTTCCATGAAGTGGGGCTAATAGTAAACACTAAGCTAGCTGTGAGCACTGAAGGCAATGTACGTAAAGTGCTTAGCTCAGTACTCAGTGAGAGAAATTTCTAAACCAATTACTTCTACAGAAAATTCAGGGCTTTGTTTTAACTATAAAATTATGGGCTCTCTGTGTGCATCATAGCAGAATTACAAGCCTCTCACTGACCTGATTTAGCAACCTTATTAATGAAGAAACCTGGGACACCGTGGTCCAAAAGCATTGGTTTCTAGTACTGGTTCTACCACAGTCACACCATATGACTATGAGGGGGTTTCTTAAGCTCTCTAGGTTCCTGAGATATGCCCACTTACCAAACTGGGTTGCCAGGATGTTCCGGAGTTCAGAGTTTATTGCCAACATTGAAAGTGTTCTATATAAGGTAATGATAGCACAGAGCACAGAGTCAGGGCTGGGGTCCAGTGTGAGAGCAACACCGTCTGGCCAAGGTCACTATGCCTATGTGCTGATATGTGAACATCAGCCTAGCAGGAGGCCATGGAAAATTTCACAAGCCAAAATTGGCATTTGGAGCTGAACTGGGAAGCTGTGAACACAGGATGTTGCTGAAAATGGTGCTGGGCAGGGTTGCTACCTGAGGTTTTGGCAGGCTTCACCCCCTGCCAGTTGATTGCAGAAGGATGTTGGACCATCAGGAAACAGGGATTTGAAATGATCCCACGGGAAGTGTGAATAACAACAGAGGCAACAAACAAAGGCAGCCAGGCCAGGTCTGCCAGGGGGGTGTGGGGTTGGGAGACCTGTGAGTTCTCACTTTCTTCAATACTTTGGGAACTGCTAAGGAGGAGCCCATCAGGCAGTCAAAGATGTCTTTGTGTTAGATTCCTCCACACCCTCTGCCCTTCTCCATTAACACTCCTGGATGAGCAGAGGGAAAGTAGCAGCTTGAGGGGACAACTCATTTCTGGCCCAGGTTGCTGGCAGTCCTCCATGGAATGCTTTGTAGCAGACACCTGCTATATTTTGGGATGCCCAGCACACAATCCCCCTTTTTTTCTGGTGAGATCATATGGATTATTTTGGGGGGGGGTTAGTTTCCTCTCCCCATTACTATGCTCTTGGGGGGACCATCAAAACAGGTATACTGCCCTCCTCTGGCCAATGAAACTCTCCCTCTTGGACTCTGAGTTGAGCTGTTATCCATAAGAATGGAACCAAATCTGTTGGAGAGGATCTGACTCCAGGCCCTCACTCAACCTTTACTATAATTACACGGGCCTCTGTCTCAGGTTCTTAACTCTTCTATTTTGTGAGCCCCTGATATCATCCCAAGAAGTTTTGTTTTGCTTAAGTTAGCTGTAGTCCATTTCCATTTCAAAGAACCAACATGGAGCATGGCAGGAAAGGACATGCCCAGAGAGCATGACTATGTGGCCACAGGTGAGCTACTAAATCCCTCGGAGACTCATTTTCTTCAGCAGAATGGAAATACTATTTCTTTGTAGAACTATTAGGATGAAATGTATTTACTCACTGATTCATTTAATATTTACTCGTAGCCACCATTTTCTTGACACTCCATGAGGAACAAGAACTTTGAGACTCTGTGAACAAGACAGAATACAGTCCCTGTCTTCAGGGAGGGACATTCTAATGGGAAAAGAGACAGTGAACCTTGGTTTACAAGATTGATGATGTTATTCTGTATGATACAAGGCACTATAGAAGTGGTTAATAAGGGGATTCAAAGAATTCATTGGAGGGCCACAGATGGAGGGGCCTTAATAAATGCGATTACCTTTTCCCTTCCTTTCTCCTTTCTTCTTCATCATGATACCTTCACCAGTGAATGATCTTTGCCATGTTCTTACAGGAGAATTAGGACACCCCAGAGAAGTCCTGATTGGACTCTGCCTATTGTGCCTGAGGCAGAAGTCGGAATAGCCCCAATAGCTCACCCCAATAGCTGGGCTTACCCAGGCATAAATGGAGGCCAAGGTTAGGAGGATGGGGAAGGAAATAGGAAGGCACTTACACCTTTACAACTGACTGCTCCTCAGACTAATGTGGTCTTGTACCGGTAGGTACCTTTCTAGCATAATAGTCTCAATATTCATAAATTTGTTAGAAAAGATTCCTAACACATTAGCATGAGAAAAGACCTTAGAGACCATTTAGAAAGCCCCTTCTTTTGCAGAGGTGAGGCAGTCTGTTATCTGTGTCCTGAGTGTGTGGCTTTCTGACTCCTTAGGTAGGCAGTGAGGCAGACTGGTTCCTTTTTCTGTAGACAAGTCTGGTGGCTGTGCCTTCTGACAAATCATCTAGGTTAACCTCCCAAACGGCAGGGACAAAGGGAGTGGGGCTCTGTGCTGTGTGTTGGGGAGGTTACAAAGACAGTAAGACACAAATCCTTTAGGATTCTTTTGACATAGCTGGGGAGCTGAGATATACATAGTCCCATATAATCACACAAAGCAACGATACTTGGGAACTGCCTGTTGGCCACAGTCACACAGATGTGCTGGTACCATTTCCCTCGTGACATCTGTGAAACTTATCTCAATTTCTGCCCACTTCCCTCCCAAGTCTCCTACTGTGGGTCCCTTCTCAGACGCCTCTATCTATTAATAGTAATTCTATCTTTCAATCACAAAGGCTTGATATATTGGAGCTCATTTTTACTCCTTTCTTCCCCCTCTTCCCAACACCCAGTTAGTCACTAGGTCCTGTTGATTTGATCCTTAAATTCTACCTTATCCTGTCAAAAAATACCAGAATAGCATTCTTTTTTTTTTTTTAAGTTTATTTATTTTGAGAGATTGAGAGTGAGGGGAGAGGCTCCAGAGAGAAGGAGAAAGAGAGAATCCTAAGCAGGCTCCGCCCTGCCAGTGTGGAGCTCGAGATGGGGCTCGATGTCATGAACTGGGAGATCATGACCTGAGCTGAAACCAGGAGTTCTATACTCAATCTACTGAGCCATCCAGGCGCCCCCAGAATAGCATTATTAATATAGAGCTCTTATATCATCCCCCTACTCAAAGTCCTTCAGGGTGCTGTAGAAGAATTTATAGAAGGAAACTCAAATCCCTTAGCTTAATTTCTGTGTTGCCTCATGATCTAATCCCAGCTTCCATTTCCTCCCTCAAGTCCTATTTTTCTGCTACAGGAATGTGTCAACCATGACTTTTGTTTTTTTGGGGGGGTTTTGTTTTCTTTCTTTCTTTCTTTCTTTCTTTCTTTCTTTCTTTCTTTCTTTCTTTCTTTCTTTCTTTCTTTCTTTCTTTCTTTCTTTCTTTCTTTCTTTCTTTCTTTCTTTCTTTCTTTCTTTCTTTCTTTCTTTCTTTCTTTCTTTCTTTCTTTCTTTCTTTCTTTCTTTCTTTCTTTCTTTCTTTTTCTTTCTTTCTTTCTTTCTTTCTTTTTCTTTCTTTCTTTCTTTCTTTCTTTCTTTCTTTCTTTCTTTCTTTCTTTCTTTCTTTCTTTCTTTCTTTCTTTCTTTCTTTCTTTCTTTCTTTCTTTCTTTCTTTCTTTCTTTCTTTCTTTCTTTCTTTTTTTATTGTGATTCTTCGACATCTAGGCCTTGCTAACCCTGGAGGGACTGCCCCTTCTAGGGACTGCTAATTTCTAGAGACAGTAAACAACTAGCCCCAGAGTTCACCTTTGAAAGGCAAACCAGGGGCAGCTGGCTGCCTCAGTTGATGGTGAGACTCTTGATCTCAAGGTTGTGAGTTTGAGTCCCATGTTAGGTGGAGAGTTTACTTAAAAAAGAAAAAAGGCAAACCGGGGTGCCTGAGTGGCTCAGTCTGTTAAGCGTCAGACTCTTGATTTAGGCTCAGGTCATGATCTTATGGTGGTGGTATTGAGCCCAGCATCAGGCCCCATGCTCTCTGCCCCTCCCCTGCTCACACTTGCTTCTGTGTGTGTGTGTGTGTGTGTGTGTGTGTGTGTGTGTGTGTGTGTGTACACGTGCACATACTCTCTCTGAAAATAAATAAATAAAATTTAAAAAATAAAAAAGGTGTGCCTGGGTGGCTCAGTAAAACATGTGACTCTTGATCTTGGGATCATGAGTTCAAGCCCCAGGTTGGGCATAGAGTTTACCTATAAACAAAAGAAAACAAAAACCCAGTTCAGAGCCCACACCCCAACCACCTCCTCTATCAGTCTCTCACCCTCAGGGCTACTATTCTCTGCCTGAAACCCCCCAGGGCCAGCCCTTATGCACCTGAACCCCCCAAATTATTCCTCCTAACCAACACTAAACATGCTTATCCCATCTCGCCTATTCCTTCCTATGGAAACCACACTGAAGGCTCCTGGCCATGTTTTGCCTTGCTCCTTCTGCTTCCTGACCCACTGTGATGCTTCCCCATGTGGCCCCCTGTGGTCTGGGGTGCCCTTTCTCCGCGGGTTGTGAGTATAACTCTTTTCAAGGGCAGTCTCCTCCTGTCAGCCTTGCCATACCTAAGTAATAATACAGCTTATACTTTAAAATAAGGATCCTTATGCTCCAGAAGAGCTCTCTGCTTCCCACACAGGCTCCTGCTTTCCTACAGACATGTCTTTGCCTATGCTATTTGTCATTCTCAGAACGAACTCCCTCTGCCATTTGTGCATCTTGCAATTCCATCCATACTTCAGTGTATTCTCACCAGCATTGGTCTGGATCTTTCATGTAATGATGAATGTGTGAGGTTTGGAATAGGGCATGGCTTGTATTATAACACACAGCAAGTGGAAGGCAGTGTCAGGCCTCAAAGCTCAGCAGGCTTTCTCTGTGCCCTTTTCCATCACTGCATTGGCTCAGATCCTTTGAGCACGTGCAACAGATGCTAACCCTAGCCTACCTGAGCACAAAAGGGATTTCCTGGAAGGATGCTGGAGCAGCTTACATAATTGACGGAGCTAAAGCCCCAGATCGCAGGTGAAGTGTGAACAAGGGGAGTCCTGGGAATGAAAGTCCGAATCTTCCCTTAAGATCCCAGTCTTTAATAGGACTCAGCTCAAGCCCACACCCTTAAAGTTTCAAACATCTGGAAGTAAAACTTTGAGGGAAACCTGTCTGGTCAGGTGTAAGCCCCTGGATCGATCAGCTATAGTGGGTTGTGTTTGGGAAGGGAGGGGGCTGGGTAACAGCACTGATATGATCACTGGGGGGCCACTCCTGTGTACTAAAGAGTTCCCCAGAGAAAAAGGGAGCTGTTGAGACTTGAGCATATACTCCAACTTGAGTCTCCTACAGTCATCTTTCTAGTATCTTAAATACTGAATTCCCCAAATCAGACTGGGCAATGGAAGGCTTGGATGAAAACAGCTCCAAAGCAACTTGAACTGTCCCACAGATTGTCACTGAATGCATATTCGGTGTAAAACCTATGTCAGACACTGGGTAGGGAAAAGGATGAGGTTGGAATGTGAAAACCAGTAAGACATGGCTCAAGGATAAGCTAGACATATAAATCAGGACAATGCAAGGCTCTAGAAGAGGGAGAAAGTCCTAGGAGATTTTGCAATATGGCGCGATCCCCTAAAATTTATATCCAGAGGAAAACCAAAAAACTAAAATTCAGATTTTCCTTCTTATGGCAACTTTATCGCATGCTGGAGAAACTATACATGATTCCACATGGGAAGGAACGTGGTGTTCTTATTTTCACCTACCATGGTCTGGCCGCCAATTCAAACATCTGTCACCCCTTAAATGTGCACTTAGGGAAGCATCAGGTTCAGGGGGCTCATGTGCCCCTGCCAAGCCCCTGCTTAAACAGACTGTATAAACATGGTGTCTGGGAAGGACAAAGGGAATTTCCAGAGGAGCTTTGCCTTTATTCCCGTGAAGATTTCAGGTGTTTTTCCCATCAGGGAGACTTTTTGAGAATCTGCAAGCACCGACCGGAGAAAGCCCTCTCACATCTTTACTGATAGGGTTCAGGATAGACTCTTTTGCTGATAACATCGCTGTACAAGGAGAGTTTGCCACAACATTTCATAACTCAAGAGCCGCAGGCCGAGGCCACACTATTGCAACATATTTGGATCCATCTCAGGTTGTGGTGGTGAGAGAGAGAAGAACGTAAACATCTCGGTCCCACTGGGGTGATCAAAACAACCTGGCTTTATTGAGGGCACCAGGTGCACCTCATGAGTCCTCAGGGTTAGGGAAAATCCGTTTAGGAGCTGATGTTGGGGTGGGGAATGCTACGGCCTCTTAACTACCAATCCTTTGGCTTGTCTTTTGTCAGTGGCTACGGCAGGGGTGGGGGTGCACAGGAAGGGAAGGCTGAAGAAGCAGGTTAGCGGGGAGCCAGAGGCAGGAGAAGGAGGTAAGTGGGAGCAGGGAGAATGACTCTGCCCGGTTTTCACTGGTGATGTGGGGCGGAGGGGAGAGTGAGCAAAGCAGAATCAGTGTTACTTGCAGCAGTAGAGAGCCGGGAGGTGATCAGTTGAGGGAGAAAACAAGCCACTCAGTATTTCTGCAGGCATACTAGGTGTCTGTCAGGCACTACTGCATTTTCTTCCACTTGGGAACTTAGTTAGGAAGAGAGAAGTCTCTAGCATTTGTACTTGGAGACTTAGATCAGACATCTCCTCACCCTTAAGCCATACAGAGGCTTCATCTCTAGTATGTGGCTTTCTTTTAGCCAGGTACTCAGTCTCCACCCCTGGGTCAGAGAGCTTAGAATACTTTTGTTTGGAGGCTCACAACACACACACACACACACACACACACACACACACACACACACACAGTTGTAGCAGGAAAAACACCTAGCATAAATAGTAGCCCTGCTACTGTGTCTCTTCCTCTGCTTCAGAGTTCCTCAAAACACAATTTGCTTCACTCTAACCCTGCTGTGTACATGTGTGTATATTAACGTTATGTATGCTCATTTTTCAACAAGTATTTATTAAGACCTCACTTTATGCTAGGCATTAAAGATCCAGTGGTGCATAAAACAGGCATGATTCTTGTGGTGAAGTTTACAATCTAGTAAGTGGTACAGATAAGAGGCTGATGATATACACTGTAAAAGCCACCAAGAAATGACTGGAGGCTGCAGGGTGGTATGGAAGTACCCTTATTCCTTAACTATAGGGTTTGGATGATCCGCTTATCCAAAGCACTGTTCTAGATTCTAAAGGAAGAGATGATAAATAAGTGGGAAGCCTGTTTGAGGAGGCAACATTTGAACGGGACACTAATGATGAGCAGGGTCTGAGGACCAGGGAGGAAAGTTATGAGGCACTAAACTCCAAATGAGAGCTCAAGGAAGGATTCCTAAAGGTCGTGATGTCTGAGCTGAGTTCTAAGGATAAACAGGAGTTATTCAGGTGACCAAGGCTGTGGTTTAATGAAGTATTCCAGGCAAAGGAAGGAGGATATGAAAAAGCCCAAGGGAGAAAGAGTAGACCATATGAGAAGTTTGTGGTGGGAAAAGATGAGGGTGTGGTATATGATCACTAGCCACCCCACCCACATTCCCCTTTGCCTGGCAAAATTGTTTACATTGTGTAAGGGCCATTATTTTTGTGTATGTTTTGTTTGTTTGTTTTAATAGCCTTACTGATACATTAGTCCAAACATGTCAGGACAGCTGATAGAATGTGCCAGAGGAAATCCTGCCATCTGGTGGTTAGACAGAACATCATCATGTAGAGAAACTAAGTTACTAGTGTCAGGCTCACAGCATCCCAGATTATTGCAATCTTCCATTCAATGGTTTAAAAGCTCTAAAAGGAGCTTTAAAAAAAAAAGTGAGGAAGAAATATGTAAGAACATACTTAGGCCAGGGTCCCCTGTAGTAGAGGAAATGAAAAGGGAAGGAAGGGGAATACTTATGTACTATGTCAACATTCTACTGAGGGACCATGCCTTCACATTCCTCCAAATGCTAAGGTAGGTACATAAACCCCATTTCACAGCTAAGCAAACAAAGGCTCACAGTACAGGGAAGAGCCAACCTTGGCTGAATCTTTTGTTATGCTGGTTCTAGACATGGTTTATTTATAATCGCTAACAGGTAAGGGGGCATTGGTTCCCCAGTTGTTAACATCTATGCTTTTAACCTCGATGAAAATATTTACGGCCCTATTCGGTGATTAAAAGGCACTGGAAAATGGTCCATTTTACTCAAGAATATACACATTATTGGTTCCCAAAGCAGAAGAGAGCCTCAAATGCCATATTACAGCAAACATATTTTTATTTTTTATGTTTATTTACTTTGAGAGAGCAAGCACACACAAGAGTGAGGGGAGGAGCAGAGAGAGGAGAGAATCTCAAGTAGGTTCCACACCCAGCTCAGAGCCCAACATGGGGCTGATTCCACAGTCCTGGGTTCATGATCTGAGCTGGACGCTCAACCAACCAAGCCACCTAGGTGCCCCATATAGCAGACATATTTGTAAAGCTAAAGAACGACAACACATTTCTAACAATTTTATACTACTTCTAGTTGACATTCTTAAAAATGCAATTTGGATGCAGAAATGTTGGAGTTCACAGATCACATCAAGCACTGACATTTTTGGACCTGAAGCAGTCTCAGGAAAAGGCGAGATGAACAGGGTCCTGCATGTATAAAAATGAATCACTTTGGCACTGCATAAGCGAGTGTGTGTATGATGCTTTCCCATAGTACTTCATGCATACTTGTAAGTCCTTAAAACAAATTGATTTAATTGTTATGGCACCTAGCACATTGTGGGAGATAAAAACACAACTGTAAGAATTATGAAATTTTTGCTCACTAGCCTCTTTCACAAGGATGTGAAGAGTTATTACAGACAGAACGTCCACCAGCTGTTCTGTCTCCACTGAGGTCAAAGTGGAGGGAAATGAGAACTGATACAGCTAGATGGGGAGTTGGGAAATCAGGAGATGGAAAACAGTATAATCCTGTGGATGTTTAAGAATAAAAGGGGTGGGGCACCTGGGTGGCTCAATTGGTTAAGCATACATACTTTTGATTTTGGTTCAGGTCATGATCTCATGGTTTGGGAGTTCGAGCCCTGTGTTGGGCTCTATGTGGACAGTGGAGAAGCTGCTTGGGATTCTCTCTCTGCTCCTCCCCTCTCTTCTCTCTCTCAAAATAAAAAAAAAAAAAAAAGAAGAATAAAAGAGGCTGTCCTTAGACTGGGATTATTCTGGTTGGGTTTGGAAATACCTCCTGGTGTCAGGTTCCTGGTCATCCCCAAAGTTTTGATTGAGTACTTGATTTTCTAATGTGATAAGAAATGTGGGGTGGGGGCAGGGCAGGAGACATAATTTCTACCTTCCAGAAATTTATAATCTGGGTATAGGAAATCAAG
Source organism: Proteles cristata cristata (assembly GCA_017311185.1). NCBI lineage: Eukaryota > Metazoa > Chordata > Mammalia > Carnivora > Hyaenidae > Proteles > Proteles cristata. The sequence continues at coordinate 869,616 of JAESUZ010004774.1, forward strand.
GAAGTGATCATTTGGATTGGAGTGATGAGGGCAGGTGTTTTAGAGGGAGGACTGACTTCTGACAGCCTACTAGTCACAGGAGGGATACACAGGAGCGAAAGGGCTGTAGGCAACTAAAAGTCCAAAGGCTCCTTTAGGTCTCTTCTGACCTAAGTCCGGCAATTGAAATACTGCTTTCATTTAAATTATGGACTTGTTGGGAGGATTGGGGGTGGGCAGAGACAGTCTACTGAAAAGAGATTATGTAAAAAGGAATGATGTATTTCATTTTGAGTAAATGTACCATTTGAGTAAAGGTACCTATTGAGTAAATTGTACCAAACTTAAAAGAATAGGCATTCCTATTAAGAGAGGTTTTGGGCTTAATATCTTGCCAGGAAAACAAATTATTAAATATAACTTAAATGTATTCACTTAATATTTATTGAACGCTTGCTCAGTAACTAGCTCAGTAACTAGTCAGGCCTAGTCATACTGCATAGGGACAAATAAGTAAGATGCTTCCTCAAAACACACAACAAAGAGATAGAAGATGCTGGTGTTTTATTTTTACACATAAGAGTAATAACAAGTTTCTATTTTATGAATACACTTTTCATATGCCATTTATCTGTGGAGTTTTAAAATAAGAAAGTAAGGGCACCTGGATGGCTCAGTAAGTTAAGCGTCCAACTCTGGCTCAGGTCATGATCTCACAGTTAGTGGGTTTGAGTCCCGTGCTGGGGCTCTGTGCTGACAGCTCACAGCCTGGAGTCTGCCTTGGATGGTGTGTCTCCTCTCTCTGCCCCCCTTCTCAAAAATATATAAACATATATTTCTGTGAGTGACAGGACACTCACAGAAACACCAGGCATTCATTTCACAAACCTTGGGGAAAACTGTAAAGGAGCATTGCTAATACTTGTCTAAAGAATACTCATACACACACACACACACACACACACACACACACACACACACACACACACAGTGAGGCTGGTTTTGTTCTTAATCAGAATATTTGAATGTAGGAAGACTAGCTACACACCAGAAGAAATAAAGAAACTTCTGGGTAAAAAAGCATTAAAGTGAGTATCTAGAGAAATCTGGAGGTGGCTGGATTCCCCACACTCCTGCTTCTTTTGCTTATGGATGGATACATTTCTACATAAGAAATTTATATAAAAGATGAATACAGGGGCACCTGGGTGGCTTAGTCGGTTAAGCGTCCGACTTTCACTTAGGTCATGATCTCACAGTTCGTGGGTTCGAGCCCCATGTCGGGCTCTGTGCTGACTGCCAGCTCAGAGCCTGGAGCCTGTTTCAGTCTGTGACTCCCTCTCTCTCTGACCTTCCCCTGCTTACGCTGTCTCTCTCTCTCCTAGAAATAAAAAACAAAAAACAAAAAACTACTTCCCTGGAATGAAAAAAAAATGAATACGTTATTAAATATACACCTATAAAAACACATCAATAGAATGTAGGTAAGGAATATATACGAAAATTTTGATTGGAAAGAAACTGTAAGGTGGCTCTTGCATTTTCTGATTTTTGCAACTCATTCCTCAGCTGACAGTATTTTCTGTTGATTTCAGGTGTTAAAAGCCCAAGTGACACTTGCCTTCTCTAAATCTAGAATTCGAGATGAATATAGAAGTTATTTACTCTGTATTTTCCTTCATAAGATAGTATTAAATTTTCTAGTGTTAAATTGTTATTTTTCTCAAATTGCTTCAGTAGGGTCCATTTTAAGGGCTAGGATGGTGTGTTAAATTTAAAAGGGCATTTGCCCATGGTATATGCTTAAATCTGAATCTAAACCGCTCACAACTGTTTTCTAGTCCTCTTCCTTGCATTAGAAAAGCTACGTACACACTCCCCCAGTTAGATTTTTGCTTATCCTTTTGAATTCTTTTCCATACATTATCTTGTCAGGTTTTTTTGAAAGCACCTAAAAAAAGTTGTCAAGGACAATTTATTCTTTTAATTCATTTTCCTATGTTGAGAAAAAAAATTTAGCAGGTCACATTAAGCTTTTGTCATCACTTTTCTGAACTTCATTTTTATAATTTTCTCACCCAACCTGCAACCGCTTTCCAAAAATAATGCCTTTTCATTTTAGATATCTAAAATGTCCATTATTTAGTAAATACTTGCCTTAGCACTGACCTTTGTGGTTACTTTGTTGAAAATCTTGCTGTAATTTGACACAGCATTAACTACTCCTGATTACTTATCTAGTACATGGGTGATAATACCCACCTTTCAAGAAAGGCAGACAGTTCAAACAGCATTTGGCAAAATTAGGAAATGGCAACAGCATTTCTTAGAACAGAGGAAAAAATCTGAAGAGAGTTGACATTTCTGCCTAGTGTTAGATAGTGTTCTTTAAAGACCTCAGACGGCACGCACAAATGTAGGCGGAAACAATACATCTGCAGACACTGGCAGACAGCATTACCCGCCAAATTTGGCCACAGTTTCTTAAGATAAATAACTTCTCGGTGACGCGTAGGGCTGAAACTACATAAACAGCAAAAATTACTAAGACCTAAGCCTACATGTTTTGTGGGTTTCAAGATTTTATGCAACCAATATTCTGACATCTGTAACACCATTTTGTTCCTAAAATGCTAATGCCAGAAGCATGAGATTAACATCACTTGATGACTTTTGTTCAGATTTTGAAACAAACTAAGTTTAATTCTTTGGAATAATCATTCTTGAACCACATTTTTATTTAGGTCATTAAGACAACCATAATCATCTCCATATAAGGGAAAGTTTCATTAAAAATGCTAGAGAGCTGCAGCCTGTTTCAAAAACCAACACTTGTAGTTTGTTATATTAATAGTTCTAAATGTCTAAGTCTTATTAAATGAAAACACCCTTAACAGCTTTATCTCAATTGAGTGAGCAGTAAGAATTTTAAAAAGCTGACAATGAAAAATAGCTGAATATTCTGGGAACTTCCATAATAATAGGAAATGGCATTAACTAGTTACCTTCTTAACCTTTCCCTAGAAATGACTATTTTGACCAATTAAAATCTTGTAGGGTGACAGCTGCTATTATAAAATGGAATTTAGAAGGTTGAGAAACTTGGAAGGATATGTATGGAAGCTCCTTGCTAATTTCTACCTGTAGGGCACCACAGACAGACAAGATTCTCTAGTGGGACTGAGTCCCCCAAGAACTGATTCATAGCAGTGGCTCCTTTTTACCTCCCAACTTCCCTTCCGTATCAACCAAGTTCTATTCTAAAAGTGGTATTACTAAAAAGTTGAAATTTTCTTTCTTATATATTAAACTTTCTTAGAGAATGTCTCCTTTCCTGTACTTCTGGTAGTTAAATTTTTCATTAATTTTCTTAGAATAGGTTAACTTGATTGTGAATCACACCAAGAAAATTTTTTTAGCTAACTGAAGACTTCTGTTACTGAGATGACTTATTATTTTACTATTTTGTGACAAATTTCCTATAAATGAGGTTAATGAGCACCTTTTCTATTAAAAATCTACTTCCATTTTTCATATATTTGTTGAGCCAGGTCAATTTTCTTTAATCTACGTTCTGCTTTTTGCTGGAGAGAGAGCATTCATTAGTCTCAAGAGGAAAATATTTCTAGTGACAAATATTTTTTTAAAAAGTATTTTTCAAATGAATAGTTTGACATAAAAAATAGAAAAGAATAACTTTATTAAACATACAAACTCAAGAACATTCAAGTTTTTATTTTTTGTTTTTTTAAGGTTATAGTATGAGAAGAAAGCACATCAGTGGTAATGGCTAAACATAAGCCATAATTACCAGAGTAGGTAGACATACTGACTGGGTATCCATATGCTGTTTCTAGACTCTAGCCTTACTAAATGGGAAACTTCTCAGCAGATCCACTTGCTCATACTTATCTCCCACACAGAGAGTCTTTCTATGCTGTCACTGAGAGGTATAATTTTGGAATGCAGCAATTTATAAGCCTCCACCTCTGGTCCTCTTCTACTCTGCCCACTTCGTTATCTCTCTTCCCAACCAGCCCAAGACTCTAGTAATCAATCTTCTTTGAGAGGGAACAACTTATTTATAACTGGATATAGAGATCCTGATGGCTCCATGCAGAGGGAAGAATCTCCAATAATATTCTCAAGGCTGATTTCACTTTTCCTTTTAGCAGCCACCTAATTACACTTAAGATGGTGAGAAAAAGAAAAGCATTTTGGACTACTGGTCTTCACCTTGGCCTCGCAGCTTCCCTTTAATCAACCAGTGTATGCAGGAAGTTCCCAACTGTAAATACATGCGGTATTTAACAATGCACCTAGAAACTTTGTGGAAAGCACCGTGTTATTTCCAAGGAGAATGTGTTAGGTGGGGAAGAGAAGGTAGGAAAATCAAGAGAAACCATTAGGAAAAACATGGCAATGCACACACAAAAAATGCTTTAACAAAATACATTTAAAAACTGGATAAATTAAATTCAATTTTAGGTGGTATTACCCCCAACAGTTTCTCATAAGTTTATTTTAGTGTTCATAAAAGGTGTAATATATGCCTCTAGGAAAGGAAATGATCTCCTTTACCTATAGAATAGAGCACCAACATCAGGTTGATTTTTCTGAAAGTACACATGGCTTAACAACATCAATAAAGTAAGTCTTTTGACTCATTTAGTCCCAATCACATCCATTAATTTTAAGATTTGTACCTCAAACCTCTGTGTACTAGGCTAAAACAGCTTCTTTCTCTGCTTACGGCAGTGACAAGTAATTAGGGAAGCTAGAGGTCTAATTCTACTTGGATAGATCTAACTCAAAGATCATGTAGTTAGTCCAAAGAACTATTCCAGGCATCTTTCATCTTAGTCCATATTTCAGAATCTGCCAGAAAGCAAATACTAAAATTTGAAAAGAAATTATTCATCCTGCCATGGTCTCTAATCAAGAACTTATGGTTATTATAAAAAGACTCTTTTTCACCCCATCTCATAATGCACAATAGCAAACATTACATAAAGTACAATAATCACAAGCTCATATCTTTAAAAAAAGGGTGCAACAAAGCCTCCTCAGCTGTTATTCTTGAAGCCGGATTGAGATCTAGAAGTTTATCAAGCAGGTCATAAGCTTCATCAGGTACCTCATTCCAGCCTTCTAAACTGATAGTATCTGTATTCAAACTACCCCCACAGCCATTACTGTCTTTATGCAATGAATTCCCGGGATGCTGTGCTTCAGGTGTTTGTTGAATAACGTGAGAAACGTTATGGTCAGTCTTCTCTGAAAATGCTGGGTCACGAGCAGCCAGCCCTTGAACATCACTTGTTAAGGTGAGAGTGTTAGAATCCATACCTCTGAGCTTCTCACAGAGTTTTCTCAAGTCTTGTGCTGGAATTTCTTTGCTACACAATATTGATTTGCCTAAAAGAGAAAAAATACATGTTCATTATTTGAGTATATCAGAAGCCTCTCTCATGGGAAACATCCATGTCCAACTGTGCTTTCTGGATATTTTTACCCTGCATAAGAGACAGAGCACCACATCTAATATGTGTTTTGTACTACATAGCTGAAGGTCAAATCATAAAGTGGGAGGTGGTAAGTAGAAAGCAGTGGCTTACTAAGCTATGTAAGGAACTCACTTGACTGTCAACTTCTTCAGCTTCACCATATCCTTCTATAATCTTTCATCAGCTGCAGCTCCCATACCCTCTCCCCATTCCTAACTTTTACATTCCTCTGGCTACATGGTTCTTATCTTTGCCTAGGATCCCCTGTGCTTCCCCCACGTGCTTGGGATACTCCAACTTATATCCTCACTCAGCTTAAGGATGACCTCTGTGAGGTGTGACACTCTGACAGAGTTGAACATTCTAAACTTGTGTTGCAACCTGTGAAAATTTCTATTACTTTTGTTAGCCTATATTGTAACTGTAGATCTATCTCCTCTACTAGACTAGGAGCTCTTTGAAGATAAGGACTATTTTATTTACTTTTGAATCCTCAAAGCCTAAACAATGTCTAATAGATATGAGGCTCTCAATTAATGGCTGCTGAACTAGACAAAAAAAAAAAAAGCTTTATTCAGTCTTTCAAGTCATTGTTCAAATATCATATCCTTACAGATACATGGGTCCTTGACTGACCCATTTGAAATAGCTGAGCCCTCCTCTCTTCTTTTATCCTTCTCAATACCAGTCATTTGTCTGACAGATTTGTCTCCTTCACTAGAATTTAAGCTCTGTGAGAACAGACTCAACAATACTACCTGGGCTACATAAAGTCCCAAATAATGTTTCTGGATAAACCAGATCTGTTTTTAAAAATATAAATGTCTCTGAAACAATTTCCTGACAGAATTATTCAGATATAGGCAAAAATAAGCTAAGCACACAAACAAGCAAGAGTATATTATATCTGCCTTATGTTTCCTTACTAAACAGAAATGTGGCTCTAAATGATAGAGCAGCACAGCATACAGATTTCTGGGGTACACTGGTTGTTAACAATCTAGCTCTGGATGATATAGTTACTTTTGCATGTCTTGATCTAACTACTGGATTGGTGTTCTAAGGCAGGGAAACAAGGGAGGAGGATGTGGCAGGCAGGGAAGAGACAAAGGAAAATAAATGACCAAACTAAGTTTGCTGATGATATAACATGCCAATCCATTTTTACTCTAAATCTCTTTTATCATTTCTATTCTCTCTAGAAAGTTATAGGCAGAGGAGAATAGTCATATAGTTTTATTCATTAATTAATTATTATTTTTTAATTTATTATTGAGAGACAGAGAGAGACAGAGTCGGAGCAGGGGAAGGGCAGAGATAGAGGGAGACACACAGAATCCGAAGCAGGCTCCAGGCTCTGAGCTGTCAGCATAAAACCCGACGCAGGGCTCGAACTCACAAACCGCAAGATCATAACCTGAGCCCAAGTCGGATGCGTAAACGACTGAGCCACCCAGGCGTCCCTTCCCTTATTCATTAATTTATAGGTTATGCTGAAGTCATAAAATAATTAACAGTATGTGTTATAATATTTCCCTAAGTTATACAACATGCTTACATTTTTTTACATAATCAAAGGAGGACTCATTATTCAGGAAAAATAATACATTCAATCAAAAATATTTTGTTACAGACAAAGCGTCAGGCATTTGTTTTAGCTCAAGGTTCTTCTTTTGAATTTATCTGACATAACAAGTACTTGATGACAATCCACAGGGGGCCAGGTGGAGTTGAGGACAGTGAGACACGTTATACACAAGAGAAGTAAAAGTATTCTCAATGCTAATCCCAAGCAAGTCATTTCTTTGGGTCGTAAAGAACACAAAGGTGACCGATGAAGTTTCGAATCCTGTATTCAGCCCACAGTTATTTTAAGATTTGACTGAAACAGCTGCAAAAGTCACACTCATAAAAAGAGACAAATACTACATGACATTACTACTTTTCTAATATGAGAACAAGCATGACAATGATAAATCTTTAAAAGCCTAGGCCCGCTATCATGACCCTTGCCCTGGAATGCTTTTGCATAATATACTGTGCTTCCATTGTTGGTCTTCATTATAACTTTGACTACAGATAAGAGAAATTTAAGCTCTCCAAAAAGCTGTTTTGATGTTCATTCTCTTTAGAAACTTCATAAAATTCTCATGAAGTTATTCGACAGTAGATGAAAAGTTTTCTCAATCAGTTGAGAATAAATATACTCATGTAAGAATACAATTTCCAAGATACTGATTGATCTTGCTTTCCATTTATGGTCAACTTCCCTTTGTCTATGTGTATCATTTCACCCTATTATCCTCTGATAAAATTTTGTTATAGTAGGTACAAGAAAGTGACAAGTTATGGATTCACTTGGCTGAAGAAACACTTTTCTTAACCACCACCAAGCTTTTCTGATGGATTAGACCACAGTTACAGTGCCTAAGGAAGGGGCAATCATTTTTGCAATGGTTCTTAGCAGCAGTTCTTGGTTAAAATCACTTGTTTTTTCAAACTAACAAGCCTGGGCCCTTCCTATGTATCATATTTTCCTCAATCTTATTTTCCAGGAAGGAGTAGGGTGAGATAGGCATATGTATTTCTTTAAGTTCTTTAGATAATTCTTATATGGACCCAATTAAGGCCTACTGATCCTGGAGCTGGGCACAAGGCATACCAACTACTTACGAAGTGGGTTGCTTGAAATTTTGTCCCAAAGGGGTGTTTGTTCTATATTGTGTGGTAGCACATTGATTCAATCAGAGCCACCCACTTTGGAAAATATTAACTATAATTGTGCATGGAGAATAAACACAAGGTGAACATGTGAGTTGAAGTCCTTGGCCAGAACGATGCTGAGAAAATTCTCAAGTGCCCCATGAAGTACACTGCATATCCCAATCTTGGAAGTATAAGAACTTTTCTAGCTAAGGAGATGACTTCCCACATCCAATATATGCTTATGTAAATAATACTCCACCAGCAAAGGTGTTCGGCTCATTTCTCTTCCCCTGCAACCCTAATCCTAAGGAACCTAATAACCCACATTTTATTATCTTCCCTATGGAGTCCTTATTATTCTGTCTCAAAATTAACCGTTTACCTGTTAGTATACACTAAGATCAGTTAAGACAAGCCCAAGAACACATGATGCTTAATATACAATAAACAAACAAAAACATACTATTCGAAATATTTATGTAATAAAGTCAAACCATAACTACAGGGAGTTAAGATTTTATTCCTTATTCTTTTAAGATTATAAAGTTGAAATATTTAAATAGCATTTTGTGCTTACTGAGATCAAATGATTATATAGAAGAGAAGTTGATAAATTATTTTCTTACACAATGCAATTAGTTATTGAGCAACAGAGAAATTTTCTACTTAACATCAGAGAATTTTATGAACATAGAACATATTTGTACAGAGAATTCCTTAATAATTTGATTTATAGCAAATAATCAAAGGCATTTCTTTTGTTCTATAATATAAAACTGCTTACCAAAAGTTTTAGCTGCTTGGATAGTTTCCCTGGATCCACGAATTGTCATAATTTGAGCCAAAGCAGTTAAATCATCACTTGCTTTATAAAATGGATACCGTCCACTAAGCAAAGAAAGGAATATGACACCTGCAGACCACATGTCAATTGCTGTAACAGAAAACAAACTTTAAAAAAAAATCTCGTATCTATAATTTTATCATCAAGAGTCAATTTACATCAGTGTTACATCCATAGTTCTCAACCTTTGCTGTACAAATCCTCTTGAGCCTTAAAAAAAAATTCTGATATCCAGGCCTTAGAGATTCTGATTTAATTGTGGAGTAGAGCTCAGAAATCAGAATTTTTTAAGTTCTTCAGATGCTTAGAGTGGAATACCATGATTGAGAAACCCTAGTCTAACATCCTTAATACAAAATACAATGTTTTCTTTCTTGAGCAATATGTTGGTAAGTTTAAAAGGATATTTCATCATTATAAAACACTAAGTAGATATGTACTTTGTAAGATCAAAAGAAATACAAAAATAGCTATGTGGAAAAATCTGGATGTTCCTCAAGAATCAGGCACCAGAGTGGAAAGCACTGAACATAAGAAGCTTTTCCTCAGCCAAGTGCTTACCCTAACTTCTGCTAAAGAAATTTTAATCTCTAGAATTCTGATAGTTAACATTAAGACTAGCACATGCTCATGTTAAGAAACTAATTTTTCTTTTAGGAACACCTCTCCTAACTGTTGACCTCCCAGCATCACCAAGTTATTTGCTCTCCATTCCCTTGGCCAGTGTATCACCTGCCTTTCTTTGTTCCCACTGTAGCTCTGCCTGTTCCTGCAACATTCTCCCCACCCCTTAGGGCTGAGGTTCCCCAGCGTTCCAACCTCTTCCCCAGTATATTCTCCTTGATTGACACATCTACTTCACAGCTTCAACCATCTTTTATATACTAATGACATTCAACTGTATTTCCAGCCCAGACTTCCCTAAGCTTGACTTTCATTCTGTTGGAAATCTTTATCTGGGTGGCCCACCAATATCTCAAGCCAATTATGTGTCAATCCACCTTTTCTTTCCCTGTAAACCAGTACTTCTTTATTCTCCTCCTTGGTTACTGATACCCATTCAAGTTCCCCAAGGTAGAAATATGATAAACATCCTGGATGCCTTTTCCTTCACCACCCCACACTCAAATTCCATATCCAGTTATCCAACAAGTTCTGCCTTTCCCATCTTTTATCTTTCTTTTCATTCCTATTTCTAGTCCCCTCATTCAGGCTTTCATCATCTCTCACCTGGACCATAGCAGGCCACCACTCTCCAAAACCTATCCTGTCGGCACCCCTGCCAGAATGATCCAGTTATAACATAATTATTACCAGGGCATCTGGGTGGCTCATTCAGTTAAGCGTCTGACTCTTGATATCAGCTCATGTCATGATCTTGCAGTGTGGGATCAAGCACTGCATCAGGCTCTGAGCTGACAGTATGGAGCCTGCTTGGGATTCTCTTTTCCCTTCTCTGCCCCTCCCTTGTTTGTGTGCACATGTGCTCTCTCAAAAATAAGTAAATAAGGGGCAACTGGGTGGCTCAGTTGGTCAAGTGTCTGACTTCGGCTCAGGTTATGATCTCAGTTTATGGGTTCAAGCCCCACAATGGGCTCTGTGCTGACAGTTCAGAGTCTGGAGACTGCTTCCAATTCTGTGTCTCCCTCTCTCTCTGCCCCTCCTCCCACTCACGCGCTCTCTCAAAAATAAATGAACATTAAAAAATAAATTTAAAAAACATAATTATTACAATTTCTTTCCCTTGAATAACTTCCCAACAACTAAAATATACAGCCCAAGCTGTTTAACATGTGTGATCTGACTTGCCTACCTATTATCAGGTTTATTTCTCACTATACCTTCACGTCCATCTTACATTCTAGCAACACTAAACTTATTGTTTCCTACTGACAAGACCTTGCTGTTTCTTGAGATCCTCTGCTCATGCCAACCATTTACTCCAATTTAAGTTCTCTTCTCAGCGGTTCTCTCTTCCATGAACTTCCTTCCATATTCCCTTGAGATAGGAATAGTTATATATCCCTAAAATACCTCATATAAATATTTATAACCATGTTGAACAGGTTATACTTATTTGAGAGTGTAAGCAGATAATCTTTTTTTTTTTTTTTTCTATCAGTAGCAAGTATAGAATGCACACAGTGGATGAATGTGTTTCTTTAAAGTCCATAATCCAGAGGAATGGCAGGATTCATTTACTCAGTAAGATTTTACTCAGTAAGATTTTTCCTGGGTTCTGGCTTCATAACAAATTTGGCACATTATAGATTTTTTTTTCCTTTTTCAAAACTTTTTAATTCTACTGTATTATTTTCACAATAACAAAAAATAAGTTTAATCAAATACACAATCTTATGTGTAACACAGAAGACCTTTGGGGTACTGGGCCAACAGATAAAATGCTGCGAGTCTTAAGTTAGCAAAGACTACCAACCACAATTTTTCCTCCACAAACATGATGTTAACAAAATCATCTTATAAATAGATAAACAAGATGTGGAAAAAGTCTATGACAAGAAAAATACAAACAAAACCAAAAAAACCCACTAGGAGTAAAAATTTTCATTAATAGCATTATCTCAAAAATGGGACTGCCACACTGCTAGAACCACTTATATAACTTACTAAAAGTGGAAAAACACTTAATATTAGTAAAAACATAAAGGTCATAAAATAAAATATATTTGGAATAACCAATTCTAATTGGGTTCTATATTTCTAGTGCAACATACCTGTGGTTTGATTGGGGCACTTTGTCAAAACCTCTGGTGCTCTGAATCCCGGGGTACCTGCCCTCGGGGCAACCTGTTGTCGCCTTATGATGATGAAGTAAGAGTTTTCTAGTTATGTTAAAGTTTAATTCTTTAAGACCAAAACCTAACATTTATCTATTTCACAATAAATTCTGCCTTGATAGCTAGATAAAAGTTGTTTATACAGCAAATGATAATCTAGTGTGATGAAAATCCTAGATTTTGTTTTACAGTCCCAACCCCGTCCCCACCCCTCAAGTTACCAGGCCTTATTCCAGAGAATTTTTAAGGTAACTTCTAGGTGTAAAAATAGGTGGTAGATGATAAGAACCATTAACAGAAAAACAAAATATAACAGAATTGAATGCAAGAGAATTCAGAGGTATAAAAAATCATTTGCTTGCAGTGATATTAGGAAATTAGTTTCTGATACACTTATTCATGTATACACTTAAGTTAATCAGGGAAGGCTCAAGAAAGCTCATGCAAGTTGTGAAAGAAAGGGAGGAACTTATGTAACTAAGAGTAGGAGATAGGAGTGAGAGAGACACTCTATTATTTGGTTCTGATTATTCTACACAGGCAGGAATAAGATAACAAAAGATTAAATCACCAAGTAAAATGTGTGATTATAAGGTTCCAAAAAACCTATCCCTGCTCCCACAAAAATTACCTGCATACAAGAGCAAATGTGTTTTCCAATGAGCAATTCATGTCAAATGAACACTATATGACAACTGTTATCATTTGCTCATCATGGTACCTCTCCACATTAGCGTCTGTGTAGTTCATAGAACTGTGTTCCCTTCCTCGCACTGAATCAACTGCCCATCAAATCGATGCAATTCCTAATCTTGTCTGGTAGCATGCTGATGATTCTGTAGCAGCATTAAAACACATTACCTTGAAAGGCAAATGCTGCAAACTTTATCTGTTGCATAGCAGTCACAGGTCAGGCTAGCTGGGCAAGAACTGGCAGTTTTCCTCATCACACCACTAGTCATAACTTTTGAAGAAATAGCCTTCTTTTTTGGTGCTAACTTTCTAGACAGTACATCCACAGTCTTTGACTGCTTCATAAGCTGTAAAAGAAAAGTCATATTTCCTATTTTGGTGATATTTAACCTAATGCCTTCAAATGCTAGCAAGGCAAAACGTAACCGGAGAAACATAACTTTTAAAAATGCTGAATGTGCTGTTGGATTATAAGTTAACAGTGTCTACTAAAGTATTTAAAATCTTTTTAGTTTTCTTCTGTGGAATAAACATATTAAAATTTACTAATTAGTCCTCAATTGGTAAATATCTGACTTATACTTCATTAGAACTTTTCCTGATATATTATAAAAGTGTAATATAGTTACATTCTAGTGTCTAACTCCATTTCAGAACTGTAAACTGCACAATTACATTGGCTTCAGTCAGTTTTAATTTCTTGCTCATACTATCTAACTGTTACAGGATACTGTAAGTCAATTTAAAACCATTTAACACTGATGACAATTTTGTAAACTTTATAAACATCCTAACGCTATCAACTGTATGTCAGAAATGTGTTAGTTATTAGAAGCTCACATCCTAGCCAATGAGAGAAAAGGCCTTAATGTTCTAAATGTTCCTTTAGAAATCAGCAACAGTCAGCTAACCAAAAATGATGAAAAATTCCACCAGAAAAGTTCAGGAAAAAACTGGAGAAAATAAAAGTGTTGACAAGATGCTCAAAGCCACAGCAAAACTCTACTTTTAAAAACAGAATAATAATAAATGCTAGTCTACCAATCCCTAAATTCTCTTCAGTGTACTGACTGATGATTGCACTATTAAGCTACATTACTTACTTTCACTGCAGGGCTCTCATGTGAAATGGAGCTGTGTATATTGAAATTTCTTTCTCCAAAAACAGAGCGCTGGACAGAAAGGCCTACAGATCCCTCCTACAATACCAACAAAAACAAGGAAAATAAGGATTATATCTGTAACACTTTCTGCCAGCTGTACTCTGCCAGTTTTGAAAGAGTTAAGTGACATGAAACAAAAACAGCTGCATCCAAGTCATTCTCAGGCACCAAAACACTTCTATGAAAGGAGAAAATAGTCTAGACAGAACTCTTAACACCCATATAACTGTTATCATAATCCACAAATATATAACTAAAAAATTTAAAAAAAAACCTGCATGGATGTTATATTTTGCTGTGCAGCTAAAATGGAGATAGACACTTCAAAATTTTTCCCCTATAACTAATGTTTTCTTTAAAAAAGGATAATTAATCTGAACTTTATAACATGCAGGGAAAAATTATTTTCCATTTTTGTTACATAATGTAACATTATAGAGACATTATAAGTCTACCACATACTTTGTTTTGAAATGATAAAACAATCTATTATAAATCTTAGTGGAATCTAATCAATTGAATATGTAACAAATGTAAAAATAACTTTTTTAATTGCAAGTATTATCCTGGTATTACATCTCTCTCTGTTGGATAAAGAAATACATTTCTAAAACTGTATTAACACTTAAGAAATAAGATAGAACCTTTCCATCTTTTCCTTGTTTAATCTGACTCTGTGCGTTTGTGTAGGGCCTCTTCACGGTCTTCACAGTAGGCTGCTGATCCAGTTCCTTAGGTGCTGCTGGGCCACTCAAGGAAATCTTGTTTCCTGTGATTACATGGGATTTATTTTGTGGACAACTCTCCTGTTGGGCTTCAGAATGGACAAGTTTGAGAAGCTCTATTTTGGTATCATGGGTTCCTTGGGCCAAACCAAAGTCTACCAAGGCATACCTAAGAAACAAAAGCAAGCATTTTTACTTCTTTGTAGCAACTGAAGCTTAGTAACATCATAAAATGCTCTATTCATATTTACACAAAAAGAATAAATCTTCAGGGGATCCATTAAGAATTTATAACATTCTTGGGGTGCCTGGGTGGCTCAGTCAGTTTAGTATCCTCTTTATTTTGGCTCAGGTCATGATCTCCTGGTTCATGAGTTAAAGCCCTACATCAGGCTCTGTGCTGCCCACAGGGAGCCTGCTTGGGATTCTCTTTCCCTGTCTCTCTACCCCTCCCCACCTCTCAATAAATATTTTAAAAAATGTGTAACATTCTTGAAAAAAGACAAGAAAAATGAGTTTATAGCCAAGGTAATGATTTAAAAGTTAACTAGGCTTGAAAATTAAGGAATGATACATCCCAAACACACATAAAGTCTTTCTCCCTTTTCTCCAATGGCCTGTACTGACAAAACAGACAAGGACTACAGGATATAAGCCCAATTTTGTTCTCTCATGATCGTTAAGATGGCATCACAGCAGATACTTTGTAATTAATAAGCTTAAAAGAAAAATTAATTAAAATCATGGGTTTAGGGGTGGCTGAGAGGCCCAGGTTGGCTAAGTGCCTGCCTCTTGATTTTGCCTCAGGTCATAATCTCATGGTTCGTGAAGCCCCACGTCGGGCTCCATGCTGCTTGGGATTCTCTCTCTCCATCTCCTCTCTGCCCCTCTACCATTCTTGCTATCGAAAAATAAACTTAAGAGAAAAAAAAATATCATAGATTTAAAACTTGATTTAATTAAAGAAAATTAAAGAGAAAAGCCAGAAGAAAAGAAGTTATAGTTCTATACCTCCTACCACTCTTGGTAGACTCTACTGTATAGCAAACAGTATTTAAGCTAGGTTTTCAGCTTTACAATGCCTCTATCAGCATAAAAAACACTAATGTATATAAACATATATAATATAAACATACATCAAAACAGAACTTCAGTGTTGGCTATTGTGTGATCTAATCCCCTCATGAAGGCTGGAGGTAAGAGAAATATGAAAGACCCCTTTTTAAGGGTCTTTTTAAGTTTATTTTAGCTAAGTGCTATTTCCACTGAATGGTATATCTAATGATGTACACTGCTTTACTAATATAACTTTATCTTTTGCCTCACTGTATTTCCATTCCCCAACCACAATGAAAATTTAAAACATAAAAAAAATCTGTGCATGGCTGTTATAGTATGTTCTGTATCTCAGAGTTGAACCCCATAGCACAAATTCATTCAAGTGTAAATATTTTCTAGGAACTCCTCATACTTACTTTTTTAGGCGCCTATTATATAAAAAATTGCTGGGTTTAACATCACGGTGAACAATACCAAACTGATGAATGCGTTTCAGAGCTCTGAACAGATTAAACATATATTCCCGTACTTCTTGAAAGGAAAGAGAATTCAAAATGTCCTAAAATAAAGTTATGAATAAGATCATAAAATTGCCTTCAATTAAATATTTAGCCAATAAAAATTCAGTATGGATTAAAACCTACCAAAAAGGACTCATGCTCCAGATACGGCATAGCAATAACCACATGATCATTTTTCCTAAAGCAGTATTTAACTCCCATGACATTGTCTTGCCCCCTAGTGGAAAAATGCATAATGAACTTTAAAGGAAAGGTCAAATGAAACGAAACGTTATGCTCAGTTTCTTTAAAAATACAATTTTTGCTATGTATAAATGCTAGAAAACTACTTAAAACCACAATATTATAGGATAGTACACATGTTTAACTGACTTGTACAAGTGTTTTTAAAAAACAAAAAAAGCACTATTTATGAGGTTACTTATAATAATTCAAACATGAGAGAATTATAGTTTTAACTGGGGAAGTGACAGAATGAGAAAGACAAGATGAAAAACAAAAATGAATTAAAAAGTTTTTGTAGCAGATAAATGATAATAGTAAATAAGTTAATTAAAAAATAATAGCTAATATTTATTGAGCATTCACTATATTTGCCAAGCTTTGATCTAAGTAAGCACTTTACACCTAGCAACTAATTCACTTAATCCTCACAACAGCCCTATGAGGACAGTGCTATTGTTTCCTCCCCCCCCCTTTATTTTTTTACAAATAAGGAAATTAAGGCACAGAGAGGTTGAGGAACTTCCCCTCAAAGTCACTCAACTAGTAAGTCATGGAGCCAGGATCCAAATCCAGACAGTTTGCTCTAGATCTTATGGTTGTAACCACTATGCTATATTGCATCATAAAAATCTGCGGAAAATAGGGTAAAGTTAATTTCCATGGTTTTGAGTCAGCAGAACAACGTGGATACCAACCAGAGTTAGTAGAACAACATGGATACCGACCAAAAATGTAGAGAAATCAGGAAAAGAAGCATCAGAAACCAAGACCTCATTCTGATAAAAAGTTCTAGATATAGAACTAAATCTTATGTGAAAAGTGAGAGGTCAGTGACAGTGTTTGTGGAGAAGTGATACCTAAAGCTGTGAAAATGATTAGAGAGAGGAGCAAATGAACCTTGGAAAATTGCCAAGTTGGAGGACAAAATAAGGAAGAAGGGGCAGGAAGCCCTGAAAGCGATGTCACCCAGATGAGGAGTTTTAAAGGAAGTAGTAATCAGTATGAAGGTCATAGAGAATAAGGACTGAGGGAAGGCTTTGAGTTTGGCAAAGAGGAATTAACTGGTAATTTTTTACAGAACAATTTAAGTGGAAAGGAAGAGGCCAAATAGGACTTAAGGAGGGAAAATTGGATACACGGAAGCAGAACATACAATTTGCCTAAAATATCTGGCAAAGAAAAGAAGAAAAACCAGTGTGGGAACTAGAAAGGAATCAAGATTAGATAAAGACTTTTTTTTAGCATGCACTTTTTTGAAGTACATGGAAAGGAAAAGTGGTAGAGAAAAGTATTTAAAACATGAAAAAAGGAACAAATTTTATTCAAGGGAGTAGAACGTTATGTAATTATGCCTTACAGAGGCCATCTCATCCTTCTGTCTTCTCTAATAAACATAGGGGTGAAACAAAGAAATAAGATCATCCATTTATTCAATATTTAGTTGGCATGGTTGTTATTTGGTAGACAGTATGTTAGATATTAGGGATGGGAAGGTAAATTAAACTTAACATGATTTCCACCTTCCTGGAGTTTACTATCTAACGAACAATAACAGATAATAAACAAGACAACAAATGACAGATTATGAGGGTTTTGAAAGAGATGAAAAGGTGCTGTGACAATAACAAATAGGTGAATCTAATAATTTAATTCAGAAGACATCTTTGAAGTTTGCTCAGACTAGAAAGATCAGCATGCAAACACTGGGAGAGGTCTTACTGACCAGGGAACAGTATGGGTAGTGACCCCGAGGTTAGAAAGCTCGAGACAAATCTGAGGAACAAAAGAAACAAGAACACAGAGGGGCGCCTGGGTGGCTTAGTCGGTTAAGCATCTGACTTTCTCTTAGGTCATGATCTCGCGGTTCGTGGGTTTGGGCCCCACGTCGGGCTCTGTGCTGACTGCCAGCTCAGAGCCTGGAGCCTGTTTCAGTCTGTGACTCGCTCTCTCTCTGGCCCTCCCCTGCTCATGCTGTCTCTCTCTCTCTCTCTCTCCTAGAAATAAATAAAAATATTAAAAAAAAAAAAAAAAAGAAAGAAACAAGAACACAGAGAGGGAGGTGGGAAGCTTGCATGAGATAAGGTTGGATTTTTTTTTCCAAAGGACACTGGGAAACCACTGAAGGATTTTAAGAACTGGAACTAACAGTATACAATTTATATTACAAACATAAATTTTTATATTTCAAAGATTACTCTGGCTATTCTCTGATCATGGGATTCAGGGGGAAAGAGAAGAAGCAGGCTATTGTAGTCATCAGACTAAACTCAGGTTTAGTCTGAGATAGTGGTTGAGAAAATAGAAAGACATGGATGGGTTTTTAGATAGATTTTGGAGGTAAAATGGCCAGGACTTGATGATGGATGCTGAGATGAGCTGATGAAAACAGCTTTATCTTGAGATGAAAACTCAAGAAGAAATGTCAAATTAGTAGGTGGGTATGTACAAATCTGTAGGTAAGAGGTCTGAGGCAAGTTATATACTTACGGGAATGACTATCATACACTTAAAGCCACATGGAAATACATGATACTACCCAGGGAAGAATCCAGAGCAAGAAAGCCCAGGATAAGGCACAAAAAAACTCCAACATTTAGATGTCAGGTAGAAGAGGAAGAACTGGCAAAAGATACTGAAAATGAAAGGCCAAATAAAGTAGGAAGAGAACAAGGAGTAAGTGGCAGTACAGAAGTCAAAAGACATTGGTTCCAATCAATTATGTTAACCTCTGCCTAGCGTTCACATTAACAGAAGAAACTGGTAAGATGGAAGTCATGGTGGACTCTAATTGAAAGTTTCAGTTTAGCATAGAGGAAAGCAGACACGCTGAGAGTAGTAAAGGTAGGGTATGGAAGTGAAAACAGTATGTATGGATCATTTTTGAGAAGTCTGGCTGGGAAGAGCAGCAAAGGAAGGACAGAACAGCTGGAAGAGGATGGAAGTAGAGGGGGATAAGAAATACTAGACCATGTACGTCTGTTGACAGAAATGACCTAGAAGAGAGAGACCAAGGATAAAGACATGCCAGATGATTCTGCTGTTTAAAATAAAGTAGGAGTTGGGGCTGTCAATAGCTGGGGAGACATGAAATAGGAGTTCCCTACATTAAAAAAAAAAAAAAAAATCTAGACCATGGTTTGATTTGGCAGGAAGATTAGAAAAAGATGTGGTAAGAGAACAGGAAGTCAAGCTGAGCCTCAAGTACAATCCACCCTAAGGAATAAATTGAATTAACCATCCCAACATTAGAGGGGGAAAAGCGCTACCAAACTGCAGACACCTGACTGAAAAATATGTTGAATTCATGGACAATCTAGCCATCCCTGTTAAGATATCCACTTAAAAATCTTAAATATATAGCCAGTTCAATAAAAGATATTGCCTACCCAGCCACTGTTAGGCACTGAAGTTCAGCTGCAATTCTTATTGGATGACTTGTTGGAATTAAGTGTTTCAGAGCTATTTTCTCTTCAGGTCCTACTTGCAACTGTGCTGTGGCCAAATAAACAGAGCTAAAAGTGCCTGTAAAACAATGTATTCAATTTTTCAATATTTGGTTTTTTAAAATATTAATGAAACAATGCTAAAATAGATCCTAAGACTGTTTAGAACCCATAAAATTATCCTAATCTATCATTAATATATTTAAAGATATTACACATAAAGAGCAAAAACATCTAAAAATATGGCTAACTTTCAATTTTTAATAAATTCTTAACTGTCTTCAATTCGTTAAGGGATGTATTAATTTACCAAAGTTCTATAGTAAATCTGTTGCCTGGGTTAGCATAAAGTATTTCCATGGTCACAATCCATTCTAGTGAGTAATTTTCTATAGCACTGTCATTTGAAATTACTTCCTTTAGACTTGATACAGGTCTGTTAGAAGCAGTTAATAGTTAACAGTTGTTATTAATAGTCTTAGGGGGGTAAAAAAAAAAACCCTACAAAACCATCTAGGCTTTTAAACTTAGCATTAAACTAAGCAGAAAAAGTAAGAGTTGGTAGTCAGTTAAATTTGAGAAATGCTGAGTTAAAACAAATTGATAAATTTCTTTACTACAAAATTTTCCAGAGCTCTAATGCGTTTAAGTACATCACAACCAAAAGGGAACTAAACGTACTATATTTTACAAACTTATTTAGCCTCAGAACTCCCCTCCCCCCTTCCAGGAATAGCTATTAATTTGTTAGGAGGACACCAGTAGGAGAACATCCAAACTTTGTTTTCCAGAACAAAATTTTTGAACACTAAGTCAGTGTTCAAAAAACATAAAGATGTAAGGATCTGCTTCTTATATCCTAAATCATCTCATCTTCTAATTTTTCTGCCCAACGATCTTGGCTTTTCTTGTCTGACACTTTTTATTGTGGAAAGCAAACAATGAAGTAAATGGAAGCTTTTTTCTTTTTAATTATTTAGGCATTTCCTAACATAGCCACCAAAGCCTTGTTAGCTTTTACCTTCTCATTCACTTCACATCTGATAAACTGACCCTTCATTCAGTCAACAAGACTGTCAGTCTCTCAATGACATTTATGTCAATACTGACCATCTTATAAATATTGTTATCACTTTATTTCCTTCATTTTGCCACCTTAGATTTCTATGTTTCAACATATATTCTACCTAACTCTAATGCAGAAAGAAAAATGAGACGACTTTCCTTGATCAAATTTCTCCACATGAATCTTAAATTTCTCATTTTTAATAATTATCTTTAATAATACATTGGTATATCAACATTTTAATGGTATAACAGCATAAAGGTTAAAATAAGACTATTCATTTTACTGTAAATATTTATTCTTTCATTCTTTCCAGGGGAAAAAAGAAAACTTGATGACATAATTAGTAATATGACCATGGTCTTATTATTTTAAAAAGGATATGCTTTTCAAAAGGAAATAGTAATGAAAATCAAGATTATACAAAGGAAGGGGCGCCTGGGTGGCTCAGTCGGTTAAGCATCCAACTTCGGCTCAGGTCATGATCTAACGGTTTGTGGGTTCAAGCTCCGCATCTCACGTTTGTGCTGACAGCTAGCTCAGAGCCTGGAGCCTGTTTCAGATTCTGTGTCTCCCTGTCTCTCTGACCCTCCCCTGTTCATGCTGTCTCTCTCTCTCTTTC
Organism: Proteles cristata cristata; assembly: GCA_017311185.1. Classification (NCBI taxonomy): domain Eukaryota; kingdom Metazoa; phylum Chordata; class Mammalia; order Carnivora; family Hyaenidae; genus Proteles; species Proteles cristata. The sequence goes on from JAESUZ010004774.1 coordinate 890,967, forward strand.
TCTCTCTCAGAAATAAAGAAAACATTTAAAAAAATTTAAAAAAAAAGATTATACAAAGGAAAACATAAGAGGAAAAAACTTATAAATCAATCAATCTCTAAATTACCTTCTCCAATTTTGTCCTTAATCTTAAACAGATTACCAAGCTGTGGTACAGCTTCATAAAGCTTCTCAATATCTTTTTTAACACCTATCAAGGAGAAAGAATTTATAGTTATAATTAATGAAAATATATTTTATGCTTTAAGTTTAAAAACCTCAATGAAATAAATTCTAAAACATAATTAAAAAATAACTATAATAAACCTTAAAATCATGACAAAAATACTTAAAACCCAGATAAGTTGCCATAACACACACACACACTTCTTGAACAGATAAAACTGCTAAGTCCCAGAATCACACACATCAAATTTCTATTACTCAGAATTACACTAACCTATACATTGTCACTGCATAGAGTACAACACAATAAAGAAGCTAAATTTAAAACTAACTAAACAATTTGTGCTGCGATCACTAGATGGCATGACAAGGACACAATGTAATCTTCTTGAAAACTACTTCTCTCCCCCAAAGATACAACATCTTATAAACTTGGGGAAGTTTTATATATTGAGTATTCACAGTGTGCCCTTAGAATTCTACCAAAGATCTCAGGGATGTTAAAAACATTTTTTAAAAAAGAATGATCCCAATTATCAATAGTATCCTTTATCCTTGAGACCAGATAAGATAAATTGCTACTTTTAAATAAATATAAGCTCTTTACAAAAATATACATGGTTAAAATAAGAAAAGGCAGTAATAGCAAATGTGATAAACTACTGGATATAAAAGAAAACTACATACTTAGGAGTCATCGGATTTTATTACAATATCTAAGCCAAACATTAGCCACTTTTTAAGTTATAATAGTAATAATCTAAATAGTATATAATGTTAAAGACATTTTCATTTAAGACATTTTCAAACCACTTTCACATGTATTATCTTTTCAGATTTTCAGAATAGCACTAGGATATTGGCAAAACAGGAATTATCCTGATTTTCAGATAAGAACACCCTATTCAGGAAAAGTGAAATTATTTGTCCTTTTAAACAAACATGTGTTTTAAAAAATGTTCAGGGTCCCCTGGGTGGTCCAGCTGGTAGGGTATGTGACTTTTAATTTCATCTCAGGTCATGGTCTTGCAGTTAATGAGATAGAGCCCCAAATCGGACAGTGCTAACATTGTGGAGCCTGCTTGGGATTCCCTTTCCCTCTGCCTCTCCCCGACTCTCTCAAAATAAATACATTTTTAAAAAATGCTCAGCGATGGATATGTCAAAAAAATTAACAAATTTGGTGCAACTTAGGAGCTTAGTCTAGTGGAAAAGTCAGATGTTAAAAGCTATGAATACAAGACACTAACTATAATAATACAGGAATGTATATGTTACTAGATATAAGGAAGGGGAGAGGAATGAACACACCTGAAGGTATTGGCAAGCTCCTGGTGACCATTAAGCTGTGTTTTGAAGTATTCACCAAGTAGAAAAAGTGGGCGAAAGCATTTTGCAAAGAAGGAACTATGTATGCAAAGACACAGAAAAGGAAAAAGGCATGGATTATTTTGAGGGGAGGGGAGGGTGAGGGAGGTAATGAAATTCAATGTGGCTGAAGAAGGGAAAAAGGAGAGAATGCAATTGAAAGCCATGGAAAATTTTTAAGCAGGAAGATAACAAGTAGAGGATGAAGTTGAGGGGGAGGAAGAACATTAAGAGCTGGAGACTAAATAACAAGCCAAGATCTAGCCCATTATGCTTTCCACTATATCAATCCATCTAAGGAAATGGGAAGAACTTACTTTCCCATCTACTTCATGGGTAACTGGAGAAGCTTGATGGGTTTCAATACAAGAGGCAATACTAGAACAGTAATGGGTACCAGTTTTGGAGATGGGAGGCCTAAATTAAAATCCTGGCTCCATTATTTACCAGACTAGGTATAACTTTCCTTGAGCACACAGCTTATTGCTTTGATCCTTAGTCTTTCCATCTACAGAAAAAGGGTAATAAATGTACCCATGCCATTGAGATCCTATGAGGATTATATGAAATAATATACATAAGAGAAGCTTTTAACGCAATGCCTGGCATGTAGTAAATATTAAAAAGATAGTGGTAATTATTGTTGTAGTTATTAACATTATTTCTTTAGCATTTTTGCTTTTCCCGCTACATCTTTTTCCCTTATTATTTCATGTGGCTAGCTCAAAGGTCAGTCTTCTCTGATATCCTATTTAAAACAGCATTCTTCTCATAACATTACCCTGTTTATTGTCTTTGGAGTGACTGTCCAATATAAAATCATCCTGTTTATTTGTGTGCTCTCTGCCTCCTCCCACTAGAACATAAGCTCCACCAGTACAGATCCCTGTGTGCATAATTCACCACAGCACACTCGGCTCCTAGTTAGGACAGTGCCTGGTATGTTTGTTCAATGAATGAATTATTACTATCATTATGGGCATTCAAAGATAGCTGTAGGGAAAAAAAGCAAAGTTTAGAAGTTACAAAAGAGTAAAGAAGTCAAGAAGTAGCAGCTACCTCACTATCTGCGACCACACTACTTCACTCTAGAAACCAAATCCAAAGCCTGGGGGAAAAGCCAGACTCTAGCAGTCATTCTTGCCAGTCAATTACAATCTTTTTTTAAAAAAAATTTTTTTTAGGCTCCAGGCTTTGAGCTAGCTGTCAGCACAGAGCTGGATGTGGGGCTTGAACCCACGATCTGTGAGATCATGACCTGAGCCAAAGTCAGACTTTAACCGACTGAGCCATCCAGGTGCCCCAATTAGTCTTTCTTAATAGGTGTCAATTCCAACCAGCTTCAAATTCCAGTGTCAAAGGAAAGGCACCATGAAAGGGTAATTAAAATGACATGTTCAATTTTATATTACATTTCCTTGATACTGAAACACAATTTTAAAAACTCTGAAATTGGGATGCAACTTGCAATTATTGTCAGCCAGCATCAATATTTACTGAACAGGTATCAGTGACTTGAAGAAAATCTAAGAAATCATAAAAGAGCATTCACATTTAACCCTTTAAGAGCAAACAGTTGTAGGGAGAAGTGGTAAAGCAGAAATCAAATATAGGCCAGCTCCACATAATTGGGCTCTTATGAGTGCATTAACAAATGGTAATAAAAAAATGAACTCTTCAAAGAAATTCTGCATCACTAATGTATAGAGAACAATATTATGAGGGGGAAAATAGGGTGTCAATAAGTGTGACTATACTGAGTGACTCAGAAAAGAAAGAGGTTAAATATCTGTTTCCTTTATAATTATGTACCAGACATACAATTGTCTAATTATATTCAAATTCTTTCAAAAAGTATAAAATAAAAAATTCTAGGTGATAAGAAAGCACTGTGTCATAGTATAACTGGCAGCACTTCTGAGCAGCAGATAAAATGATGTATCTAACAATCAATGTTATTTAGGGGAACCTGGGTGGCTCAGTCAGTTAAGCATCTGACTCTTGATTTCAGCTCAGGTCATGATCTCCTGGTTCATTCGTTTGAGCCCTGAGTCGGGCTCTGTGCTGACAATGCAGGAGCCTGTTTGGGATTCTCTCTGTTTCTCCTCTATGTGCTCTCTCTCTCTCAAAATAAATAAACTTAAATTTTTTTTAAATCAATGGTATCTATATACAATGAAATGTTAAGAACCCTGTTTGTGGTCTTTTTATTACTAAATGTACTAAAGTGTTTGTGTGTGTATATATGAGAATACTAAAAGCTTTATTGTAGTATGATACAGAGTTGTGCTGTCTTCTAGTTTCATGTAACTATTTAAATTTATTTTTTTAAAGATTTTATTATTATTATTATTTTAAGTGTTTATTTTGGAGACAGAGACAGCATATATGCGCGAGCATGGATGGACAGAAAGAGAGGGAGAAGCTTCAGATTCTGTGTCTCCCTCTCTCCCTGACCCCCCGCTCACGCTGTCTCTCTCTCTCAGAAATAAACAAAACATTAAAAATTAAAAAAAAAAAAAAAAAGAAAGAGAAGGAGAAAGGATCTGAATGAAGCAAACTCTGCACTGAGTGGGAAGTCCAATGCAGGGCTTGAACCCAGGAACCGTGAGATCATGACCTGAGCAGAAGTTGGATGCTTAACCGACTGAGCCACCCAGGTGCCCCTTAAATTTAAATTAAAATTTAAAAAAAATTAAAATTTCCTCAGTTGTATTAGCTACAGGTGATCACATAGAAAGATATCCATTATCACAGATAGTACTATTGGGTACTGAAATAGAAGAAAGCCTAGGTTAAACTCCTATCATTAAACCACATTAATATTCATTTTCTTAACCTGAAAATCAAAGGGGTTAGATCAAATGAATTTTCCTATGAGTTCCACGTTTTGAAACTTCCCTTTGTATTAACATGAGCTGGTAGATATGCTGGTTAACTATTGGAAATCACCAGAGAGGAAATATACATAATAAGGAACTACTGTAATACACAAGCCATGTGAAGGACTATGTAATAAGCTCAATGTGTTTCCACACCACTACTAACTTGCTATGTACTTACCTATCTTTACAAAACTCAAAATATGTTTATATTAGTTTCCTGTCACTACAGAGCAATTCTGACATTTTCAAACAACAGTAAAACTTTCTGACAACCAAACTAAATGCAAATCCTCATTTCTGAAGTGGAGATGAGAGTAAACAGCAGAAGAGAACATTAAACAACGGAAAATACTACCAAAGGCAGACAAATATATACTTTGAGGATTGGGGGAAGACCCTGAGAAGTCTAACAAGCCAAAAAATTATTTACATACTTATACTTTCCTTTTTTCAAGTTTATTTTGAGAGAGTACATGCCAGTGGGAGAGGGGCAGAGAAGGAGAAAGAGAATCCCAAGCACAGAGCCCAACTTGGGGCTTAATCTCACAAACCATGACACCATGACCTGAGCCAAAATTGAGCCAGATGCTTAACCAGCTGAACCATCCAGGCATCCCTAAATGCCTATACTTTAAATAAGGTCTAGGCTTCTATTTTTAAATTTTAAGCAAAAATATTTTTCCTGCTACATAATATATATCCAAGTGGCTTTAATATAGCAGGAGCCTCCTTAACTATGCTCCCAGCTTTCATCATTGCTGGCCTATTACTGTCTATTCATAACATAGTAGCCAGAGTGATCCTGAGAAAGCTAAGTCACCATGTCACATGTCAAACCCAGTAACAGCTTCACAGCTTGCTCCATATAAAAGCCAATGAACTACCTCCTCTCCTCACACCTCTCTTTGCCATCACTCCCATCACCCTCCAGCCTCCAGGGACAAGGACCTCCTTGCTATTCCTAAATACTAGGCACACTCCCATCTCAGAGTTTTCTCCTTTACTGTTTCCTCTGCCTGGAATGCTCTTCCCCAGATATCTATGTAGCTCATTACTTTACCACCTATGAGTCTTCATTCAAATGTTACCACAATGAAGTCCTCTCTGACCAATTACACTTCTTAAAAATCACAATCTCCTACTCAACATTTCCTATCTCCACTTCCCTTCTGTATTTTCTTCACTATTTCTTTTACTGTCTATCTTTCCAGTAGATTGAGGGCATTGATTTTTGTCTGTTTTATGCACTGATTTATCCCAGCACTTAGAGAATATTTAATATTCATCATATAAACAAAATGTTTTTAATTACTTACCAAGGAGTAAAACTGCCTCTCTAGGAATATATGTGATGCTTATTTTGGGGCTTCATGTACTGTCTGACTTACATCTCTTAAGCTAGGAAGATCATATAATTTAGTCCAAACTGAAGCACCCGAGTGAAAGGAGGCACTAATAATAATTACAGTGTGACAATAGGCATAAACTGGATCTGTCTCACACAAATGATACAGCACCTATAACTCATTTTAGTAGCAAGAGCTAAGAGCATCCATACAACACACTGAACACACACCTATAGTATAGTTCAACAGTACAGAAAAAAACATTTGATACAATATTATGCCCAGTATTTTGTTCATTGAAGCATTTTTCTTAATAGGAAAAAATGGAAAACAATCTAAAGGTTCAATAAAAAGGATAATTAAATTAATTGTAGCAAACTATGCAATGAAACATTAGGCAGTCAAGTTAAACGGAGCTGTAGATTATTTAATTACATACGAAATGTTCAAGTTACATATTGCTAAGTAAAAATTAAGATTAGAAATAAGTTGGTTACGATACTAATTTAGTTGTTTTTTTGTTTTGTTTTGTTTTAAATGTATCTCAGTATGCACAGGACAACTAAAGGACTGTAACAAAAGCCCAACAGTGGCAATATTTGTATAATTTTGTATAAAATTTGGATGTTACTTCCTTATTTGAGTTTTCTACACTTTCTAAATTTTCTTCAACAATCATGTATAATTTTTAACAAAAAAAAAGAGCTGCAAAGGCTGACAAATATCCTAAAACAAAGGGCCATGTTATTCATCCATTGCACTATTTTACTTTATATCTTCACATTAAACCATTCATTCACCTATTTTCTTTTTTTTTTAAATTTTTTTTTTTACATTTTATTTATTTCTAGGAGAGAGGGGGAGAGAGAGAGAGAGAGACAGTGTGAGCAGGGGAGGGTCAGAGAGAGAGGGAGTCACAGACTGAAACAGGCTCCAGGCTCTGAGCTGGCAGTCAGCACAGAGCCCGACGCGGGGCTCGAACCCACGAACCGCGAGATCATGACCCAAGCGAAAGTCGGTCGCTCAACCGACTAAGCCACCCAGGCGCCCCATCATTCACCTATTTTCAAGCACCTACTCTGTGCTGGATAGTATTAGGTTCTGGGAATACAAAGATATACAAAAAGGTCCTACCATTCAAAAGTTATTCCATCAAGGGAAAGTAAATCATATTAGCTCATGAGAGTTATGAGCCTGGATATCATCTACTTTATTCCTTACTGAAGTTGTTTTTATATAACCTTAGCTTTTACTAAGAGGAATATTTTTTTTTTAAAGCATGAATAAAATTTCAGCATGTTTTATGAGTTATTAAAGGTACTGCTTAAAAGGTTCAATGTTGTTACATAAAAGTCACAAAACTTTAGAAATTTAGAATACAATTCACTTTATTCTTTATTTCCCAGATTTTCAGGAGAATATTAGAATAGTAGTTTTCATGTGAACATAATGGTAGAACCAAGATGGATTCATCTGTTCATACACTCTGCCTAAAGCACAAGATACACCACGAGCTATATGACATACTGCCTTCAAGGAGCTTACAGTATAACTGAAAAGACAAAATACACAGAGTGCTCAAAGATACAAAAACTATAAAACAATGACTGTTGTTATTGTATTATGGGTCCAATGGCATAGGAATTGTGAAGAACAGGAAAAATGGAAGAGGGACAGCAACCATGAAACTGGATGAAGTGGTATTTTAAGGTTAATCTAGTAGCAGTGTACCAGATGAACTGGAGGATGGAAAAGAAGTGGAAGCTGGCAGTTTAGGTGAGAAACTTCATTTTAATTCAGAGCATGGTGTAAAAGAATGGATTACTGTGGTGGAAGTGGGAATAAGAAGCAGTGACATACATATTAAAAAAGAAGTAAGATAAAGTTGGGTAACTGTATATGAGGAGCAAATATTCATTCATTAAGCCGAAGACAACTCTAAAGTTTTTAAGCATAGGCAACTGGAATAATAGTGGCTTTCACCACCAAAAATAGAGACATCAGGAAGGGTACTCATTGTGACACCAAAGAGTTTAGTTTTAGTCAGAAAGCAAAAGCATGTGGTATCATTTTTTAGGATGTTGTTAAAGTCTATTTTGTAGTGGATAAATACATTTCATGGATAGAAGGTCAAAATTAGTATATCTCTGGACAAGCACTAAACATGCTTAAAACAAAGATGGAAAAGAAGAGTTAGCTACCTTTTAGGAAAAAGAAAATGGTCACCTGGAACTCCTCTATTTAACAAATATTACATTTATTATGGGGCGCCTGAGTGGCTCAGTCAGTTAAGTGTCTGACTTCGACTCAGGTCATGACCTCCCCATTCCTGAGTTTGAGCCCCATGTCGGGCTCTGCGCTGACAGCTCAGAGCCCAGAGCCTGCTTCAGATTCTGTCTCCCTCTCTCTCTGGCCCTCCCCCGCTCATGCTCTCTCTCTCTCTCAAAAAACTAAACATAAAAATTTTTTTAAAAAACCCACACGTTTATTAAATGCCTATTATGTCCCAGGCACTGCTAGAGCAGGAATGAAGGCACACGCATTTTAGCGTACAAGATCAGGTATTGTTTGACGCTCTCCTCACTTCAGGGTCTGGATTAGGGTCAAACAACACTGACACGTACACTGAGATACAGTGCTTTAGTACTGCTTCACACACTTCAGTATTTATTTCTGTCAGTGAATTCTGCTTTTCAATACCTTAAGTGAAAAGTCCTCCATTGTCGACTTCCAAATCCAAGTTTAATGCAATATGGTGAGGAAAGATAAGAACATAGATCCCTAAGAGGAAGAAATTCTGGTTTGGGTATCAACAAACCGTTCTTGGATAATCACCAATATTTAGACCCTAGCAACTTTATCTCTAAAATGACACGGATGGCTTACAATCTTTCTAAAATGCAACGGAATCCTAAATCTAGACCTCTGGAAGCTTTACTGATTTGTAGAACACTCCCATGTAAACATACAACTCACTTTACCATTCCGGAAGCTTCTTTTAAATAAAAAATAAGCAAAATCACAGAACTGTTGCCTGCACATCCACGGAAGTAAACACATACCTGATAGTTTAAAATTCTGCTCATGTTTTTTTACCGAGTCATCCACCTGAACCTGGTCACGCTGGGGAGAAAAAGCCATCGGTTCATCCATCCGAATCCCCAAAGATGCCTCCATCACAAAACAACTGGGATGCAAAATGCCAGCTAAGGGGTCATGTCCACCAGGGGAGCAAAGCAGCTGTGAAAACTAGAACACTGGAGAAGATGAGAAGTTTCAATCACTCACTGAACCAAGCAGTAAAAAAAAAAAATGCCAGTCCCCACTGGGATAGACATTTAAACGCGCATCATGTGTCTAAATCCTCAAAGAGGGTGTAACTGTGGGCCATTTCTAAAGGATTACATTTGCTTCCCTTCCACCTTACAGCAACACGGACAGGAGGGTAGGGGGACTAGGGGCAAATATCCTAGTCGGGGGAGCCTCCTCGGCGGCGGCGGAGGCAAGAGTGGTGGTGGAACTGGGGTGAGGGCGCGCCGGGGCACAAGCCTGCTGGGGAATACGGGGAGCAGGGGCAGGTGCGGTAGGCCTTGTGGGGAGAGCGGTTTGACTTTGACCTGAGAGAGAGAAATGAAGGAGGAATGATTACGGAAAGGGAGCGCCAGGAGGCTCGTTCAAGGCTCCGTGCAAGTTGACGGAGAACTGATCCGATACTGGCCACCGGTGGCGGGCGGAGAAAGAGAAGAGGGAATGAATGGGATCCTTCTGGGAGCACCGACCGCGAGCTCAGCCGGGAAGGACCTTCCTCCCTCAGACCGGAGCCCCAACGGGATGCTTAGTGCGCAGGCGCACGACTTTCCCGCCGTGGGTCCGCGGGATCCGAAGTGGGGTGGGGGGTGGGAGGCTACTGCGCTGCGACAAGACCGAAGTTACGATCCAGAATTCGTTTCTAATCCCTCAGAATCCCGCGCCAGGGAACAAACCGTCAGAAACTCACAGTTTAAGGGAATACGACTTCTGTGGCTCCCCAGGTGCCTGGGTCACCGCTTCCAAGAGCTCTCAACCTAGCGACTCTGCCGAACGCGCCTGCGCAACACTTCCCGCCCAGCTGCTTCTAGTTGCTCATGCGCACTGTAGAGCTCTCGGTGCCGCGGCATCAGCTATTGGGCGCTTGCGCGATAGGGTTGGGTTTTTTTCCCCGTAGGCGGTGGTTGGTTAGAAGAGCGGTTACAGAAGTAAAGCCCGGGAATGGATCTTTGCTAAAAAATAGTGAACCGTCAGGTTAAGGATCCAGCGCAATTTTCGGGAAAGATAACTCAGAGACATAAAAGTCTCAGGTTCTAGGAGTACTGACACATCCTGACATACTGTGGCCACACAAGACAGTGGACGCTATGATTAAAAGATGGTCACTTTCCTGACCCCTTGCTTTTCACTTCCTTTTGTTGAGTGCCCTACTTCGTTAAAACAAACAAAAGTTGCAGTTGCTGGTTGTTTATGACTTTATTCGCAGAAATGAGCCCAGCGACATTCAAACATTCAGTCAGTGTATTTATTGACCCCGTGGCTGAGGCAGGTTAGAGGCTGCGGTTACGCTGGTGAACACAGAAAACCACCATCTCTTTGTGAAGTAAAATTCCAATAAGGAGGAACAAATTCCAGTGAGGAACAAATAAAGAACAACATTCTTTCGGGTATTCATTTGTGCTCTGAAAGAAAGTAGAAGGAGGGTTTAGTGACTAGGAAGGAGGCGCCATGATGGGAGCCAATAGGGGAAGAGACTGCCAGGCAAAGGATAGAGCAAGTGCAAAGGTAGGAATGAACTTGGCGTCTTGGTGGGGTGTGTGTGAGTGTAAATTCACGGAACATCAACATCAAACAAAGTCACTCTGACCATGATAAATCAAGACGAAAATAAAAAATTATTATTGTAATTATACCTGTAATCATATCTGAACATAGGCAAAACATAAACATTGTCTGGGCCACAAAAATGGGCAAACGTTTTCCTATCCTGGATAATATGAGTGACTTGCTGCTTGTTTCCCTATTACAGTTATAGCCTTAGCCCAGAAGATAATACTCAGTCTTTATTAAAATACCCAATTATACAATTACTCCTGCCTCCCTACAGCTTCCAATCCAGAACAAAGTTCTTCTTCCTTGAACCCTTCCTGAAATTACCAAACAAGCCCAAACTTTTAACACTCTTACTGAGATACCCATGGTTCTACACGGTGTGTATTCTCGCTGAAACAATAAACCCAACTTGTTTAACTACAGTTTTATTCCTAGTGGTCTTTGGTTGGTAGGCATTGACAATAATCAAGTCTGAGACGCCTATCAGGTACCCAAGTGATAATGTCAAGTAAACAGATGGATATATTGGTCTGAAATGGAGTCTCGGTTGGTGACATAAAACTGGCAGTTATGAGTTTATACATGAACCTTAAAACCTTGGAACTACATGAGATTATCTAATTGCAGGTTGCAGCTAGAGAACTGGTCTTTGAAAATCTCCAACATTTTTTTTTTATTACAAATAGTTTATTGTCAAATTAGTTTCCACATAACACCCAGTGCTCATCCCCACAAGTGTCCTCCTCCATGCCCACCCCTCCTCCCCCCACATCCACCAGTCCTCAGTTTTTGTCAGCATTCAAGAGTCTCTCATGGTTTGCCTCTCCCCCTTTCCCCCACCATTTCCGCCCTTCTTCTCCCCTTGGTCCTCTGTTAAGCTCCTCCTAATCCTCCTATACGTGCACACATATGATATTTGTCTTTCTCTGCCTGACTTATTTCGCTCAGCATAACACCCTCAAGGTCCATCCATGTTGCTACACATGGCCAGATTTCATTGTTTCTCATTGCCATGTAGTATTCCATGGTATAGATAAACCACATCTTCTTGATCCATTCATCTGTTGATGGACACTTAGGCTCTTTCCAGGTTTTAACTATTGTGGAGAGTGCTGCTATGAACATTGGGGTACATGTGCTCCTATGCATCAGCATTTCTGGATCCCTTGGGTAAATTCCTAGCAGTGCTATTGCTGGGTCATAGGGGAGTTCTATTGTTAGTTTCCTTAGGAACCTCCACACTGTTTTCCAGAGGGGCTGTACCAGTTTACATTCCCACCAACAGTGTAGGAGGGTGCCCGTTTCTCCACATCCTCGCCAGTATCTAGAGTTCTCTGATTGGCTCTGAAAATCTCCAACATTTCAAAGTTAGGCAGAGAAGGAAGAAGGAAAAGCCAGGAAGAGACGGAGAAAGAGCAACCTATGAGGTAAGAAGGTGATGTCATAGAAGTCAAGAGAAGGAAGTTTTACAATTGAAAGAAAATGGTCAACTATGGCAAATACTGCACAGAGGTGAAGTATTGAGGACACAGAAATGACCAGTGGATTTGGCAACATGGCAATCATTAGAGTCCCTGGCAAGAGTCCTTTCAGAGTATAGTGAGGCATAATGGCAGAGTGTGTTGAAGAGCAAAAGATGAATAATCAAAGATAAGTCTTAAGGTTTTGTTTCTTTGGTTGGTTTCTTGGGATTTTTTTTTGGTGGGGAAGGGAGTGAAGATTAGAGAAATAGGATGGTGGTTGGTGGGTTAAGTAGAGCAAAGGAAGTTTTTTGTTACTGTTGTTGTGTTGGCAGTTAAATGCTTATATTATGGTGAGAATGATGTAGTGCAGAAAGAAATTGTTGATGTTGGAGAAAAGGCGAATACCTACAGGAATGAAATTATAGGGGAGAATGCAGGAATGGATCCAAAGCATAAATGGGCCTTTGAAAACAACCCAGACTCCCATCCTTTTAGTATGAGAGAAAAACATAAAATGAATTCAGATGCAGATGGTTTGTGTGTGGGTGGGAGGATAAAGCAGTTCCTACCAGATCACACATATTTTCTTTTCTTTTCTTTTCTTTTAATGTTTTATTTATTTCTAGGAGAGAGAGAGAGAGAGACAGCGTGAGCAGGGGAGGGTCAGAGAGAGAGGGAGCCACAGACTGAAACAGGCTCCAGGCTCCGAGCTGGCAGTCAGCACAGAGCCCGACGCGGGGCTCGAACCCACGAACCGCGAGATCATGACCTAAGCGAAAGTCGGACGCTTAACCGACTAAGCCACCCAGGCGCCCCTATATTTTCTTAATAAAATGAGATGAGATCTTCAGCTGAGAATGAGGCAAGGAGAAGTATGAGTTTGGAGGAGTGAGAAGACTAGAAGGATATTCTGAGAGTAAGAAGGTGAACTGTGGACAGATTGTGATATTGCCAGCACAGTTGAGTTCTTGAGTGACTCCAGGGGCACCTGGGCAGCTCAGTAGTTGGACACTCAGTGTCCAACTCTTGGTTTCAGCTCAGGACATGATCTGACAGTTTGTGGGTTTGAGCCCTGTGTCTTGCTTTGTGCTGACAGTATTCGGGAGCCTGCCTGGGGTTCTCTCTCTCATCTGCTCTCCCTCTCTCTCTCAAAATAAATAAACTTTAAAAATACATAGAGTCCAGATAGCATATTGGTATGATTTTCTCAATTAACCTTCAGTCAAGAGAATGCAGACATGGGGCGCATGGGTGGCTCAGTTGGTTAAGCGTCTGACTTTGGCTCAGGTCATGTTCTCACAGTTTGTGGGTTCGAGCTCTGCATCGGGCTCTGTGTTGACAGCCAGCTCAGAGCTTGGAGCCTGCTTGGGATTCTGTGTCTCCCTCTCTCTGGCCCTCCCCTGCTCACACTGTCTTTCTCTCAGAAATAAATAAAACATTAAAAAAAGAGAGAGAGAATGTGGACATGGAAAAGAATGGTTGGATTTAACTAAGGCTAAATATCACAGGGGCAAGTGAGGGTGTTTTTAAGGAAGTGATTGGAATAATGCACCATGGAATCTTTGGGAGGCAAGAAGGAAAGGTTACATAGGGAGGTGATAGATACTGGCATATAGATTGACCGATACATAGACAAAATACAAAGTGCTGGGAACTATGGACTGGAACTTTCTCTGTAATCTAAGTATTAATATAATTGAAGTATATGGTTGAGTTAGAAGGATAGTAGACACAGCATGGGGTGGTAAAAATTAAGATCTCAGAGATAAGAACATTTGAGAGAGCAGTTAACTTTACAGTGGGAAAAAAGATCTGTCTTGGTGTGAAAAGGTTGTATTATCCTGAGTCCAAAAGCCATGCTCAGGCCAGGGAGGTATCAGTTATTTTGCTTAATCCATTTTCTCCCCAGGCAGTAAGTAATACCCCTCCTCTGGGTTACATTCGTATTTTATGCATGCTCCCACTTTAGGACATGGGTATGGGAAAGAAGTGAAGAATCTGGGCCCCATCACAGACGTACTGAATCAGAATCTTCAGTATAATAGGGTCTCCAGGTTATTTGTATGATCTCTAGAGCCCCAGGAGCACTGTTCTAGAACACTGAGTCTCAGCCTTGCCTGCACATTAGAATCATCTGAGAAACTGTTAAAAATTCTGAAGCCCAAACTATACCTCACATCAATTATATCAGAAGTTCTGGGGGTGGAATTCAAACATCGAATTCCTATTTTATTCTACTTTATTTTATTTTACTCTATACTTAACTATTTTATTTTATTCTATTCTATTCTATTTTGTTTTATATTTTTTAGAGAGAGAGCATATGAGGAGGGGAGAAGGGCAGAGGGGAGAATCTTTAGCAGGTTCCACACTCACTGAGGAGCTTGACACTTAGCTCAATACTATGACCCTGGGATCATGACCTGATCCTAAATCAAGACTTGGACATTCGACTAACTGAGCCATCCAGGTGCCCCCCAAACACCAGATTCTTTTAAAGCTCCCCCATTTGACTATAATGTACAACAGAGCGAAAACCACTAAGTTTGATTTGGTCACATTAATCTATAAAGCCTGTTATCATAATCCTTGCCGAAGTTATTTCCCCACAATCATATACTTGTATAATCTTTAACTTCTCCTTTGTATCTTTTATACTAAGTGTGCAGTAACTACTTATTTCAATAACTGTATCTTGTGTCTCAAATTATTTATAAACTTTATACTAGCTTTGTAGCCTGCATGAGTTACTCAGTATCTCTGACACTCAGTCTCTATTTCAAAAATGTAAAATGGACACAGTTCTTGCTTGGTTTGGCTTGACGGATTGAGTTAGATAAAGTGATATAAAACATGTAAAGTGCTTAGCCTAGTAGGCCTGACTGTGTTAGCTCATTTAATTTACAGTAGGTATTTTTCTTCTTTCCCTATGTCCTATCACTAGTGCTGTCCACATAGTAGATTCAATAAATGACTATGGAATTAATGAATAATTAGAGTTTAGGTTTTAAATGGTTGCATTTGTATCTCCAGGAGCAAACTGAAGATGGATTGGTTTAATGTTTATTAAATTTTGATTATAAAATTCAGTTTAATAATACAAATTGTCATAGACTTGACATTTAATTATTAAATAAAATAATAAATATAAAATTTAAAAATTAAATATAAAATATAAAAATTTAATAATTATAGACTTGTGGGTTGAATTAATAATTGTTACATAGGGATGTTGATAACTATGTAACACAGAGGCCAGTGCCTTCATTATTTTTCCTTAACAGCATGTTTATTTGGCTTCCACAGGTGCATGCACATGTGTGTGTGTATGTGTGTGTGTTGCCTTTTTCTTTTGTTCGTACCTATGCATCTTCCAAAATTAGTGAAGATTCTACTTCTCCAGACATCCCAGCTCAGGATTGGACCCTTTCCTCATGGTTAACTTCTTATGGACCATCTATGAATAAACTCATCACATGCTGTTTTGTTTTCTAATTAATTGTTTGAACTGTTTAGTTCCTTATTAAATATACTTTCATGTTCTCTGAGGCACACTGTTCTTCTGTGCATTTCATGTTCCAATTTGACTGCAGTCTTGTGAAGGACCTTGTCTTCTAAGGATTCCTTTAATTTTTCATAGCACTTAATTCCATGTTAGCCACAGAGTAGTTGTTTTACTAATGCTTTTGGCAGTCATCATC
Source organism: Proteles cristata cristata (assembly GCA_017311185.1). Taxonomy (NCBI): domain Eukaryota; kingdom Metazoa; phylum Chordata; class Mammalia; order Carnivora; family Hyaenidae; genus Proteles; species Proteles cristata. The sequence continues at coordinate 906,755 of JAESUZ010004774.1, forward strand.
AACATGTATTGAGTTTTTAAAGTTTTTGTTTTTTAATTTTTTTCTACAATAATTATTCCTAAATTTTATTTATTTTTTAAATATTATTTATTGTCAAATTGGCTAACATACAGTGTGTAAAGTGTGCTCTTGGTTTTTTAGGGTAGATTCCCGTGGTTCATCGCTTACATACAACACCCAGTCCTCATCCCAACAAGTGCCCTCCTCAATGCCCATCACCCATTTTCCCCTCCTCCACCCCCCCATTAAGTCTTTACTTTAATTCCGGTTAATTAGTTAATATACAGTTTTATATTTGTTTCAAGTGTACAGTATATGTACTGAGTTTTTTGATCCTATCTAGATGAACTCATATTCCAAGGAAGGAGTTTGCTAATCTAGTAGGTTGTCTTCTCTTTCCTCCACTTCCACAGGAGACAGTTAAGGATCTAGGAGGTAGTCTTGTTTCAAAGGCATGAGAAAGCTCTGCAATGATTTTAGGCAGTTGATATCAGAACAGGGCTTATTATTACATAGCTCCTTCTATGGTTCTAAACTGGGTCAGAGAAAAGACAATGACTATATAAAATAACTTTTGAATTCTTCATCTTCTAAAGTAAGAGATAGGGAATGGGAAAGGGGAGTAAGAAAGAGAAAGTGAAAGTAGAAAAGGGAATTAACATATGAAAATATAGATCACTGTGTTGGCTTTAATCTTATTATTGTAGATGTTCTGTATGGAAGGGATAAAGTAAATAGGTGAGGGAATGGGATATGACCTTCAGAAGATTATGACCAGGTTGGTAGGTCCAGTCCACTGGAAGGGAAGGTGTAAATCTTGAAAAATGACTCAGCAGTTATAGGAAGACTGCTTCCTAGGCCTGGCAAGATGCTCAGCCCTGTTGACAGGAGCAGGGAAGAACCAGGTGGGCTAGACAGTGGGTACCTCATCACTAACAGGTGGTTTCCCCAGTGCCGTGGTGCTGCATGAGACGCCTCCCCCACCCCGGAATCTTTACATAATTTCCTAGCAGGGTTAGAGGGGATGCAGAGAATGAATTTCCTGTCATCTCAGCAGAATGATGTCTTGGAGATAAATGAAATTGGAATCAGATATATAAATGCAGCAGTTTTTTGAACAGTTGAGTTGGAACTTGAACCTGATTAACAAGTTCACACAACAGTAGGTGAGTCAGGATTTATGATTCTCCTCTTTATTTCCCAAAGCCTGTGCATTTTCCATTAGAGGAATGAGCAAGTTAGAGGGACAATTAGCTATTATCTACCTGGCCTGGGGCCTGGGGTACCATATGACCCCGCCTCCCCCTATGTTTATCCAATTGTGTTAGAAATCTGTCCCATCAGCACACCTCCTCTCACCCTCTACCCTTTAACACAGCTCCCTCTCAAAACCTTTTTTTTTTTAATATTTTTTATTTATTTGAGAGAGAGACAGCGTGAGCAGGGAGGGTCAGAGAGAGAGGGAGTCACAGACTGAGCTGGGCTCCAGGCTCTGAACTGGCAGTCAGCACAGAGCCCGACGCTCGAACCACGAACCGCGAGATCATGACTCTAAGCGAAAGTCGACGCTCAACCGACTAAGCCACCCAGGCGCCTTTTTTTTTTTTTTTTTTTTTTAAATGTTTTATTTATTTCTAGAGAGAGAGAGAGACAGCGTGAGCAGGGGAGGGTCAGAGAGAGAGGGAGTCAAAACCTTTTACTCCTGATGCTAAGTAGAGCAGAAACTGTTATTTGACAAATGAGGAATCATTTAGGGTTGCCCTCCAAAGTGACTAAGAATGAATTCTATAGCGTCTGAGTCACACAGTCTGGATAAAGGAATAAACTTTATTGGGAAAAGTAATTAGCTAATGGTGAACAAGAGAAGTCATGAACCTCTTGTTGCCAGTGAGATTGTGGGTCTGTGCTGTGGCAAAGATTGTCCTACCCTCCTACTGTTCTCCTTTCTTTATAGGGAACTCACAGGGACAATCTGATTAGTGGGACTGAAACTACTTGAGCATCAGGCAGCCTGTGTTTAGATGCCAGGTGATTATACACAATTTATCTGGGAAAAGCAGGTACCCAGTAGGTGGAGATCTTGGGCCTGAGCAATTTGAGTCTGGTGCAGTCTCTCATTCAAGGAAAAGCATGGGGTTCCTCTCAGTTGTATAGTCGACTCTGAATAAGTTCTCAGCATAACTTTCAAATAATTCTGTTCATCTTTCTCTCCATGGAGCAACTACTAACAGGAAAAGTTATTGGAAGTCTTATCCCATCCCTACTTTTATTTTTTTTAACCTCCATTATTAAGCTGAGGTATTCTCTCAGGAAATCCTCAAAGATAGATAACCTAGGATAAAAGATAAAGCAAATACATAACTTTTGGATATGAACAGAAATTTTCTCTTAGGGCAATCAATAGCTATAGATTCAATGTTTCTCTGCCCCCTCCATTCACATTTTGATTTTGACACTTAGTCCCTACTATGATGGGTGTAAAGAGGTGGTACCTTTGGGAGGTAATTATGTCCTAAGAGCAGACTACTGCAGTTGGAATTAGTGTCCTTATAAAGATACCCCAAAGAGCTCCCTGGTCCCTTCCACCAGATGAGGACATTACAGAATGGTTATCTGTGAACTTGATCTGTATGTTCTCATCTGTATGGGAGATCTTGATCTTGGACTTGCCAGCCTCCAGAAATGTGAGAAATATTTGTTTGTTGTTTAAGCCACCCAACCTGCAGTATTTTATTATACCAGCCTGAATGGACCAAGACAAAAATAAGTAAACAAAATAAACACCCACATTATAAAATAAAATTCTACACATTTATTGTAAAATATACATGGAACACAGCATTTGATGGGAAGAAACTATTTCAAAAATAAAAGTATAAATTATTTTATGTATGTATGTATATTTATTTATTTATATGTAGAGAGAATGCATGGGAGAGTGCAGGAGAGAGGGGAAGAGGGAGAGAGAGTCTTAAGCAGACTCCATGCTCAGCACAGAGCCCAACATGGAGCGCAATCCCATGACCCTTGGATCATGACCTGAGCAGAAATCAAGAGTTGGACACTCAAATGACTGAGCCACTCAGGTGCCCCAAAAGTATAAATTATTTAAAAGTTAAGGAGATATGGTTCAATTCTGAAACTGTAGTTGAAGAACAAGGATTTTTGAAATATATAAATGAATAAACAGAAGTTCAGTTTCTCAACTAGAAATGCAGGAGGTAAAAATAACTGCCTTCCAGGAATGTTACACAGATTAAATAAGAAACCATTTAAAGTTTCTGGTAGAGCTCATATTTTAATTAATCATACATTGATTAATCATACATTACATTAAAATGTAATCATACAGGGGCACCTGGGTGGCTTAGTAAGTTAAGCAGCCAACTTCAGCTCAGGTCATGATCTTGCAGTCTGTGAGTTTGAGCCCCACATCGGGCTACGTGCTGCCAGCTCAGAAGCTAGAGCCTGCTTCCAATTCTGTGTCTCCCTCTCTCTGCCTCTCCCCTGTTTGCTCTCTGTCTCTCTTTCTCAAAATTAATAAACATTAAAATTTTTTTAATGTAATCAGGGGCAGGTACCTGGGTGGCTCAGTCAGTTGAGCATCTGACTTCGACTCAGGTCATGATCTCACGGTTCGTGGGTTCAAGCTCCGCATTGGGCTCTGTGCTGACAGCTAGCTCAGAGCCTGGAGCCTGTTTCAGATTATGTGTCTCCCTCTCTCCCTGACCCTCCCTTGTTCATGCTGACTCTTTCTCAGAAATAAATAAAACATTAAAAAAATAAAAAAAATTAATGTAATCATACATTTTAATTACTTCATTCATTCATTCAGTCAACAAACACTGTCTTATATTTGCGCCTAGCAATAGAATAGATCCTGTCATATGGAGATAACTAAAAAGAGGACTCCTCTCTCAAGTGGCTTGAAGTCTATCTAAGGGTTGAAGGAGATAGTTGTCATATTCATCCTTCATGATATGACTTTAAGCACCTCTTTCTCCAGGAAACCTCACCAAGTGTAAAGGTTAGGTCTCTAGGTGTATGCTTCCATAGCATCCTATACTCTTTCTTTCATTACATTTTGTTATAATTACTTGTTAATGTAAATCTTTGTCATTAGACTTGTTATCTCTTATGATGGTGGCAAGGCCTGTCTGGAACGTGCATTCTGAACCTGGACTTCTAGAGTGACCACAGGCAACTTAACCTCTAGGGGATTCAGTTGCTTCATTTATACAATGGTGATAGTATCTACTTCACAAGGTTGTGCTTAGGTAAATAAATTAAAAATGTGTATTGTTTAGAACACTGCCTAGCACATGGTGAACTCTGTGGGCATTTGCCAGGAGAATAACAGTGGTGATGAGATTTCCTAGCACAATATTTGACATATATTAAGTAGATCAGGAAATATTTGACAAATGTTACTGATTCTTGTCCCATGAATGAATGAGTAAAATGGAATAAGTGCATAAAAGAGGGAGTTATTAACTCAGAAGCAGAACTTTTTCTCAGGAAATTGAGGTCCAAGCTGAGTTTTGAAAAATTAACATGAGTTTACCACTAGGTGAATAGGGGAAGAAAGAGGCATTCTCTTAGCCATTGAAAGAGACTCGAAACAGACATATGTGTTCATGGAACTATAAGTTGCTTAGTATTATTTGAGCACAAACAGAAAAAGATTGGAGGGAGATGAGCTAGAGAGTAGACCCAGACATCGTTATGAGCATTCTTGTATGCTAGTCTCAAAACGGGCAATAGCAGGCTAGTAAAGATGTTAAATCAGGGTAAGAGAAATATAAACTTGAGTTGTATTAACATCACTTTGAGGAGAGTGCAGAAAATAAACTACAGGAGAAAGAGGTTACAAGCTGCATGACCTATTCAATAAATGTTTAGAGTCAGCAAGAGCAAGAACTTGAAATAGATGCCCTGAAATGGTCTCTTTTTGGAAAAGCTTCAATTTTTTGAGTTTGCTTCTTCATGAGGCTTTATGCTGCCAACAAGTCATTTCTATACTGTGTTTATATCTCCTTGAGGGGCGTTGAAAGGAGACCAAGACTTTAGTTTGTTTATGAGTTAAAAGGTGTACAAGAAGGCAAAAGTAGCAACCATGTTCTCATTATTGCTGACTTGACCTCAAGGATTGCCAATGTGGTTTCCTTTGCAAGAGAAAACAGTTGAAGCTATATTAACTAGGTCAGTGATTCTTATCAGTGGATATAGGATCAAATTAGCCATGAAATATATTTCCCTTATTTTTATGTAGCCATTTTTACAGGAGGTAGATTAGTGAGCAGTGGGTCCGCTTGGAAGTAGGTAGAGGTTAGGGAGGGGACAGCCTGAGCCCTGGACATAGAAGGTGCTTCCTGTGTGTGTCCTGCTTTATCTGAGTCATGGATTGAACCTTGATTCTGCCCTTTGGGTTTCCTCCTGAAGAAGAGAGTTAGTATCGGTGAAAGTCATTGGTCCAAGAAGTCACTAACATGGCACTTGCCTCCAGACATATCTCTCTTTTGAGAAAACACCCCAAACAGGAGAATATGCTACTCTAGAGTCAAGGTGAAAGCATGAACATTCAAGATTGATATGCCCTGTATATAAGGTGTGGGGTCACATCAATCTAGCAGCTGGTGGCACTGCTTTCTTTATGGCCTGCTTCTTCTCTAATAAATAGGCCTCCTTATTTTAAGAACTTGTTGGATGGTTGAGAGAGAATTGGGATAAATGAATGATTCCAACTGTGGCCCCTCTACTCTGGGTTTGGCTATAGTAGAGGTATATATATATAGTAGATAATATTTAGGCCTAGTCCTCCGTTAAAATAGTTTGGGGAAATGAGAATTCCCTGGCATTGAGGGACATAATTATAGTGACCAAACTATAGGACTTTCCTCCCATTCAGGCATCCTGAACAGAAATTAGGAAAGCTCAATAGCAGTGCTTTTGGGAAAATCTCCAAGAATTTCCTCTCAATCCTATTTGATGTATGCTTGAATTCTTTGTATAATGAGAGAAAGAGAAGAAGAAACATTTAATGAGCACTGTCATAGGCACTGAGTTGGGCACTGAATTAAGGCCTTTTATGTGATATCTTATTAATTCTTTAATTATTGAACCTATTTTATTGACCAGGAAGATGAGCTTTAGGAAAGGCTGAGTAAACTGCTGACAACAACAAGCCAGTAAGTGGCAGAGCTGGAACATGAATCTAGGACTCTTTGGTTACAAAGGTCTTGATTTATATTAGACATCAACTATATTTTTATTTTTTATAAGTTTTTTAAAAATTGAGTTTATTATTTTTCTTTCTTCTTCCTTCCTTCCTTCCTTCCTTCCTTCCTTCCTTCCTTCCTTCCTTCCTTTCTTTCTTTCTTTCTTTCTTGAAAGAGAGAAGGCATGAGTGAGCAAGAGGCAGAGGCAGAGGAAGAGAGAGAGGATCCCATACAGGCTCCACACTGTCAGCATGGAGCCCAAAGTGGGGCTCAAGCTCACCCCAAGTGGGGCTCGAACTCATGAACCATGATATCATGGCTTGAACTTAATTTGGATGCTTAACTGACTGCCACTCAGACGCCCCTAGATATCAATAATATATTTTAAAATTTTGTATTGTGGTAAAATACACAGAACCTTAACCATTTTAACCATTTTTAAGTGTACAGTTCAGTGGTATTAAGTAAATTTCTGTTGTCATGCAGCAACATCATTGTCCATCTTCAGAACTCTAAAATCCTATAAAACTAAAACTACACCCAATAGACAATAACTCCCCACTCCTCCCTTGCCCCAACTCCAGGAAAACATCATTCTATTTTTTGTCTCTATGAATTTGACTACTTTAGGTGCCATGTGTAAGTGGAATCATACAATATTTGTCTTCTCAGGCGTGCTTGGGTGGCTCAGTCAGTTGAGCATCTGACTTCATCTCAGGTCACAATCTTATGGCTCGTGATTTGGAGCCCCACACCAGGCTCTGACAGCTTGGCGTCTGGAGCCTACTTTGGATTCTGTGTTTCCAGCTCTCTCTCTGCTTGTCCCCTGCTCATGCTCTCTCTCTCAAAAGTAAATAAACATTAAAAAAAATTTTTTTTAAATTGTCTTTTTATGCCCATCTTACTCCACTTAGCATTGTAGCCTCAAGGTTTATACATGTTGTGGCATATGTCAGAATTTCCTTTCTTTCTCAGGATGAATAGTATTCCATTGTATGTATATACCACATTTTGATTACTCATTCATCCATTGGTGGACCCTCAGGTTGCTTTTACATTTTAGCTTTTGTGAAGAATACTGCTATGAATATGGTATACAAATACCTCTTAGAGACATAGTTTTCAGTTCTTTGGGGTATATACCCAAAAGTGGAATTATAGGATTATAGTATAATTCTATTTTTATTTTTTTGAGGAACTGCCATACAGTTTTCCACAGCAGCTATCCCATTTTACATTCCTGTCGACAGTGCACAAGGGTTCTAATTTCTCCACATTCTCATCAACGCTTGTTATTTTCTGTTTTTTATTTTATAATTTTTTTTTACTGTTTTATTTGTGTGTGGAAGAGAGAGAGACAGCATGAGCAGGGGAGGGTTAGAGAGCGGGAGATACAGAACCTGAAACAGGCTCCAGGCTCTGAGCTAGCTGTCAGCACAGAGCCGGACGCGGGGCTCGAACCCACGAACCGTGAGATCATGACCTGAGCCGAAGTCAGAAGCTTAATCGACTGAGCTACCCAGGCGCCCCATCTGTTTTGTTTTGTTTTGTTTTTAAGTAGGAGCCTTCCTAATGGGTGTGAAGTTGTATCTCATGTGGTTTTGATTTGCATTTCTCTAATGATTAGTGAAGTTGAATGTTTTTTCAAGTGCTTCTTAATCATTTTTATGTCTTCTTTAAAGAAATGTCTATTCATGTCCTTTGCCCAGTTTTGAACTGGATTTTGTTGTTGAATTTTAGATGTTCTCTATATATTCTGGATATTAATCCCTTAACAGGAATGTGATTTGCAAATATTTTCTCCTATTCTGTGGGTTGCCTTTTTACTCTGTTGACAGTGTCTTTTGATTCACAAACTTTTTTCATTTTCATAAAATCCAATTTGTCTATTTTTTCTTTTGTTGACTGTGCCTTTGGTATCAGAGCCAAGAAATCATTGCCAAATCTAATACTGTGAAGTTTTCCCCTTTATTTTCTTCTAAGAGATACATAATTTTAGCTCTTCTGTTTAGGACTTTGGTCTATTTGAATTTATTTTTGTATATAGTCTTAGGTAAAAGTTCAACTTCATTCTTTTGCCTGTGGATATACAGTTTTTCCAGTAGACTTCAACTCTATTTTTTAAAATGTTTCATTCAACATAGCTAGTAGATAAATGGCTCAAGTTAAATTGTATATTCAATTTGAAAGTATAAGTAATTGCATGCTCTATTATTAGAAAGAAGACTGATTTTTGTCTAATTATTTTGTGGCATAGTTTAAAGATTTAATTCTCTTAGAATTAGGTTTTAGAAAGAAGGAAGCCAAGCTGTTTAGTATAAAATCTATCTTGTCTTCTCTGTCTATTCATCTGTCCATCTTTGAGGTACCTGTAGGTAGTTGTAACCCAGTTTCAAATTTAAAGATATGAAGAATGGGAAGCTTTGTAAGAAATATCTGGAAATCTGACAAGGAAGAAAAAATATCTTTAGGATAAAATAACATCCTGTTATACTTGAAGGTGACTGCAGCATACAAAGAAAACAAAGTATTTTTCTCCTAAAACATAGATTTCAAACACTCTATAATAAATCTTGTCATTGTTACTAAAATTCAGAGAGCCATAGGAACAAATTCATATTTTTAAAATTTAAATGCAAACTTATGAAAGTTGAGGTTTGTTTTTTATTTTGTCTATTTTATTTTATTTTATTTTATTTTATTTATTTTTTCCATTTACTGGGCTCCATTGTAAAGTAAAAGACTAGTAGGGGTGGGAGGTCAAGGAGCAAATCCTGGGATGTGTCAAGTTTCATCTCCAGGCACTAAAACACTGTAGCATCTGGTACCACTCTGAAGCGGGCTGACAATTTCAGTTTAGCCATTAATGGGAAGAATATTCACCCCAGTGAAGTCATAATGGTTTGACTTCCCATTCCTTGTTATCTTTAAAGAAGATGATTTAAGGTTTCGAAAAATCCCTAGAAATTCCAAGTTCAGGGCCTTTGTCTTAATGCCATTTTGCAGGAAAAGAAATACACTAAAGAGTAAATTCTTAAAATGACATATCAATATTGTATAGAACTTTTAATATCCCTGTATGTTTTTAAATTCCACTATAAGATTTTAATTAGTCCACTTCTATTTTAAAAAACTCAAAGGAGGGGCGCCTGGGTGGCTTAGTCGGTTAAGCGTCCGACTTTCACTTGGGTCATGATCTCGCGGTTCGTGGGTTAGAGCCCCGCGTCGGGCTCTGTGCTGACTGCCAGCTCAGAGCCTGGAGCCTGTTTCAGTCTGTGACTCCCTCTCTCTCTGACCCTCCCCTGCTCATGCTGTCTCTCTCTCTCTCTCCTAGAAATAAATAAAAAATATTTAAAAAAATAAAAAAATAAAAAACTCAAAGGAGTAAATGTGCATTATTTTTAAGAAGGTTTATCAAGATACAATTTAATACTGTGATGTTAATTGGGGTTCAGTGCTAGTGATTTTTCAGATGTAGAATAATTTTTTCTTTGTTTTAAGTTTTAAGTACCAAACTTTAGGATGCCTGGGTGTCTCAGGAGGTTAAGTGTCCGACTTTGGCTCACGTCATGATCTCATGGTTTGTGAGTTCGAGCCCCCTGTTGGACTCTGTGCTGACAGCTCAGAGCCTGGAACCTGCTTTGGATTCTGTGTCTCCTTTTCTGTCTGCCCCTCCCCTGTTTGTTCTTTGTCTCTCAAAAATAAGTAAATAAGTAAATAAATAAATAATTTTTTTAAATACCAAACTTTATCCCAAAGAGGAATTTTACAGTTAGGTTGTAAATTCCTGCCCCTCTCCCAAAATATTAAAATATAATTTAAAATGGGGGCACAGGCACAATTTACTCTGAAGCTTTAAACATAATGACAGACTTTAATCAAAGTTTGATATTGGACCATCAGTGGTCTCTGAAATAGTCTGTGGGCCAGACCTAGCTTGCTGCCTGTTTTTGTACACACAGCAAGCTAAGAATATTTTACATTTTTAAATTATTGAAAAATTTTTAAAATAATATTTGTGACACATGAAACTGTATAAAAACAAATTTCATTGTTCATAAATAAAGTTTTTTTTAATGTTTTTTTTTCTTATTTATTTCTAGGAGAGAGAGAGAGAGCGTGAACAGGGGAGGGTCAGAGAGAGAGGGAGTCACAGACTGAAACAGGCTCCAGGCTCCGAGCTGGCAGTCAGCACAGAGCCCGACGCGGGGCTCGAAACCACGAACCGTGAGATCATGACCTAAGCGAAAGTCGGACGTTTAACCGACTAAGTCACCCAGGCGCCCCTCATAAATAAAGTTTTATTGGTACACAGCCACGCTCCTTTGTTTATGTATCATCTATGGCTACTGTTGCCCTACAATGGCAGTATTGAGTAGTTGCTACTACTGAGCTGTGTAGCCCTCAAAGCCTAAAATACTTACTATCTGGCTTTTTATGGAAGAAGTCCCAACTCCTGAAGTATCACAAAAGCAGCTTGTATTGTAGCATGAACATACAAATCAAACAAATGTTATTAAGGAGTACAGGGCAAATTTTTACCATACATTAAATTAGCTATTTAGTGTGTGGGAGGGGTAGAGGTGGGGGAAGGGACACAGATACTTTAGCATTGTTAATTACAACAGTTAAGATTTATGCCTAGTACTTTGTAATGGTAGTTTCATTTTCTTGACAGGAAAACCTCAATTTACCCTTTTCATGTGAGAAACATACAAAAGGCAGAGATGGAGGATTTATGGCACAATCACAACTCCATACACTGAAGTCTTTGTTAACAGCGTGACTATAGATGGACAGTGACTTGGATGTTAAATTTTGACACCAGGAAAGAGAAGCCAGGAAATCCTCAGTGCCTCCTTCAAGTGAAGGTAAAGATCCACTGAGTCTTTTCTTTCTGTACTTGCAGAGCTGTGGTAAAGCCAATAAAATTACTTCCAAGTACTTCAATAGCAATGTTTGTAATCCTTCTTAACAGTTTAAGTCCTACTTACGTTATTATACATACATTCTAAAACATTGTCTCCCCTAGCCAAATGAAGTAGTACATGTGCCTTATTATTTGGAACAAACAAAAATAAGTTACATCATAAACTTTAAAAAATGATTTTTATGGTACCTCTTTGGAAACCTGGAAGTTCTTCAAAAAGGGTAACATTGATCTCAGAACATGCTCTAGGGAGCTGAAGAGGATTCTTTGCCTGTTAGCCATTGCCGAAGATAGTGAGCTATCACTGAGAATGTGGCTGAGGGCGGCAACCAAACAATGAAAGGAAAAACAGAGGTCCTGGAATTAAAAAGATTGGTGCCTACTTACATGTGACGTGTAAAGGATAATATCCCAAATAAACAGTTTTATCAAAAAAGATTAAAATAAAAACCCCATATATTCTATTTTTCGATCCTATAAGTAGACAACTGCTTATATAAACACTCATCTTCTATATAGCAAGAGATCACATCTCCATGATCTATGCTAAGCTCCAGTATCTCAGAAGTTCTGGTAAGATGCAGCACATCTGGAACTTGTCAAAGCAAGTTAACTTTACAAGATAGTTCCTTGTAGCAAGACCCCTGGCCAATGCATTCTTTCCACCTCATTTCCACTGCAGTTTACCCATGGATAGTCACTATGAATCTTAAAAATAAAGGATAAGTTCCCTTAAACTTTATATTTTGCTTGAACAAATTGAGCACTTTCTTGTAAAATTGGTCTAACAACTAGCATTCTAATTTTCCTGCCTTTTTTTTAGTAAAACTTAAGTAGGCAGTTATAAAAATTAATGTGTTTATGGGATATGCCCACTTCCCTCTTCCGTCCCATTTTGCAGTTATCATTTTACATTTGCTCTTTCTCAATATGAGATTAGGAAGTAAGTCCTATAATAGAAATTAATAGAAGGACTAAATGTCCTTCTTAACACACCTGAAAAACATTGGTATTCTGTTAGAACCCAGGATCCCAGACTTTTTACATTAAACAGATTATTTCTAACACTGATGCAACAATAACTCTTCAAATATTCTGGACATTAACTTATGGGAAAATAACAATTGCTAAAGCCAGGACATGTAAGATGGCATCTTTGTCTGGGTTCTCCTTAAGGCCAGTAACATTTATTAAACAGTGTGATTCTAGGGAGCAGGCACACAAGGCAGGAAAGAGGAGAAGGCAACAAGGATGTGTTAAGGGGTTTATCCCATGGGTGATTGGCATACGGTCCTCTGAGGGGGCTTTTGTTGTAGAAATGTATGTAGAACTTTCCAGCTGGGTTTAAAAGAGGAAGCACGTCTATATCTACTGGTTTCTGTTCCCCACTGGTCGACTTCCTCTTCTCTTGCAGGCTGCATGTGCCAGAGCATGGAGTGGGATCTTCTGGGTGTTCTACACGGGGCTGTCAGAGGTTTCCCACAGCGCAGTAGAAGGACATATCACAAGTTGAAGCAAAGGTACTATCAAATTGCTTCTGCACAAAATTAGGAACAAGTTGCTGCAGGAGTGACTGAAGTGAAAGTTGTGGAGAACAGGGTTTGAAGAAGTGTACGTCAAGAACTAGAAAGAGTCCAGCTTTTACCCTACCTGAGAGCTATCAAGTTAGGCTGTCACAGTTTCATGGATGCAGGCAGAAGACATGAGATTTCTGGGTCAGAGACAAAGGAAGGGGTGGGCTAAATGGGTGATGCACATTAAGGAGGGCACTTGTGATGGGCACTGGGATATATGTAAGTGATGAATCACTAAATCCTACTTTTCAAAGCAATATTAGCCTATATATTAACTAGCTTGAAATTAAATAAAATCTTGGGGGCGCCTGGGTGGCTCAGTTAGTTAAGCATCCAACTTCAGCTCAGGTCATGATCTCATAGTTCGTGAGTTTGAGCCCCACATCAGGCTCTGTACTGACAGCTCAGAGCCTAGAGCCTGGTTCAAATTCTGTATCACCCTCTTTCTCTGCCCTCCCCTGCTCATGCTCTTTCTCTCTAATAAATAAATAAATATTTAAAAAATTAAAAGAAATCTTGGAAGAAAAAATAAAAATAAAAAATAAAGCAAGCTCAATAAAGAATTATTGAAGTGAATAAAGCAAAGGAAAAAAAATAAGTAATTATAATACCTTAGTGGCAGAATTATGTATATCCACATAGCATCTTTTGTGGAGAACTTGAACATATTGCCAAGAGTTCAGAAATGAACATCTTAGGGGGACAAAATAGTCTTAAGGAAAGAAAAACAGAAAATAAAGAGACTCTGTTATGTCCATGGGTCAATTTTCTATAATTCACTTATATAAATTGAGTCTCTTGAGTATAGTCTTAGAATAAAGAGTAAGAAAAGACAGAAATGTCCTTTGTTTTTTCTTTACCCTGAGTACAAGGTTGTACATAGGAAAACTCAACATAGGAGGTTTTTGGGGTTTTTTTGAGAAAGAATATGTAAGCATAAGTTGTACACATTAGTAATAGTTTATACAAAATAGCTTAAACTGGGATAGTTTTGAGGGTGGAAGGGGGAATCATTAATAATTATGATGTAACAACAGGTATAAATGAATTATTCCTGGAAAACTGGAGCCTATGATCACTTGAGGTATAGCTTACTTAAATTATCACTTCAGGGCAACCATGCTGGCTCAGTCGGTGAAGTGTGTGACTCTTGATCTGGGAGTTGTGAGTTCGAGGCCCATGCTGGGTGTCAAAAGTACTTAAAAAATAAAATCTTCAAAAAAATAATAACTACATTTCAATAGTCTCAAAGTAGGTAGGTATTTTAAAATGCCTTCTAAAACACTTAGAAGCTACACAGTACTTTGTTTCAGTTTTTTTTTTTTTAAGTTTATTTTGAGAGAGGGGGAGAGAGAGAATCCCAAGCAGACTCCTTGCTGCCGGTATAGATCCTGATCAGGACTCCATCCCACCAACTGAGAGATCATGACCTGAGCCAAAACCAAGAGTTGGATGCTTAGCTGACTGAGCCACCCAGGCATCCCTGTTTCAGGTTTTTAAGTATTCAGGTAACCTCAACTTAAATACACAGCACCAAGAATGAGACAAAATTCCTTTAATTTTATTAAGTTCCATTAACTAAAACTATTAACATTTAGCTTCATGGCTGGTCAAGATGAGACCATAATATTTTTTTCTCCATTAAAGCACTTGGAGTTCAGAGAGGTTAGTAAATAAATATATTATCTGGAATGTATTAAAATAGATTAATGATCATATAAATTATATCGTAGTACATTTTAGAATAAACTTTAGGATACAAGTATGTGATGTTTAATGTTTTGTGGAAATCATCCTATGGAATAAGAGGATATATGTAAAATGAGTTCTTAAACTGTAAAACAAGATGTAGGATAGTCTAATCCTTTGCTGCCCAGTATGGTAGCCACCACCCACTTATGGCTATTGAACACTCAAAAGGTGGCTAGTCTGAGTTGAAGATGTGCTTTAAGAATAAAGCACACACTAATTTCAAAAATGTAATTAAAAAAGAGTGAAAAATTTCAGTTTTAAATAGTGAATTCATGTTGAAATGAAAACATTTTTGGTATATTGGGTTAAAATATATTACTAAAATAAATTTCATTTTTTAACTTTGGAAATGCAGCTTCTAGAACGTTTAAAATTACATGTGACCCACATTGTATCTATTGAACTGTGCCAATACAGGCTGTTTCAAAAGATGAGAATGAAGATGGAATATAAAACAATAGAGGTACAAATAATCACATGAGACAAATAAAACGGTGTCCAGTGATCTTTTTTTCTTTTTTTTTTTTTAAATATTTATTCTTGAGAGAGAGAGAGAGAGAGAGAGACAAGGGCACGAGCAGGGGGAGGGTATAGAGAGAGGAAGTCATAGAATCTGAAGCAGGCTCCAGGCACCTAGCTGTCAGCACAGAACTCAAAGTGGAGCTTGAACTGACCAACTGTGAAATCATGACCGAAGCCAAAGTCAGATGCTTAACGGACTGAGCCACCCAGGCGCCCCTCTAATGATCTTAAGTAACCTATGTTTGGCTGAGTCTTGTCCCACCTACCAGTGTAGGTTCCCAGCTGTTGGAAACCCCCATTTTACCCCATCCTGTTATATCTGGGTGTTCTCAAGAGCAAATTTTTGTTACTGTATTCCTCTTTTCCCTCCTGCTCCAGCCCCTCTCCTGTAGGCATCACCTTGCCTGGTGGCTGCTGTTTACACTGGGAACCATTGCATCGACCTGGAACTGCCACCTGTGTGACTTTAGAGGAAGCTTCAAAGGTGCCAAAATAACACCTAACTGCAATTAGGGGAGAATGTTGCTCTGACCCTTTTGTGTTTACTATCAGAGAGACAGAGAGAGAGAGAGAGGAGAGAGAGGAGAGAGCGAGTGAGCGAGCGAGCAGAGGCATACTACCTGCCCAATTATCTTTTAGAAAGTTTTAAGTGCAACAGCTCGATACAATGTTAAAATCTCTGTTCTCGTAACACAGACATGAGTCCATGGTGGGGCTTAACAGAAATTTCTGAGCAAGCAAGAATTAGGCCTCTTGTTTATTATTCAGGCTTTGCTACTAGGTCATGCATGTCTACCTGCCTTTTCTGTGCACGGCTGAAAACTGGTGGGGTGGAATTCAACCACAGACTTGCTTTCCTTGGGAGAGTGCAGTTTTGCTGGGTGAATGCTTCAAGGCAGAGAGTGCACGCCCCAGTTCACCACACTTCCCACTAGTCCCCACCGTGTTATGTTGTATCCTCCTCCATCTGCTGGCTGACTTGGACTTTGAGTTTGCAGCCCAGTTTTATAGCCTTGCTATTCAGTGTGTGCTCCCCAACCAGCAGTATCAGCAATGCCTGGGAACTGGGGAGAAGGCAGAGGGTCTCAAGCCCACACAATGCAGATTGAATTGGAATCTGCATTTTTAAATGATCCTACATGAGTCTCCTGCACATTGAAGTTTGAGAAACCCTGCCATGTATAGGATTTATATAACTTTTATATACAAATATATATATGATTTTATATATTTTTTATATAGGATTTGTACATTTTTATATCGACTCCATAGCCCACACTTGATAGGATTTGACCTGAGTGATTTGCAGATACAACCAGACAAATCTGGTAGGAGAAGGTCATGGCTTAGACTGCACTCCCTGATACTGTAATAAAAACTGTTAACAACGTAACTTTATAATAGACTCCAAACCTTGGAAATCAAAGAATTCCTCTCTGTTTTACATGGAAATCACTATCAGTTGCTTTCCTCTTTCTTAATATGGTTTATTCTCAGGTAGCATGTCCCATCTCTTTTTATTCTGTGGCACCTCCCTTATGTTTATATGCTTAATGATAAATTGATGGGACTGATATTTTATATATATTTTTTAAGTTTATTTTATCCTTTTTTAGTAATCTCTATAGCCAATATAGGGCTTGGACTCATAACCCCAGGATTAAGAATTGCATGCTCTTCCAACTCAGTCACCAGGCGCCCTGATATTTTATATTTTTATGCAACTAAAACTGTTCAGGTTATGAATTTGGGGATAGTGAAGAGCCTAGAGAAAGAGAACATCTGAACTTTCTTTCCATTTAAGGTGGTTTGAGCCACTGGAACTGCAAAACTCTCCTTTAAAAAGTCATTCTCTGGAGGCACCTGGGTGGCTCAGTTGGTTGTCTTCTAACTCATATTTTGGCTCAATGGCGCGGAGCCTGCTTGGGATTCTCTCTCTCCCTCTCTCTGCCCCTCCCACGCTGGCACTCTCTCAAAATAAATAAATAAATATTAAAAAACAAACAAACAGCCCTTCCGTGTTTGCTGTGCTTGTCCCCTAATTTGGGGGCAAGTGTAGGACAGGAGGCTGTTTCTTAGCAGGGCACGGAAGCCCCTCATTAATCACCTCCAAGCAGTATTTTTAAAAAGGCAAATAGCAATTTTTATTTATATTTAAAGTTTTATTAATTTTTTAATGTTTATTTTTGAGAGAGTGCGCATGTGCTCGGGCGCGCGCACGCCCGCTTGCACATACACACACACACACACACACACACACACAGTGGGAAAGGGGCAGAGAGAGAGGGAGATAAGGATCTGAAGCAGGCTCCAGGCTCTGGGTTTTCAGCACAGAGCCCTACTGGGGGCTCAAACCTTGAGATCATGTCTTGAGCTGAACTCTGACACTTAACTGACTGAACCACCCAGGCACCCTGCACATACCAATTTTTTTTTTTTTAACAGTAGTTTTGTGGAAAGCAATTTAGCAAGATGTGTTATATTGAATATTCTCTCTGCATACACTGTCTACTCCCTCCACTCTGCTCTGTGCCCTGGGAGGCTGGTCTCTATTGACTGGGTCATATTATGCACTGGTGTCTGGGTGAGGCTGGGTAACTGGCAGGCAAGAGGTGAGGAGCAGGGGAGAGGTTGTGGTTTTATTTCCCCGGCTCCCTCCTACTGGGCCCCAGATTGGCTGAACTGTGTTACCTACCTAAGGCCATACCCACCTACCCCCAAAGCTCCTCTCCTTCTGTCTTCATCCTCACCAGATTCCAAGGAAAGCTCTCCATTTACCCTTCAGGTCTAGAAAATGCGAAGGCTTCCCCACCCTTCACTCCACCCCAGCTTCCTGTAGTCAGTGCCCAGCCATTTCACCAGCCCTTCATTCTCATTCCTTTGTAAGTAGTCCTTCAATAATCTCTCCTTAATTACCCTTTCGGGTGTGCTTTCCTTTCTTTTTTCCCCCCAGGGTATTAGGCCTCAACATTTTGGGTACCTTTTGGAGCATCTGGGTGGCTCAGTTGGTCAAGCATCCCATGACCTTGGCTCCGGTCATTATCTCACCACTTGAGTTCGAGCCCTGCATCCAGCTGTGTGCTGACAGCTCAGAGCCTTGAGCCTACTTCAGGTTCTGTGTCGCCCTCTCTCTGCCCCACTTGCACTCTGTCTCTCTCTCTTTCTCAAAAATAAGTAAACTTTAAAAAAAATTGGAGGTAACTTTTTTCCCCCACAGTAATTCTATTTGTGAAATTCTTAAGAAAATCATGAGAGCTACAAAAATTTATGACATGGCAGTGGGCAGTGGGCCCTGTTCACTACACTGTTTCCGGTCAGTGGTGATTGTTTGGTAGCCACGTGACCCATGCATATCCAATCTGGGTGATTTTCGGGTCCCAGTCTCTTGTTTGGAAATTCCCTGTCAATCAGGGAGAAGCTCTATTTTCCAGGAAGTACGAGTGGAGAAAGGGAAAGAAATTGGATCTCTGATGACAATCATTGCTTTCACTGACCCATCTTTACTTGCCCCTTGCTTTTTTTTGAGAGAGAGAGAGAGAGCATGGATGGGGTGGGGGTGGGGTGGGTAGTAGGGGCAGAGGCAGGAAGAGAATCCCAAGCAGGCTCCAGGACCAGCATGGAGCCCAAAGAAAGACTTGATCCCACGACCCTGATATCATAACCTGAGTCAAAATCAAGAGGGGATGTTCAACCAACTGAGCCACCCAGGTGACCTGCCCCCCCCCGCTTTTTAAAAAAAGTTTGGTTGAGGTCTAATGACATACGATAAATTGCATGTATTTAAAGTTTAGAATTTGATGAGTTTTGACATATGCATATCCTGTAAAGCTGTCACCACAAACAAGACAGTGAACCTATCCATTACCTCCAGAAGTTTCTTCAGCCCCTTTGTAATCACTCCAGCTCCTCCCCATTTCCCACCAACAGTTGGTGTGCTTTCTTTCACTATAGATTAGTTGCATTTCTTGTTCGTTTTCTTTTTAGTTTCATTTTCTGAGTTTTATATACATAGAATGATGCAAGTGTATTGCGGGGGGGTTCTGGCTTCTTTCATTTAGCATAATTATTTTGAAATTTATGTTGTAAACATCAAGAGTTCATTCCTTTTTATTACAGTGTATGACTTCTTATTATTAGTAGTATACCACTATATGGATGTACTATAATTTGCGTATCCATTTACTTGTTAATGAATATATGGGTGGTTTCCAGTTTTTGCCCAGTACAAATATAGTTGCTATGGTCATTTGTATACAAGTCTTTGTAGGGACATATATTTCCATTTCTCTTGGATAAATACCTAACAGCAAAATGGCTGGGTTACACCATACACATATGTTTTAACTTTGAAAGAAATTGCCAAACTGTTTTCCAAATGAGTTTACATCCCACCAGCAGCATTCTACTACATTCTTGCCAACACTTGGTGTGGTTAGTCTTTTTCATTTTAGTAATTCTAGTAAATGTATAGTAGCATCTCATTGTGCATTTCCCCATTAGGAAGTGATGTGGAATATATTTTCATGTTTTATGCCAAATGTCTATCTTCTTTTGAAAAGTGTTGATCTTTTCATTTTTAAAAATTAGGTTGTTTGCTTTCTTGAATTTTGAGAGTTCTTTATTGTATCTTGCACACACAAGGGCTTATTTTATTTGCAATTATTGTCTCCCAATCTGTGACTAGTCTTTTCATTTTCTTGACATGAGTCACAAGAGCCAAACTCCTTTATCATTTAAGGCAATTTGAGGTCTAAACTTACAGTTTTACTAAAAATCTGGAAACAACTGGAGAATAAAGAATGAAGCGTTGAATGGGTGATTATACAAGCTAAATGAAAAATGAGAAAGAAAGAAGTGGCCCCTGATCTGACAGCTAGCCTGGTGCTATTAGCCAGGCATTACTGTTTCTCTGTTGAACATAAACAATTTAGTAAAACACGATATCAGTCAAGCCTGCTCTGCAACTGGGTTGGATCAAGGCAAAAACGGGACCCCTCCATACTGAGGTCAGAACAAAATACGAACCTTGTCCAAATCAGAAAAAGAATCAAACATTCCCTGATCCTGGTTTATAGGAGCAATTGCTTGAACTCCCTCCCCTCCACTGTCTTCTTCCCCACCCCTCCGCTTCTACCATCACATCCTTGGCTGTGGCTTTGCTGCTTCCCTCTTACAAGAATCCTTGTGATTACGTGGGACCCACCTGGATAATCCAGGCTAATTTCTCCATCTCAAAATCCTTAATTGAATCTCATCTATATTAACATATTCACAGGTTTCAGGGCTTAGGGCATGGAGATCTTTGAGGGGCCATTACTCTGTCTATACCACATAATACGATTATTGTGGGGATTTAATAAGAGAAGACATGTAAAATGCTTAGTTTTTATTATCAAATATTATTATTAAGCCTCCACTTAGGCTTTTGAAATTCATAAGCCAAGGATTATTATCTGCAGCCTGCTGTGTCATCTTTTAAAAAAAAATTTTTTTTAATGTTTATTTACTTTTGAGAGAGAGAGGAGAGTGTGAGCAGGGGAGGGGCAAAGAGAGAGGGAGACTCTGAAGTAGGCTTCAGGCTCTGAGCTGGAGCACAGAGTCAGCATAGAGCCCTACGTGGGGCTCGAACTTAGGAACCATGAAACGTGAGATGACCTGATGCTTAACCCACTGAGCCACCCACGTGCCCCTGTGTCATCTTTTTTTCGAGGTAAAACATACCTCATATTCTGTCTGCCACCTGAGTAAAGAGAGGGTCGCGAGGCATGAGGAAACTTGGGGTAAAAAATATCAGTTAAATTGCAAAGATCCATTCCTGCTGCACCTATAAATGTTTTCATTTTTCCTGAATTGGCCCACATGCAAAGATGTTTAATGGCCAATGAACTAGCTGGCTTTGAGGTCTGTTCCTCTAACACTAGGATCTTCACATTTAGGTCTCTCTTTCTGTGTGAGTCTGAGCTGGTAGAGGACCCCTTGTGATTTTTCTTTGCCTTCTTTTCCTCTCCCCACCTCCCTTCTCACCGCATCCCGGGGAGTGCTAGAGGGGGTCGGTGTAGTCAGGGTCTGGGCATGGTTGGCACTGGCATCTGAGAAGGGACAGGAACAGCTCATTTGTGGTGGGCAGAGCTAACCTTACCCCACATTTGGAAGTAAATATTCCATGGTGCTCCATTAGCATTACAGAGCACAGGCATTTCCAGGTGCCAGTGAGAAGGGCTGAAAAGTGAAAGCAGGTTTGAATGAGTCTTGCATGGTTCATCTGAGAAGGACCAGCTGGTTCTCTGTGCTAGCCTCACTGTGCTTAGGCAAGGCTGCAACTTATCAACTCTCAAAATGACAAGAAGCGGGCAGCATTCAGTTTTTTAAAGCCAGGACGGAAATTGTTTTGAAATGCTGGGAAAAATGTAAGAATGTATTCCCCAAAGCAAGGTCAAGAAGTCTCTAGAGAGGATCTGTGTCTCATTTTGTGAAATGATCTCTAGAAACTAGCTGTGTGGACCTTGTGGGAACTAAGGATAGCACCAAGGATTAGAATGAACACTGAGGAAGCAAAGTAATAGCAAATAGCCTTAGGATAGGAAGAAGAACCATTAATTTTGTTATGAGCAGCTGTGGTAGATCTAGAGCAGGACTGACACATAATTAGGAGGCACTAATAAATCCTGGCACTTATCACTGATAACAAATTCTTAAGATTACCAGTCATTGAGTTACTCCTACGTTCAGGATCTAGTACTTGGTACTTATTCGTGTTATCTTCAATTCTCAGAAAACCCTGCAAGTAATATTATTGCCTTCTGTTCTCTTTAAAAAAAATCTCTATGCCCAACATGGGGCTAGAACTCACAACTGCAAGACCAGTAGTCTCATGCTCCACCGACTGAGCCAGGCAGGTGCCCCTTGCATCCAACTGTATATGCACTTCTTAGCTATAGTTTTCTTTTATCTTTGAAACTGGAATAATAACATCTATCTTACACTATTGCTGGGAGAACTGAATTTAAAAGTACATGTCAAAGTGCCTGGCATTTAGCAGGTGTGCAATTTATATTTGTGAAATTATTATTGAAGTAGGCAGAAAACATGAAGAGAAGAAAGACATTTTGATTGATTACTTCGTTTGGTAATTGTATTGGGTACCTGATACATTCTGGCCCAATCCAAACAGTGAAGTTATAGACTTGGCTTTAGGTTGCTCACAGTGCAGGGAGCAAAAAACAAATAAACAGAATCACCGATCAGACAAAAACAGTTCGTGATTAGAATTTAATACTGTATATTTAGGATAGGATGCTAAAAAAGGTGCTTCTAAAACCGGGAAGCACATAAGTGGATTCCTAAAAGGAACCAATAAGAATTGGGGTGTGGGGAGGGGTTGAGGCGTGTCTTGTCCGTTCATTTGGGGCAGAGAATAACTGTCACTAGTTTCGTACTGGCAAGGAAATTTGCTTACGGGATGGAGTGGACAAGTAGGCAGGAGCTAAATCACATCCGCTGCTGTACACTTTTCTAAGAAGTTCAAAGTTTATGCTAAAAGTGATGGGTAACCATTGAAAGATTTTATCTAAGATGTACTTTGTTCAGATTTATGATTTAGAAAAAGTATGTGGGGAACAGTGTGGAGAGGAAACACACAATACTAGATGCAGGGAGAATGAGGAAAGTAAAGGGAAGCAGTGTGGTGCATTGATTTAATCCTGGGTCCAGAACTTTTGGCTTCACTATTTTCTGGTTGTATGGCCCTGAATCATTTGCTTCTTTGCAGTTTTCTCATCTGTGAAATGGGCTTAAAGATGGTACCTACTTGGGGCACCTAAGTGGCTCAGTCAGTTAAGCATTCGACTTTGGCTCAGGTCATGATCTCACAGTTCTTGAGTTCAAGCCCTGTGTTGGGGCTCTGTGCTGACAGCTCAGAGCCTGGAGCCTGCTTCAGATTCTGTGTCTCCCTTTCTCTCTGCTCCTCCCTCATTCACTCTCTCTCTCTCCAAAACAAATAAACATTAAAAAAAAGATAGTACCATTTTTTAAAGGTATGAATTTTAATTCATAAAATTAATGTGACAGCTAAAAAAAAAGCAATGGAGATACAGCAAAGAGTACAATGCCTGCCACATAATGACGCCCAAATAAATGTTACTGTGTTGTTGTTGTTGTTGTTGTTAATATACTAGTGCAAAAGGGAAATGATGAGAGTCTGGACTAAGGAGGTAGCAGTGGAAATGGGAAGAGGGGATGATGTCGAGGAAGTGGAGCGGAAAGGACTTGTTAATGGAGTGTATTAACTTGACTTTGAAAGCAGTGGAGGTAGGGGCACCTGAGTGGCTCAGTCGGACTTCAGCTCAAGACATAATCTCATGGTTCATGGGTTTGAGCCCTGTGTCCGGCTTGAAGCCTGGAGCCTGTTTTGGATTCTGTGTCTCCCCCTCTCTCTGCTCTTACCCTGCTTGCACTCTCTCGCTCTCTCAAAAATAAATAAACATTAAAAAAATTATAAAGGAGTGGAGGGGCATGGGACTACTTGAATTCACTGGGTGAGTAAAAAAGGTCTAGATTCAAAGCTTGTTCTGATTCAAATTCTGGTTTATGTTCTTCCTCCCTGTTATTCTTTAAGTGGATTGCATGTCCTTCTCTCTCTCTCTCTCTCTCTCTCTCTCTCTCTCTTTTTTACAAATAGTTTATTGTCAAATTAGTTTCCACATAACACCCAGTGCTCATCCCCACAAGTGCCCTCCTCCATGCCCATCCCCCCTCCCCCCTACATCCATCAGTTCTCAGTTTTTGTCAGCATTCAAGAGTCTCTCATGGTTTGCCTCTCTCCCTTTCCCCCACCACTTCCCCCCTTCTTCTCCCCCTCGTTCCTCAGTTAAGTTCCTCCCAATCCTCCTATAAGGGCAAACATGATATTTGTCCTTCTCTGCCTGACTTTCGCTCAGCATAACACCCTCAAGGTCCATCCATGTTGCTACACATGGCCAGATTTCATTGTTTCTCATTGCCATGTAGTATTCCATGGTATACATAAACCACATCTTCTTGATCCATTCGTCCGTTGATGGACACTTAGGGTCTTTCCATGTTTTAGCTATTGTGGAGAGTGCTGCTATGAACCTTGGGGTACATGTGCTCCTATGCATCAGCATTCCTATATCCCTTGGGTCAGTTCCTAGCAGTGCTATTGCTGGGTCATAGGGGAGTTCTATTGTTAGTTTCCTTAGGAACCTCCACACTGTTTTCCAGAGGGGCTGTACCAGTTTACATTCCCACCAACAGTGTAGGAGGGTGCCCATTTCTCCACATCCTCGTCAGCATCTAGAGTTCTCTGATTGGCTCATTTTAGCCACTCTGACTGGCGTGAGGTGGTATCTCAGTGTGGTTTTGATTTGTATTTCCCTGATGAGGAGGGATGCTGAGCATCGTTTCATGTGTCTGTTGGCCATCTGGATGTCCTCTTTGGAGAAGTGTCTGTTCATATCTTCTGCCCATTTCTTCACTGGGTTGTTTGTTTTTCGGGCGTGTAGTTTGGTGAGTTCCTTATAGATTCTGGATATTAACCCTTTATCTGATATGTCATTTGCAACTATCTTTTCCCATTCCGTTGGTTGCCTATTAGTTTTGTGGGTTGTCTCCTTTGCTGTGCAGAAGCTTTTAATCTTGATGAGGTCCCAACAGTTTATTTTTGCTCTTGATGCCCTTGCTTTTGGGGATGTGTCAAGTAAGAGGTTGCTGCAGTGGAGGTCAGGAGGTTGTTTCCTGCTTTCTCCTCTAGGGTGTTGATAGTTTCCTGTCTCATGTTCAGGTCCTTTATCCATTTTGAGTTCATTTTTGTGCATGGTGTGAGAAAATGATCTAGTTTCATTCTTCTGCATGTTGCTGTCCAGTTCTCCCAACACCATCTGTTAAAAAGGCTGTCATTTTTCCATCGGATATTCTTTCCTGCTTTGTCAAAGATTAGTTGGCTGTATACTTTTGGGTCCACTTCTGAGTTCTCAATTCTGTTCCATTGGTCTATGTGTCTGTTTTTGTGCCAATACCATACTGTCTTGATGATGACAGCTTTGTAGTAGAGGCTAAAGTCTGGGATGGTGATGCCTCCTGTTTTGGTTTTATTTTTCAGTATTACTTTGGCTATTCAGGGTCTTTTGTGGTTCTATACAAATTTGAGGATAGTTTGTTCTAGTTTTGAGAAGTATGCTGGTGCAATTTTGATTGGAATTACATTGAATGTGTAGATAGCTTTGGGTAGTAATGACATCTTAACTATATTTATTCTTCCTATCCATGAGCATGGAATGTTTTTCCATTTCTTTGTGTCTTCTTCAATTTCCTTCATAAGTTTTCTATAGTTTTCATCATACAGATCTCTTGTATCCTTGGTTAGGTTTATTCCGAGGTATTTTATGTTTTTTTGTGCAATTGTGAATGGGATCGGTTTCTTGATGTCTCTTTCTGTTGCTTCATTGTTGGTGTATAAAAACGCAACCGATTTCTGTACGTTGATTTTGTACACTGCATCTTGGCTGAATTCTTGGATCAGTTCCAGCAGGCTTCTGGTGGAATCTGTCAGATTTTCTATGTAGAGTATCATGTCATCTGCGAAGAGTGAAAGTTTGACTTCCTCTTTGCCAATTCTGATGCCTTTGACTTCCTTTTGTTGTCTGATGGCTGATGCTAGGACTTCCAGCATATGTTAAACAACAGTGGTGAGAGTGGACATCCCTGTCGTTTTCCTGATCTCAGGGGAAAGTTCTCAGTTTTTCCCCATTGAGGTTGATGTTAGCTGAAGGCTTCTCATAGATGGCTTTTATGATGTTTAAGTAGGTTCCTTCTATCCTGACTTTCTCTAGAGTCTTTATTAAAAAGAGATGCTGTATTTTGTCAAATGCTTTTTCAGCATCTATTGACAGGATCATATGGTTTTTATCTTTTCTTTTATTGGTGTGATGTATCACATTGATTGATTTGTGAATGCTGAACCAGCCGTGTAACACAGGAATGAATCCCACTTGATCTTGGTGGATGATTCTCTTTATGTGCTGCTGGATTCGATTTGCAAGGATCTTGTTGAGGATTTTTTGCATGTCCTTCTCTATAGATAGAGGGTTCAAACCTCATCCACAAATACAGATATACAAGAAATGTAAATGTCTTTTTCTCCAGCTCGGTGTAAGTTCTGTTTTTAGTCTTCCCTATGGACGGTGAAAACATAATTTCATTTAAATTAGGATTTCTCCTCCCTTTTCCTAAGGTTATACTTATGTCCTAAGAGTTCCAGGATGTGGGGTTGGGATTCACCATTAGCTCCTTGATGTCCTCTGGCCAAACTGATATCCTATGGAGTTACCATCACCCCATTGTGTCTTCAGTCTGTGATCCATGCAGGCTGTATTTTGACTCATCTCTCAAGTTTGTTCCTAAAGTCCTTTGGGTTCAGGCCCCTCCTTCTGGGCAGAAGCAAGTAACCTGCTTCTGTGTCAGGTGCTCCCATATGCTGAGCAGTGGAAAACTGTAAGGTGTTGGGGTCATTCGTCACCTCTGTGACTTCTTAGACACCTAGAGGCATTCCATCATTTCTGCACCACACTGAGGCATGTGGGTGAGGCTGTCTAAGGTGCTAGTTCTTCTCCAGGGTCTTGCCACCTGCAGGACTTTATGTGTGTTCTTGATTCTCTGAAACCTCTCCAGAATTTCTGTAGACTCCCCCAGGGTCTCAATTCAACCTGAGGGATAGAGTGAGGAAGTATAGATGCCCTTTGCTCAAGGACCACAAGCTTTTATTAAGCTCTTATTTCTTCCTTCTCCAGACTCTCCTCTCCTTCTACCTGCCAGGCCTGAAGCCAGGTTCTTATCTTTGTTTTCTTTCTTCTTTTTCTTTTTTTTTTTTCTAAAAACTGTCAGAGTCTGTTCAGTTCCCCTCAGGGCCTAGGTTCTGAAACTCAAAAGCAAGGAAGAGGCTCTTTTAAAATCTGCTTTCTTCTGTAACACCCCTTCCCTGAGGCAATGAAGGAGGAGAAGTGCTAAAAGATGGGAAAATGTCAAAGAAAAATATTCTATTAATACTTCATAGATATTATGCCACCACATTTTGAACAGAGTCATCAGGCAATAACCTACAATCTCTTTTGTCTATAGCCTTTGAAAGTCTTTTATCTTTTCTCTAGTTGACAGATATGTTGTGTGTAATTTTGATATTCTTTTGATTTATTGATGCTGGACATGCATGCAGTGCTGAATGTTACTGATGAAGAAATCTCTCAAAGAGAAGCTGAAGCCAGTCTCTTTAAATTGGGAGGAAATCAGGGGAGGGATGAAAGATGGGTTTCTCCGTCAATACTACCTTAGTGCCATTGTGTGAGACGGAAAGAAATTGAGAAATGCCTATAGAAGCTGGGACGGGAGAAAGAATTTGTCTCTAGCTGGATTAGAAGGGGCATACACACTGGTTTGCCTGTAACAGTCATAGTCAATGCTTCATTTCCTTATATGCCATCTGATGAGTGTCCCTTTCTTTCTCAAAACTGCCATGGCTTACACAATAAATTATATGGTCACCCTTTTTCTAGCTTAACATTGTTAAAATGTTCCCATTTGCAGCTAAGCTAGAGACACCAAAAACCTTAGTTACTGAGGCTTTTTTAAAAAATGTTTTTTATTTATTTCTGAGAAAGAGAGAGAC
Organism: Proteles cristata cristata; assembly: GCA_017311185.1. NCBI lineage: Eukaryota > Metazoa > Chordata > Mammalia > Carnivora > Hyaenidae > Proteles > Proteles cristata. The sequence goes on from JAESUZ010004774.1 coordinate 934,427, forward strand.
AGAGAGACAGAGAGACAGCGTGAGCAGGGGAGGGTCAGAGAGAGAGGGAGATACAGAATCTGAAACAGGCTCCAGGCTCTGAGCAAGCCATCACCACAGAGCCTGATGTGGGGCTCGAACCCACATACTGTGTGATCATGACCTGAGCTGAAGTTGGACACTTAACCAACTGAGCCATCCAGGTGCTCCAAGGCTTTTCTTGACCTAATGAGATCAACAAAATGACCCATGAGTCTGAGATTGAAAAGGGACCTCTGTTTTTAATTATAGGATGATAATTATGATAGTATGTCAACAGTTACTTTGATATAAAAAATCATAATTTTAATATTAATAAATAAGGGTATACTATTTATCCATTTCTCCTTTGTTTCATTATTCACATATATCACTGTGGTTGCATAAATCTTTTTGCCCATTCAATTTGTGGTGGCAAAGAGAATCTCAAATCATCTGCTGTTCTGTTTCATACCAACATTTTTAGAGTTCTTAATTTTTCATGAGTAAAATAAGAACATGTGCTGCCTATAAAACGTTCTCCTTTTCAGCCGTTAATGTGATCTTTTAGTAGGATAGTTTCTAGAAAAATTGTCAAAATCGTGTATGTTATCTATAGGTAGCATAATATGTATATGTATGTCCTGGGAAGCTGATTTGATTCTGAAGACCAAAAATAAGAGACCCAAAGCCATGATGATTTTCAGTAAACACAAATTCTCCTCTGCAATCCACATCTTTGATCCCCTATAGTGCCTCTTGGCTTCTTAGGAGATCAGTTGTCAAGAGTGGTCAGAGAGTCAGCAGGTCAATAGACATCCTAGAACCTGATGAACTAACTCTAGTGTTTAGAACAACTCTTTCTTCATTCTTTTTTGTGTACATGGCATTATAGTTCCTCTTTCAAATGTCTCACTCTACATTTACAGTATATTTAAAGATCACTTTTTATTTATTTTTTATTTTTTTAAAGAAAATGAGCAGGGAAGAGAGGCTGAGTGGGGAGAGGAGAGAGAGAGAGAGAGAGAGAGAGAATCTCAAGCAGGCTTCATGCTCAGCAGAGCTGACACAGGCTTCAATCCCATCACCCCCAGAATCATGACCCAAGCCAAGATCAAGAATCAGACACTCAATCAACTGAGCCACCCAGGTGCCCCTAAAGTTCAGCCTTGATGGAAAAGTATATTGACCCTATTTCTGTCAAGTTTATGTAAGCCTAATATCCAAACAGTTTTAAAAGATTCTGTAAGCATTATGAAATAATCTATTTTTTTAAACATTTAAAAAATGAAATTGGGGCACCTGGTGGCTCAGTCAGTTTAGTAACCAACTTTGGCTCATGTCATGATCTCGCAGTTTGTGAGTTTGAGCCCCATATTGGATTTTGTGCTGACAGCTCAGAACCTAGAGCCTGCCTTAGATTCTGTGTCTCCCTTTCTCTCTGCCTCCATCCCCTGCTTGCACTCTGTCTCTCTCTCAAAAATAAATATTTAAAAATGAAATTTAGTTGTTTTTGCTCTGAGGACTTCTATAACATGGCAAAGCTGATGAATATTTTTAAATTGTGAATGATATTTTTAGTGAAACTGGACAGTGTAAGTTGTAATCAAACTATTAACAGGACAAGCATATAAAATAATATGAGTATTTTTTTAATAAAGAGTATTCTGGTAATTTGTTATTTTTTGGTTATTAAATTATCACTAGAGGCCATTAGAAACAGAAAGGAGCTCAATTATTCCCATAGGTCATATGTTGAAGTAAGTAAAATACTTCAATTCCTACTGAATAGATAGGAAAAATGAAGATCCAACCAGGTGCTCCTAAATAATTATTGCCAGAGTTTCATAGATTTGGGGGAAATTCTTGGGAAACATAAGATTCTGCCTGGAGGAAAAGGGGTGAGAAATTAGAATAGGTGGCATATTTTTCATTTCTAAAAAGACCAGAACAAATGTTTTATAGGTTAAATGAAGTCAAGTTCTGTCAAACTTCTCTGATGCTTTGCAACATTGGAATCTGGGACAGGAGAAAAAATAAAGTAGAGAGCACATGGGGTAAACAGATAGGCAGGTATGCAGAAGAAATCTGGCCTTTTGGTTGAATTATTTAGAATGAGGTAAACATTGGCAAAGAAAAGGTAAAGCACAGTGCTTGTAAAAAGCAAGTGGAAGGAAGATGATGTGACAAGGTCTTTGTGATGATTGGCTCTAATCGTAATGACAACATAATGGTAACAGCAATAAAAGTCATCTTTTCTGAGTCCCTATAAAGTGCCTATAAAGTACCTGCAAAGTGCCAGGCACTCTGCGAGGTGCTTTTCCATGTCTTATCTTGTCCGTGATACTATATCCTGAGTTCTTCTTCCTCTTGGTCTTACCTACTAATGCTCTTCAAAGCTCCCTCCCTACCCCAAAATATTTTTGAGCGTCCTCCGGTAGGGCCTCACATGCATTCACAGATAAGTTCAGCCAATGGCCATCTTTGCTGAGTTCCTCTGTGTCTGCCCTGCACGTGCTGCTGCGGATTGTGGGTCACATGTCCTGCTTCCTATGGTCTTTGGTGAGAGCCTTGTCATTGTCCACCACTGGTGTTTCAAACATATATCATTGACTGTGCCAGGTATCACTAGCAGTTCCACTGGCTGCCACTGTCAGCTGCCTGAGTCTTGAGGGTTTCAAAGTTACACAGTGTTCTATGTGAAAGTGATAGAGAATGCATCTGCCACACACTGATAAAGAGGTTCCAATGTATCCTAACATTTTATGTGAGAGTAGTTCTCTGTTTTTGATGTCTTGTCTTGTTCCTTTCCTGCCACAGTAGGTTCCATTTGACAAATTAGGATATGGAGTCTCAAAGAGCTAAGTAAGTTGAGTAAGTAATTTGCTAGAATCACAGATTGGTAGTTGTAGTGACTTGCTGGTGGTACAGAGGGTTGGACTTCAACCTGGGCTTTCTCAACACATGATGCTGCTCTGTCATCCCTGATTTTTCTAGAGCATCTGATGGTATTGAGTGTCCCTTCTTTGGAATTTGAAATAATAAAAGTCAGGTTATAAAAGTTAAACATTACAGAGAGCGGTCAAAGTAATGAATCTGGAAACTGAGGGAAAGTTAGAAATGGAGCCCTTCTACTCAATCTTGAAGAAAAAGTTGGTAAGGTAGATGAAAGATGGTTTGGGGTAAAATCAAAATGATCTAAATAGGGAGAGTAATATTTACAAGATCACACAATCTTGAAGCTACAGTACCTAGTGCAGGAACTTCAACAGGTTCAATCAATTAAATGTGTGTGGAAAAAACAATAGGGAATGATACGAGGGTATCCACAGGTCACAAACAAAAAGTGGTTGCAGAGGCTAAGTGGATGAGGCCAATGAGTGAATCAGGTTGGGTAAAATACATTAGGGACAATCGAGACTGTGACAAACCAGAGAGCATGGACAGCATCCAAATGGGCAACTATTCCTACCTGTAGCCTGATGTTGCCACTGTGAATGCAGACTTATATGTTGCCAGATTTTTTTTTTTTGAGAGAAGCCTAACATATGGATTTTTATGTGAATTTTCCTAAATGCATTAAAATACTATGTGGCCAAACAAAATACATGTGCCTGCCACATCTGGGCCAAATCGTGGTAACCCTAGTATGACTGAACTTCCTAAACACATTTAGTGGAAATTACTAAATGTTTTAAAGTGGGAATTGACATAATCAGATTTGTATTTTACAAAGATTATTATATTAGTCCATTGATAGAAGTATGGTGGATGGATTGGAAAGGGTCAAGACTGGAAGATGGGTGACTTTCTAGATGTCTATGGTAGGAGCACAAATGTAGCAATGAGAACAGAATCAGCAGAGGTGGACTAAAGAAGGCAGATACATGGAAGGCTTGGTGACTGATTAAATATGAAAGACAGAGAGAGAGGAAGAGCTACGATAATTTTCTTGCCCTATAGGCCAACAATCTTCTAGAAGCCCAGAAATCTTTCTTCTTTTGCAAAAAGTTCTGCAGCTCAGGTAAGGAACAACCAAGTGTTTCAGAATCAAGGCTTGTGTGATGAAATGAAACAAAGAAGGGTGTTTATGAATGTGTTGTATGGACATCACCAAAAGATTCATGGTGCTGGGCCTGCACTATCTCTTCTGCATGACAGCTGGTTATAACTGTGGATTGGGTTATTTTCCACTACACTGCTTTCCTTTCAGAATGCCTCCCTTTCTTACAGCAATCAATTCGGTTCACACTTTCAGACCCTGGTTAATATAATAGTCACCAGGTTGGTCTTCTTGATTCTCTATCTCTTTCCAACTACGTCATAGTTAAACTCCTCTTCTGGCTCTCAAGGCCCTCCACAATCCAGGACCAGCCTTCAGTTTGAATTGTATTCCTAGCTAGGGCCTGATTTGCACACTCTGTCCTCTGCAGATTAGTCTCTTTAAAACTCATTTATGCTTTCAAGACTTGTCTCTGTTTGGAATGCCCTACCTTCTCAACCCTTGCAATCAGAGAATGCTGAAGTCCTCTGTTTATTTTGGCCTCATCCCTTCTCATCTTTCTAAGTTCCTAATGCAGTTTGTGTCCTCTGCTGGATAAGCCAGTGGAGGAGTCCTTGAAGCCTTAAAATACCTGCTGTACACTGAGAATGGCTAATTCTTTTCCTGTGGAAGCTGCAACGATTCACAAACCTTACCCTAAAGGCATCTTTCATAGGGTGGTTATTACTTTTTTGAGGGTGGGGGATGGGGGAAAGACAAGACTTTAGATGAACAAAGGCATTTATATTCAGGTTACTATTATGAGAAACACCACATTCTTAATGTGTAGCTACTATGTTTAACAGTGTAGGAGGAACACTACATCCAGGTGCTCTAAATGGCTGGTGAAGCAGCTCCCTTTGCTACCCCAGATTTCATTATATTCCTGTAAATAATCCCCATCACTAAAGGAAGTCTGTGCATGTCTTACAGTAAGTCAAGAAGTTTTGTATTTTTTTTTTTTCAATTAAGGTTTCATGGGCTTTAGGCATCTTCCCAAGAAGACCTCAGAGACATTTCAAATGGAAAGCACATGGGTATCTCCAGGCAAAATCAATTGGCTACCTTTCAAGAGGCCCCACAGGATGGATTATCTTAGTGAATTTACCACAGCCTATGATCTGGCTCTCAGCCCTGTAGATTTAGAAACTGGATTTTATCAACACTTCTAACATAGATCTATTTGTCATTAGTGGCTCACATTAATCAGCCCACAAAGACTGATAGAAAAAACCAGAACATCTATATATTATTAACTCTCTGAAAGACTGGAATGCTTGCTTAGAATATGAAGTCTAAGTAAGGATTAGAGTAGGGAGAGTTTCATGTGTCATACATCTGTGAGAGGGAAATGGATAGAGTTGTGTTAGTGCCAGGAACTGCACACAACCTGTAGCTGATTTCATCCTGGGCCAGCTGGCAGTAAACTACCATCACTGGAGGTGGGGAGACGAGGTCTTTGCCACAGATGTGGTCTTTCTTCAGCTCAGTGTTTGGTAATAAACGATTCCTAAGGAAGAGATACCCATCCCCCAAGGATTAGGATGCTTGCATCTTTAGTCAGGGGCACTCTCACCATTGGATAATAGCAATGGTAAATCATCTAAAAAGTTGACTGATTGGATGTGAGGTATGAGGGAGAAGTAGGAGTTAAAGATGAGCCCGAGATTTATGACTTGAGTAACTGGATGAATAATAGAGCCACAAACTAAGGTAAAGAACACTAGATCATGAGTTCAGCTTGGACATACTGGATGGTCTGGGAATGCCTCTGAGTCACTCAACTTGAAATATCCTGTAGGCAGTGACCTATTCAGGTCTGTTACTCAGAAGTGTGATCTGTGCTAGAGATATAAATTTGGGATTTGTCAGTGTACAGATAACTGAAGTCATGGGAATTGATATTGTCTTGAAAAAGTATAGAGAACAAAAAGTGGGGGGCCTAGGACAGAATTCTGAGGAACACCAACATTTCATTGTTGGGTAAAGGATGAGAAGCTGACATAAGAGACTAAGAAAGAATAGCCAAAAATAGCTGAAAGGAAATCAGGAGTGTGCTCACATGGAAACCAAAACCAGAAACTATTTAAAGAAAACGTGTAGATGCTTTGAATGGTGATGTAAATTCCAAGTATAAAATGGCTTGGCATTGCACAGTTAAGTGTCTTGGATTTAGCAAGATTCCACCTGGTGCAGATATGGTCACTGGCTGCAATATGTCCTATGAGGGTCTTTGAGGAGTCCTGGAAAAATCGTCTGCATCATGCTGTATCTATCCTGCCATGGATCGGGGGGAGGGAGCACTTCATTTGAACTGAATTTCTGTATCTTTTGCTATATAAATAAGGGGATGCAGAACTTAATTGGATCAAGAACAACAACAATGGAACTGAAAAGAAATTTTGGAATTTAGCAATATAAAGTTTTCTGGTGACCTTAACAAAGCAGCTTCAGTATGGTGATAGGATGGGGATGAGAGGAGGCTGAGGAACCAAAGGCTCACTCCCAAAAGAATGAGATTGAGAGAGAGAGTGTGTGTGTATGTGTGAGAAACGCAAATATATGTTACTTAACGTGAGGGAGAAAACGGAATCAGATTATTGCTAAATACCTTTTAAAAAGCTATTGTGTTCTCAGACTCTTAACTATAAAGAACAAACTGATGGTTTGGGGAGGTAGATGGGGGGTGGATGAAATAGGGGGTGGAGACTGAGGAGTGCACTTGTCATGATGGGCACGGGGTGATGCGTGGAAGTGCTGAATCATGATATCATACACCTCAAACTAATGTTACGCTGTAAGTTAAGTAACTAGAATTTAAATAAAAACTAAAAAAAAAAAATCTATTGCATTTTCAGCTTTAAAGATTGCACTTTAGGGGCGCCTGGGTGGCTTAGTCGGTTAAGTGTCCAACTTTCACTTAGGTCATGATCTCGCGGTTCGTGGGTTCGAGCCCCGCGTCAGGCTCTGTGCTGACTGCCAGCTCAGAGCCTGGAGCCTATTTCAGAGTCTGTATCTCCCTCTCTCTCTGACCCTCCCCTGCTCACGCAGTCTCTCTCTCTCTCCTAGAAATAAAATAAAAATATTTAAAAAAAAAAAAAGATTGCACTTTAGCATGCTAGCTTGGTCGTTCTTTCTGAAAGTCATCAGCAATGTCCTTTTAAAACTGTTTGGCAATGGTACACTGTTTCTGGGAATATTTGATGCCCAAGGAGTATGACCTGAAACACTGACACAAGAGGAATGCTGGTGTCTGCGCTTAAAAGTGAGTAACTACATATGGCCTGTCTGGATTAAATTAAGGTCAAAGTTCACAAGTGAGAAATATTAAACACGCACTTAGGATGACATCTAACAACCTCAGTCTGTGGGATGGAACTCTAATAAAATTGAGAGACCACGTGCTGCACTCGGCCACATACCCGACTCCCACTGCTATCTAGAAGCATCATTCTTGGCTTAAACCAGCAAACAGAAAAATAAAAGCATGCTGTTCCTTTGCATTCCTTTTGGGAACAAGTTAACTTTGAAAAATTCCCAGAGCTGTCAGATTCATGCAGGACCAGGTAAATAGGAAAATCCAGATGTTTCCATGAGCATGAGGGTAGTAGGTATTTTCTTCTCTTGGGGTGGAGAGGGCCCCTTTGTTTCTCATTAACAGTCATCCCCTCACCCTCACACAATTTAAAATAGCTCTCCAGATTTCATATTCTCTTTTGTCTTTTGTTGTCATAATTAAGCACATCTGTTTTTAACCCATTTTTTAAAGGACAAGAGTCTGGTATACCAGGATGTAGCAGCTACTGTAGTACGATAATGCTAGAAATGTGATAGCTACTAACTATCTTATTTTCCTGTTGTACAATTTCCATTTGTCTCTGGCAAGCAGGCAAATGCTAATCTGTACTGAAGATCTGGAAGGTATACCAAAGGAAAAGATCTGTTTCAGTGTTTTGCTTTTCTGAAATGCCCCCCAGTGGGTCTATGGTAGGAAGACCCCACTGTAATATTGTGGGCTTGAAGACCAGAGGCTTTGAGGTCACAGAGACCTGGTTTCAAATCTTGGTCCTGTCATTTGTCAGCTGTGCGATCTTGAGAACTTTGTTTTGCTTCTCAATCCTTGTTGTTTTTAATCTGCATAATAGGCACAAATAGGGTTATTGTGAGGATTCAGTGAGATAATTCATGTGGAAGCCCTGACATAATATCTGACAGAGAGTAAGGACCCTGAATAAATGTTAGCTATTAGTGTTAGTAGATATGTTAAAAGAGCTCAAAATATATCATAAATTTAAAATAATTGGCAATATGATTTCTACTATTGTAAGTGAAAAGTTATTGGAATCACAGCTTTCGTGAATGGCTGCATATATAATAAAAATCTTCTAGAACTTAAAAAATCTTTAAAGAGACTTTGATTATGATTTTCAAAAGAGCAAGGATTGAATGGCCCTTAAATAAGACAGGCTTTTATAAAACTAACCCAAGAAACCTTCACCCAAAAATTATTACAGCATTAATTTTAGGAGCTCAGGTTGAGACACCATGTCTACCCTGCCCCAATGCCTCTTTGCAGACATGATGGTCATCAAATTTAATAAATATGCCATGATAAAAGACATTTTAAAAATTCAGTACAGAAGCAGTAAATTGCATTTAAATGTATATGATAATGTAAATTCTGAAAATTCATAAGATCAAAATTTTAAAAATACAATTTTCATTTTTAAAGAAGAAAAAAGAGGAGAAAGATAGTTATGGAATGAAGAAAATAGGATGGACCTAGTTAACCCTGCTAGGTATTTTATTTTCTGTAATTACTTTTAAAATTGGTTGACTTATATCTAACTCCGTTTAATATAGCTGCCATTGACTAGAAATGCACAGCCCTCCTACTTTCCATTTTCATTTATTTACTCATTTGACAAATATTTATTGATATCCACACTATAGCCTGGTCTATGTGGTGGGCTAAAATAGTCTATTTAATAGTAAAACATTTCTTGGACCATAGAGTATCTTCATACATTAGCAAAACAATGTTAATACTTAACTCATTTTTTAGTATTTGTGATTCATTATGACCTCCAAAAGGCAGATTTTAGAGAATGAAGGTCAAGGTATTTTATATCTATGACACAAAATAATGTGAGAATAGACTCTAAAGAACTTAACTTGAAGTGGTTGCTCTTATAGCATACAAAACAGGCTTTGTCTCATTTTACTTGGCTAAGGGTGATGAAGAGGATAAGCAACAGTATTGTCCAGAGGCCAAATGAACCTAGAGGCAAAAAATTACAGATGGCTTCACAATACAGCTCAAGTTCCTGGCATTTAGTAAAGGACGGATTTAGGAATACAGTAATTTTTTGTTTATCTTGGAATTCAAACAAACAGCATATGCAAATAGCTAGGATATTTTCCCTTCCTATTCTACACTCAATTTTTATGAAAAAGAAAAAAAAAGACAAATAGGAAATATGGTTGCCAGAAGTTTGGTTTAAAAATCAAAACCAACCTCTCCGCCCCCAAAACAACAACAACAGCAATAAAAAAAGCAACCCAAAACCCAGTCAATACCAGTGTATGCCATAGGGTCAGTACAGATTCAATGTAATTTCTCACATCTCGCATATAGTTAGCTCTACACTGAAAACTGTTCAGGGTCAAATAAATCGAATTACACCAGATTAACATTTACTGTGCATTTATTCATACAGGCAATAAGTATATATTGAGCCCCATGTGCTGGCATGTACACAATAGATTCTCAATACAATTCTGTGCAAAGCACTTGGGGAATATACATGAATTAGAACCTTCATGTAAAGAAATAATGAGATAAAAGATTGGGAAAGTAGTTTGGAAGCTAACTCTGAAAGACTCAACTATCAGGCTAAATAATCATGGGAGGATTTTTGAGGCAAGGAATGATATGAATGTTCTGGGAGTATTGTACTCATTTGGAAGCAGTGACAGCCTTGTGTTCTGCTTCTCCCCTTACATGAGACCATTACTGAAATGGGCAAAGAACCAGAGAGTGGTGTTCCAGGGGCTTAGTGATTATGACAGGATCCTTCATCTGAGGTGGTCAGTGGATTTGCTGGGTCAAGAGAAGTAAGCCAAGTCACAAATCGTAGCAGAAAGTTGAAGTTTAGTGTGCTAGGTAGGTGGTCAAGGGGTACAAAATCAGGAAGAGACCAGGAGCAGAAATAGAAGCCGAGGTATGAACCAAGAAGTTAAAACCAGAGAGGTGAAAATAAATGAAAGAAGTCAGAAGTGGAAAAGAAAGGGAAGGAAAGTGTTGGGAAACAGTGAATGGGTAGGCCTACTTGTCTTGAAGGGCCAGGAATAGTGGAAGTGGTAATAGAAAATAAAGGAAAAATGGGAAAGATACAATGTAGAAGACATCATTCAGGGTGTCTGAACACGTCTTTTTTCTAAGAACATGAGAGTGGATTGCTATATTTGCATTACACAAGTCTGTTTCTTGTCCATAGCTGGTCATACCAAGGTGGACATGACCTAACCTGGGCCAATCACATCCCTTCCTGAGAATCTGCAATTTGGATTGAGACATTGGGTAAGTAAGTTTGAAATCTTCCCATGAACAAAGATGGTATTAATCAGAAAGTTATGTTGGCCACATAAAAATAAAAATGTTGAGGGCAGGTTTGAAAGAAAGAAATAGATTTGGGTGGTGCCTACTTTCCTGATGGCTTTCTGGACCCTCTTCCCATTTTCCCCCTGAGACTCTGTACCAATTCTAGAGCTCCTAAAAATCTTAGAATGTCCTAAAGTGATGAGAGCCATAAAGGTGTCTTTTGTTATGTTCATGTTGTGACTTTTGGACCCCCACCTAAGGATGGCGGCTGGTTGCCAGGAGAATTAACCATGCAATTAGAGGGGTGAGGGCTGGAGATTGAATCAATCCCAGTGGCCACTGATTTAGTCAGTCATGGCCATAAAATGAAGCCACCATAAAATCCCAAAAGAATAGGGTTCAGAGAGCTTCCAGGTTGGTGAATATGTGGTGAATACGTGGAGATTCGGGGACAGTGGTGCTCTCAGAGAGGTCAAGTTCCATATCCTCCCTTATACCTTGTCCTATATATATGTATATATATATATATATGCCATCTGGCCATTCCTAAGTTATTTCCTGAGGTACTTTTATAATGTTAAACTTAGAAATAAAATGGTTAGCTATTTTATCAGCAAAATGGGTTTATTCAGGAATACCAGAAGAATTTCAATTCAGACATACAAGCTATGGTAAACCATTGTCAAGTCTGGTAATCAAAGGAGAGGAATGTTACTTCACAGAAAAGGAGGAAACTAGGAGAAGCTGCTTGAGAGTTGTAGGAAAGTGAGAGTTTGGGGTGATAATGGTTTCTCATTGGCTAAATTGTACCATTTTATTATTGGCTAAGCTTGTTGACAGAACAAGGAGAATTTCTTCCTTCTCCTGGAAGCAGTAAAGTCAGCTTTTTCCCCTTTGGGAATCCAAAGTACTCTTCCTGTTTGGGTTTGTAATTGATCACAGGTGGTAGGGTATGAGAGCTCCCCCTTCTGGCCTCCAAACTCCATTTTAAATGAGGTTTCTGTTACTCCGTTTCACAATAAACAGGTGCTCTATTAAGTCCAGGCAAATGTTTCTCTGAGTTTTGTGAGTCATTCTAACAAATTAATTGAACCCGAGGGAGTGGAGCATTAGACCCTTCAATCTACAGCCAGTTGTTCAGAAGCACAGGTGATAACTGAGGCTTGTGACTAGCCTCTGAAGGGTGGTGGAGAGGGATAGTTCTGTGGAACCTAGCCCTTAAACTGTGGGATCTGATGCTATCTTCAGGTAGATAGTGTCAGAATTGAGTTGAATTGTAGGACACCCAGCTAGTATAAGAGAATTGCTTGGTGATTCCCCAACTTCCCCATTGGAACTGGAATCAAAATCATTACCAATAAATTCTCTTGCAGAAGCTAATTTGAAAAATGTCTGCTACTTTCATCAGAATCAGTAAAGTCTAATTGCCTGAATTTCCTCCACCATCAGACAAGCTTCCCACGAGGGGAAAAGTGACAGATTGGGTACTTCTTATCTTTGCTGAGATTCAGAAATTGTGCCCTGAAGGGAGGTCAAGGTTATAGCTAGAGCAAATGACCAAAATCAGGATTACTAAATCCATGGGGAGAGTGGAAGGTATGGAATCAAGAAATGGAAGGTACATAAAAAAGATACAGAAGGCAGAGAGAAGGTAGATTAAGTTTGGTAGAAATTTTAAGGGGCTTTGGTGGGGCCATTCATGCTAGCTTATGTAGGTAGGATGACTGGGTGCATTCAGAGCTATAGTGGCTAACGGTGACTGACTGGAAATGGAGGCCAAGGACCCTGAGATACTGCCAGGTTCTGAGCTACCTTCTAAATTATTGAATAATAATATAAATTTGTTAATAGGTACTGTAAATAAATAAGACTTTTGTCGTTACTGAATACATTTTGTTATAGTTCAACTTAACAATAATTGTTTTTTGAGTATTTTTAATGTAGTAGGTATTGTGTTAAGTACATTATTCACATTTGTAATTCTCTAATATAAATCACATCCTCTAATAACTCTGGAAGGCAATTGGTATTATCTTATGTATTTGTAGTCCATAGATCAATTGGAAATATTTCAGTAAGTCTGAACTTTATTTTTTGAATGCAGCGAGGGTAGCCTTAACTTTGCATGTGTGTTTTATGAAGCAAAGCAAGCCCATGAATATATACTAAAATGGAGGCTTCACAGAAATGTGTATATTGACTACATGAAGGTGGTGCCGCATTTCTGGGCTCACAAAATGGCCTGATCATGGAAAGCACCAAAGGTCAGGCAGCTTTAGTCATGATCACAAATATGAATGGAGGAAAATGGCAAGAACCCTGACAAGAGATCTTATGTTGCTGCTTTTTAAAAGCTGGACTTGTCTCAGCCTTGTTATGCCTGTGGGGCTTGGTACAGAAAGCTGTGCCTGACACATCTCATCTTTAATTCTTTTCTATCTATTTCCTTTCTAAATAACGGACATGAGTTATTGCAGTTCCAGTCATTTATATTCCAGGAGTGCATTTCGAAAAGAGAAGAGCTTTTGTTTTCCTTGTCCATCCTGTGGTCGAGGTACTAATGAGCGGGGAAATAACCTAAAGGCAAGTTGCACCTAAGAGAGGAACAGGGATTTGATGTCTCCAAATTAGCTATGGAATTAATGCTCAGGCCCCAAATAATTGCAAGTTCTATGCATGTAAAAGGAAAGAAAATTATATTCAAAGTATTTATTTATTAAAGATTTTTAATGCTTTACCAACTCCAAAGGCTTTTTATGAAAGAGACACTGACTTTTTTTTTTTTAACCATGAAGCCTCTTCATTTTTTTTTTCTCCTAATGAAATGCTTCAAAGACAATGAGTGTCTTTCTGATGATTAAGCTGTAACAATATGGTTTGGAAAAATGTGTGATAATTAGACAGCTTATTCCTAATGATTATCATAGCAAGATATTCTGAGAATTTTAAAAGGCAGTGGAAAAAAATAGCATACCAAGTTGGAAAAAGATGAAATGGAGAGTAATTAATTAAAATGTATTAGAAGTGGGAATAATTTTTTTCAACCAAGAATAGTCAAATAAAGCTTATTTATTACAACGAAAATACATCAGTCTCATACAATTACTTGAATTTAGTCTTCTTTCCTTACAAGGCAATTAGTGTCAGAATCTCCAATATTAAATTGCTCCTACTCATTTTTTGAGAGGATCAGGCCATCTAGTGGTAAGGAGACTATCACATGGGGCAATGTAAATTCACTAGGGTTAACATTTGTGCTAAATGAGAATGGGGGTTATTTTGAGTCAGTTACTCATCTTTTAACAGTAAAGAACTATTACACAAATATCACCTTAGCCCCAGAAAAGATTTTTGTAAAAGCATATCATTTTTCCTAGTGTAAAGAAAGGGAGAAATTCATCACAAATATTGAAAACAACACAAATGTGACGTCCGATTTGATAGTAGAAAGAAAATTACTTTTATATTCAAGAATATACTTTTCTATATTCAAGAATATACCTTTCTATATTCAAGAAATACTTTTATATTCAAGAATCAGTTTCCTGATGTCTGCCAGCCATCTGGATGTCCTCTTTGGAGAAGTGTCTGTTCATGTCTTCTGCCCATTACTTCACAGGATTGTTTATTTTTCGGGTGTGGAGTTTGGTGAGTTCCTTACAGATTTTGGATACTAGCCCTTTATCTGATATGTCATTTGCAACTATCTTTTCCCCTTCTGTCGGTTGCCTTTTGATTTTATGGATTGTTTCCCTTGCCATGCAGAAGCTTTTAATCTTGATGAGGTCCCAATAGTTCATCCTTGCTCTTGATTCCCTTGCCTTTGGGGATGTGTAAAGTAAGAAATTGCTGCGGTGGAGGTCAAGGAGGTTGTTTCCTGCTTTCTCCTCTAGGGTTTTCATGATTTCCTGTCTCACATTCAGGTCCTTTATCCATTCTGAGTTTATTTTTGTGTATGGTATGAAAAATGATATAGTTTCATTCTTCTGCATGTTGTCCAGTTCTCCCAGCACCATCTGTTAAAGAGGCTGTCTTTTTTCATTGGCTACTCTTCTTGCTTTGTCAAAGATTAGTTGGCCATACATTTGTGGGTCCAATTCTGAGTTCTCAATTCTATTCCATTGGTCTCTGTGTCTGTTTTTGTGCCAATACCATACTGTCTTGATGATGACAGCTTGGTAGTAAAGGCTAAAGTCTGGGATGGTGATGCCTCCTGTTTTGGTTTTCTTCTTCAATATTACTTTGGCTATTCAGGGTCTTTTGTGGTTCCATACAAATTTTAGGATAGTTTGTTCTAGTTTTGAGAAGAATGCTGGTGCAGTTGTAATTGGGATTGCATTGAATGTGTAGATTGGTTTGGGTAGTAATGACACTTTAACAATATTTATTCTTCTGATCCATGAGCATGGAATGTTTTTCCATTTCTTTGTGTCTTCTTCAGTTTCCTTCATAAGTTTTCTATAGTTCTCATCATACAGATCTCTTATATCTTTGGTTAAATTTATTCTTAGGTATTTTATGGTTTTTGGTGCAATTGTGAGTGGGATCAGTTTCTTGATTTTTCTTTCTGTTGCTTCATGATTGGTGTATAAAAATGCAGCCAATGCTCAGCATCCCTCATCATCAGGGAAATGCAAATCAAAACCACACTGAGATACCACCTCACGCAGGTCAGAGTGGCTAAAATGAACAAATCAGGAGACTCTAGATGCTGGCGAAGACGTGGAAAAACAGGCACCCTCCTACAGTGTTGGTGGGAATGTAAACTGGTACAGTCCCTCTGGAAAACAGTGTGGAGGTTCCTCAAAAAGTTAACAATAGAACTCTCCTATGACCCAGCAATAGCACTGCTAGGAACTGACCCAAGGGATACAGGAGCGCTGATGCATAGGAGCACATGTACCCCAATGTTCATAGCAGCACTCTCAACAATAGCCAAATCATGGAAAAAGCATAAGTGTCCATCAACTGACAAATGGATCAAGAAGATGTGGTTTATCTATACAATAGAATACTATGTGGCAATGAGAAAGAATGAAATCTGGCCATTTGTAGCAACATGGATGGAACTTGAGGGTGTTATGCTGAATGAAATAAGTCAGGCAGAGAAGGACAGATACCATATGTTTGCACGTATAGGTGGAACTTAATGGAGTCCCATGGGGGAGAAGGGGGAAAAATAATTGGGGAGAGGGAGGGAGGCAAACCATGAGAGACTCTTGAAAGCTGAGAACAAACTGAGGGCTGATAGGGGTGGGGGAGAGGGGAAGGGGGGTGATGGACATGAAGGAGAGTACTTGTTGGGATGAACACTGGGTGTTATATGGAAACCAGCTTGACAATAAACTATTTAAGAGAAAAGAAAAAGGATTGACATAAAAAAAAAAAAAAAAAGACCCAGTTACAGTACCAGCTAAGTGGCAATGCCTTTCAGGGTTGGGGCAAAGATTTTCAAGAAGCTCCAGACTCTGAATCTGGATCCAATACACAGTGTTGTTTCTCCCAGCCAGGAGAAATCCAGGAATCAAGGAGGAGAAATAGGAATGATACCACTCACCATTATCCCTAGTAACCTGCTGGCAAAATGTTTGCTTCCTGGTCCTGGGAACTTATGCTCTACTGGCCTACAGGTCTTTGTTCCAAAGGGAGAAATGTTTCCATCAGGAGACACCACAGTGATTCCACTGAACTGAAAGTGAAGACTGTCACCCGGGTACTTTGAGCCTCTTATGCTTTTGAATCAACAAAGAAGGAAGTTACTGTACTAGCTAGGGTGATTGATTCTGCTACCATGGGGAAATTGGACTATTCCTTTACAATGGAGGTAAGGAAGAGTATGTGTGGAATACAGGAGATTCTTAGGACACTTCTCAGTATTACCATGCCCTTTGATTAAAGTCAGTGGAAAACCACAGCAACTCAATTCAAGCAAGAATATTAATGGCCCAGACCCTTAAAGAATGAAGGTTTGGGTCACCCCACCAGGTAAAGGTGCTTACTGGGATCAAAGAAAATATGGATTGGTTAGTAGAAAATGATTATTATAAATACCAGCTACAACCATATAACCAGTTACAGATATGAGGACTGTAATTGTCATATTTCTTCCTTATTTAATTATGAATATGTTTGTGTGTAAATATTTAGCCAATATATTTGTTTTCTTCTTTCTCTTGTCCTCTTACCATGTAACATCAGACATATTGACTTTATATCATAGTATTTAAGTATTGTTAACTTTATATCATAATGTTTAAATTATGATATCTAGAAGATTAAACATCATCCAAGGACTTTTGCCTCCTTTTCTGAGAGAATTAGTATGTTTTTGACTGTACACAGGATATTTGTAACATGTTAGATATAAGCGCACACACACACACACACACACACACACACACACACACACAAGAACCGGTTTCCTATGATTGAGTTTCTTTGATCAAATTAAATGTTGGAGCATCCAGGTTGCTGCCCAAGATTTAGTCCTGACATATTTTTATTTGCATTAATTACACATATCATCTAATAATTATAATTCCAAATAACCAAGGCTTATTAATTGACAGACTTAGCAAATAGTTTTTTTTTTACTTTTATTTATTTATTTATTTATTTATTTATTTTTTACAAATAGTTTATTGTCAAATTAGTTTCCACATAACACCCAGTGCTCATCCCCACAAGTGTCCTCCTCCATGCGCATCCCTCCCTCAAACCCCACATCCTTCAGTCCTCAGTTTTTGTCAGCATTCAAGAGTCTCTCATGGTTTGCCTCTCTCCCTTTCCCCCACCATTTCCGCCCTTCTTCTCCCCCTTGTTCCTCTGTTAAGTTCCTCCTAATCCTCCTATACGTGCACACATATGATATTTGTCCTTCTCTGCCTGACTTATTTCGCTCAGCATAACACCCTCAAGGTCCATCCATGTTGCTACACATGGTCAGATTTCATTGTTTCTCATTGCCCTGTAGTATTCCATGGTATAGATAAACCACATCTTCTGGATCCATTCGTTTGCTGATGGACACTTAGGCTCTTTCCATGTTTTAGCTATTGTGGAGAGTACTCTTAGCAAATAGTTCTTATGTGCTGGGGGTAAAAATGTAACCAATTTATCTAGCAGTTTGCACTCACTGGAAAATAAACATGAAGTGACTTTATTTTTCTCTAGTCATTAATTTCTCAACAGATTCTTAGGCAGATGCGTAACTTTGCAGTCAACTTCAGTTAAAAACTCTAATCTCACCTTCTGTGTCCAATTAACCTCTGACTTGACTGTGGCTCAAGGGACAAGGACAGAGGGACAAGAGCTATCTTTTTACTGCTCTCCTCTTCTCCTCCCTTTTCAAGCTCTCTTGGGCTTCAGAGCAAGGAGGAGAGGCAAAGGACATCAGTCTTTTTATTTAGTTGAACCCTTTACTAAAATTGTGGTACATCACTGCTTCTCTGGTTAATGTCAACTGGGCATTTGTGCCCTAAGTCTGACAGATGTCCATCTGCTGCTTTTGGTAGGGGCACTTGTGGTATCCTTCAGAGGAAACACTTCTTTGACCTCCTTAGAAACAGTGTACACCATTGCCTTTTGCTGCTGGGGTCACTTCAACAAGCAGAATTCTCATCTAGCTGGGTATAAGTGAGATGGTTTAAAGTCCTCCTACTCTCCTGGTATTTGACCCCTATGGAACTCATGCACTATTGCTATGCCTATTCTCCCCAAGCCCTTTCTCTCTACTTCTCTCTAATTGCTCTTTTCCTGCTCATGTAGAATCATGAACAATCAAAAAGACCACTGCCTAGGGCACCTGGGTGGCTCAGTCCGTTGAGCATCTGAGTGTTGATTTTGGCTCAGGTCATGATCCCAGGGTCATGGGATTGAGCCCTGTGTGGGGCTCTGCACTGAGCATGGAATCTGCTTGAGATTGTCTGTCTCACTCTGCCCCTATTCTCTGCTTGCACTCTTGCTCTCTCTAAAATAAAAGCAAAACAAAACAAAGTCAAACAAAACAAAAAAGACCACACTGCTTAGGAAGATGCCCACTTGGAGAATGTGATTCCAGTCTCTCTGTGTATCATGAATACCCTAGTCTCTATAAGTTATAGAGTTTATAAGTTACTAACTCCAGAAGTTGTTGTTGTTGTTAGTGATCCATTCATGACTTGGTGGTAGGGTATGCTCAGAAAATTTCCAGGTCATAGTACAGGAAGGGGGAACTCAGGTGGAACCTGGAAGAATCCCTGAGTTGAGAAGGTAGATAGAACTGAGAGTCCAGGGAAACCAAGGCAGCTAGAGTTCACAAGAAAGAGTATTAGAGAGAAGTGAGATACACAGAGAGGACCCTAGACACCTGCAAAGTATCCTCTCAAATAGTCAGTTGTGTGTGGGTAAACACAACCATGAAAGGAGAAAACTTTACCTTTGACCAGGAAGCATGTGCCTCCAGCTGGGAAAGAATCACCCAAATGGATTCAAAGTAACAGTACTCAGAATAATCCCATGCCCCATTAGCCAGACAGAAAAATCTCAAGGTTTAAGGACTAGACAGTGAAGTATATAAAAGCTACTTGCCTCGATTGTGGGGCATAATTAGCTCTAAACTCAATGCTTTGCTTCTGTCTACCAATCTTATAAACAGGACACAAAACAGTTACATTGTTTCCAAGTAATTTAGCCTGTATCCTAGAACACAGCCCAACAATATTATGGAAATACAAAAGTATCTAGCATCCAAAAGTTAAAATTCACAATACATCTAATCTGATATTGTCAGCTATATGGAGAAGCAGGAAGATATAAACTATAATAAGGACAAACTCAATCAATTGAAACTGGCCCAGAGCTGACAAAATTAGAATTAGCAGACAAAGGTGTTAGAACAATTGTTATAATTGTATTCCACACTATCAAAAAGTGAAATAGAGACATTCAAGATACAGAAAGACCTGATGCTAACTTTTAGAGGTGAAACAGTACTCAAAATAAAAATATACTAAATGAAATTACAGCATATTAGGCACTAAGAAGAAAAAATTAGTGAACTCAAAATTACTAGAAACAACATGAAATAAACAAAGAGAAAAGAATTTTGAAAAACAGGAACGATCAAGAAGTCTAATATACATGTAATTGGAGTCTCTGAAGGAGGAGTGAGGAACAGAAAAAATATTTGAAGACATAGTAGAAAAAGCTTTTTCAAATTTGCTGAAAAGTGTAAACCAGCAGAGCCAAGAAGCTCAATGAGGCTAAAGTGCAAGAAACAAAGGAAATTACACAGAGGAACATCATATTCAAACTCAATCCCAGAAGTGAAGCGAAAAGTCAAAAAAGCAGCCAAAGGGAAGAGAAAAAAGATACCTCATGTATGTATAAAGATTACGGCTGGTTATTAAACAAGATAAAAGGAAGGATGCTAGAGCAACATCTTTAAATGGGGAAAAACCATGATCCAGATTTCTATACCCCGTGAAAATATCTTTCAAAAACAAAGGCAAAGTAAGTACTTTTTTAGGCATGCCAAGGCTGAAAGAATTCATCACCAGCAGACCTCCACTACAAGACGTGCTAAAGGAAGTTCTTCAGGCAGAAGTTAATGACATAGCTGGGAAATAGGGATCTGCACAAAAAAATGAGGGGCAGCAGAAGTGGTATCTTTTCTGGAAAACAGAATGGTCTTTTCCTTATTAGTTAAATCTCTTTAAAAGATAATTGACTGGCATACAAAAATGATAATGTATTACATTGACTATAAAATAAGTAGAAGTAAAGGGTGCCTGGGTGGCTCAGTTGGTTAAGCATCTGACTCTTGATTTCAGCGCAGGTCGTCATCTCACAATTCATGAGATGGAGCCTCATGTTGGGCTCTGCACTGACAGCTCAGAGGCTGCTTGTGATTCTCTCTCTCTGTCTCCCTGTTTCTCTCTCTCTCTCCCTCCCTCTATCTCTGCCTCTTTCTTTCTGTCAAAATAAATAAATAAACTTTAAACCTAAAATAAGTAGAAGTAAAATGATGGCAGCAAAGGCATGAAGTCTGTGAGGGGAGAGTGGAAATATATTATTGTAAAGTTTCTTTTTTTTTAATCTTTTTTTTAATTTTTATTTTTTACATTGTTAAGTTTCTTACACTACATGTGATATGCCAAAATATTGCTTGAAGGTAGACTGTGACATGTTAAAGATGTATACTATCAGCCCTAAAATAACAAGACGTAAGATAGCTAATAAGCTAAAAAAAAGGGGGGGGGGTAAATTCTATTAATATAAAATGTTCAATTAGTACAAAAGAAGTTACAAGAGGAAGACAAAGGGAACAAAAAAATAAATGGAAAAATAGAAAACAAATAGCAAGATGATATATTTAAACCTCATCATGTCAATAAGTGCATTGTAAATTCTTACTTGTTATGAGAAAATCTTAAACAGTATAGTTATTTTCTGTTGTATACTCTGTGAGGAAAAAATAAGGAAGGATTGAATTAAGCCAGCCTGTCTAAGTGAGGAAGAAAATTATGGGAGATTTTGAGCAATGATGTGCTGGGTTGATGTTAAATAAGATGTTAAATAAGTTTCTCTGGAACTCCAGAGAAAACAGGGCAGAAGTTAAAAGCAAAGCAGCAGCAGTACAAGAAAATGGGAAAGGGGAAGGATTAACTTTTCCTAAAAAAGATAATTTGTGATGGGATAAGTTTTCTTTTTCAAAAAGTTTTAATGTTCATTTATTTTTGAGAGAGAGCACATGTGAGTAGGAGAGGGGCAGAGAGAGAGGGAGATACAGAATCTGAAGCAGGCTCTCGGCTTTGAGCTGTCAGCACAGAGCCCAACGCAAGGCCCAAAGTCACTAACTGAACAATGAGATCATGACCTGAGCAGAAGTCAGATGCTCAACCAACTGAACCACCCAGGCACCACAGGGATGGGGTAAGTTTAATTACAAGCAAGAAAGAAAGTCAGGAGTCAGTATATTAAAATTTCTGGATAATAAGGGTAAGCTGGGGTAGTGCTTATCATTGATATTTAGGTCTTAGGAAGATTTTTTTTCCTAACTTGTCTTTTGCTTTACTCTGGTTGTATAGCCTTGTTAGGCTGAGTCATTTCATTTAATTATCAAATTTATAGAATATCATTAAAATAAAGAATATTAAAAAGTATAATGTGACCTTCATTTGGCTGTCTCCAATGGATAACTTATTACCTCTACTGATGGTGAAATATATTACAGGGTAAAATTTAAAAGCCAGAGGAAAAATTAAGCTATTGTTATTTAACCCAGAACCTTAGAAGGATTGAGTGGATATTACATAAAACCTCAGGATTGTTTTTGGTCTTGCATTTCCTCTCTCAGTGCTCGTCCTGATTCCATATACATGTAAATGTACAATACGTTATTTTTGATAATTTAATGTTTAAATCTGATGCTCCAGAATATTCTTTAGAAAATGACAGGTTTCTCATGTTCTTTGTACTGCGTGTAGGAAGTGCTCACCTAGTATGGATACAGAAGACATACCTCTATAAATATATTAACACTTAAGTTTTTTTCTCCTCTGACACTTCAGATGTTTGATAATGGCAATGGTATTAACAATATTCAGTTACAATGTTCACATTGCAAGTTACTGGGCCATCTCTGTGTATATAATCTCATTTCTGCACTGACACTTTTATAGGTAGGTCTTACTGCTTCCACTTTATAGGTGAGGAGATAAAAGAACAGAGAAGTCTAGTGACTCATCTAGGTGCTGTCAGCTCCAATACATGTCTGGATAGTGCCCAAGCCCATGCTCCTAGCCTTACCCTATGCTCCTTTCTGCCCCCTCCCAATAATATTTGAAAGTCCAATTTCAGAGTAGAGTAACTAATCAGATGCTCATAAAGCATAATTACTACAGGCCTATGAGAATTTCAAGAATTACCTTGGCATAACACTGTTCTATAGGAAGAAGGAAGAACCTCCTGATGGCCCCCAAAGATAGTAATTAATGTGAATCTGTTCAGCACCTACTATGTTCCAATGGTGGAAAACACTATTTCAATTTATAGTCTTTCCACAACATAGTTGAGTCTATTTAACTTTAATTTGTAAGAAACCAAAATCTATGAACCTTTCAGTCACAAAGATTACGGATTTTCAAAGCTTTTCCATTGTACTGCTTAGGCCAAAACTAAGCTACAATAAATAAGGTTTCTGCTTATTTTCCATTCACTTTCAATAAGAAAAAAGGTTAAGGATTTATAAGAAAATTATTTTAAACCCCAAGATAGAACAAAGAAGCACATTCAGGGAAAATCTGCCTTACCCCTAAATCCAGCAGCTTGTCAAAAGTATATAGAAATCTCAGCAGGCAAATGTGAAATGTTTTGGCCATACCCCAGCAGACCATGTGCTGAAACCCTGAGACATAAAGTAACTCATCAAAGCAGGAATCATCTAGAGAGAGGAAAATAACTAGTATATCACTTAAGGCATTGGGTTTAAAATATTAAAGATGAAGCAATACTTTAGAAAGGACTCTGTGGCTATTGTTAAAATAGAATTTGCTCGGGGACTATGGTTTAGTGTTCCAAAGTAGCTAGTTCCCTGAAGCTGTTCCAGTCTATCCCCTCTTCTACTTCTGTTCTAGGAGCACAATGATTAAAGGGCTACAGACTCACACAGGAAACTTTGCACCCTGTTTACTTCTCTTAACCCTTGAAGTTCTGTTTCCAGTGAGCATCATAGTATACTATGGCCAAGCCAAAAACAAACAAACAAACAAAAAAACAACCAAACAACCAAAAAACCTTTTTCATTAACCTTTTTAGTGTTTTTTAATTTTGAATAAGCTACACAAGTGTTATTTAGAATTCTTAGTTTTACTAAATAATTATAGTAATTTACCAACACATTGTTATGAAATAGTTGATTGATATGATGCAGGATGTTTTTCTTTTCTATCATTCGGCATTGGAATCATGCTTACTCTTTTTTCTTAATGATGATAAGATTTCATATCATTGGAGCTATATTTACTCTTTTTTCTTGATGATGAAAAGATCTAATATTAATTTCAGATTATAAAAATTACAAAAAATACATACATACTTTTCATATTTAAAGAAGTTATTGTCTTCTACTAGGAGTTAATAAACATTTTTTAGAAAGATGATGTATTCTTCCCTCCATCACTAATAAGTCATGCAGTGTAATATATGCTGTGGCTCTTTATCTGGCCAGGAGTAGCAGACAGTTCAGAACTTAGTGTTCAGTTTCATCTTCAAAATGGTCCTCAGAGCATAGAACCCAAGACATTGGCATTGGCTCCAAATGAATGGTTGAATATATATTGTGGCTTAGAACTTAACTACCTACAGAATGTCAATCACTTTTTAAAAGTGGGTGAGAAAAAGACACCTTTGTAAAAAGTACTGAAAGTTCGGAAGATGTCTAGAGTTATTTATCGTCTCTTAAAAACCAGAACCAAAAAGTTTTACAGCTTCTTATTCAGAACCTGACCAAATATTTGTTACTATTAAACAGTAGTTCTTAAATGGTGGGCAGAGATTCTATATCCACATTCAGGAAAGGTTAATAAATAATGTGCATCTGTTAACTTACCTACCATGGGGAAAACAGGACCTAATTTAACTTGATATTTACCAAACGAAGGGTACTAAATATTGGTTAAAAGGGATTACCATTCCCTTCCAGTAGGGAATAAATATTTGCTATCCAGGCAAATAGATGTGAATGGCATCACTGATCAGAGCAGCAAACTGGTAAGAATATAATGATAGCATTTTAAATGAGTCTTCATGGAACAGCTAAGACTCCAAGGAATCCCTACTTCTGAATAATTCTCTGGAGCACGAGAAGAGAGATCCAGGAAAGCCAAACAATCTGGGTGCCTGGAGTCCTGGGCCCTGTCAATTGCTTCTGCTGTACCCTTAGGCAGAGCCACTCTGTTTACTGCTTGCTTAGTATTTTGGGCTTTTACACAAGATCCTTGAGAACAGATTAGTACCATTTTTTTTTTTAAGTCTGGGAACTTTGACCTAGAAAACCTTCCCGTGTGTGCTGAACAAGAATAAAATGTAAGAAATCTGGTCAATGTCGCCCTCATTCCCAGTCAAGGGCAAAGTTCATTTGAAGTTGAAATTACAGTTCACACCATTACTTGTTTTGAGTGCCCCACATTCTTTTCCATATCTGTACCCCATGTTCACACTCTTATTCCCATATCAGTAGTAAGAATTTTAAGAATCAGTATATACTAATTTCTTTTCAAACTTTTTCAATGACATTTCTATTTTACCAATAAGACTCTTTAGGATTCTCTTACCAGTTTTTCAAACAGAATTTTAAAAAAAATTTTAATGTTTATTTATTTTTGAGAGGGGGGAGGTAGAATGCAAGTGGAGGAGGGGCAGAGAGAGAGAGGGAGAGATGGGATCAGAAGCAGGCTCCAGGCTCTGAGCTGTCAGCACTGAGCCTGATGTGGGGCTCGAACCCATGAACCATGAAATCATGACCTGAGCCTAGTCAGACGCTTAACCGACTGAGCCATTCAGGTGCCCTCAAACAGAATTTTTAAAATTGGTTTATTTCTAGAAATCAGTAGTCAGATTTATTATGTGTTTGAGCCTGTCACTTCTCCCTTTACCCATATTTTAGCACTTTAAGGTTGTTGAGTCAATTTTTTTGATCCTTTCCTAATACTTATGTTATTGGTGAAAGAAAGTATGAATATTATTTGAGATATTAAACATACAGTTCATATTAATAATCTTTTCCAGACATCCTCATTTCCTTTCCACTGGCTTGAATAGAAGGGATGTCAAGTCTTTCTGCAATTCAAAGTACTTACTGTTCCTCGGGGCACCTGGGTGGCTTAGTCGGTTAAGCGTCTGACTTTCGCTTAGGTCATGATCTCGCGGTTCGTGGGTTCGAGCCCCGCATCGGGCTCTGTGCTGACTGCCAGCTCAGAGCCTGGAGCCTGTTTCAGTCTGTGACTCCCTCTCTCTCTGACCCTCCCCTGCTCACGCTCTCTCTCTCTCTCTCTCTCCTAGAAATAAATAAAACATTAAAAAAAATTTTAAAAAAAAACAAAGTACTTACTGTTCCTTGTTTAAAACTAAAATGTAGCCTTTAATCTGTGATGAGATTGTTTTGATTTCTTCTGACATGTTTGGTAAGCTTTTGCATGTTCTTTGCTATTTTTCAAACTTTTACCAATTTCAGTATTCTGTCATCAATCCTCAAATGACATATCAGGCTTTTAAAAAATATTTAAATTTAAATTTCAGCATTTCACCTGTGATGTGACTGTTTTGACTACATTTGGGTTCCTCTGCAATTTTTTAAACATCATTGTTTCTTTTCTAGGCTTAAAACATTCTTGTTATTCTATCTAATCCATTGACATAGTGGTCTGTGTTAGATGATAGTTTTAGTACCTAGATTGAGACCCAAATCAACAATGGCTTAACCAAGGCAGACATTTGTTTCTTCATTCTTCTTATGAAACAGTCTGACTATTGGTATTCTAGGTCTAGAAGACACTTTGCTCTACGAGGTTGTCCAGGAATCCAGACTTCCATACTGTTGCCACAAGGTACTTCCCATGTACGTATTGCCCCAAATTATTCAGTATCACTTCTGCATTCCAGTTGGCACAAAAGGATATGGAGGGCATATCCTTCCCTTTTAAGACTAAACCCAAGAGATGTATTTACTACTTCTCCAGTTCCATGGGACAGAAGTCAGTAGCATGACGATGCTAGCTGCTTGGCAGACTGGGAAATGTAGCTTTTATTGTGAGCAGCTAAAATTCAAAGGTTTCATTACAAAGGGAAGAAGGAGAGAATGGATCTTGGATAACAAGTCTCTACCACACAACCTTAATTGCATGTTTCTAAAAATTGGTAACCAAAATATTTCCACTTCCTATTGATGAGGAAGTTCTGGATAATTTCTAAGCAATTTTATGCTTAGGGTGAATGTAAATCCGATTTGAGGCTCTCAGTTGTGTTTAGGGAAAAAGACAAAAGGATTTGGCTATTGTTCATGTTTCAGCCAAGCTCAGTTTCTAAGGTGCATGAAATCTCGGCATGTTGGTGGCACTAAGGAGCCTCAAGTAGCTGTTGGAGCATACCCTGACATTCTCATCTGCTGAAATCCTGATGAGATTGGAAATGTTTTAATAAAAATGGGCATTGTCACATGAAAAGATGCTCAACGTTGCTCATTGTCAGGGAAACACAAATCAAAACCACAGTGAGATACCATCTCACACAGGTCAGAATGGCTAAAATTAACAACTCAGGGAACAGCAGATGTTGGTGAGGATGTGGAGAAAGGGGAGCCCTACTGCACTTTTGGTGGGATACAAACTGGTGCAGACACTTTGGAAAACACTGTGGGAGTTCCTCAAAAAATTAAAGATAGAGCTACCCTACAACCCAGCAATTGCATTACTAGGAATTTATCTAAAGGATCCAAAAATGTTAATTTGAAGAGGCACATGCACCCCGATGTTTATAGTAGCACTATCAACAATAGCCAAATTATAGAAAGAGCCCAAATTTCTATCGACCAATGAATAAATTAAGAAGAATTCCTCTCAGTGATGGAAATACCTCTTGGCGATGAATAAGGCTGAATCCTTGCCATTTGCAGCAATGTGAATGGAACTGGAGGATATTATGCTATGTGACATAAGTCAGTCAGAGAGAGACAGAGATCATATGATTTTACTTGTATATGGAATTTGAGAAACTTAACAGATGAACACAGGAGAGGGGAAGGAAAAATAAGATAAAAACAGAGAGAGGCAAAGAGTAAAAAACTTTTAAATGCAGAAAACAAACTGAGGGTTGATGGGGGTAGGGGGTAGGGAGTAAGGCATGGGTTAAATGGCTAACCAGCATTAAGGAGGGCACTTTTCAGGATGAGCACTGGGTGTCATATCATTCAAGACACTGGGTTTGAATCACTGGGTTTTACTCTTGAAGCCAAGACTACACTGTATGTTAACTAACTTGAGGATAAAAAAAAAAAAAAAAAAAAGGTGGGAGGGGGAGGGGAGGTGGAATAAAAATAAAAAAATAAAATAAATTTAAAAATCCTAAATTTTAAAAAAAGGGTCATTGTTTTCAAGGCTCCTCTAAGGAATGAAATGGCCAGATTTCATTCTTTCTCATTCCTCTTCCCTCATCTTTTTCCTCCTCTTTCTCCTTCTTCCCATATTAACAGTTACCATTAGAGATGTGAATTATCCTGCTCTGAAAATCTTTAGTAGAAGTTCAACAGAATTTTGACTGAGTTGGTTTAGACATAGTTAATTTAGTAAAATATGAATAGCCAGTATGGAATACAAATAAAAGACTTCCCTTCTAAGTTCTGGAGATGGTGACAACAGGGAAACCTTACCCAAAGACAAGTCCAAACGGTAGCCTGATGTTTAGCTAAAGAAAACAATATACTCATTTTTATTTTTTATTTTATTTTTTTATTACAGTTTACTGTAAGTTGGTTTCCATATAACACCCAGTGCTCATCCCAACAGGTGCCCTCCTCCATGCCCATCACCTATTTTCCCCGCTCCCCCACCCCCCATCAACCCTGAGTTCTCAGTATTTAAGAGTATCTTGTGGTTTGCCTCTCTCTCCCTAAGTAGTGTCTGTCAGCCATCTGGATGTCCTCTTTGGAGAAGTGTCTGTTCATGTCTTCTGCTGGATTATTTGTTTTTTGGGTGTGGAGTTTGGTGAGTTCCTTATAGATTTTGGATACTAGCCCTTTATCTGATATGTCATTTGCAACTATCTTTTCCCATTCCTTTGGTCGCCTATTAGTTCTGTTGATTGTTTCCCTTGCTGTTCAGAAGCTTTTTATCTTGATGAGATCCCAATAGTTCATTTTTGCTTTTGATACCCTTGCCTTTGGAGATGTGTCAAGTTAAAAATTGCTGTGGTTAAGGTTAAGGAGGTTGTTTCCTGCTTTCCCCTCTAGGGTTTTGATGGTTTGATACACAGTTTTAGAAAACTAAGATTCCCCCATAAATAAGGGTCAAATTTCCTCAAAAATAAAGAAAGTTCAGAGGTCAGAATTCTTTAATAGTGAAAGATTATTTTTATTTTTTAACTTTAAAAAATGTTTATTTGCTTTTGAAGAAGAAAGAGAGCATGGAAGAGGGACAAAGAGAGAAGGAGGCTAAAATTCTGAAGTGGGCTCTATGCTGGCAGCAGAGAGCCCAATGCAGATCTTGAACCCACGAACTGTGAGATCATGACCTAAAGTGAAATTGAGAGTTGAACGATTAACTGACTGGGCCACCCAGGAACCCTAAAAATTTATTTTAAAAAGAGGAAGAAAGAAAGGAAAAGTAGGCAATATGCAGCTTGGGAAGTAGGCAGGGGTTAGTTAAGAAGTTCCTCATATGTCATACCAAAAAGTTTGGACTTTTTTTTTTTTTTTTTAGGTAAGCTCTGTATCCACAATGGGGCTCAAACTCACAACCCAGAGATGAAGAGTCACATTAATCTCCAAATAAGTCAGGCAGGCACCCATGAAGTTTGGACTTCTTGCTGAGATAGAGGACTGAAATGTTTAGATTTGTGTTTTAGAAAAGATTACCCTAATGCTCTAAGAGTTGGCAAACTTTGTCTTAAATGACCAGGTAGTCAATATTTTAGAGCTGTGTACTGTATTAATTTCCTAAGACTACTGTAAAATAAAATGCCATAACTTTGGTGGCTGAAAATATCAGAAATGTACTCTCACAGTTCTGGAGATCTGAAGTTCAAAATCAAGGTGCTGGTAAGGCTACATGCTGTCCAGAGGCTCTACAGGGAGATTTGGTTCCTTGGATTTTCCAGTTTCTGGTGGCTCCAGGCATTCCTTGTCTTCCTTGGGTTGTGGCCACATCATTCCAATCTCTGTCTCTATCCTCACACCACCTTCTCCTTTGTATGTGTCTTCTCTGTGTATCTCTAATAAAGACATTTATCAATTGCTAAGAAATATCATTTAAATAAAATGTATTTTGAACATTAGAAATATGAACCAGAAAATACAAATGTTAGAGCACAACTCATTGCTGTCCAGAGAGTTAAAAACTCCTGGGTAGGAGTTTCTAGACCCCAAGCTGTCTAGCAGAGGGTCAATATCGGCCTCTCTCCACTCACCACACAGACATAGTAATGGTGATGTCTCTTGTCTTGACACCAGTGATACATTTATGGCTGTGGAGAAAACCACTTGCATCTTAATGTGCAATACAGTTGTCTTTCCAAATACTGAATTTACAGGGAAGGAAAGTTGTCCACCCACTCAATTTTTGGAGGAGGAAAATAAAGATTTGCTCTGATATAAACATCCATAGTGAATGAAAGACAAAGTACTTGATAGAGATTTTAATAAGTTTGCAGATTTATGATGGCCATGTTTTTCCATATGATGGTCTGCTATGGTCTGCATGTTTGTGTCCCCTCAAAACCCACAAATTGTAATCCTATGACCCAATATGATGATTTTAGAAGGTGGAGCTTTGGGGAAATGATTGGGTCATGAGTGTGGAGCCCTCATTTAATGGGGTTAATGCTCTTCTAAAAACGATCCCATAGAGTTCCATACCCCCTTTTGCCTTGTAAGGATACGAGAAGTCTACATTCAAAAGAGGGCACTCATCTAACCATAGTGGGACTCTGATCTCAGATTTCTAGTCTCTGGAACTGTGAGAAGTAAATTTCTGTTGTTTATATGAAGAAAAAAAGACATTTATCACTGAATTTAGGGCCCAACTGTATAATCCAGGATGATCTCATCTCAAGACCCCTCATTTAATTATACGTACAAAGATACTTTTCCCAAAAAAGGTAGCATTCACAAGTTCCAGGGTTTGGGAGGTGGGCATATCTTTTGTGGGACTATCATTCAACCCACTGCACAGGCTCTATAGTCTCTGTCAGAACTACTCAATTATGCAGTAGTAGCACCAAAACGGGTGTAGACAATATGTAAATGATGGGTGTGGCTGTGTTCCAATAAAATTGTATGGGTTGACTTTGGCTCACAGTTTTGGTTTGCTGACCCCTGATAGTGTGAAGGAAGAATTGGAAGAGAACAGTTAAGGCAATTAATCAAGTCAGGAGGGACTTGTAACGGTCAACAATAAGGTTGAGAAGGAATGAATAAGACAAAGAGCTAGAGGCAAGGGAATAAAATAGAGAGCTAGTGTACAGGATCAATAGGATTGGGCACCTGGATGGCTCAGTCAGTTGAGTGGCCAACTCTTGATTTCAGCTCAGGTCATGATTTCATGGTCTGAGGATCAGGCCTGGAGACCGGCTCTGTGCTAAGCATGCAGTGGCTTGAGATTCTCTCCCTCCCTCTCCCTCTGTCCTTCCCCTGCTTGTGCATGCATGCATGCGCATATATGCGCATACTCTCTTACAAAAAATAAAAATTAAAAATAAATAAATAAATCAAAGACTCCACAGGATTGGGTGATAGACCTCAGGGGAAGGATCATTCAAGTTGATTACAGAGATGGAAATCATTATTTCACCCTGTAGGTTAATACTTCTCAGCTTTCCAAAAGAATAGCTTGATACGTTTCAACTTTCATTGCTTGAAAAGTGTTGGTTTTTACCAAGGCAAGGTTGTGTAACCCAGACAGATGAGTAATGACAACAGAAAAGCTCCCAAGTGTTAGAAGATTTTACCGTGCAGCAGAAGCACAGTGTATGCAACGTTTTGAAGTCAGAGAAGACAATAGTTAGCCAGTTGGTTTATTTCTTAGAAGGAATGAAACAGCAACAGGAAGGGCATCCTTTCCCATTAAACACCACAGGGTGTAAATAGTTCCTCCCATCTTGCAAAGAGTGGGATGATTGTGGAATGCCTGGCTGGCTCAGTTGGTGGAGCATGGGATTCTCAATTTGGGGTTGTGAGTTCAAGCCCAACATTGGGTGTAGAGATTACTTAAAAATAAAATCTTAAAAAAAAGAGTTGGATGACTGAGGTCATCTATTATAGTTACTTTGTATGCGTTTATTTACGTTTCATGTCATTTGATTCTCACTCCGTGTCTGAGGTAGGGAGGGCAGGTATTATTTATTATACCTGAAGTGGGAAGTTAAATGGTATTTTCGGTGTCACGCAGACAGCAGATTTTGGTTTCCTGGTTCAGAATTCCCTTAAATCTTGGGCTATTCCCTTTTTCCTTTTCAACTGTCTCTGAAGTTGGATCAGAGAGCTGAGACAGTGTGTGGCCCCTGTAGCTGGGGTGGTCAGCATAACCAGAAAGATCAAGATGAGACTAATGAGGTTCTTATTTAGGCATCCAGGGTGGCCTTCCAGCTGTCCTTGGAGGGCAGATGGCCAAAGAGAAAATGTGGCCTTGAGAGCAAAAGCAGAACACAACATGGGTAGTGATGATAAGAGTAACTGGACCCAGAGCAGCATTAAAAAAATTGTGGAGTGCAAAGAGATAGAGCAGCCACGTTATGACTGTGGTCTGAGGGGATGGGTGCCAAGTCACCAGTGCGACAGTTACTTACAGACTTTGTTAGCAATGCAGCTTCTCCAGCTCCAATTTAGGAGTCTTCTGATTCAGCCAATCTGGGATGGGGGCTGTGAAGGACCCCCCCTTGCCTCCCCAGGAAGTCTGATAGAGAACGCCCACCAGACAATCCAGAGGATAAAAGCAGCAGAAAACATCTGGAGAGATTTTTGATATAAGGGTAGAAAAAAATGTTGGCAATATAATAACTTCTATTTTTAAGAAATAGAAGAAGGAGGAGGGTCTAGGTCCCTTTTAGAAAATAATGTAATGATTTTTTGAACACTGGCCTTGTGCAAGGCTGCCAGGCCAGGTACTGGGGGTATAGAAGTAAGTAAGAAATTCAGATATGCTTGGGGGTGCCTGGGTGGCTTAGTAGGTTAAGCGTCCGACTTTCGCTTGGGTCATGATCTCGCGGTTCGTGGGTTCGAGCCCCGCGTTGGGCTCTGTGCTGACTACCAGCTCGGAGCCTGGAGCCTATTTCAGAGTCTGTGTCTCCCTCTCTCTCTGACCCTCCCCTCTTCACACTGTCTCTCTCTCCTATAAATAAATAAAAATATATAAAAAAAATATTTAAAAAAAAGAAATTCAGATATGCTTGGTTCTTGTCCTCACGGAGCTTACATTCTAAGTGGGGGACATATCAAATAATATATAATATTGCATAGTAACTAGTAGTATTATATAATAGTCAGTAGGTAAGTGTTGAAAAAGAAGTGCAGGGTTTTATAACAGGGGATGGATAATAGGAGAACCTGACCCAGACTGAGAAATCAGAGAAGGTCCGTTTACAAAATGCCATATGATTTCAGATCTGAAGGATAAATTGCATGGACCAAGAAAATGAGGAGAGGGGGACAAAAAAGGTATTCTCAGTAGAATATTAATTAGCTACTTCAAAAAACATTTATTGAGGACCTACAGTGTACCACGTATTCTTACAGGTTCTGGGACACAGCAGCTAGCAAAAGAGACAAAGCTTCTGCTCTCAGGGAGTTTATATCCCAGTTTCACAGACAAAGGACATTTAAAAAAAATGATTAGCAGGAAATCATCTGATAATAACAATATTGTAAGATTTCACTTCTCTCCAAATCAATCTATTGATTCAATACAATGCCAACCAAACTTCCAGCGAGATTTTTTGTAGAATTTGACAGGCCTATTCTAAAATGTATATGGAAACACATATAAAAGGAAAGCCTTTCTTTCTTTCTTTCTTTCTTTCTTTCTTTCTTTCTTTCTTTCTTTCTTTCTTTCTTTCTTTCTTTCTTTCTTTCTGACAGAATAGAGAGTGTGCATGTGTGAGCACAAGCAGGGGAAAGGCAGAGAGAGTGAGAGAGAGAGAGAGTCTTTAAGCAGACTCCATGCCCAGTGCAGTCTGATGGGGGACTGGGCGCAGGTCTCAGTCTCACAACTGTGAGATCATGACCTGAGCCAAAATCACGAGTTGAAGGCCTAACAAACTGAGCCACCCAGGTCCCCTGAAAAGTCTCTTAAAAAAAAAATCTCTACACTCATTGTGGGATTTGAACTCACAACTCCAAGATCAAGAGTCATATGCTCTACTGATTGAGCCAACCAGGCACCCCTAAAAGGAAAGTCTTCAAGAATAATAAAGGTGAGACACTTTCACTGCTGAATACTAAGACTTAAGGTAAAGTGATTATGAGACAGTGCGGTGTTGTCACAAGGATAGGCAAATAGACCAATAGCACAGAAAGCATTTAGAAATACTCTCATACATGGCATATGACAAAGGGTCCACTGCAGTGTAGTGAGGGACAGGTGCTCTTTGCAATAAATAGTGCCAGGTCAATTGAATATCCATATAGAGAATCAATACACAAAAATCAGGTCTTGTGTAAACCAAAGCAATAACACTCCCAGAAGATAACACAGGAGGATGTCCTTATGAACTTGGGGTACGCCAAGATTTCTTAAAATAGACACAGAAGAAAAGGAGGACTCTTGATAAGCTGAACATCATTGAATAACTTTTGTTTATCAACAGATACCATTTAGAGAGTGGAAAAGTAAGTCATAGTGTGGGAGATAATATTGGCAACATTGCATAGCTGACAAAAGACTTATATCTGAGTATAAAAGAATGCCTATACATTAATAAATGTTAGCTACAAAACCGGGACAGGCATTTCTCATATACAAAGACACCCCCACCCCCAATATCATGTAAATGGCCATTAAAAATATGAAAAGATGCTCAGGCTCCTTAGCAATAAGAGAAATACAAATTAAAACTAAAATGGGATAATTCTTCACACTTGTCAGAATGGTTGACATTAACAAAATTAGCAATACCAAGAATTATCTAGGACGTGGAGCAATTAGTGGGATTGTAAATTGATACAGCCACTTTGAAAAATGGCTTGCCAGTATCTACTAAAACTGAACGTGTGCATATTGTATGGCCCAGAGATTCTACTCCTAGTTATATACCAAAGAGAGAGACATTCATAGGTGCATCAAAAGACACGTATATTAATGTGCATAGCAACACCCCCAGTAGAAACTACCAAAATGTCTGTTAGTCTTTTCAGGCTACTATAACAAAATACCATAGACCGAGTAGCTTATAAATAATGAGCATGTATTTCATACACTTCTGGAGGCTGAGAGTCCAAAATCTACATGCTGGCACATTTTATGTCTGGGGGTGAGGGCCACTTCCTGATTCAATGTCTATCAACAGAAAAATTATTAAATATAGTTGGTATGTTCTTAGCTGTCTTTTTTTTTTTTTTAAAGTAGTCTCCACGTCCAATTGGAGCTCAAACTCATGACCCTGAGATCAAGACTCAGATGCTCAACTGACTGAGCCACCAGGTGCCATTGTTGTTTTTTTTTTAAAATTTTTTTTTTTTTTTTGAGAGAGAGAGCGTGAGCAGGGTAGGGGTAGAGAGAAGGAGACACAGAATCTGAAGCAGGCTCCAGGATCTGAGCTGTCAGCACAGAACCTGACGTGGGGCTTGGACTCACGAACCATGAGATCATGACCTGAGCCAAAGTGGATGTTTAACAGACTGAGCCACCCAGGCATCCCAGGTGTCATTCTTAAAATGGAACACTAGATAGCAGTAAAAGTCAACAAATCTACTACATGTGACAGCATGGATCAATCTCACAAACATGATACTGGGCAAAAGAAGTCAGTCACATGAAAATGCATATTATATGATTCAACGTATCTGAAGTTCTGGTGTGGGCAACACTAGTCTATGGAAGTTACATTTGAAGGGAGATTAATTTCTTGATTGGGGTTGATACAGGTATGCACTTTGTAAAAATACATGAAGCTGTAGACTTACAAGTTTCTTACTTTTCATTATACATGTATGTGATAGATCAATGAAAACAGTTACTTAAATAATTGAAATCATCCTAATCTCTTTTTCTCTTCACTGAGAAAATATCGGTGGTTACAATCTGAACAGCAACCTACTAAGAAACATTAGTAGTAGACATTGTTAAAGTTAAATGTTTCATAAAAAGTACTTAAAATGTATCTGTTGTGTGCTGTAGTTATTTTCACATAATTACTTTGATTTTTAAGTCTCAATTAGAAGATATTCAGGTATAACTGAGGAAAAACTACTTGGTGTGGTAGGGTAGGCTATGCTATGACATAATGAAAGTGTTCCTCTCCCCACACACCCAAATCTCAGTGGCTTGAAGTAACAAAAGTTTGTTTCGTGCTCCTTCAGTCTAATTAGATGTTTGGCAGGTGATGTTTCAGGGGCCCATCTTCCTCTGTCTACTAGCTCTGCTTTCCTCTAAGACCTTGAGTTTCTCCTGGACCCTCTCCATCAGGCCGGCCAAGGAGCAAAAACAAAGGGTGTTGAGAAGGCATACTTCCTTTTAACTGTCTTGGCCCAAAATTCCTTCTAATTGTATAATGAGAATTAGTCATTTAGTCCTATAAAATACAATGGGGCTGGGAAACGTAAGCTGCTCTGTGCTAAGCAGTAAGAAATGATTTTAGTTATCCTGCAGCCATGTCTGACAGACCTGGAGCCGAAGGCGGACCATAAGGTTACCACACAAATGCTCAGAGAGGAGCTCCTGGGGATGGGAATTCTAACAGGAAGAGTTACAGAGTGGCATCTTAATCAGCAATCCTCTTGCATTCAAAGATAAAAAAATAAAATTGGAAAAAGAAATATCCTTTCATGATTTGAGAGAAATAAGTGTTTCAAGAGAGGTATTAATTAGAGGAAAATTAAAAATGGACACATTATTGCATTGGAAGAAGGCATGTAACAAGGTTAAGTATTTGCAACAGATTTTGGGAGGTTAGTCAGTTCATGAGATATTGTACAGATCAGTGGATCTTAAAGATGAGACAGACAATACAGGGAGACAAAGCAGGCAGGGCTATGGAATATTTTGCATTCTTTTGCTCTCAAGAGTAAAGTAAGCCAAGGACATGGTACAAATTTAAGCAAGAAGAGTTAAATTCTCAGGGTGCCTATGTGACTGAGGTTGGTTAAGCACCCACCTCTTGATTTCGGCTCAGATTCCTGAGATCGAACCCTGAATCGCATGGGGTTCTACGGGCTGTGCTGGCTCTGAGCTGACAGTGCTAAGCCTGCTTGGAATTCTCTTTCTCCCTCTCTCTCTGCCCCTTTCCTGCTTGAGTGCCTATGTGCCCACTCCCTGCCCACTAAAATAAATAACTTTAAAAAACTGGGGCACCCGGGTGGCTAAGTCGGTTGAGCATCTGGCTTCAACTCACGTCATGATCTCATGGTTTGTGAGTTCTCTCTCTCTGTCAGAGATAAATTTAAAAAAGAAGAAGAGTTACATTCTTACAAGGAAAGCTGAAACTTACAGCCATCTAATGTTCCAAACAATGGGAACTGAACTTAATGGTAATAACATTATAATAGGGAAAAACACTTGTAGGAAACAGTTAATTCGATTCTGATGTAAAAGGCAACTTTTGGGGTGGATAGAAGTGGTGCTCCTGAGCCTCTAAGCTTTGCTATAGGAGAAGTCTGGGGAGAAGTTGGGCAGGTTTGTGCCAGAGACACCAAATGAGGTCAGGAGGGGAAGAATGTGAGTTATTTTAAGGTTAATTTTAACTCTCTTATTTAAGACAGCTTCTGGGAATGAAGCATATCTGTTATTTCTTATGCTGACCTTGGTCAAGTTTCTGTAGACAATAACTTCTGGCTACATTGTTCTACTGCCTAACCAGCTGACATGGCTGCCTGGAAGGAGTCTCATACTTGGAATGGCAGGTGTTCTTTTTCGGGTGCCTCGTGTAAAAGGGAGGGGGCACAGAACAATTGTAGAATCTGTGGTTTAGACTATTCTCCTTACCTGTACTATTACCTAGAAGATTTGAGACCAAACCCAGGGCATACTAGTTAGGGAAAGGCTGACCTATTGAAATAAAGACACCTAACATAAATAAATAAAGGTAAGCACTTACTCCTCTATCATAAAAGAGTGTGCTGTGAGTGTTCCAGGCTGGCAGACAACCTTTCTGATTGTGATCATTTAGGGACCCATGATCCATCCACCATATTGTGCTATCATCCTGGAGCATTGTTCCCATCTGCATCGTCAAAACTGGGTCACTGTGGGTTCTGACTGATAGGAAAAGAGTATATCTTAACATCTAAGTCAGAAGGGACACACTTCATTTGCATCACATTTCGTTGGTGGGACCTCAGTGGCTATACTGAACTGTAAGTGGGAATCACAAATGTTGTCCCTAGCTAGATAATTCCAGTTGTAACTTTGCATAGAATATAGGAAAAATGGATCTTGGTAGACATGAAGCAGTACCCATCAAGAGAGAATAGAGGGAATAAAATAGAACCAATAAAATTATTTTATAAATATTATTAAAACACCATACATATGAGCTTTGTTTGTTGTTTTCCATCTATAGACTATATGATGTTCCTCTCTGGCTGCTTTTAGGATTTTTTTCTTTATCTTTAGTTTTCAGAAGTTTGATTATGATGTATCTTGGAGGGGATTTATCCTATTTGGGATTTCCTAGCTTCTGGGATATGTGGGTTTATGTCTTTTGTTAAACATGAGAATATTTCAGCCAGTATTTATTTATTTACTTGTCCAGCTCTGCCTTCTTACACTCTCTTTCTGCCACTCTGATGACCTAAATGTAAGATCTGTTATAGTTCCCCAGGCTCCTCAGGCTCTTCTTCCAATTCTCCTCCTCTTCTTCTTCTCCCTCCTCCTTTTCTCCTCCTCCCCCTCCTTCTTCTTCAGTATATTTTCTCTCTGTTGTTCTGATTGCTTAACTTCTATTGCTCTATCTTCTACTTCACAGATTCTTTCCTCTTTTCCATTTATTTTGCTGTTAGACCATCCAATGAATTTTTTATTTCAGTTATTGTATTTTCCAGTTCTAAAATTCCTATTTGTTTCCTTTTTTATCTTTTATTTCTTTGATGAGAATTTCTGTTTTTCAGTTGTTTGCCTTTGTTTGCCTTTTGTTCTCTTTGGGCCTTCAGTGGGTGAAATGATGCTTGATCATATTGGTGAAAGTGACTCTTCTTTACTCATTCTACTAAATCAAATGCTAATCTAGTCCAGAGAACACTCTCACAGATACACCCCAAAATAAGTTCTATCAGTTATCTGAGCATCCCTTAGCTCAGTCAAGTTTGTGGGTTGGGCTTTTGGCTTTGTCCAGCAAAGCTAAGGATGGCAGAAAGGATTACTCCAGACTCCACAAGTCAGGGAGGTGAGAGGGAGGTTAAGGGAAGTCTCCCTGAGCTGCTCTCAAGCTCCCATATTCATTAGGCCTACATTATAGGGAAAACATTGCTCAATATGTCCATGGCTACATGCAAGTAAGAACATGTAGAAAGCATACAAAGCATGCAAAACAAACAAACAAACAAAACCCAAGGTATTCCCAAGACTACAAAAGAGCAGATGCTGAAAGCAGGGTGAACAAGATAAGATATTCCATAGATAACAAGGTCTAAGGAATTGATGAGCACAGGCAGGACCCAACTGCTAAATACACATAAACTAGATACTGGTCAGCGTTTTCAGCATGGCCAGAAAGCATGGCCTAAACCTTCTTAATCAGAACATAGCTATTTGATTTCCACACAAGTTGACACATAAAATTAACCACCGCAACTGGTTATATAGGAATGG
This sequence comes from Proteles cristata cristata, assembly GCA_017311185.1. Lineage (NCBI taxonomy): Eukaryota > Metazoa > Chordata > Mammalia > Carnivora > Hyaenidae > Proteles > Proteles cristata. The sequence goes on from JAESUZ010004774.1 coordinate 973,776, forward strand.
AGATGACAGAAGTACTAACTAGAAGGTAAGTCAAGGGAAATTATTAAATCTAAAGAAAAGAGAGGGGGGGAAAAAGTTTGAAAAAGACTGAACAGAATCTTGGGGATCTGTGGAACAACAACAGTAACAAAGTTCTGATATACATGAATTGGAAGTAGAGGAAATAAGTAATGGGGCAGAAAAATATATTTGAAGAAATCATAACAGAAAACTGCTCAAATGTCAAAAAAGATAGGAATTTATAGATTCACTGAAATTGATGAACCCTCAATAGGATAAATTTAAAGAAATCTAAGTCTAAGCACATCATGGTCAAACTGTAGAAAATGAAAGATAAGGGAAAAATCTTATGCCAGAGAAAAATGACATGTTACATACAAAAGAACAATGATTCAAATGATTACAAACTTCTCATCAGGCACCATGGTAGCCATATTACGATGCAATAACATCTTCAAAATGCTCAAAGGAAAACTTGCCAACCCAGAATTCTATGTCCATTGAAAATATTCTTGAAAAATAAAGGTAGTACAAAGCTATTTTCAGATAAAGAAACCTAAGAGAATTTGTCCCCACCAGACTTAGTACAAGAAATGCTAAAGGAATTTCTTCAAGTTGGAATAAAATGATATCAGAGGGATATGTGGCTCTTTAGGAAGAAATAGGGAGGATAAGAAATGCTCACTATAGAAGCAGATGTTGAAACTATATTTATTTTAATTTCTTTAAACTATATATGCCCTTTTTAAGTTTATTTTTATTTATTTTGAGAGAAAGATAAAGAGAAAAAGGGAGACAGAATCCGAAGCAGGCTCCCCAGGGTCAGCACAGAGCCCAATGCAGAGCTCAAACTCAAGAACCATGAGATCATGACCTGAGCCGAAATCAAGAGTTGGATGCTTAACTAACTGAGCCACCCAGGTGCTCCTAAACCATGTGGGACTTTTAAAAGCAAAAATTAGGGCGCCTGGGTGGCTCAGTTGGTTAAGCATCCAACTTCAGCTCAGGTCTTGATCTCGTGGTCTGTGGGTTCGAGCCCTGCATCGGGCTCTGTGCTGACAGTTCAGAGCCTGGAGCCTGTTTCAGATTCTGTGTCTCCCTTGTTCTCTGCCCCTCCCCAGTTCATGCTCTGTCTCTGTCTCAAAAATAAATAAACATTAAAAAAATAAAAGCAAAAATTAGAACATTGTCTTTAGGGATTTAAAACATATGCAGAAGTAATACATAGAACAGCCATAATATAAAGAATGGTAGGGATAGGAGTAAATGGACATATATAGCTGTGGGGTATTATATTAACTCTAAGTGGACTATGAAAAGTTTAAGGTATATTTTAATAAGGTATAGTTAAAAAGCCAAAAGACAAATTAAAATGAACATCTAAAAAATATCCAAATAATCCAATAAAAGGCAGGAAAGGAAGCACAGAGAAACACAAAAGAATGAGATGAAAAACAGAATATTAATAAAATAGTAGACCTAAATCCAATGATAAGAATAATTACATTAGGAGCGCCTGGGTGGCTTAGTCGGTTAAGCGTCCGACTTTCGCTTAGGTCATGATCTCACGATTCGTGGGTTCGAGCCCCGCATCAGGCTCTGTGCTGACTGCCAGCTCAGAGCCTGGAGCCTGTTTCAGAGTCTGTATCTCCCTCTCTCTCTGACCCTCCCCTGCGCACGCTGTCTCTCTCTCTCTCTCCTAGAAATAAATAAAAATATTTAAAAAAAAAAAGAATAATTACATTAAACGTAAATTGGCTAAATACTCCAATGAAGAAACAGAGATGACCATAATGAGTTAAAATGTAAATCTAACCATCTGCTAAATACAAGAGACACACTTTAAATAGAAAGATGCACTGGAAATAATATATAGATGAGATAGAAATATAGATGGATGCATTAATGGAATTAAAGGGTCCAGAAGTAGAACCACACACATATATGATTGACAATTTTCAGCAAAGTCCCACCAAAGCAATTCAACGGGGAAAGGAAAATCAACAAACATTGCCGGAAAACTCGGATATCCATATGGGAAAAAAAAAAGAACATCAACTCTTACTTCACACAATACCCCAAATTAACTCAAATGCATCAGAGCTCTAAACATAAAAGCTAAAACCATAGAACCATCTGACTTAGAGTAGGCAAAGATTTCTTAGGACACAAAAAGAAACATTTAATAAAAAAACATTTGAATCTAAAAAGAAAACATTTATAAATTAGACTTCAGAAACCTGAAATATTTTCTCTTTGAAAGGTACTATAAGTAAGCAAGAAAGGAAGCCACAGAATGGGAGAAAATGTTCTCTATCAAGTACATGACAAAGGACTACTGGCATTTAGATAATAAAGACCTTTTCAACTCAATGATAAGAAGATGAACAACTCAGTAACATCTCGTGAAAGAAATCTTATTTTGTGTACATGAAAAGACACTCAACCTTATTTGTCACCAGGGAAATGCAAATCAAAACCATAGCAAAGTACCATTATACCCATTATAAGGGGTAAAATGAAAAAGACTAACAGTAGCAAACGTTGGTGAAGATGTAGACTAACTGGAACTCTCATATACTGTTAGTGGGAACAAAAAATGGCACAGCTACTTTGGAATGCAATATGGAATTTTCCTTAAAAAGTTAAGCATACATCCAACGTACAGTCTATTCATTTTACCTCTTGTGTAACCCAAGAGAAATGAAAACACATATCCACATAAAAACTTGTACATAATTTTTCATAGAAGCTTTATTCACAATAATCCAAAGTTAGAGACAACCCAAATGTTCAACAGCCGGTGAAATGGTAAACAGAATGGGATGTATCAATAAGGTGGAATCCTACTCAGCCCATAAGAAGAATGAACTACTCATATACAAAACAATTGGGATACATCTGAAAATCATTAGGCCAAGTAAAAGAAACCAGACATAAAAGGGTACATGATTTATGATTCCATTTATATAAAATGCAAACTATTGTAGAGTAATAAAAAGTGTATCAGTGGTTGCCTGTGTTCCAAGGAGAAAGGGATTGACTGTAAAGGGAAGGAGGAATCTTGGGCATGTGGAAATGTATTTTTATTAAGATGGTGATTTCACAGATGTATGGAGCTGTCATAACTCTTTGAAGTGTGTATTTTATTTAAAAAAATTTTAAATGTTTTTATTTGTTTTTGATAGAGACAGAGCATGAGCAGGGGAGGGGCAGAGAGAGAGGGAGACACAGAATCCAAACCAGGCTCCAGGCTCTGACCTGTCAGCACAGAGCCTGACATGGGGCTTGAACTCATGGACTGTGAGATCGTGACCTGAGCTGAAGTCAGATGTTTAATTGACTGAGTCACCCAGGTGCCCCTGAATTGTGTATTTTATTTTTTTATTAAAAATTTTTAATGTTTTTTATTTATTTTTGAGAGTTAGAGAGAGACAGTGTGAGCAGGGGTGGGTCAGAGAGAGTGGGAGACACAGAATCCAAAGACAGTCTCCAGGTTCTGAGCTAGCTGTCAGCACAGAGCCCAATGCAGGGCTCGAACTCACAAACCGTGAGATCATGACCTGAGCTGAAGTTGGACGCTTAACCGACTGAGCCACCCAGGCATCCCTTGAATTATGTATTTTAAATGGATGTAGTTTACTGTAGAAAAGTCATTCATTAACATATTTGATAAGAAAAAATGGAAAGGCCTTTCCTATATCATTCTTCTTACCCTAATTCTGTGGTCCTGGTTCTGCCCAGTGAAACCACATCTAGAAAATTGTGAACAAATTATTTATTCCACCACAAGAGTCCTTCAAATACTTGAACAGAGCCTGTGTATTCCTCTATGTATTTCCCCCCATATTATATACTATTCCTCTCCAACCTCTGCCCCTTGCCTGTTTCTTTAGATATTCTTTTAAGTCCTAGCCTTTTTAACTCTCCTGTTTTCCCACTTTTGAACAAAGCTTAGTTTGTCAACTTTCCTAATAAAATGAGTCATCCAAAACTGAATACAACACTCGATGTAATCCATTGTCTTGTTTAAGGGAGATAGTATGCTTTGTAGAAAGAGCAGGGGACCTGGGATAGCGAAGTATGAGCGGTCTCCGTCTGCCAGTGAATGACAAGCTTTTTGATCTTAAGCAAACCAGTCACTATAGGTTTCTCAGGATAATGAGGGAGCCAGAATTATTTATTTTGCTTATGATTTTTATTATTTGACTTATTATTTATTTTATGATTTTTAGCATCCAGAAATGAATGCACAGGTGAAAATATCTCTGAGAAACTTTCTCAATTAGGAAATATAAATGAACTGAGACATGCTGCTTACAAATGACTGAGGCTGACAAAAAATGTTTTGTGACTTGAAAAGAATTGTTGTTTTGAATCAGATTTGTGTTTGGAGGGTTGTACATTTTTCCATTTGCATGTGGATCAATGACCCCTAACCTCTGATGTTAGAGATTTTTCCAGTCATGTGCTTTAGATCATGCAGGTTTGTGACTTGCTATGTAATCTCTGTGAGTTGGGAAAATTCAAAACATATGGCAGCTCAGATGTTAGGTTGGGAGAAATTAAAAATTTAAAAGCTTCAGAGCTGTTTGGAAGATGCATTGCTATAAACATATATTTTATGTGATTTGTATACATGAAGACGTTGAGAAAGATGCCATTTGGGAGTGAAGTCAGCAGAAAGATATATCTTCTTTATACTTTAAGTCTGCTCTAGGTTACAGCAGATGTTGCATATGAAATGGGAATTTGTTCAAAGCCAGAGATTTAAAAAATATACATTTTCTAACTGCAACATTTAAAAAACAACAACAGCGGCAAAAATTAGCAACAACTGCTCTTCAGAGTCAATAATCTAGTTTGTAGAAAGAGCCTTGGACCAGGTATAGGAAAACTCAGGCAAAATTTCTTCACTATGTTAGATATCAAATACTTATTTCTAGGATATCTCCTGATTTGGTGAAAATTTCAGCTAAACTCTATGAACAGTACTTTTATCTAAAAAAACAATAATTTCTAATTCTCCAGTATTATAGGTGATAGCCTACAAAATAACTTATTTAGTGGAAACTTCCCCCAAATGATTTGTGATATAAAGCATCATGCTGGAAAAAGAAGTTTCCTACTGGTTCCTTGCCCATTCCTACACAATGGAATAGAAATTGTGAAAACAGGCTGTGGGGAATGATAAGACTTCTTTTTAGAGTTAATTCTCTAATTGTTTCCCCCCTAGAATAGCATGTTTTAAGTGTTCTGTTAATCAAGAAATCTGTAAAATAGGTGAATAAAGTTCCTAATGTTCAATAAGATCTTATTTGACAGCTGTTTTATTCCACAGGTTAGAACTGAAAAAGTTCTAACAGTCCACATTAGCTCATTTCAGTTTTCATATTTATCACTGTATCTTACTTGGTGTTTCCTAGGGCGAGGATTTTAATTTTCTTTCCAGTATCCATGTATTTTCTTAAATCCACAGCTTTCACCTTTTGGGGTGTGTTTCTAGCTAGAGTGGTTTTACCTGAACTCATTTTAACCCACATGTATCTGTTGATTAGTGGAAGGATGATACTCCTTCCAATTAAATATATAATTTATTTTCTATCCACTTGGTTCCACTGTCTGCCCCATAACATGCACATGCAATGAATCTACTCTCTTCTGCATTCACTCAGGCCTGCACACACACCATTTGTATGAATTACCAGACATTTCCCCCATCCAGTAAATGGATAGATGTTTGTAAATTCTAGAATGCAATGTAAATTTTGTTGTGACACTGGTGTTTCCACAGGTCACTAATCTGAATTATATAAAGTAAGGTAACAATGTAGGTAACTCTTTCTCCACCAAAGACAATATAACACATTATTACTCTGAAACTTTACCACCTAATTGTTGGACTCCAGCTTCTCTGACAACCCCGCCCAACAATCTCCTGTTTCCCAGATGACCACGGGAGGAAGGGGGTTTATAAACTCTCCTGGCTTCAGCAATCAGTATTAGGAAACCCTTATAAACAGTATATACTTTTCAGTAGCCAGGCTCACTTTCCTGGCTGATTTCACAGCTACTGCTTTTAGAGTTGCCACCGTAGCCATAATCACGGCTCTGCTGCCCATATCAGTGCCTTTGCTCGCTGTTCTGATGCCAGCAGATCTCTCCCAAGACAGGACCTTTCCCTCCTTCCCTCCAGAAGGCTTGTAAGGGTGGGGTGGGGGTAGAGGTAGGAGTGGAGGGTGGAGGGTGGACAGATGCTGGGAGTGGTCCATGAGCCTTGCTTAGCTGTCTCTCCTCCACAGCTTGGTCCCTGTGGCTACTCTGCTTTTGTTTGTTTGTTTGTTTGTTTGCTTGTTTTGGAGGGGAGAGGGGCAGAGAGAGAGAGAGAGAGAGAGAATCTCAAGCCCAGCTCCGAGCTCAGCGAGGAGCCTCAAACAGGGGCTTGATCTCACAACCCTGGGATCAGGACCCGAGCTGAAATCAAGAGTGGAGACAGGGCGTCCCACCCCTCCTCCACCACCGCCCCTTGGCTACTCTTGCTGCTTCCTGCTGAGTTGGCTGCTCCCTGAATGGGAATGAATCTTCCTTACAGAGCGCCTAGTACTGGGGCTGAGGGGGTATCCTAACCTCAGCACTGAGCTACTTTTATTGCTTTTGCACTTGAACATGCCCACTCTTCCTCCAGAAAGCTAACCTGTGTTCCCTGAACTGGAGGGAGCCATGAACAGCCAGAATAATATCTTTAGATTAAGTTTCTTTTCTTCTCTGGCCATTATTTATGATGGTAGCTGTTGGGTGAAAATCGATGCGTCTATTTCTTTTTGGAGTGGCTTCAGTTTCTAAGCAGACAGGGATATAGCATTCCCAACTTTCTTATAGGGATCATTCAAAATGCTAAAATATATGCTATTACATTCACTGTGCTTTCTCAATGCTTTGGCATTTTTAAACTTGAGATTAACCTATGCTTAAATGCATCATTACTCAACATATATCACAGATGAATAATTATCTGCCCGTTGCAATAGCATCTTTTACAAATGCACCCACCATACTCCCTTTTGGGAAAGGACTCTATGCAGGTGAATTATTCCTGTTTCTTCATGGTGTTTCTTATTTCTGTAATTCTGTTCGTTCTGTCCCCAATCTGTCCAGGATCTTAACTGATTACTTGTATCATTGCAAATCTCTTTAGTAACTACAAAATTATATCACCTCTAGAAACTGTCTTATTTCTAAAGAACATATAAACAAAATTAGTCTTCGATCATACTGCTGCAACATCCTGCCAATTATTTTTTTGTTTTTAGATAAAAAAAAAAAGAATGTTTGTTCTTAAATTTTGTTTTATACTCTGATTCCTGACATTTAAATATCTTTAAAAGTGTTAGAGTGGCTTTAAAGAATTCCTTCAAATAATCTTTTTGCCAGTATAATGCATCCTATGCTTCATTAAGATAACTTATATAAGATTCTGGATGTGAGAGCCTTGATCATAAGAGTCAGGTAAAGTCAACTTTCAGATACTACCCATGTGATCAAATGTATTAATTCTTATTTACCCACAGACTGTATCATAATGGCAGAGGTCTTGGCTAAGAATGGTTAAACCAAGTACATACCACAAGAAAAAGTCTGTATAGTTTATTATACAAAACTAAATACAACTGCCCTTAGAGATTATACACTGGTTACCAGTTTCCATTTACTCCTCCTGATAGAACTGATATTGCTTTAAAAAAATTTTTTTTAATGTTTGTTACTTTGAGAGACAGACAGAGACAGAGTGCTAGTGGGGAAGGAGCAGAGAGAGACACACACACACACACAGAATCTGAAGCAGGCTCCAGGCTCTGAGCTCTCGGCACAGAACCCAATGTGGGGCTTGAACTCACAGACCATGAGATCCTGACCTGAGCTAAAGTTGGACACTTAACCACCTGAGCCACCCAGATGCCCCTGATATTGATTTTTAATTAGGAAATCATTCTATTCCAGTGTGGAATACTGCTCAATGTCCCAAAGTTTCTGTGCTGGGATGTTTGCTTCTAACTTTAGGGGTTATGTTACCACATTTTAGACACTAGGGTGCAATTCCACAAAGAACAGCTGTTGAATACTGAATCTTTATCAACTGATTTCTATGTAAGGCTTATATTTTGTAATAATATTCTCTGGCTAGCTGTGGCTGAGGGTTTGGTTCAGAGTCTAATTGGAGCACCCTGCCAGTCCCATTAGAATTAACACTCTTGACTTTAGAGAACAGAAGGTATCTTAAATTTATTTGAGCTAGAGGAGTCAATTTCTTCCCGAAAAACAAACAGATCTCCTGAAATATGGGTACTAGGGTCTTGTACATTATCATTAAACGTACTCCTTAGCAGCTGGAACTCAAGGAATTACTTTCTAATCAATTTATGTCTATTTTCTTGATTGCTTATGCTTAAGAATCTTTGCCTGAAAACCAATTATCATTGATTTGGTCTTCATTCATTTATGGTTTTGCTAGTTATACATGTACTAAATGAGTAGTATTCTCCTGCACAGAATCGTGCATGACCCCCTAAAGTTTTCTTTCCTCCCAAGTATCCCAACATACCAGACAACATTTCCTTCCACCTCCTCTCCTCTCCTTCCCTGCCTTTCTCTTTCCTTTTCTCAGATATTCTACAATTTTCAGATTCTTCCAGATGGTATCTTTACCTTTTCTTTTTCAAGTCTGACAATAGTGCAACACAGTTCTGGCTGCTACCCAGAGAAAAATAGTCCAAAAACATTTCTTGCTCTAGAGCACTAATTTTTCAATAGCAACTCCTCCTGATCAGAATTTAAACAGAGTGGAGGTTACAAAGTAGAACAAATTTTGGATATGTTGAATTTTTGAGCCAGAATCTATGGTATCAGTTGTATTAGCAGATGCATCTTTCTTGTTCTTGTCATGAACACCTATTATTTGCCTTTCAAGCTCTCCCAGTCTTTCTGGAAACTATATACCCCCAACCCTTTTGTTTGGAATGGGCCCCTCTAATAACCCTAATCCACATGAATAAAACTTAAGTCCGTTGATGGACTAAAATAGATCAAAGACCTAAATTTAAGAGTTAACTGTATAAAACTCTTAGAAGAAAGCATTTAAGAAAATCTTTATGATATTGGATTTGGCAATGCCTTCGTGAATATAACACCAAAAGTACAGGAAGCAAAAGAAAAAAATAGATAAGAAACTTTGAGCATCAAAGGATACTTTTAAGAAAACAGAAAAACAAACTACTGGATGGGAGAAAATATTTGCAAATCCTTTGTCTTATAAGGATTTAATGTCCGTAATATATTTTTAAAAAAACTCCTACAACTCAGGAGCCTCTGTTTGGCTCAGTCAGTTGGGTGTCTGACTCTTGATTTTGGCTCAGGTCATGATCTCATGGTTCCTGGGATTGAGCCTTGTGCTGACAGTATGGAGCCCACTTGGGATTCTCCTCCTCTCTCTTTGCCCCTCCTCTACTTGTACTCTTAAATAAATAAATAAACGTAAAAAAAACACTTCTACAATTCAATGATAAAAAGATAAATAACAAAAAATTCGTATAGGACTTGAACAAGTATTTCTCCAAAGAAGATATTAAAAATGGCCATTAAGCACATTAAAAGATGAGCAGCATCATTAGTCTTTAGGGAAAGGAAAGCCAAAGCCACAATGAGATACTACTTCACATCTAATAGGATGGCTGGAACTTTTTTAAAATGGAAAATAACCTGCGGGCAAGGATGTGGAGAAATTAGGCCCTCTTGCATTACTAGTGGGAGTACTAAGTGATACAGCAGCTGTGAAAATTTGTTTAGTGGTTTTTCAAAAGGTTTAATTTAGAGTTACCATACGAGTCAGTAACTGTACTCCTAGGTATATATCTAAAGAACCGAGGGGCGCCTGGGTGGCTTAGTCGGTTAAGCGTCCGACTTTCGCTTAGGTCATGATCTCGCGGTTCGTGGGTTCGAGCCCCGCGTCGGGCTCTGTGCTGACTGCCAGCTCGGAGCCTGGAGCCTGTTTCAGTCTGTGACTCCCTCTCTCTCTGGCCCTCCCCTGCTCACGCTGTCTCTCTCTCTCTCTCTCCTGGAAAAAAAAAATAATAAAAAAAAAAAAATAAAGAACCGAAAGCAGGGACTCAAACAGATATTTGTATACGAATGTTTACAACAAAATAGCGAAAAGGCGGAAACAACGCAAATGTCTATCCACAGATAAATGGATCAACAAAATGTGATAACACACAATGTAATATTCAACCTTACAAAAGAGTAAAAAGAATGAAATTCAGATATATGCCTCAAATGGTGAACTTTGAAGACAATATGCTGGACGAAATTAGCCAGACACAGGACAAATATTGTATATACCCACTTACATAAGATACCTAGAATAGGAAATTCATAGAAGTAGCATAGAGGTTCTCAGGCGCCAGGGGAAGGATTTAGACCTTTATTTAATGAGAATTGGCCACAGAACACTGAGAGAGCAATATAGTCAAAGCTAATAGTAACTTTTGGAGGGAAAAAAAAACAAAAAACCGAGGCCGGAAGGGCTTGGTGGAAGACCCCCGCGATCCATTGCTTGGAGCTCGCTTAGCCAGGCTGGGGGTCCTCCGAGGGGCCGGTGAATAGGCGCTCCGCTCTGAGAACTAGCCGTCCCCACGCCGGGTGAGGAGCGGGGTCTGGCCGGACGGCTAGCGGAGGCAGTTGGGACCAGAGACCCGGGATCCCACGGGGAGGTGGGGAAGGCCGGCCGCCCGGGCAGCGGTGGACCCTCGGCGGCGCCGAGTCGCGGTCGGGCGGCGGACGGGAGTGGTGAGTTGAGGACAGCACGCCCCGGCCCGGGCGCGCGCGGGTGCTCTCTCACCGCGTTTCAGTCAGAAGCGGCGCGAGGCCGTAGGTGCCTCGCGCGGGACGGCCGCTCGCGTGGGCGGGGCCGGCGGGAGGGCGGCCAAGCCGCCGAGCTGACGGAGCTGGCTGACTCCGGTTTTGCCGTGGCGGTTCCGGGACCCCCTGTGTTCGTTTCTAGGTGTGTCTGGCCCCCCTGCTAAGCGATTGCAGGGGGGGCCTGCGTGTGTAACTGTAGCCAAGTTGCTCTTTCCGGCGGTGGGAACCTTCAGGGGAGGAGCGTCCGGCCCCGGCGCTTGGGTCTTGGGCCGCGCGCCGCTCCTGAAGGCTTCTTCCTTCGGGAGTGTGGGGTGGGTCCGCTTGGAATGTTAGGGTATTCCCCAGGAATCCGTGGGGGTATTTGTGCTTCGAGCCCCGAGTCGGTTCCCGCCTTGCGCCGTGGGAACCCCAGGGGAGGCGGTGCAGGTCCGGGGCTCGGACTGGTAGGGACCCGTCCCCTGGCCGGGACTCGGAGCGCCGGCTCATTTGTTTCCGTGTTTATACTCGTACCCCGTCAGGGTCCCTGCGGTCCCTGCGGTGGTTCTTCCAGTGACTGCTGGTCTCGGCTTCTCTATGGACTGCCTATTTCTGGCCAGTTAATACTTTATATCTGAGTTTCTGCTCTTTTGAAACAAGGAGTTAATTTCTGAGAGTACAAATCGTAAGGAATGACTAATGGATAAGAAACGTTTGTATAATAAGCAGTGTAGAAGAGAAGAAAAAACTAATTTGTCACTAAGATAGTTGTCTAAAATGCGGTCATCTCAACAAATTAGGTACTCACACGGTTTAAGTATTTTAAGAGTGGTTTGTTAGAGCACAAGCGAACACCTAAAATAATTTTATACCACATGCGAAACTAACACTCCGTGAGAAATCGTCTAACATGGAACCTTACTCAGAAAATCCGACTCCAGAGCTGAAACGTTAATTACTTAAAAATCTAGAATCTTCTACAATCACAAACTCATATTAAAATGTAGCAAAGTTCCTTTTAGGGCTTGTGTTTTAAAGGAATATTTGTTTACATAATGGAAGTGCCAAATTAATAGTCTTTTAGAACCTTAAAGAATTCATTACATGAATCTTGAACTAGAAAAAAAATTGCATTTTTAAATTGAATATTAAAAGTCTGGGGTAAAATTCTAAGTTTCACAGTTGCTGGAAAAATATTTTTGTTTAAAATTATTTTTATAAACTGGTCATTGCTAATGCATTTATTCCACAATGAATTCTTATGGATCATTTACTATGTGCCAGGCACTATTCTGGGTTATTAGAATATGTTAGTGAGCAAAAAGTTCCTGCTCACTCAAGAGGGAGAGGGATAAACATCTAAACATATAATGCCAGTTATCAGTTAGTGTTATGAAGAAAATAATGTACAGTAAGGATGGAGACTTTTAGACAAGCGGTGTTTTCTGTCAGAGAGGCACATTAGAACAAAAATGCTTACATGTTTTTATTCTGAACCAAAACAAGCTATATTCTCTTTTATGCCAGAACTAGAAACTGAATCAAAAGTTCTTCGGAATATATTTGCTGTTTATATGGGAGGCTTATTGGTTAGTTTAGGAAATAATTTTTTTTTTGCCAAAACAAATATTTTTTATTTATAAGTTTGCTTTGCAGTTTCCTTTAGAATAAAGAAACGCATACATGTAAGCCTTAGGATTTTCTACTTAAATACTGAGGTAGCAAAGCCATATAAAAGTGGTCTGGTGAGTTTTAATTTTCAAAACTTTTTTGTTGCTTAAATTATGTAATTCTCGAGGCGCCTGGGTGGCTCATTCGGTTAAGCATCTGACTTCGGCTCAGGTCATGATCTCACGGTTTGTGGGTTCGAGCCCTGAGTCGGGCTCTGTGCTGACAGCCAGCTCAGAGCCTGGAGCCTGTTTCAGATTCTGTATCTCCCTCTCCCTCTGACCCTCCCCTGCTCACGCTGTCTCTCTCTGACTCTCAAAAATAAATAAAAAACATTAAAAACTTTTAAAAAATTATATAACTCTGAGATGAGAAAAGGGAACGTTTTACTTGTTACGTTTTGGATAGTATAGCAAGCAACATGGCTAGCATTTTCATTTATACTTTTATCAGGTAATTATTTTCAAGTTCTGAAATTGATTACTTAAAAGATGCTAAAGACTCCTTTAGCATATTTCTGAATGACTCCCTTCTGTCTCCCACCCTGTTATCCTAGATTTCTATTGTTAATATAGTCCATTGTTTCAGACATTTATAGAACCATGCTAATTTATTTCAATTTCACTATTTTTGTTGGTGACTAAGTGATTAATAAATTAAAAAAAACGAAGAGAGCAATCAAGTTAAATAGATGGCAGGAAGAAAAAATAACTAAGACTATGAAAAATCCTGCAACATTCTTGATAACTAAGAATAGTCCTAGGATTATGCGTAGATTTACTAGTATGATTTTGTCAAGGGGTGCATGTGGAAACATTTCTCCCACCTCCACTTATTCCCATGTGTTATCTCATTTCACATCAGGGAAGACTCAAAATTGAAGGGGCGTAATCTGACTTGGTAATATGGATTTCCCCACAAGATGGCACTCCTATAGTTTCCTTGATTTTAGGTTCTATCCTAAGGAAAGATTTACAATGTATTAACTATCACAGAATAAATAGAAATGTGATTTGTGCCTTGTGATATGTGCATCTGTTTCATGTTCTGTCATACAGAATTTTCTATCATGTTTCAGAATTCAGAAAAAAAATTGGGATGCAGTGTTGATGTGTAGGAGAAAGAACGGCAATGTTAATGGAACAATGCATGTGTCTATAGACACATATAGGTTCTTCAGTCTCCTGTCAAATTTGTGGCTTTGTTCAGCGCTAGAATTTTATTATATTCCCAGGTGGCCAGTGCTGATAGTGTTTTTATCCTTTACATTTAGATACCATCTATGAATGTAAAAAGTTGTCTTTTTAAAAAGGAATATAAATATTTCTGTATGTTTAATGTGAAATAAAAAAATTTGCAAGTTTAACATCTGTATGTATATTTACATCCACATTACAAAATTTTTTATTTTGGAAAAGTTCAAACATATATACAAAATTGACAGAAAATTATACTACACTCCATGTACCTATTATATAGCTTCACCAATATCAACTCATTGTCAGTCTGGTTTCATCAGTACTCCTCTACATGTCCCCATTTATTTTGGAGCAGACCTTTGCATAAGTACCTGGTATATTGTTAGAGACACACACATTCATGGTAAAGTGCATTATCCTAAATAAAAAATAATGGTATGAACAAAGTATTATAAGAATCCAAAAGAAGCAATTAATTCTGCCTTGGAGAACAGGACAAACTCAGAGAAGCCTTTGAAGAAGGATGACATTTGACCTATGCATGAAGGATGGGTAGGGATTTGCCAAGTAGAGAATGGAAGAAAACACATTGTAAGCATTGGTGAATATGCGTGAATGAGTGGAGAACGGAGCATAATGTATTTGAATATTGAGGCACTTTGGAGGAAGCTGCAGAAGATGCAGCTGGAAAGATGGTCTGTGGTTATTCTGGGAAATTAATTATTATAGTTAATGTGTACAGAAATATATTTTTAGCTTTGTAAATAATATATAAACTACTTTTTCTATATTTTGGTAGGTTTATGACACAGTCCAGTTTTTAACAATGCTGAAGTCAAATGACTCCTTGTTTGCTTTGGATACTTTATCTTTTGAAAGACCAGGTGAAGCTGAAAAGTAAGTCCGCCTTAAAGAATGATAACACAGTATATTGTTTTAGACAGTTTTTATTTTTACGGAGTTTTAATTTTTCTCTCTGGAAATATACAAATAAAAAATGAGGGATCAACAGAATGATGTTTCAGGTATATATCTGGTAAACATGGAAGTCAGAAGGGAGTAACTGAAGTTTAACATCTTAAATGTTATAACTTAAAAAAATAAAGTAGATTCTGGCCTGCTTGGCTTTCATTTATTTGCATTTCTGGTTTTTGTGTAGATTATTTTTGGCCAAGGTAAAGACTTGAAGTAATAGTCAAATAGTAGCCCCAAACAAGGAGTGATGGCACCTTTTGGCAACAGAATGGGCAGTGTGCCAAAGGCCAAGTGTGTTGGACAGATTCAGTGTAGGGAGAAGTAGGGGGTGGAAATAAAGATGTGGCACTAAAGGAAATATATATAAAAATATATATTTAAAAAATGGAGAATAGATAATATGTTTAAAACAGACTTAGGGATTTTCACATGTGAATTGTTCTCAATTCTAATTTTTCTATGTATTCTCTTGTATTATCTTTTTTTTTAACATTTTATTTTATTTTATTAAATATTTTTATTTATTTCTAGGAGAGAGAGAGAGACAGCGTGAGCAGGGAAGGGTCAGAGAGAGAGGGAGACACAGACTCTGAAACAGACTCCAGGCTCTGAGCTGGCAGTCAGAGGCGCCCCTTGTATTATCTTTTTTAAAAAAGATTTTATTTATTTATTAAAAATTTTTTTATTGTTTATTTTTGAGACAGAGATTGTGTGTGAGTGGGGCAGGGATAGACAGAGAAAGAGGGGGACAGAGGATCCAGAGTGAGTTCTGTGTTGACAGCAGCAATCCTGATATGGGGCTCGAACTCACAAACCGTGAGATCATAACCTGAGCCAAAGTCAGACCCTCAATCACATGAGCCACTCAGGTGCCCCAAAAAAGAGTTTCTTTTTAAGTAATTTCTACACCTAATGTGGGGCTCAAACTCACAACCCTGAGATCAGGAGTTGCATGCTCCACTGACTGAGGCAGCCAGATGTCCCTGTATTATCCTTTTTTTAAAAAAGGAAGTATAAAGTATTTATTGCTTTATTTTTTTCGTTCATTCAGATATTAGCTTAAATATTGATAGAATACTGAAAGGGATATAATAAGGATGAAACAGACTTACTTAAACAGAACTTAAAATCTGTTTGATGAGATTAAGCACACATATGCAAAAGTTATTAATAAAGTGACTATGTGATTCATTATCCAGACTAGGACATTTTGAAAGTGAAAGAATGTATCCAATTTGCACAACAGGTGTTAATCAGGACTGGCCTGGGTAAATTGCAGCATCGGTTGCCTTTCTAACAATACAAAGTCAGAAAAGGGGGCAGAGCAAATGATAAGCGTATTTCCATGCAATGAAATTTCCAATTTCGAGGAGACGTGGTATAGACTGATGAGGTTAGGCTTTATGGTAGTGGGGAGAGACTTCAGGAGACTTTGAAGAATTTGATAATTCTGGTAAGCAGAAGGGAAGAGGCCATTTAAAGGCAGAGTTTAACAGCAAGGAAAGAGAATGGAGGAGGGGCAAATTGCAGTCATTTTAGGAGATAGTGTTTAGAAAAATTTCTTGGAATAGAAGATTCGTAAAGGAGAAACAGTGGGACATAATGTTAGAAAAGTAAACAGGATAGAATGTGGTGGATGATAAATGCCAGAATAAGGATCTTGGACATGACTGTATGTGTTGAAAGCCATGGAACTGAATCAACAAACATTTATTCACTGTTATGCCTAATTATCTAAAGGACTGTGCTAAGTTTTATCCATGTGAATGGAAGTAAAAACAAAACTCTTATGTGTTTATGATCTGGGGGTGGTATCAGACTGATCTATCTGTCCATCATCAATCTTTTTATTACCTACATATAGACTTACACACAGACACTCACAATATGACTGTGATAAATATTATATATTCATATAGTAGTTTTGAAGAGGGAAGGGAGACAACCTGGGGAGAGTTCATGAGAATAGGACTTGAGCTGGATTTTGAATGAACATAAACTCTAGTACTTAGAACACAGTACTTAGTACATAATTGTTGAATAGATTAATGAAGGAATGAAACAGTTGAGCTTCTATAGGTAGATATGGCATAGGGCCCTGCAGAGTGGCAGGCAGAATAAAGGAGATATTTTTGAACAAAGATGAGGTGGGACAGAATGTAGTATCTATTTGGCATATAAATAGTTCACTTTGGTCTTGATTCTAAGGTAAGTAGTGTAGGAGAATTAAAATTGTAAGGTAGCTAAAGGTCACTTGGAAGTTTGGCATTATTTGGAAGCCACGAAAGCATTTTGAATGGAATAATTATGATGAAAAGAATTCTAAATTAATGTGATAGGAGTGTGTAAAATAAAGCTGGAGGCAGTGAGGCCAGTGAAGATACTTTTTGTTCTTAACCAAATGAGCCTTGATTAGAATGGTGACAGTGGAAAAACAAGGAAATGATGAATTCAAGAAGCATTATGAAGAAAATGAATATGTCTGGAAATAGTGGGTAAAAGTTTTTATTATTTGGATTCTGGATGGCTGAGAGAAAAAATAAGGAAATACTAAAGAAGATTTAATTTTATGGGAGGTACTGATTAGTAGAGCTAGATGTGTGCTTTTTATATCTTAACATCTTTCTTAGATTTTCTGAAATAGTCTCTGTGTAGAAAAGAATTAACACATCAGGCCTAAACTGCTGTCCTTGAAAAAGCTCCTCTTCCAAGAATGGCCTTTGGCTGGAGTCAGAACTTTAGGAAAGTTCCCACCATTTACTGATAAGAGTGGCTCACTGCCGCAACTGTTTATAGAGATAATATAGTTTATGCTGAACATCTGCTTTTCTTCCAGGAATCTAGAATTTAGGTATGTACCAGACAGGGATGCCCACGTGATTTCCCAGTGAAAACCCTTGGCATTGAGTCTCTAATGAGCTTCTTTCATTGTCAACACTTCACACGTTGTCATAGCTTGTTGGTGAGGGAATTAAAGACGTCCTGTGTTGCTGTACTGGGAAGGGATCTTTGGAAACTTGTGCCTGGTTTGCCCCAAAGTCACAAGTAGGACTGAATGATGAGTCCCGTGAATCAGTCCACTACATCACTGGCTCTGGAGGTGATCTTGCGGACCCTCTGATGTAATCCTAAATGCCAAATGTTTTTGCCTATCGTCAGTCTGTCAGATACTGTTATATCATGTGTTGTAGGTTTTTGATTTGGAAAACATAGTTGTTGTATGCTCTGAAAGGCAGAAAAGTAAAAGGCTGGGTCTCTCACTTTTGAGAGCTTAAAATCCTAAATAAAGAGATTAAAAAACAAATCCTTTTAACTTGGCATAGGCAGTATGTGTGATATCAGGGTCGTGAGTTCAAGCCCACATTTGGCATAGAGATTACTTATAAATAAATAAAAATTTAAGAAAAGGAAACATTAAAGCATTATATGTTAATAGGATCACAGCTGAAAGATAAGGAGAAGTAGTTGACAGTGAATACAGAGTGGCAAAAATCTGAATAATTACTGTAAGTTTATAAAGTGTCAGTTTCAACTGGTTTATTAAATATTCTGGGGTTTGTAGATGGTTCTGGATCAAGAATATTTAGGTTAGGACGTTAATTTGTAATAATGTTTTAGGAATGTTCTAGAGTACCAGTAGTGGTGTCATTTACACACTGATGACCTGTGATTAGTTGTGAGGTGTGTCATAAGTAATTTATTACTTGTGATAGTTAAGATTCTAACGTATCAGAATGATTTACTGTTTTTTTAATATTAGAGATGATTTAAGATTCTTGTCATAGGCATTTGACGTAGAGAAAAAGAGATGGATTTATAGCCATTATTTAGGTAGCATATCTCACAGAGCAGTGCCATTAACTCTGTGATGCACAAGGGAAAAAAGATTGAGAACCCTGCTATGTATAGGGATATGCCAAAGTCACCACAGAAAGTTAATTTATAAAATGTTTATCTAAGAGTCTGTAATTGAGTAATGTTTAATAGTTTCTGATTACTTTATTAACATGTATATTCACACATTTGTATTTTATATAGCTATCCAGACAATGAAAAGTCATTGGATTGGTTTCTTCCGCCTGCTCCATTGATTTCGGAAATTCCAGATACTCAAGCATTAGAGGAAGAAATAGAAAGTCATAATCCGTTAGGTAAACTATCACATATTTGTTATGAAGCTAACCCCATGCAGCTTATGTCAGTGTAAAAAATCTAGTGACACATTCAAGTGTTAATTCCTTTATTTTAATGGAATAAAATGAATGAGAATTCTTTTACTCAAGGTAGTGCTCACCAAATCTTAAAATCTGAAACATTTTTCATCTCCATACGTAATATACCTATTATATGTTTACGATACACTATCACACATATACATGTTCTATTGTTGCATGAATTTGCTTCCTCTTACTGTCATTAAGTCATTAATTAAAATTAAGTCCTGCATAAAAAAATATGCAGGATATTATATATACTTTGGTACCATTTTTATAAAGCTAAAAATAATATATGTGATCTAATGTTATACTGTTGATAAAATTTTGATTTTTAAATAACATGATAGTTCATATATGTATATTTTCTTAAGATTTATAATTTATATATACTTATATGAAAATGTATATTATATTATTGTATATATAGAATATACAGAATGTATATATGTGTGTGCGTGTATACGTGCGCATGCACACAAACACACACACATACACACACAAACACACTGGTATGGTAAAGCAAATTTAGGCCCTAACAAGGCCTTTAGACCCTTCCTAACTTCTCAAGGATGTTTGTAAAGTCTCTGTAAAGAAATCTTTAAAATTTTGATGAAAACATTCCTTTACCTTGATTATAGAAGCAATATTAGAAAATTAAAAGGATTGTATCATGTATTTTCATACTGAATCAAATTCAGTAACATTTTATATGATTGGTTGTTGTATTTCTGTGTGTAAATTAGTTATATAAATTTTCAAATCCTCATAATTATATATTTCTCGTAGATAAAATACTTAAGTATTATAATTATGGTTATTGCTGTGGGTCAGGTAGTAAACCTATTTTATAATGTAGGTTTTATATAAATTTCAAATGTCAGTAATTCTTGATTAGTTTCTGAATGCCCTTCAGTGATATAATATACCATAAGAGTTAACAATTACCTATATTTCAGACTTTTGAAAATTTTTTTACATATTTTCATGGTCATTTTGAAAATTGGTTTTCATGAAGAACATTTATTAATATATTCCATTTTTGTAGGTCAGGAAAAGAAGCCAAAAATGGTACCATCAAATTTAAAAATAACTAATGAAAACACAAATTGTATTTCACCAACACAAAAATTCCAACTTGCCTTTTCCTCAAAAAAATATGGAGATGATGATCTGAATTTAGGAAGGACAGGTAACAATGACTTGTCATATGTTCCGGGCAAGCTGATGTATGGTTCTTCTCAGAAATACAAAAGTCACATTGGTACCGACATAGCACCTGAGGAAAATGTTCCAGATGATGCAAAATTAGTCAGTTTTGCAAGAGATAAAGGAGAGAGCACATCAGCTTTCCAAAAAAGGTAATTAACTAAATAAAATGCAGAATATTCAGTGATAAATTTGAGTATGAAGTATGATAGAATCTAAATGGAAAAAACATCAAGAACAAATAGAGTCTATATCCCAGGTTCTCTGCCAACTCTGAGGTTCTTGCCTTCAGAGAGCTACAACTTATTAGGGGAAAGACAGTAAATAACTAAAAATAATTGATTAAATACTTTGTAATATGACCGTTATTTTGATGAGATATATGGTTAAAGCAAAGGTTCTCAAATTTTGTTTTCAGGACCCTTTTACACTTAAAAATTATTGGAGATTCCTAAGTTTTTGTGTATGTGAGCTCTATCTGTCAATATTTAATCATATTAGGAATTAAAACTGAAGGGGCGCCTGGGTGGCTTAGTCGGTTAAGCGTCCGACTTTCGCTTAGGTCATGATCTCGCAGTTCATGGGTTTGAGCCCCGCGTCGGGCTCTGTGCTGACTGCCAGCTCAGAGCCTGGAGCCTATTTCAGCCTGTGACTCCCTCTGTCTCTGACCCTCCCCTGCTCACGCTGTCTCTCTCTCTCTCCTAAAAATAAATAAAACATTAAAAAAAAAAAAAGGAATTAAAACTGAAAAAATTTAAAAGGCAAACAATGCTTTAGTAATATTATGAAAATTGTTTTGATCTTATGAACTCTCTGAAAGAGTCTCAACCATCCTTTGAGAATTGCTGTTAGAGCGTATAATATGGAGACCTAATCTGTTCTAGAGCATCAGGGAAACCTTTTCTAAAGAAGTGGTATATAAACTTAAACTTGAGGGACGCCTGGGGGGTTCAGTTGGTTAAATGTTTGGCTCTTCATTTGGGATCAGGTCTTGATCTCATGGTTCATGAGTTTGAGCCCCACCTCAGGCTCTGTGTTGGAGCTTAGTGTGGAGCCTGCTTGGGATTCTCTCTTCTCCTCTCTCTCTGCCCCCCTCTTCCCCCCACGGGCATGCTCGCTTTCTTTCTGTCTCTCAAAATACATAAATAAACTTAACCTTCAGGAGGTATAGAATTAAACTAAGGGCAAATAAAGAAGGAGAGTATTCTAGGGAGAAGGAATCGTATGTGGAAAAAAAAGACCTAAGGTAGCACAGAGCTTGGCCTATTAGAAAAATTACTTTTGTTTAAAATCAGAGGGAATACTGAGGGATAAGGTTTGGAGAGGCTAAGTCATTCAGAGTAAGGTAGGCATGATAAACTTTGTGCTTTTTCTTAAGGCACTGTTTCTTAAACTGTGGCCTGTGGATCCACTGTATCAGAATCACTTGGAGTGCTTGTTAGAAATTTTGATTCCTGGCTCCTATCATAGGCCTCTTGAATCACAGTCTAGTTAAAGAAAGGATGGAACCCAGGAATCATCATTTTTAATACTTTTTCTAGATGATTGAAGTTTCAGAACTAGTGTTCTGAGGTCTGCATTTTAAGCAAAGGAGTAAAATGAGATTTTTAATTTAAAGTCCATCTTGGCATCAGTATGATGAATTAGAAGGGAGCTAGAATACACTGTGAAAGGTTACTTAGAAGGTTGTTTTATTCATGTTGCTACACATGGCAACATGGATGGACCTTGAAGGTGTTATGCTGAGTGAAATAAGTCAGGCAGAGAAGGACAAATACCATATGTTTGCACGTATAGGAGGATTAGGAGGAACTTAACTGAGGAACAAGGGGGAGAAGAAGGGCAGAAATGGTGGGGGAAAGGGAGAGAGGCAAACCATGAGAGACTCTTGAATGCTGACAAAAACTGAGGACTGATGGATGTGGGGGGGGAGGAGGGATGGGCATGGAGGAGGACACTTGTGGGGATGAGCACTGAGTGTTATGTGGAAACTAATTTGACAATAAACTATTTGTAAAAAAAAAAAAAAAGGTTTTATTAGTGTAGGTGAGAGAGAGTGGGACCCTGATATAGACTATGATAGCAGGAATGAGAGTTCAGAGTGATTTATGAGATCATATCCCATAGGACCTAGATAATTATTAGATATGATGCCTGACTCCTACTAGTATTTCTGGCTTGAGTCAGATGATTAAGGATGGTAGTGCCCTTTCATGATGTAGAAAACTATAAAGGAGGAACACGTATGGGGAAGGTGATGAGTCCAGTTTTGGACATGTTGATTTTTTTTTTGATATGTTGATATTAAGTACCTATAAATTGTCCACATAGAGAAGTGGATATGGGTTTAAGATTCAGAAGCGATCTAGTTGATAGTTTTTTTTTTGTTTTCTCTATGACGTAAGAGATGAAGTTATTTATGGAGTTTGAGGGGAAAAGTGGGAGTATTGAGCAAGTATGAGAAGAACGGAAGAGATTATGGGAAATGAGAAATCAATCCAATTAGAATAATGATAGGATTGTTGCATACTCTAAAGGGCCCAATTGAGGTTGATGTCTGTGAATTATTTTTTTTTTTAATTTTTTTTTTTTTAATGTTTTTATTTATTTCTAGGAGAGAGAGAGACAGCGTGAACAGGGGAGGGTCAGAGAGAGAGGGGGTCACAGACTGAAACAGGCTCCAGGCTCTGAGCTGGCAGTCAGCACAGAGCCCGACGCGGGGCTCGAACCCACGAACCGCGAGATCATGACCCAAGCGAAAGTCAGACGCTTAACCGACTAAGCCACCCAGGCGCCCCTGTGAATTATTTTATAAAAGCTCTATTAAGATATAATTACATATAAAATTCACTGTTGTGTATAGTTCATTGGTTCAGAGTTGTGCAGTCATCACTGCTATCCCCAAAAGAAACTCTGTATTCATTATTGATCACTCTCCTTTCCAGCTCCTCATCCTCCTGCTCTCTCCCCGGCACTTGGCAACCATTAATCTTTCTGTTTCTATGGATTTACCTATTCTAGACATTTCATGTAAGTGGAGTCATACAATGTTTGGCCTTTTGTGTCTGGCTTCTTCCACTTAGCATGATATTTTTCAAGGTTTATCTATACTATGTCATATATTAGTACTTCATGCTTTTTATGGCCAAGTAATATTCCATTGTGTGGACAATACCACATTTTATTTATCCATCAGTTGTTGCACATTTGAACTGTTTCCAGTTTTTGGCTATTACTAATTTAGTTGCTGTGAACATTCATGTACCTGTTTTTCTATGAATATATTTTTAATTTTAATTTTTTTGAGAAGGGGGAGGGGCAGAGGGGGAAAGAGAGAGAGAGAGAGGAAGAATCTCCTCATGGAGATTCCCATGGGGGAGCCCCTGTGGGGCTCAATCCCATGACTGTGAGATCATGATCTGAGCTGAAATCAAGAGTCAGATGCTCAACCGACTGAGCCATCCAGGTGCTCCATGAATATATTCTTTAAATTATTTTGGATTTATACCAAGATTTGGAATTGCTGGATCATATGGTAACTCTAAACTTTTTGAGGAATTGCCAAAGTGTTTTCCAAATTAACTGCTCCACTTTACAATCCCACAAACAATATGTGAGGGTTCCAGTTTCTCCACATCCTTCTCAGCAGTTGTCTTTTTTATTGTATCCAATCTAGTGGGTGTGAGTGGCCTCTCATTGATTAGCATTTTCCTAATGACTAATGATATTTGGCGTCTTTTCATATAATTATTGGCTACTTGTATATCACATTTGGAGCAATGTCTGTTCAAATCCTTTGCCTGTTTTTTTTAATTGGGTTTTTTGTCTTTTTATTGTTAGAGTGTTCTTTATATACTCTGGATAAAAGTCTCTTATTAGCTACATGGTTTGCAAATATCTTCTGCCATACTTTGTGTTGGTTTTCACTATTTTGATAGTGTCCTTAACAGTACAAAAGTTTTTAATTTTGACGAGTTTCAGTTTATATGATTTTTCTTTTGTTGCTTGGGCTTTTGGTGTCATATCTAAGAAACCATTCCCAAAACGAACGTTGTAAAGATTAATTAATTACTACATTTTCTTCTAAGATTTTTATAGTTTAACTCTTACATTTAGGTCTGTGATCTATTTTGAATTAACTTTTATTTAATACAAGGTAGAAGTCCAACTTCTTTTTTTTTTTTTTGCATGTAGATATCCAATTGTTCTAGCACCATTTGTTGAAAAAACTATTCTTTCCCTATTAGATGTCATAGAACTTTCATTGAAAATCAGTTGATCTTAAATGTAAGGTCTGGGGGGTTTTCTGACCCCAGCCAGTTCTCTGAATCTCTGTTACCAATGGGTGTCCAACAATTCACTTCTATATTCACACTAACTTCTGGAGTTAGCATTGCACCCTATAGGTTAAGGGCTCAGTTCCACAAGACTGCCCCATTTCATATGCTATCCATGAATAGAGTGTCAGACTACCCACATTTATGCCCTACAGACTACAAATCTGGGGTTCCCATAATCCCCAAATTAGGTTTAATAACTTGTTAGATGGACTTATAGAACTCAGGGAAACAGTAAACTTAACGTTTACCAGTCGTTATAAAGTATATGATTCAGAAACAGTCAAATAGAAGAGATGCATAGAGCAAGATATGCAGAAGGAGGGTGGGTAGAGCTTCCATGCCTCTCTAAGTACATCACCCTCTGAGCACCTTGGTGTGTTCACCACCTTGGAAGTTCTCTGAACATCCTGTTATTTAGGTTTTTTTCCTTTATGATAGTTTTATTAGATAGGCATGATTGATAAAATCATTGGCCATTGGTGATTAAACTGCATCTCCATCCTTCTCCCTTTTTTGGATGCCACAGGTGAGGCTGAAAGTTCAGTCCTTTAATCAGAGTTTATTTCTTCTGGCAGTTAACCCCAATCCTTAAACTATGTAGGAGTCCTTCAAGATTCACCTCATTAGCATAAACTCAGGTATGATTGAAAGGGGTTTGTCATGAATAACAAAAGATGCTTCTCCTACTCCTATTATATAGGAAATTCCAAGGGTTTGGGAGCTCTGTGCCAGGAACTGAGAACAAAGATTGAATGCATATTTCCTATTATACTAAATAGGGTATCTTCTACTGTACTAAATAGGAAACTGTATGCTAAATAAAGGTTTATTTCTGGACTCTGAATTCTGTTCCATTCCTAGCAGTGCTATTGCTGGGTCATAGGGGAGTTCTGTTGTTAATTTTTTGAGGAACCTCCACACTGTTTTCCAGAGGGGCTGCACCAGTTTACATTCCCACCAACAGTGTTCCATTAACCAATAGGTCTGTAGGACATATCCCACACTGTCTTGATTGCTGAAGCTTTGTTGTAAAGTTTCACATTGGGGTGTGTGAATACTCCACTTTTGTTCCTTTTTTCAAGATTTGTTTTGTTCCTCTGGGTTTTTGCATTTTCATATGAATGTTATGATAAACTGGTCAATTTCTGCAAAGAAGCCAGCAGGGATTTTGATAGGGATTGTGTTAAATCTGTAGATCAACTTGAGGAGTATTGCCATCTTAATAATATTAAGCCTTCCATTCTGTGAATGTGGGATTCTTTCCCTTTATTTAGATTTCCTTTCTTTCAATGATGATGTGAGGTTTTTAGTAGACAAGTCATACTTATTTTGTTTATTCCTAAGTATTTATTTATTACTTAGGAAATTTATTCCTAAGTATTTTATTCTTTTTGATGCTTTTATAAATGGAAATAAAATTTTTTTCAGATTGTACAAGTGTATAGACATCACCATTTGATTTTAGCATATATTGATTTTGCATCTGCCATCTTGATAATGACTGTGACTTTTATTTATTTTTTTAATGTTTTATTTATTGTTTTAAAAATATTTATTTATTTTTGAGAGACAGAGAGACAGAGTGTGAGCAGGGGAAGGGTAGAGAGAGAAGGAGACACAGAATCTGAAGCAGGCTCCAGGCTCTGAGCTGTCAGCACAGAGCCTGACACGGGGCTCAAACTCAAGAACCGTGAGATCATGACCTGAGTCGAAGTCGGCCGATTAACCAACTGAGCCACCCAGGTGCCCCTGTTTTATTTATTTCTGAGAGAGAGGGAGACAGCGTGAGCAAGGGAGGGTCAGAGAGAGAGGGAGACACAGAATCTGAAACAGGCTTAAGGCTCTGAGCTAGCTGTCAGCACAGAGCCCGATGCAGGGCTTGAACCCACGAACTGTGAGATCATGACCTGAGCCGAAGTCAGATGTTTAACCGACTGAGCCACCCAGGTGCCCCTATTTTACTTTTTTTTAAATGTTTCTTTGAGAGAGAGATAGAGCCCATGTGCATGTGAGCTGGAGAGGGGTAGAGAGAGATTGAGAGAGAGAATCCCAAGCAGGCTCCACGCTGTCAGCACAGAGCCTGACATGGGGCTACATCTCACGAACTATGAGATCATGACCCGATCTGAAATCAAGAGTCAGGCACTTAACCGACTGAACCACCCAGGCAACTCCCTCCCTTTTTTTGTGACTCTGCATTTCAGTGTTCAAGTGTTGTATCATCCACCTAATTGCTTTTTCCAGTAGTGTTCCCCTGCCTGGCTGCAGTTATTTTATTTTATTTTATTTTATTTTATTTTATTTTATTTTATTTTATTTTATTTATTTTTTTATCAGAATATTTTATTTATTTATTTATTTATTTATTTATTTTTTACAAATAGTTTATTGTCACGTTGGTTTCCATATAACACCCAGTGCTCATCCCCACAAGTGCCCTCCTCCATGCACAGCTCCCTCCTCCCCCCCTCCCCCCCGGCTGCAGTTATTTTGAAAAGTAGATGGATTCATCTAGGATTGAGGTTTTGCAAGATAAATATGTTAAAGGGATAAAGGGGAATTGGAGTTTAGAATATTGGTAAAAAAGAGTGGTCAAAAAGATAGGCCATGGAATCTAAGTCTATTAAAGGTGAATGAGAAAAGGGAAGGGAAGATAGTTTGGGAGAAAATAAAGAGGTTTATTACAGTAAACTTGTGTTTTTTGACCTCATTGGTACCTTATGCAAACAGTCTAACAGGTCAAGAGGTTGTGGTCAGAGAATGATATATCAGAATGATTGATTTGAGAAGAGGAGCAGTTCTGGATAATGACAGTGTTTCAGATGATAGAAAAGGTGAATGAGGTTGTTTGAAGGAGAAAGTTACTGGAGATGAATGCCTAAGAAATGGAGAGGAGGGGATTTTGAATGGCTCATCTATGTGAATGTTGAAGTCATGCAAAAGGTGGCAGATTTGGGACAGTTTCTCCTTAAAATTTGAAAAGGTAAGAGTTTTTTAGGGCAATGCAATATTTTTGTTTAGACCAAGAAGTAACTGTAACAATCAGAGAAGAAGTTGAGAACAAAGAGGAGTTTATGGCTTGGAATTCTGGAGGAACTAGGAAGAATCTGAGGTCCAGAGAATTTAGATAACTAGCACATGGATAATGTTTTACTGTTTGCAAAACTTATTTCAGACTTTAAAGTCACACAGCTAGAAAGTGGAGAGCTTTGATTTTAAACCCAGGTTTTTCTGATTCCAAAGTCTATGCTTTTAACTGCTAATGACAGCATATAGCAAGGAGTCATACTGTGGCATAGTTGTTTTTCTATTTCATAGTCAGATTCTATTATCCAAGGCTAACCATCTGCTTTTGAAATTTTTTGTCTTCAAAGAGAACTGCCAGCATTGGAGGATGCATCCCAACAGTTTGCTCTAAAATCTATTTCTCAACCTGTAGTGTTTTTAAAGACTCATTCTGTCTTATAAGGAAACATGTCATTAAAATTAATAGTAGGGGCACTTGAGTGGCTCAGTTGGTTAAGTATCCACCTTTGGCTCAGGTCATGATCTTTCAGTTTGTGGGTTTGAGCCCCACATTGGGGTCTGTGCTCACAACTCAGAGCCTGAAGCCTGCTCCAGATTCTGTCTCCCTCTCGCTCTGCCCCTCCCCTGCTCACACTCTGTCTCTCTCTCAAAAATAAATAAATAAAAAAAACTTTTAAAAACGTAGGAATAATAATTTAGAAAGTATTCTGTATTTGCACAATACTTGTTTGGGTGTCATTTTTTACAGAATATTGTAAGACTGATACCTGCTGTAAGTGTTGTATTAGGAAATTAATTAATTAATGGTCACTTCATCCCTTAGGACCATGGCGAACAAATTAGTTGATGGGTTGTCTTTTGATCGGTTGAATATAATAAATTATAATCCTAAAAATGGCCTGTGTTTTCTAAAACTTTGCAAAAAAAGATGGTTCTTTGCAAAGTATTCTTCTTGACTTCTATACTTCTTTCGTATTTTTAATACTAAAATGATAATCAGATATTTGGGAAGTTGCTGCAGTTACTGACCAGAGACCACAGTATTTGTCCATGTGAGCCTCTCCATAAAGTTGCCTGGGTATTCTCATGATGTAGTAGCTAGCTCCTTTGAGTGTGAATGATCCAAAAGACCATGTGGGAGTGACAGTATCGTTTATGGCCTAGCCTTGGAATTCACACACTTGTACTTCTGTCATACTCTTCTAGTTGTATGACTTGAAGTCCTAACTTGAAAAGGGTGTGCATAGCAGGAGACAGGGATCATTGGGGCTGTTTTGGAGGTTGGCTACTACAAGTAGATTTATTTGAGTTTTAGAAAAGTGAAAAGACATAATTCAGTGGTAAATTTAGCAAGTCGTATTTTAGGGGAGTGATTAAATTTTATGTTTGAATAAATAAACCACAGTCTATGGATATTTTTGTTTGTTTAAATCATTTTTTTCTTAAATAGTTTATCGTCAAGTTGGTTTCTATGTAACACCTAGTGCTCATCACAAGTGCCCTCCCCCATGCCCATCACCCCCTTCTCTTTTCCCCCACCTCCATCACGCTTCAGTTTGTTCTCAGCATTCAAGAGTCTCTAATGGTTCGCCTCTCTCTCTCTCCCCCACTATTTTTCTCCTTCTTCCTCATGGTCCTCCATTAGCTTCCTCCTAATTCACCTATATGTGCAAACATATGTTATCTGTCCTCCTCTGCCTGACTTATTTTGCTCAGCATAACACCCTCTAGTTCCGTCCATGTTGCTACAAATGGCCAGATTTCATTCTTTCTCATTGCCATGTAGTATTCCGTTATATAAATATACCACATCTTCTTGCTCCATTCATCAGTTGATAGACACTTAGGTTCTTTCCATGTTTTGGCTATTGTTGAGAGTGCTTCAATGAACATTGGGGTACATGTGCCCCTATGCATCAGTGCTCCTCTATCCCTTGGGTAAATTCCTAGCAGTGCTACTGCTGGGTCATAAGGGAGTTCTATTGTTAATTTTTTGAGGAACCTAGTCTATGGATATTTTTAAAGGGACCAATTTGATGCTAGTTTTTCCCAGTCTGAGCAGCTGTTACAAACGCAAGCATGTTTTTTATGTTGTTTTTTTTTTTTTTGCAGATTATTTAAAATATCTAACAGTATACATGAGGATGTTTATTCTAATGATAGTACAAACCTGGACTCTCCTGTTGGCTCAGTGAAAACTGTCCCAACAGAAATGAATAAAGGAGAATCATGGAAATGTAGCAAAAATAAGCAGAAACATCAGTATTCAGATATTAACATGTTTACAGCAAGTGGTGTTTTTTCTCCTTCTGAAATTAGAGAAGACATATTCAAAGCACCAACTTTTTCAGTTGCATTCCAGCCTCATGAAGTTCAAGGTAATTCCTTGTTTTTTCAGTTAATTTTAAAACAGTACAAATAAGTCTGTATTTCTCACCATAAGGAAAAGTTAAAAAATAGTAAATTTAAGTAGATTATCTATGTGTAATTTTTGCATTTCTTTATCATACTGTATTTTTTAAACTATGACCTAGGGCACCTGGCTGGCTCATTCAGTAGAACATGCAACTCTCGATCTCACGTCATGAGTTCAAGCCCCATGTTGGGCATGGATCCTACTTAAAAAAAAATAAATAAAATTACAATATAATATTTTTTTAACTGTGCTCTCAATAATAAGTTATGCTAATTTTATTGAAGCAGTCTATATGGAAGAGGTTAAAAATACTTATATAAATATGTAGAATTTTTTTTTAGGGGTAACAGAAAATGATTTTGATTCCTTGAAGGCTGTCACAGAAATCCGTATCCTTTGTTGTTTTACTACAGCAGCTTTATATTTGAAATTATAATTTGTAAGCATGTTATTTCATTGTGTCTGTGTTTATTTTGGTTGACAAAGAAAAAGAGGGAAAAGTGAATCTTTTAGGTCATACAAGAGACCCAATGTGTGTGATAGTCTTTGCTATTCATAGTGTGGTCTGCAGACTTGTGCTAGTTTGTGAACTAGTTTGTTACTAGTTTGTGACATGAAAGTGCAAAAACAAGTGTTTGCACAATTGGCTGAACTTTTAGCATATTCACTTACAACTAGATGCATGTAATTTCTGATGCTTTGGGTAAGGATAGCGTATTAGGATAAATATGAGTAGGGGAAATAAATGAGAATGGTACATTCTGTGAATTGGAGACTTTTTTACAAATCTAGTATTTTTTTTTTAAAGAAATTTGCAGTTTATACCTATAATCTGATATATGTGTCTGGGCATATCTAGTATGAAAATTTTGAATATATATGTGTGTTCTGGAGGCAACATCCTTTTTGCTTTTTTGATACCCTGTGTATGTCTGTAACGCAGTGTGCTTGCTGTTTTTTATTATAATTCATCAGCTGTGACTATATGTTTCCCTGTGACCTTCAAACTTCTTGAAGGCAAGGGCCATCCCTTATTTATCTTCCTATCTCCAAATACATTAAAAGGCAGGTAAAGTAAGGAAGTTGTTCTGGCAAAAAAGTAGCCATGAGCGAGGATGAGGGTAGAATAATGTGGAATATGTTAGAAAGACCAAGCATTCCAGTTTGGCTGAAATGAAAGCTATGATTACAGGACGAGTCAGAAGTAATGATCGATAGGTATCGTAGGATCAGATCATTTAGTGCCATGGATACCAAAGTTGAGAGGGTTGTGTTTTTTTTGTTTGTTTTTTTAATAAGCAATTGGGAGGAGCCATGCGGTATTTTTGAGCAGGTCAAGTTACATCATCAAAATCACGTTTTAGGAATATAGAATTAATGACTCAAAGCTGAGGAAAGCTCTAGACTCCACAAAAGTTGTCTAGGTTGCAAACAGAAAATGAATTCCAGATATTGGGCAGTTGAGTTGGAGGAATCTAGGGGAGAGTGATTCTAATCCTCTGTACTCAGGGGACTGAGATAATTCTGAAGTATGGTTAGAAAGTATTTGCTTGACTCATCATGAAATTTTGCCTCCAGTGAAGATAACTGAACTAAGTTAGAATAAGGGGAGGGAACAGTAAAGGGTTATATATGATGACATCATAACTTCAGATATAGCCAGCCTTCAGTGCTTCTGTTCAGCCTAATGTCTCAGTCCTGCTATACTTTCTTCTCTCTGGTGATCTAAATGTGGTTGGAACATAGGAAATAGGTTAGCCTTGAACAGTTAAAGTTAGTTTCACTAGCTGTATGATGGGAAAGTCTCCTCATCCCCTACTAGAATTTGCCCTAATATGACACTAACTTTTGAAGAGTTTTAAAAACTTGCATGCTATATTCGCACAGCTGAAGTTGTTCTGTTGTTTAGGTCTCTGTTAGTTAAGACTACTGCCAATGGGGGCTTCTGTGTGGCTCAGTCCGTTAAGCATCTGACTTCAGTTCAAGTCATGATCTTGTGGTTTGTGAGTTCAAGCCCCACATTGGGCTCTGTGCTGATAGTGCAGAGCCTGTTTCAGATTCTGTGCCTCCCTCTCTCTGTGCCTCTCCCCAGCTTGCACTCTGTCTCTCTCTCAAAAATAAACAAACATTAAAGACTACTGCCTATGCTTGTGTGTATTGATTTATTGTCCAAAAAGTTCATTTGCTGTCAAACCCACTAAACCGATACACTATATTATCTCTAAATGTATATTTAAAGTGGGAGACTAAATGCTTTTCATGATAATTTGAGTTTTGTAATTATTTGGACACAGCATATATTTTGACTCTTACAATATTTTACTGTATTTGAAATATGAGAATAATACAAGTTTGGTCAGATTGATTTTGCCATAGTAGTCTTGTCATTTTCAATTCTGCAGACATTTTCATACTTGTTATAACATATAATTGCAGTGACACTGCTGAGAGTTTGTTGAACAAAAGGAAAAATTTGATATCAAGTGCTGATAGTGATGATAAATGATGTTAGTAAGTTGAGTTTTTTTCGCAAACTAGAAAACGAATTCTTCATCTACTCTGAATCAAAGATCCATTTTTGTGAATGTAAATTAATGTGCAGCAGCCTAATGTGAGAAAAACCAGCATGATGGCCCACTTGTGGGCTTATTACAAATAAGTATCTTATAGGAAGAGACATATTTTGAAGGAAAAATGAGATTCCTTCAAAAGCTTGATGGATTGACAAATTCAAAATTATACTTTTGTTTTGGCACAAATATTCTGCTTCTCTGTACAACTGGAAGTAAAATAAAGATTTGTAAATTACTTGATTTAATAAATGCAAACCTATATTAATTGAGTGCTTAACTGTCTGCCAGGCACTGTTTATGATATTTGGAATATGTCAGTTAAGAAAACAGACCATGAGTTTGAACTCATGGACTGTGAGATGATAACCTGAGCTGAAGTCAGACACCTAACCGACTGAGCCACCCTCTTTTTTTCTTTTAAAAGCTCACTTGTAAGGTGATACTATGCAGTATTTGTCTTTCTCTTTTTGGCTTAATTCATTTTGTATAATGAATGCCCTCCAAGTTCATCCAAGTTGTTGAAAAAGGCAGAATTTCCTTCCATTTTAAGGCTGAATTGTATTTTATATAGTGTGTGTGCGTGTGCGTGTGTGTGTGTGTGTGTGTATGTGTATCACATTTTCTTCATCTATGTCTTGACACACACTTAAGATTGTTTCCATACCTTGGTTAATGTGAATAATGCTGCAGTGAACATGGGGATATAGTTATCTTTTTGAGGTACTGATGTTGTTTCTTTTGAAT
Source organism: Proteles cristata cristata (assembly GCA_017311185.1). Lineage (NCBI taxonomy): Eukaryota > Metazoa > Chordata > Mammalia > Carnivora > Hyaenidae > Proteles > Proteles cristata. The sequence goes on from JAESUZ010004774.1 coordinate 1,007,028, forward strand.
ATGAAGTATTCCTTTGAAAAGAAAACTATTTCTAATTTTAGTTTTTGGAGGAAAAACTTCATACCGTTTTCCATAATGGCTGCACCCTTTTACATTCCTACCAAAAGTGTACAAGTTCCCCTTTCTTTACATCCTCACCAGCATTTGTTACTTTTTGTCCTTTTGTCTTTTTGACATCCTAAGAGGTATGAGGTGATATCTCATTGTTGTTTTAATTTGCATTTCCCTGATGATTAGTGATGTTGAAATCTTTTTCATGCATTGTTGGCTATTTGTGTCTTCTTTGGGAAAATGTCTATTCAGGTCCTTTGCTCATTTTTAAATTTGGGTTTTTGCTATTGAGTTGTACAAGTTCCTTGTATATTTTGGATATTAACCCCTTGTCATATATATATATTTTACAAATATTTTCTCCTGTTCCATAGGTTAATTTTTCATTTTGTTGATGGTTTCCTCTCCTGTACAGAAGCTTTAAAAATTTTTTTTAATGTTTTTATTTATTTCTGAAAGACAGAGAGAGACAGCGTGAGCAGGGGAGGGTCAGAGAGAGATGGAGACGCAGAATCTGTAACAGGCTCCAGGCTCTGAGCTAGCTGTCAGCACAGAGCCTGATGCGGGGCTCGAACCCACAAGCTGTGAGATCATGACCTGAGCCAAAGTCGGAGACTTAACCGACTGAGCTACCCAGGTGCTCCAAGAAGCTTTAGTTTGAAGTAGTATGCTTGTTTATTTGCCTTTGCCTTTTTTCTTTGAGAGAGAGAGAAAGAGAGAGCACCTGAGCAGGGGAGAAGAGCAGAGGGAGCCTCCTTAAGATTCTCTCTCTCTCCCCCTCTGTGGAGCCCAATACAGGGTTTGATCCCAAGACCCTGGGATCATGACCTGAGCTGAAATCAAGAGTGGGACACTAAACCAACTGAGCCACCCAGGTGCCCCTTGCCTTTAGTGTTAAATCTAAAAAAAAAAAATCATTGCTAAGACCAGAGTAGGAGAATTTGCTCCCTATGTTTTCTTCTAGGAAGTTTAGGATTTGATGTTTTACATTCAAAGGATTAATCCGCTTTGAGTTGATTTTTGTATATAGTGTAAGATAGGGGTCCAGTTTCATTATTTGGCATAGTATCCTTTATTGAAAACATCATCTTTTCCCAGTTCTTGGCTCCTTTTTTGGAAAAGTTATTGACCATATGTGCACAGATTTATTTCCAGGTTATCTGTTCTGTTTCATTGTTCTAGGTGTCTGGTTTTTATGGCAATACCATTCTGTTTTTGATAACTGTCGCTCTGAAATACAGTTTGAAATCAGGGAGTGTAATGCCTCAGGCTTTGCTCTTCTTTCTCAATGGTGCTTTGACTGTTTGGGGTCTTTTGTAGCTACCTGTGTGATTGCTTTTTATGTTTCTCTGAAAAATACAGTTGGAATTTTGATAAGAATTGCATTGAATCTGTAGATTACTTTGGCAATTCACAATTTCGCAATATTCTTGAATCTTTGAACATGGAATATCTTTTTATTTGTGTCTTTGCTTTCATCAGTGTCTTTTCGTTTTCAATGTACAGATCTTTTGCCCCCATGGTTAAATTTATTCCTTAGTATTTTGGTTTTTGATGCTATTTTAAATGGGATTGTTTTCTTCATTTCTCTTTCTGATATTTTGTTGTTAGTGTATAGAAATGCACCTGATTTTTGTGTATTTATTTTGTATAAATTGAATTTGTTGATTAGTTCTAATAGTAATGTGGTGGAGTCTTTAGGGTTTTCTCTATAGAATATCAGGTCATCTACAAATAGAGACTATTTTACTTTTTTCTTTTCAATTTAGATACCTTTTATTTATCTTTCTTGCCTAAATGCTCTGGGTCAGATTCCCATGTTGAATAAAAGTGGTGAAACTGGGCATCCTTGTCTTGCTTCTAATCTTAGACAAAAAGCTTTCAGCTTTTTACCATTGAGTATGTTAGCTGAGACTTGCAATATATGGCCTTTGTTATATTGAGGTACATTCTTTACCTAGTTTCTAGAGAGTTTTTGTCGTGAAAAAATACTGCATTTGTCAAATGCTTTTAGATGATCATATGATTTTTAGCTGTAATTTTTTTTTAAAGTAAGCTCTATGCCCATTGTGGGGCTTGAACTCACAATCCTCAGATCAGAAATCACATGCTCTACCAGTTGAACTAGTCAGGCACCCCATCTTTAACTTTTTAATGTGGGAGTATCTTGTTGATTGATTTGTGGATATTGCACCATCTTGGATCCCAGAAATAAATTCTATTTGTTCATTGTGTATGAATCTTTTAATGTACTGTTGAATTTAGTTTGCTAATATTTTGTAGAAGATATCTACGTTCATTAGGGATATTGGCCTGTAATTTTCCTTTACTGTAGTATTCTTATCTGGCTTTGGGATCAGTGTAAAGTAAGTCCCTTAAGCTATCTTCATTTTTTTTTTTCATTCTTTTCTCATTTTGCTTCTCTGACTTGATTAATCTTATTGCCCTGTCTTTGAGTTCATTGATCCTTTCTTCTCTTTGAACTGTCTGCGTTTGAACCCTCCTAATGAGTTTTTCAGTTCCCTTATTGTACTCATTAGCTTTATGATTTCTGTTTGATACTTTTTTGTATCTTCTTGTAGTTGCAAATAGAGACTCAAGTAGTTGAGAATGTGCCAGAATTATCAGTGTCCCAAAGAGGAAGGTTGTAATCAGCATCTAGGTGCAAACTAATCAGAAACCAGGACCTGAGGCAACAGCTGAGAAAGTATACAGTAGAAATCCTTTCTAGGTGGAAACTGGAGATGAACGTTTTTGCTGCTTCCTCTGCACCAACCCTAGATGTCCACCTGCAGAGGAATGGAAGTTGTTCCTGTGCCCATTTAAGAATTGATTATTCATGGGGGTGCCTGGGTGGCTTAGTCAGTTAAGCATCTGACTCTTGATTTCAGCTCAGGTCATGGTTTCATGGTTTGTAAGATTGAGCCCCATGTCAGGCTCTGTGCTGGGTGTGGAGCCTGACTGAGATTTTCTTCTTCCTGTCCCTCTGCCCCTCTTCTCTACTCATGCTCTCACACACACCCACTCTCAAAAAAAGAAAAAAAGAAAAAAGAATTATTTGTTTGCTGTAGTCCTATGGGATCATAAATGCAAGCCCTGTTGATTTATGAAGTTGGGTGTTTTGGGGTGTTATCCCTTGAATGAGAGCCTTAAAGCTGTAGGTAGTCACATTTTTGCTCCTGAGGGAGAAGCTGGAACTTGAGAGTTCTTTCCCAATTGTATGGTGCTGTGCCAAGGATGGAATTTAGGGTAAGAGTTGTCTCAGCCTTTCCTACACATTCCATTGTAGGTATTTTCATTTACCAATGTGTAGGAGTCACTTAACTAATTTCTGGATTTTTTCAAAATTGTTCCATGTGTAGCTATATATTTGTTGCATCTGTGGCAGGAGAAGTTCAAGAGCCACTTGCTATATTGGTCCTTTCCTCTGTATCTATTTCTTTCTTATGATGTTAAAATAGCAAGTATTAAAGCCTCATTATTAAATATTTTCAAAGTTAATTAACTGAATTTTAAAATTAAAAGTAACCAATTCTTGAAATTCTGAAATATTTGACTCCTTAATGGTATTCTAAGCGGCAAAATTTAGAAGTATTTTCAAAGAATTCCCATATTTTAACTATATACAGTCCAAAGCCTTTGATGATGTAAGTATTTTATTCTGATTGTTACTTATCTGCCTCTTCTTACTAGATAGTGTTTTCTTTAAGGGCAAGGACTAGATCACATTCATCTTTATGTTTCTAGTGCCATGCTCAGTGACTGGTACATTATAGGAACTCAAAAAATATTTGCTAAATGAATGCATGTGATTTTCATAGGTGGGTTTGTTTACATTGTATTTATAAAAATTTCTCTGGAAACAAAAGAAATAATTTTTTCTAGGTCTGACGTATTACTTTCACATAAAAAACAAAATGATAAATTATTAATAGTAGGTTTTTTTGAGGTTTGTAGATCTAGAACAAGGTTAGAATTTTAATAAGTTTAGAGGTAAAAATAATTTGAACTATTATTCCAGAGAGTCTTGCTTACATATTTTCTAACAAATAAAGAGTGTGAATGAAAAATTCTTTATATATATATATCATAATCAATTAAATTTTATGTTTTAGCTTCTTTACACAGATAGAAATTTTGTGATTTGTGCTCCAACTGGTTCTGGGAAAACTGTAGTGTTTGAACTAGCTATAACAAGATTGTTAATGGAAGTACCATTGCCATGGTCGAACATTAAAATTGTTTACAGTAAGTATATGTTGTAAGAGTGATTAATTATAATAATGAAAAACCACTTAAGGCAAAAGTAAGAAATAAATTCAAGTTCAAGCCATAGGAATTAATATTTGGTTCTCCATACATTTTTTAATGACATATCATATTTGCTCTTGTCTGTTAAATTCAAAACACATTTTCCCGGAGTTGTAAATAAAAAGTAATATTTGAATTGTGAATTTGACCTTTATATGTTTATTTTTAAAAGGACAACAAGATGAACAATAAATTGAAACATTTTGTAATTCTAAAAATTTCCATAAGAACCTCTGCTCTCCATTATCACAAAAAGGCTTGTAATGAAGACCAGCAATCTCCTGCCTTACTTCATTCTTAGTTACAAGAATTTTTAGTTCAGTGTGGTTATTACGTATCTCTAAATAATATGCTTATATTATTAACTTTCAATTAATAAATATTAGGCAGCACCTAGATGTATAGTTTTATCCTTATTTTATTAACCAGTGTTTGTGAAAATAATTTTAAAATTGTACTGACATTCAAAGTAAATATCTCATATTGTTGTAGTGGCACCAATAAAAGCCCTGTGTAGTCAGCGTTTTGATGATTGGAAAGAAAAATTTGGACCAATAGGATTGAATTGTAAAGAACTCACTGGAGATACAGTAATGGATGACCTATTTGAGATTCAGCATGCTCATATTATTATGACAACTCCAGTAGGTGTTATTTATATTCTATTAATTTTTGGGGTTATTAGAAAATATTTGTTTCTCTTCACCAAGAATAAAAGTTAAAAGAAAATACAAAGTAGAAGAATATATTTGCAGTGTAAAACCAGCAAACATAAAAAGTACTAGTGTTCAGGTTATATAAAGAATACATACTAATAAGTTGTAAAAGACAAATTACCAAATGGGAAAAATAGACAAAAATTATGAATAAGCAATTTGTTATTGAGGATAATTTATAATGATACTTATTGCTTGCATTCTTTTATCCAAGTATTGGAGAGGGAGGAACTTGGAGGGCTTAAAAAGGCATTTAGACTATATTTTTAATCTTTTTGGTTAAACTTAAAAATAAATGGGCGTTTAGTTTTTTAAGCACTTGTAAGACTATCAGAATCCTTTAAAATGTTTTTAATCTTTACATTTTTTTTCAGAATACTTTTAAGAACTGAAAGTTTGAACTAAAATATTGCCCTTCATTTGTATCATGTTAAAATTTTTATTGACGTCTTAATCTTTATTATAATTCTTCCATCATTTTAAGCCACTTGCATTTTTTCCTCTAGGAAAAATGGGATAGCATGACTAGAAAATGGAGAGACAATTCTTTGGTCCAGCTGGTTAGACTGTTTCTCATTGATGAGGTAGTGAACATATTATTCACTTTTAGAGATAAAAGTAAAATGATTAGAATGGATAGAAAGAAACAAGATATTTTCAGCTGAACTATATGTTTGTTTTATCTCTTCAAGTGGAAAAGTTTTTTTCTTAAGGGAGAGTGCTAATATTATGGATTTTAAATGATTAAATAATTTATTTTTATAGTCATTTTTTTCTTGATTTCTTTCTTAGGTACATGTTGTAAAAGATGAAAATCGTGGACCAACTCTTGAAGTTGTAGTCAGTAGAATGAAAACTGTACAGTTTTTATCTCCTGCTTCAGAAAATAGCACAGTAATTCCAATGAGATTTGTAGCTGTATCTGCAACAATTCCAAATGCTGAGGATGTAAGTCTATCAGATTTTTTTTTATCACTATTGAAATATTTTGTCATTTTAATCTTAGAGGAAATTAAGGGTTTTTTTCCTGAAAATTTCAGAACCAATTTAGTAGGAAAGTATGTTGTAGAAAGTTATGGCTAGATCTCATAGGTATGGCAGTTTTGGGCCTTAATATTTGGTTGATTTGTATAATAAAGCATTTTTGGTACAAGTCTCTTGTTTACTAATATCTTAGAGTCTTGGTTTTTATGAGTTTTCAGATGCCTCATAATAACTTGACTAATAACTTGTTATGGTTGTTCTAATGAGCTGACTCTGGTTGAATAGCAAAGTACACTAGAGAATGAAAATAATTGCTTAAGTGATTACTATCCACCTTTTCACATTCTATGTGACTGGCATTATAGTAAGCACTAACGATAGATAAAGAAGTGAAAACATAATAGACCCTGGACTTGAGGAGGATCTTGTGGTTAATGGGTAAAAAAAAATAATTGTATGCTGTATTACACTTGCTGTAATGAGTATATGTCCTAATTTTTTCCTCAACATTTGGGGAAACTTCTTGAAAAATAGTAATTTTTTCTCACTCTTATTCACTTCTCAGATCACTGTAGTCTTTTTTCTCCCACTACTTACAAATTTCACAAATTGTTCTTAATACCATGGAAAATTTTGCCTGTATCTTTAATTTGGTACAATTAAACATTTTCTTGTTCTTAAATTGGCACCTTGTTTTGTTCATGTTCAAGAATAATAGAAATTTTAAGTATATGTCATCAACAGAAACCTAGTATTTGTCATTCCAGACGTATAGGTGGAATCATAATGTACATGCTCTTTTATGACTTGCAAGTCACCTACAGTCTTTTCCATGTCATTAAATATTCTTTTTTAAAAATTTTTTCAAGTTTATTTTTGAGAGAGAAAGAGAGTTTGAGCAGGGGAGGAGCAGAGAGGGAGGGAGACACAGAATCTGAAGCAGCCTCTAGACTTGAAGCTGTTGGCACAGAACCTGGTATGGGGCTCAAACTCAAAAGCCGCAAGATCATGACCTAAGCTAAAGTCAGACACTTAATCAACTGAGCCACCCAGGTGCCCCTGAATATTCTTTTTTAACACAATTTTTGTAGTTTTATTTTATTTGTCTAGTTTTAATGACAGAAGATTATTTACATTCTTGCCATTGTAAATGGTGCTAAAATTAATGTATCTTTGAAAGTATGATTATTTTTCTAGGATTAACTTCTAGAGTAGAAAAACTGAGTGAAGGGATATATAAAACTCTAAGGACATAGTACTTTCACTAAATGGTACAGTCATTTGTACTTCCACCATCAGCCATTTCTCTATTCTAGCATTGTATACAAGTTATTGTTATTATTACATTTAAATAGTTGTCACACTTCTTGTTTAAAATGTATTTTACTTCAAAATTTTATGCTGCTGTTTTACTGAAGTAAACATTTTTAAAATATTTCTTTAATTACCTAAGTTTTTTTTTTTTTTGCAACTTACCAGGTCATGTTCTTTACCCTTTTTCCACATTGAGATAATAAATTCTTTTTGTTGATTTGTAAACAGTTGTTAAATATTAGTACTCTGTAAATCTTGAAATTCTTTCCCCCTTTATGATAATCTGGAATGCTACTTTACTGTCTCTTTGTACAAATCCTCTTCCTTAGTTTTCCCCTAACTTAGTATTCTTGCTCTTGTCCTTCTGCCCATTTCAAATTAAATTCTGTGTGATCTTATTTGCAACCATGATAGCCTTGAAAATGTTTTCATACTTCCTTCTGTGCAACTACAAATTCATTAATCTATCTTCCTGTCAAAATAGTGGTCAGTTTCAGAGCAGGGCATGAAGTCTGATTACTAGCCAGGTTATGTGAACATGAGGTTTGGTCACAGTAGCTCCGGAAAATATCTAGTGACTTCAGCATTGAGTCTGAAATGTGCTTTTGGCACTGTTATTTCTCAAGTATTTACTTTTTGTTTAAAAATCATTAGCCCTTGCCAGTCTAAGGCAACTATTACTTTGGTACTCTTTGGCTATTATTTAGCACAACTCAAAAGATGTGTCACCCATATCTAGACATAGTTCTGAAAAATAAAGAGGTTATAATGATAGAAATTCAGTTTCTTTGCTGAAATCAATTTTGACTTTATTTTAGACTCTTAGGAATGAAAATAAAACAAATTAATTATAATTTATTGGAAATTTACCATAGTGAAAAGGGGGGTATAATCTTAAAATACTGCTACTGATAATCTTTAGCAGTATATCAGTAGTGTCAGTGGAATATGTAATACTGAAAAAGACTACTTGATTACATATTTTTATAACTTGACTTTAAGGTGTTCTATTCTCTGATTATTTTTAGCCATAAAACTTGACTAGAAAACACTTTTAATGTATGTTTCTGTTATTTAAAGATTGCAGAATGGCTTTCAAATGGTGAAAGACCTGCTGTATGTCTGAAAATGGATGAGAGCCATCGACCAGTGAAACTTCGAAAAGTGGTCCTTGGATTTCCCTGCAGTAGTAACCAAACCGAATTTAAGTTTGATTTAACCCTCAACTACAAAATTGCCAGTGTTATACAAACATACTCTAATCAGAAACCCACACTTGTGGTATGGAATGTTAGTTGCTTATTTTTGAGTGTAGTGTTGAGTTTTTAATATGGTTAATACAAGAATTATTCATTTATTTTCAGTTCTGTGCAACAAGGAAAGGTGTGCAACAGGCTGCTTTGGTTCTTGTGAAAGATGCTAAATTTATTATGGCTGTGGAACAGAAGCAGAGGTATATTTTTTCTTTTTTTTATTGGAGGTAGATAGACTTTTTGGGATTACTTTGATGAGATGAGAAATCTGGGTTCATTCCTTAACCTTTTGCAGTTACTCAACCTCTCTAAGTCTCAGTTTCCTTATCTATAAAACAAAGATAACAGTTTGGAATATTAAGCGAGAGATTGAATCTTAGTGACACTATTATCTTGTCTTCTTTATTTCATAGCCAGGTTTCTTGAAAGATTATTCATATTGCTCTCTTCCTTTTTTTTTTTTTTTACCCACTTTGAATTCAGCATCTGTTGTAATCTTTCACTAAAGCTAATCTTGCTGTTAATCTTTCAGGACCATCTAAAACATTTGGTCCCTCTCACCTTATTTATTTATTTATTTATTTAATTATTTATTTAATTTTAAATATTTTTATTTATTTCTAGGAGAGAGAGAGAGAGAGAGAGAGAGAGAGCGTGAGCAAGGGGAGGGTCAGAGAGAGAGGGAGATACAGACTCTGAAATAGGCTCCAGGCTCTGAGCTGGCAGTCAGCACAGATCCCGACGCGCGGCTCGAACCCACCAACCGCGAGATCATGACCTAAGCGAAAGTCGGACGCTTAACCGACTAAGCCACCCAGGTGCCCCTCCTCTCACCTTATTTAAAAACTCTGAACTCTGTGCTTTGAAGATCATCCTCTATCAAATTTCTTCCTACTTTTCTAGCTGCTCATTTTTAGTCTCTTTTCACCTCTTCTACTCAACTCTTAAAGGTTGACATTCTAGAGGTTCTAGCCAAGGGTCATCCTTTTGAATTGCACACTCCTGGGTATTTGTATCTATCACATGGATTCAGAGAATATATATACACTCATACTTATATATTTCTGTGAATTCCCAAATTTATAGCTCCAATCCAGATCTCCATTCTGAGTTACATAGTCTATAGTCCATGCCTAACTGATATCTCCAATTGCATATCTGTGGGTATCTCAAACTTAGAAACTAATAGTTATTTGAACTAAGGAGGTGGTAGTGTTGAAGGAGGTAAAAATATATATCTGACATATTTAGAAGAAAGAATCAACAGGACTTGGTAATTGATTGCCTTTGTGGAGGAAGATGAAGGAGGTTTCTCCTGTGAGCAACCAGGGAGTGCTATGTAATTCATCTGGGAAACACTGGAGGAGGAGTTGGTTTGAGAGAAAGAACCATGATTCTCTTTTAGATATATTGAGTGGAATGCCATTTTGAGTTGGTGTAGACCAGGGAGAGAGACTGATGCTTACCTCAATTCACCTTTAACCACTCACATTCTAACAACTCTTACAAGACTTCTTTTTGTCCATCAAGCCCCAGATTCTGTTACTAAGGTTTCTAAGTCTTTCTAACATCCCCAGCCATTGTGCTCTGTGGTTTCTTTAGCTTTTTTATTAAATACGTTTGCTTCCTTTTTAAAATATTTGTTTATTTAAAAGAAAATTTTTAGGGGTGCCTGGGTGGCTCATTCAGTTAAGCGTCCAACTTTGGCTCAGGTCATGATCTTATGGTTTGTGGGTTCAAGCCCTGCATCAGGCTCTGTGCTGACAGCCAGCTCAGAGCTTGGAGCCTGTTTCAGATTCTGTGTCTCCCTCTCTCTCTGACCCTCCCCTGCTCACGCTGTCTCTCTCTCCCTCAGAAATGAATAAAACACTAAAAAAATTTTTATTAATTTTTAAAAAAATGTTTTATTTATTTCTGATTGAGAGAGAGACAGTGTGAGTGGGGAAGGGGCAGAGAAAGAGGGAGATATAGAATCCTAAGCAGCCTCCAGACTGAGCTGTCAGCACAGAGCCTGATGTGGGCTCAAACTCAACAGATCGTGAGATCATGACCTGAGCCAAAGTCAGAAGCTTAACCCACTCAGCCACCCAGGTGCCCCTGTTTATTTATTTATTTTTGAGAGAGAGAGAGAGAGAGAGAGAGAGAGAGAGAACAAAAATGAAAACAAGAGCAGTGGAGGGGCAGAGAGAAAGGGAAAGAAAGAGAATCCCAAGCAGGTTCTGCACTGTCAGCACAGAGCCCAGCATGGGGTTTGAACTCATGAGTTGTGAGATCATGACCTGAGCCAAAATCAAGAATTGGAAGCTTGGGGCACCTGGGTGGCTTAGTCGGTTAAGTGTCCGACTTTCGCTTAGGTCATGATCTCGCAGTTCGTGGGTTCGGGCCCCGCGTCGGGCTCTGTGCTGACTGCCGGCTCAGAGCCTGGAGCCTGTTTCAGTCTGTGACTCCCTCTCTCTCTGACCCTCCCCTGCTCACGCTGTCTCTCTCTCTCTCCTAGAAATAAATAAAAAACATTAAAAAAATTAAAAAAAAAAAAGTATTGGAAGCTTAACCAGCTGAGCCACCCAGGCACCCCAAATACTTTTTCTGTTGTAACGTACATTCAAATAACAAAATATTTCTGTGTTTTGAAAGTTCTTAGTTAACTTCAGGAGGTTAATTGGTAGATCAAGTTGGGTCATTTGACTTTTAGTGAGAAACAGATGTGGCTGTCAGGCAGTGAGGCTTATTTTCTTGATCTAAACCTAACTCTGAAGGAAAATTTTAAAAATTTATAAAGTCTGTGTAATGGTAGCATCATTAATATGGAATGACTATATAGCCTCCCAAGATGAATACTTAATAATTAGCATTTTGGACCTGAACTTATTTATAGGAGTAAGGAACTGAAATAGTTAACCTCTAAGCATCCTTCAAACTAATTTCTATTCCACCATCTCCCTTTTCCTCTATTGTCTGCTGCATACAAATTAGCTACTTTTGTTTCTGATAATCATTTTCTTATACAGAAGCATCTATCATACTTCTTTTCTCATTTCCCACTCTTACTGAGTAACTCAAGGAAGATTTCTCTTTCAATTCTCTTCTTTCTTCACTCTTTGTCTCTCCTTTTTTTTCTTTGCCCTCCTTTTTTATTCCTGTTTTTTCAAGAATGAAATGGTAGTACTAGAAACAGCATGAACTTAGTGACCGTGATTTGGATTGCAGTGCTACCACTTTACTAGCAGTGTACTATTGCACATCTCTCTATTTCAATTTCTTAATCAGTCTCAGTTTCTTAGTATGGGAATCGACTATCTGTATCACCATGTTATTGTGAGAATTAAATAAAGCAACATTTCTGAGACACAAACCGAGTTTGTGCTTAATACCAACATGTCTTTTCCTCTTGCCTTCTCTTCATTACATTATGAATCCTTAAAACAATTGTGAACGTTATATTAAAAATAATGCATACTAGGGGTGCCTGGGTGGCTCAGTTGGTTATGCGTCCGACTTCAGCTCAGGTCATGATCTCACGGTTCGTAGGTTCGAGCCACGTGTCAGGCTCTGTGCTGACAGCTAGCTCAGAGCCTGGAGCCTGCTTCAGATTCTGTGTCTCCCTCTCTCTCTGACCCTCCCCTGCTCACGCTGTCTCTCTCTCTCAAAAATAAATAAAAACATTTTTTAAAACATTAAAAAAAATAATGCGTGCTAGTGTCATATCTGCAACAATGAAATGGAAAAACACAAATTTGGTGGTTCTTAGACATAAATAAGAACCAAGCCTACTAACCTCCAAAATCTAAGTACCCAGAATTCCTTTTCAGATTGTCAGAAGATTCTCTTAACATCTTCTTCTCTTGATTTAACCAAGTTTTCTTACTTTCATATCTCAGAACACAATAAATAGATATTTCTTATTTTTATCTTTTTTGGCTTACTTACGAGTAATATAGTAGAGATTTAAAAATTGTTACTCTCTGTGAGTATTTTTCAGGAAAATTATGGGAATAGATTTATGTTCTAATCATGAACATAATCATCATTTATGTTTTTTTCTGGTGGAAAATGAGTTTTCTAAATTCCTGATTTAAAATGAGCTTCAGTGTTACAGCTGATAAAATAGTGTTTTTTTATTTTTTAAATTGTACCCTTTTGTCAATCCTTTCCTATTTCCCTTAACTTCAACCTCTGGCAACCGCTTTTCTACTCTTTTTCTGAGTTTCTTTTTTTTTATTTTTAATTTTTTGAGATTTCACATGGAAGTGATACTATGCAGTAATTATCTTTCTTTTTTTGGCTAATTTCACTTAACACAATGCCCTCTAGCTTCACCATGTTGTCGATAAAGGTAGAATTTCCTTCTTTTTTTAAGACTGAATAATATTCGTGTGTGTGTGTGTGTGTGTGTGTGTGTGTGTGTGTGTGTATGTATCAAATGTTCTCTATCCATTCATTTGTGTGAAACACTTAAGTTGTCTGTCTGTCTTGGTTACTGTGAATAATGTTGCAGTGAACATAGTACAGATATTTCTTTGAGATACTGATTTTGTTTCCTTTGGATATAATCCAGATGTGGAATCGCTGGATGATGTGGTAGTTCTATTTTTAATTTTTTGAGGAATCCTTATACTATTTTCCACAGTGGCCTTACTAGTTTATTATTCCCACCAGCAGTGCACAAGGGCTCTCTTTTCTCTACATCCTCTACATCTGTTATTTCCTGTCATTTTGATACTAGCCATTCTAATAGGTGATATCTCATTATAGTTATGATTTGTATTTATCCCTGATGGTTAATAATGTTGAGCACCTTTTCATGTATTGTTGGCCATTTGTGTCTTTTCTGAAGAAATGTCCGTTTAGGTCCTTTGCCCATTTTTAAATTGTTCTTTGGTTTTTGTTTTGTTTTGCTGAGTTATAAATTTAAGGACATCTGAATATGAAAGTTAGATATTTTCTACTTCTTGGGGCACCTGGGTGACTTAGGTGGTTAAGCATCTGACTCTTGATTTGGGTTCAGGTCATGCTCTCACAGTTTGTGGGGTTGAGCCCTGCACTGTCAGTGCAGAGCCTGCTTGGGATTCTGTCTCCTTCTCTCTTTGCCCCTACCCCCCTTTGATAAATAAACAAACATTTAGATATTCTCTTCTTCTTAAAGGTGATTTTCACATAATGGTATTGTGAGAATATTTTGATGTCTATACTTTTAAAATGATTAATAAACTAAGTTTTTATATTAGCGAATAACTTTTAATAATTTTATGGTATTTTTAAAATAGGTTACAGAAGTGTGCATATTCCATAAGAGATTCAAAACTGAGAGGTAGGTTTAGAGATTATTTTTGAATTGCATTTTCAGCTATAGATAAAAGGAGTCAATTATTGATGTGATGTAAACAGTGTATAACAGATTATATATTTCTATTATAGATGTCTTAATACATGGTGTTGCTTATCATCATGCTGGTATGGAGTTGTCAGATAGAAAAGTAGTTGAAAGAGCTTTCACTGTTGGAGATCTACCAGTTCTTTGTAAGTAAAACAAATTCTTATGGCTATTATAAGATATTTTGGAAAACTATTAAGAGGAAAAAAGAAAAAGCTCAAGTATTTTGACTTATTTCTGCTTTTCTTCCAAGAATCTAAAATTATGTAACTACCCATGCATACACATGCTACAGTAAACTTTTTGGCAGTTTTAGTTATCATGTTACTGAACACAGTGCTACTTGAAAAGTAAGAATCTAATAGTTTTTAGATGTGTTATTATTTGCATTGTAGTATTCTTTTCCTCTTTGTTTTTTCTAAATTCCCTATGTATGAGTTTTTATTACATTTATAAGAATATATATTTTATAAGCGGATGTCAACCTGAAGCAATAAAGTTATAAAGCTTGAAAATACTATTTCTTAATCCGATGCAGTTACTACCAGTACGTTAGCTATGGGAGTAAATTTGCCTGCTCACCTAGTAGTTATAAAATCTACGATGCATTATGCTGGAGGAATGTTTGAAGAGTACAGTGAAACAGATATTCTACAGATGATTGGTAGAGCTGGCCGACCTCAAGTAAGTGACAATATTTTATTTTTGTAACTTGTTTTAAAACAAGGTGAAAAGCAAAAACTCTTTGTGTACTTTTTGTTAAACAGATTAAGATTTCATATTTAGATTAAGTTTAAAAATAAACGTAATGGAAAATCTACTTAATAGAAGTAAAATAAGTCTCACCAAAGGAGACATACTGCCTCTACTCCCTCTAAGTTTCCATTGGCTGATAGTTGGGTTTATGAATGGGTATATGCTGTTAATGATTTTTTTGGTTTTGAGGGTTTTTGATTTATTTTTTGTTCTGAATGGGGATGCTATTTGCATTTTAGGCAGAAAGTGTTTCATTATGTAGGACTGTCATAAATTGCAGAATGTGTAGCATCCTTGAGTCTTAGCACAAAATGCCAATCGTGGTCCCCAGGTATTGTGACAATTAAAAATTGGCCCATATATATCACAAAACATGTCCTATTCTAACAGATATTTAAGTCATCCATATAGGCAGTAAGGGAACATTTAGGAAAAATAACTTTTCAAAGAATGTCAAAATACTGTTATCCAAATCCATGATTTTTATAGGATCAATTAGATTATATGTAAAGTACACCAAATCTTACAACTTTTATCCAGTTGCCTAAGTTTGTTTTGACTTTACCATTGCCAAAATTGCATTACATTGAAACCAAGTGATAGTTTTGCATCTATACTCTTGGAAGGTTTTAAATTAAATTTTCAGTGAACATTCAAATTCAGAAGCATTTTTAAGGCCTTTCTGACCTATTGTTTAAGACAGAGACCATTTAATATAAAATGAAATTCATGAGTTATTGAAGAGGACTGGTGCCAACACGTACTCTATTTTACTACATTTCTCTGTGTCTATGTGCTTTTTTCCAGTTTGATACTACAGCTACTGCAGTTATTATGACTCGGTCAAGTACAAAAGAGAAGTACATTCAGATGTTAACTTGTAGTGACACTGTAGAAAGCAGGTAATATAGAAAATATTCTAAAAAGATGTTAATATGGATGGACCTTGAGGGTGTTATGCTGAGCAAAATAGGTCAGGCAGAGAAGGACAAATACCATATGTTTGCACGTATAGGAGGATTAGGAGGAACTTAATGGAGGACCAAGGGGAAGAAGAAGGGGGGACGTAGTGGGGGAGAGGGAGAAAGGCAAGCCATGAAAGACTCTTGAATACTGAGAACAAACTGAGGACTGATGGATGTGGGGGGGGGGGTAGATGGGCATGGAGGAGGGCACTTGTGGGGATGAGCACTGGGTGTTATATGGCAACCAACTTGACAATAAACTATTTGTAAAAAAAAAATAATAAATAAAAGCATATCAATAAAAAAAGATTAAAAAAAGATGTTAATATAGCCTATATTTTTCCTTTTCACATATTAAAAGGAAATTTGAATAGGAGATTTTCTAAGGCCATATTCTTGAAATTTTTCAATAATCTAAGTAGAAAGTTTGTATCCTTTTAAGAAACTGAGTAGTAAAAAAAAAGAAAAAAGAAAGACAACATAATTTTTTTTATCCAGTAGTTTGTTAGCATATGGTAGCATGTATCCTTGTTATAAAAGGCCAAATTAATAGTATGAGGAAGACTGTAAATTTCACATCTCTTATAATTTTGTTTAATCTTTATAATTTGTTTAATCATAGAGAGGTAGTCTGGGACCTTTTAGTAAAGTATATAATTTTAATACTCTGGGAGAAAATTCACTCTCCACTCCTTTTGATGTCTTCTGAAGGTATACAGTAAAGAAAAATCTATAATTAACAGTTTAACTCATTTGTTAAGGTTTTCTCTTAGATTTTGAAAGTTATCTTTCATGGTTTTTTTATATAGCAATGAGTATATTATTCAATTATATTATTGAATTATTCAAAATATTGAAGTTTAAAAAGGTAAGGGTTACGGCATTGAAATACATATTCCTAATCAAAGTGGTTTATTTTTTTTCCGTTAGTTTACACAGACATCTTATTGAACATTTAAATGCAGAGATAGTGTTGCATACCATCACAGATGTGAATATTGCTTTGGAATGGATACGATCAACTTTGCTTTATATCAGAGCCTTGAAAAATCCATCTCATTATGGTTTGTTACTTTGATTTGAAAAAGTCGTAAATTTTTCAAGCCAGATGGTATATTTATACTATTAGGTATAGTTTTAGGTCACAGAATAGATTACAGACACTAATAGGTAACAGAAGCAAAAAGTAATAACATTCAGAAATACATTGAGAGGCAAGAGTAGACAGATGGGAGAAATATTTATCTGTTATGCTTCTAGTCTTTTAATAAAGTTTGAAATCAGCACCATTAGAAATAGATCTTTTAGAAAAAAATTAACTGAAATAAAAATAACAAAAATGCCTAAAATTAGTTTTAAAAAGTTAAAATTAAAAAAATTCTTGAAGTTTGTCTGAACTAGTGTTCACATCAAAGTATGTAGTACTGCTGTTGCTGCTGGAATTTGCATCCTGCTTATAAAGCTAACATACATGTGGTTATATTGCTTCCAGAGGGTTCTTCATGTGGTACAGATTATAAAGTGAAAATACTTACAATTGCTGAATATCAATTAAAACCTGACTTGTTACAATACTATTCTAATGCACACAGGTTTAAAACTTAAAGATCTCCTACCTTTCCATTTATTTGTGCCTTCTGTAATTTCTTTCCTCAATATCTTGTGGTTTTCAGAGTATAGCTCCTTAATTAAATGTATTCCTAAGTTAAAAAATCTCAAAAATTAAAAGGAAAAACTTTAAGATCTCCAAGGGAAAAAAGTACAGTATATGCCTGGTCATGGTTATAAAATAAGCAAAAGATAGCCAATTGATATTGAAAGGATTTCGCAACAGTGGTTATTTTCTATAGATAGTTAAGCCTTTAACTCATTGAGCAATTTTTTTCCCAATTTAAGATTTAGTTAGATTATTCTTTTTTAGTTAACCAGGTATAAACTGAGCCTATAAAAGATGAGTTAAATCCTTTCTATTTTATTTTTTATGAATTTTCATAACTTCTATAGGTTTTGCATCTGGATTGAACAAAGATGGAATTGAAGCAAAATTACAAGGTTAGATGCATTTTTCTTATAAAAAATTGTGTTTTCCAAAGTTTAATGAAAAAGGTTAGTTAGTGTGAAAGTAAAGAATACTCTTTGGTAAATTATTTTTTAAAAAAGTAAATTTGTTTCCCTCAGAAGAAAAATGAACTATTTCTTTTTCACATGCAAATAAAGTTTAGCACATATACTTTTTTTCTGAATTAATTAATTTATTCTATCAGAATATCTTTCTTTGTATAATATGTTAACTTGGTTTGTTTTTATTTTTAAGATAATCCTTGACTTTGAAAATATTGGCTGTAGATACACAACTCTTCATTTTTTCTTTTCTAATTTAATTTTAGTTGAAAATATAAGCCTACCTTCATTATGGGCTTTTTATCCTAATCTGTGCTAACGGCATATTTGCATCAAACCCTAGCTTCATTCTTTAATTATCACTCAATAATACTTCATGATCTCTCTTTTCAGATATCCAAAGATAGTTGAGCATTTATTAAGATTAGAAATTGTTACCTCTTCATTGTATTGAGACTCTCTTTCAGTAAAATAAAGAATGTTAGATTCACTAAAAATATTAGCCATTTTGGGGGTACCTCACTGGCTCAGTCAGTAGAGCATGCATCTCCTAATCTTAGATTTGTGAGTTCAAGTCCCAGAGCTTCATGCTGGGTACAAAGATTACTTTAAGAAAAAAAAAAAAAAAGGATCAAGGAATAGATACTCATCTACAGAACAACAGTGCTAGTCCGGACCCTCACTTGGTGTAGATCTAAAAATATTTAGCCAACTTTATTTATTCTTTACTTGGATATACATATATGGTATATTAAAATGCAGAGATAAGAATGAAGCAGTAAAACTGTCTTGATTAAAGAATGAATATATTCTTGGGGCATCTGGGTGGCTTAGTCGGTTAAGTGTCCGACTTTGGCTTAGGTCATGATCTCACAGTTCATTGGACCCTGCTTCAGATTCTGTCTTTCCCTCTCTCTGTCCTTCCCCCTTTGCCCTCTGTCTCTTACTCTCAAACATTACAAATTTTTTAAAAATACATATATAGTTGAAACAAGGTGATAAGCAATAGCATATATTCATAATGCTGTTGAGAAACCGATCTATTAAATAGTTGTATTGTCCTTTAGTTTTTTGGCCAATTTTGTAATGGAGTTTTTAAATGCATATATTTTGATCATAATGAACATAAGAAATCAGAGATAGCCCAAGAAATGTCTTGCTATATTTTGACAACTATAATTAAGTTTAATTTAGTTTAAGTAAGCTTTAATTTAACTTTGTTAAATTAGCAGAACCACAGTTTATATTTGCCTTATCTCTAGTCATTATAGGGTAGCTAAGTTTACTTATAAAGAATAGCCAAGTTTATTATATAACTGAATGTAATATTTTGGTATCCTTGAAGATCTGTATTAAGTCTCTTAGGAAGGATCCTTTGTTTTCCTACATTTGTTACGTTTTCTTGTCTTCATGCTTTAATAGCTCCCTCATCACTCGTAGCATAAGCCCACAAATCCTTCTTGATATCTCACTGCCTGTTTCTCTGACTTTATATCTTGTCACTTTCCCTCTCCTTCATTGTATCTCTTGCTGTTCCTTAAGCACACCATGCTTGTTTCCATATCAGGTCCTTGCACTGTGTTCCTTATTTCTAGGACACTTCTCACGTATTTTATTTGGTTTGCACCTTCATTTCATTCAGATCTTTGATCAGATATCAACTCCACATAGAGGCCTTCCTGGGCTATACCTTATGTAAATCTGCCTTTTCAGAGAGAATGGTAAAACAATTTCCATGCTATTATTGCTGTTTTCCTGTTGTTGGAAAGGTGATTATGTTTATGTTGAAACTTAGGAGGACTTTATCCTTACTGTATCAGATACATTATATAGCTTTATATCAGACATACATATAAGCTTTAGTTAAAAGCTTAAAAAATTCTAGATTCTTTCTCTAAGCTTTATTTTCTTTCATAGTACCATTCAGTACCTGAAACCTTATTATTATTAAATTGTGTACTGATTGTTTTCTTCAATAAAATGTAAGTTCTTTAGAGAAGGAGCATTGTTTTTGTTCACTGCTTTAAACCTAAAGCTTAGAATAGTGCTCTCTGTATGTAATGTAGTAAGCATTCTTCTTTGACCGATTACTTTACTAAAAGTTAATAATGAGAAATTAAGAAAATCAGCAGACTTCAAAGCCTTACTCAACCAAATACTTTAAACTATCAAGCCGCCTAAGTGATGTTGCTTAAACTGAAGTATTTCTCAAAGAATTTTGCCTTCTAAGGGCTGTGTTTCTGTGAGTGGCTGCCCTCTTTACAATTGAGAAGGTTGTGGTGTTCCCACTCCCTGCCCTGAACTACCTCCAGTCTTCTGAGCTTTATAGCATGGAACAATGAAAGCACTGTAAGCAGCAGGCTACTATAATTGCTCTAATCTTCATCAGTCAGTAAGAGTGAACTTGCATTATTACCTGTTCAAAAGTTCCTTCAAGGAGCAATAGTGGGAGCGCCTGGGTGGCTCAGTTGGCTAAGCGTCCGACTTCAGCTCAGGTCATGATCTCATGGTTCGTGGGTTCGAGCTCTGCATCGGACTCTGTGCTGACAGCCAGCTCAGAGCCTGGAGCCTGTTGCAGTCTGTGACTCCCTCTCTCTCTGACCCTCCCCTGCTCACGCTGTCTCTCTCTCTCTCTCTCTCTCTCAGAAATAAATAAAACATTAAAATAAGTTTTTAAAAGGTAGCAATAGTGGAGTTTTAGAGATGCCAGAGTACATACTAAAAGCATCAGCTGAAATAGTCATAAGTGGTTGCCTCAAAAAAGTGGCAGACTCAGAGGAGGGGAAAGACTGGTGTTTTTTGAACACTCTGTATAGATCTGTTTGACTATAGTTTGTATATATATTTGATAACAGTTTAAAAAAAAAAAGAAAAAAAGAACACCATGCCATATTGGAAGTCAGATAGAAAGTGGTTACATAGACCTAGAGCAATAACCTAGCCTGTTTCTATGCTTCCTAGCTTGTATACCAAATAATATTAATACCTACTTCATTGTGTTATTTTGGGAATTAAATGAGGAAATACAGATTTCCCTGTTAAAATTGAAAGTTTCAAGTTGTAAATGTTACTTCATCACTTACTATTATTTTGATTATTGTTACTGTTAGAAAACCTTTTTAGCCTGTTAGCTGACTCTCTTATTTAATGTGTGTTTTTTTTTTTATCACTTAAGTAGAGACTACAGTTTTTCCCACAGCAAATATACAGATACACAACTTTAGCATATTTGATTATAAATTCTGTTTTGTGATACTCTCTTATCTTAGTAAAATAAAAAAAATGTTTCTTCTTACTGAACAGAATTATGTTTGAAGAATCTGAATGATTTATCATCTCTGGACTTGATTAGGATGGATGAAGATGTTAATTTCAAACCAACTGGTAATTTTTCCATCAGTTAGTAAATTTAACAGTTGCTTAAAACTAAATTTTAAAATATGTTCTACTAAAATTTAGATGATGCTAAAATTAAATTGTAGTCTCAATGTTGTTAACAAGGTATCATCATTGTTAGCATGATCTATTTATACTGTATGAGTCCTATTTATAAAATTGTAGAGCTTCTTTTTGGCAGGTACAGACTTTGTCTTCACTGATTCTGATGACTTTTTGGAGAGAGTTGAAATGCTCAAATCTTTGGGTCACTTCAGATCTCTTACAACTCTTGTAGATACCCCCCTTTTGCCAGTTCTTAATTATTTAAACATTGATTACATAGATGTATGTACTTAGGGTCCTTTTCTCTCTTTCTCTGTCATTGTTTTGTATTATATTTGGAGTATAATAGAAGAGAGAATAGTTTGTTTTTAGACGTTTCTTATAGAACATATTGATTTCATTATTTCAAATTAACTCTTAATGAATGTTGGAAAGTATAGAGAAGTTTTAAAAAATGAGAATCCTACTGTTAGCATTTGACATGTATCCTTATATTTTTAATGCATTGTTTATATGTTGCATCCATAGTTTAGAAATGTATGACTTTGTATCATTTTCTTTACTTGTATTTAACATGAGGTTAAGTTTTAAAATTTTTTCTTTATCTCTGTTTTTTGCTGTTTTAATTACTATGTGTCTTGGTGTGGACCTCCTTGAGTTGAATTTTGGGAGAAATCTCTGTGCCTCCTAATCTGGATATCGGTTTCCATCCCCTGATTAGGAAAGTTTTCATCTATTATTTCTTCAAATAAAATTTATGGCCCCTTTTCTCTCTTTTCAGATCCCTCTGATGTAAATGTTATTACATTTGATGGAATCACTGAATTCCCTAAAACTTTCTCAATTTGCATAATTTTCTTTCCTCTCCTTTGCTCAATTTGGTTACTTTCTATTACTCTGTCTTCCAGGTTGTTAATTTGTTCCTCTGCTTCATCTAGCTGCTATTTATTTCACCAAATGTATTTTTAATTTCATTTATTGTGTTCTTCGTCTCTGGTTTTTTCATCTCTGTGTTATATAAAGTTAAGTTTTTAAAACAATTTATTGTCCTTACTCTAAACCCTAGATTTATAACTGTTTTTTACCTTCTCCCATGGTCTTTATTCTGATAAATGTAATTTTGTTTGTGACAGTTATCTTCTTTGTATTGTAGGGTGTCTCAGTAGATGGCACATGAGAATCACAGTGTAACTTTATCTATTCTTTAGGTACTTTCACTCTCAGGAATCTAATTCTCACTATCATTCCTTCCCTGTGCATTCTTGAATACACTGAAGCCATTCCTTCTACCCTTGAATTATGCTGTGATCTGTATAACATGTCTGCCTCTTTCTCCATCATCTGACTAATTTTCATCTTCTTATTATCCTTTTGGCTCTCCTATGCTATAATCAATCTCTCTTTGCTGACCATTTTGCTTTACTATGGGTTTCTTGAGGTTGTAGACTTTGACCTTTATTCCAAGTTTATGATTATTTTCTTAAAAACATAATTTACCTTCATAGCTTCAGCTACAGTCATTACATAAATGAATTCAAGTTGTAATTTGGGGGGCACCTGGGTGGCTTAATCAGTTAAATGACTGACTCTTGATTTTGACTGAAGTGATGATGTCACAGTTCCCATATGGGGCTTAAACTGCTTGGGATTCTCTCTCCCATCTCTCTCTGCCCCTCCTCCCACTTGGCTTCTCTCTCTCTCAAAATAAATAAACATTTTAAAAAATTGTGATTTTGATCCTGGTCTCTCACCTTCACTACAGAATTTGGTGCTGTTTTCTGTTGGAAATCTTTGCTTACACATATAACATGAAACTTGATACCCAGAAATTAACAGTTAATTTGACTTGGAATACTGTGAAATTGAATGAACATAAAGTTTGGGTTTCAAATTCCTGAATTTCACTCTAGGTTCTACCACTTGCTAGTTGTGACCTTATGCTCACTGAGCCTTAGTATATTCATCTGCAAAACAGGAATGTATTATGTGTCCTACTTACCTTGTTGTGATGATCAAATGGGAAAATCAGTGTAAAAACATTTTGCTATAAACATGAGTTCTTGCTTCTTTTGTCCAAAATTAGGAAAATTTATCTGTTTGCCTATTATTCTCAGCCTCATAACCATTTTAACAATCTTAAGGTTGTAAAATAGTTGGTATCTTTGGTTTCTTTTTAATTCCTCTGTCATTATATGTCCAGACAATACATACATATGTATAATTATGGAGGGAGAAAGAGAGAGTCAGTAGATAGATTTACCAGAAGTAATTGGCTTACATGAAGTAAGCTTAGAAGTCCCAGTATCTGTAGTCAGTAAGCTGGAGATCCAGAGAAGCCGATAGCTTAGTTCTGGTCTGAGCGTGAAGGCCTGAGAACCAGAAGAACTGATGGTGTAAGTTCCAGTCCAAAAGTTGGCAGTCTTGAGACCCAAGGAGAGCCAATGTTTTAGTTCAAGTACAAAGGCAAGAAAGGACCAATGTCCCAGTTCAAAGCAGGCAGGAGGAGTTTCTTCTTACGCCAGAGAGCCAGTCTCTTTGTTCTCTTTAAGTCTTCAACTGATTGGATGAGGGTCACCCACATTAGGAAAGGCAATCTGCTTTACTCAGTTTACCAAATCAAATGTTAATCTCATCCAAAAGCACCCCCACAAACACAACCAGAATAATATTTGACCAAATATCTGGGCACTCTGTTGCCGGTTGCCAGTTGAATTGACACCTAAAATTAACCATCATAACAGCTTAACATAAAATACACTAATCTAGCTGAAAGTAGCTGAGTTCTCAGAGTAATATAGCTCTTCACATGATGCCCTTTTACCTGGTTTTCCCTGGGCCCAGGTCGGCTATGTACTATGGCTTCAAAGAAGCCATATAGTCCTTTGTGTTTATAACTCATTAGCCTCTATTCTTGTTACACCATTAAGCTATTAAAAAAAAACCCAACACAAAGTGTTACATGTATGTATGCATGCATGTATGTCTCTATGTATAACTTTATCAGTATATAACATGTCTTTTAAGTATTTTTATTAGGATAATTATTTAGGTTAGTGTTCTTGTTATGAGGTTGTATGCATTGTTCCCTTCAAGGAAGGAAAGAAGGAAAGAGAATTTTAACCTAAAATGCATTCTTAAGACCAGTCAGCCTAGTTGATGGAGAATCTTTAAGTCAGAGTTGCTTATCCAAGGGGTTCATGTTTTACAGGCCTCCATCAATATTCCTGCCATGTTTAGTCATTGGTTTGGAGCATCTCATGAGAAATATGATCTTGGCGTGAACATCATGATAGATTCAAGGCATAGTATCTGGAGCCATCAGTCAGTCACTTCTTGTAGTAGATGTGAGAGGGACATTCTCATGACCTCTACTTCTATCCCACTTCCTAACTCCATGGACTTTACTTTGAAATATCCCAAATTTGCTATTATAAGAATGTATATCATAGACCCTGGGTGGCTGAGTCGATAAAGTGTCCATTTCTTGATTTTGGCTCAGGTTATGATCTCAGGGTTTATGAGTTTGAGCCCTACATCAGGCTTTGTGCTAACAGTGTGGAGCCTGCTTAGAATTCTATTTCTCCTTGCCCTACTCCCACTTGCACATGCTTTCTCTCTCTGTCTCATAAGTAAGTAAACTTTAAAGAAAAAAAGAATATTCATCATTCAACATTATATTGATAGCAAGTTGCATCTTTATTTCTACCTTCACTTGCAAATCTTTAAAAATTTTTGCCATTCCTTGTACTTTGACTCACTTTCTTCATGGCTTCCTTTTAAGTTATTTTTATACCTTACCTAGGAAACTTTCAATCTTTCTAATAAGCCAGCCAGTATCAAGTCTTTTCTCAAACATTTCATTTTCTCTGGCAGGAAGAAACCTTATGTTAATTTACAAACATCTAGAATAATAGGAGCATCTTTAAATGTATCCTAAAGGCTAATGTGCTGTTTCCTATGGTAACCATAGTCTCTTTATCTCACACACTGCTCCCAGAATCTCCCTTTTATGAACCACTGCATCACCCTTATTTTGGCAAATCCATCAGGATCCTAATTGATAAAGTGGCTTCTAAGCTGCCCTGGCTTCTTCTCTATTCTTGATTCTTAGTTCTTTCTACTCTACCATGTTCCTGATGCCTATATGTCTGATGGAATGTCAAATTCTTCCCTTCTTCAGCAAAACCTGTAGCACATACATAAATGTTAGCTGTTTCCTTGAAAAGCAATGTGCCATTTTTTTCTTCCCAGCTGTTTTCTGTATGTGTGTGTTCACAATGCTTGAAATTCTTTGTAATGTTTTTGACAACTTGTAATTGAAACCAGTAGCTTTTTATGAATTTTATTTCATCATTTACTCACCCCCACTCTACCCATCTTGCTACCCCCAGCCAACACAATGTTCTATTTCCAAAATAATTTATTTTCAAACTCTTAATTTAATTACAGTATTGCATAAGAATTTTAAGTGGTCCTCTGTTATTTTACAAATCAATCCAAAATCTAAACTCCTTTAATAGTATTTCTAGGCTCTTTCAGGCCCTCATATTCTATTGCTTATCATGGTTTGGTAATAAAAGTAATGTTTATTGAATGTTAGGCACTGTGCTAAGTACACTACATGTATTATTGCATTAATCTTCACAACAAATCTATGACATACGTACTTCTGTTACCCCCAAAGTTACGTTAAGAAACTGGTAAAATAAACTGCACATGATCACCTACCTAGCAAGTGATGGAGCAGTGATTTGAAGCAGGTCAGCTTGACCTGAACTCATAGTCACTATCAAGCCATATATCTCATTGCTGTATTCTAAAGATATCTTTTTAACTGTACTCCTTTGATAAACAAGTCTTAATTTTTACTGAGTCATGACAGCTTTATTTCCTTTCTGCCAAGGCATATTCGTTATTTCAAAATTCTGCTCAAGCCCCATTTTCTCTACCAAGCCATCCCACACTGACCATTCTCTTAGGCTTAATGTCCTCTGTACTTAAGGTTGTATATGTAAATATTATCATTAACTGGATTTTGTCCTCTAGTCTAGCTACTTTGCATGTAGTCATCTCCCTAGCCAATCTATAAATTCCAGACACTGTGTCTTTGAGATTTTTTTTTGTGTCTTTTTATCTGATGATGTCACAGGCACAGAATAGATGTTAAGGACTCTTTGTTAAACTGATGAAAAAGCAGATTGCTTCAACTGATGGAGTCAGTGTTCCTTTTTTCATCTTTTTTCACAGAGGCAGGAAGACTGATGGCTTGGTATTACATTACATTTGAGACAGTGAAGAAGTTTTGTTCCATCAGTGGAAAAGAAACTTTATTAGATCTGGTAAATTCGTCGTCCTAGAAAATAAATACGTAATGACATAGTATAAAATAATATTGGGGAAACAACTAATTTGCATATCTCTTGCAATTTAAGATTGAATGAGCGATAAGAAAGCATTTCTTTTTTAAAATTTTTTAATGTTTATTTATTTTTAAAATTTTTTATTAATGTTTTATTTATTTCTAGGAGAGAGAGAGAGAGAGACAGCGTGAGCAGGGGAGGGTCAGAGAGAGAGAGTCACAGACTCTGAAACAGGCTCCAGGCTCTGAGCTGGCAGTCAGGACAGAGCCTGACGCAGGGCTCGAACCCACAAACCGCGATACCATGACCCGAGCGAAAGTCGGACGCTTTAACCGACCAAGCCACCCGGGCGCCCCTATTTATTTTTAAAAGAGAGAGAGAGAGAGTCACAGAGTGTGAGTGGGGGAAGGGCAGAGAAAGAGGAGACAGAATCCAGAGCAGGCTCCAGGCTCTGAGCTGTTAGCACAGCTCAAGATGTGGGGCTTGAACTCACAAACTGTGAGATCATGACCTGAGCCGAAGTCAGACACTTCACCAACTGAGCCACCCAGATGCCCCAAGAAAACATTTCTGATAGTGCTTATGTCTCCAAGCACTTTGAACCCAAGATATGCAATATTACTCTTTATAATATATTTTCAATTGTATCTCTGTATCAGGGCTAAGAAAATTTATATACATCCCAAAGTAATGGATGGAAACTGCCTTTCAACTTACATGATAATGCCAATTGCCTTGGTAGTGGCTACCAAGTGTACTTTGTTGAGAAAGGTCCAGGATGATGTGGTATGATATATTAGGCCAGTTTCTTCCTGTGAATGACAGACAATGAGGGTCACGTATGCGGCATACTTGCAATTCTTCCCTAAGTCTTTTGAGGCAGAATAACAAAAATAGAAGTAGAATAGTATTGGTGATAGACCAGAAAAAAGCAGTGATTGTGGAGAAAATGGGAGTGAAAATAAAATTATACTGAGATATCAACAGTGGGGACAACTTCACCGCTACAGCAGTAAATAGAACCATAGTCATGTTGTTGATACCTAATGACTGTATTGGTCCTTTCTCTCTTTCTAGGGGACATGAATATGCAACAAGATACTTATTTTTATTCTCAAATTTAACCATTTTTTTCAGTTTATTTATTTATTTTGAGAGAGCACAGGCAGGGAAGGGGCAGAGAGGGAGAGAGAGAAAATTCTAAGCAGGCTCTGCACTATCAGCACAGAGTCAGATGCAGGGCTCAAACTCAGAAACTATGAGATCACAGTCTGAGCCACAATCAAGACTTGGGCTACTTAACTGACTGAGCCACCCAGGCACCCCAACCATAAATTTTTATTTAAAATATCTAAGTTGAGTACTGTGATAAGATTATTGTATGAAAAATTGCACAAAAATTGATGAAAAGTAGGATGTTGTATTTTATGTAAATATTATTCTTAACTAAAGAAATCAAGAGTAATATTAAATTAACTTAATATTTAATATTAAACTAAAATTGACTCATCTTAATTTGAGTTCAGTAAGTGTGTAAGAGAATAAGAACAGATATTAGTTTCATGTTACAGATGTGAGAAACCAAAGCACAAAGAATGCTTTGCTCAAAGCCATCTGACAAAACTAGGCTCTATAACATAGATTTCTTAATATCTAAAGCATTCTTTCCATTACAAAATTAGTCTCAGGATAATGATTTGCAAACTACAGAAGGGTGAATAATAATATAATAGTAGTAGAAATGAGAGCCACATTATTGAGTGCTCACTATATGGTAGCATTGGAGTGAATATTTTAAATTTTATTTTGTTAATCTTTACAATCTTATTGGCATAGTCCCAGTGTCTAGAGTAATGTCTAGTGTATAACAAGTGTACTTGTAAACACTTGGTAGTGAATGAATGAATCCTTAAAGAAGCAAAAGTATACAGCAAATTCTTAATTCTGTTATGCTAAATGATAAAGCTGTGAAGTCCCTAGGCAGCATGAAAAATAAGTAAATACAGGGGTGCCTGGGTGGCTCAGTTGGTTAAGTGTCTGACTCTTGATTTCCACTCAGGTCATGAATCATAGGGTCATGAGACTGAGCCCTGTGTCAGGCTCTGTGCTGACAGTGTGGAGTCAGGTTGGAATTTTTTCTCTCTGCCTCTCTCTCTGCCCCTGTCCCACTCTTTCTCTCTCAAAATAAATAAATGAACATTAAAAATGTTTTAAAAAGAAAAGTAAATATGGAGAAAGAGGGTGAAAGGAAAGAAGTAAAAAATGGACATAAATAAATGGGCAAATGTGAAATTTTATAGGTTACAATGATAGCCAGCTGCAAGGAATTTGTAGATGTGCAGTTAAGGATAAATGAAAAGAAAACATTGAATACATTGAACAAAGATCCACATCGGGTAACTATCAGGTATGGAAATTAAATATGTTTTAAATAATTTTAAAAGGTTTTATTTAGTTAAAATAAGTAGTTATACAAGTTTTGCCTTGTGTTTTTATTTACAGATTTCCAATGGAAGGAAGAATTAAAACAAGAGAAATGAAAATAAATTGGTAAAGATGATTGTTAAATGTCTTAAATACTGACTACTGTTTGTGATTCATATTTCTGAAAGTTTTTTTAGTTTTAAAACTTATTTTAAATTTGTTTTCTTTATTACAAAAAGAGCATAGTTACATAAAGACAAGGTATTAGAATATAGATGTGAAATTAATGTCCAGAACTCTTAGACTTCCATTAAAATACATAATTTGTGAACTTTTTAAGTGAACCAACAATTTTTGAGTTCTGTTAAAGCAAGGTAAATGACACAAAAGAAGCTAAGTTTCTCCTCCATAGGAGTTTCCAAGTTAGCTTGAATGAGATCCATGTATATAAAGATAGCAGTACGGAAACACGTAATAAATGTATATTGAATGATAATGGCATTCTGGGAGAGACAAAGAAGAAGACTTTTAGACATTGGAAAGAGGAAGTCAACAATGATTTGTGACAATAATGATAGAATCATCTAGTGTCACAGATATGAAGGCAGAGAGGAATTCTAAGAAGAGATACTTCAATAAATGATATTAAATACTATGAGATAATAGTTTTTAAAAGGAAATCATGAAATTTCTTTCCCTTAGCCTTATTCAGGCTCAGCTGGGATGCATTCCCATACAAGACTTTGGTTTGACCCAAGATACCTCGAAGATTTTCAGAAATGGCTCACGAATTACAAGATGTATGTTACAGGATTAATGGAATTTCAGTATTTTTTCCAGTAAACTAGTATACTAGATTTAACATTGTAAACTTTTTTTTTTAGGGTTGTCAGATTTCGTGGCTGTTCAAGAAAAGAAGTTTGCTGTGCTATTGAACAGTTTGATTTTAGCTAAATGTTTTAGATGTAAACTTTGGGAAAACTCTCTATATGTATCGAAACAGCTGGAAAAAATTGGTAGGTACTGAATACAGGCAGGCAATTTGTCAATGTCTGCAGTTTATTTTATTTTTTATTGTTAGGATAATTATTCTGTGGTGTTTATAGACTTTAAGAAAAAATGTGTTTGTAGGCCTAAATAAGGTACTATACTTCTCTTCAAAATCTGATTTTCATTTCCTCCTCCTTGAAGGATTCCTTTTGAAATCAATTGGAAAACCTAATAAAAATGAATGGTCTTATTTCTAAATTTGTTCTCAAACCAAGGGTGAAATTTTGTTTTAGTGATTGGGTAATTCTGTGTTGCTCTCTTTTCCACTTTTATGCTTATTTTGTTTTGATCTCAATGATTTTAGTTACAGGGCTAGCAATTCTGGCCATTCCTAATACATTACAGAAAATTATGCCATGTTTTTATATCTTAACTTTTCCTTTTTTTTTTTTTTTTCCCCAGTAACAGCACAATATTTGTACTGATCTTCATACAGGTTCTGCAGACAAAAAAATGTGCCTAATTATTTCCTATCTGTTGAGATTGAACTTGGGTTATGAACTGAAAAACTATATAGAAGATGTCATTTACAAAGATTGGGATATAACTGAAGTCCTCTAGAGTTTTCCAGCTTGGTGCTTTTGACTTTGTGATCCTTACTCCTTCCTAGATACCTAGAACTCTAAGAAGAAGAGAGTTGTTATATTCCATGACTGACCGCTTTGTTAGCTTTATAATTTTATACGCATCTGAGGAACATTAAAAAAATATATGTATTGGGTTATTAGGGATTGTCTCATTATTCCTTAGAACAAAGTTCTCCAGCTATTTTGTGAGGAAGTCCTTTTATCTCCTGGAGGTTTGAAATCAGTGGGATGCAGAGGACTGATCAGACCTCTGGGGGGAAAATAGGGATTGGCTGGTAAAAGTAAAGTCAAATTAGAGGAGAGGTTCCTGACATTAAGGCTCACCTTTCTGTGGAAGTCCTGGCAAACCAAATGCTGCACCCATCTCACAAAGATAAGTTCTAAATTTCAAGGTTCCATACAACATTTAGGAAATGGCAACTTATAGAAATTTTTGATATTAGATTAAGTGATTACTAATAACATTTTCATTAAATTTGGAAAAGCCAGTCTGTCTGACTTAATAAAATATTGTCAATCTTTCCCTTCCAAATTGTCATACACTAATGTATTTTTCACACTTATGTACGGCTGGAGAGAAAGAAGCAAAAATCGTCCAGCAAAACTCATATGATAGAAAAGTGAGGGAATCCAAACAAAAAAGCAAATCTAAGTTTTTACTGAGTATCGGGGAAAAAATGAATATGTATTGATTTTCAACAATGTTTATAAAAAATTAAAATTCCGGAAAAGTTTTGAAGGAAAATGAACATGAAGGAATTATTAACACTAGAAGTTGTATCTTAAGAATGAATAAGAGAAATTCCCAAGGATAGTTAAAGATATGGAGAAAGAAATAGTGACTTCTGACAGTATCTCCTGTTTGGGGGTTTGGTTAAATTCATTTACGAGTGTAAGAATTTAAAATTCCAGTTTCTTAAAGCATAAAAAAACAGGGAACATACAATTATGGAAATGAACTTGATGTATTTGGAGAACAAAATTAAAGCCAATGTGGCTAGAGAGTTAGTCAGCAAGAGGAGAATGTTAGGAAATTAGATGGGATAGGTAGGCTGTGGTCACATCAGATATGTAAAGGATTTTGGCCATAGTAAGAAATTTTCACTTTATTCTAAATGTAATAGAAATGTATTGGAAATTTTAGACAGAAGAGTAAAATTATCTGATTTCAGTACAGAAACAGAACTCTTTCTAAGATACAAGTGTTCATATGGGGCACCTGGATTGCTCAGATGGTTAAGCATCTGGCTTTGGCTCAGGTCATGATCTCACAGTTGGTGAGTTTGAGCCCCACATTGGACTTTCTGCTGTCAGTGCTGAGCCCCCTTTGGAT
This sequence comes from Proteles cristata cristata, assembly GCA_017311185.1. Classification (NCBI taxonomy): domain Eukaryota; kingdom Metazoa; phylum Chordata; class Mammalia; order Carnivora; family Hyaenidae; genus Proteles; species Proteles cristata. The sequence continues at coordinate 1,039,065 of JAESUZ010004774.1, forward strand.
CCTGTCTCCCTCTCTGCTCCTCCCTTGTGCTCTCTCCGTCTCTCTCTCAAAAATAAACATTTAAAAAGAAGAAGAAATGCTCAGAGAACCATAGCTTTATGAAGCAATATTCCCATCCATGAATTCATGTTTTTTTTCAAACATGAGTATAACAGTAGGAATCTTTGGTATTTGCTCTATAGATGACATATGATAAAAATAAGGTTTGAGTCATCATGTGGACTAGAGTTCCTCTTCTATAAAGTGAATACATGTTTTATTTTAGTTTGAAAAAATAAATATGAGCAATTAAATAAATGTCACAGCCCAGATAATCCAACTGAAAACTTAAAAAAAATTTTTTTAATTCTTATTCTAGATCTTTAGAATATTTTTTTACTAATGTTAAAAATTTAAGTATAGATTTAGTTTAAAATGGATTGTTTAAAAACTGCTGTTTGATTAATTTTCCACAGGTATAACATTGTCAAATGCAATGGTAAATGCTGGCTTGACCTCCTTTAAAAAAATAGAAGAAACGGATGCAAGGGAGCTTGAACTGGTATTTAATATTTACTTATTCCTAATGTTATGTGAATTTTATCTAAATTTTAAAGCCTACCTTTTATATCTTTATTTCTTCTAAAAATTGTTCTTTTTCTTGTGGTCATAAGTTATTTAAAGTTTTAGGTAATAAGCATTACTCTATATTTTGCTAAAAGAACTTCTAGTGTTGTGGTAAGAATATAATGATATAAATGTTTTTAGATTTTAAATAGACACCCCCCTTTTGGAACGCAAATAAAAGAGACAGTAATGTATCTACCAAAATATGAACTTGAAGTGGAACAGGTAAGTATTTTCTGTGTTTGTTTGTTTGTTAAGTATTTTCATTGTCTTTTCAGGAATAAATCTACCCAAAGTTGACTTGGAACTGAATATGAGCAGTAAGGTTATTTTTAACACTTTTTATGCCTATCTTTTTTCTTTTTTAAAGATTGCAAGATATAATGATACCATGGCAGAAATATTAGTGACCATTATATTAAGAAACTTTAAACAGCTGCAAACTAAAAGAACAGCGCCAGATTCTCACTATGTTACCTTAGTCATAGGTGATGCAGATAATCAACTGGTTTTTAAGCACAAAATTATGTAAGTGTATAATTTGTCTTTGATTTTATTTCTAAACGTATACTATAAAAGAAAAGTTCTGCTGAGAAAGAGTAATAAAGTCACTGGGGGATCAATTAAATTACATTTTCCTTACCCTGTAATAGGATTGTTTTTCTACTTGTCCTTTAAAGAAGGTATTAATGCTGGGTCTGTTGTCCGTACTCAAATGAAAGAAGTATGAAACCTATCACCATGGTTTGAAACTAGCAAATAAATGACATTTAGGAGTAGTTGTAGTCCACTGTTGCTGAACTTTCTTATTTTGTTGCTTTTTTCCAGTCATTCATGACCTTACTACTCTTTGATTATCTTCCTCCTACTCCTTTAAGATACATCTTCTATTTCCAAATTAAAATCTAACAAATTACTATAACTCCATTGTAGGATTTAAGCAACCAGATCAAATATATAAAGGAGGTACCTTCCCTTATACTTAATTCCCTAGCATGCCATTCTATAATTTTTACATCAGCCTTTTTTTCTAATACTCATATTTTCTCCCAGGATGTCATAAGCAAATCCTCAGGATATCTGTTGTTATAGTGATAGCTAGTATTTTTTGAGCAATTAGTAGGTCCATGTATGGAATTGTTTAATCTTTGTTTAGATAGGTGCTATCATTATCTCCATTTAATAGAGAAGGAAATTGAGACCAAGAGAGTTTAATTAATTAGTCCAAGATCATATAGATAGTTTATAGCAAAGTCTAGATTTGAACTTTAGCATTTTGAATCTAGAGGCTGTGTTCCTAATCACATTGATTTACTTGTAAGTTCAGGAATGGCAGTGACTCTGAAAGGGGAAACTCCTCATTGTTGCAAGAGGACTGGAGAATACCATCCTGAAATGTTCTATGCAAGGTTCCTATAGGATGACAGTGCCTCATAAGACGTCCCTTTCACTGTTAACCACTCTCCTGCAACTTCCCATGACACATTTATAGAGAATATGTCATTGTACAAATCTTTGTTCTCTGTGACAAATCTGAAGAGAGTCTTGAGTATATAAGGTTAAAGTAAATTCAGTCACAATATTGGTTGCTGGTTTGTGATGTTACTGGATACAAACTATTTTATATTAATTTTAAAGATACTCTTCAAGTTCTCACAAATTTGTGTAACTTATGCATAGTCATTTAAAAGTGGTAGTGATTTAGAGGCAGGCTCATGGGTGGTTAACAGCAACTGTATATTCAGGTCAGCCTGAAATGAGGCAATGCAGTTTGGAATCAGCTGTCTAGTCAACATATAGTTAAGAAAACTATGGTTGTGATACCTCCATTGACACTCCATTTTTCCCCTCCTCAGAATTTGCAGCAAGTGGTTTCCAGTATTGACTTCAGTTTACTAGGAGATAGAACTTACCTAAGGGTCAGTTGGCCCTTGAAGATGAATATATTATTTCATATAGTATTTGAATCACTATTTAAATGATATGTTACTCTTTTTCAGGGATTCTGTTTTGCTAAAAGCTGGAAATTGGACTAAAAAGATTGATGTGAGGAGAGCTTTAAAATCTGAAGATCTTAGCATAAATCTAATTAGTTCTGAATATGGTAAGTACATTGAAGTAATGAACACCTGAATGTAAAGTATGTGATAGTATTTAAAAATTATTTCTTTCATGCTGAAACAAAAACAATTTAAATGATACTGTGTGAAAATAATCCATTTAAATACTATGAATAATTTTAAAGGAAGTTTCATTTATTTATATATATAAAAGATAGCATGGACTAGGATAACAAAATTAAAATTTTATTTGTTCATTTATAAGTATTTTAATTTCCAAGATAAAATTTGAACTTGTAAGAACTTTGATTTTTATTTTTATGATAGATATATAAATTTCATTATGTTTTTAATGCATTTTTTAAACATTTTTACTTCCTGGACTAGTTAGTTCTTTCATTTCAAAAGGTATAGAAATGGGTGATGGTTATTAAGGAGGGCACTTGTGATGAGCACTATGTGTCATACATGAGTGATGAATCACTAAATTCTACACCTGAAACTAATATTATATTGTGTGTTAACTAGAATTAAAATAAAAGCTTAAAACAAACGAGCCAACAAAAACCAACGAATAAATAGCCTCATGGCTAGATTTATATGACTTAAATTAGCACTGGTATACTTTTTTCCTTTTTCCAGTTGGACTTGATCTTCATCAGAAATTTACAGTCTTTTACTTAGGACCTAAGAGGTTTGGAAATCAAATAATTATGCAAAAAAAATCAGAAACAGAGATTTCCCATTCTAAACATTTGAATAGATCTACTATAGCAGGATCCAGTAAAGGTAAATAGCTATATTTATTCTTGTTTTGCATTAAAGCAAAGTTATGTCTAGGGAGGAGTATCACTGTTATAGTACTGCTCCATTCAGATGTGGATACTCTGGAATTAGATGTTTAAGTTTCTTAATAATTGCATTAAAAATATATACCAGCAATGCTTTCATATAATTAAGATCTGTCATATTGGAGTGATATTTAGCATAAATTAGCATAAATTATTTGACTAGGTTTTTGATGTACAGTGCCCCCTTTTTATACCCACTGTATTCTTATGGCCATTGTTGGGGGAGAGCAAGCGATGTATAGAACTATAGGTTTGACGAGGTAAACCGGATGACAGTGAACTTAAAATTTTATTATGCGACATTTTGACTATACACAAAAGTAAACAGACCTGTATAATGAAACTTTACACGCTCATCACCCACCTTAAACAATGGTCAACTCATGGCATATATTGTTTCATCTATACCTCTCTTCAGTTTTCCCCTTCTATAGTTTGAAGAAATTATCAGATATCCTATCATATTCTCTGTAATTGTTTTAGTATGTACTTGTAAATGGTAAGGATTTAAGAACGAAACATAAATATATTACTCTTACGCATAAAAAGCTAATAGTAACTAATGTCATTGAATATTGAATTAATAGTCAGATATCTAATTATCTCATAAATGTAGTTTTATCATCTTGATACTATCTAGATATACCAGATTGACTACTGAATCCTTTTGGTATGTCCTAGTACTTTTGACAGCTTCCTTTTTTTTTTTTTTTAATTTTTTTTTGTTTTTTTGTTTTTTTGTTTTATTTATTTCTGAGAGAGACGGACAGCATGAGCAGGGGAGGTTTTGACAGCTTCCTTAATGTGTGTGATGCTGTTTTATTCCAGTCTTTTTGTGTATATTTCTAGCCCCAGACCTGTAATAAGCCTTTTTTCCAAGGACCTTTGGTTTCTTTTAGTGATAAATAGGTTTCTAAAATCACAATCTGTGTGCTAGAGGAGTTCATTGCTATTATATGATCGTTATCTCTTGGCTTTTTTTTCATGCACGGGATTAGGAAATATGTGATTTTTGTTTGTTTTTAGAGATAAAATACATAAGTAATTCATACTTAAATATCCAAATTAAATTCAGGGGTATAGGGTTAATCCTTAAATGCAGTTATTAGTGTCTCCTTCTTGCCATGCTGAGAATGATAGAATGTCACTCATTTTCTTTATTCCACATTATACACACAACAAATAGTCTCAGAATAACAAACCAGACTATCATTCTTAATATGATTGTTACAAGTAGCCTAAGATTTTTGTGGAGTCATTTTTGTTCTTAGAATATAACTCACTAGGCATGTATAATCAAATTATTGTGTTTTAAATTACTTGGAATAGATCTGTATGTAGCTGTGCCACTAACATTTTGTTTTAATTTTGTTTTATTAAAAATTTTTTTGGGGCGCCTGGGTGGCTTAGTCGGTTAAGCGTCCAACTTTCACTTAGGTCATGATCTCGCGGTTTGTGGGTTCGAGCCCCTCGTCGGTCTCTGTGCTGACTGCCAGCTCAGAGCCTGGAGCCTGTTTCAGAGTCTGTATCTCCCTCTCTCTCTGACCCTCCCCTTCTCACGCTGTCTCTCTCTCTCTCTCTCTCTCTCTCCTAGAAATGAATAAAAATATTAAAAAAAATTTTTTTTAATGTTAATTTTTTTGAGAAAGAGAGAGAGCTCAAGCAGGGTAGGGGCAGAGAGAGGAGGACAGAGGATCCAAAGCAGACTTTGTGCTGACAGCAGTGAGCCCGATGTAGGGCTCACACCTGGGAACTGTGAGATCATGACCTGAGCTGAAGTCAGATGCTCAACCAACTGAGCCACCCAGGTCTCCTTATTTTATCTTATCTTATATTTTATTTTATTTTATGTTATTAGGATAGTTTTTAGGAATTAATTTTGTTTTATAATAATGTAAAACATTTACATGGTTCTATAGTTAAGTCTATAAAGCAAAAACTGAATGTTGTTAATACTTGAGACATCCAGTTCACCGCTTTGTCACAGTAAGGGGAGCAATTAATAGGTACTGGCAATGTGAGAGCAGTGGCTGCTACCAAAATAACCTAAACAGTTATGCTTTCTGAGCAGTATTGGTAGTTATGATAAATAGTAACTGCCCTGAGGGGCGCCTGGGTGGCTCAGTTAGTTAAGTATCTGACTTTGGCTTAGATCATGTGGAGTTTAAGCTCCACGTTGGGCTTTGTGTTGACAGTGCAGAGCCTGCTTGGGATCTGTCTCTCTGCTTCTCCCTCACTCATGCTTTCTCTCTCAAAATAAGTAAACCTAAAAAATTTTTTTTTGTAAAATAGTAACTGCAGTGAAAGAAGGCAAGAAGAGCACATATAGATTCTGTGAATCCATGAACTCATCCCTCTCCTATTTACAGAACACAGAAAAGCTCCCATTTCTGGGTAGGTTGCAGTAGTTTGTCACAGGCCAGTATATACACAGCAATAACTATAAATCCTACATAAGTTATAAAAATTATAATTTTTAGGACATCTGTGAAAGCAGACTAATGGAATTAAAATTTGAAAAGGGAGAAGCATTACAGGGCTGAGGAGTCAAGGACTTATAGGCTCTTAATTAATAGCCTGAGTATGCCATGCACTCAAAAGGGGTTTATATGATCAACTACTCACCATGCTTTCCTGGCAGAGGAAAAGAATCCTTCTCTGGTGGAATATAATATAATCTGATTTCTGCAGACATAGTGTCTGCCAGACAGTAAAGAATAATGAGACCTTCAAAGAGGCAAGATCAGACTGATAATTACAATATAAAGAAAATGAAGCAGCTCTGTAGATGATTCAGATAATAGAGGTAGCATTTAAAGATTATAAAATAACTATGATTAATATTTTCAAGGAAATAAAGGAAAAAATAAATGCAATGTATGAAAAGCTGGGAAATTTCGCAAGAAAATTGTAACCCATACAGATTTCAGTGCATTTTCTTGAATTGAAAAATACAAGATCTGAAGTGAAAAGCTCATTGGGTAGGTTTAACAGTGGATTAGATGTAACTAGACTCAGGATTTGTGAACTGTTCAGACGTATCAATAGAAATATTCAAATTAAAGCACCAGAGATGAGTATGGAAAGAACAAAAGAGCATAATACTCAAAAGTTCTAAAAATATGTACAATTAAAATTTCTGAAGCAGAGAAGAAAAAGAATGGAATATTGATTCCATGAATCAATATGAATGCAATATTCAGAGACAATGGCTGAGAACATTCTAAAGTAATGAAAGATACCAAGCCATAGATTCGGAATTTTAGCAAACCCCTAGAGATAGATACACAGAAAACCACAACTGGGCACATTAGTGCAATACTACTGAAAATCTTAAAGTCTTTAAAATCTTTAAAATCTTAAGATTCTTAAAAGGTAATGTGGAAAAATTGCACATTACCTTCAAAAGAGCAACAGTGAATCTGACAGCTGATTTATTTACTATGATGATAGAAACAGAAGATAATGGACCAACAACTTCAAAATGCTGCTAACATAGATTTCTATGTCCAGTGGAAAATATCTTTAAAAATGAAAGTGAAATAAGACACATTCTAAGGGGGAAAAATGAAGCATTCCATCACTATTATTAAATATATTGGCCTGCACTAATAGAGATACTAAACGGATTTCCTTACAGGAAAATGACCTCAGATGAAAGCACAGAAATGCTGGAGGGAATGAAAAACGGTAGAAAGGGTAAATAAATAGCTAAATATAAATTGACTCTTGCAAAACAATAATTGAAATGACTTGCAAAGTTTTAAATATATGTAGAATTAAAATGCAAAGATGCTCTTGCCTCAAGAGTACAGAATATTCAACGTAATGAATATAGAAGGAAGAAAATAATAAAGATAAAAGCAGAAGTGAGGGGCACCTGGGTGGGTTAGTCTGTTATGTTTCTGACATTGGCTTAGGTCATGATCTCACAGTTCGTGGGTTTGAGCCCTGCATTGGACTCTGTGCTGACAGCTCAGAGCCTGGAGCCTGTTTCAGATTCTGTGTCTCCGCACTCTCTTCCTCCCTCCCCTTTTCTATTCTTTGAAAAGAATAAATTGAGGAATCCTTTATCAAGACTGATAAAGAAATAAATACAAATTAGAAATATTAGGAATGAAAAAGGGGATACCATCACAGACATCAAAAAGTTAAAGATATTATGAATAAATTTATACTAATAAATCTCACATAGTTTGGGTAAAAATGAACAAATTCTAATGAAGCAAAACTTACACCTCACAAAAAATAGAAAATTTGAGTAGTCTGGTACTAGTAATGAAGTTGAAGCAATTGGAAGTCTTTCGGTAAAGAAATCCTAAGGGTCAGGTGATTTCACTGGTAAATTTCCCCAAACATATAGGAAAAAATAATATCAAACTTACCCAAACTTTTTCAAAGAATAGAAAAGAAAGAATATTTTCTAATGTTTTAACTTTTTTAAGCAGGGCCAACATGATCTTTATTTCTAAACCTGACAAGGATATTTAAAAAGGGGGAGGGGAGATTATTCACCAGTCTTTCTCATGGATATAGATCCAAACATTCTTAACAATATATTAACAAGTTGAATCCAACCATATATTTTAAAAGCATTATACAGCACAATTAAGTATGGCTTATTCCATGTATGCAAGAGTTCCTTAGCACTCAAAGATAGAGCAGTGTATTTCACTACATTAACTGGCAAAAACAAAACAGAACAAAACAAAAAAAATCCCAACCAATCATGTGATCCTCTTGATAGAGATCAGAAAAGTTTGACGAAAATTCAATGCTTATTTTTTATTGAAAAAATATATATAACAAATGTCATATACAGTAATGAAATAGTTTAAAATTTTTTCTATTTAGATGGAGAAGGATACAAGAGTGTTCTTTATTACTATTTCTATTTAATATGCTAGAAGTTCTATTCAGTACAGTTATATAATAAATAAAAATGATAAGGATTGGAAAGGAATAAATAAGCAATGTGAAAATATACCTAGAAAAGAATACAGACACACTGTTAGAATTAATATGTAAGTTTAGAAATACACTGGATACAGAGTCAATATAAAAAAAAGTGAGCGATAGCATTAAAAAGAATAACCTATTTAAGAATACATTTAATAAAATTAATGCAAGATGTGAATAGAAACTACAAAACACCACTGAGAGACATTACAGAAGACCTAAAGTGCCATCTCTATCAAAATCCCAGCTGTGCTTTTGGCAGAAATTTGTAAGTAAAATTCATATGGGAATGTAAGGGTCCAAATTAGCCAGTCAATCTTGGGGAAAAAAAAAGAGAATAAAGAGGACTCAGAATTCCTGGTTTCAAAGTTTATTTATTTATTTGGAGAGAGAAAGTGAGAGACCAAAACCGGGAGGGGGGTGGTGGGCAGAGAGAGAGGGAGAGAGAATCTCAAGCAGGCTCCACACTGTCAGCACAGAGCCCACATATTTCCTGATTCCAAAACTTATTACAAAGCCATTATAATCAAGACAATGTACTGGCATAAGAATAGACATACATCAATGGAATATAGTTGAGAATACAGAAATAAACCATACATTTGTGGCAAATTGATTTTGGATAGAGATGTCAAAGCAATTCAAGGGTGAAAGAATAGGCTTTCAACAAACAGAGCTGGGCAACTGGATAGTCACATTAATTATACTATAATTATACCAGTTGCAGTATTACTTCATACCATAAATGCTTCATACCATATATACAAAAGTTAACTCAAAATGAGTGAAAGACTTGAAAGTAAGAACTAAAACTGAAACTCGCAGTGGTTTCTTAAATATGATACATGAAGCTCAAGCAGCTAAAAAAGATGAATTGGACTTCATCAAGGTTACAAACTTTTGCTTCAAATAATACTATCAAAAAAGTGGAAAGACAACCTAAAGAATGAGAGAAAATATTTGCAAATTATATCTGATAAAGGACTAATATCTAGTATATATAAAGGAGTCTTATGACTCAACAGTAAAAAAGCGCATAACCCAATTGAAACTGGTTAAAGGATGTGAATAGGTATTTTTGCAAGGAAGAGCTACAAATGGCCAATACACACATGAAAAGTTGCTCAGCATCATTGGTCAATATAGAAAATGCAAATAACAACCACAGTGTGATATTTCTTTGCACCTACTTTAATCAAAAGGGTGGACAGTTTAAAAAAATGTGGGCAATAATGTGTTGATGAGGATGTGGAGATGTTGAAACCCTCATAACACTGCCAGCGGGAATGTAAAATTGTGCAGCTGCTTTGCAAGACAGTTTGCCAGTTCCTCCAGAAGTTAAATAGAGATTTACTTTGTGACCCAACAATTCCTTTTCTGGGTTTATATCCAAAAGAATTGAAAACATAGAGGGGCGCCTGGGTGGCTCAGTCAGTTAAACATCCGACTGTGGCTCAGGTCATGATCTCACAGTTTGTGGCTTCGAGCCCCGCGTTGGACTCTGTGCTGACAGCTAGCTCAGAGCCTCGAGCCTGTTTCATATTCTGTATCTCCCTCTCTCTCTGACCCTCCCCTGCTCATGCTGTCCTGTTTCTCTCTCTCTCAGAAATAAATAAAACCAAAAAAAAAAAAGAAAACATAACAAAAACTAGTACACGAATGTTATAGCAGCATTATTTATAATAGCCAAAAAGTAGAAATGTTGATCAACTGATGAATGGATAAGTAAACTGTAATATAACTATATAATGGAATATTCAGCCATAAAGAAACTGATTTATTAATATCAAGGGTAAACCCTAAAACATTATGCTAATGAGAGAAGCCATTCACAAAATGTCAGATAGTGTTAGCTTCCATTTAAATGAAAAGTCTAGAATAGGTAAATCTATAAAGATAGGAAGCAGATTAGTAGTTGTAGAGGTTGGGGTAGGAAGAAATAAGGAGTAACTACTAATAGATATGTGATTTTTTTAACGTGATAATGTTCTGGAATTAGATACTGGTAATGGTTCTACAAACTTGGGAATATACTAAAAACCTACTGAATTGTATATTTTAAAAGGGTGGATTTATAGGGTATAAATTATATTTCAACTAAAAACTTTGGAAAACAGTTGTTTTACCATATACCAGCAAACAAAAAAGAGATAGAAATAATAATTTTAAAAATACCATTTATAGTAGTCAGAAATCAGTTTAAGAAAGACAGTTTAGAATTAGAGCTGCACAAAGATAATATAAACTCAGATCTGTCAGCTGGCCATATTTTACCACATGGAGTAAGGATCACAGACAGCTGGGCTATGGAAGAGAAGACTAAAGTAGAGGTACAGAGAGGTACAAAGGTAAAAATGCCAGAGCTGGGTTTCTTATGACTTTCCATTTCTTGGTTTCTCAGTCCCTTTTGATACCTAGCTGAATTGCTGCTTTGTTTGGATTCTATGACTTATCTGTGTTCATGTAACACATTTCCCCCACTCACCAACTGTTTTTGTTTAAAATTGCTTAAATTGTTATTTACAGTATAGTGAGAAGTTGGAATGTTTACTATACTTCATGAGCCTTTTTTTAAAAAAATACTTGTTTTTGAGAGAGAGAGAGAAGGAGAAGGAGAGAGCGTGAGTGTAGAAGGAGCAGAGAGGGAGACACAGAATCCAGAGAAGGCTCCAGGTTCCGAGCTGTCAGCACAGAGCCCATCTCGGGGCTCGTACTCACGAACCACAAGATCATCACCTGAACTGAAGCCAGATGCTTAACTGACTGAGCTACCCAGGTGCCCGAGCATGAGCCTTTTATAAGTTCCCTACATATTTAGCACATTCCTGTGGAAAACAGATAAAAGTTGCTTCCTATCAGACAGGTAATGTTTTATTAAACACACACACTTATATACACACCCTTCACATACACATACACATAACCATCCTAAATCTTATGAGCATTCCAATTATTGTAAACCCTTAGTTTGTGAGCATAGCTCTTTCTGGAAACATGCTTGTAATCCTAAGCACTTGTATATCAAAGTGAATTTCCCCATGAGAAATAATGGAAACTCAGATGATTCGTTCCACAACCCAAAAATATTCATATAAAAATGATTATAATACTGTAATATAATACAAAATTATAACGAAAATACAAAATAAAAAAAAAATAACCTGCACTTACTTTTGAAAACCTTCATGGCTGATGTGAGGGAGACCAGAGAGAAGAAGGTTTTAGTGTAGGAGGACTTTCACTATCACTAATGAATTCAGTGCTATCTATTGGCTCAATGGAGTTTTTTCTTTTCCTACAACTTTAATAAGGAATCTATCTGATGACTTTCTTTTGCCTTTTTTTGAGGAGGAAATGTCACAGTGTGTTATCGTTAAACAGATTCATTGTTTGCAGTGCTATAGCCTTATTCAGGGAGTGATTTTCTATAAAATTTTGCACTGTTTCCCACATTTTACACCGCTCTTTAATATCATTTTAGTGACAGATTCTCTGCCTTTTTCTCCTCCCTCTTTGCAGATGAGATGCACATGTAGACGTCTTATAAAATCTTGCAATTTTGGCCACTTGCATACCTCATTTGTACTTCTCGATTTCCTTCTTCAGCCATAATCATTTTCTTCTCACTGCCTTTCTTTTCACCCTTTTTCTGAATAGGGGCCATTGTGTATGCTTGCACAGATGTTGACTATAGTATAGTATACTCTTGTCATATACTGTATTTAATGTGACTGGCAGCAGAGGAAAGGGTCTCTATATGCAGGCAGCTTGACAAGAATGGAGCAAAGCATTCGTAAGCTTACTCTTGTATGGAAAAGCAAAGAACCGTCCACGGTTTTTTTTGAAGTGATAAAAAATATACTAGGGCCAGTGTGGGCACCTTCCAAAGTTCTGAAAAATCACTGATTCCTGCCAAACAGTGCTGCCTGAGACTGAGCATCTGAGCATGGGAGATGATCACCCATAATCCTGTAGAAAGAGATGGAGAGAGAGAGAGAGAGAAGGAGAACCATTGGCTCAGTTGTAATCATGTGACATACAGCATCACGTACTGCTTACATTGCAAAGCATTGCTCATTTATCAAGTTAAAATTTGTTAGAAATTTTTGCTTGTATTGTGGAACACTCATAGAACAAGTTACTCACAATCCAAGGTTTCACTTATAGAAAAACAAAAGTATGCACCTTAATTTACATAGTATAATTAAAAATTATTTTCATGCTTCCTGTAACTCTTTGAAAACATTCTTTTAGCAGTAGTTATTCATATATATAGTTACAGGAAGGAAAAATAATTTTGTTATTTTTAAGATATAGCAATGTGAAAATTATACTTTTTGGTCGTAAAAAATTTTCAAATATTTTCAGGTCAATTATTTTTAATGTTTATTTTGAAAGAGAGTGCTTGCGTGTGCAGGTATGCATTTGTGTGTGAGTGGGGGAGGGGTAAAGGGAGAGAAAGAGAAAAAGAGAATCCCAAGCAGGCTCCAGGCCCAGAGCAGAGCAGAGCCCGACTCAGGACTCGATCTCACAACCATGAGATCTTGACCTGACCACAATCCAGAGTTGGACAAGGCTTAAGCAACTAAGCCACCTGGCACCCCAGGTCAATTCTTAATGTATGAGGTGTAAGCATTTAAACTTCTTATTCTTTAAATAGATTCATAGTAAGAAGTATGGGCTTTGTGGGGCGCCTGGGTGGCTTAGTCGGTTAAGCGTCCGACTTTCGCTTAGGTCATGATCTCGTGGTTCGTGGGTTCGAGCCCCGCGTCGGGCTCTGTGCTGACTGCCAGCTCAGAGCCTGGAGCCTGTTTTAGTCTGTGACTCCCTCTCTCTCTGACCCTCCCCTGCTCACGCTGTCTCTCTCTCTCCTAGAAATTAAAAAAAAAAAAAATAGTATGGGCTTTGTTTAATGTTTGAAGAATTTGATTTTAAATTCATTTGCATTTGCTGTGCCATTCTGAGTTGAAAATTTAATGTATTTGAGAAATGCCAGGATAAAACAAATGCCTGAGCACTATGGAAGCATGCAGATTTAAATGCTAGTCAAAATGCAGTTAGTTGTTCTTTATAAATAAATAACAAATGATAGTATAAGACTTGACAAAAAGTTAAGAGGAGATGCTCTCTCATTTAAAAAGTGAAGTCATAAATTGCATAAATCTGATTAGCATAAATCAGGAACTATAAAAGTCAAAGTAATATTCTTTTAGAAATATTAACTTCAGTATCTTATACACAGACCAGTTAATTTAAATTTATGATTAGGAGGGGTGCCTGGGTGACTCAGTCGGTTGAGCATCTTAGTTCAGCTCAAGTCATCTCACAGTTAGTGGGTTCGTCAGGCCCTGTGCTAACCACTTGCTCAGAGCCTGGAGCCTCCTTTAGATTCTATGTGTCCTTCTCTCTCTGCCCCTCCCCTACTCACGCTCTGTCTCACTCTGTCTCTCAAAAATAAATAAATGTAAAAAAACCCTTAAATTTATAAGTAGGATGTAAGGCTAAGTGTATCAGGGATTATGTGCCACTATTATCAGTTTTTTAAGATTTTTTAAAAGCAGCTAACCCTTGCCCCACCAGCCATTATTGACTCTCTTAAAGTCATTTTAAATATTTTCCTTAAATACTGATCTAGTTGACATTAATAAATTTATTTTATTTTTTAAATAAATTTATATTACTTTGAATACTTAGAATTAAGGGTTTAAAATATGTAAGTTCATATGTGACAAGTCTTTGAAAATGTATGTATTTCAGATTATTATAGTGATGGAGTTAGGGATCTCTTTAAGTTATACCTGAGTACAACTTAGGTCAGTTTTCTTTAAGAATCTAATTTTTCCAATTACCAATCTCTGTAAGCTTAAGTTTATATTTGCTGACAAGACAAATTCAGACAATTCTCAGGATATGAGAGGTGGGGTGGGGATGGGAGAGGCCTTTCATTTTCTAAGTACCATTTCTTTTTTTTTTTTTTTTTTTTAATGTTTTATTTATTTCTAGGAGAGAGAGAGAGACAGCGTGAGCAGGGGAGGGTCAGAGAGAGAGGGAGTCACAGACTGAAACAGGCTCCAGGCTCTGAGCTAGCAGTCAGCACAGAGCCTGACGCGGGGCTCGAACCCACGAACCACGAGATCACGACCTAAGCGAAAGTCGGACGCTTAACCGACTAAGCCATCCAGGCGCCCCTCTAAGTACCATTTCTAATAGAAATAAATAAAAGTTTTTTTCCCTTAGGTAATTAACATCCATATGCTAAGATTCTATAAAGAAATTTGTATACAGTTCTTATTCAAGGCCACTCTGTCTTGAATTTTTTGGAATTCTTCAGAATCTCTAAAATTAAGTTCCCAGATGGTAGTTTTTAGCCACTGGGAGTAAATGTGTGTAGTCATTGTGCACCATCTTGTGGTGACATTTAGAAATGCATTTATTAGGAGCCCTTGGATTAAGGGAGAAAGCAATTCCTTATCCCTTATTGCAAAACAACAAGCTACAAGGCATTTCCTCCTACTCTTCCCATCCCCAGTGCCTTCTATTTCTTTCCTATATAAATTAAACACATTATTTGGGGGAGAACTAAGGTAGCTAATATAACTAGGGACACAGATTGGTTGAGAAATCAGGCTCTGGAATTAGACTACATTAGTTAGAATCTCAGATTTGCTATTTATTATCTGTATAGTCTTGAACATGTTACTTAATCTTATTTTCTTATCTGTGAAATGGAGATATAATAGGACTGCCTTATAGGCATATAACCAAAGATGAGACATTTGAGGAAAATCTGGAACATATGAAAAAAAGCCCAAAATAAGTAAACCAAAAAATGGATAAAAGAGGAACAGGATAATTCAGGAATGTAATAAAACATCATATGAGCAAATTAGTAACACCAGAGAAATTAAAGATTAAGTTGCAACCATGAAACAGAATAGGATGCCATGAAGGGAGGGAGAACAATTAGAAAACAACAGTGAGCACAGAGAAGTAACAACTATGATTGGAAGAAAAAAAAAAGCTGGAGAACCAGAAGATAAAGTCAGTACAATCTAAATGAAAGCAAAAAGGAGACAGAAAGTATAAGAGATAAAGGGAATTCTGGGAGTCTGATAGCTGACTAATAAGTGTTCCAGAAAAAGGGAACAATAAATCAGAAGAAATAATTTATGAAAATTTCCTGCTCTTAGAGATACAAATCTGCAGATCAAAAAGGCTTATTCAGTATTAGGATAAGTAAAAGAATATGTACAAAGGAGGAATAATTGCAACTTTTTAGAACATCATATATAAATCATAAATGCTTCCAGGGAACAAAAATTGAAATTTTATTAATCTTTATCAGTAGCACTGGATGGTAGAATATTTCTTAAAAATCCAGGGGGAAATGATTTTCAACCCTGTTTTCTATACCCAGCCAAACGAGTAAGTGTGAAAGTAAAGTAATCAATACATTCAAGGACTTAGAAAGTTTACCTCATAAACATCTTTTCTGAAGCAGTTTCTTGAGGATGAGCGCAGCATAACAAAGCAGTTAACCAAGAAAGAAAAAGTCAAAGAGGGGAGCCTGGGCAGCTCAGTCAGTTAAGCATCTGACTCTTGATCTCAGATCAAGTCATGATCTCATGTTTCATGGATTCAAGCCCTACATCAGGCTCTGCAGTGATGGATGGTGCTGAGCCTGCTTGGGATTCGGTCTCTCCTTCTCTCTGCCCTTTACCTGCTTGTTCATTCTCTTTCTGTCTCTCTCTGTCTCTCTCTCTTTCAAAATAAACTTAAAAATGAAGTCAAAGAATCCAAGAACAGTGGATTCAGTGAAGAAGCTTAATGAAAGGAAGTTCCAGGATGACAGCTATAGGACAGCCCTAGATTGCATTAGGAGGAAGGTGTAAGGCTCAAGGAAGGAGGTATCTATGAGGGAGGAATAAATAGGTGGTGTTTCCATATATTTGTCTTTGTCTTAAAAATATCAAACACACTTTTAAAAAATTTAAGGCACTATTGCTAGACTAAAAGAAAGGCAGTAAAACTTCAGGGAAAACAATGTGCTGCTCAAGAAAGAAAAGCACTTCACTTGATTCTGTATTAAAAATATTTTTACTTTCTGTATAGTTCTCAAATCAGTCCATTCTCTAACTCTACTATTACCATCACTCTAGACTGAGTTGTTTTGTTTGTTTGTTTGTTTGTTTTTTGCTTTTGCCTAGACTCCTATGGTAGCTTTTTTTTTCAAAATGCAGATTCAGCTATGTCCCTTCCTTAGTTGAAACTTTGTAGTGGCTCCCCATAGGTCTTAGAATAAAAGATCCAAATCATTAACATCCCTTCAGGGTTCCACACTGTGACGTGGTCAGTCAGTCCTAAGCAGCAGTGGGGTGGCAGCTGCTAGGTAATCTTGCCCTATCTCCATAGAATTGGCTGGTAAGGACATAAGAGACCTAAATGCATCTAGGCAGTGTTATTACTTACATAGACAGCAAAACAAAATCAGCATGTTCTTAGCAGCTTGCATTCCTAATCCCACAGGATAACATTGAGCTGGAGGGACCAGATGCCAGAAATGGTGGTTTGCTTTGTTTTTGAGACATCAACCATAGGCTGCACCTGCACCTTGCAAGAAGCAAGGTGGAAAGTCTAGCACCTCAGTGCAACCAGAGGCAGATGGGAAACTGCTTCATAGTAGTCTCACATAAGATAGGGAGCCTCCTGCAACCTAAGGCAGATGAGAAATGGCTTTTAACGCCTCTTCACAATAGTTCTTAACTTGAAATATCCCAAAGAGGATCGGAAGGCATTCTGAAAATGGTTGAGTCTTTCCTACATGGCTTATGTGGAGACCTGGAATTGCCAGGGTAACATGGTGGAGCCTTTCTCCTACAAATATAGTCTGACCTTTCCCCACTAATCTCATTTTGTGTGCTCTCTCTTACATACTGAGCATCAGCCACACTGACCTTTCAATTTCTCTGATATGCCCTGCTTTCCCTTGTCCTAGGGCTTTTGCATATGCCATCCCCTCTGCCTGAAGTACTGTTTCCCCTACCTCTGCCTTCTTAACTCCCATTCTTTCTTTAGTCCTCAACCCAGTGTTGCTTCTTAAGGAAGCCTTCTAAGACATTCCTGACCAGAATGATACCTCCTGTCCTTATATAGCATTGTGCCTCTCTCCTTCATCGCACTTTGAACAATTTTAATTTTATAGTTACTTTTATAGTCTTTAAGTAATAATAGTAAAGACGATACATACTCTAATATATTAGTTTATCACTTAATTTAAAAATGCTTTCAGGGGTGCCTGGGTAGCTTAGTCAGTTAAGCGGCCAACTTCATCTTGGGTCATGATCTTATGATTCGTGAGTTCTAGTCCCACATCAGGCTCTATGCTGACAGCTCAGAGCCTGCAGCCTGCTTCAGATTCTGTGTGTGTGTCTCTCTCTGCACCCTCCCCCAATAAATAAATAAACATTTTAAAAAAATAAAATGCTTTCAGATACTTAATTTCACTTTATCTTTTCATCTCTGTTACATGAACAAAATAGGTATTATTTTTAATGTTTTTTACAGATAAGAGCCTATGTTCCGACTCATGTTTTCTATGTATGTATGTATGTATTTAAAAGTAGGCCACACCCTACGTGAAGCTTGAACTCACGACTCTGAGATTGTAAGTCGCATGCTCTACTGACTGAGCCTGCCAGACACCCCAAAATTCATGTTTTCTTACGTTAGTTTAGGGTGCCCTGTACTTGACCACTGTGTTTTTTGTGTAAATACATTAAATATAAAGTAGCATGCTGTGAGCCAGAGACACAAGGAAAATGCTGGAGGTGCTCAAAACAGAGAGAAATCACTTCAGATGGGGTGATAAGGATAAATCTTCACTATAAAGGTGCCATTTAAGTTGGCCTTGAAAGTTGATAAGCTTCTGGTGGACAAAGAAGTGAGAGGCTTCTAAAATAAGAAGGTACAAATTGTATCAAAGGTACAATCGTAGAAAGTCTTGAGACTATTTAAATAATGGCAAGCAAATGTGTTTTGATGGATATGGATTAATATGGGTGCCAGAAAGGAAGGCTAGAATTACACTGTGGAAAACTTTAAATATGGAATTAATTTTCTTGGCAGCAGGAAGTAACTAACATTTTTATGTGGACAAATGATCTGATCAGAACTGAACTTTAGGCTGACTAATTAAACAACAGCATGTAAAATAAATTGTAGCATGGTAGGACTGGACAAGGAGACTAAGTGACTAAGAGATGAAATTATCAACTAGAGCAAAACTTCTAAGCAGTAAGCTATGGCATACCTTGCAAAGTATAATGTTGAAACCTTTCAACCAAAGACTATTGGGAGCACACCTATATTTGAGGAAAGTTGATTAAGTATTTTTAAACTTTCTATAGTAAAAGAGCACAGCTCTGAAGGAGCTGTGGGTTTTCTTAGGGAGTTGAGAGGAGCTTCTTTTTTTTTTTTTAATTTTTTTTTTTTTCTGAAAGAGAGAGAGACAGAGACAGCTTGAGCAGGGGAGGGTCAGAGAGAGAGAGGGAGATACAAAATCTGAAACAGGCTCCAAGCTCTGAGCTAGCTGTGAACACAGAGCTCGACGCGGGGCTTAAACCCACAAACCATGAGATCATGACCTGAGCCGAAGTCGGACACTTAACCAACTGAGCCACCCAGGCGCCCCGAGAGGAGCTTCTTTATAGGATTTCAGCTTGTGCTGGTGATTCTTGGGAGTTTAGGGAGAGCAGAATTGGATACTTTCAAAAAGTGGAGTATTGCATATATTGGTATGGTATTTGTCTTAGAGATGGGAGGGTTAAGGAAATAGTAGTCATTTGTGTTAGCCAGAAGAGGGGGATGTTTAGTTATTTTTGTGGTTCTTCAGTGTCCTTGCCTCAAGTTTCAGAAATAATTACATAGTAGTTTTTATCTCTTGTCTTTACTACAGTCATAGAATGGTCTTACCTGAGTATTGCTTATATTCTACCAAAGTTGGTTATATTCAGTTGGGAACACTATGGTTCAGCTGTCAGCCTGCAGTTTTAGTACTTTATCACTACCCAATACATTGATATGGTTGGCCCTTAAGGCATTTAACTAGTTGCCACTTGTGATGAGTAGCTTTATCCATGTACTCCAGGATGCTGTACAGATGTTATCATTGTCTAGATATGCCATGTCTTGAAAAGGGTTGACTGAGCAAAACCATTAAAAATGAAAAGTAAAGGACCAAAAATGATTGTAAAGATTTTCAAAACTCTCCACTATCTTCAACATTTCTAGTTTACTTAAAATCTATGGTCCAGCAAAAATAAACTTATTTCTATTTCTAGGGTATGTGGTTTGCTGTATTATGCCCTCTACCTGGAACATCTTTCCCTGGTCCCCTTCTCATGCCCAGACCCTGTCTGTCAATTCAGATGTCTGTCCCTTCCCCCATGTTACTAAGATCAAGAAAACACCTATTTAAAATATTATGAAGAATAAATTATATATTTGGATATACTAGCTCGGGGGGTCAACCAGGAAGCAATCTCTTTTCTCTGTGAATTCATATAGCAAATTTTTTATACCTTTGAAACATTTATTTCAATGTTTATTAAATATGTATGGTGTCCTACCTACTAGAAACTGTCATTGATACCATTAAAATGACATGATGTTTGCTTCTTTCCAGGTTCTTCTTAAGTGTAAGTATAGCAGCAGAGAAGTTTCAAAACCCCACCCTCATTCTTACATCATTCAAGATAAGAGTTACTGATATTCTGTGGTATTTGGCTCTATTTATGTCAGGGAGTTTAAGAGAAGCTTATAGGTGGGTCGATGCTCCTTGAGAAAAGCTGAAAAGCTGGAAAGCTGGGATTGGGCTAATAGCCCGGCAGGGACTAGCTGTTACCAGAAATACCATTTTAAACATATTAAACAGGTTAACTTGAGGAAGTATAAAATCATAATCTTTTTGTACTGTCTGAAAAGAAATAAACTGTAGTAAAAAGTAGTTTTTTTTCCTTATATTAATTTAGGAATGACTGCTTGTAAAAAACCTGGGAACCGAGAATGTAATCATCACTGTAAAAATAAACATACATGTGGACATGACTGCTGTGAGTTCCATAAGAGAAATTTATTTCAGGTTTTAAAAATTGAAAGGTCTTTGAGTAATAACATCCTGATTATGTATGATATTTATATTATGTATGCAGTTTATAACTCAAATAATTTTCTGTCATGAAAAAATTAGATTAGGAATTATGAAGAAATTTGGCTTTACATGAACACTACCTAAAGTTTAAATTCTTTTCATAGGTAAAACTGGAGTTGCACAAAAGTCAGAAATGAAAGAGCCAACAATCTCTTCATATTTATCTGATTTAAGAAATAGGAATGCTGTTTCATCACTTCCTCCAGTTAAACGTCTCAAGGTTAGTTTTAATAACATCCCTTGTTATGTAATTTAATAATATATGAATATTCCTTTATAACCTGTATATCAATTAGGTAGGTATCTGAAGTGTACTTCAGTTATTTGAGGGCTATATTTTCAAAATACTACTTCTAAAAGAAAAGATATTATAGTTCTTAATAATTAATCTGTAAATCTACTTTTGGGACATAGTTCTACTAATAAAATACTCTTTATTAGTCTTTTTTATTTTTTTGTTAACCAGAGAAGAGGGAAATGAAGAGGGATATGTCACTTAGGTTGGTCCACCAATTGAAACTAGAGACACTTGCCCTTTCCTGGTTCTGTTTGTGTTGGAACTGGTGTGGAAAATCTGAAGTTGATTTTGAACACATACCCAGATGAGTACTGAGCAAGAGCCTACTTTCCAAGTCATGAAAGAATAGTAGCTTATACAGTTGATAGGCTTGTCAGTGGCAGACTTATTTTAAGTCTACATCATCAGATTCAGGGCAAAATGATTGATCAGGCCACAAAAAAGAGGCAAGAAAATGGCAGAGTGTCCTGTTTCTTTCTTCTTCTTTAATAAGAATGAAGATTTTAAGTCATGATGCTAAAACAAGGGGAATATTAGGAAACAGAGAGGCATGTAGTTTGAAATGGCTACCACCTTCTCTGAGATAATATTTTTTTAGTATAGTAGCCTAAGCTTTTCCTCCCTCCCTCCCTCCCTCCCTCCCTTTCTTCCATCTTTCCTTCCTTGTTCCTTCTCCTTTCCACATTATTCCTTCTTTCCTTCTATATTCATTTTTTTAAAGTTTATTGTTTTTAGTAATCTGTATATCCAACATGGGGCTCAAACCCACAAGCCTGAGATCAAGGGTCTCACGCTCTTCCAACTAAGCCAGCTAAGTGCCCCCTTTCCATATTCATTGAGCACCAAGAACATGCCAAGGACTGTTATTGGTGCTAAGATACTGCTGTGAATAAGACTGCTCTAGTCCCAATCCTCGTAGAGCTTATAGTTGAGTAAAGGATATAAATAACTAAATAGGCTTTTTCAATGTAGTATGGTGCATGATTCTGTAACAAGTTTAAAATAACTTGAACTTGGATAGAAAGTGTACTCATTCTACATTTGATAGGCCAGGAAAGGATTACAAATAAACATAACTGAGACTTGAAGCCAAGTATGGAGAGGGAGGCACCATAGTGGTGGTAGAGAGATATAGAAAAGTATTCCAGACATAGAAAGTATACAGTGGTCCAGAGCTAAGAAAGAGCCAGAGAGAGATCTTTTAAAACACTGAAGTTATGCAGTATGTCTGTAGTTCAGTTACAAGTTGGGGAGTAGAGAGATGAAGCTGAAGAGGCTGAAGAAGTAAGTAAGAGCTAGATAATGAAGGCCTTTTTGCTATTTTAAGGATTTGGACTTTATCCTGAAAGTCTTGGGAAGCCACTAAAGGGCTCTAACCAGTGACATTACCAGAATTGCATTTTATAAAGTTCACTCTGGATGCAAGGTAGAAAATGGATTGGAGGATGGTAGAGAAGGAACATAAGGACTCATTAGATAGGTTTTGCAATAATCCAGGCAAGATTGACCTACTCAAATGTAATGGCAGTAGCAGTGGAGAGAAGTGGCTAGGTTTAAAATATCTTTCAGAAATAGAATCAACTACCCTGTTGCTTAATTGCTTATGAGGGGTGAAGTAGAAGAATAAAGATGATGACCAGCTTTCTGGATTCAGCAGCTAGGAAAAAAGTGAGGCTTTACTTGGGTAGGAACTCCAAAGGAAAAGCAAGTTTAAAGAAGTAGATATACATTAAATTCAATCTGGTAAATACTGAATATAGAAGCCTGCAAGATGTCTAGGTAAAGATGTTCTATAGACAGTTGAATATAACAGAAAATCAAGAGAAGGAGCCGAGTAGAAATATAGATTTGAGAGTCATTCACATGTAGATGATAACTGAAGCCAGGAAAGTAAGTGCGATCTTTGAAAAAGTGTAGAGGAAGAAGAGAGGGCCTAGTAGAGAACCATGAAGAATCTATATATAAGAAGTGCCTGAGAAGAAGATTTGATTTGTAAACTAGCCTGAGTTTCTCATAATTAATTGGTTTTGGGACTTCATGTACCAGCAGGAATTTTGCTGTTTGGCTTGTCAAAAAGTGTTCCTATGAAATTGATAATTAAACTTTTCTTTTTCATTGATAGATGCAAATGAATAAATCTCAAAGTGTGGACCTTAAAGAATTTGGTTTTATTCCAAAACCTCCTCTTTCCAGTATATCAAGGTATAAATATAATGTTAATATCCCGGGTAGAATAGTCATCATAAATTCTTTGCTTCTCCAAATAATCATTTATTCAGGGAAAGGTGAACACTGGCTACATTCAAATCACATAACTGTTTAGTTCCATAATGAAGTAATGGCATCATAAGAGTTTGGTTATCTAAATTTATTTAGAACTCTGAAGTTACAGAATATTTTAACATTCATTGAATCATCTCTTTCCTGGGAAACTACCCACCCTATATGTCATGCCTTCAGGCTTTTTCTGCCTTTTAAACTTACCAGAAGACTAAAGTATACTTTAAAAAGAGAAATCATGTTGCTGTACAAAGTCTAATCTTTTCCACTTAGGGGCCCACTCTATATTAATAACACTTCAGATTTATAAAACAATTTATAATTTAAAAACTGCACATTTATGCATTATCTCTTTTGACCGTAACAACAACCTAGCTCATAAAATGAAGTATTTCTATCCCATTTTATAGATAAAATAACCGAAATTTATATTCCTAGTTATTAAGCAGAAGGCCCTAGATGATAACTCAGCATTCTTTTTCTATATCATGATGCCTAGAAGGCAATAGTCTATGTCATTTTCCTTCCAGATAAGGGTATTCTCTATGCAGGGATGACATTTAATATGCTTAACAAAAAATACAGAACAGCCACTGACCAATCAGAACATATGTCAACAGTACTTCAAGAGATCCTAGCTTTTGTTATCTAATTGAAAGTAGCATTAGCAGTAGATTTTTAAGGATATACACAGATATCAGATATCTACATATCTGGGACATGTAAAGATGACTAAGTATTTTGCTTCCGTTAAACACCTATTTTTTTTTTTACCCTTTACTACCCAGGCTAATGCAGTCTATCATAGAAGTGTTTAGTAGATGGCCTTTTTTTTACTTATATGAGTAAGTCGTTTTCAAATTCAGCTTAATTTTAATATTTAATATTTTTATGATTTTATTTATCTTTACAAAGGTCAGAGTGTTTAAATATACCTGAATTATCTATAATGGAGCAGAGGGATCAGCATGAAATTTGTGCAGAGGTTCAACAAGAGCCATCTGAATATCAAGCTAAAGGTAAATTACCATTGATATTGCCTTGAAAGAGAAAATTATTATTACTTCAGAATAACAATGTTATTGAAAAACCAGCATCTGAAATTACTGTGTTTAACCTGGCAACATTTTTCTCTTGGATTATTGGACCAGTTTCAAATTCTTAGGTCTGTTATTTCAGACGGTTTTGCTATGTTTGTCACAGATTTTTAAAAAAATCTCTGCCCCACATAGCATTGACTTTTTTTATTTAAAGATAATATGAAGAAAAGTCTAGAAAATAAGGGACCTTGAGACATACAAAGTGTTAAAATGCTGTACTATTACTTTATATGTCTTTAGAATTATTTAAAATAATTTTATGTTTATAAAATTAATCCAGTTTTACAAAATATCTTTGTGACCTTGGGAAAATTATTTAACCCCTTTAGGTCTTAGTCTTATCTTTTAAATTAGGGGATTAAATTAGGTATCTTTTAATATCTCTGTCTATGATTCTTACAACTTCCATGATAACATGAGAATATAACCTAGTTTGTGGAATAATATAGATTGTATGTAGTCTAGATTTGCTTTTTATCTATGTCATTCATTAATTTCTTTTTCAACATTGGGATTAGTTTTCTGTACTCTTGATCCTGTTATTAATAGCATCATTTGTTTGGCAGTCTATTAAAATGTGTGAGAAATAATCCTGGCCATAGAGTTGTTTGTTTGAGTTGTTGTATATAGAGATGGTAAACTTGAGGTTTCCCACAGATAATTTCATGTGTGTGGACTTAGCATCTACTGACACTCTTTTTTTCATGCTGTCACTTTATGCTTCCTCTGACCATAATGTAAGATCTTAAGTAGGCCAGGGCTGGACACCTCTTATGACATGGCAGTCATTAGACCCAAATAAGAACAAGAAAAGTTCCCTAATCTGCTTAGAGTATCAGAGCATTTATCCAACTTCCTCAAAGCCTGAATATCATTACCACAGGGAGAGAAGGTGTGAGACTGTCAACTCTTATTTGTGTATCCCTCAACTTAGAGCCCTCTAACTTATTCCTTGTTCTGCTGATCTTTTCCCTGCCTATCTGCTTACTTTACTTATCCTTCTTTACTTACTTATCCCTCTGCTTACTTTCATATTGTCTTTACATAGTTTCCCTACTTCGATTTCTTTCCCACCCCAATTCAAATCCAGTTTATATTATGATATTAAAGTCTTGTCTGGTAGTTGTGTCACCTCTCACAAGATATCTACCCACTTAATCTCAATTCCCTCATCTGCATGCGTTTTAGGGATTTTATGATTAAATGAGATAATGTACCTAAAGCTCTTAGCATAATATCTGTTACTATTATTAGTAGTAATTGAGTATATTCATTATACTTTTTACGCATTACTTTTTGCATGACAAAACATACTTTATATATATTCAAATATTGCTCTTGAGAATGTTTTAAGAAAAACATGCCAATTTTTGTTATCCTAATTCCAGTTTCAAAAAAGGAAAAAGAAAAACGTCAGAAACTACATTAGAAAGCATGTTGAATCATAAAATTTAAATTGTAAGGGACCTTTGTGCAATTTTTCATTTTATAGTGAAAGAAACCAAGACTCTGAGAGATTAAATGACTTGCCTAAAATCACATATCTAATTAATGGCAGGGCCAGAAATAGATTCTATATCTCTTGATTCCCAGTTCAATGCCATTTCTATAAAATGAAATTGACTTTTAGTTATCCATAGAGAATTGAAAATCGAACCTATATAAACTCAACTTTCCACTGTACAGCTATATATTTCTCTATTTCTGCATCCATCCTTAACTCTGTCTTAAAAGAATAATTATCTTTTCTCCTATTTAAGGTTTATCTCTCCACCTGTAGGGCTGATTTGGTTTTTTTTTTTAGTTTTTTAACATTTATTCATTTTTTGAGAGACAGAGAACACAAGTCGGGGAGGAACAGAGAGAGAGGGAGACACAGAATCTGAAGCAGTCTCCAGGCTCTGCGCTGGTCAGTGCAGTGCCTGAGGTGTGACTTGAACTCACAAACCATGAGATCATTACCTAAGCTGAAGTCAGGCACTTAACCGACTGAGCCACTCAGATGCCCATCTCCACCTGTAGTTTTGATCTTTCCAATCCTTCCTCCTCTTAGGGAGGGCCTTAGGAGACCAGTATCCATTTTCTCTTCCCATATTATCAATTTCCATATTATTTCTTTCTCTTCAACATGTAAGTACGCTCAAGTCTCTTTCTTCTTCAGCTCCCTGTTCTCATCTAGCTAGTCATGACTGTTTTGGTGGTAAGTGATGGAAATGCTACTCAAAGTGACTTAATCACTAAAAAAGAAGACCATTCATGTAAACTCGTAAATCCAGACATGCATCTGGCTTTAATCTTGCTAGATTCGGGCCCTCAAAGATTTTAGTCATGCCTCTGGTTTTCTCTCAGTCTTTTAGATATGCCTATTACTACTTGGCCTTATTTTTTTCAGTAGTCTTTCTCGCCCCTAACTCACATCTTCCAAGTTTAACAGAGTTGGTAGAAAAACAGTCTTTCCCTGTTAGCTTTGGCAGACCAGACCATTCTAACTGGCCTCAGTTGAGACTCGTTTTTGTCTCTTGGTCAATTCCATTAGCCTAATATTGGGTCATGTGTTCCTCTGCTGTAGCCCTAGGGACCAGGGTACCATGAATGACATCCTCACCAGAATCATATGGAATAGATAGAGTCAGTTTCCCCTTTGAGAAAGATAATCCTATTAAAAGAAGCGAAAAGGGATGCGTGGGTGGCTCAGTTGGTTAAGTATCTGAATCTTGATTTTGGCTCAGGTCATAATCTCACAGCTTGTGAGTTTGAGCCCTGTGTCAGGCTCTATGCTTATATCACGGAGTCTGCTTGGGATTCTCTCTTTCCCTCTCTCTCTGCCTCTCCTTGCTACTCTCTCAAAATAAATAAATAAACTTAAAAAAAAATTTTTTTTAAAGGGAAAACATGTCAGACAGACAAAAAAAAAATCACCAGAGTCTTTATACACCTAATGTCTTGCTTTCCCATCAAAACAAAAATTCTTCAAAAGGCAGTTTATACTCACTGTGCTCATTTCCTTACCTCCTAGTCACTTTTCATTCACTAAAATTTGAGTTCTCCATCACTCTTTTGAAACTGCTTTCATTTAGACCATTTAGCGATCTAAGTTCTGAATTCAGTGAACTCTTCAATTTTTATTTTCTTTGACCTTTGTAGTAGTTGACATATTTGGTCTTTCCCTCCATTTGGAAATCTCTCGTTTGATTTCAATTAAATCATTCTACTTTTCCTACTGCTTCTTGAATTACTTGGGCTTTTCTTCCTTTTGATGTTGCAAAAGATTCTTTTTTGTTTCTTTATTCTTCTTGCTTTGGAAACTTGTCTTATACACTGCCATTCAAGTCCATGGCTACAATTACTAACTACATTCAGATGATTTCTGCATCTGCATCTTTCTGTCGAGCCCCTGACCCATCTATACAAACACCTTTCTGGACATATCCACCTAAAAGTTAACATATCAGCATCTGAACTCTTTCTGTTTTCTCTGTACTTCACACTGCTCCTTTTCTTTTCCCCTTAGGTTGGTGAATGAATTCTCTTCTTTTCTAAGCTGCTAAAGGCAGAAAAGGAGTCATCCTAAATATCTTACCTTACATGCAAGTAATCGCCATGTCTTAGCTATTTTGTCTCCTAACCATCTCTCATATCTGTTCTTCTCTCTCCCTTCCGCTGATACTCTAACTTAGACATTTATTGTTTCATTTATTGCAGTATCTGTTTTACTTTTCTCTTTGCTTTCAGTCGCATTATCATCCCATCTATAACTATTCCAAGTAATCTAATAGGCATCTCTGATCATGTAAACCTCATGCTAAAATATCTTCAGTAGCTATACATTCCTATAAGGAAAAAAAATGAATTACATAATATTGAAATTAAGCATCAACATAATCTGGCACTTAAATGCCTGTGTGGTCTCAACGAGCCCTTTTCTTTCCACTTTGTGTTCTAGAAATCCTGAAAACAGAGTTTTGCAAACATTCTCTGGTCTCCCATACTGCTTTGTCTTTCACATGTCGTTCTCCCCTCATTGAGTATCTTGCCTTCCCCTCTTGCCCATTTCCACAGGCACCACTCTACCGAGCTCAAATTCAACATTACCTTCTAAGCATTTAACCATCTTAGAGGTGTCCCCTCTGACTTCCATTAGAGGTTTAAGTCCTGTTTCTTTTGCATTGCCATTACACTTTGTGTCTATTTCTATTTTTAGTGTATATTATATTGTGTATGTATATCCATGAACAAAAGTAGAATAATGTGAACTGGAGTTGTAGAACAGTTGAGAGATAATGTGGGATTTGGCTAAGTGAAGAAAAGTATAGAGGATATTTAAAGTGAAGGAAACTTGATACACTGGAGGAAGCTTGTGCTGGTTTGTGAGAGATGATTATTAATACTTGGGAATCTTTCAGCCATTATTAAAAGTTTAATTATATAAACTTTCAATTAAATAAATTATACTAAAAACAAAGACTATATTCAAAACTAATATTCTCCTACATATTTCTGTTATCTGTGTTCTTGAGATTATATACCTCTATTTCTATATCTGTATGGTGGAAATACTATATAATGGAGTGCTACTATGCATTTCTTCTCAATTTTACATTTACAGATATTATGTTGGAAGTTTAAAATTTATTATAATAAGAGTATTTATACCATAGAAATCAGCAAACCTATACATTAGGACTTGATTTATTGTTTGGTTTAGGTTTGTGAAAGTGATGGAGAAAATGTTAATAGGACAGATTAGAGACACCTAGGTAGCTCAGTCAGTTGAGTATCCAATTTTGGCTCAGATCCTAGTCTCATGGTACATGAGTATGAGCTCCATATTGGGCTCACTGCTGTCAGCGCAGAGTCTTCTTTGGACCCTCTGTCCCCCTCTCTCTCTGCCCCTCTTCCACTCATGCTCTCTCGAAAATAAATATTTTAAATAATCATGCAGATTAAATTTAACAGTATGTTGTATATATAGCTGTTGCATTGAGAATAGCATGAAAAGTTGAGGGAATATTCTTCTAGTATTTGAAAACCATTGTCTAATTTAGCAAAGAAGTTGCCTAAGTCAGTGAATGAATGAGTATAGTCCCAACATCTATCTTTGTTATTTTACTTTCATCTTAGTTGTTAAAGTCAATAAGAATGTTAAACGGCATTTATGTGAGAACTGTATTCATTGGTTAATTGTAACCATAGGTTGCCTACAGATGTAAGAGTTTGGCAAAACTCAGTGAAAACATTCAATGAAAATCAGGTATATGGAATTTACAATGAAGCATGTTATATATTTTAGCATTATTTGTAAATTGTGTGCTACATATCCTTTACCTATAATAAATATAATATATATATGTATATAAATGCATACAATTTTTGAGAAGCAATTTATTAGCACAATTACTATGGAAAACTGCAAAAGTAAGGGCATTTATTCCCTACAGCAATCTTATGAAATAAGTTCTTTTATCATTCCCATTTTGCAGAGGAGGAAATGAGGCTCAGAGACTTTAAATTACTTGTCTAAGATTATACAGCTAGTAAATGAGAGAAGTGGAATTTTCACCCAGGTAGTCCTCTAAGCCCAGGCTATAATCAATAGATAACACTGAGGATTTTTTTTAGCAGATGATTAAGATCTATTTTGGATAAATTTATTTCATAACAATATTCAAAACTCACCTGTAGGGAGAAGAGGTGGGAGGAGGAATACCATTTTAGAAATTACTCATTTTTAGAGTAGGGCTATTCTCATACAAGAATTAATAGGGAAAATTATTGTGTCTGAAAGAATCTATTGAAAAGTCAGTTTAGTGCAACTATCAGTATATGTACTACAGTAAATAGAATTGGTTGAAAACAATGTTCAACAATGCTTGACCCGATACTTTTGAAAACTATTCAAACCTCAGTTTAATAGTTGAAAGATGTGTTTGATATATCAATAGAAAATAATGTTAATGGTTTAAAAAGTACCTATATTCTTTTATACATGCACATGACAGATTTTTCTAGATGGAACTCTTCTATAACTTCAAATGAGAAAGCCCTTCAAACAGTGCTGTTCAACAGACATCTTAATGCATCTGGAAACCAGAATTTGACAGATGCGGATAAAAGTAATTCTCCATTCTCAGATGTTCTGAATGTGAACTTTGAATTGGGAAATGAAGTTTGGGATGATTTTGATGATGAGAACTTAATAGAAGTTGCTGATTTTTCAGCCAGTACTGAGAAGACAAAAACATCAGGTAAAATTGTATTTTATCATGAAATAATTTCATGAGAAATTCTTTGAGTATTTTCCAGTTCAGTTTCTGGGACTCATTTTCTTTGCCTTTTTTATGTGCTTGCTTAATTAGCTTTAGTTATGATTTTTAGCAAAACTGAAAATGTGACCCTTCCATAAGTCGCATTTCCTTCTCTTTAAGGACAGAGGTCAAGGTTATTCCATGATAATGATGCAGCAGATGAACTTTTTCTATTCTATTGCTCCCCTCTCTTGTTAAGATTGTTTATTCAAAAAAAAATTGTTTATTCAATTTTCCCTCATAAAACACACTATGCAGCTCTCAATTCTGTGATCACACATAATCTGCTAATGTTTGTGAAGGACAAAAATACTCCATTTTTTTGATGGGTACGTGGGGATTTATTGTACTATTCTCTCTACTTTATTTTTTCTTAAATAGTTTATTGTCAAGTTGGTTTCCAAAAATACTCCATTTTTAAGAGTATTCATCTGCTAGGAAAATGAAAGACACCTTTTATTTTTAGCAGACATACTGATTTTTTTCAGGTATAAATAAACTAATAATAGGAAAAAATTAATTTCTTCTGTATTGGATATTGTATTTAAATCATTTACAACCCCAAAATAATGGTACTGAATTTTCTGAATTACTGGCAGATTCACTCTACCTCACTAAAACAGAAAATTAAAATCTTGGTAAGTATATGACGAAATGGAGATATTTTCTCCCATGAAGGCTGATAGAAGGAAATCAGTCCTTCAAAACTATAGTTGCCTCTTAATGTATTCCACCCAGTGCTCTTTAAGAAAAAAATCTTAAGCAATTAGAAGTCAAAATATTCTTGTTTTAGAGCTCTAAGAATACCTAAAGAGCTGTTATTCCTTCCAGAAGGAATAGGATTTGACCACCTTCACAAAATAGGCCAGGAAAATATATAATGTGGAGTCAGTAGGCACAATTTCCTATATCACTGGACAACTACTGGTCCCTACTTCACAATTAATAGTCATGTGTATTGCAATTTAAGAGGAAATTTGTACTGATTCTTTGAGGTAGCCTAATCCTGTGAGGGCATAGCTTTGACACTGGGAAAATCAGTCTCAATAAATGCCATGAATATAGCACTTTAAATGAACTTAGCTATGTGCAGACCATTGAAAATATTGAATGAAATTCAAACCAATCATTTACCTAAGTAAGTAAGTAAAAGTGGTTTGGGGCCTTTTAGTCTAATAAGCTAACCTGTGTGTTTATAGTTTTACTCCCTTAGCTTGGCTCCTTTATTTTTCTATGCAAATTAAATGTGATTAATGAGAAGAATTATTCATTCCTTATTTAATCAGATCATATCTGTTGGAGAGAGCCTTTGTAGAACTTCTGAAAAGATCCATTCTTCTGTTTCCTGACATTTTATTTCAAAATATATTTTGTATTTCTTTACGTAGGATTTAGAAACACTTTGAGTTCAAGTATCAGGGGAAGTAAGCTATCCCTTCAAGAGTCAAAGAGTAAATTCCAAGGAGAAATGTCAAAAAGGCAAGTTTTGGAATTTTGGTTTGAAATACTTTACAATTGTATATCTTCCTGACATATAACTGGAGAATGGGGATCAAATCATTAGGTGTCAGAGAAGCTATAAGGTATTAGCCAGCCTGAATCTTCTTTCTCTTAGAGCTGTGTTTCTCAAAGGGCTATTGACAGACCAACCACTTCAAAAGTATTGAAATATATTAAAAATGCACATTCCTAAAAAAATGCACATTCCTGGGCCCCACACTAGACTTACCAAATCATGGTCTCTGGGGCTAGAGTGCAGGAATTTTCACTTTTCAAAATACTTGAAAACTGAATAGGAGTTTGACAGAAAAGAAGAAGATAAGGCATTCCAGGTAGAAGAAGCATGTGTAAAGGGATAAAGCTTGAAAAGGCATCTCATGCTTAAGGATCAGTAAAGTGTTGTGTATATGGTCACAGCATTGAGGCTGAAAGTGGTCTGATTGTAAAGAGCCTCAAATGCCATATTTAGATAACTTTACCATATCCAGTAGGTCAGGGGTCACAAACAAACCACCTTCCAGATGTGGTGGGCCAAGGCCAACCACAGAGCATCCCATCTAAAAGACACAACTGTAGAAGTATCACAGTTCCAGATTTCAAGATATACTACAAAGCTGGGGCACCTGTCTGGCTCAGTCAGTAGAGCTTGCAACTCTTGATCTTGGGTTTGTAAGTTTGGCCCCACATTGGGTCTAGAGATTACTTAATAAAATCTTTAAAAAAGATATGCTACAAAGAAATATTAACCAAAATAGTATGGTACTGGCAAAAAAAAAATAGATATGACCACTTTTTTTATACCATATACAAAAATAAACTCAAAATGGATTAAAGACTTAAGTATAAGACTTGAAACCATAAAACCCCAAAAAAAATACACAGGCAGTAATCTCTTTGACCAATTTTAGCAACATATTTATTGATAGATTTCCTCAGGCAAGGGAAACAAAAACAAAAATAAACTATTGGGACTAGGCCAAAATAAAAAGTATTTGCACAGCAAAGGAAACCATGAACAAAACAAAAAGGCAACCTAATGAATGGAAGAAGATATTTGCAAATAATATATTCAATGAGGGACTAATATCCAAAATATATAAATACTTATACAACTCACAAAACACCAATTTGATTTAAAAAATGGGCAGAGGGCCTGAATGTCATTTCTCCAAAGAAGACATGCAGATGACTGACAGACACATGGAAAGATGCTCAGCATCAGTAATTATCAGGGAAATGCGAATCAAAACCGTGAGATACTATTTCTCACCAATCAGAATTGCTAGTATCAAACAGACAAGAAATAAGTGTTAGTGAGGAGGTAGAGAAAAGGGAACACTTGTGTACTGTTGGTAGGAATGTAAATTGTGCAACTACTGTGGAAAACAGTATGGAGGTTCCTCAAAAATTAGAACTACAACTATGGTAATATCACTACTGTGTATTTACCCAGAAAAAAGCAAAAAACACTAATTCAGAAAGATACATGCACCCCTGTGTTCATTGCAGTAGCATTTACAAAAGCCACGATATGGAAGCAACCCAAGTTGTGGGAATCAATGAATGGCTAAAGAAGTTATGAGTTATTTATATATTTATATCTATAAATTAC
This sequence comes from Proteles cristata cristata, assembly GCA_017311185.1. Classification (NCBI taxonomy): domain Eukaryota; kingdom Metazoa; phylum Chordata; class Mammalia; order Carnivora; family Hyaenidae; genus Proteles; species Proteles cristata. The sequence continues at coordinate 1,072,844 of JAESUZ010004774.1, forward strand.
TTGTCCATAAAAAAATGAGATCTTGCCATTTGCAACACCGTAGATGGATGGAGAGGGTGTTACGCTAGGTGAAATAAGTCAAATCATGTGATTTCACTTACATTGTGAAATCTACAAAAACAAAGCAAATGAACAAACACAAAAACAAGACAAACTCTTAAATACAGGGAACAAAATGATGGTTGCATGGTGGTGGATGACAAAATAGATAAAGAGGAGTAAGATGTATAAGATTTCCACTGGTAAAATAAGTAAGTCACAGAGATGAAAAGTACAGGACAGGAAATATTAACAATAATATTCTAATGTGACAGATGGTGATACACTTACTGTGGTGAGCACTGAGTAATGTGTAAAATTGTTGAATCAGTAACTTGTACACCTGAAGTTAATATAACATTGTATATCAATTATATTTCAATGATAAGAAGTAAAATAAATAAAAGGAGCAATCACTACTCAGCTCCAGCCATTTGTTGCTATGCAAGAAATCAGTATCTACTATTGTCAAATATTCTCATTTTCAAAAAAAGCTAGGAATCTAAAATTTGATGTGACATATTCTGACTTATAAATTTTGAAAACTAATTTTTTAAAATGTAATACAATCTATAGCAACCTCCTTCTAGGTGTAGTCTAGTTTTTAGTCTCCATAGTAAGCAGTAAGAAGCCTTCCAAGATACTTAAGCAAAGGATTAACAATTTGATGAGACAAAACTTATTCTAGTGATTTGTAGATGAGATACAGTAATATGATATATATAGAGATTGAATTGTAGAAGGAGGGAGCACGAGAGGCATGGTGGCCAGTACAAAAGACAGGTGATGATAAGGCCTAAACTAGAGCAGAGTTGATGGAAACTGAGAAGTAGTTAGATTTTTTTTTAAACATTTCATAAATAGCACATACTGGATTTAACAATTGATAGGATACAGTAGTTGAGGAAGAGGGAAAAATACATGGCAAGTGGGTAGATGAAGATGTTATTCTGAGAATATAGGACACACAGACATTTGGAAAAGAAAATAGTAATTTTAAAAATGTTCATTTTTGGGGTACCTGGCTAACTCAGTCAGTCAATAGAACATGAGACTCTTGATCTTAGGGTTGTGAGTTCAAGTCCCATATTGGGTTGTGGAGCCTACTTAAAAAAATTGCAAAAAAAAAAACCCTTCAACTTGAAGTATTTGGTTTTTGGACTTGGTTATAAGTCATGGAGAGTAAATATAGCCATAGCCAAAACTTTCCCCAGAAGTACTAACAACTTTGTATTCCAGGTCTAATTTACTTAAGGATTATTTATTTCTCCTAGTTTAAAAAATAAGAAATTTGTGGTCTTTTGGTATTTTTGCTACTATTTAGTCATTTTACTGATTATCAGCATCATAGAAACCATAGATTTCAGAGAATTCCAGAGCTGAAGTGTGCTTAATTTAAGCATTATTTAGTCTTCCTACCACAAGATACTTGAATCACCATCCAACATCACTGGCAAGTATTCATGCCATTTCTACAAAAACAGCTCTAGTGACCAGGAGCTCATTCATTTCAACATGCCTGATCCGTATTTGGATCTCTCAGACTGTTCAATAGCTTCTAAGAATATTTGTCTAAAATTTGTCTTGTTACTATTTCCATTCATTGGTTCTAACTCTGAGTCATTCATAATAATTAGAAGCATAAAAATAGAACAAAGCTATGGGTGTAGAGAAGCAAGAAATAGGTAGGAAGTAGGAAGATAACAAAGCACATAGTTTGGTGAGCCATACCTTTAGAAACTATAAATAATTTGGGGAGAGTTTAAAAGTGACGAACGAAAGATAAATGGATTTAAAAGGGAATCCTTATCAAGTAGCCTCTAAAGAAAAAATGGTGCCCTAGGTTGCCACTAGAAAGAAGGCCTGTGGGACCTGAGGATTTGGGGTGGAAAGGAATTATGCTTTTCCTTATATACCCTTTATTACTATTTTAATTCCTTGCCTTTGATCAAAGACAAAAAGATTCAATCCTATCAATACATGTACTTCTCTACTACCTGTACCCACTGCTTATTACTCTTTACATGGCTGTCATATTTTAGCCTTTGAGTGTCAGCTTAAATTGTCACCTCTTCAGACATGCATTCATGCATGACTACCTTTTTAAAGTGGGTTTATGTCTTCACACTATTTCTTGTAATATTACTCAGTTAATTTCCTTCATATCATTTCAGGATCTACAATGATGTGCATTTATTGTTTACTCATTGTCTGCTCTTCTACTATATGATAACTCCGTGAGGATTTGTTTACCTCTTTATACCTAGCTCCTAGTACAATATCTGGCATATGGTAGTGAATAATAGATGTCTTTTAATGAATAAATTTAATACGGAAGATTGAAGGTGAATTCCAGTGTAGTTTTACATAAGATAAGTAAATTCTGTCTATCTACAGAGCAGAATAGGGAAAAGAGATTAAAAGTTAACCAAAGTGAGATTTAGAAAAGATTTACAGATTGGTATGTAATAAAAATTAGGCATGAGACCCATTTTAAGGAAAATTGTGGTATGATTATTTCTGTAGGCTTTTAAAAATAGTATTCTTACCTAATTTGAAATATATAAATTGGGGGGGCACCTAGATGAGTCAGTCAGTTAAGCATTCAACTCTTGATTTCTGTTCAGGTCATGATTTTACAATCATGAGATCAAGCCTTCTGTCTGGCCCTGCACTGGGCATGGAACCTGCTTAAGATTTGCTCTTTCCCTCTCCCTCTGCCCCTGCCCTGTTTGTGCTCACACTCTCCCTCTTTCTCAAAAAAAAAAAAAAAATTTAAATAAATACATAAATTGGTTTTTGGTCTAAAGGAAAGGACGTACACCAGATTTTCCATAAGTCTAAGAAACAGAGCATCTTTTTTTTTGGTAATAAATATGACATACTTTAATCATGTTCCTCAAAGAATCACTATTGATCTAAATTAAAATGGTTTGTTTCTCTTATTTCCATATTTTACAAATAAATTATTTTGATTTTTAGTGTTGTTTCATCACATGAGAAGACAGATATTTATTTATCACATTCTCCTGTGCTCAAGTTTGATACATCCTCCATGACATTACCTCAACAAGCTGGAAATGCAGATATTGTAAGAATCACTTCACTGTTTTTCTTTTAAATTTTGCCTAAAGAGTTGAACTGTCAATGATTGCCTTTTTTTATGTTTTCCTTAAATATAGGTCCATATACAAGAAAGGAAACAGCAAAGTCTGTCACCAGAGATTGAAAAGCTATGCTTTACTCACTCTAAAAAAATACCAAATTCTTCACATTTTATTGAGAAAGTGGATTTCTTTATTAGCAACAATGAATGTAAAAAGGAAATTGATTTCAGGTAAGAATTCTTTAAAGACATTTCAAAACTATACCAATAAAAACTTATATGAAGAAATTCAGCATTCCTTTTTCCTTGACTTATTTTAAAGATCAGAGCCTAAACATTTTATTTACTTAAAGACATTAAAAAGCTAGACCCCTGGTGACCTAAACTCCTTAAGATAACTCATAATTTTAAATATCTCAGTTTTTGAGAATATATGTTTGATATTTTTAATTAAAATAGTGTTGCTAAACATTTTTTTTATGGATTTGAATACAACATGTTGATAATGTAAAGTGTAAAATCACTAAAATCCAAATGAGATTGGCTAATTTTTCAGAAGTTCAAGTTGGATATTAGCCATCCAGCTTTTTTGTAATTGTAAAGGTTCGATGAAAAGTCATATTAAGTCTAATCAGTGTCCCACGGCTGGTCACTTCTATGGGTAACTGTAACAATTTCTCTCTCTCTCTCTTAAATAGTCAAAGATTACAGACTTGTTCACACATTGATTAAATGTCATTATTTTCTTTAATGTTAAAAAAATGCCCAAGAGTCTTGATCCCTACTTTTCACAGTTTATGAATCCTGATCTCCCCACAACAGACCTCTTAACTAGGTTATGCATATTGAAGTTTATTTGATATATTAACCTCTCAGCAATCTATATATATTTCTATATTTGCTTCCCCCCCAGGAGGTATCATCCTGATGATGAAGCTGAGGAAATAAAGTCTTTTCTGGGAATATTTGATGGTCTTTTCTAAAATAAACCAAAGAAAGTTTATATTAATACAACAAAGTATAAGATATCCAATTATAAAGCAAGCATTTTATTTTTTTAAAGTTATTCATAGTTCAAATTTTTTTCTCTTGGATTTGATCAGTTTGTTGACCTATTTGCGACAAAATATTTGGACTGATTTATTTTCCTTCATGAAAAGCACTTTCACAGTGGGTTTGTTTCAGTAAGCTGAAAATTAAGTTGCACCTGGAAATTAATTTGGCTGTTAAATACATTTTGTTTGGATTTTGACAGGTAAACAATTAAATAATTATTCTTAATTTTCTTAACAAGAAGAAAGGTATTCTATGAAAGGAAAATGATGCTAGGTCACTGAATCTGTTTATTGTATGGATTATTATTAACCAGTATTGTTTTGTTTTACTAATGGTTTTTAAGAATCCATGGCTGTCTGACCCTGTTGTTATATAACTTGAAATAATAATAAAGGAAACATTAATTAATATAGATTATTGTTTTACTTTAGCTTGTTTTCCAGAGTGGTGAATTCTAAAACTTTGTTACATTGACCTTTACTATAGCAAACACCATTTCGTGTTATTTCCTCAAAAATTTTCTCTCAAATTTATTGATATTTATTGATAAGTAGTATATAGGTAGTCCAAGCAGTGTTTATTATTCAATTTATTTATAGATACATGTGAAGTTGAAACCCACTTAAGAAATTTTAGGAATTTAGGGGATCTGGGTGGCTTATTTGGTGAAGTGTCCGACTCTTGATTTCAGCTCGGATCATGAGCTCACGTTTCATGAGTTTGAACTCTACATCAGGCTCTGCACTTATAGCGCAGAACCTGCTTGGGATTCTCTCTCTGTCTCTCTCTGTCTCTCTCTCTCTCTCTCTGCCACTCCTCTCCCCCTCTCAAACTTGCTCTCTCTCTCACTCGCTCTCTTTCTCTTTCTGAAAATAAACCTAAAAAAAAGAAATTTTAGGAATTTTTCTTTAACCATAAGAGCCTTAGAAACAAGAAAAGTAGAGAAACTTCCAGATGAGATTGTTATTATCATTGGTAAACACTTCTGAGGCATCATATATATTAAGCATAGGGAAAAAGCTTAAAACAAAACTACGAAGCTTTATTACTGTGTTGAAAAATAAGGGCAACCAGTTCCTTTATTTTAGTCATCTTTACAATTGGCATGTTTCTGCATCTGAATCAATCATGCTACAACCTTTAAAGGTTATTAAACACCATTAAAATGAAAAATTGGTGCACTACAATCTGCTCATCTAGCATACATAGATTATGACACTAAAGAAATAGCAATTTAATTCAACAAGACTTATTATGATCTGCTAAGCAAAAGCACTGTGCTTGCTTGATACTGCAAAGGAAGCTAAAGATGAAACTGCTGTTTTTGTTCTCATGGAGCCTACTTGACATTCTGAGAGAGAAGCTAAGACATATAGTAATGCAATAATAACTATAGAATACATTAGAGAAGTGGTTCTCAAGCTTCAGGGTGCACTGCAGTCATCTAGAGTGCTTGTTTGGAAACAGACAGCAGGGCACCATACCCAGAGTTTCTGACTCAATGGGTCTGGGCTGGGACCTGAGAATGTGCATTTCTAACAAGTGTCCAAGTAAGGCTGATGTCACTGGTCCAGGGAACACACCTAGAGAATCACTGCAGTAGAGGTTTGAAGAGCTATGGGAGTTCATGGGAGAGAGAACATAATCCTGACCATAGAGTCAGGGAAGCCTTTATAGAGAAGGTAAAATTTGAGCTGAGCCTTGAAAGGTGAATGTGAGTTTGATGAACAAATACATGAGAGAAGAACATTCTGGCAGAGGAAACAGTTTGAGCAAAACTCCTGGGGAGGAAAGTATCTATTCAGGGAATAATGAATAGATAATTTTAAACATAAGTTAGTGTTGTGGGAGATGTTTGAAATGTGTCTTAAGGCCAGACTGTGGAGGACTGTAAATGCTAAGAAACCTGAGTTTTATTCAGACAATGTTTCCTACAGTTGCCTGATCATAAGAAACATATGGCTAATATATTAACTATAAAAATTCCTAGACCTTACCTGTTTCAGAATTGCCAGGTGGAGGGGACTGGGAATTCTATAGTTTTAACAAGACTTCGGGTTGTTCTTTATAATCAGGCCAATTTTGGAAACACATCGGTAGGTTCACTTCCTAAGTAATCAAAACAAATGGCAAATTAAAAGCTTTATAATAGACATGCAAGGGTTTACCTGGAAGGTTCTGTAGTAGTCCTTAAGGAGTAGCCTGATCTCTTAAAGGAGTCTAGTCCCTGGGTATTCTTTCCATGAGTGAATAACCCCTACAGTTTCCATTTTGTAACTTAAGGTTTAAATATATTTAGATGAACCACACAACAGAGCTTTAGACAAATCTTTGTTGGGTTCAATTTTTTCAACTTATTTTTTCAGTTAGATCTTTAATAAGCTATATTTTTCTCACAATGTTGACATAATGGCACCTACCTCATAGGTATGGAACAAGAATTTAATAAGCCATTGCATAGGAAGCTCTTAGTTTAAGGACTGATCCATAATATGTACTGAGTAAGTGGTAGTTGTTATACAAAAAAAAAAAAAAGCATCCTTAGTAGTACTTTATTTTACTAATTCTTTTTTAAGGTTTCATTTTTGAAGGAGAGACAGAATGCAAGTGGGGGAGGGGCAGAGAGAGAGGGAGACACAGAATTTGAAGTAGACTCCAGGCTCTGAGCTGTCAGCACAGAGCCAGTTGCAGCCCACAAGCCATGAGACCATGACCTGGGCCAAAGTTGGAAACTTAACCAACTAAGCCACCTAGGAGCCCCTACTTAGCAGTACTTTGGCCCATTGGGAAGGGGTGAAATAATACAGACTGTCCCCAACTTATGTTTGGACTTACAGTTTTTTAACTTTACAATGCTGTGAAAGTGATATACATTCAATAGAAACCATACTTGGACTGTGAATTTTGATCTTTTCCCAGGCTAGTGATATGCATAGGATACTCTTTTGCAATGCTGGGCAGCAGCAAGGAGCTGTAGCTCCAGCTCAGCCACATGACCATGAGGATAGACAACCAAACACTGACAAACCATTTTGTACCCATACAACCAAATTGTTTTACTTTCAGTACCATATTCAACAAAGTATGTGAAATATTCAACACTTTATTATGAGGTAGGCTTTGTGTGAGATGATTTTGTGCAACTGTAGGCTAATGTAATTGTTCTGAGCATGTTTAAGATAGGCTAGGCTAAGCTATGATGCTCAGTAGGTTGGGGTTTTAAATGTTTTTTCTTTTTTTAAAAAATGTTTAATGTTTTATTTATTTCTGAGAGAGCGAGAGCATGAGCAGGGGAGGGTCAGAGAAAGAGGGACACACAGAATCTGAAACAGGCTTCAGCTCTGAGCTAGCTGTCGGCAGAGTCCCACGCAGGGCTCGAACCCACGAACTGTGAGATCATGACCTGAGCCAAAGTCGGACGTTTGACCGACTGAGCCACCCAGGCGCCCCTTAAACGTTTTTTAAAAATGTTTTATTGGAGTGCCTGCCTGGCTTAGTCAGTTAAGCATTTGACTTCAGCTCATGTCAGGATCTCACAGTTAATGAGTCTGAGCCCCACGTTGGGCTCTGTACTGACAGCTCAGAGCCTAGAGCGTGCTTCAGAGCCTGTATTTCCCTCTCTCTCCCTGCCCCTCCTGTGCTCACGCTCTCTCTCTACTCTCAAAAAAAAATTTTTTTAATGTTTATTTATTTATGTATTTATTTTTTTGAGAGAAAGAGAGAGCAAGCAGCAAGCAGGGAAGGAGCAGAGAGAGAGAGGGAGAGAGAGAATCCCAAGCAGACTCTGCACTGTCAGTGGAGTTTCAGTGCAGGACTCGAAGCCATGAACCGTGAGATCATGACCTGAGCCTAAATCAAAGAGTTGACACTTAACTGACAGAGACACCTAGGCACCCCAAATGCATTTTTGACTTAATGATATTTTCAACTTATAATGGGTTTAATAACCACATTGTAAGTGTAAGTCAAGGAAAATCTGCATTCATTTGTCATATTTGAATTGCGGTAAGTTGCATAGGACTTGACAAATGAACTCTTTGACTTTGCTAGATGAATCATCCATAGAAATTTTCTTGTAGACCTCCCTCCTATGTACACTTCCTCATGCTTTCAGGTAGATTGCTCTGTCTCTGTCCCCTCCTCACCAACATTCTTAGTTGTTTTATAGTCAGAGCATATAAATCTATTTACTTAATATTACCTTAAGTAAAATGTAATTAGAAAATAAATCTGGAACACCTGGGTGGCTCAGTTGGTTAAGCATCTGATTTCAGTTCAGGTTGTGATCTGATTTGTGAGATTGAGTCCCGCATCAAACTGCATACTGACAACATGGAACCTGCTTGGAATTCTCTCTCTCCTCTCTCTCTGCACCAACCCCCCCACCCCCATCATGTGCACATGTGCAATCTCTTTCTAAATAAATAAACATTAAAAAAATAAATCTTCTGCAAATTACATTATAATGCATTCTAAAACCAAATAGAAATGATTGATGAATTACTCACAGTTTACTCCTTAGTAGTCACATAAAGTGTCCCTTTACTTTGACCCCATTTCTAGAAAATACCCTCATCAAGGATACTAGGGAACTACTCCTTGAGGACCCATAGTCTAGGGGTTGTATGGATAATACCTGTGGCATTTTACATTGTAACAGGTGTCGGTATAAAGAACTTATAGGGACACCTGGCTCAGTCGGTTGAGTGTCTGGCTTTGGCTCAGTGTGAGTTGGTGCCCTGCATGGGCTAATAGCTCAGATCCTGGAGCCTGCTTCAGATTCTATGTCTCCCTCTCTCTCTGCCCCTCCCCGCTTGCATTCTGCCTCTCTCTCTCTCTCTCCCTCAAAAATAAACATTTAAAACAAATTTTTTTAATTTAAGAACTTCTGCTTTTGAGGAGAAAGGGCAAAGAGAGCAAAGTAAACTAAGCTTAGAATTATGTAAGCAATCTAAGAATTTCAACATGGGATTTGGTTAGTGGAGCAAACAAAACAAAAAGAAAGGAAAATGCTGGCACTTCTTTTAGCATGTCAATTCCTGGCTGCCAATAGTTAAAGGCCTTGCTACTCAATATCTGATCCGAACTAATAGGAGAAACTCCTTGGAGCTTGGGTTAGACGTTCTCAGGTCTCACTCCAGAACTTCTGAATCAGAATCTGCATTTTAACAAGATTCCGGGTTGATTACATGCATGTTAAAGTGTGAGAAGCACTTATTTAAGGTGGAAAAGAAAGGAAAGGAGGCAATATCAGAATTTTAAGAGAATCCATTCCAGAAGACAAATATAAGAGTAATGATGATTAGTTGGTTTTCTGCACATATATTTCCTATTTTAAATGTAAAATGGTGATATCGCTCTTGTTTAATTGCCTTTCAGTATAGGTTGTTTTCTTCACCAACTGTGTAAATTATCTTTATAATTCCCATGCATCAACCGGGTATTTTTTTATGTAGCTTGAGAGGCACTTAGATGCTCTATATAGTTTTCTTTTAATTAACATAATAAAAGCCGATAATTCAAAAGAGCAATCTTTGTCTTGCTTATTTTCACATTTCAATTCAGAAACCTTTCCCTAAACATATGCCTTAAAACTCCTTACATACCTCAGCAAAACAGAATGAAACAAACAACAAAAAACCCAAGCCCCATAATATTCTGAAAGATTTAGAAAAATGTGCATAAACCTGTGTTCGTATATGTTGTAACTGTAATTTTTTTTATCAAGAAAGGAATGAAAATTCAGCTGACATTAGCATTTTGCCCCATCGAAGCACATTCTTATGACAGTAAGTGGCTTCAATCCTTTAGAAAGTACACACACAATAATCATTGTTCTGGGGTTTATTTCTCTATTGATCAGTTTGGAAATGTAAACCTTTTTACCAGTTAGAAATTTTTTAAAAAATTAAATCTAAATGAATTTTACTACAGTATTTTTTTCTCATTTCAAGTTTATTAAAACGTTAGCAGTACAAATCATTCAGGTTACAAGTTATCAAAAGATCAACTCAGGTGAAGTCCACATTAAAAAAAAAAAAAAAAAGGGCAGGGAAGCCTGGGTGGCTCAGTCAGCTAAGCGTCCTACTTTGGCTCAGGTCATCATCTCACAGTTTGTGGGTTCGAGCTGCGCATCAGGCTCTCTGCTGACAGTTCAGAGCCTGGGGTCTGCTTCAGATTCTGTGTCTCCCTGTCCCTCCCCTGCTCACACTGTTTGTCTGTCTGTCTGTCTGTCTGTCTCTCTCTCTCTCTCTCTCAGAAATAAAAAACATTAAAAAATAAATTTTTAAAAAGGGCAAGCATAAACCCATCCAAAAACCATGAAAAGAGCAAGAAAACATATTTTATCAGGAGATTTATCAGCAAGTCTCTATAACTTAAATTTGAGACAAAATGGATATGAACTTTCCACAACTCCCTCATCCACTTTTGTCTTCATGTGTTCGGACTGAACTCATAATCTAATTTTTTACAGTCAAATTTTTAATTTTTATCATCTATGTGGTCATTTTCTTGATACTTTGATTTTTTTGGTTTTACTTTTCCACTGAGGATGCGGACTTCTCATGCTCCTTATTCTTCAATGTGAAGAACTTTAATTCTTTGTCCTACTTTGTTCTCATTTTGAGAATGACTGATCTCTGTTAGCCTTTTCCCCGTGTTATTATTTAAGCTGTTCGGATGTTTTTAAGAGTATATTATTTTCGGGACACCTGGGTGGCTCAGTAGGTTGAGAGTCATACTTCGGCCCAGGTCGTGATCTCACTGTTCTGTTCGTGGGTTTGAGCGCCACATTGGGCCCCGTGCTGACAGCTAGGAGCCTGAAGCTTGCTTCAGATTCTCTTTCTCTACTCCTCCCCCGCCCCCCGCCCAATAAATAAATAAACATTTTTTTAAGTACGTTCTTTTCTGACCTTCAGAATTTTCTTTCCATTGTGAACTTTCTTGGATTCTGTATTTTTTGTTGTTTCTCCTTTGATTTTCTTCTCTCTCTGAGCTCCATAAATCTCTCCTTCTTCCCCTCCTATCTTTTTTCTTGATGTTACTCTTCTCTGTCTGCTTTATGACTTTCCCCTCTTTTGTACCTGTTCTCTGTATCTGTGGGGCTCCTGGATTCTGCTGTAGTTCTATCAAGGCTTCTAGGTTGCACCCTTCCTCTCCGGCCCTACTGCTTCTTTCTCTCATTCTATCATTTTAACTAGTTTGTTTGTTTTCCATTTGGGGATGCTTTAATTTATAGTCTTACCTATATACCTTTTTCTCTTCTGACAACCACAAGCACTTTAAAGATACGGTAAAAAGTGCTTGCTTCGGCAGCACATATACTAAAGTTAGAGCGATACAGAGAAGATTAGCATGGCCCCTGTGCAAGGATGACACGCAAATTCATGAAGCGTTCCATATTTTTACACACCGAATATGGGAGCACCTAAATATCTAAAACAATCACAAACAGAAACAAGCTTATAGATAAGAATGTGCTAATAGCAGGGGACTGTAATACTCCGCTGAAAGCAATGGATAGGTCAACCAGACAGAAAATCACTAAAGAAATAATGGACTTGAAAGACACATTGGACCAGATGGATATGATGGATATATTTAGAACTTTACATCCTGAGGCCAGGGAATTTACTTTCTTCTCAAGTGCACATGGCACATTCTCCAAGATAGATCACATACTGGGACATAAAGCAGCCCTCAATAAATATAAAAAGAATTGAGATCATACCATGCACACTGTCCTATCATAATGCTTTGAAACTTGAAATCAATCACAGGAAGAAGTCTGGAAAACCTCCAAAAACATGGAGGTTAAAGACCACCCTACTAAAGAATGAATGGGCCAATAAGACAATTAGAGATGAAATTAAAAAATATATGGAAACAAATGAAAACGAGAACACAGCAATCCAAAATCTATGGGATGCGGCAAAGGCAGTCCTAAGAGGAAATTACATTGTTCTCCAGGCCTATTTCAAGAGATTAGAAAAAGCTCAAGTCCAAAACCTAACAGCTCACCTAAAGGAACTAGAGGCAGAGCAACAAGAACGCCCTAAACCCAGTAGAAGAAGAAATAGTAAAAATTAGAGCAGAAATAAACAACATAGAGACCAAAGAAACAATTGAACAGATCAATGAAACTAAGAGTTGGTTTTTTGAAAAAGTAAACAAAATTGACAAACCTCTAGCCAGACTTATCCAAAAGAAAAGAGAGAGCACCCAAATAGACAAAATTATGAATGAAAATGGACTTATTACAACCAACCCTCAGAAATACAAGCAATTATCAGGGAATACTATGAAAAATTATATGCCAACAAATTGGACAACTTAGAAGAAATGGACAAATTCCTAAACACACAGTCACTACCAAAATTCACACGGGAAGAAATAGAAAACCTGAACAGACCCATAACGAGTGAAGAAATTGAATCAGTGATCAAAAATCTCCCAACAAATAAGAGCCCTGGACCTGATGGCTTCCCTGGGGAATTCTACCAGACATTTAAAACAGAATTAATCCCAATTCTTCTCAAGCTATTCCAAAAAATAGAAAGCGAAGGAAAACTCCCGGACTCATTTTATGAAGCCAGCATCACACTGATTCCCAAGCTGGACAGAGATCCAGCAAAAAAAGAGAACTACAGGCCAATATCCTTGATGAATACGGTTGCAAAAATTCTCAACAAGATCCTTGCAAATCGAATCCAGCATCATATAAAAAGAATCATCTACCAGGATCAAGTGGGATTCATTCCTGGGTTCCAGGGCTGGTTCAATATTCGCAAATCAATCAATGTGATACATCATATCAATAAAAGAAAAGATAAAAACCATATGATCCTGTCAATAGATGCAGAAAAAGCATTTGACAAAATACAGCATCCCTTCTTAATAAAGACTCTCGAGAAAGTTGGGATAGAAGGAACCTACTTAAACATCATCAAAGCCATCTATGAGAAGCCTTCAGCTAACATCATCCTCAACGGGGAAAAACTCAGAGCTTTCCCCCTGAGATCAGAACACGACAGGGATGCCCACTCTCACCACTGCTGTTTAACATAGTGCTGGAAGTCCTAGCATCAGCCATCAGACACCAAAAGGAAATCAAAGGCATCAGAATTGGCAAAGAGGAAGTCAAACTTTCACTCTTCGCAGATGACATGATACTCTACATAGAAAACCCGACAGACTCCACCAGAAGCCTACTGGAACTGATCCAAGAATTCAGCCAAGTTACAGGGTGCAAAATTAATGTACAGAAATCGATTGCATTTTTATACACCAACAATGAAGCAACAGAAAGAGAAATCAAGAAACTGATCCCATTCACAATTGCACAAAAAACTATAAAATACCTCGGAATAAACCTAACCAAGGATACAAGAGATCTGTATGATGAAAACTATAGAAAACTTATGAAGGAAATTGAAGAAGACACAAAGAAATGGAAAAACATTCCATGCTCATGGATAGGAAGAATAAATATAGTTAAGATGTCATTACTACCCAAAGCACTCTACACATTCAATGCAATTCCAACCAAAATTGCACCAGCATACTTCTCAAAACTAGAACAAACTATCCTCAAATTTGTATGGAACCACAAAAGACCCCGAATAGCCAAAGCAATACTAAAGAATACAACCAAAACGGGAAGGATCACCATCCCAGACTTTAGCCTCTACTACAAAGCTGTCATCATCAAGACAGTATGGTATTGGCACAAAAACAGACACATAGACCAATGGAACAGAATTGAGAACTCAGAAGTGGACCCAAAGTATACAGCCAACTAATCTTTGACAAAGCAGGAAAGAATATCCAATGGAAAAAAAACAGCCTTTTTAACAGATGGTGTTGGGAGAACTGGACAGCAACATGCAGAAGAATGAAACTAGATCATTTTCTCACACCATGCACAAAAATAAACTCAAAATGGATAAAGGACCTGAACATGAGACAGGAAACTATCAACACCCTAGAGGAGAAAGCAGGAAACAACCTCCTGACCTCCACTGCAGCAACTTCTTACTTGACACATCCCCAAAAGCAAGGGCATCAAGAGCAAAAATAAACTGTTGGGACCTCATCAAGATTAAAAGCTTCTGCACAGCAAAGGAGACAACCCACAAAACTAATAGGTAACCAGCAGAATGGGAAAAGATAGTTGCAAATGACATATCAGATAAAGGGTTAATATCCAGAATCTATAAGGAACTCACCAAACTCCACACCCAAAAAACAAACAACCCAGTGAAGAAATGGGCAGAAGATATGAACAGACACTTCTCCAAAGAGGACATCCAGATGGCCAACAGACACATGAAACGATGCTCAGCATCCCTCCTCATCAGGAAATACAAATCAAAACCACACTGAGATACCACCTCACGCCAGTCAGAGTGGCTAAAATGAGCCAATCAGAGAACTCTAGATGCTGGCGAGGATGTGGAGAAACGGGCACCCTCCTACACTGTTGGTGGGAATGTAAACTGGTACAGCCCCTCTGGAAAACAGTGTGGAGGTTCCTCAGGAAACTAACAATAGAACTCCCCTATGACCCAGCAATAGCACTGCTAGGAATTTACCCAAGGGATACAGAAATGCTGATGCATAGAAGCACATGTACCCCAATGTTCATAGCAGCACTCTCCACAATAGCTAAAACATGGAAAGAGCCTAAGTGTCCATCAACAGATGAATGGATCAAGAAGATGTGGTTTATCTATACCATGGAATACTACATGGCAATGAGAAACAATGAAATCTGGCCATGTGTAGCAACATGGATGGACCTTGAGGGTGTTATGCTGAGCGAAAGTCAGGCAGAGAAGGACAAATATCATATGTTTGCCCTTATAGGAGGATTGGGAGGAACTTAACTGAGGAACGAGGGGGAGAAGAAGGGGGGAAGTGGTGGGGGAAAGGGAGAGAGGCAAACCATGAGAGACTCTTGAATGCTGAGAACAAACTGAGGACTGATGGATGTGGGGGGGGAGGGGGGAGATGGGTATGGAGGAGGGCACTTGTGGGGATGAGCACTGGGTGTTATATGGAAACCAATTTGACAATAAACTATTTGTAAAAATAATAGATACTGTATAAATGTTTCTCATAATATCCCTTTGATGTTGGGGGTCATTTAAAAGAACCTCACTTATGAGTGACAAAATTGAGTTGATTCTCCAGGTCACGTTTCTTAAATGATTAAGAAATGGCATCTGGTTTACAAATCTTGTAGCTGGTAGAATTAATTTTTGTTGAAAAAATGAGACCATTTGATTGTATTCCAGCCTCACCTCAACTATAGAAAAAGAAGAGAAGAAATGCTCTTTCTTTTCGTTTTCAGAATCCTACTGGGTACCCTGCCTTCTGTGTATTTGTTGATGAACCCAATTCCTTCCTGATGAGAGTCAGGTACTGGGAGCGGGGCTCAGGCCCCAGGATGAGTGAAGACCATGTAGCTGGTTGCCTTTCGTTGTATCATGTTCCCTTCTAGACTGTGTGCATCTATTATTTGTCTCACTTTTATTATGATCATGCTCACTTGCTCTTTGATTTCTGGCTAAACTTCTCTTTAATTTTACCTCTTTCCTGATCTTTTGCTTTAGACTTCGACTTTTTTTTTGTTAACATTCTCATGATCCCTTACTTTACTCCTTGACCCCATCTTCTTTTCTTCATGTCTGTTATACTTTGTGTTATGCTTTTTTTGTATTATGCTTTTCTTAAGCCTGATTTCTCTTTGCTCTTACTCCCTCTTTTAGATTTGGCACCTTTCTTCACCTTGTTTTTGTATTATCTTTTTTCTGAATTTCTCCCAATGTCTCTCTGCTGTTAGATTTATGGTCTTTAACTTTCTTTTCCTCTTTACTTTTTGTTTGGACTCTTGGACACATGCCTATGGTCAGTTATATTATTCTCTTTTACTCCAGCTGGGTTTCTTTTGATTTTCTTTTGTTTCAGTTTTAGTTAACTCACTCAAGCTCCTTTGATTCATCTTTCACCACTGGATACCCTCATTCTTTGAACTTTCTGAATTTCTTGCCTCCACTGTGAAGTAGTCTCACTACAACTGAAACAATCCCTTGAACTGGCTCTGGAAGGAGTTCGATAATGCTTTGGTTTTATTCCTTTAATTTCTTTGCCAGACCTAGTACCTGAGAGTCTCGTACGATATGAAGCAGACTAGAAGTTAGGTAGATTCTCTTTTTCTCACTCTCTTGCTCTTTCCTTTCTTTCTTTGTCATCAGCTTTAGGAGCACTTCTTGTAATTAAGAGTCAATTTTTAGGAGGGAACTCCTCTGGATAAACAATACACTTGCGTTACGCTTTAAGATTTTCAGCCTCGCTTTCACCAGATGTGGTTTTCTTGCTTTTTTTGTGTGCATGTGTATGTGGGTCTGGGAATATTTCCTGTGTTTCTTTTTTTAAAGAAAATATAAAAAGAAATTTTTAAATTTCTCTTCAGAAGCACTTTTAGAATCAGAATAGGACTGAGAATCTCTTAAGCAATATGAGTCACTGGATGGGAAAGGAGGAGGAGGATTTATGCCTTTTTTTCTTTCTTTACTTTGAGAATTAGCCGTCCACAGCAGAGTATCTACGCAAAAATGGTTTGCTCACTGCATCTGTTTTCTGGTTTTCCCTTTCACACAACTTCTTGAAGAAAAGTCATTTTCCCCCAAAACAACATGAAACCCATCTAAATGGAGAGCTGGTTTTGTTGTTATGAAGCAGTATGAGTCTCTTGTATCCTTCTCTCTGTCACTGATAAGAGAGATTCTCTCTTGTGGTTAACAGAGAAACTCTCAGCTTCAAAATATCCTCCATTTTCTTCACTGAAGTCACAACCTGATCCATAAAACCTTTGACAGCGCTGTGAAAAAGAAAACTATTGTAATGGCTCCTGAGTGAATTTCCTTGACCTCTTCTCACTTGTAAAGACAATGAAATTCATCCCATGTTTGGGGGAACACATCAGAAAAAATTCAAAGACAACTCTTCCAGCAGGTGATTATTAATGGCAATGTCAAAAAAACTCATAAAATATTGAGGATGCTGAATCATTGTTCCAATGGCTTCAATACTTAAATCTTTAGAGAAAAGTCAAGAACAAACTGATTCAGTCAACTGATCCAATCCTTTCTCTCCTGCGCTGGTACACTCTCCTCTCCCTGGGATCCTGTCCTTTAACGTGCTTTGGGACTACCACTGCCCAGAAAAGGTACTAAAGCCCACTACTACAATCATTTTTACCGACTAATTCACTACAAAAGTTTTATTTTACTTTTAAAATTAATTTTTTCTTTCCATTGTTATCTGATACTTTAAAAAAAATTTTTTATAGTTTATTTATTTTTGAAACAGAGAGACAGAGCATGAATGGGGGAGGGTCAGAGAGAGAGGGAGACACAGAATCCGAAACAGGCTCCAGGCTCTGAGCTAGCTGTCAGCAGAGAGCCACAAACCGTGAGATCATGACCTGAGCCAAAGTCGGATGCTTAACCAACTGAGGCCAGGCATCCCTCTAATACATTTTTAAATAAGGAAAATAATCGAATGGTACAATAAAAAAAAAAACCCTTAGATTTTAATTCAAAAATCTCAAGTTACATGACTAGAAAACAGCCCACCAAAATGCTAAATTACTACCCATAATTTCTCAGCTAATCCTTGGCAGAGCCAGAATTGAACCCAGGTTGGTATTACACTTTTCATACTTTAATTCCTATTACTAAGCAATGAGGTTATACCTCATACTTATTTTTGTAAACTTTTTATCTTTCATTGTAAATGTAAAATGGACTTCTTCTTTCTTAAATGTATTAAGGAATTCTCTTCTAGCTATGAACCAAAATAGTTCAATTCTATATACATTTTTTTAAATATTGCACACGTATTTATTTTAGTATATGGTATATGTAGGTTAGAATGGTCTTACTATGCATTACTGTTTGAAAATCACCCAGTATCTTATGGTTCTTTCATTAAACATAGTGATTGAAGAGCTGTTTTATATTACCTATATTATGAAGATGAATATGAGCAGGTCATGTTTCAAGGGACCCATAGATGATCCAGGTAACAATGATCAAAATGCAACAAAAACATAGGCCTTTTAAAGTTATCAAGGTTTTTTTTTTTTAATGTTCTTTTATTTATTTTGAGAAAGAGAGCAGGAGAGGGGCAGAGAGAGAGAGAATCCCAAGCAGGCTCCAAACTGTCATCGCAGACACGAAACGCAGGGCTCAATCCTATGAGCCGCGAGATCATGACCTGAGCTGAGATCAAGACTCAAATGCTTAACCAAGTTAGCCACCCAGGCACCCCTAAAGTTATTGTTTTTAAAAAATTAATATCATCACCATCAAATTATATTACCAGCAAATGTTTTCTAGACTCTACAAAAGATTGATAGTGTTTGGTCTTCTTACAGAGGTAACATGCCGACATATGTTACCTCATGTTCAGATCCATGAAAAGGAAAGCTACACATTCTTTTGGATGGTGGATTATAAAAAATTAGAGAATGGGGTGACTTTGGAAAGGAATACAAGAGATCATGGAGGCAACAGATTGACAGGCAGATTCTGGAAGAAGAAGGGAATAAAGGGACTGAAGAAACAAGTCTTGGGCATCCAACAGACTGGAATCAGGATCATTTACATGCATATAAGGTATGTAATTAAAATGTGCAATTTGGGCTGAAAGGAAATTACAAAATCGAGCACTTATCAACAGTGTATAAAGTAATCCGTGTTTCTAATGAAAGAAAAATATTTTAGTTGGAAGACTTATTATGGGAAGTTAAAGTATTTAAAATTTAAAATAGTTTTATATAGGAATGATAAAACATACTTCCCTCCCTACTTTAATGTATTTTTGAGTTATTAACCAATGTTGTTGGTTGTTTTTATTTTGTTTTGTTTTTCTTTTTTTCCTGTTGTCTCCTTCATCAAGGCAGCTAGGCTATAAAACAGATGTTTCTCAAAGAAGGGTTATCGAATCCTTGAGTTTTAAGTTTTCAAATCTAAGATCCAAACTTGAGATAAAAGACTTTGAAAATACCTGATGGGTTAAAACTTGTTTTTCCGGTCCCCAAGACTGAAGATTCTCTAGATTTGGGGAAAAGGAGAAAAGTCAGTGGAAAAGAAAAGAGCTCAGATGCTGAAAAAGAAGAACTGGGCCCAGTTTTCACTTGGGTTTATTCTAAAGTCATGTGTGTTAAAATTTGGGGGAAAATGGAAGACTCCTCTCTGCGTAATTTTAGAAATTTAAGGGCAGAAGGAATGTCACTATTCCTGTGTACTTTGAGAAGGTGGCAAGACCCTAGAGCTCTCCCTCACTCCCCCATGCTGATGGAACAGAAGCAGTAGGGTAGAGATGGTGGCATGGTAGGTTAGCATTAAAAAGGGAGATTGAGGTAGTCTCATAGAGTCCCTGTGGGTACGTAGAGCAGCAGAAGCATTTACCATGAGCCAAAAACTACTATAGGGACAAGGTAGGGCCTTTTGGTGCCACATTCCTTTTCCCACTTTCCCAAAATTTCCAGAAACTAGTGTCCAACACAAGGAGTACACAGCTGTAAGCCTTGTTGGACTGCCAATCAGGACCAAGATGCGTGCCTCATCAGATAGTAGCACAGAGAGGATGACAACAGGTGATGGTCCCCTGGATCATACATGCCATCCCAGCATAAGGGGAAGGGAAACCACATTGATGGAGATTATTTCTCCACCATCTAGTGGAATGGGGGTTTGCAACAGAAACAAAACTTGACGTTTCTTGCATACTTGAACTTATGAACTGAATCTTGGACCCACTATATTATCAATATAGATTTGTGAAAGAAGTCTCATTTTGTAATACCATTAGTAATAACATCTTCAGATTCAATATGATCTATCAAAAACATTATGACATACTGGGGCACCTGGGTGGCTCAGTCGGTTAAGCGTCTGACTTTAACTCAGGTCATGATCTCACAGTTCGTGGGTTTGAGCCCCACATTGGGCTCTGTGCTGACAGCTCAGAGCCTAAAGCCTGTTTTGGATTCTGTGCCTCCCTCTCTCTCTGACCCTCCCTTGTTCACGCTGTCTCTCTCTCTCTCAAAAATAAATAAAACAGTTTTAAAAATTTTTTAAAGAACATTATGACATACTAATGTCAGCTGGTATAGAAACTCAGATCTGAATCTCAGTCATCATGTAGAGATTTTCCTCAAGTGGTAAATATATCTTCTCTTAAACAACAACAACAAAACAACTTTCTATCATATCTACTACCAGTACTAGGTAATATTACTGAGTGTATGTCCTGGACTTTGCCCTAAGTCCCATGGATGACATATTTAATCCTCTCAGTAGTCCTATGAAGTAAATACACTCATTGTGTATGAATTTTAGACATGCAAAAGCTAAATAAATTGCCAAAAGTTGGAAAGCTTGACCTTTATGTGATTTGTGAATGCTTTGCATAATCATTTTGCTATTCTATCTAGAATGAAATACATACCACATCTTTAAAGTTACATCCAGTCATCAATATTCATGTTTTTCCCAATCTTCCAAGTTTTCCTGTTGGAGAATTTAAGGCAAATTCAAGGAGGCTCTTAGTCAAGACACATCCTGAAGTCTCTGTCTCTGGTTTCCAGAGAAGCAACTCTATTATGAACTTCTCTGTAGATGTTCTGATCATTGAGGTGCGCCTTTCCCCTTTGCAGGTCACTTATCGACACAAATAGAACTCTCTTCTTCCCATTTGGCTCTGAAACTTCAGGTCCCTATTTTGTATTTTAGTTTCTACACTTAAGCTACTGTACTTGAGTTTGCTTTTCTGACCTGCCTCAGAGGTCTATTTATCTTCCCTAGATCAATGACTTCATTCCAAAATCCAATATTTTGAAAAGAGAGGGGGGAAAAAAGGAGGCCCTGTTTTTAACAAAATACTCTTAAAAAGGGCAAATGGGTTTTTGTTTTTATTTTTGCCCATGATATAGTATAAAACTTCCCTACTGCTATTGGTGAAAACTAGCCTATATAAGAAAGAGAGGAAACACAGCTTCTTGTGACCTTTTCTGGGATTATAGTAAGTACTTCAGTCATATCTGCTTGGAATATAATTCTCATCTTACTATTTTTCCCCATAATATATAGTTACATTTGATTTTTTTTTTCATACCTCTCATTTAGGAATATATTGTTTTGAAGAAAAGTTTGAAAGTTAAACACAAACCTTTACTGAGAGTATATGATTATCTATCTTATAAAAATATGACTGAATAAAGTTACCCTTGAAGTTCTATTTTTATCCTTAAAGTTTAAAGAAAGAAAAGGGATTAGCAGTTATTATTAGATTTTTATGTTAAAAATTATGAACTTTCAATATATAAATTTCAGGTTTTTCCTAATAGGCTTTATTACTTCTTCTGATTGTCTTTTCATTTTCCTGTGCTGTCTATCAACCAACTATTTCCTGTGCTTTTGGGGTTTTCTTCAATTTCTGTTTGCATTACAATGTCATATTTCTTTAATTTTAAATGATTTTAATTTCATTTTTAATATATGGTGAGAACACACTGTAATAAGTTCATTTCACTACTTTTCAGTTTCAAAATAACTTTGTCTTTTGAAATTTCTGCCTCCTAAAATAAGTCAAGCATTTCAGAGACTTCAAAGAAAGAAACATTCTCTTTTCTCTTTAAATTTTCTATATTTATAGAAAAGAGTTCCATGTATCTAAGGACTTTTTATAAAGTAGAGGGTTTAGTAACATAGAATCTCCAGGGTACAAATATTTCTCCATTGGGATATTTCTCTTGACAAAATTATATAAAGCCATTTATAGCTTCATGCTTTTATGTTAGAAAAAAGATTGTTTTCTTTTTCTTCTTTCTTAATAATAAAAAGAGCTTTATTAGATCATTTCTGATTATGAAAGCACATGCTTATTTACAATAACTATACTATAAAAATAATTCAGCAGTTACACGCAATAGACTCGTACACATAGCAACATGGATCTGAAACACATAGTACTAGGTAGAAAATGTGAGAAACAGGATGAGATACTATCTCAGTAAATTTTAAATATCGTACAAAAAATATTTTCAGGACTATACACACAAACTAAAAGATTTAAAAGCATTAGAATAGATGTTAGTGGGGGGGGTGATTTGAGTGATCTAGGTAGGAAATGGGGAATATAAGATAGTAAAAGAAGAAATTTCAGATAATTTAGAAGTACAAAGAATTAAAAATCACCCTCAGTTCTACTATTTGGTAATATTACAGTGCATGTTTTGGAAAATAGCCATCCAGATAACACATACGTACACATGCACACATACACATTTTAAAGTGGGGTTATAATCTGCTTTTAATCTTATTTTTATTAAATAGTATAATATAAATCTGTTGATATAAATCATTTTTAATGTAGTATGTGTGTGGATCTGCATAACCTTTCAATGTCAACCCTATAGATGTATATGTAGGTTTTTTCCAGTTTATTAAATGACTAATGTTACAATTAGCATTCTTATACATATATCTTTATCTACTTGTCTTACACTAGAAATGCCCATTTAAATTCTTGAAACAAATTGTCAATTCATTTTCACATTCATAATATGAAACTTTCTGATTCTCATAAGGTTTTAAAGCTAAAAACACTTGTATAACAAACAGCGACAAAATTATCTCCATATTCCAGGCCATCCAAATGTCCAGATCTCAGCAATAGAATTAATTTACTTACAGAGCACTTTCTGTTCAGTGGGAGGTCAAAGACTAATAACCATATTAATGTCATTACACAGCTGACTATTTAGCACTGCTTTGGTCTGACCTATACATCAGGGATTGAGTGAACTATAAGAGAAAAGCAGAAAGGATACGGATTCACTTAAGCAATACATCAACTTTTCTGTACTTGTACATGCATCAGAATCTTGAAGTCAAAAGCCTTTAATTACTGATAGTGGGATCTATATTCTAAGTAGTCGTGAGTTGTCTGTTTTTCAACTTCATTCCTAAAGTGACTTTTATTATTTTTTTGAAGGTTCTAACTTCATTGGCAACAGTCGAATCCATTTTCAAACATAGCCTCCCAATCAGATAGCGATTCCAGCCTGGTGGGGTGGGCAGAGCTGGGCTGCAGAGTCAGGCTGACCCTGGGCTGTGAGCAAAGTCATGTGCTGCAAGGCCTTAGGCTAGCCACTAAACTTGTCTATTTCCTCATGGTACTACACAGAGGTAAGAACATCCATTGGGCTGTATCTCTAGTATCTAGAGCAAATATTTCAACAAATACTTGTTCGTTCACTCAAAATAACAGCAATAATGAATGTGAAATGTCTGGAACCTAGAAAATACTCATTAAGTGGTAGCTATTGTCATATTAAGATAAAGTAAAGGGATGTTGTTGAAGGAGAGAAGCAGAAAGCAAAGAATTTCAGAGAGTCTGGATTGCTGGTGAGAGTCCAAGATTAGGTGCTAGGGCCACTGTGAGTTTGGAAATGTGGAAATTAATATTGACAGTTTGGAAGAAGAAAAGGAGTTGCTCTGAATTAGGCTCAGCATTGAGGGCTACCAAGAGCAGTCCAAATGGAAAATACGTACGTGGCTTTTAACGATGTGTGAATATGAATAATCAACTCATCAAGGTAAAGTCTTTAAGCTTCTTCTACCTGATATCATTGCTATACCCAAAGCCATATTGCAGAAAGATTTGCTAAATGCATGTTTTCTTAATGCTACTATGTGGCAGGAATTTAAGTCATAATCTCTTTTCAAGGCACATCTTTATTAAAGGGGAATTATTCAAAGCCATCTGAGTGGCAATTACTATATAAAGGGTAATTGACCTAATTAATCTAATGTGGGTCAATGGCTCTATACTACCCAAAGAACGTTTTCAAATGAAAGGGGGGAAAAAACGAACTCCAAAAGGAATTTATTTAAGTGAACATCCTTAAATTTAGTGAGTCTGATTTATTCCTTGCACACAGATATTATATTGCTGCATATTATATTGCTGGAGTGGCTGAGCTGGGATAAAAAAAGATAGACTAATTCTCTGAGGATCCTGAGGAATATTCTGTTCATCACTCAGGGGAAGTCACTATATAAATTACATTATGACAATACTGCCTCTTTCTGATAATGTAGCACTGAAAGAAGAATTCAACATGACAAGAAGTCAAATTTACTATCATCTGTTTTGATTCTCTTGGTGATGTGATAAAGTGCATGCTGATACCTGCTTTTTATTTGATTAACTTCAGCTCCTTTGAATGCCAGCTTGTTCCATTTGAAGTACTGGCTGCCAAATATAAACTGGGACTGATAATATCTGGGCCCTACGACTGAGGAAAGAATGTATAACACACGCCTGTGGTAGGCAAAATAAAACCTCCCAGCATGTTCATGTTTAAATCCCCCAAATTTGCAACTATGTCACATTACATGGCAAAAGGGACTTTGCACATGTGAAGTTAAGGATCTTGAGATGGAGAGAATATCTTGGGCCATCCAGTTGGGTCCAATGTACTCACAAGGGTTCCTATAAAGGAAAGAAGGAAGCCAGAGAGTTAGAGATGTAAGGATGGAAGCAAAGGCCAGAGAGAGAAAGAGAAAGGGAGATTTGAAGATGCTACATTGCTGGCTTCAATGATGGAACAAAAGGTCATGAGTCAAGGAAGGCAGGCAGCTTCTGGAAAAGTCAAGGAAATGGATTCTCCCCTAGAGCCTCCAGAAGAAATGTAGCTCTGGATTTTAAAATCAGGCAACCTTGATTTTAGCCCCATGACATTAAATTTTGGAGTTCTGACTTCTAGAATTGTGAGTAACAAGTTTGTGTTGTGTTAAGCCACAGAGTAGGTGGTAATTTGTTATAGCACCAAGAAAAACTAACGTGCCGCCGTTGGGCCCATGGCACAGAGCTACACTGATGTCATTTTAGTTGGATTGAAATGACTTTCCCAAACTGTACCTATAATCCAATACAGAGCTCGGGCAAACCAGAGAAGCACACAGCAGAAGCTCATGCTTTGCCTTTCATTCATCACAGGCTCACTTTGTTCCTATGTATTCTGAGCCCTTTTAGAGAAATGGAGTGTTAGCAAGGGTTCCTAAGTGTGGGAAGAAATCAGTCCTTTCATGAGTTAATCCCCCTTTCCTCGGGTTTTAAACCCCAGACATTTTCTAAAATGACTTTCAACTATAAACAATGTCTTTTAATCAACTTGGCCTCTGTTCTGGCCAAAATCTTTATAAAGTGGTTAAGCATCTTCAGTGGGAGTGGCTGGCCCTGGACATGGCCTTGGGCTAATAGGGTAGAATGGACAGGAGCTGCTTTGGGCAGCTGATCAGAATCTTACACGGGGTCAAAGAATTTTAAAAAATGATAAATGGGGCACATGGGTGGCTCAGTCGGTTAAGTGTCCAACTCTTGGTCTCAGCTCAGGTCTTGATCTCAGGGTTGTGAGATTCAAGCCCCATGTTGGGCTCTACTCTGGATGTGGAAAAAAATGATAGTATATACAGCCACTGTGCTAAGGGGCAGTTACATCCACTAAGTTACATGTGCATTATCCTATTATCCAATGCTTACTATCCCTACTCTAAATTGAGGAAAGTAGAGCTGAAGAAATGGCACCATCCCCACTGTCACCTATAGCAGGCTTACTGCAGGATTGGGCTGTTAACCACTACTCCATGTCCCTTCTCCACATGAGAACTTCCCTGGAAAACTCTTGCAACTCTTGGAAAGTTTCCTATAGACAGAATCATGGCAGATTTGTTGTTTTCTTGATGTTCTTAATATGCCACCCCAGCAAATTCTTCAGAATGTGGGTAGAGCCTGCAAGAGGAAAGGTACATATCACATACAACACCAAGCAAAGTTCTGTTGTCAGATGCAGTCAGAGAATGGACAGGTTGTGCAGTGCAAGCTTGACTTTCTCTGAAGCACACTAGTTCTTACGGGCCTGATGGAAAGACCTGTTAACTGATGGTATGATAGTACTCCATTAGAGAAAGACAAACAATAAAAAAAAAATGAGTAAGTGCACATTTTGATTCTGACCATTGTGTTGGACCCAATGAGGAAGAAAAGCTGGAGGAATGTAGTGAAACCATTTAGGTTGGATAGCAAACTTACTGATGATCAAGAGTGAATTGTGAACAGGATGGCACATACCCAAGGTCCTGTAGTAACTCAAGCCTTAGAAGAAAACTAATGTTCAGAAACAGGTAAAAATGCTAAAGAAAATTAAAAATTTAGAGCAGGATGAATTCTGGGAAAGGAAAAGCCCCAGCTTGAAAATAATGATGCTAAGCTATCATATAGGAACCAGTGAGGAAAAGAACTTCTCTGCTCCTCTTTTACCATATTTTTTTTTCTGGGTAAGAAGACTGGAAGATTGACTGGAAAGGGTGGAACAAATGTTATCAAAAAGAAGTGGAGCCCCAACTTGTCCAAGATTCCACATCTGAACCATTGCATCGCAAAGGAAGGTAATATAATAGATTGAGAAAATAAGCTTTGGGGTGGGATACATCTAGCATCTACTCTATTCTCCTGGCAAGTTACTCAACAGTTCCAAATTTCAGTTTCTTCCCCCTGTAAATTTGGGATAATACTCTACCTCATAGGGGAGGGAAACAGTTCAACATAGAGTACTTTACCCAGCCCCTGGCACATTATAAATACTTGATGCACAGTGGCTATGCATTGTATCATTATTATTTTTATAGACTACATAGTTGAAATGACATCAGAAATCTTTAAGAAATTGTGAAAATAAGGGGCGCCTGGGTGGCTTAGTCGGTTAAGCGTCCGACTTTCGCTTAGGTCGTGATCTCGCGGTTCGTGGTTTCGAGCCCCGCGTCGGGCTCTGTGCTGGCTGCCAGCTCAGAGCCTGGAGCCCGTTTCAGAGTCTGTGTCTCCCTCTCTCTCTGACCCTCCCCTGTTCACGCTGTCTCTCTCTCTCTCTCCTAGAAATAAATAAAAAGCATTTAAAAAATTGTGAAAATAAGAAATTGTGAAAAGTATGTGAATGATTAGTTAATAAACCTAGAACTAATTATATGAAAGATATTTTGCTTGTTTCCAAGGTAAATAGTGATCTCCAGGAATAGTATAGGTTCAGTAAGGTCGTGCCAACCTAAATGCATTTTTCTTTTTCTAAAGGGACATATACTGAAAATCAGAGGAATTTTTATAGACCAAGAGTATTGGTATTTCAGCCTGACCAAGAATCTCATGATATCTTTATGAAAGAACTGCACTGGTTGTTACAGGTAGGAAGACTTTTAACTTGTTGAATAATCCTAACAGTGCTACTTAAGAAATATAACTCCACTGCAAGATTTCCAGGAGGACTAACTTAGAGATTGGCCCCTCAGTCCTAAATTGTTTGACGTTTTCACTAATGACTTTTATGTTAACATTTGCAGCATGCTGGTTAGTGGAAGAATGCTAAGTTGTAAAATTTGAATTCAAAAGATTCTCATAGGGCCAAAACAACAGACTAAATATAACAATGTGCAATTTGCCCACAAAATTCTAAGTCTTTTACTTTAGTCTAACGTCAAATACTATAAGTAGGGTATGGGGTACATGTCTAAGCAATTTGAGTTATTTTTTAAAAACTTTTATTCAAGGGGCACCTGGCTGGCTCACTTGGTAGGGTGTGTCTTGATTTAAGGGTTGTGCATTCAAACTCTGCATTGTGTGTAGAGATCACTTAACAATAAAATCTTTAAAAAAATAAAGTTTTTATTCAAAAACAAGCGGAGTATAAGACAACCATATGGCTTTTCTTCCATCCCTGGTAATGTTGAAACACAGAGAAGACAAATACTTGACAGAAATTTATTGAAGAAATTCCACTAAATTTGGACGGGACAGGTTTGGATAGGGTATATATATTCATATATATATAAATTATAAAATACATAAATCATAAAACTTCTTCACTATATGTGTATAAGATATATATATATCTCATATATATATAATTATATAATTAAGCATACAAATAATTTGGGGGAGACAAGTTTCTATTAAAAAATATGTAATACAGGTGCCAGAGAAGCTTCTAAATCACACTCTACTGTAGCTGTAAATATACTTGGCAAATTAGTATCTAATTTCTCATTAAATAAATAAGTAATTTGAAATGAGAAAATTTTCATAACATCATAAACACTTATTCTTTTACATCATTGTATTAAAAAGTAAACCAATGTGTGCCACCTTACATGTATGAGAATGACTACTATAAAAAAAAAAAAACAGAAAATAAATGGTGAATGAGAATGTGGAGAAATTAGAATCCTTGCATACTGTTGGTAGGAATCTTAAATGGTGCAGCTGCTATCGAAAACAGTATGAAGATACCTCAAAAAATAAAAATGAAATTACCATATGATCCAGCAATTCTACTTCTTGGTATACAACCCAAAGAATGTAAAGCAGAATTTCAAAGAGCTATTTGTTTATCCATGTTTGTAGCAGTATTACTCACAATAGCCAAGAAATAAAAGCAACCCAGGTATCTATCAGTTGATGGATGGATTTTAAATGTGATATATCATACAAGGAAGGAAATTCTGACACCTCTTACAACATGGATGAACCTTGAGGACATTTTATCAGTCACAAAAGGACAAGCACTATGTGACTCCACACCCGAGGCACCTAGAGTAGACACAAAAAGTAGAATGGTTATTTCTGGAGTCTGGAGGGGTAGAGGGGAACGGGGAGTTACTATCTAACGAGTACAAAGTTTCAGCTGTGCAAGATGAAGATTCTGGAGATGGATGTTGTGATGGTTGCACAGCTATATAAATATATCTAACACTGAATTGTGCTCTTAAAAATGGTTAAGATGGTAAGTTTTATGTTAAATGTATTTTATCACATATTTTTTAAAAAAGTAAACCAACGTAAAATCTTAAATATATCAAAAGCAAGGTATCTCCCCTTTTTGACTCCTCCCCTGCCACATGTCGCTCCTATTGGCTGGATTCTGAGGGTGTGGGTATGATTTTAGTTATCTGCATTAATATCATGGGAGGAATGAGAAAGAATGAAATCTGGCCATTTGTAGCAACGTGGACAGAAGTCAAGGGTGTTATGCTAAGTGAAGTAAGTCAGGCAGAGAAGGCCAGATTCCATATGTTTTTGCTCATGTGGAACAGGAGAAACTTAACAGAAAACCATGGGGGAGGGGAAGGGGGAAAATAGTTAAGGAGAGGAAGGGAGGCAAACCATAAAAGACTCTGAAATACTGAGAACAAACTGAGGGTTGATGGGGGTGGGGGAGAGGGGAAGAGGGGTGATGGGCATGGAGGAGGGCACTTGTTGGGATGAGCACTGGGTGATATATGGAAACCAACTTGACAATAAACTATGAAAAAATCATGGTAGGATGTCATCGCAGTTATAAACCTCTGATAGGTCAATGTGGTAGCAATGTTTGTCTCTTTGCCAAGCTGGTGACAATTTAATGATAGTATTGTCAACCAGTGTCTTTGATGATTATACACATTATCAGACAGTATAATCATCTCTACTATACCAGTTCGTCACACACCAGAAATGAAGCTCCAGGAATAGTTTATTGCTCTGACAAGGATAATAGGTCATTATTACCAAATCAGCAACACAGTGCTTTAAAAATAAATGACCCTGCTTCCCATCATTATTTATTTTTCATGTGTGCCTCAGGTTTGTCTTAGCATCTAACAGCAGGAGACAATTATCCCTTCTTCTTCTTCTTCTTCTTCTTCTTCTTCTTCCTCTTCCTCTTCCTCTTCCTCTTCCTCTTCTTCTTCCTCTCCCTCCTCCTCCTCCTCCTCCTCCTCCTCCTCCTCCTCCTCTTCCCTCTCCTTCAGCCTGTCTTAAATGGTCTTAAGTGGTAAATGAAATGTTTCTGTTGACCCTAAATTTGAAGCTTGGGTGGTTTTATAGGAGCATTAGTAAAAAATGGTGGAAATCATACCAAATGCATATAATCCTCCTTTTTCATCCAGTTCTGTTGAAAAAGAATGGCCAGCTAGGAAGATGGTAGTGAGAGGGGAAAGAAGAGCTACTATGTGCTAATCACATGAATGAAGGGTTTTTTAATGTCATCTTAACACTGTTTGATTGGGCCATCAGAGTGTACACACAGTCCCCAAATGTTGCCCCTTGTCTATGTAGTGTGGGAAGCTCACAACTTCTAAAAGGAAAAATTCCTCTCTGCTGGCCCGAAAGTTCTCTGCCTCCACCTCCCCTCAGACAGTACAGCCTGAGGGAGCCTGAGAGAGTCTTCCCCCAGCAGGACACCTGCTCTGACTGCCTAGCAAGAGGCTCTGCTCACAGGGCAGCCCTCCTTGCACTGAAGTCTGGATTAAATCACAGCCCCTGCTGTAGACTGGACGTTGCCTACAGCTTCAATGGTAGAAGGCCCCAGGAAGGACAGAAGATTTGTATTCTAAGGAGGGAAGGCGGAGAACTGGCTGGGTGAGGATCTCGTGTTTCTTTGGCAACTGAGAACCATCCTTTTTAGGGGTGGCCGCTAGCTTTCAAAACAAAAAGAAGCTTGTAACTGTAAAAGGCTACGATGGGTTTCCTGCTCCCCCACCCTTTTAGAGGCAAAACCTATTTATGAGGCTTTATTAAGTGCAAATAAGTCCCTCGGCTTCAACGGAGAAGCAGCAGCTGCTGAAGATGTGGTCATTTGCATATAAATGACATGATTTCAGCTCAGAGAAGAATATTGAAAAATATACATGTCGACAATGGAATCCTGATAGATTTGCACATATTAAGGTCAGATATTGTAATTTTTAAGGCTGCTGCATGCTGATGACTGCAACATATCACACATTCAATTCTGTTTGGGTTCTATGAGTTTTATCTTCTATGAAATGGAGGATTTTTATTGTGAATTAATTAAACTACTTTTCTCCCCCCTAAACATGAGAACATTTAGGTCAATAAGCTAAATGCTCTACAAATGCAAAGGCTCCGTGACAACTAAAGTTACCAACTGCAAACTTGGGTTTTCCGTGCAGCTAACAAAGAGGGATGTGTGCCCAGGGAAGAGGCTGTGTGGTGCTTTCTCTAATTTTAGTCTCTCCGCGGCAGGGCCAACCTTTGTTTCGAAAGGCCAAAGGAGGCTCCAGTTTTTATATTCTAAGAAGTTTTCCAACAGCCTGGCTATAAGATGAGTGGGAAATTACTGGAGCCCAGAAAAGCCCACAAATTTGCCAAGTGCCCACCGTTGTTTCTTTGCGCCATGGCCTGTGGCTTGGAGTTCACAGCTGGCAGAAAACACATCCTGGAGTCATCTGCACTGCTCCCAGGCAAGTGTCCTCGATGCTGCCTGGAGGAAGTAGATGGGTTTCTCTCACATATGCCCCAAATTTTGGCCCTGCATCAATCAGGGTGCTTTTGGCTCCTTTCCCACCTGCAAAACAGAACTTGTTTAGAAATTGCTTGTGGCACTTTAGCTGCTGGGAAGGGCATAGAAATGCACAATACTACCTTAACCTTGCCAACCAGCCCACAGCTTCCTCAGGGAGGACATTTTCCTATAAATGATGATCACTTAAGTGTTAACTTTAGATTTGCTCATAAAAAAATAGTAACTTTAAGTAACAGATTTGATTCCTATTGATCGGTATTTGATCATTTAATTGTGTATTAAATAAGTCTGGTAGCTAATTCTCAACATATTTCTAAACCCTACATGTGAACATTTACTAGATGAATAAAGTCCTTGGTATATACACACTTTCTAAAATAGATGATTAAGATGACTAATAAGTAAGTAAATAGCTATCAAGGAACAAGGGAAATTTGGAAACTCACCATAAGTGTTTATGTTTCATAGAGAACTGTAGAGACTTTACAGAACTCTATTATGCTAACTTGAAAAAAAATCCCAATGTCAATTTGCTGATGTATTCAATATATTCTGTTAAAATAATTTGTGGAGATACATAGGATGCTTTAGCTTCAAGAAAGATTTTAAAACTCAGAATTCTAGAAAGTTTAGTCCTGGTCACTGATCAGACTACACACATAGTAGGTATATTATCCACAGTTAGGCATCGGATTATCAGAGAAGTATGATTAAACCACCCATGGGTGGAGCCAGTAATTGTGGGGCCTGAAGCTTATACAATTTGGAGGGCTCTCTTTAAAAGAATATAAAATTACTGGGGCTTCTGGGTGGCTCAGTCAGTTAAGCGCCAGACTTTGGCTCAGGTCATGATCTCATGGTTCATGGGTTTGAGTCCCACATCAGGCTCTGTACTGATGGCTCCGAACCTGGAGCCTGCTTCAGTTTCTGTGTTTCCCTGTCTCTCTGTCCCTCCCCTGCTCTGTCTCTCTCAAAAATAAGTAAACATTTTAAAAAATTTAAAAGAAGACAAAATTATTAATACAAAATTGGGTAAATATGAATATTAATTAGATTGAGAAAAAATCACAGCAAAATTATAAACTAAAATCACAACAAATTACAAACTTCACAAAAGCCACAAAACTAACCTACTTTGATCGATTAGCTGGCTACACACCTCAATGCTTTTCCCTATGATTGACTACCTCTAACATGGCTAATAAAAAAAGGATTTTTTTTTTTTTACAAATAGTTTATTGTCAAATTAGTTTCCACATAACACTCAGTGCTCATCCCCCCACAAGTGTCCTCCTCCATGCCCATCCCTCCTCCCCCCCACATCCATCAGTCCTCAGTTTTTGTCAGCATTCAAGAGTCTCTCATGGTTTGCCTCTCTCCCTTTCCCCCACCATTTCTGCCTTTCTTCTCCCCCTTGTTCCTCAGTTAAGTTCCTCCTAATCCTCCTATACGTGCAAACATATGGTATTTGTCCTTCTCTGCCTGACTTATTTCACTCAGCATAACACCCTCAAGGTCCATCCATGTTGCTACACATGGCCAGATTTCATTGTTTCTCATTGCCATGTAGTATTCTATGGTATAGATAAACCACATCTTCTGGATCCATTCATCTGTTGATGGACACTTAGGCTCTTTCCATGTTTTAGCTATTGTGGAGAGTGCTGCTATGAACATTGGGGTACATGTGCTCCTATGCATCAGCATTTCTGTATCCCTTGGGTAAATTCCTAGCAGTGCTATTGCTGGGTCATAGGGGAGTTCTATTGTTAGTTTCCTGAGAAACCTCCACACTGTTTTCCAGAGGGGCTGTACCAGTTTACATTCCCACCAACAGTGTAGGAGGGTGCCCGTTTCTCCACATCCTCGCCAGCATCTAGAGTTCTCTGATGTGCTCATTTTAGCCACTCTGACTGGCATGAGGTGGTATCTCAGTGTGGTAAAAAAAGGATTTTTTTTATTAATGCTAGTTTTTAAAAGTTTATATAATTTTCACAACTTGCTACAGAAATGTCATGTACGGATTGTTGTTTAGGGTTGTCCAGTTGGGGGAAAATCTCTATTTCTTTCACACGCGGGCTGTGAAATTGCAGGGAATTTCAAGTCTCCTTGTGGAGTGACTGATCATAAATATTTCCATGTTTTCCTAGTACCTACGGCCATAGGCCACACTGGTTTCAAGTATGATGTGTTCTCAAGTCCTTTGGTGTTCTTAGAAAAGTGTTCGTGGAAGCTGTCCTTATATCAGGACAATTGGTAATATCTTTACAGTATATGGAATTGACCATAACGTATATAATTAAATGCATTCCCAACTGACCTTTGGCATGGATAAAGAGAAAACGAGTCTTATCAGAACAAGCCCTGCTGAAAAGATTCCTGGCCCTCTCTGCCCTTGGATAGTCTAATGATTCTATGTACCTGGTCGTTGTTGAGTTTCAAGGCCCAGTGTCTGTGGTAAGAGAAGAGGAGCAGGGAGAGCAAGCGGAAGACAGCTGTCAGTTTCCCGCCAGCAGTATAAGCCCCTTCAAGGGAAAGGGAAAAAAAAGTTGTTCTCCAAATTCATGACAACAGTGCCCTCCAGACTCCCTCCTATCAGCGTTCTCTGTTCACCAGTTCAGTTTGGCCAGACTAGACTTCAAACCACAAGAAATGTCACAAGAAATAGAAAGATAAGAGCCGCAAGTGGATGTCAGTCTCCCCGGGGTGTGATTGACTGAGCACAGCCAATTCTCTAGTGGTCCATGGTCCCCATCTTCCGGAAGGGCTTTGCTAAAAGCAGGGCATCCCGGATGAAATGAACACTCTGTTCCATCCTAGAAAGAAGATGAAGCTGGCAGTTTAGACTGCTGAAAAACAGTTTGAGATAAGCTTGTGGTTCCATAGAAATTAATCCGTGCCTCTAGATAGCACGTAAGCCTATTGGAAAGCTTCTTCAATTCAAGCAGTTAATAATATATCAAGTCTTGTAGCTTAAGGGATACAATTTTCAAAATTATTGTACTGAGGGGATCATAAATTCCACCAAGAGGAAGGCTGTAGTCCAGATATTTTATTTTAGATTTCCATCTAGGGTGCATTATGACACGCCACATGAAAGTCAAATCGTCCATGTAAAATGGTTTCCAGGTGATAAGTTTACCCCAAGGGGTCCAGTAAAGCAATACATTCAGAGTTATATCTGACTTTCACAATCTATAAAGACTAGTTATCAATTTTTTGAAAGATTTGATAAGCAGGAACAAAAAAATAGCTTATGGATGCTGACATTTGTCTCATTAATGGGAACAGCATAAGAAGTACAAGCTCCTTCTGGATTTGGCTGTAAATACACCACTGACATACATTTTGGAATGTTGCTATTTTGTGCTGGTGGGAATGTATTTGTCTAACCTTGCACTGACTATAATAGACATAAGGAAGCAGTGATATTACTGTCAGCCACATTCAGCTTTTTAAAACAGGGGCACCCACTCTGCCAATATCTGTCAGATTCCAGGCCACTGCATATTAAAAATTATGTTCCATCAACACTATCTGGCCTAGTGGAAGTTTTATTAGGAAATAATTCTCCTGTTGTGTTATGGGAAGGAAAGAAAAAAATCCCGCTTCACCCAATAGGATTCAAAGGAATAATTAATGTTTCTTCCATCCTCAGAATAGGAATGGTTTGGCTTCTCTAGTGTTTCATGTGAATACCTCTACCCCTTCTTGCAAGGGCAGAGCCTGTAGGCATGTGAGGAACAGGCAGGAGGCCCAAGTACTAATTAGTCGCCAGTTTGAGTATTGGCTGTGTATGGTAAGGCATTATTTTCATAAGTTATTCCCCTGTTAACCAGAGAAAAAGAATTACGTTCTGTTTTTCAAGAAGATAAGATTGGCGAATTTGCTTATTAAAACAGTCACCATAATAACAAAGTGCATACACCTGCTTGGCTTTGGTTAAGCTTTGGAGGTTAAGGCGCATTCCCGGGAGGTTGCTGCCTTCCCAAACTGCCATAGAAACACTTTGGGCTGGGCTGCCTGCGTTGTCGCTCGAGCCCATCAGTCGAGACACCAGGAATGGCTACCGTCTTCGCCTGTCCAGAATTCAGAACTAAATCCATCCTTCAAAAAGCTCACCATGCATTTGAACAAAAGTATATTGTAGTAGTACTTCATTTATCTAGCTGACACTATCCGTAAAATGGGCTATTTTCTGGGAAGGTCAATCTTCCAAAATAACTAAATGATATTTTTATTGTAACCCATTCAGTGTAACCATATTGCATTTCAGATGTTTTTAAAATATAATTTATTGTCAAATTGGTTTCCATACAGTACCCAGTGCTCATCCCAACAAGTGCCCTCCTCCATGCCCATCACTCACTTTCCCCTCTCTCCCATCCCCATCAACCCTCAGTTTATTGTCATTATTTGAGAGTCTCATATGGTTTGCCTCCCTCCCTCTCTGTAACTTTTTCCCCCTTCCCCTCCCCCATGGTCTTCTAATTTTTTTTAAGTTTATTTATTTTTGAGAGAGAGAAAGAGAGAGAGACAGACAGAGAGACAGAGACAGAGACAGAGCGTGCATGGGGGGAGGGACAGAGAGAGATGGAGACACTGAATCCAAAGCAGGCTCCAGACTCTGATCTGTCAGCACAGAGCCCGACACGGGGCTCAAACTCACACAGTGCAAGATCATGGCCTGACCCGAAACAGGACGTTTAATTGACTGAGCCACCTCGCCGCCCTGCATTTCAAACTTTCTGACATAACTGCTTGCCTTCCTAACTTTAGGATTTGGGTGAACATATATACCAACCTTTTCTTTGTATAAATGAATTCTTGCCACTAGAATGACAAGTGGCAAGAATACCACCCAGTGGCTGCCTGGGCTGCTGGGCTGCACGTGGCTTCCAGGCTCCTCCCTGGCCTTAGCATTTCCTTCTCCCATGAGCTTACCTATAAATCCCACTCATCACTTCTGAGCAGAGAAGGCAGAATGTTGCAGGTGAAGCCAGGGGTTTTGGAGTCCAACATTCTGGAGTGAACTCCAGCTTCACCACTTAACTACCTGTGTGAACTTGAATAATTAATTTCCTCTGTTTCCTCGTTTGTAAAACAGAAAAGAAACACCCACTGTAGTGTTGTTGTAAGATGGGCTGTTTGTCCAGAATCCAGCACAGGCTTCTGGGAGCTGGGGCACAGCTGTCAGGCTTCTATTGGGTACATAAGAAAGTGAGTCAATACCAAGAGGACTCAGAGTTTTCCAACAGCTCAGTGGACTTCTGGGGCCTTCTTGACTCCCTTGTATGTCAGCTGCTGGCTCCTGGAGGGCTGACCTTGCCAGCCTCTCACCCCTAAAGATATGAGTAGCCATGCCATTGCTGTGCCTCATGATTTAAAGTGGCACCATCCAGGCTCAGTTGGTTTAAGCGTCTAACTTCGGCTCAGGTCATGATCTCACAGTTCATGGGTTCTAGCCGCACGTTGGGCTCTGTGCTCACAGTGCAGAGCCTGGAGCCCACTTCGAATTCTGTGTCTCCCTCTCTCTCTGCCCCTCCCCTGCTCATGGCTCTGTCTCTCTTTCTCAAAAATAAATAAAACATTAAAAAAAATTTAAAGTGCCACCCCCCAGCCTCCTCTCTGGGCCTTTTTTTGTTCATCTATCTGTATAAATAAAATTAAGTTTCTTTTTTACTGTTTCCTCTTTCATGGAAATACTTGAGCAGATCTCAACAGATTCTGAGACCTACCCTTGCTAATGAGCTACACAGAATGCCTGACATTAACTTCAAGAAGACCTGGGGCGCCTGGGTGGCTTAGTCGGTTAAGCGTCCGACTTTCGCTTAGGTCATGATCTCGCGGTTCGTGGGTTCGAGCCCCGCGTCGGGCTCTGCTGACTGCCAGCTCAGAGCCTGGAGCCTGTTTCAGTCTGTGACTCCCTCTCTCTCTGACCCTCCCCTGCTCACGCTGTCTCTCTCTCTCTCCTGGAAAAAAATAAAAAATAAAAAAAACATTAAAAAAAAAGAAGACCTGGGGGCAGGGGTTGTCAGGTCAGAGGTTCTCAGACTTGAGCGTCCATCAGAGCATCACATGGAAGGCCTGTTAAAACACATTCGTGAGCCCCATGCCCAGAGTTTCTGATTCAGTGGGTCTGAGGTGGGACCTGAGAATTTACATCTGACCGGTTCCCAGGGAAAGCTGATGCTGATGTTGCGGGTCTGTGGACCATGGTCTGAGAACCCCAAATGAAATAGGTGTTGTTGATTTGCAATCAGCCAGGGGCACTGGGCACCCTTGTGCCACTCATGGGCTGATGATCCTCCAGAGTGTGGCTGAGGGCTGGCATTCTGCTGAAATAAAGTCTGCTCTCAGGGGTAAGTGGTGATTTGCAACTTGATTCCTAAAAAGAGTATGACAAAAGTGAGGTGTAAGACAGATTTTCTTGTAGCCCTAATTCCTTCCCAAACTCCATTGCCTACTAAATGCACAGAGCCGGAGCAGCCCCTCGGATGCCTGTCCTTCTCTTATTTCCTCCCCTAAATCCACAGTGGCTGATTGACAGGGGGCGGGAGTGGGGCTTGTGGTCTGAATTACTAGTTCTTGGGGAAGGTGGGACCCTTTTAAATTGTTCTTAATTTCCCACTACACACAGGGGTGAGAAAGAAGAAGTTTTGTAACTACTTGAGCACCAGAAATTATGTTATTAAAACATTTAATGGAGAGAACTCCAAACCATGTTCCTAAAATTCAAATCACACATACTTAACTAAATGGGAAACTGCTTCCCAAGACTTAGTCTCAATGTCCCTGACATTGCAGATGAAGGTGTTCCATGGAACTCTATGCCAGACCCAATGAGGAGAGTTATAGCTATGGGC
The DNA here is from genome assembly GCA_017311185.1 of Proteles cristata cristata. NCBI lineage: Eukaryota > Metazoa > Chordata > Mammalia > Carnivora > Hyaenidae > Proteles > Proteles cristata. The sequence goes on from JAESUZ010004774.1 coordinate 1,111,344, forward strand.
CAGGTTCACCCTGTCTGCATCTGTGTGGCCTGAAGAGGAAATTGGGGCAGTGAGAAATTGCAGGGTTGGGGGAGCCAAAGAACTTTTAGGAACAAAGATAATTAATTTTCAAATGAATTGTTTAATGTGTTATATTGCTGCATAATCCCTAATCTCAAGATGGGCCTACTGTATACACTATTCTGTATTATCAGGGTTTATAGGGTTGTGGGCTCCATAGGATGAGAGAGAACAGCCCAAGTCAGATCCTGACACATGTCAGACACAGGTTGGCAGGCCCAGGAGGTCTGTGAGAGAGGTGACTCACAGTCTGGGCCACCAGGATTTACTGTGACCCTTTGGGGAAGTCACTAGGCTTTCCACAGCATTTGGCCCACAAGACTTGAGGTATTTTCATTTAATTAGTAAAGGAAAGGTGACTTAGCAAGAGGACATCCAAGTGACAGGCTTCTGAGTAACCTGGCGTCATCAGATTCTGAAATCAGTAACTCTGATTGGTTTTGCCTCAATTCTTTTTCAGATTTTTTTTTTAATGGGTTTTTTTGGGGGGTTTGTTTTTTTTCTAATTTCTAGGAGAGAGAGAGACAGCGTGAGCAGGGGAGGGTCAGAGAGAGAGGGAGTCACAGACTGAAACAGGCTCCAGGCTCTGAGCTGGCAGTCAGCACAGAGCCAAACGCGTGGGTTCGAACCCACGAACCACGAGATCATGACCTAAGCGAAAGTCGGACGCTTAACCGACTAAGCCACCCAGGCCCATCTTTTTCAGATTTCTTGAGTCTGGAGATAGGGTGTCCATTAGTTCAGTAGTATTTCCAAGTGGCTGCAGGGGGCCTGGCTGTGTGTCAGATACTGGAGACCATCTCAATGGCCTCAAGTAGCTTATTTGTCCAGCTCTTTTCCCGTGTCTTCCTCCAAAGCCAGGTTCCAAAGCCAGCATGATGTCTGCTGGCCACTTCCACCTTGCCCTTCTGTGCTCTCCCAAGGAGCCACCAGCAGAACCTGCGATATTCACTTGCTTGTGAAACATCTGTGCACCAGGCACTGTTTGGGACAATGGCAACTCAGGAGTGAATAGAAGTAGGAGGAGACAGACAATAAACAGGATAAAATAAAACAGAGATGAAATACATAAAAGATTGGTATGTTAGGCAGTGAGGAAGAGAAAAAGATAATGGAGGGAAGAGGCATAGGAGTTTGGCGTGGAGCTGAGATGGGCTAGCCAGGATGGCCACGCAGGAAGGAAAGGCAAAGTGCAAACAGGAGGTAGCAGCTCACTGCCCCCAGGCACCCAGAGGAAGATCCTGTCAGGGCCAGGCTGGGGAAGCGCTGGACAGGAAGCAGGAGAATTAAGAGTGGGGCGGGCTGGAAAGCAGATCAGGCAGGTCTGGCGGGGTTTTGTAAAGATTCGGCTTTACTCTGCCTGCAGAGTAAGTCACTGGAGGATTTTAGGGTGAGGGGTCAGGTGTGAGGTTGTAGTTTTGGCAACTGTGGCAAAATGTTAGGCCATTCCCCTGGCAGCTGTGTGGGGAATGGCCTAACAGGAGAGCAAGGGAGAAGTAGATGGCTACTGCAGAATCCAGGTGACACACAGGGAGGGCCTGGGCCAGCATGTGATGGTGGCAACGGCGGGAAGTAGTCAAACTCAGGATATATTTTAAGGTTAAGGCAACAGGGTTTATTTGCTGCTTATGAGATATGAGAGAAAGAGAGGGCCTAAAGAACCTGATAGACCTCTTTCCAAAGAGATCCCAGTCCAGGATCTTTTCCTGGTGGACCAGTTGACTGTGGTCTCCCAGGCCTCTATCCTGCATTGGGGCTTTTAAAAAAATTCCTTTTTTATCTACAAGATTGGTGGCCTTCTGTGATGAAAGGATTCCCTTGTCCTCTGCTAGCCCCAGGATGCATTCATTTTCTAACAGAATTTTTCTGGGGACCCTCTCCTCTCTGGGGACAGTGGTCTGCCCACAGCCTTTCTCCAGCCCAGGTTTTAAAACTACCCCCTTGTCCACACTGTCTGGGCTCCTCTTTCTGAGCTGAGTCAGCACTGGCTCTCCAGGACGCCCTCCATATCAATCGATATTGATATCCAATATCAATGCAAAGAAGTCACCAGGCAGAAGAGAGGAATGGGAAGATAACACTTGATTTACTACATACACAAGAATGAGCACAAATGGAAAAGGCTCATTGCATGGGGCACTGGTCAGATCAAAAATACAAGAGCAGTTAGGACAGAGAGAAGAAACTTCTGTGTGAATGTATGTATTTTTAATTGGAGTGTGGTTGATATACAATATTACTTTAGTTTTAGGTGTATAACACAGTGATTCAACATTTATATACATTAGGAAATACTGGCCATGATCAGGTAGTGGTGACAATTGTCACCAAACACATTATTAAAGTATTACTGACTATATTCTCTATGCTTGCTTTTCATCTCCATAACTTATTTATTTTTTAACTGGAAATTTTTACTTCTTAATCCCTCACCCACCTGCCCTCTGGCAACCACTAGTTTATTCTCTGTGTTTCTGGTTGTTGTTGTTTTTTTTAATTCCACATGTTAATGAAATCATACAGTATTTGTCTGTTTCAGTCTTATTTCATGTAACACAATCCTCTCTAGGTCCATCCATGTTTTTGCAGATGGCAAGATTTTGTTCTTTTTTATGGCTGAGTAATATTTCTCTCTGTGTGTGTGTGTGTGTGTGTGTGTGTGTGTGTGTGTGTACCCCATATCTTCTTTATCCATTTCTCTATCAATGGACACTTGGACTGCTTCTGTATCTTGGTTATTGTAAATAATACTGCAGTTGGCATAGGGGTGTAGATACTTTTCAGATTCATGTTTTTGTATTCTTTGAGTAATATACCTAGTAGTAGAATTATTAGATCATATGATATTTGTACTCTTATTTTTTTGAGGAACCTCCATACTGTTTTCCAAAGTGACTGCCCCAATTTACATTCCTACCTACAATGCATGAGGGTTCCTTTTTCTCCACATTCTCACCATCATTTGTTATTTCTTATCTTTTTGATTCTAGCCATTCTGACAGGTATGAGGTGACATTACAGTTTTGATTTGCATTTCCCTGATGGTTAGTGATGTTGAGCATCTTTTTACATGTCTGTGGGCCATCTGGATGTCTTCTTTGGAAAAATGTCTTATTCAGGTCCTCCGCCCATTTTAAAATCACATTCTTTGGGTCTTTTTGGTGTTGAGCTGTATGAGTTCTTTATGTATGTGTGTGTGTGTGTGTGTGTGTGTGTGTGTGTGTGTGTGCATTAACTCATTATTGGATATATTATTTGCAAATATCTTCCTCCATTCAGTGAGTTGCCTTTTTGTTTGTTGATCATTTCCTTCACTGTGCAAAAGCTTTATAGTTTGGTACAGTCCCAATAGTTTATTTTTGCTTTTGTTGCATTTGCCTGAAGACACAGATCAAAAAAAATATTGCTGAGACTGACATAAAAAAGACTACATTTTTTTTTGGTTTATTTGTGATTTTTTTAAGGAGTTTTAAGGCTTCAGGTCTAGTATTCAGGACTTTGATCCATTTTGAGTTTATTTTTGTGTATGGTGTAAGAAACTGGTCTAGTGTCATTCTTTTACATGTAGTTGTCCAGTTTTTCCAGTACCATTTATTGAAGAAACTCTTTTCCCTGTTATATATTCTTGCCTCCTTTGTTGTAGATTAATTGACCATATAAACATGGGTTTATTTCTGGTTTCTCTATTCTAGTCTATTGATGTTAGTGTCTGTTTTTATGCCACTGCCATACTGTTTTGATTAGCACAGCTTTGTAGTATAATTTGAAATTGGGAAGTGTGATGCCTTCAGCTTTTTTCTTTTTTAAGATTGTTTTGGCTTTTGAGGGTCTTTTGTGGTCCCATACAAATTTTAGGATTATTTATCCTAATTCTGTGAAGATGCTATTGGTATTTTGATAGGGACTGCATTGAGTCTGTAGATTGCTTTGAATAATATGAATATTTTAACAATATTTATTCTTCCAGTTAATGAGCATAATATATCTTTCCATTTATTTGTGTCATCTTCAGTTTTTTTCACCAGTCTCAGAATTTTAAGAGTACAAGATTCACTTCCTTGGTTAAATTCATTCCTAGAGGGGCACTGGATGGCTTAGTTGGTTGAGTGTCCAACTGTTGATTTTGGCTCAGGTCATGATTCCAGGTACATGGGATCAAGCCCTACTTTGGACTCCACCTAAGTATGGATCCTGCTTAAGATTCTCTCTCTTTCCTTCTCTCTCTCTCTCTTTCTGCCCCTCTACCCCACTTGCACATGCTTGCTCTCTCTCTAAAATAAAAAACAATCTTTAAGTGTTTACTCCTATAAATATTTTTTGAATGCAATTGGATTATGTGTAATGGGATTGTTTTCTTAATTTCTCTTTCTGATAGTTTCTTATCAGTGTATAAAAACACAATTAATTACTGTATATCCATTTTGGTTCCTACAACTTTTCGAAATTCACTTATTCTAATAATTTTTTGGTCATGTCTTTAGGGCTTTCTCTATATCGTATCATGTCATCTGCAAGTAGTGACTGTTTTACTTGTTCCTAACCAATTTAAACGCCGTTTATTTCTTTTTCTTTTCTGGTTGCTGTAGCTAGGAGAGGGGAAAAAATCCTTTTTGTGGCCAAGTATTTTTTCTAAAGATGTGGTCTTTTTCAGTTACTGTTTGTAGCTCTGCCAATAGTACTCCTGTGAGATATTCCAGGGCAGAATGAAACTAATCACCATTATATGCTCATTAACAGCTACCACATATTTGGATCAGAGAAAGTGATTGCTGAGTTTTGCTTTTTACGTTTTCTTCCAACATAAGTGCACAGAATTTGGTCATCCTGACCGTCAGACAGCTCGGCCTGCACCCTGCTTCTGCTGTGCTCTTCAGAATGTAGTTTTTAAAAATCAGGGAAGAATACATCTCCTGTGATGCATTGTGCATTAACTGCTTGAGTGTGTTTCTCACATTAGATGTTTCCTTCTTAAGGAAGATGACAACTCAGAGTCTGTGGTACTTTAGGAAGTCGCCTATCTGCCTTTACTTGTGTGTGTGCATGTGCTATCTGTGTATGTATGTGTGTATGTGTGCTCTGTGTACATATGTGTGTGTGTGTGTTCTCTTGGGGAGGGGGAGCCCTATCCTTTTGCAGTTTAAACTATTTTGTCACATTGGGGTGCCTGGGTGGCTCAGTTGAGCATCCAACTTCTAATTTCAGCTCAGGCCTTGATCTCACAGTTGTGAAATTGAGCCCTGCATCAGGCTCCACAAACATGGAGCGTCCTTAAGATTCTCTCTCCCTCTGCCCCCCGCCCCCCACTCACACGTGCGAGTGTGTGTGCACATGCATGCTTTCTGTCTCTCTCTCTCAAAAAAGTATATTGTCATGCTATTCCTTTAAGAAAATAATCTGGGGTGGGGAGCCTGGGTGGCTCAGTCAGTTAAGCCTCCTGCTTCAGCTCAGGTCATGATCTCACGGTTCATGGGTTCGGGCCCCACATTGGGTTCTGTGCTGACAGCTAGCTCACAGCCTGGAGCCTGCTTCACATTCTGTGTCTCCCTCTCTCTCTGACCCTCCCCTGCTCACGCTGTCTCTCTCTCAGAAATAAACATTAGAAAAGAAAAAAAAAGAAAATCATCTGGGGCAATAGGCATGGGAGCAGGTTATATTTAGGGGTATAAAATTATATGAAATGATAAATGGATATAAAGCTAATAGAACAGACAAAACCACATTTTAAATTGTTTTAACTTTGAGTGTCTACCAGCTATCACAGGCATTTTATATGCAAGAACTTGCTTAACATCTGCAATAGTCCTGGTTAGGTAGGTATTATTTATTATTTTTTATTTTTTTATTTTAAGTAGGCACCACACCCAATGTGGGACTTAAATTCAGGACCCTAAGATTGAGAGTCACATGCTCTCCTGGCTGAGCCCACCTGGTGGCCTCTAGGTAGACATGATTAATCTTATTTTATATATAAGGCGGAATAATTTGCTAAAGAATATGCAATTAACAAGAGACAAAACAGGTTTGAATCCAACTTTGTCTTACTTTCAAGTCTGTGTTTATTCCCCTGTGTCATGTTGACTTTCAAAGAGATCATCAGATAGCCTCTCTATAAGGTGAAAATATCCTTTGCCTTGCAAATGACCAACAAGAGTTTGTGAAATACTGATGAGGGGACTGGGACGGGTAACACTCCACACATTCAAATAGTCTCTGGAGATACAGTTGAGCAATGGTCAGTAGGCGGTTCGTCTCTCACTGTGGCAAACTTGCTTCTCAGGAAGCACAAGATGAAACTGCTGGTGTTGTTTGTGTGAAGGCAGAAGAAAGGAACTAGACCCGCCTACACAGGGCAAGAGCAGGTGTGGGTTGTCGATTGGCTCTGTGAAGGGGGCTCGGCTTAGAGGGCAGCCCTAGTTGAACTGTATTCTTGCTGGAACCAACACACACCTCTTCTCCACACTTTTCCTGCCCGTCACCGAAGCAAATCAGGAACAGTCCACAAAGTCTTGCAAGGGCACCCTACCCAGTGTCTGAGATTAGAATTATAAGTCACAGCAAGTTGTTCCTGTCTTCTCTCTGACAGTTTAAAAGAGCTACTGCCACATCTGGTTAAAGTAACTTTGCTTTTCTCAGCGGGAATCTTTGTTAGAATATTTTGCTTTCTTGCAGAATCTACTAAATTTAAAATAGACTCAAAATGAAACTCTATATCTATATATGGAGATATAGTGTAGATAGATATATAGATAATATATATGATATATTAGTAGTTATTGTTAATAATTCAAAATTATTAACTACTATCTATGACGTATTATATGGATATAGTTATGTTTTATATATAGCCATAATGTATATAATATATATTTTATATACACTATATACACGTCTGTGTAGCTATAGATATATAGAAAAGAATACATAGATATAGGAATAGATATAACTATATCTGTATATTCTTATCCCCTTAGTGTCTTTTTTAATGTTTATTTATTTTTCAGAGAGAGACAGACAGAGCATGAGCAGGGGAAGGGCAGAGAGAGAGGGAGACACAGAATCTGAAGCAGGTCCCAGGCTCTGAGCTGTCAGCACAGAGCCTGATGCAGGGCTCCAACATATGAACCATGAGATCATGACCTGAGCCAAAGTTGGATGCTTAACCAACCAAGCCACTCAGGCACCCTTAAGTGTTTCCAGTAATATAATTTAAAGTAGAAACATTTCTGGCTTATAATACCATATGTATATCTGTTTATATCTATATCTATATCATCTATATCTCTATATCTATATCTATATCTATATCTATATCCTCTGTATCTATACCTATATCTTCCTCTGCCAGGAGGAACTAGCCTCCTCTCCTGCTGGGTCTTGCTGACAAACACTTTGCCTCCATGTATTAGGTACATAAGGATACCACCTAGACCCCATTGTTCCCAGCCAAACAAGACTAAGGAGAACCAAGGCCATTTGGTTATTCTGGGTACTTTGCCAAGGCCACTGGTACTGCACAACTGTGGGAAGTAGTCCAAGCTTTTCCATTATCCACACAGTAAGCCAAAACAAGGAGGTAACTCAGAGGCAGGGAAGACATGCCAAGATCCTGGAATTTGTTCTGCTATTGGCCATCATTCCTTGAAAAAGCCACCAGAGCAATTAAAAATCAAACAAAAGAGAGACCATGCACACACACTCCCATACCTCAGGGTTCTGGAAAAGAGACCCCAAGGGGAAAATAAAATTTAGGAGGTTTGTTGAACCCACTGTAGAGCTGATCCAGAATTTAAATTGATTCCATAATTTATTGCATTTTAATTAGCAATCACAAGAGACCAAGTATTGTTTACTCTCTTGTTAGGAGCTCTAGCTGGAAACAAATACCAGGGAGCCTTAATAAGGATGAGTTATATTTACTGTTTTCCATTTTACAGTCTTGTTATAATCATCACAAGAAGAGATTCATTTAGTGTTCATCTGTTCTTGGTATGACATTTGTTGACCACTAGGGTGACATAAAATCAGAACATACCCCATAAGCCAAGAAAGAGCGTCCCTACTCCCACCCCACCCCATGCTTACTCCTTCATTGTTTTCAATAATATAATTTAATGTGGAAATACTTCTGGCTCAGGTTAGATGACACGAGTTCCCATGTGCCATAGTCACCCAAAATGCATCTAAATGACTGCTGTTGGTTATTTACTCAGAGCAGAATAATGCTACAAACAGCAGACAAGTACATTTACAATCACTCTTCCATTTACATGGAAACATTAGCCACATCAGACAGCCTAGAAGCTGTCTGTCTGTTCCGTGTACACCCATTGGCTTATTAGGCTACCCATCCGATGGCTTATCAGACTTTTTGTTTGTTTGTTTCATTCTATGTTTTTGACTTTTTAATGACATTTCAGAGCTTTGGGGGTTTCCAAACAGCTCTTGCTATCCTAACTCAAGCAGGAAGAACCCTGAACTTCTCTATCTGTGGGATGGGACTCTCTGGGACAATGCATTTCTTTGGGAGCACTCTGGGCCCCTGTTCCTCCCTAGGAACATTCTAAAGTACTTTTTAAATACCACTGTGTGTTATTGCAGTGATTCCCATCAGTCATCCCAGCTCTGCTCCTTGGATTGGGTGCCCAGCATGTAATCGAGTTCATTATCTCAACCCTAAAGGATGTTCCATTAAGCGAAGGAATAGGACTTGACTCCAAAAGGCCACCCTCAAAAAAGGGATATTTTGTGTAATCTGAATACACATACCCTTTGTGTCTTTTCACTCAAAATGGACTTTTCTTCAAAAGTAGGTAAAGTGGGTGCCATTGTTTATTTTATTCTTTTTTTTTTAACCCAGTTTTTCCACCCAGCCACAGAGGCACCAATATGATGCTTGGGCTTTAATTAAAACTTGCTCCCTGTTAAAAAGCTCCTATTGTTCTTTCCATTTAAATAGGATTCTTCTTAGATCTTTAACAAGACCACAGAGGACTAATAAATCTAAGTAATTGTCCTTATTAAGAAGAGATTATTCTCACAAGACTATAACAGTCACCAAAGTAACTAAAGCCATTTCCAGGTAGCGCTTAGAGTGTCCTTCTCCCACCCAAATACAGAAATGCCTCGTTAGTCACTTTCTTTGCAGCTCAAATTAAATTAGATGGCATTCTGTTTATTTTTCATAACTTTTGCTAACAGAAGAGGATTTCCCCTTTGATGATATTAATCAGGAAACCTCGAGTCCAATTGTGCTGAGTTCATGGGATGAAGATGACCTCTTCTTCTTTCCTTCTTTCCTTTCTTCCTTCCTTCTCTCCTTCTACAACTGATGCCTGAGAGACACTCTTCCAGGCACTAGTGGTTCAGAGATGAAAGACATAGTCCCTTGGATTGTATATTATCCATTCATCTAATATTAACTAAACATCTTTCATGTGCAAGGCACTATGGTAGGGGCTGAGTTTTTAGAGGGGAAAAGAAGCCAGACAAAGTCCCTGCCTTCTTGGAACTTGAAATGCTATAAAAATGTAGACATCAACCCAATAATTTCATAATTGGTTAATTGCACCAATTAGTGCAAAAAGTTATGAAAGAAAGGACAGAGTGCTGTGTGAACATGCGCATGCTCCAGGGAGTGAGAGGCAGTCCTATCAGAATTAGCCACTTAGTTTTTCAGTGACATCTGCTCTCCTATCCTACAAAACTGCCAAGGAAGTTTTCTCATTTCCCAAGCTTAACATAGTTAAGCAGTGGCTCCTGATGGTTTCAGTTTTATTTAAAATCCATTTTTTAAACTAGCCTCCCTTGGTTAGAGAAAGCTTACTTAACATGTCTAGAATAGAGTCATCAAAGAAAAAAATGGTGACAGCCCCAAACACCCATCAAAAGTTTTTTTTTCACAGAAGTGTGCTCATGTATGCATGCCTGTGTACCGGTGAGCTTGCCAAGAAACAGATGCCCTAAGGAGCTAGGGGAGGGGGATTTATACCAAAAACAACTAAGTATTGATTGCCAACCTATTGGCACTGGTCTTTGTTTTCAGATCTTGAGGACACAGCGTCTATCAGTTCAGCTCTTATTCACACTTCATGTTGAGTATACTGTGACTTCTTGTTTGTGAATTGCTAATAAGAACTGAGAAGTCTGTTTCCTCCAAAATTGCTAGCAACATAGAAATTGTGGGTATTACTTGCAAAATTCAGTCTTACTGCACAAAAGAGAAGCACCATAGAGCTGCACAGAGATGAAGACCGAAAGCTTGCCATCCAAATGGAAAATATTCATCATATGACCAAGTCATATGACTTGCCACCACCTCACAAGTCAAAAAGTTTTCTTGAGAAACAAGATCAGTAGTCCATCTACTGGGAAGCCTTGACTTGTGCCCATCACTACCTTTGTGGATTGTCCATGGGCTGATCTGGACTTCAGCCTTCCAGACTCAGTACTTTAACAACCCACCAAGAACAGATCCTTTTTCTTGGGGGTAGAGATTCATTAGCCAAGTAGAGGGACTGAAGAATAAAGGTAATTTGACAGGTCACTAGTCAGCAGTGAGAAGTAACCACCCCAGTGCTCAAAGGTCTCCATGACTAATTATGTTCTTTTCCTGAAGGTAAGAACTCATGACTCAGAGTCATAATCAGAATTGCCCAGAGTGGGAGTGGAATGGGGGGAGGGGGCGGATAGAGGAAGGGTAATGGAATGAGAATGAGAAGAGCTAAGTAACTTGAATATGAAATCAAACAAATATAGAGAGATGCTTCTATATGGCAAATGGATTTAGAACTAATTGGGGCTTGAAGACTAGAATTCAACTGGCCTCAGCTCTGTGTGTCTCTTCACATCACAGATACCTTTGTAAATGGGACTCAGTGACTCAATTTATTGAGTTAGACCGCCTTTAACCTGGATGAATCTTTCTCAAATAGCACTTTGCTATGCACAATAAAGTAATTAAGAGAGTAGCCTCATAAGAGCCTTTTTGAGGCCTTAAATATAAGGCTGTTTCCTCTTTACCAAAGAATAGTGTTTCAGGAAAAAAAAAAACCCATCTTGTCTTGTGTTTGAACATACATGATATGTATAATAAAGTTAAGAATCAATAATTGAGTAATTCCTGAACCATGACCTCAGTGGGGTGAGATTCCTTTCCATGGCTTCCTGTTGCCTCTGAAAACACTAGTTTTTGGAAGAAATGAGTATAATATTGGCTGTCTGGAGGAAATGAGGGAGAGGAGGCCCTAAAAACAGTTGAATGAGGTAAAAAGAGGTAAATAGAAAGGCACTGAAGACAAGCGTACCTACTTCATCACTTTGGGATCCAGTCCCAATCCCCTGCACTGGCATTCAAGGCCCTTTGCTTATGCCATCAGCACATGTCCTTGATTCTCTCTTTTTTCTAGGCTTCCAGGGCTGACCAGTTGCTCTTGTAATGGATGTAGTCTTCCCTTGTGCATGTTACACTTTCCCTGCATTGCTGGTGGGGTTTTACGTTGCTAGTTGGGGCTCTCCTTCATGTGACTGTGCTTCTCTCTGATGTGGATTTTATTGTTTGTTACTCAAAAGGCAACCCAGTTCCTGGTTCTTGGGGACATGGGGTGAGGTTGCAGGGAGTACATATTGAAGCCCCAACTATATAAATAAAGGCTCTATCATCATAGCATATTTCTAATTACTGACACGATCAGGGTTTGGATTTGGGCAGGCACCAGAATGCACATGTGCGAAAACACATGCACCATCATCTCTCCTTTGAGTTCCTCTAATGGGAAAATCCTTTTGAATGAAGATGTGATGAGGTAGAGTAACAAAGGGGGAAACTTGCATTTTCTCTAAGCTGAATAGAATTTATTATTGTAACTTTGTCAAGGATGAGTCTGGACAACAGATGTTCAGTGAAAACTATTTGCAGATAATGATCAGAAAACTATCAAGTGCTTTAGATCTAACCATATATTTCTAGTCAGGAAGAGAATGATGCTTTTAAAGCTTAGGACAGACCTGTAATTCAGGATATGAGCTTATTTATGGGCCCCCAGAATAATAGAGTGGACTTGTCTTTCTTACTAGTTCCCTTTACAGAATTCTTGCTGCATATGTCATTACATTTCTTGTATTATTAGATCCATTGCTTGACAAGCAAAGAAGCTGTCACCCACATGTTCCCTGTTCTAGCACATCCGGCTTTCCTGTGGCTCAGGGAAGGAGATGGGAAATTTAGAACACTTGCATCAGAGGGTCTCTGGTTTAATGCCTGTTGATATATAAGGGGAAAAAAAGCCTGGTAGATGGGGTAGAAAAACCCTAGAAAGAATGGAAAATTGTATTTTAGTTTTAAAACTGTCCACAATGGAAACAGCTCCCCTATTGTGTGTGGCACAGACGGTCGCTGCCCACTAAGACCCCAGGTGTGTATGCCACTTCGAGGCCTGGCTCCTAAAATGCTCAGCAGAATCTTCCATGGTCCCTCGCTTTGCCATTTCCATGCCCGGAAGAAAGGTCTCCGCTATGTCAGAGCCACACACAGTGTTAGGAGCTGGAACCCTGAGCTCATAACTTCAAGTCACCCAACCAGTCACATTCATTCACGTTGAATTTTGTGTGAATGAAGAATAGCTTTCATTGTTTCACTGTGTTAAACCATTGACATTTTGTGGCTGTCTGTTATCATGCTCACCTAGCCCGGCCTGACTGTCAGAAGCAGGCAAGCCCAGTGAGCTACATGTTAACCAGTTTACTCCATGGATTTCATCATTACGCATATGTACCCTCCTTGTTCTGAAGTATGAATGCAGGATGCGGCTACAACCCAGGACACGTTTTCCCTGGGAATCCAGCCAGCTCCCTACTTTGCAACACATTTGTAAATGATTTTTTTATTAAATAAATATTCCAGATGGAAAGGCCCATCAGACCTAATATTGTACTCAAACTTAACCTGGGGCCTGTTCAAAGTAGACTTTGCTTTAAGGCTGGGTCTGAGTCTAAGCCAATGTCCTTGAGGAGTAACCAGATCAAACTTTGAACCCCAGGGTTCCCAGTGCCTGGCACATACTGAAATCTCCACAAACATTGGTTGAACAGCGAGATCATGGGGTACGACCGAGAAACAATGTCAAGGGTTAGAGACTGACATAAAGTACAGTGGATGCCTGGATGGCTCAGTCAGTTGAAGGCATCTGACTTTGGTTCAGGTCATGATCTCACAGTTCAGGAGTTTAGCCCTAAACTGGCTCTCAGTGCAGAGCCCACTCTGGATCCTCTCTCTTTCTCTGTCTCTGTCTCTCTCTGCCTCTCCCCTGTGCCTCTTTCTTTCTCTCAAAAATAAAAAATAAAAACTTTTTTTAAAGTACAGTGGAGGGGCACCTGGGTGGCTCAGTTGGTTAAGCGTCTGACTTTGGCTCAGATCGCGATCTCATAGCTTGAGAGTTCAAGCCCCGCATCAGGCTCTGTGCTGACAGTTCAGAGGCTGGAGCCTGCTTTGGATTCTGTGTCCCTCTCTCACTCTGCCACTCCCTGCTCATGCTCTGCATGTGTGTGCCTCTGTTTCAAGAACAAATTAACATTAAAAAATTTTTGTTAAAAGTACACTGGAGCAGGAGGCAGCAGTTTGAGAATAGGGTGCTACCTTGGCAGGAGGGCTTGCATTGTGTACTGAGCTGCCTAGAGGTGCATGTTTTCTTTAAGCCCAAATTGAGGTTCACAGCAAAATTAGAAAGTACGGGCAGTTCTGATATACCTCCTACCCCCACACATGCTAGCTGCCCCCACTATCAACATCCCCCAGCAGAGTGGTACATTTGTTGTAATTGATGAACCTGCATCACATGCCATCATCACTCAAAATCCATAGCTTATATTACGGTTCACCCTTGGTGTTGTACATTCTATAGGTTTTGGCAAATGTATAATAGTTTCACTGGCCTGAAAATCAGGGGTACATTTTTACGGTGGACACAGGTAAGCAGTGTTGTCCACAGCTTTCTCTTCTGAGGCACTTTCCCAGCACACAGCCAAAAGACCGCAGGAATTCGTCAGAGATCCATGTGGGAAAAGAAAGCCCACCTAGGATCCTGACAGATGTGCATAGAGAATGTGGCTCCATTCCTAGCATTCTCTGGAGTTTAGCTTGAGACAATAATAAGAATCCTATAGGATCAATGATCTCACTCATTTGGACTACAGTAAATCTCTCCTATATTACTGCTCAGCCTCTGAGAATATTATATTGGGTCTCATTTTATTAAAGAATGTCGTGCATACCCAGAAGTCGCTATTTAATTTTTAGCTGCAAGATACAATTTTGAAAAACCATTATCTAGAAAGTGCAATAATCAAACAATGCAATCATGAATGTTAAACCTCCTTGGAATATTATTTTAAATGCTTGCCAGCTGAAAGCAAGAGTTGACAAGGAAGTGTGTGGCTTGGTCGGCTTTCTAATTTGTCAAAGCATCTACATACACTTTCCAACAAGATATATTTACTAAGATATGGTTTCCCTGCCCCCCGCATGATTGTTTTGAAACTATCAAAAATGCAAAATCCTTAAATAAGGAAAGCAGATTTGCATTCTCTATTCATTGCAGCTTAAGATTTAGGATTAAATCACTTTAAGAGACACAATTGAATCTTTTCTCACAGGAGCCAGACGGTCCGCATACATCACCAATTGCCTCTGAGCTTTCTGGATGCTTTGTGAGATCAGACTCGTAAATTTTGTGACATATGGAAAATATCAGAAAACCACAGCATGCATTTTAAAAGGGTCCAGAAAGCAGGACTCACGCTATCATGAGACTTCCCTGGTAATTCACCATTGTTCCCATCACCCATCCCTGACTCTCTGCAGAGAGGACCCAGTGGGTATTTGGCCAGGGACTGGGAAGTTCAGGGGTAATCCAGTTTTTGCGTGGGGTTTTTCCACCCTCCCTGCCACATACTTCCCCTCTACCCCTCTCTCAGCACATGTTTCTTTGTGCTATAACTCACTAGTCTGTCTTCACTATTGATGCTGAACTCACAGAGGCCAAGCCTAGACCTTATTTTCCTTATTTTCCTTATTTTCCTTATTTTCCTTATTTTCCTTATATGCCCTAAACTTAGAAGTGCTCAAACCAACGAGTGCGTCCACCTGCTTGGGGAGCCTGGGGACGGAACAGGGATTGACCGTAACTCCTGCCTTCTCTTATTCATGCTAGCTTCATGGCCTTAAGAAAGATACTTTGCCTTTCTATGCCTCAGTTTCCTTGTCTATAAGATGGGAATGATGCTGATGTCCACCTCCCTGGATGCTGTGACTATTGAAGGATTTATACATGCATAATACTTAAAATGGTATCTTGCAATCAATAAATCTTAGCAAACAAAATGAGCTCTCAAAACATGTGAGCTGTCCTTATCAGTCATTATGAATGCCATTCCAAATGGCCAGACTCCCTTGACCTTCCCACACTAGTCCAGGTTCTCCTCCAAGAGAGCAAGTGAGAGTGACTGGATTCACTTGGAGGAGAGATTCGCCGGGGCTGTCAGGGGTGCTGCTGAACAGAGATGGGGATGCTTTCCCCGGAGTGGGCTTGCCTTTGCTGTGTGAATGACAGAATAGTAGGAATTAGTCAACATCTGCTCGATGAAAAGAAGACCCAAAACACAACCTTCACACTTCCCCCAGACCCCGTCCCCAAGGGGTCCTTTGGATGATGCTGGAAAGTGTGGTAGAGTCCGGACCTGGCCGTGGCCAGTACTTCAGGCTCTAATGTCCCTGAAAGTCCACAGGCCCAAGAATGACTCTGAAGGGAAGTGGCGGATGATGAAAACAGCAAGTTTCACCCTGTGGGAAGCATGGGGGAAAGTTCCGGTCACTGGCTGAGGTTAGTACCTCAAGGGGCAGAAACTATGCGTCCTCAAATGTGTAAGCAAAAGGAAAGGATGATGTCTGGAGGAAATGGATTGGGTGGGGAGTGGATAAAGGTGGAAGACCGTCCTAAGCATGAAGGCGGTTCTCCATCCTCCGACCTGCCTGGCCTTCTAAGCAGGGGGCTGTGACCTAGGAAAGCAACATATCTGGGTGTTATCTGGGGGCTTCAGGGAATGGAGAATAAGAACAAGCCTCCCAGAGAGATTTTCCCTGGAGATGCTCCCACAATGGGGAGACCCTCATCCATAAGGGAAGAGATTTTGTGATGTCGGCCAAGGGCCCCCTGTCAGGTGATGCAGGAGAAGGTCTCAGCTCTCCATCTACCTGTTGGGGGCCTTTGGGTGGCCACTTAGCTGAGCTGAGACTCACCCACTCCTTCTGTGAAATGGAGTTAATACACCTCCTTCACAGAGCCGTTGTCAGTCTCTAATGAAATAAGGCTTGAGGCGCCTAGGTGGCTCAGTCGGTTGAGTGACTGACTTCGGCTCAGGACATGATCTCCATGATCTCACAGTTTGTGAGTTCTAGCCCCACATCAGGCTCAGGGCTGTCAGTGCAGAGCCGGCTTCCAATCCTCTGTCTCCCTCTCTCTCTCTCTCTCTCTGCCCTTCCCCCTACTTGTGCTTGTGATGTGTTCCGAGAGCTATAACATGATAGATTAATAGCAGGCATTTTACTTATAATAATTAGTATTTGTGATGATTTAAAGAATCCTGGGTGGTAGAACTGAGCCAGGTTTGGTTTTTAGAACCAGCAGCCATGGTAGCAAGGGAGGGAGAGTCCCACTGGCACTGCCACCCCTTTCCTACCTGGCCTCTCTCCCTCCTGCATCCTCCACAGCCTGGCTAAGTGGTGGTGGTTGAAGGTATGGGGGACCAGGCTGCCTGCATTTGAACCTTGTCTCTGTTACTGAGTAGCTTCATGACCTTAGGTGAGATATTTAACATTTCCATACCTCAGTTTTCTTGTCTGTAAATGAGGACAATAGTGGTGCCTACCTCATAGGATGGTTTATTGTAAACACCGAATGGTTTATTACATGTATTATACTTAAAATGATAGCTAACATAATGAGTGCTCAGAGAATGTGAGCTGACCTTGTCAGTCATGGTAATGTCATTCCAAATAGTCCAACTCCAGTGACCTCACCTCTCTGGCAGACCATCCAGGAAGCTGGGAAGAAAAAAACGTTAGAAATTTCTGCAAACATGAAAGTATCTTTCTAAGGAGAAAGAAGAGGGGGTGTTTGCAGATCATGGGTAGCTTGTATGATTCACTCAGAACCAAAACTGAGGCTAATGATCCAAGCTGACCTCACACAGAGGCTACGATCCTCCACCATCTTGAATCAGTGGGACCGACTCTCCTCTGTTCCTCCCATGTGCCTCCAGTGAAGAATCATACACTTTCGG
This sequence comes from Proteles cristata cristata, assembly GCA_017311185.1. Taxonomy (NCBI): domain Eukaryota; kingdom Metazoa; phylum Chordata; class Mammalia; order Carnivora; family Hyaenidae; genus Proteles; species Proteles cristata. The sequence goes on from JAESUZ010004774.1 coordinate 1,128,735, forward strand.
AGTGGGAGGGAGGCACCTGGGTGGCTCAGATGACTCTTAATATCAGCTTAGGTCATGATCTCTCTGTTGTGAGATCAAGTCTCCATCGGGCTCTGTCAGAATGGGGACAGATGAGGCTGGAGAGACTGGAGACCAGAGGTATGGGCCTTCGCATGCCTTGTTAAGAATTTGAGCTTGGAGGATGAAGCCATCAGCTGTTTTCAGAAGAGGAACTATGCGATCAAATGTGTAATCTGGAGAAGCCATTCAGGGGCTGGCGGGGTGGAAAGTGAATGGAGGTGGGTAGGCCTGGAAGAGGTTGTCCAGTTAGCTACCTGGAGGCTTGGTCCTATGCCTTTCCCCAGTTACCTGGTGAGCACTAGGACTTTCAAGAGACCGAGGGCACCAGAGTCACACTGGCATTCCACGTGTTGCTAGCAAGCAGCTACCAACACGGCCACCCAGTCCCTGCCACCATGTTAACTCTTCCCAAACATCCAGGTATTTCTCTCACCCAACACAGCCTATGTACTTCAGGTGGAAACTTGACTGCTCTCCTGGGGCACGAAGCTTAGGCTAAAGTGAAAGATGCAACTCTATCCCCTGGTTACAGTGTTAGCTTTAAGAATGAGCAAGTGATTCAACTCAGGCTACTGAGATCCAAGACAATGATTTGGGGGTCAGGGCTCCAGAAGGTGAAATGTGAAATGTGTATATCTGAGCCCTGGAATTGCTATGACTGTTTTCTAACACAAGAGAAGGAAGCCCTAGGGCAAAGCAGACCAGGAATAGCAGGAAATATCAGAGAAACAGACCCTAGACCTTGATGAGGGGGTGAAACCAGATCAAACCAGACCTGAAGCACATCTCTCTCTTCTCAGAACAAACCCCTGGACTTTTTAATTACAGGAGCCAATAAATTCCCTTTGTTTTATAAACTTTTTTTCCTTACTTTCAAAAGCTCAGAGCCCAGGGGCAGTGATCTAGGGCACTGTGGCCAAAAGCGAGCAGCTTTAAACATGTAAAAAAAAATTCACTAGGAATTTTTCCTTACATCATTTTAGAAAACTTAAAGATTGTTTCAAATTAAAACCATTTTGCAAAGCTCTCTGCTGCGTGGGAGTTTCCTCTTGAATCTAACACTTCTTTCCTATGTCCCCTTGCTAAAGCAGTGGTGCGCTGCCACCTGCTGGTCACAAAACAGAACCTGCCCCAGGAAGCCTGAGAAGCTTTAATGCTAGAAAAGGTCTTAAAGATCAGCGTGTGAAATAGAAAGGAAAATTCTTTCTCTCCTAGTGGATATTTCTGAGCAGTCTGAATTTTGATTAGTATGTGTTATTCTTATAGTCAGAAAAAATCTAGATATTTAAATTGGGAAATACAGTATTTCGTTATCCTGTGATGTTTATCATATCTAGCTGTTTCATCAGTACCTGCTGTTTGCCTCAAAAGCAGCAATTACAGCAACCACACCACATCAAACACGCTTCTCATTCTTTCTCTGCCTGTCTGGAAACACACACGCGTGAGCGCACACATAGGGCTTTGCCCTTATTACTTCTGCCTGAAGCACCAGCCACTTCACTCCTGCTTCCAGCCAGCCCGTTGCTAGCTAGCCTGTTAGATCTTCTAGGCAAAAGGCAGACCCCAGTCCAATGTCTCTCTGTTCAGGAAACACTTATCAAGCCCTCCAAGTATTCTCCTTAGACTGTCCCTCTAGGCTTGACTCCAGGAGCAGCCACTAACCCTGGGAGGCACCGGATTTGACAGCAGCTCACTCTAAATATTCTCTTTGCAAATCCTCTTGGTCTTTTCCTAGTGTTTAAGGAATTTAAGAGTTGTTTACCCTGTTCTTGATACTACTTTGAGATTTCTGCACAGTGGTTCCTTTGGAATTTAACATCATGCAATTTAGTATTCATGCCTCAGCCAAAACTGAGATAATAAGAATCCCATCGTAAATGCTGTTACAATGCAAATTCCTCCTGGCCTCCATTTGAGGTGGACCTGACCAGCACCAGGAGACGAGCAGTAGCCTCAGGCTACCAGCAGGTGGCACCCCAATCAGCCTTAATGGGGGGGGGGGTCCCCTCCTGGGACTTCGCTAGGTGCCGTGCCCTCCCTCCACCATCATCCTTCCCAACAAAGCCTCCCTCCTCTACAGCCATGCTTCAGCCTGCTGGTCTATTCATCTAGTTGTTATTCAGGCTTTGGCTTCTCTCCTCCAATGCCCTGAAACGCCCTGGCCTTGATACCTGCCTGGTTCTTGCTGGCTCCCTACCCCCAGCATCTTTTCCTTTGTTTGCCCCAGCCCCCTCCCCCCCCAGTCCCCCACTCCACCCCCACCCGACCCCTCCACAGCTGGCTGGGGCTGATTTGGGTGAGCGCTCTCCTCATGGACTTCCACAGTCAGATGCCGCTTTGCGTCGGAATACTATATGACCATACCCTCCTGTACAAAGCTTGAATTTCCCCAAGGACATGGCGCCCTGGACTATAACCAGCCTCATAGGAGTTTGCCCTAGAGCCAGGCGAGTTTTCCCTGGCCTCCTTCCAGCTGGTCCAGGAGCCTCTTCCTCTCTTGAACCAGTGCTGAGGCTGTCCCTCCTCCCTGCATAGCTCCAATACATGTGTGCTTATAGCCCCAAGCCTGCAATGTCCCATATGATCTGGCCTCACTCCAGTCACATCTCTTACTTCCTTCCCCAGCCTTCCCCATAGACTGCACTAACATTCCTTCTTTCCTTAAAAAGATGTGTTCAAAGCTGCAGAAACCAAGCTCACACCTGCCTCAGGACCTTTGCACTTCTGTTCCGTCTGTCTTCTGCACTCCCACTCATGCCCACCCTTATCTTCCCATTCAGGTGTCACCTCAAATGATGTGTCCTCAGGGAAGCCTTCCCGACTATTCTATCTAGACTGTCAACTGCCATCACACTATCCTCCTCCCTTCTTTTCTTCTCAAATTGTCTTATGCTCTTTTTGTTTACGTGTGTATTGTCTAGTCAGAAAACAAACCCTACCTAGAATGTAAGCTCCATGAGGATGAGTGCCTTGTCTGTCCTGTTCAGTGCTGTGTCCCCAACATCTAAAGCAGAACGTGGCGTTAGTGGGGACTCCATGTTTCTTAACAAAGGAATGAAGTGTGTCCCAGAGCCACTCTGCTGGTGTGTCACATCCCCAGGACCTACAGTTGAGTTCGTCTGCGTAAAACAGTGCCACAACATCTGCACCCGTTGATGTTTCTTGGTGTCCAACCCCTCTTGGTAGAGCCTCGAGTGGCCCTTCGAAGCCAACTTTCCCACAACTTTAAGTCTTTGCCTTTAGCACACAGGCTGCCAGGTGGTGTCTGACACTCTCCTCTGGTCCAGTTCCAGGTGGGGCATCTGCTGCTGAGGTTTGCCCCAGGTTTTCCCAGGCCTGGCCACGGCCACCAGTCCCCTCAGATGTCCACCACGTTGTGTGATGCCATCTTTCACTGGGTCACAGCTCTGGGCATTAGGGCTCAATGGCATGGGCAGGCCTTTGTGTCAGCCTTCTCTGTGTGACCAGAATATCCCTCCATTTTGTCCATCTCTCACCTTTTTGGAATCAGTATTAACAATTGCCCCGGTCTGGATGTGTGTGCCTCCCACCCCTGGATTCGTATGTTGAAATCCTAATCGCCCAGGTGATGGTATCAGGAGGTGGGGCCTTTGGGAAGCCATTAGGTCATGAGGATGGAGCCCTCTCGAATGGATTAATATTCTTAGAAGAGATTAGTGCTCTGTGGGGGATAAGTTCTATCCCGCAGACCCCCGCCCCCCAGCCCCTTCCACCATGCCAGCATACAAGTCTGTGACCTGAAAGAAGGCTCTTTCAGGCCCTGGCACACTTACCTGCCTGGGGCTGCAGCACCTTCACCTGGGTCCTGAGCTCCTCCCGCCCAGCCTCCTCAGTGCCCTGCCTCCCCAGCCCCACATTGACCTCTGGGGGCTGGTTACTCCAGGGCTTGTGGCATCTCTGCAAGGGGGTCTGGAGTAAAGCATACCTGGGTTCAAAACGTGATCCCTCCACTGGCTGCCCCTGGGACCTAGGGCAAAAACTGCGCCTCTCTGAGCTTCTGTTGCCTCTTCTGTAAAATGAGGTCGATAGTAACATCTGCCCCACAGGACAGCGGTGAGGCTCAAAGGAGACAGTGCACGTGAAGCACTCACGAAAGAGCCTGGCACGGAGCTAGCACTCCATAAATAGCAGCTGTTATTAACTGCCTGAACCCAGGCTGCTCCCAATGTCACCATCATTTCTCAAAAGAAGCTACATTTAAAGACAAGAACTAATTTTCCTCAGTTTGTATTCCCAGAGCTTAGGATGGTGTTTGATACAACAGTGGGTGCTCAAGTGTTTGTTGAAGTATTTGATAGCGTTAAATGCTTCTCATGTAGATTTTATCTTTGTTAAGGATAAAAATTACGCGTGTATATATACATATATATATAAGCATGATTTTTTTGTTGTAACATATACATAAAATTTACCATTTTAACCGTTTTAACTGTACAGTCAGTAACATTAAGTACATTCACATTATTGTGCAACCATGTGGTTTGGTTTTTTTTAATCCCTCACAGCCTGCACTTGAATACTAACAGAAGCTGAGTCTACATAGACTCGGTGCATGTGAATAAAGAAACATTCCACCAGCAGGCTGGCTTTGTTCAGTGACTGTGCCTGCCCCCAGCCCTCAGCACAATTCCTTGACACAGTAGTTGCTCAATAAGTGTAAAATGAACCACCAGCCAAAGTTGCACTTTGGCAGGGAAACTGGAAAGGGCTTTAAGACGTGTTGTTTAGGGCTCACAAAGTTGCTTTGGGCTCACAGAGTTGTTTTGTTATATTTTTTTTAAGTTCATTTATTTCGAGAGAGAGAGAGAGAGAGAGCATTTAAGCAGAGGAGGGGCAGAGAGAGAATGGGAGAGAGAGAATTCCAAACAGGGATTCTTCTTGCTGACAGAGAGGATCCCAGGGCGAGATCGTGACCTGAACCGAAATCAAGAGTCAGTGGCTTAAGTGACTGAACCACTCAGGTGCCCCAAGTTTTTTCTGTTTTAGTTTTTAGCAAGGTGGTTCGAATTGGTTGGCACCTCATGCACAAAAGTCTATAATGTGGAGCAAAACCTCGAAGGCCCCGGCAAGTGTGGACCTGCACTCTTGCTTGGCAGCGCCCAGCTGTTGCGGGGTAGCGGCTGACCCTGTGGGCAGGGTGTGTGCTTTCCAGGTCCTGCTGTCCCTTAGCCTCCTCCCCTGGTCCCTTAGCCATTTGAGTTTGAGAGCCCTGCATGAGAGTCAGATGAACTGGGCTGGAGACCCACCTCTTCAACTCACTAGTGGGTCAATCATCCCTAAGAGTTTCCACATCCTCATCTGGTGGATGGAAAAGATGAGAGTGTCTTCACCAGGCTTCTGTGAAGGGCACTATGAGGTCATGTATATGATAGTGTGTAAGAAAACGTCAAGGCTATAGAAAAATAAACTTTAAAAAGAAAAAGAGAAAACGTCAAGGTTATTACACAAGCATTAGCCCCATATTATGGGCCCCCTGCATCTTTCTTTTTTTTTAATGTTTACTTATTTTTGAGAGAGAGAGAGCGAGCACATGAGTGAGCAGGGAAGGGGTAGAGAGGGGGCGGGACAAAGGATTCGAAGCCAGTGCGAGGATAGCCCCAAGCCCAAGGAGCCCAACGAGCCCAACGCTGGCTTGAACTCACCAACCACGAGATCATGACCTGAGCCATTGGAAGCTCAACTGACTGAGCCACCCAGGGGACCCTGCTCCTTTTGTGCTTGCCTTGAGGATGTATGGATTCGCCTGCCATTTGGCACCTCCAGGTTTTTGTATATTGCACACTCCCCCGGGAAGACTCGGGCATCTGTAAAAGCTAGGGCACTGCCCGGTCAGCACATGGCAGCCAGCAGGACCCCCCATCCCCACCCCGATATCAGTCAGTCATCCGAGGGCTTTCGCAAAGTCCCTGCCCGGGTGTGACACAGTCGAGAGCAAGTCACGCAGGCACAGTCCTGCTCTCTCGCATCTTCCATCTGAGAGCCCTTCGCACACCACACAGCAACCTCACAGGCATGTGACTCTACATCACCCATGAGAGCAGAGATTCACTGTGCATGTGCCGCAGCTGAAAACCAGCTCCTAGGATGGGGGGGAGGGGATGGCATCAGGGCACCACTGATTTCCCTTCTCCTCCTTTCCTTTCCCTTCAGAGCTGGGGTGACTTTTCAACCTCAAAAGCCAGAGGAAATGAGGACTCTTACCCTGCATGCCCCTTTTACAAACTCTAACAATTCACCTCAGAACTCAGGTCGGCTGTGTTTCATTAGGAGCATCTTGATAGTGAAAAACAATTCAAGGCAGACAATAAATGGAAAGGTAAGTCAGGTGATACTGTTTTGAAATAAAACAAGTTTATGTCGTAACTGGTTCCAGATTGCCTTATAGTCTTGCCTGGCAGGTAGAGATTTATTCCTGATAGCGAACCAGATGTCACACTTGTTCTTCTAAGACATTTGCTTTTATCTGCAGCAGTTCCTGATGGAAGAGATACAAAGAAAAGACCAGAGCCTTGTTTAAGCACGGAGTAGCGTGTTTGCATCTTGACACCACAGAGGATCTGATCATCTGAGAGCTTCCACTCTAGGCCTTAACAGCTTTCAAAAATCAAACACGTTAAAACAAAACAATACAAAACAAAAGCCCCGAGAGGCAGTTGCACATTTTGCAATCATCTGTGTAAAGAGATAGCATGCCTGTGGTACAAGAATTACCTACAATAAGGGACGTGTGGTTTGGCTCTTCTGGAAGGAAACAAGCCTTCCAGAAATTGGCGACTGGTTTTGTAGAAAACACGAAGTCATTTCACAACACGTCATGGTAACAACGAACCCAGAAACTTCTGGGAGACTCACTGCAGCCAGGAGTGGCAGCTTTCTCCACACCGCGGCTCTGGGCGGCATCCTGCTCTGGCCTTTGCTGCGCCTCCCTTCCCGCCTCCGCTCCACGGCACATTTTTTGGATTAGCGAGTGTAAGTGCTCAGGCTCTTTGGTGAGTCATACCAACCTACTGCAACCGGGTTTAAGTGAAACAGCACAGCTTTCAGAACCTCAGCAGCGCGGGCTTTCCCTCCAGACCCCTGCCATCAGCAGGAATCGGCCCCCGCTCCTGGCCTCGGGGACTCCTTGTTCAACACCCAGACGGAGACTGCCCCAGCTTGGCTCACATGTCCTTCCGCTCCAGTCGGCTCAGTCCAGGTAAGGGGGTCTCGTCTGAGTGTGGTTGTCAAGGCATATTCACAGGCTGGGGAATGTGCAGTGGAGTGGTTCATGGGCTGGCCGGATACTCGGGGAGGAATGTCTCACTTTACATGACCTGGCTTTTTTTTTTTTTTTTTTAAGTTTATTTAGTTTTTTTACCCCAAAAATGTTTAATGTTTGTTTATTTTGAGGGAGAGAGAGAGACAGAGTGTGAGCAGGGGAGAGGCAGAGAGAGAGGGAGACACAGAGTCCACAGAAGGCTCCAGGCTCTGAGCTGTCAGCACAGAGCCCGACGCGGGGCTCGAACTCACAAACTGTGAGATCATAACCTGAGCTGAAGTCGGTCGCTTAACCGCCTGAGCTACCCAGGCGCCCCACATTTATTTAGTTTTGAGGGAGACAGAGAGCTCCCATGTGCATACGTGGGGGAGGGGCAGAGAGGAGAGAAGAGAGAACCCCAAGCAGGCTCCGTGCTGTCAGTGCAGAGCCCAACGCGAACCATGAGATCATGACCTGAGCCGAAATGAATAGTTGGATTCTTAACTTACTGAGCCACCCAGGCACCCCTACATGACTTGGCTTTTATTAGTGGCAGTTGTAGGGGTTGGGGGGGGAGTTCTGTGGAGTGATCTCCAGGGAAAATCATTATATAAGGGGGGTGAGGGGTGGTATGGTGAATTGAGGGGCTGCGGCTGGGAGGAAATTGTATTCGTTTTTTTTTTTTTAATTTATTTCTAGGAGAGAGAGACAGCGTGAGCAGGGGAGGGTCAGAGAGAGAGGGGGTCACAGACTGAAACAGGCTCCAGGCTCTGAGCTGGCAGTCAGCACAGAGCCCGACGCGGGGCTCGAACCCACGAACCGCGAGATAATGACCTAAGCGAAAGTCGGACGCTCAACCGACTAAGCCACCCAGGCGCCCCAATTGTATTCGTTTTTTATTGCTGCCCTAACAAATTACCACAAACTTAATGGTGTAGAACAACACAAATATGCTATCTTATGGGTCTGTAGGTAAGAATTCTGACAACTGGTCTCACTGGGCTGAGAGCAGGGTACTGGCAGGGCCAAATTCCTTTCTGGAGCCTCTTGGGGAGACTTCTTCTTTGCCTTTTCTGGCTTCTGAGGCCACAAGCATTTCTTGCCTTGTAGCATCTTCCACTATTTTTAAAAGCCAGTGATGTTGCCTCTCTCTGACCTCTTTTCTGTTATCACAATTCTTTCTCACCGATGACAGAAGGGAAAGTCTCTTCACGTTTAAGGACTATGTGATTAGACTGAATACACCTGGCTGATTTGGGATGCCCTCCTCAAAGTCCTTAACTTTAATCATATCTGCACCATCTCTTGTTATGGGTTGAATTGTGTCTAAATTCATGTTCTGAAGTTGTAAACCCCAGAATGTGAACTTACTTGAAAATAGGCTCATCACACATGTAATCAGTTAAGATTAGATCATTCGGGTGGGCCTTAATTCAACAGGACTGGTGTGGGTATCACAAGTGGGTGGGGCGCCTGGGTGGCTCAGTCAGTTGAGCCTCTGACTTTGGCTCCATCATGATCTTACAGTTCATGAGTTCAAGCCTTGCATTGGGCTCTCTGCTATCATCACAGAGCCTGTTTCAGATCCTCTGTCTCCCTCTTGCTCTCAAAGATAAATAAATGTTTTTTAAAAAGTGGGGGGGGGGCGTTGGACACAGACACCCACAGAAGGAGGAACAGAGGGAGGAGACAGACAACTACGAGCCAAGGAGAAAGGCCTGGAATAGATCTCTCCCTCACAGCTTTTAAAAGAAACCAACCTGCTGATGTCTTGATTTTGATTTTCTAGCCTTCAGAACTGTGAAAGAATACATTTCTGTTCAAGCCACCCAGTTTGTGGTACTTTGTCATGGTGACCTTACCAAACAAATGTATCTCTTTTGCCATGTAAGGTATCATATTCACTGGTTCTGGGGATTAGGACATGGACGTCTTCCGGAGGGCCATTATTCCGCTTACCACACGTTCGAACAGTGGATCGTAGCCAAATGTTATTTACCTCACTTTGTCTTGGGCCTAAGCTCAGTAGTTCCTGTACCACGAATGAAATAATGGGTTGGACCACAGGCTTGTTGCTCACAAACGCTATGCATGCATGAAAGCAGACTCAACACAATAAGCCTTTGAATGGGAACATTGTCCAACTTGAGTCACTCTGGTTTTTGTAAACCACAATGCAAGGTGGTGGCATTTACTGCCATTTTTGAAGGGCAGACGTGTTTGCAGAATCCAGTGAACTGGACATTGTTACCTTTTTTCTTAGAACAAATAAAAACATGTTGGGAACAACATCAGTAGAATGGTGGAATAGGAGTTTTCTGCTGTACACTCCCACAAAACAGTGAGTTTGACAAGCAGCCACAGAGGAGAATGCGTTCGGGGCAGTCCAGGAGTCCAGCAGAGAAGTTCCAGCAAACCATTAGAGCAAAAAACAACCAGATTGGATGCAATGAAGAGAGTGGCAGAAACAGTTTTATTTTACCTATGTCATCCCTCCTGCAAGGCACAGATAGAGGTCAATGCCAAGGGAGACCTGCTAGGTCTGTGGCTTCTTTAAAGGGGAAACTGAGAGTGTGAGAATGAGTACCTGGCTTCCCAGCTGTGTAGAACGCTACCAAAAAGGCCCACTTCTTTCTCACCCCATCCAGGATACTGAATCATGCTGCACAACACAGGGGCAGAGAGTGGCAGGGGGAACAGCACAGGGCTTTCCGGGCATCAGAAAGACATGGATCTTACTAACCACTTTGCAGAATTCATCAGGAAGCATGCCCACAAGCTGCAGGGAGTGTTTCATTTGAGGATCACCCCAGATGGCCCCAAGGGTACCCAAACACTCAGTTTACCTCCCCCCACCCCCCAACTCTGTGGCTGGCTCTCTCTGTGTGTGTTCTCCAAGAGCAGTGAGTATGAGCCTTTGTGGACAGCTAGTGAGCACGGGCAGAAAGCTGGCTCTGACTCTGCAAGACTGGGAGAAAACAGGGGCGCCTGGGCAGCTCGGTCACTTAAAACTCCGACTCTAGATTTTGGCTCAGGTCATGATTTCATGGTTTGTGAGTTTGTGCCACGTGTCAGGCTGACCTGATAGTGCAGTGCCTGCTTTGGACTCTCTCTCTCCCTCTCTCTTTGCTCCTTCCCCCACCCCTCAAAAAATAAACTTTAAAAAGTGGGAGAAAACACAGTAACGAGCATTTAGCACCATTGTAGGGAAAGCAAGAGAAGCATAAGATACTAAGAAACTCTCCTAAGAGGGAACAAGAAACGAGGAGCCCGTGTATCCATAGAAAAGGTCTGTGAAAGCCTCAGAATGCTTAGTGGAACTGGCGGAAGGTATTTCTTTCTCCAAGCCATTCAGTAAAGACTACAGAAGGTAACTGTTCAGATGTGAAGACAGCAATCCAAGACTTCAAGGAATATGAAAAACCAAGGAAATGAAGAAAATGATCCCATTTACAATGCAATCAAAACAACAAGATACTAATGGGGTGCCTGCATGGCTCAGTTGGTTAAGCATCCAACTCTTGATTTTGGCTCAGGTCATGATCTCATAGTTCATGAATTCAAGCCTCACATCGGAGTCTGTGCTGACAGTGCAGAACCCGCTTGGGATTCATTCTCTCTCTCTGCCCCTCCCCCACTTACATTCTCTCTCTCTCTCTCTCTCTCTCTCCCTCTCCCTCTCTCTGCCCCTCCCCCACTTACATTCTCTCTCTCTCTCTCTCTCTCTCTCTCTGCCTGTCTCTCTCAAAATGAATAAATAAGCATTAAAAAAAAACAATAAAATACTTAGGAATAAGTTTAATCAAGGAGATGAAAGACTTGCACACTGAAAACTATGATATTTAATGAAAGAAATAGAGGAAGATACAAGTAAATGGAAAGATATCCCATACTCAAAAATTGGAAGAATTAATATTGTTAAATGTCTATCCATACTCTTCAAAGTAATCTACAGATTCAATGCAACCTTATTAAAATTCCATTGACATTTTCAAAGGTATAGAAAAAATAATGCTAAGTTTCATGTTCATAGCCACAAAAGACCCTGAATAGCCAAAGCAATCCTGAGAAAGAACAAAGCTGGAGGAATCACAGTTCCTGACTTCAAACTGTATTACAAAGGTATAATAATTACAGCAATACGGTACTGGTATAAAAATAGACACATAGCAGAATAAAGAGCCCAGGCGTAAGTCCATGCATATACAGTCAACAAATCTTTGACAAAGGTACCAAAGACACATAGTGGGGAAAGAACAATCTCTCCTATTATTGGTGCTGGGGCAACTGGATGGCCACATGGGAAGGAATAAAACTGGACTCCTATCTTACACCATACACAAAAATCAACTCAGAGTGGATTAAAGGCTTGAATATAAGACCTGAAACCATAAAACTCCTAGAATATAGGAGAAAAGCTCCTTGATATGGTCTTAGCAATAATTTTTTTTTTTTGGACACCAAAAACACAGGCAACAAAAGCAAACATAAACAAGTGGGACTATATCAAACTAAAAAGCTTCTGTACAATAAAGGAAACCATCATAATGAAAAGACAACTTACAGTAATGGGAAAAGATATTTGCAAACCATACATCAGATAATGGGTGAGTGTCCAAACTAACAACTCAATGGCAAAAAAGAAAAAGAAAAAGAAAACAAAGAAAAACCAAATAATCCAATTTAAAAATGGGCAAAGAACTTGACATTTTCCCTAAGAAGACATAAGAATGGCCTAAAGGTACATGAAACGTTGCTCATTATCACTAATTATCAGGGAAATGTAAATTAAAACCACACTGAGATACACCTATCTGTTAGGATGGCTTCTATCAAAAACACAACAGATAAAAGTGTTGGCAAGGTCATAAAGAAAAGGGAACCATTGTGTATTGTAGGTAAGGATGTAGACTGGTACACTGATTATGGCAAAAATGATATGGAGGCTCCTCAAAAATTACTACATGGTCTACTATAATAGATCATAGTAATTCAAACTACTACGAACTACTATATGATCCAGCAGTGTCACTTCTGGCCATATATCTGAAGAAAATGAAATCAGGATCTCAGACAGAAATCTGCACTCCCATGCTTATTGCAACATCATTCACATTAGCTAAGATATGGAAACAATCCAAGTGTACTTCAACAGATGAGTGACTAAAAAGGTGTGGTATATACATAGAATGGAATAATATTCAGCCATAAGAAAGAAGGAATTCCTGCTGCTTGCAACAACAGGGATAAAAATAGAAGACATTATGCTGTGTGAAATTAGCCAGACCAAAGCAGACAAATATTCTATGGTCTCACTCACATGTGGAATCTTAAAAAAAAAAAAAAAAAAAAAGTAGTTGAACTAGAAAGAGAGAATAGAATTGTGGCTACCAGGGGCTGCTGGTGGTTGGAGAAGGTAAGAGATCCTCGTCAAAGGGTTTAAGCCTTCAGTTGTAGGATGAATAAGCTCTGGGGATGAAGGTTCAGCAATGTGACTGCAGTTAATAATACTGTGTTGTGTTCTTGAAAGTTGCTAAGAGAACAGACCGTAAGCGTTCTCACCACACATACAAAAAAAAAAAAAGGGAACTACGTAAGGGATGAAAGTGTTAATTAATTTGATCGTGGGAATTGTTTCACGAAGTATGTGGATGTCAAATGGTCGTGTTGAACCCTTTATGTATTTGTGATTTTATTTGTCAGTTATGCCTCAATAAAGCTGAAAATATGTTGTCAAAACCTGGAATTGCCAAATCTGAGTAATTGGTGATAAGGATTCACTACTGTCTTCTCTTTTTTGTCTTTTTAAAACAAGAAGTTTTTAAGAGTAAATTAAAACAAAAAATCCTGATGTACTAAGTCACCCTCCAGTGTGAGTTCACCATAAGAGAAGTCACCTCCCCAAACCATAACAGACTCTTAAATACAGAGAAAAAGCTGAGGGTTGATGGGTAGGGGGTCAACGGGAGGAAAATGGGTGATGGGCATTGAGGAGGGCATTTGTTGGGACGAGCACTGGGTGTTATATGTAAGCCATGAATCATGGGAATCTACTCCCAGAGCCAAGAACACAGTGTATACACTGTTAGCTAACTTGACAATAAATTATATTTTAAAAAAGAGAGAGAGAAGTCGCCTCTCCTCCAGTATGTGAGCAAATGTCCCTCACAGCCCTTCACCCCAGCCCCCTGCTCACACACATGGACCAGGCATCACTCAGAGGGGACCTGCTCCCCAGCAGGTCACTGCGGCTGCTTGTTGGCTTAGGCTGACCGCCAGAGAGCTAAAAATAAAGTAAAATAATAATCAGTGAGACATGAGAAACAACATAGATTAACCAGAAAAGTAAATCTGTGACTAACAATAAAATAACCGGTTCATGCTCATTGCAGAAAGTGCTCACCATGCTCCATTTCCCCTGCCACTACCTCAACACATTCGTGTCCTTTTCCACCTAGACAGTGCCACACTCCTAGTCGGTTACCTGTTTGCAGTCTCTTTCTTCCTGCCCTTCCTCCTCCAGCTGCTGCACTTGTAATCAGGAAAAAGAAAAGAAACACACACACACACACACACAAAGCTGATAGTGTTATTCACCTGCTTGGACTTAAAGGCATCTAGAGGCTCCCCGTTACCCATGAAATCCTGAGTTTCTAACTGTGGAGTATGATGCCCCCACCACGTGGGTCCAGTCTTCTTTTCCAACCTCATCTTTCACTGCTCTACACATCTAGCGTTTCTCAAAGTATGGTCTCTGAGCACCAGAATTAGCATTCTGGGGTGCGTGTGAAAAATCCCAGTCCTCCTGATTCAGTCTTTTGACAAGCATTCAAAGCAATTTTTATGCAAACATAGCTGGAGGCTGCTTATCTCAAGTCACTGTATTCTTTCCCTCTGTCTCACGTGTCCTTCTCCTCCTTGTCCACTTCTTTTAGGGCACTGTTCATCTAGCATCTTCTCCCTCTCGTAAGCCAAATAAATTGTCCCCCTCATCTCTAGTCCCTTAGCACTTTATACAGACCTCATAATACAGCTTTGTTTCACAAATGTTTACTGCAGATCTTTCTCTCCTGCTGGATTATAAATTCCTTGCCATTAGGAACCATGTCTTATTCATCTTTTCCCCCCTGAGTGACTATGCAATTTCTTTGTTTTTACAATGGGAAATGTGTAACTCATCGAGTTTCCCTTTCCCCCTGGCCACCTAATGTACTTAGAGCCAAATTCACAGCTCAAGTATAATGATTATGAAGGCTGCCATTGTCTGTGTATCTGTGTCCTTTTTTCCTTCTAGACTTGACCTATTTTAATTTATATTTCCCTTGCCCTGAGATTTAAAACCTGTATTTGGCCATTTTATTTCATATGTTTCTGCTACAAGCCACCTCAGATCCTTTCTGGAGAAAGGTGAGAGAGAGATAAATTATTCATCTCACTATCCCTACCACCCAGGACAGTGTCTGGCAGATAGAAAATACTCAATAACTGTTAAATTTAATCAAAGGAATAAAGTTATGTGGATTCTGTGACAGCTATTTTACTCATCACTTAAGACACTTTTTGCTTACTTCTGACTTTGATCACAAGAGCTAAATCTACTGGAAGAATGCCTGATGGACAAGTGCCTGTAACTGTTACAAAAGTCACTTGATTTCAGCAACCTGATTATGTTATTTTCTACCTTGATCCATGGGCAACCCTTTTAGGAGCTTGGGCTGCTCATCAGCTCTATAATCTAGGATTAATGTTAAAAGACAGTGAACAGGGGCTCAGTCGGTTAAGTGTCCAGCTTTGGCTCAGGTCATGATCTCACAGTTTGTGGGTTTGAGTCCTGCATCAGGTTCTGTGCTGGTAGTGCAGAGCCTGCTTGGGATTCTCTCCCTCTCCCTCTCCCCCTCTGCTTCTTCCTCATTTGCTCTCTCTCTCTCTCAAAATAAATAAATAAACTTTAAAGAAAAGAATAAAAGATAGTGTACACGTAAAAATCTACCAGGAACTGAGAAGCAAAAGGACTGTGTATCTGAGCAGGGAGAGTTGTTCATAGGAGACTGCACAAGGATGGAGCCAAGAACGGGACACAGGACACTGAGGAGGGCATCTCAGAGACAGGGAGGCACACAGGGAAATGGCGATAGGCCATGTGTGGAAAGCCCATGGGGAGATGCAAGTCTTCTGCTTGCTGAAGACATGCAATTGTACTGCTGCTGGGAAATGAGTGTGCTTGAGCACATAGCTGAAGACAATGTGCATCTAGTCACTGCATAATAAAGTCAAGTCACTGCATAGTAAAACCAAGAAAGAAGCAAAAAAATTTTTGAGAAAGGAAAACAGTCACATTTTCTACTTATTTTTCTTCCATTTACATCTCACGTTTCCTTAAGAAAACCCATCTTTTACATCCTTTTGTATCTTATCTGGAGAAATAATAGCAGCACCCAAGTCTCTTTAAGTTGGAGATCTTATTTTCCCTGGGAAACACTTGAACATGTGTAGTCTTGACTTTCAGTTGTCACCTCAACTTTCCACACAAGTCCCTCACGCTGCCAGTTAACTATTTTCAAACCTCATCCTATCAGATTTTTTTCTCTTGAAGAAAAATAAAGGGATGCTAACCTATTGGTGGTTACACATAACGAACTACGCGTAAAACCACTTCTGATTTAAATTTGCTCCCAACATCTTTGTTTCGATCAGAAACATCAATTCAGTGTGTTTTCTCCATGAAAACCTGGAGAAACTGAGATAATTCTTTGAATAACATAAGGAAAGGTGTTATTATGAAACAGATTAAAATGGAACATTTGTAGGAATGGATTTGGTGATATTGTAACCATGTGACATGGGAGGCGACAAAACTCCTAGTCCATTTTTATAAAGTATGGCTCTTCAAACAATGAAATTAACAGAGAAACTGGGTCCACATCCTAGCTGAGCTGATGGGCTCGGAAACCTTGGGTAAGTCATTCATCTTGGTAACCTCAGGTTCTCCATATGTAAGAAAATAACCACACCTACACAACAGAACATTTACAAGAAATATAAATCAGGTCATGTTGTGGTTTCTCAAGCTTTTATTTTTTTTATTTTTTTATTTTTAAAAAATTTTTTTAAATTTATTTCTAGGAGATAGAGAGACAGCGTGAGCAGGGGAGGGCCAGAGAGAGAGGGAGTCACAGACTGAAGCAGGGTCCAGGCTCTGAGCTGGCAGTCAGCACAGAGCCCGACGCGGGGCTCGAACCAACGAACCGCGAGATCATGACCTAAGCGAAAGTCGGACGCTTAACCGACTAAGCCACCCAGGTGCCCCTCTCAAGCTTTTAAAAATGTGTTTTCCCCCCCCAAAGATTTGGATTTAGAAGTAAAAAAAAAAAAAAACAGAAAAAAAGTGGTACCCAGGATTCTGTACTGAAAAGATCTTCAGGTAATTCTGGAATACATTTGAAATAATCCACACACTAATTAAATGTAGGTTAAATAATTTTAAATTGTTAAACTACTAAAGAAATATAAAACACCATTATTAATACGTAATGAGGAAGTCTAAAAGTCTCACTTAATTCCTATTCAAAGACTAGTCTTCCAGTAGCACACACTCTCGGACCCTGGCTTCTAGGATGGTTCAGGCCTGGAGGGCCAATTTCAAACACTCCAGCCCCATGTTATTTGTCTAAGGGCCATGTTAGGGTCAAGCAACAGAAACAGGGAGAAAACTACAGCAAAGCACAGCATCATCAAGTTGCTGAACACCAGTGATAAAAAGAAAATGTTAAAAGCAGCCAGGGATGTAGAGTGGGAGGAGGGGTGGAGAAACAAACTAGATATAGAGGAACAAAAATAAGATTTATAGCAGACTTCTCATCAGAAGCAGCATACGCCAGAAGACAATGGAGGAACAACTTAAAAGTGCTGAAACAAAGGGGCAGCTGGCTGATTCAATAGGTGGAGCATATGACTCAATCTCAGGCTGTGAGTTCAAGCCCCACGTTGAGCCGAGAGCTTCCTTAAAAACTAAAAATAGGAAACTAATAATAATTTTAAAAAATAAATTACTGAAGCAAGAAACCATCAACCTAGTATTGTGTCCCAGAAGGGTTTTTTTTTCTCCAAAACTGAAGAGATAAAAAGACTTTATTCAGAAAAGCAAATCCTGGGAGAATACATTACCAGCAGATTAGCATCATGAGCTTAGGTCAGTTCATACCACTTCACACGAACTGATGGCTTAATATGTAGGAATTTTGCAAATTGATTGTTAAAATGTTAGTAGCTTAAAATTGGTAATGATGGGAGAATTTATACCATGGAAATCAGCCAACACTACAAATCAGGGCTCTTTTTATTTTGCAGAGAACAACTCAGTGATGTGCCGAGGACAAGTGTATTAAAAAATCATCCTTCAAGCAAAAGGAACATGATACCAGCTAGAAATTTGGGTCCCTACAAAGGAATTAAGGGCGACAAATATGTGAGTAGACATAAAATATTTTTCTTAATTTTAAAATCTCTTTAAAAGACAATCAACTATTTAAAGAACAAAAATGACTACTATTTGTAGAGGTAAACTCTATGACAAAAGTGGTATAAAGGATGGGAAGAAGCAAAGAAAATATACTTCTGTAAGAATCTTGTGCCATATGGGGAGATGAGCATGGAGGAGGGCACTTATGGGGATGAGCACTGGGTGTTATATGGAAACCAACTTGACAATAAACTATTTGTAAAAATAAATAAAAATTTTAAAATTTCAAAATAAAATAAAGGAAAAAAAAGAATCTTGTGCCATATGTAAATAGTACGTTAGTTGAAGGTAGGCTGTATTTAGTTGAAAATGAACATGTATTATAAACCGTACATAAGTTGAAAGTGTCGTATTGTGTAAGTTGAAAATGGATATTGTAAGTTGGATAGTCCTCACACAGAGACACCAACTCATAGAGGTGTAGCTAAATAAGTCATCAGTGGAGATGGAGATAAAGTTATTAAAAATGCTTGATTAATTCTAATGAAGACAGAAAGGGCAAAGGGGAAGATTGAATAGATGGGGTGAGGAGATTTTTGTATCTCATGACTATGGTCATTATATGACTATACATATATATTTGTGAAAAGTTACCGAATCACACAACTTGGTGAGTTTTATTATATATAAATTATACATCAATAAATCTGAGAGAAGGATGGGACAGGAGGACAAGGAGGGAGGAGAGGGAGGGCTACCACCACCAAGCAGGAGAGTTACAACACCTGAACTCAAGACACACCATAAAGCTATGGTAATCAAGATGTGTACTGGGGCACCTGGATGGCTCAGTTACGTGTCCGACTTCAGCTCAGGTCGTGATCTCATGGCCCTGAGTTCAAGTCCCCATCAGGTTCTCTATTGTCAGCACAGGGCTCGCTCTGAATCCTCTGTCTCCCTCTCTCTCAGCCCTGCCTCCACTAGCATGAGCACACAGGCACAAACGTTTAAAAGAAAAAAAAAACAAAAAAACCCCACAAAAACCAGTGTGGTATTGGTGAAAAGGTAGACCTAGTGATTGTCTGGCAATAAGGAACTCGTTCCCACTAGGCCTACACAGGGTAGTGGTACATGTTATAGACCACGGATTAATACATGTTCATGACCTCTGTTTTTTGTTTTGTTTTTTTTTTTATTTCTAGGAGAGAGAAAGAGAGAGACAGCGTAAGCAGGGGAGGGTCAGAGAGAGAGGGAGTCATAGACTGAAACAGGCTCCAGGCTCTGAGCTGGCAGTCAGCACAGAGCCCAATGCGGGGCTTGAACCCACGAACCGTGAGATCATGACCTAAGCGAAAGTCGGACGCTTAACCGACTAAGCCACCCAGGCGCCCCTCATGACCTCTGTTTTTTAAACGAAGAATGAATGGGAGGTCTAACTATCATACCATTCTTTGACTTACACAAATAAAGTCAACAAAATTTTGGCTAGATAGATACACAGGTGACAGTGATTACCTAGTTTACCCTGCAGGGGTGCCGCACATCTAGAGCTAGAAGGTATAGGTTTATAATGTGGAGAGCCTTCCTGAGAATGAGATCAATGTACAGAGATGCAGAGCTAGAAATGGAGGGACAAGGCCTTTTGTGTCATATTGGACTCCTGGATCTAGCTTTACCTGAAGCCAGAAACTCCTTGGACTACCTGATTAAACTAACAAATTCCCTTTTCTATCTAAGCAAACTTTTTTTTTTTATTTCTAGGAGAGAGAGAGAGAGAGACAGCGTGAGCAGGGGAGGGTCAGAGAGAGAGGGAGTCACAGACTGAAATAGGCTCCACGCTCTGAGCTGGCAGTCAGCACAGAGCCCGACGCGGGGCCCAAACCCACGAACCGCGAGATCATGACCCAAGCAAAAGTCGGACGCTTAACCGACTAAGCCACCCAGGCGCCCCTCTATCTAAGCAAACTTGAGTTATAACAGAGGAGTCCTGAATAATGTATGTGTGTACTCTGTGGAGATACTAAAGAAGCATTAGCTTACTCACATACTAACTTTTAAAAGCTCTGGGCCCACATTTCTCATTTCTTAGTAGAAATAGTTAGATTAGGGCAATAAGGAGTAAGCCTTCCTTTTCAAAATCTGTTTTAGATTTGGGAATTACACATCGAGTTAGATTTGGAAAAAATTGTCTTTTGTTTAACTAAAAAGCTATGTGATCTCTAGTTCCCCAAATTGCAAAGTTCCTCCTTGCCTTCTGAGAGACAGTGCAGCCTAAGCCATTGCATTACAGCACGTCAGACTGCCTGGAGTCTGAATCCAGCTCCACCCCTTACTATGGTGTGGCCTTGAGCAAGTTTCTCTGTAGCCTGGTTTCTTCCTCAGTAAAACAGAAGCAATAACAGTACCTACTTCCAAGAGTTGTTATGAGGGGTAATTGATAATATTTGTTAAACCCATCCAACGATGCCTGGTACCTGGTACATGCTCAATAACTATTAGCAGTGATGATGATGATGATGGTGATGTTGGTGGTGATAGTGATAAGCCTGGAAGATCTCAGTGAATCTGGTTTGCCATTATCAGATGGGACACTGAAAAAAGAATGGAGACCCAAATCAGGTCACCTGTAATTATGTCAATAGGTTCAGGGTACTGAAAGCTTTGGTGTCTATTTGTTTTCTGACTATAATTATCCTCTCTAGTCACAGCTAGCCCAAATGATAATTTTGTATGTGTGGTATAAGTACAATCTTTCCTGATTATATTAATAATGATTTGCAGTGATGAAAATTTGAAACATTAATAGAAAAAGAAAATTTTTTTTAAGTTTTTAAATGTTTTATTTATTTCTGAGAGAGAGAGAGAGAGAGCGTGAGCAGGGTAGGGTCAGAGAGAGAGGGAGATACAGAATCTGAAATAGGTTCTAGGCTCTGAGCTGGCTGTCAGCACAGAGCCCGATGCGGGGCTCTAACCCACGAACCGCAAGATCATGACCTGAGCCAAAGTCAGATGCTTAACTGACTGAGCCACCAGGCGCCCCTAGAAAAAGAAAATATTAAAGCATTCATAATTTACTACTGAAAGATAAGTCTATTAGCATTTTAATCACTGCATATTTCAATTTGGAGTATTTTCTTCCAGGCCTTCTCTTAGAGCAGTTAAAACGAATATATAGATACATACAAAAAACTTAATATACACGTGTGTGTGTGTACATGTGTGTATAGTTTTATGTCCTTCTTTTCTCAAATAAGGTCATGTCATTAAATATTCTTTGAAAACAACATATGACCTCTTAATAATTTACCATATGGCTCCACCATAATTTACTTGATAACTTACTTATAATTGGACCTTTCAAAAGTTTGGATCTAGTATAAATAATGCTGTGATAAACATCCTTGGGTATTCATCTTGAGACATATCTAGTTAAGATGTTACTCCTAGTGGTGGGATTTCTGAGTCTAAGTATATATTTATAAGGCTTCAGACACATATTGTCAAATAGTCTTCCAGGAAGCTTACACCAATTTATTATTATTTTGATTACAACATATCACTCGGGTCTTTCATGCCATGTTTCGTGAAGGACCAATAACCCATTGCTTAAATAGTGTGGCCAAAGGGATTCTCATTATCATACTAATTCTGACTTCACTATAGTCCTTGAACAATTAATGCTTTCTTTTTGAGATCAGTAGCCTGTGGTTCATTAAACATGAACATTTGAATTTAAGTGTGAAGGACACTATGAAAATATTTTTTACTCACTTTCATTCAAGCTGTGGAAACTTCAAGTAGGAGAATGTTCCAAGGGGACAATTCTGTGGCTGGAATATTGAATTGGGAAAAATGGCATCATCTAGAATTCAAAATAATCTTTTCAAAGGCCTCAATTTCCCTAGAGCTATGCCTGTCCTGACTGACCTTCCACTTCTCCATAAAACCAGAATGTGTAGCCGATGTGACAGTTTCTTGGCCTCCTTTTTTCTCAGTGTCTCTTCACCAGTATTTACTGCATTGTGACCTCAAGGAAACAAACAGAAGTGAATCTGATCACGTCCCCATTCTCCACCCTGCTTAAGGATCTTGTCTAGACCTCAGCATAACCAACGGACTACTGACACTCTGGACCCTACTGTTCCAGCCCCAAAGACTGCCGTTCTTCCCCATCCTTCTCTCAGATCACATCCATCTTCCCACCTTCGTCAGTACCCATCTTGACCTTTCATGCGTCTATACCTGGATCAGTTGTGTCCTCCAGAAGAGTCTCCCCACCCCCGCCACCCGCCAGTGGAGACTAGTAAATTTTAGTCGTCCAATCAGATCCCTCCCCCGACTCCACAGCTCCAGTTTGTAAGTACTAAGACCAAGATTCATACTTTGTTAGGTTCTTTTGGTTGTAAGGAATAGAAATTCAAGGTACCTCCAGTAATGGGGGGGCTGTTCTTGACATGTCTATTACATGGGAGTACTCGGTAAAGAAGCTCATGGAAACCAAGAAGCAGCGCCTGCTCAAGGTCCAAGACAGACCTGAGATCCAAGTGGTTTTGTCTCTTCTTCAATTACAAGACACAAATGTCTCCATTCTTCTTCTCTATTGCCGTGGTGACTCCTAATCTTGCTGACCCTATATATCTTGCAGCCCTGCGTCTGCCCCTTTCTCCTTTCTTCTTTCTCCTTTCTCCTCCCTAGCTCTCTACATTTGTAACTGGTTCTCTCTCTGCCTCCCCATTCAAAATTGCCTGAAATGGTTTTCTGGGCAGAGCAGAAGAGCTTCTCAGACAAGATCATTTCACAGAGATGTATCCATCCCCTAGATTGGCTGCCTTTGGTGGCTGCCCTACCTTGGTCCAGTCCAAGAGCCACCCCATGTTTCAACCCCAGCCTAAGGCCCTGATTCCTGCAGCAGGGGAGTATGGGAGGGCAATTGCCCTTATAAAGAGATAAAGGGCAAGAAGGGCATGTTGCTGTACCAAGTTGCTAAATTTGGCCCTAAGAGTATTACTTTTGTGGATAGAAGGTGTAGGACCATAGTTCTCATTTGCTTCATATGTTCTAAAGGGGAAGATTTATAGTCATCCTCCAAGCAGTGTCAGATCATCCATGCAATAGAATGTCCTGGAGCAATATCAGATAGAGACTTTTGGAATTTTGTTTTATCTATTCCTAGAACAATAAACTGTCGCCCAGCGTAACACTCAATCCCCAGCCTTTAATTGAGGCTTCTCCACTTACACAGGAAGTACTCTACATAGAAAACAGCCTTGACCACAGCTCCAATAGCAGCTCTCCACCTACCCCTACCTCCCATGTGCCTTCTAGAATCCCTTGGGTTAATTCTCTAGATCCCACCACTGTCCCCAAGCCATCCTCCTCCTTCCCATGACTTGCTCTGCTGTGGCTCACACTTGCTGCTTGGGATAAGAGGTACCTCTCTCCTAGCCACGATTCACCAGAATCCCATATCTACTCACCATCTACTCCAGCCCTTCCCCTCAACCCTGAAGGGAGGAGATTCAAAATTGGCAAAGTGGAGCAATGCTTTTAGTAAGCTTTTGGGTTGGACTATGGTTGAGAAACCAACATATTCTACTGACCTCAGAGATTTGTTCTGAGGACTCATTAAATGAGATAATGTATGCAAAGTGCTTTGAATAGCACCTGCACTTAATTATTACATCTTAGTATTTGGAATCTTTTTGGCAGCCTCCTGAGTTAGTCTTCCTTTCTGAGTGGGATCTGCTCCATGGTGTCATCCAATTTATGCAGAGCAATTATATTCCCAAGTGAGGAGGGTAAAGCATTTCATTTAGAAAAAAAATCACAGACCATTGCTACTAATATCAGACCCTATATCTAGTCCTTTGTAAATTTTATCTAATTTATCCCTCATGAGGTGAGTAGTATCCTCACCCCATCTTACTAATGAGAAAACTAATGCACAGAAAGATTAAATAATGTACCCAGAGTTCCTCAGTCCGTAAGTATCAGAGTCAGTATTGAAACCAGACAGTCTCTTCTAGACTCTTAATCTTCTGCTACTAAACTATGCTGTCTCCAATTAGAATAGCAAACATTTAAGCCGGAAATGATCTTGGAAATCATCTTGCCTCTACTCCCTCATTCTACGGATGGGAAACAGAGGCTGTTCCTAATGTCTAAATCTTGTTAGAGGCATAAGATGGACTAGAACCTGGGATGCTGCTTTCATTTCAGTGTCTCCCTCACTACCCCACTTCATAAGTTAATACTTTTTAGGCTAATTTTATTAGCATCTGCAGAAATGATATCTTTAGATTCATTTTGCTTTGAGGGAGTTGTTTCTATATCCCATTTATCAAAGCAAGCTTCCATATTTGGATACTGCCTTGGGGCACCTGGGTGGCTAAGTCAGTTGAGCATTCCACTTTTGATTTTGTCTCAGGTCATGATCCCAGGCTCATGAGATCAAGCCCTGTATGCCAGGCTCTGCACTGAGTGTGGAGCCTGCTTAAGATTCTCTCTCTCTCTCTCTCTCTCTCTCTCTCTCTCTCTCTCTCTCAAAAAGGATGCATTCTTAACACTTGGAGAAATTACATAACTTTTTAGGAGCCAGTTTCTTAATATATTATGAATGATGGTTGAGTGTGATGACAGGTTTCTAGACTGAATTTCAGGAAACAAAATTTTTGAAAACTTAGGGACCAATACAGAATTGCCACTTCATTTTTACAGGTAAAGTTTTTCTAAAACCCATAGACAAAAGAGAAAAAATAAAGACAAACTACCATCTAAAATGGTAGTAGGTGACGACAGTCGTCGTTCTGTAAGAGAAAGACTATTACAACCAAAAAACTATGAAGACTGTAATCCTAAAATAAAGGATAAGTCACTTAAATAGCGTTTCTTGTACAGAAAGACAATAAATTGTCCTAATTGTTTCAATATCACAGACCAGCAACAATTTCATCATGGATCAGCATTTAACAGTCTACATTGGATGACCCTTTGAAGTTCTCTCTAGCTTTTAAACTCTGTGATTTTGAGCATTCTTTTTTCCATTTACAATAATTTTAGAGGTTTCTAGCTGTTGAGTCTTTGTAAATTAATCCTTCTTAAGCCTGTCCTTAAAGGCTTTGTTACATTCTGTGTGGAATGACTATTGGAGGTTTTACATTCAGAACAGTAACGCACGAACATATAATTATCCGTTCCCCATCTTCACACTGCACAGCTTCTGGTTTCCCTCACCCCCGTTCCAGAGCAACAAAGCAATGACTCTGAACTCTGACCTCCCCCTTCTCCCCAGTCTCCTTCAGGGCAAAGGAGTCAGGTGTAAGCTGTTGCCGAAGATCTGTTTTTTCCATGAGCCAGTGACCATGAGCCCTCTGAGATTTGACTCCTTCTGTCCAGGGTGCCACCAGGGAATTTTGCCACAGAGGGAAAAATTCCTTAAGGAAAGAACACTTGACTCCATGTAACAACCTGGGGACTAACCAAAGTTTGGCCCAGATACCCCTTTGAATTTATCTCTTGGAAAATGCATTTCTTTGTTTTCTACTTCATATTACCATGTCCTACCTAGGTGTGTGTTTGCTTTGAGGAGGAGGGGCAGGGGAGGCTAGAGGGCGCAGGACTGGAGCATAAATGCACCTGAGGGCAGAGACTTGTCCTTCCTTTTGCCTCTATATCCTTAGCAATTTGCGTGGCAACAGCAAGTGCTCTGCTAACGGGTGCGGAATGCATCACGTTTAAGGACACTGCTTTATTAACCATAACCTTTTATGGTGTGGCTCCTAATGCCAGACACTGTGAACGATGCTTTCTAAAAGTGATTTCTTTTTTTTTCTTTTCAAAGATGTTTTTATTTTTTTAATTTTTTAAAAACTGTTTATTGTCAAGTTGGTTTCCATAGAACACCCAGTGCTCATCCCCACAAGTGCGCTCCTCCATGCCCATCACCCCCCTTCCCCTCCCCTCCACCCCATCTGCCCTCAGTTTGTTCTCTGCATTCAAGAGTCTCTCATGGTTTGCTTCCCTCCCTCTCCTCCACTATTTTTCCCCTTCTTCCCCCCATGGTTCTCCGTTAATTTCCTCCTAATCCTCCTATACATGCAAAAGATGTTTTTAGTTTTAGGTAATCTCTACACCCACCGTGGGGCTCAAAACCACCACCCAAGTCAAGAGTCTCCCACTCTGCTGACTGAGCCAGCCAGGTGCCCTTAAAAATGATTTCTAATTCTTACCAGAACTCTCTTTTGTAGGTGAATCATTATTCCCATTATATGGATGAGGAAACTAAGGCAGAAAGTGGTTAAGGGGCTTGGCCAATGGCAGTGAAGTAATTTAAGTGGCTGAACCAGATAATCTTTGCAGTGTGTGAAGCTACAGAGCCTGCACAGGAGACAGGCCTTGGGAAAAGGACGGGAAAGGCAGCTGGCATCCTCTTCCAAGCAGAGCTGTTTTCGCAGCCAAGTCTCTGCAGAGGCAGAGAGGCAGCCGTGCCATCATCACAGAAGAAGCACTTGTTGACCTTGTTAGACTCTCAGATCTCTGAGACCATTTAAGTCCATCAGGAAGTGAGGGGTAGAGCCTAGACCCGGACCACCTCTCCCGACTGCCTGTCTGGTGCTTTACCCACCCTGCAGACACGAGCAAAAAACTAGAAAAGCTCTTTGTATTTATCAGGATAGGCCAACTGCTATAACCACTACCACAAGTATTAGTAGCTTAACACAGTGAGAATTTATTTCTTGTTTCTGTCATAATCCAATGTAGGTAGCAGGTGGGCCTTCCCCCTTCCCTCTGGTTGAACTCTCTCTTAGGCTCTTGGTGTTCTGGGTGTCCTCTTCATTCAGCCAGCAAAGGAACATGAAAAAACAGTGCAAGGATGGTACGTGGGAGGGTGTAGGAGGTCAGGCGGGGAAGTGGCCCATCTCACTTCCATCGCCCAGAATTCAATAAGGGGGCCACATTTAACTGCAAGGGAGTCTGGGAAATGTAGTCTCTGCTCTAGGAGAAGACCACTCATGGAAATTCATGAGTTCTAGAAGTATCTCTTGAGAGGAATAGCTATCAAGAGACCTGTCTTCAGTTTGTAGTTTTGTCTGGAATTTACAATGGGCACTTGAACTTTAGGCCCCTACATTTATTTAAACATGGTTTCCTTTGAGGTCACTGCAGTTAGCACACTCATAAACAGGGGTGGAAAGGAGGGCGCAGTGGCCATTTTAAGCAGTGAAAATTTTTATATAGCTTTTCAGAGTTCCTTGTACTTTTTTTTTTTAAGAGAGAGAGAGAGAGAATCCCAAGCAGGCTCCATGCTCAGTGCAGAGCCCAATCCGGGGTTCAATCCCATGACCCTAGGACTGTGACCTGAGACAAAATCAAGAGTGAGGCGCTCAACTGACTGAGCTACCCAGGTGCCCCATATTGTCCTATTTTTGTTGTTATTTGGTTGATTGAATTTCGTTTTGTTTTGCTTTGCTTTTTTTTTTTGTTAACATGTATTTTATAGCTACTACATGCTAAGTGCTACACTAAGCACTTGACATGCATTATCTTTGTTAATACTCATAGCAGTGCTGGGAGGTGAGTGCCGTCATCATCCTCACTTTACAGATATGAACATGGAAGTTTAAAGAGGCTATAAACGGACTAAAGTCACAAAGCCAGTAGGTATAAAACCTGAGGTTTTTGAACTGGGCCTCCCCAACTCCAGACCCTATGCCATATACTCCCTCGGCCTGTGGCTGGCAAGCTTCTGGCCAGAGCTAGAGCCCAGTCCAGGCTGAGACAGGGCTCTGAAGGTCAAGCATCTCTGCCATGTGAATTCTGTTTGTTGGCATTGGAGCCACCGTGTGCTCCTCTCCTGTGGAAGCTGCTGGGACATCCAGGCTCCCATAAACTGTCTCACCATGTGAAGGGATCTCAGACTTGCAGAAACTCTTCCTTGAATACAAAACAAGTTATTTCATGTTTATACATCTTTGGTTCACATTTTGGAGATGAATTTTGCCCCAGATGAATTAATTTATGCTCCACCCTATACCTCCTCAGTAATATTTAATTCAATGGGATATTTCAAAAGGAATCTGCAGCAGTTCTCTTAAACCTCTGTGGTTCCAGGCAAGTCAGATCTTTCATTACATGCTTTTAAATACTTAGAACACCCTGAGAGTGAAGCACTGGACCAATTAGAGCAAACTGACTAAAGGTTAATTTAACAGGGCCCCATCAGATGCTCTGCTTGTCCTTGTGGCTCGAGGGTCTAACAAGCTTAGCTACTCTGTGTAAACACCATTAAAAGCATAACTGGACCCGGGCTCTGCATCTACCCCACCAGTAGAGAGTAGCTTAAAGAACCTTATTAGAAGGAAACCATTGGGTGTAAGGGTTGGGGAGCAGAAGGGAGAGAAGGGGGTTGTTGAGCTGTTGAACTCTAATTGAACAATAAACAAGGGCTTATTATAAGCGCTGTTCCCAGTACTCAGCCTGTGACTCCCTTTGGGAGTTTCATTGCAAGCAGAATTTAATCACACATCTGTCTTTCTAAGGCATCATACCACTCCACTTGCCTCTAGTTCAAGTACCTGAAAGATCTGAACAATGGACTGTGAGATCATGATGCCTTAGAGGTTGACTATTCAGGGAGAACTCAAGCAGCACAAGGCTGAAACTACTCAGAGGTGGCCCCACAGCACAGGAATCAGGCGAGAAAATGGCTCCAATCGGTGCCCTCTTCTCTAGCAGTAACAACCATCATGGCAACTGGCAGCCATATGTTACCTTCTCAGGGACTCATTACCTGGTTTTCAGGTTATTCCCATGGAGGTAGGGGGAGCCCATGGAGCACCTGAGTCACCCTCTCCTCATCTAGCCCAGTGGTTCTGTATTCTGGTTAAGTATCAGAATCACCAGGGGGGCTCTTTAAAATACGAATACCTGAGGGTCTTCCCAGAGAGATGGTATTTTTTACAAGCTCCCTGGGAGGACCTAATGTGCACCCCAAGTTGAGAGCCATGGGAGTGACCTTGATCCTTCTCCAGCTTGGTTGAGTACTTTGATCCTGGACATCTTGGATATAGAAAATAGAAATGAGGTGGGCCTCAGAGCTGCTAATCATGGCTGACAGCAGCCATCGGGCAGGCCAGCTGTGCCTAAGCCTCTATTGCACAAGGAAGATGGAAGAACTATATAATCCTAGGCGGGCAGCCCCCAACTCAAGTCCCTTGCCTTTCTTCTCATTACATGGTCTTCTTGCCACATGATGATTTAATGCACATTTATGGAATATTTCTGTATGCTAGGTGCTGGGCTGGGCAATACAGAGAGAAAGAGAAGGAAAAGACATGGTCCTTATCCTCAACGGGATAAACAGCAACCTTCACCAGAGAAGCAAATACAATACTATGGAAATCAGTTTCCTACTTATTAACAGCTCTTATTAAAGGTTGAGATGATACATAAAAGTAGGATTACATAACGTTTTCAAAGATTTTTGGTGCTTTTCCCCATTATATAGTTAATTAAGGATGTTAATGTCTCTTCTCTCAGATCCATTCTCTCCCTCCCTCTCTCTCTCTCTCCCCTTCCTTCCCTTCCTTCCCTCCCTTCCTCCCTCCTTCTCTCCTTCCTTCTCTCTCTCTCCCCCAACCCGTCCAGTGCATGCACACATGCACACAGACACACACCTTCTTTAGAAACAGGAAAGGGCTAAACATGGATATTTTAGATACGAGCCACAGGCCTGCTATCATTTTTTATATGGAACCTATTTGTAGGAAAACCTAGGTGAACTAAAGTTTAATCAAGGTCGGAGAGTCTTTTTAAGGGGCAGGGGTCCCCATCTAAGCTCAATGTGCCTTTGTACATGGCTGCTTCAGACCCCCGCGTTCATTCAGTCAACTAAGATTTGAGCCCTGTTATGCACACACCATGCTAGACACTAAAATTGTTATAGTGAACCCCTAACACCAGCCCCCCTAGACTGTGAAAGACAAATGTGAGTGTAAAATTACTACTGTTGTAAGTGAAGGTATACCTAAAAGATGTAATATTGTTAAAATGGCAACAGACCCAGGACAGCAAGGAAGGACACCCCGCAAATTTGGTCATGAACCTGAGCATCACATCTTCAATGTGATGGCCTGGTGAAGAGTTGGTGGTGGCGTTTCATTCCAGCCAGAAGGAAAAGTGTAAGTGAATCAGTGAAGATGGGTTAGATTGGTGGTTCTCAAAGTGTGGTCTTCAGACGGCTGTGGGTACCACACATCCTTTGAGAGGTTCCATGAGGTCAAAATTGTTCTCATAATTATACCAGGATGTCATTGCTCCTTTTCACTGGATTGACATTTGCACCAATGACATAAAAGCACTGGTGGGTAAAATTTTGGGGCCTCAGCGCTCAGCAATGCAGTGGCACTAAACTGTACTTGTAACCACTGTGTTCCTTTTCCATGTACTTGTAGTAGGGAGAAAAGCCAGTTTCACTTAGAAATTCCTTTGATTAAGCATTAAAAGTTATTTTTTAATTAAACCACTACCCTTGAGTACACATCTTTTTAATATTCTGGATGACAAATGAGAAGTATGCATCAAACACTTCTGCATAACAAAGTGCAATGGTAGCCTTGAGAAAAAGCACTTGATGTTTTGAGTTGTAAATGGAACTAGCTGCTTTTATCGTGAAATAGTTTCTTCTGGGGGAGAAAGACAAAAAAACAAAAATAAAAATCCCAAAACTACTGACTATAAACCATAGTTTGTGGCTATTCAAACTTAGTTTCTTGGCAGACTATTTTTTTTATAAGTGAATAAAGCCAGACTGTCAATTCAAGGAAAAAAACTGACAGTGCTTGTTGCCAAAGATAAAATTCAAGCTTTCAAACAAAAATTGCAACTTTAAAACTTGTACCTCCTATCATGAGCTTAATAGCTTCCTAATACTTAAAGACTGCAGCGAGGTTGATGGTGATCTATGTTAATATGATGTTTTTTATATATTATATAATGAAATATGTCAACATTTGGAAGATGTGTTTAACTCAGTGAACCAATCTTTTCCAAATAACCAATGCAGGAGGTTACAAAATCATGCATGAGTAAAGGATCCATTCAAAGTGCAAGACAGCTAATGGGTTTAATGTAACAGAGTATGAAAATTTCATTGATATACTTTCAGAGTCTATATTGTAACTAACTTTTAAGTTAAAAAAATTTTTTTTCTGTTTAAGAGGGAGAGAAAATGTGAGCTAGGGAGAAGAGGACAGAGAGGGTGAGAAAGAGAGAGTGAGAGAGAGAGAAAGAAACAGAGAGAGAGAATCTTAAGCAGGCTCCACACTCAGCACAGAGCCCGATAAGGGGCTCGATGTGGGGCTCCACCCCATGACCCCAGTATCATGACCTGATCTAAAACCAAGAGTCGGATGCTTAATCAACTGAGCCACCCAGGGGCTTCCATTTTTAACTAACTTTTAAGAAACTACCACTTACCAAGTGTTGATGTATTGTCCAAAAAGAATATCCACCATCATCAGAAAATGCTATTAAAATACATCCCTTTTAACGACATGATCTGTTTGAGGCCAGATTTTCTTCATATATCTCAACAACAGTCACAAAACAGATTGCAACTGATTAAATGCAGGAGCTGAGATGAGAATCCAGCTGTCTTCAATTAATCCAGAAATTTGCAAAAATGTGAAACACTGTCATTCTCACTAGTTTGTTTTGGAAGCTAGCTGGTTTTCATAAAAATGTTATTTATATTAACATGTAATGGTTACATTACCGTTATTTTAAAATGAATTAATATGTGCACATTTTTTAAATGTCTCAGTTTTAATCTCTAATCTGGAAATATTGCCAGAAACAAAAGCTCTTTGGGATCATCAATAATTTTTAAGAGTTTAAAGGGGTCCCAGGACTCAGATAGTTGAGAACTGCTGGACTAGATTATTTTGCAGTAACAAAATTGTCTTGACTCTCAGGCTACATGGAACAAATGTTTATGTCTCTCTCATGCACAATCAGGCAACTCTCCAAAGACAGCTGTCCTCCATGCGCTGACTCAGCACCCAGGTTATCCTATCTTGTCGTTCTGCTGTCTCGACATATGGCCTCCACCATTGCTCTTCTGGAAGAGAAAGCTGGAAAATGGCACATCAGCTCCTAACTCTTCTGCTGTGTGTCACATCCACTGTGGCCACAGGGCCCCACCCAACTGCAAGTGGGCTGGGAAATGTGAGAAAGTTTGTGACTATTTGGTGAGCAGCAAATGGCTCCAAGCACCACACAACAAAAAAACATGTGGTGAGAAGCTCCTTTGGGAGGAATGATAAGGCACAAGTAGATGAAACACGATGGAGGAAAGGGCAGGGGTACCCGTAGGGACCAGATTGTATAGGCTTGCCTCATAGCCATGGTGAAGGCTGTGGGGTTTCTCAGAGCAATGGAGGACATTGGACGGTGGCAACAATCTCAGCTGTAGCTGTCGATGGCCCACTGTGGCTATGGAAGGAGGTCAATGAAGGGGCACAGAAGTGGAAGCAGCTAGGCCGTGCTGACAGATGGCATCATTAGGGAAAAACAAAAGCCTGGATTTGTGGCACTTATTGATTTATGTTGTGTAAATACTCCTGCCGTGGCCAATTTCAAACTTATCAATTTGATGCTACTGAATGCAGACTGAGGAAGAGACATGCATGATCAACTCTTGTGAATCTAGAGAGATGGTTTCAGTGACTCAGTCAGTAAAGCAAGTTAGGAGGATAGTCCAGAAAAAAAGATGACAGTAATCTAAACTTGTATGTCCTTGGAACACACAGCTGGAGCTAACCCAGAGTTCTGTGCATGCCAGTGGCTAAATCTCCCTCCAGGACTTTTAACCTTACCTGCAGGATAAAAGAATGGGCCTACATCCTTTAAGAATGAGCAAAGAGGGGCACCTGGGTGACTTAGTTAAGCGCTTAACTCTTTGATTTCAGCTCAGGTCATGATCTCATGGTTTTAAGGTTGGGCTCAGTGCTGAGTGTGGAGTCTGCTTGGGATTTTCTCTCTCTCTCTCTCTCAAATAAATAAACATTAAAAAAAGAAATTAAAACAAAACAAAAAGAGAATCAACAAGGAAATATCTCCTCCCCGTTTAGCTCATCTTCCCAGAGCCATGTTCGCAAACCCTCTTAGATATTCTGGTAACACTCCTCCCCAGCTGTTCCAAGGAGGGGGCAGCCCAGAAGGCTTCCAGCGAGGGCCGACTTGGGTTTTCAACCTCTCCTGATTTACATGAAAAGACTCACAAGAGTGAAAATAATTACAGTCTATAGCTATAGACTATAGCTTTAGTCGACAAAACTATTTAAAAAAAAAAAAGCTTGC
Organism: Proteles cristata cristata; assembly: GCA_017311185.1. Classification (NCBI taxonomy): domain Eukaryota; kingdom Metazoa; phylum Chordata; class Mammalia; order Carnivora; family Hyaenidae; genus Proteles; species Proteles cristata. The sequence goes on from JAESUZ010004774.1 coordinate 1,161,875, forward strand.
AAGTTTGTGAATGGGATGAAAACCTTGACTTTTGTTGGCTGGTTTAGAATGGAACCAGATGACTATCCAGCAAGGCAAGGGATAGAGTGAGGGTCCCTACCCCAGGGTTCTCTCGCTCAGTTATAGTTGCGTGAGGCTTAAAGCAGCAGATATGGCCCTCACCTAACCCAACTTTGGGTTTCGTTAGTCCACCCAGGCTCTTTGTCCTTCTCCCTTCCCCTCTGCTTGTTTCCAGAGCAAAAATAACAGCTTGTGCAAACCTGAAGTGGTGCCTGGGGTGCTGCTATCTAAATAGCTCTGCCGCTAAACACAACAGGTGTCCCTCACAATCTAGATCCCAAAGTTTAACAACTGTTGTTGTTGTTGTTGTTGTTCCTCCAGAGGGCCATATGGATTTTTTATTTGAAGAGCTTGCCTGGCTCAAGTAATAATCTCCACCTCTCTCCCTCCTCTGACCTTCCTTCCTCCCTCCCTCCTTCCCTCTCACTTTCTTTTTTCTCTTTTCTTTTCTCTTCATATAAAACCGCAGACTGAAGTCTTCCTCAGCAGTCTCGCCCACCCCTCCTGATGGTTCTAGGAGTTACTGGCCCTTAAGCAGATGACACTACTGTCCTGGCTCTCAGGTCCCCTCTTCCTATTTCTACCTGCGGGGAAACCTCCCAACAGGAGCTAGAAACTTCAATTAGGTTCAGTCATAGTATCTGCATCCTCATTAAAGGTTTTATATAATCCAAGTCACTAGACACTAGAGGATCAAAGAAGGGCTAGTAAGGTTGACGTGGTAGGCAGATGGGGAAGAAAATGCCAGCAAAACCTGGACGCCACCAAGTGCTAACATTCTCTCTTGAGACAAATGACAAGTATGAGAGACTGAGGCATGGACATACAATTTCGTTTTAGAAATTTCCATTTTTATTCCTAAATTAACTGAAACCACTAACTAAATAGGAGACCTGAATGCAAAAGAGGGCACACCTCTTTATTTCACTGGAGTTGCTTAACCCAAATATTCCTGCCAATGTAGGCACAAGTCCCAAGTAACTAGATTAAGAGACTGACTTGTTAGATAGCTAAGTAAAAACATTTTTAAAGTTTATTTATTTTGAGAGAGAGCGAGAGAGAGAGAAAGGCAGGCAGAGACGGGAGAGAGAGAATCTCAAGCAGGCTCCACACTGTCAGTGCAGAGCCCAACTGCAGGGCTCAAACGCACAAACTGTGAGATCATGACCTGAGCCAAAACCAAGAGTCAGACACTTAATTGACTGAGCCACCCAGGCACCTCAGTAAAAACATTTTTTAAAAAGACGATCTGTCATCACCATCATTTCATGAAATAAAGGACATTTTTAACATTAAACATGTCAATGCATTGAACATGATGAAAACCTTTTTCACTCAACAAAGGATGGTGAAAAATGATAGTCCATGTAATAGCATTTCAGAAGCCAAATCTCAGTGCATCCCACAATATCCAAGAGAAAGAGACTATATTTGGTAGTGATTCCCATCGGACTTATGGAGCAATGAAATCTCAGAGGGGTTAAACAACTTGTCCAAAGTCACACAGCTAATAATGTCAGAGCTAAAATTCAAACCCAAGATGCAGCTCTTTGTATTAAACCAAGGGTAACATTTTCCCAGCCCCAATATTGAATAAATTTTACTAGATCTATTCTTCCTGCTATATAATTCTCTGCCTTTCCTGTTATGTTTTTGATTTCAAAGCAAGCCTACTACCAGGTAAAGAGATTCTGGAATAGAATGAGTCCCCCCTTGTAAATTATTAGCTTCCTTGATTACAAATCAACCTCAGCAGAGTTTGGTTATCATAAGCCTCTTTCCTGAGGCCTCTGAGGTACTGTTGGGGAAATGAAGAATAGGTTGTGGGGTTTTTAGACTTGAAAAACCTGATTTTCCGGCACTAGAACTCAGAGACAATGAACATGCAGACAAGCACTAACAGGGTTGTGGGGAACTGCTCTGGCCAGGCTGGGACCAAGTGGGATGGATCCTCCAACTGCCAGCCAGATGGGTCTCCAACCAGGTGACACGAGTACTGACCGTGTGACCCTGGGCATGTCACTGAGCCATAGCTTTTCCTCTATGAGTGGCAGAGATCTAGATAAAATCATCTTGAAGTGTTCTTCCAGGTTGACTAAAACAGCAGTAAGCAATGTCATTCACAGGACATTTTCTGCTGCCAACCATAGAGGTCAGGCATTTCTCCCCCTTTAAGCTATGCACAGTCTGGGCGTTGAGCAAGACTTCTTTCTTCATTGTTTTTCCAGTATCCTCTACTTTCAGCAGCCTCCAGCAAGACAAATACTAGGCCAGCCCAAGCTATTTCCCTGTGAGGAGTTCCCATGCGGGGTCTGAGCTGTAACTCACATAGCTCAGTAGAACACTCACTAAGTGGCGACACTATCATAGGTTTATGTGTGCTCTTATTGCCTCTACTCGTTTAAAAGTGTGACCTCAGTCCACACCCCCAAAATGTCCCCAGAGAGGACATGTCTCACACCCAAGTGGTCAGCTACTGTTACCCGGCGCCTCAGCCTTCTTCCTCCTCTTGTGTCCCACAGAGGTGACTCCCAGCTAATCAGAAGAGTGCTGAGGGAAGCCGGCTCTGGATGTTCCTAAAGCTCCCAGTCCCAGTGACAGGCTGGGTGGACTTTACTGCAGTGAGGAGGGGGGGAGGGGGGAGGGACCCACCCTGACCAAGTGGGACTGGGCTCCATGGTCTCACTCAGGGCCCCTCCAAAAGTTATATCACTTTGGTCTCTAACTTCCTGTCTCCAGGGGGGACCAGGAGGGGCAGATGCCATTCATTCCATGTCCTCCATCCCCTTCTTCCTCTCCCTTCCCCTGTGCCCCTGTGGAGACTCCCCCACCTTGTGTGTGTGTGTGTGTGTGTGTGTGTGTATTGGGGAGTGGGACAGGCCAAGTTTATCCCTCACACATATACTCCCAGTGTTGGAGAGGGAGTAGTTCTTGGGAAGGGAACTATGGTCATTGAGGGACAGGGGAGAAAAGAGTCAGTTTTCACTGTATCCCCTTTTGTATGGTTTCAATGTTATACCAAGAGCATGAAATGTTTTTTTAAAAAGAATGATTTTTGAAATCATCCCACAGGGACCTAAATCTTTTTTCTTTTTTTTTTTTTAAAGTTTATTTATTCATTTTGAGAGAGAGAGGGTGGGAGAGAAAGAGAGAGCACATGCGAGAGAGGTAGCTAGACAGGGAGCAAGAGAATCCCAAGCAGGCTATATGCTGTCAGCAGAGAGCCCAACTCAGGGTTCAACCCCACATGACATCATGACCTGAGCCTAACTCAGGCGTCAGATGCCTAACCAATGGAGCCACCCAGACTCCCCACAAACATGCATATTTTTAACATTATTTTTCCTCTAGTTTCTTTCTCTCTATGGAAAAATTACCTATGGAGAACTCCCTACTGTCTACCCTTTTTAACTGCTCTCTAAATCAACTAAGGCACTCCTTTTTGTCTGCCCATCACAACACTCTCATGTGAAGAAATCAACTGGAATGGCAAAAAAAGGGAGGACTCAAAACTTCTCTAAGTGGAAAGATTCTGTAAAGTTTCACCAATCCTTCCTTCCATCCATCCAAGCATCCATCCAACCTTCCACTGAAATGTCTAGGTCTTGGGATTGCAAAGTCGATCACAGAAGTGGTCCTTCCCCTCAGGGAACTTCCAGTCAGATGTGGGGAAGGCATGAACTCAAGCCTGTGTTGGTGTAAAATTTCTTTGTATTCCCAAACCAAAAGACTTATAAAGATACCTGCCTCTGTGCTCACCAAGTGCCCCTAAGATTGGGCTAAATGTACCTAGGAAAGGAACAGCCCCTTTAATGCCATACATTTAAGAATCAACCTTAAACTGTGATAAACTATGCAATTCCCCCCAGAGTCTATATAACATAGCACATTGTTGGTTTTTCAGGATTTGTGAGCCTAAATGAAAGTACCAAAGAACAGTTTATGACTTTTCAGGCTTCCTTTACTCTCAACCTGAAGAATACTTGACAGTGAATGTGGCCAAGCAAGTGGAATGGTTTAGAAAGAGCAGAAGGCCATCTGAATGCAGGGCATTTTTGCCACAATGGCAGCCACTGCTGATGGTGGAGAGGAGTCCAGAGTTTTCTGAGGCTTTAGTGTGGGCTTGTATGACTGGAACTAAATGGAGTTACATCCTATCTATCAGTCAGTAGTGACAGAGTAGCCCCTAACTGCCAGGTGCTGTGACACAGACCCGAACAAGATAGACGAGGCTCTCCAGCCAGAAGGAAGTGGAGCTGTACATTGCTCAGGGCATGCTGACAGAGCAGAGGGACCAGCCCAGTGCTACCCAGATTTGCTCAGAGAGGGCTTGGATATGGTCTTCCTATGTTTATGACTGTGCTTCCCTATTTGTTCACAAGGTTGGTCATAAAGGCAGCATGATGGAAAGAGGGACACAGGGAATCAGGTAATGTGGGGTCCAGTCACAAATATTTGAGGACGAATTGCACTTCTCTCTATCTCAGACTTCTCAGTCATTAAAGAAAGGATTTTGAAAAAAGAAAAAAGGATGTCTAAGGACAATCTGGTTCCAATGGAAGCTCTGATTCGGGAGTCAGGGAACAGAGTGGCACCTCTCTGGGAGTGCTGAGCCAGCTCTTGCACACACGTGCATGCACACACATGCACGCATACACACACACACACACACACACACATTTGCCCCCAAAGTGAGGACAGTGAGATCACTTGCTTCCAGTCATATCTTCCCTCCCAGGACTGGATGCCAGCCGGGGCTCTCCTTTGCTCTCAAAATCCAGGTAAAATTGTACAGTGTCTGCCATTTACACTACCCCCATTCCCATGACCCATGGAAGTCCAAAGCCCTCTTGAATATTTCTGAGAATTCAGGGGAGTTGTGGGGTGATGTTTCATTTGCCAGCACTATGGCTCCTGAACTCCAAAGTATTGATTAGGGGACCATCCCCATTTTCCACATTTGTCTTTGTCATTACAGACACCACATCCTAATACACATGCCTCTGGATGATTCCCTCCCCCGCATCCCAGCGTAAGGGATTGTGTCATACTCATTTTCCACACCTGGAATCTAGTAAGTGTTCAACATTTTCTGATGAATAATTAAAAGGAAGGAAGGAATGTTGTGAGAGGTGTCGTTGAGGTTACTTTGAATGGCAGGTCAAGGCCAACCCTAGAGAAAACTGTGTTAAAGTCAATAAAAGTTGTTTCTCATCCACAGTCATTCCTGCCCTGCCTGCTTCTGATGCCTTTCCGGGTCCTGGTCCAATTCCAGTCCAACCACAAGCTGCTGAGATATTAACTGACAGTGAAAGTTCATACAAGTTCAACACATTTGCTCCCTTGCCCAGCCTGTTTGCCTTAAGAGGCCTCCTACCCTTCCAAATGGGTCAAGTAATACCACTGTAAAGCCATCCCCACTCGGGCTAACCCACACCCAGACAGACCCAGAACACAACTGACTTCACAGCTCCACACCCAGACTCCCTTACCCTCTGTACAGAACCTGCTTCCAGAAATGATCACTCTGCAGCACTTTTTTTCATTTCTCCAGCTCAGCCTCTAGATTGTGAGCATTTTTGTGATTCCTTTCCCAACTCCAGCACCTAGCTCAATGTTGGAAACATACGAAGACCTAGTAAATGTTTGCAAAATGAACAAATAATGAGGGGGAAAAAAAAGAGTATGGATGCAGCCATTTTGAGTCAATGAAGAAAAATAGCAGAAATGCTTATAGCAGACAAAAGGCAGGGGGAGTAAAAAAAAAATGTAACAGAAAAGTGGAATGTTCATTCAGCATTATTGAACAGATAAGTCATTTGGCAGAGCATGCTGAGGGAGGCCTGGGTTTTCTAAACCCCAGCTCAATGTTGTTTTCATACTGCCTTTATCATCTCTGTCACATTATTTTTGTTTGTGTTTTGCAGCCTTTTGGGGATTACAACATCAATTCGCTGTTTGCTGGGTTTCACAATTCTCCTTTCCCATCAAGCACATACCATGAGGCACATACAATAATTGCTTTTTATATTCCCAAGAATTTAAATTATATTCTGCTTTGTAAACTTCATGATACCCCTTTGAGATAACTGGAAACACCTGGTGATGTTGTGAAACCAGGCCTAAGAATGGCCATTTCCCAATGTGCTCAGAGGGGCTCCCACAGTTAAGAATACAGTTCCAAGCTTGCAGCCTTCTTCTTTACATGTGCTCTGCTTCTGGGCTTAGAATTCGTGTTCAGGGGCGCCTGGGTGGCTTAGTCGGTTAAGCGTCCGACTTTCCGACTTTCGCTTAGGTCATGATCTCGCGGTTTGTGGGTTCGAGCCCCGCTCTGTGCTGACTGCCAGCTCGGAGCCTGGAGCCTGTTTCAGTCTGTGACTCCCTCTCTCTCTGACCCTCCCCTGCTCACGCTGTCTCTCTCTCCTAGAAATAAATAAAAAAAAACATTAAAAAAAAAAAAAAGAATTCGTGTTCAGCTCAGCTTAAACCTAGGGACAAATGGCAGGATAATCTGAATTACTGAAGAGTCAAAAATGTATGCAGAAGGGAGTATTTTCCTTCAAAACAGTCTATTAATTTAGGCAAAGGGTTGACTTGAATAAGCAGACTAATTGTTTCTATTCTACAGATGGCCATGTGGCACCCCAAACTGTAACTACTATAACCACTAGTCAAGTCTGGCTACTGAGTCCTTGAAGTATGGTTAGGCTGAATTTTGAAGGTTTGGTTAAAAACAAAAACCACTCAATAGTTTTAACATTGAACACATATTAAAATAATAACATTTTAGGGCCACCTGAGTGGCTCAGTTGGTTAAGCATCTGACTTAGGCTCAGGTCATGATCTCACCATTCATGAGTGTGAGCCCTGCATCAGGCTCTGTGCTGACAGCTCAGAGCCTGGAGCCTGCTTCTCCCTACCCTCCCCTGCTCGTACTCTCTCTCTCTCAAAAATGAACATTAAAAGAAGCTTTTAATAATAACACTTTAATATGTTGGTTTAATATATTACTAAAATTAATTTTACCTGTTCCTTCTTACTTTTTTTAAATGTGACTACTGGAAATTTTTATATTACATAAGGGATCCGTATTATATTTCTGTTGGACAGCACTGGTGGAGACAATGCCTAGACACACTCAGTAAACTATTGTAGCAAAAAAACATAAAGATTGGATCACTAATGGAGTGAAGGGAGAATTCATTACAGGGGAAAATATAGTTCATTTTAGACAAAAAAACAAAACTTGACTTAAATTACTAGTTCCATCATAATTTCCATTTCACAGTGCAATCCAGTAATGAGCTAATGCCCAGAGGTTATAATGACTGGAAACTGTTTAAAAAAAAAAAAAAAAGATTTTAAGTAATCTCTTCACCCAGTACAGGACTCAAAGTTACAACCCTGACATCAAGAGTTTCCCACTCCACTGAGCCAGCCAGGCACCCTGAAACCATTTCTGTATTACAGAATTAATGGACCCAGTAAATACATCAAACTGCCATTTCCTCCTAAATGAAACCCTGTACCTAAATCTTTACATTGTCACGATTGCTTTATGTATTTTTATACATCACCTCTGGACTGTGAGCTCTCTGAGGACAGAGACCCTATGTAGGTCATCTGGTAGAATGACCAACGATCCTGGTTTGCCCAGGACTGAAGGTTTTTCTGGGGCATAGGACTTCCAGTTATAAAACCAAGATAGTCCCAAAAATCAATTGCGTTGGTCACTCTGCACGGAAAATACCCCCCAAACCCTTCAATATTCCTTGCGCTTGATATAAAATAAGTGCTCAATAAATGCTTTTAGGTGAACTTGTGCTAAAAACTGTGAACTTCTATTGAATCTTTTCTCATTTGTGTATAGACACCCCTGATAGAACTGCAGTACCTGCTAAATCAAAAAAGGATTAGCATGAGATGTTTTTTTTAAAAAAACATAATTATTGACCAGAAGTTTCAATATCAGGATATCTTCCCAGGCATTAGCACTGCAAGAACAATCTTTTGTCCCTGTCAGTGGAACTCTTTCATCTTTTTCCTCCTGGCCCCACCTGCACCAGTTTCACCACAACATCCCATCTGCCGATGCTGACTTAGGGGGCCATGGCCATTGCCAAGGACCCTACTCAGGCAGGGGAGACAGCCAGTTTCTTGATCTCAAAGGGTTCCAATGTACATTGTCTGTTAAGCAAATCCAGCACAGTTGTGTCTTTGGGACAGGGAGGAACAAGGAGGATACCGGAAAGACTGAGGACGGAAGGGAAAACAGAAGAATTCCCTGATCCATTACTGGCTTCGTCCAGGAAAAGTATTAGCATATGTGGTACCAGGATTCTGTGACCCCAGCTCAGAAACTTTTCCACATCAGACACAATCTCACAGAGTGATTAAGAGCCTGGGCTCCAGAATTAGGTCCTAGGTTAAAACCTGGCTCTGTATTTGCTGATTTTCTCTGGGCTTCAGTTCCTTATCTGTAAGTGGTAACAAGAATACTTAACTCATAGGCTTATTGTAAGGAGTAAATGAGCTCATGGATGTAAAGTGCTTTGTGCAGTTCCTGGAACATAGAGAGTACTGAATGTGACTGCTCACCATAATTATCCTGTCACTTAAGGTCAAGGGAGAAAGTTGGTACAAAGAAAGAGCATGGACGTTGAAGCCAGAGCTGGAAATACTTCAGTTCAGATCCATACAATTGTGGTCTCTTTGTGCTTCAGTTTATTATTTGTAAGGTAGAATTCCACCTTGTAAGAGTCATGAAAATTAAATGGGGCATAAGAAATATGGTGCCAGTTCATGGATCAATGAAGATAATTGATATTGATCAATGAAGATAATTGGTAAGATTTTTTTTTTTTTAATGTTTTATTTTTGAGAGAGAGAGGGAATGTGAGCAGGGAAGGGGCAGAGAGAGGTGGGGACAGAAGATATGAAGTAGGCTCTGTGTGACAGCAGAGAGCCTGATGCAAGGCTCAAACTCCTTAACCTTGAGATCATGACCTGAGCTGAAGTCACATGCTTAACCAACTGAGCCACCTAGGTGCCCCTTTTGGTAAGATCCTTTCTCTATTCAACTCATCTTCTCCAATATAAGTCTGAGAGACCCAGAGGATTTTCTGTCTTTTAGTGTACCTCACACTCCCAGCTCCCATGCCTAGGCTTTACTATCTCAGTTCCAGAAACTGACCCTAAAATGTTAAAAGCCTGCCTAGCACTCAAAATTCAGCTAGAACCCACCTTCTCAAATGTCCTTTCCTCTAACCAAGCAGAGAAGGTAGCCTCAGCCAACCATCCCCTCATTTAATCCATTCCAATGAGTCAAGCCCTATCGCCCTTAGATAACGTCAGCATTCCACAGTTCTTAGAAAATGGCAACATAGAGAAAAATAATGACAATACAGTGGGTTTGTACATTTTACAGTGTACAAACGAGAGAAAGGAGGTAAAGGAGATGGAGAAGGAGAGATGTAAGAGGGACTGGTCAGAATCTGCAGTCTCCATGTGGCCACTTTCTCCTGGTTGAATGGGGGCCCCAATGATTCTGTCTAGGTGCTAAGTAGGCACCCACATGAAACAGGCTACAGTTAAGCATATGTTCATTTGTTAGAATCAACAAGTGATTGTCTGTATCTACCTCTAAGTTGCACTGAGTAAGATTGGCTCCTCTGTTTCTTTTAAATATTTTTATATATTTTTTAAGATTATATAATTACATATAAATATAATTATATATAAATATATTTATATATAAATATATTCTTAATATAATTAAATTTTATTAAATTATTTAAAATTTATTAAAATATTTAAAAATTTATTAAAATTTACTAAATATAATTAAATTAAAAGAATTAATTTTAATATAAATATATTATATTAAAAATATTATATTTATATAATAATAATATAATAATATATTTATATAAATTTTAAACATGTGGTGAGGGGCACCTGGGTGGCTTAGTCAGTTAAACATCTGACTTCAGCTCAGGTCATGATCTCATGGTTCATGAGTTCAAGCCCTGCACTGACAATGAGGAGCCTGCTTGCAATTCTGTCTCTCCCTTTCTCTCTGCCCCTCCCCTGTGTGTGCATGCTCTCTCTCAAATACCTAAATAAACTTTAAAAAAATGTTTAAAGTAATCTCTACACTCAACATGGGGCTCAAAGTCACCAACCTGAGATCAAGAGTTGCATGCTTTTGTGACTGAGCCAGTCAGGCACCCCTCCACTGGTTTTAAAGCAATGATTTTCAAAATGCAATGTGCATCAGAAAGGCCTGGAAAGTAAGGGAAACGCTGGAGAGCTGGGCCCACCCCCAGGGACTCTGGGTCAGTCCATCTGGGGCATCTGTGTTTTAAACCAGTCTCTGGGAATCGCTGGTGCTGGTGGTTCTCTGGCCAGCCAAATGCTGACCGTTTTGTTCTCTCCCGCATATTCAAAGGCTCATGCACCCCAAGCCTCCTTTCCCAGCCTCTCCTGATATTGCATTTGCTTTCACATATGAGCAACTCTCAGGTCTCACGTGTCCATTACATGTCTTCTCTTGGAACCTTAGGATAATGAAAAGTCTCTAATGGTCCTGGATGGGCAAGTTCCCCTCAATCAAAGTGAGGTGGGCAACCTGTTAAAAATTCACAAGTCTTGTAAGTGTCTCTAGGTCCTGACAAAGCAGCATGCCCTCTGTCTCCCGCATCACTGCTTCTAATCCACCTCCGGGGAAAGTAAACGCTCTTCCTCTGTCCCGTGGATGCTTTACGAGAAGCAAGTTTTGTTTCTTAGAGCAGGTGCTTACCAGTCCATGATCTCCTGTCTGAAATTCAGTACCCCAGGTCTCCAGGTGTCACAGGAAGGAACGTGTGACTAGGAGAAGCTACGTCGGGTCGATTTAGAAAAAGCAGAGAGTTGGGGCACCTGGGTGGCTTAGTCGGTTAAGCGTCCGACTTTCGCTTAGGTCATGATCTCGCGGTTCGTGGGTTCGAGCCCCGCGTCAGGCTCTGTGCTGACTGCCAGCTCAGAGCCTGGAGCCTGTTCAGTCTGTGACTCCCTCTCTCTCTGACCTCCCCTGCTCACGCTGTCTCTCTCTCTCCTAGAAATAAAAAAAAAAAAAAAAAAAGACTGAGAGATGCTTCAACAGGCAAATAAAATCTGGGCTCCTCTCCTTTAAAAAAAAAAAAAGAAAAGAAAAGAAAAAGCAGAGAGAAAAAAGCAAATGTGGAAACTGGCTCTTTGGTTTTATCAAAATCACTAATTTCATGGACTTCCCCTTTAGCCTCTGCATGTAACATTTATCCATTTTCTTGTTTTAGTCACCACTTAGTGTTGCTGTCAGTGTTGTCATCTTTTTGCAAAACTTCTTACCAATATTCATGCAAATATCCCAAAAGAAAGGGAAAATGAACCTTCCTGAGCTGCCCACCCCCCAGCTCAGGCAGCCTGCATCCAGGTGTTTATCCAGAACCATAAAGACTTTTGAAAGGACTTTACAAGTGTAAAAAGCTCTCAAAACAGATTGATTGACAAAATACCAACTTCAGTCCAACCTCACTCCTCAAAATCTAGTGTTTCTGGAGGCGTGATTTTAGGGGCCTAGGAACAAAGCCTAGATTCGGTAAGTTTAGGAAGGAGAAGTGAAGCAAAGAATCTTTGCTTTACACACAGAATAACTGAAAAAGGAGGCAACTGAGTGAGGAGTGTGGGGGAAGGGTGTTCATTCCTGTTTTGAAAGAACAGAAAGGGAGCATATTTTGCTTTTTTTTTTTTTTTTTTTTTTTTTTTTTTTTTTGGTGCAAGGCAGATGGGCTGTGGATTGACACTAAATAAATCCTTGAATAAATGACTCTCTCAGCTCTGGGGAGGGGGTGGTGTGGAGGGAGTGGGGGATGGTAGGAAGTGGCTTGTACATATGGAGCAGATAACTTTTTTAAGGAAAGAAGGATTAAAGCAAGAACCTCAGGGCATTTAATAACTGTGGCATTTTATTCTTGCTTTATGTGGATTATTGGGGGATTATCTTTAAAAGCAAGAGCCCAGTCTAGTGTTACTGTTTGACTCACCCTTCATTTCCTTTCATTTAAAATCTGTCTCCTCCGTGATTTTCATTTGGTCATAGACGACTCCGGAGCGTAAAAGAAGTTCTCCTGATATACATGAAAGGCTCCACACAACCAACCTTCTCTAAGGAACAGAAATGAGTTTTACTGTCAAATGCAACCTTATAAAATCGAAAAGCCCAATTAGAAGCATTAAACAGCAGAGCCATACAAGACTGGTGTAGCCAACGGCGGGGCCCTAAGCTCAGAGCTGCGGAAGCTGGGGAGAGCCGGCTGGGGGCAGAAGCCGGGCCTCTGTGGGCATGCGCAGGCTTGCACCACGTGGTCTCTGCAGCTTCGCGGGGACTTGTGCACAGGAACCAGGCAAATGCTCGTGCTTTGCCTCAAATATTGCAAATCACCTGAGGGAGAAGCTGTACTTCAAAGGGAAAAGTCTTTCCTTGGGCTTTGTGGGGCCTGAAAGCAAGGATAGTCTAAAGTGAAGCCCAGTGGAGGGAAGATTCAGCCTCCTTAAAGTTCTGCGGGGGGATTCTAGACTTAGGGGATCATCTGAGAAAGTTAAAAAGAAGTAGTCATACAGTAGTCTCAGGAATTATGACCTCATAGAGCAATGGGCTTTGGGGCCAATTCCAAAGGGTGGATTCTAGTCCCAGTTCAATTACTTATTTATAGTCTGACCTGGGACAAAGTAGTTAAATTCTTGAAGTCCCAGTATTTTTATTTGTGTAACGGGAATAACAACATTGTTCTCACAGGCTTGTTGTGAGTACCTGTGGCTTAGTACATTGAGCTCTCCTTTTTTTCATACTTAATGCTCCAAACGAATTCTCTTCATTTTCCTGCTGTGTCTGCCTTCCTCCCACCTGCCCCCAAACTCCTTCCTTCAATCACAAGTGCTGCTGTGCCTACCTGCCTCAGGGATTTATTTCATAATGTCAGAAGGGGATCATTTGATGAAACTTGCCAACATTGAGGAATTCCCTTAGCAGACACTGGTAAGGCCTACAAGCTCTGACAGGGCGGCTATTCAGCGAGTAACCATCATTTGCACCTGCTATGAAGTATTTCACCACCAGAGAAACTACCTCACAATTCTGGGTCCAGGTCCAGCTGGAAACAAGAGAAGGTGGGTTCCCCTTCTGTAGTCAGAGGGTAGAGAGCCAGCCGATCAAGAGAGAGCAGCAGATGAGGCAATGGCCAGGGGGCGGGCCCCAGAGAAGGCAGGGGAGTTGAATCAGGGAGAAATCGAGGCAGAGGGTGACCCAAGGGGAAGGACACGTTGACTTTAGAGGCAGAGTGATGTCAGGGGAGGGGAGAGACTCTAACAGCCTCTCCAGGAATTCTGGTGCAGGGACTCGAGGGCAGCAGTCCTTCCTGACAGAATGATGATTTGAAGCTGTGTCTATGTAGCACTCTGGATTGACAAAGCTAATTTGTATATTGAAACCCACAAAATGGAGGCCACCCCTCAGTGCCCTGGCCCAGGTCACAGATCTAAACCTAAATCAGCCTGCATTTCCAGGAAACACCTCATGGCCAACGAAAGCTAACATACACCAATCAGAGCACCAACTCTTAGCTCACCTTACCCTAGAGGATAGGACCCGCTAGCCTTATAAGGAAATTCCCATCTCCTAGCCAATCGTGCTGTTTCCTGGTTGCATCTTCCACTGGCTCTTGCCCAAATATCCCGCTGCAAGAGCACTCCACTGCTCGTGAGTGCTGTATTCCCCCAAACCCATGGGTTGTTTTCCCTTAAAGGGAGGGCATCAAATTAATTACTAAATTGTTTTTATTTTGTCATTTGATAGTATAAAAATGGGGAGGGGGTGCGTATTAGACCTAACAAAGATGATGAGCATGAAGGAGTGAACGAGTTTGAGGAAGGAGTGGCTGAAGCTTCTCTTCCTGAGCTTTCCCTGGAAATGAAGGGCAAGATGGAGACTCGGGAAAAGGAGCCAGACCAGTAGGAGGGAGGTGAGGCCAGGGATGGGGCCTTGAGCCGCAGAGAAACTTGGCCTAAGAATCTGTATTTTTTTAAAGCTTCCTCTCGAGGATTCAGTTTGGGAGCTCCTCCATTACTGGTGTCATGTTTTGCATGACAGTGAGCCAGCTTAACCATCTGCCAGCTCGCAATTCCTTCTCTCATTGTTATGTAAAGCTCGTGTCTGTGCTCATAGTGGTTTCTTCCCACAGGGACGTTAACAAGGCATTATAGGCACAATTCCTAAGGACCTATGGAAAAGGTTTCAGACTTAAATAAAAAATAAACTGGCCATAAACTGGGAAATGAAAATGTACAAAATCAAAATTAATACATGTTTAAATGCCGGCAAAATGTAACTTTTTCATTACTCAAATATAACACAGTTTCTGTTTTGTTATACATAAATTATAGTCAAATATTCAAACTCTTTCCCTCAGCTTCTTCTTCTATAAAATGGTTATATGATAATAGTAACTTTCTCATATGTATTTTTTTTTAACATTTTTATTTATTATTGAGAGACAGAAAGAGACAGAGCATGAGCATGGGAGGGGCAGAGAGAGGGGGAGACAAAGATTCTGAAGCAGGCCCCAGGCTCTGAGCTGTCAGCACAGAGCCCGACATGGGACTCCAACTCACAAACTGCGAGATCATGACCTGAGCCCAAGCCGGACGCTTAACCGACTGAGCCACCCAGGTCCCCCCTCATAGGTATTTTTTAAATCCTCACCTGACATTGGTGGGAATAAATGTGATGTATGTGAAGCCCTACAAGGTGTGCCAGCATGACGTCAGCAACGGTGTTGTTAATGATAAGGAAGATGATGGTGAGACCGTGAAAGCATACTTTTCCCACACAACACGTTTAAGAAATCTCAGTATACTCAGCATTTATGATGTCAACATACCTTTCTCTGAAATACAGGGGCACAGCAGGCCAAAGCCAAACTGTAGCTCTCTATAAATACACCCCCACCTGTATGTTCTGGTCTGGCTGATGAGGATGTGGCATGGTGCTTTCAAGTCACAAAGTGTGCCAAGTGCTTTCACATCCTTAATCTTCTTTCCTCCTTATTGCTGCCCTTTGGGGTAGGCAGCCAGGGTATGGAAACATCACATAGCACCCTGGAGGAATCAGGCATGAGCTCTGTGACTTTTAACAAGTCCTTTAACCTTTTAGGTGCAGCTCGCTCACAGTGAATCAGGAGAGAGAATTCCTGCTTTGAGCAACCCACAGTCTTGCGGGAATCAAAAGGGAGACTGTATGTTAAAGTGCTAAACCACATATCCACATATAAATATCCGATCTGCCCTTATTTTGGGCAATAGGAAACTAACATTGACAGAAATGACCTGACGTGTGCACAATCTCTCCGTTTACAAGAGGGAAAGGCAGGACAGGAAATTGGGTCAGTGTGCCTTCCTTCACACAGCACAGCTTCCTGAAAGGCTAACCTTCCCTGCAGGCCCATCACCGCAGAGGCCAAGTAAGGAAAGGCTCAGGTCACACAGACCCTTGCAGACAGGGTTTTGTAAAGCAGACTTGGCCAATAGATCACCACCCTGACCCCATAGGTCAGGCCACCACCTCTCTGTGGGAAGCATGGCTTCCTGTGTCAGCCTCTGCACCAAACCAAAGCCCTTTGGGGATATTTAACTCTTTGCTACATCCCAATTTATAGTAGGGTCGGGGGCATGAAGTGCATTGGGGCCTAAGGTTCCTGCTGATGTGGTTATGAGTTGGATAATGGATGCATTTCTGCCTGAATTCCAGATGACAAGAGCTCCCATTTCTTGAGTGTTTGATATCAGTACTTTACCTGTGTCATCTTATTCAATTCTTACTATAGCCCTCTGAGGACATAAGCACTGTTATTGTCTCCATCCTTCAGGTGAAAAAATTGAGGCTCTTACATGTTAAGTTACACTTCCAAGGTAATGCAACCATGTCTGTTAAAAGATAGGCAAGAAAGGGGGCAGTTCGATCTTCAATACCAAATGTATCTTTGGCAACATTGTGGACAGCAAAAGCCAAGTTCCTTTTCCCGTGTAATTTGTTGAATAACCTACACAGCTTCTCTTTAGTAGATCTGAGTAGGACAAGGTTGTTGCTGTTGATTGACGGGGATTTTAGCATGAATATTTAATGTGCAGGGCAGCCAGTACACTTGGCTAATGTAATATTTCAAGCTCTGTTTTCATACTGAAGGGATTTGCCCTCCCTTAATGCATGTCTACATCCTGTCCCAATCCTTCCAACAGCATTTTCCACACAGATAATGCCAGTTCAGGGAGCCTCTTTTTCCCAGCTCTCAGTTTAAGATAGCACTTACTCTTATCTTGAGATAAGGATTTTTGTGATGACAGAATGCCACTGGGCATTGTCTTCACTTTTATAATTTCCTTTCCAGGTCCTCCTTGCCTTCTTGGTTACAACCCATTGACACATTCAACTTGGCTGATGTCGTTCACATGAATCGTTCACGCCTTTACCATCTATCGATCTGTGTATCCATCTCTATCCCTGTCTCTGTCCATTCTCTTTCTCTTCTTTCAGCCAAGCCAATTAGATTAGCAGGGGACTCTGTCATCAAGATGTACACTCTTGTTTGCTGTGCTTCTGAAAATTCTTGAGGAACAATTGCATACAACTAACATTATATTCATAGTGAACGATGAAATACCCTATAAGATCAGGAACAAGGCAAGGATGTTTCCTCTTACCCTTTCTGTGAGGCAAATAAATGTATGCATGTGGATTGGAAATAAATAGGCAAAACTGTCTTCATTCATATATGACATAACATTGTATGTACAGGGGCACCTGGGTAGTTCAGTCAGTTAAGCATCTGACTCTATTTTGGCTCAGGTCATGATCTGGCAGTTTGTGAGTTCGAGCCCCACACCACACTCTGTGCTGGCAGCCTGCTTGGGATTCTCTCTCTCTCCTCTCAGCCCCTCCCCTGCTCGTGTTCTCTCTCTCTCTCTCTCTCAAAATAAATAAATAAAATTTAAAAAAATTATATGCAGAAAATCCCAAAATACCTAGGACAAAATACTAGAACTAATGAATAGGTTGAATTAGGTCCAAAGACACAAGAACTATACACAAAAACCAATTATGTTCCTGTATTTGCACATCCAACAACCCAAAAATAAAGAAAACAATTGCATTCACAATAACATCAAAAAATATGTAGCGATAAATTCAATAGTGGAAGATAAACACTAAAATGGACAATGTATAGATGGGACACATTAAAGAAGATCTAAGTAGAGGAAAAGACATCCCAAGTCTATGAGTTGGAAGACTCAATATTGTTAGGGTGACAATTCTCCCTAAATTGATTTATAATTTCAACACTTCCCTATCAAAATCCCAACCTTTTTTGTATATATTGATGAAATGATCTTAAAGTTTATATGGAAATATAAAGGAGCTAGAATAGCCCAAAATGATTGTTAAAAAGAACAAAGAGAACTTGTACTCCTCTCTAACAAAGTTCACTAAAAAGACACAGGAATCACAGTAGTGAAGACAGTGTAGGATTGGTACAAACATAGGCATGTAGGGCAATAGAACAGAATTGGGAATCCAGAAATATATCTCACACTTGTGGTAAATTGATTTTCAACAGAGGCACAAAAACAATTCACTGAGCAAACTGTAACCTTTCCAATAAATAAATGCTAAGATTGGAATCCATATACAGGAATCCCTATAATCAGACATGCATATATAAAAACATGAACTTACCTCACAAAATACACAAAGATTATCTTAAAGACCTCAGTGTAGGGTCATAGACCTAAGTGTAATAGTTAAAATTATAAAACTTCTAGAAGAAAACATGGGAGACAATCTTTGTGACTTTGGATAAGGCAAAGTTTTCTTAGATACAATGCCCAAAACAAATTAACCAAAATGAAAATCTTTGCCACCTCAAAAAACACTATTAATCTGATAAGGCACTCATATCTAGAATATAAAAGAGCTCTTATAACTCAACAATACAAAATAATGACATTAGAAAATGAGCAAGACTTTTGAGTGGGCATTTCTTCAGAGATATACAAATGGTGAATACATACATGAAGAGCTGCTCAACATCAGTAGTCACTAGGAAACACCACAATAAGGTACCAATTTACATCTGCTAGAGCGACCATGAGGAAGGAAGGAAGGAAGGAAGGAAGGAAGGAAGGAAGGAAGGAAGGAAGGAAGAAAGAAAGAAAGAAAGAAAGAAAGAAAGAAAGAGGAATAATACCAAGTATTGGTGAGGAAGTGGAAAAATTGGAACCGTCATCCCACTGCTGGTAGGAATGTAAAAGGATGCAGCCACTTTGGAAACCAGTTTGGCAGGTCATCAAAATGTCAAACATAGAAATATCATCTGACCCAGCAATTCCAGGCTTAGATATCTACCCCCGATAAATGAAAACATATGTCCACACTAAAACCTGCACACGAGTGTTCATAGCAGCATTATTCATCACAATGCAAAAGTAGAAACAACGCAGATGTCCCTGAGCTGGATAAGTGGCTAAACAAAGTGTGATGTATCCATGCGATGAAACATAATCATTGATTAAAAAAAGAATGAAGTATTAATATATGTTACAATACAGATGAACTTCAAAAACATTATGCTAAGTGAATGTAGCCAGTCACAAAAGACTACATATTGTATAATTCCTTTTATATGAAATGTCCAGAATAGGAAGTTTTCAGACACAGAAAGATTCATCATTGTCAGAAGCTACATGGGAGAGGAGAATGGAGAATGATCGCTAATGGGTTCAAAGTTTCTTTTGAAGATGATGAAAATATTCTAAAAGAAGAATGTGGTGATACTGCACAACTCTGTAAGCATCCTAAAAACCATTGAGTTGTACATTTTAAACAGGTGAACTTTATGGTATGTATGTAAATTATATCAGTAAAACTTTAAGAAAATGATAACAACAAAAGACACCGTTAAGAAAATGAAAGGACAAGACACAGACTGGGAAAAAATATTTGCAGACTACATCTATGGAAGAGAACTTGTATCCAGAAGGAAGGAAGAACATTTATAACTCAATAATAAGACAAATGATCCAATTATGAAATGAGAAGAAGATTTAAGTAGGCCCTTCAGTAAGAAAAATGTACAAATGGCTAATGAGCATGTGAAAAGATGCTCAACAGTAGTAGTCATTAGGGAAATGCAAATTGGAACTGCCATAAGGTACCACTTCATATCCTGTAGAATGGCTACTATCAAATAGATAGCTAATGCTCTGTGTTGGGAAGGATGTTGAGATATTGGAACCGTCAAACTTTGCTGATGGGAATGTAAAATGATATAGCCAGTTTGGAAAACAGTTTGACAGTTTCTTAAAAACTTTCACATGAAGTTACCATATGACCCAGCAACCCCACTCTTAAGAATCTAGAGAAATGAAATTTCTCGTTCACACAAAGGCATGCTTGTGACTCATAGCCCCGAACTGGAAATAATCCAGATATCTAACAACCAAGGAAGAGATCGAAAAATGTGGTGTACTCTACAAAACAAACCAAAAAACAAACAAAAAAAAACTTTGTTTCTGCATATAAGATTTTACTTTTCTATGGAATGTTACTTTGCAAAAAAAAAAAAAAAGAAACTACTAAAATATTGTTGGGAGAAAATTCTCCATGGTCTAAGGCTCTGATTGTCTTCATTTCAGACCATTTTTTCCCAAAGATGGTTGTTCAGCAAACAGATGTGGAAGATTGAGATAGTGCCTCCCTGTGGAGCAGAGGGAAGATTTGTTTAATGTCCAGTGTAATAAAGATAATGTCTTTCTTCAGGGCAAACATTGAGTGAGTTTGCTTGCAGCCCATAACAAAAAAAATTGAGATCTCCTACACTTAGAATTCCTCAACTTTGACATAAACCCACTGCATGTGCATCCATGTGGCCCCACTTGCAGCATACCTGTGGGACTTGAGGGCCAGAGGGATCAGCACAAAAGTGAGGCCAGGCTGCCTGCTGGGCCGTGAGTAATGAAGTCCTTGCTCCCTCACCAGGGAGAGTCATATCTTCAGTCATGAAATTGTGGCAGGCTAAATTGTTAGCTTGCAATCAGGGTAAAATTTCAGACCTTCCCTGTTTCTTGACATACAAACGACAACATGGACGGTTCTCAAAAATATTATAAGCAAAAGAAGCCAGATGCAAAAGACTACCTATTGTAGGATTCCATTTACATGAAAAAGCCAGAACAGGTGACTTTATAGAGACAGAAAGTAGATCGGTGGATTCCCTTGGGCTGGGAATGGGAGCAGAGACACTGCAAGTGAATGTGAAGAAATATTTTGGGGATGATAATAATATTCTAAAACTGGTTTGTGGCCATATTTACACAAGTGTCTAAATTTACTAACAATCATTGAACTGTGTGTATACTTATAAGGGGTGAATTCTTATGGTGTGGTGTATTGGTAATACCAATAGGTATTTAATACACACAGTGAGATGCTGTTTCACACTCACAAATTCAAATTAAAAAGACTGGCTGCGCTGTGGATTGGGAAGGAAAGGAAGCAGCACTCATCCTTTGCTGGTCAGAGTTTAAAATGGAGAAAGGAATTTCTTGAAAAGTTAACACACATGAACCCTATGAGCCTGTAATTCTGCTTCCTAGGTATTTACCCACAAGAAATGAAAGTATCTGGAAATAAAAGGGGACAAGAGCAGACCTCCCTGAGATGGGTCACTTTGGCATGGAGATTATTTTGAGTTAAAAAGGCATCGAAACCCAACAGATTCGGGAAAAGCCCTTTACCTCCCCAACAATTGCTTAAAAAGAATTTAGATAGAGGACCTTCTCCAGGAAGAGAGCTATCACTGCAGAAAACGACATTATACTATGAAATAGGTAATTGTAGATAGAGGCAGGAGCTAGCAAGCCCTGTTTGATCAAGTGCTCCAGATCCCATTATTTCTGAGTGGCCCAGAAAACCTTTGTTTACCAAACATTTACTCTTTCTCATCTTCCTGTGAATTGCATTCCTTCCCTTTGAAGTCTCTGACCCCTACTCCTTTCTCCTTAGTTCAGGATAACACACATACCTCATTTTCCCTGCCTTTGGAATTACCACATCTGTGCAGATTCCCCAGAGATGTGCTATTAAATCTGATTTCTCCTGTTAATCTGTCTCATGTCAATTTGATTTCTAGTCCAGCTAGAAGGACCTTGAAGGAAACAAGAAGCTCTTGTCTCCTGACAACATATACTGGATGTTTATGGCAGTTTCATTTACAGTTACTCTCAATTGAAAACCTAACCACATGTTCATCAACTGATAAAGGAATAAACAAATTATGGCTTGTTCATACAATGGGATACCATTTCCACCATCCCTCACCTCCACAAATTACTGCTGTATGCAACCCCATGGACGAGTCTCACAGTCATTCTACTGAGCAAAACAAACTAGCTACAAAAAATATATGAAGAAATGTAATTATTTAAATGAAATTCTGGAACAGGTAAAATCAATCTATAGAAACAGAAATCAAATTAGTGGCTGTGAGGCATGACAAGGGAAAGAAGAGACACATAGGAAATTTTGGGTGACCTGTAAATGTTTTATCTCTTGATGCACATTTGTCAAAAGCCAACTTATGTGCTAAATGTGTAAATTTAACTGTATGTAAATTATACCTTAATAAGGTTTTTAAAAAGTGAGCTTATTATCTTCCCTTGAAATTGTGTCTCTCTATGATGGACAGGAACATCTTCCAAGTTAACCAGGTTAAAAACTGTGAAGATTTTTGACTTTTCCTTCTTTGTCTTCCAAATCCAGTTAGCTATAGGTCCAGTGGCTTTTCCCTTTGAAGTCTCTCCATTCATTACTCCCCTCTCCTCCGTACTGTACATCTATTGTTTTCATCTGTTTTGCACAGACAGAAGCAGAGGCAAAGTGGGGAGAAGGAGAGAGTGGAGAGGAGGGAGAGAAGAAGAACTTAAAACAATGAATTCTTTGTTTGTTTGTGGGGGGTAGGATTTCAACGTAAGCTTTTGGGTCATGTTTCTGTTATTTGCAGCAAATACTGAGGCAGAATGATGTGGTGATTAATAACTTGGACTCTGGAGGCAGAGTGACTAGGCTCCAATGAATCCTGGCGCTACCACTTACTGACTATGTAACTCTGGGCAAGTTGCTTAATCAGTCTGAACCTCAGTTTCCCCATTATCACTATACTATGACTACTAATAAGACAACCACACCTTTCTGTGAGCATTTTTTGTTGCCGTTACATAATTAAATATTTAAAAGGCAAAAAGAACAATGTATTGGAAGCTATAACAGGAAGAGTGACAGCGTTGCTGTCGGATGATTGAAGAGGTGCACCACATAGTTAGACAAACTTGCAGGCAAAGTCCCCAACACTGCCTTCATCAACTCCATGTTCAGGAAGTCCCCAGATCACCTTCAGGTTCTATAATTTGCTCACAGAAAGCCATCATAGTTTAATTACAGGGAAAGGATACCAACAAAAGTCAAGTAAAAGAAGACACATATATGGCAGAGACTGAGAGGGCTTCACATTTAAAGCTTCCAGTGTACCCTTCTCATAGAGTCAGGATGTGTTACGCTCCCAACGTCAGTGAGTGATGGTGCTCAAAGGGGCACAGAAGCCTGAACTTCAGTGTCCAGAGTTTCCTTTGGGGCATCTTGCATAGGCTTGGCTGATTGATTGCTACATGAGTGAACTCGGGCTCCAGGTCCAATGACACTGCATGACCTAAAGCCCTGACCTCAAGTACATTGTTGGTCTTTCTTGTGTGGACAGGCCCTGCCCTAAACAAAGACACTCCTACCAGATATGACAGAGTGCATCCCAGAAACTGAGCATAAAGGTCAGACCTTCTCTTTGGATAAAGCCAGTTCCTTAGTGTACAGGACCTAACCCAGATTTGAAAGCCAGCTAAGGTTTATAATTAGCGTTGAAATAAATTGAAGTCTGTGGAAGAATGTAGCAAAAGCCACACTGGATTGATTTGTTACTATTATTTTCATGTGTTTTTTAAAAAAATCACTTTCTTGTATATTTAAAAATTAATGGCAATAGTTCTTACCCCTAGACTTCTGTGTTATCCTGGCCACCTCTTTCTCCTTTTTCCTGTTATTTCCTTGTGAATATTTTATGTTTTCCTAAAATTAGAAAGTTTTTAAGCGTTGTAAGAAAAACTGTACTGAAGGTTAAACATACATTTTTCTTGGAAGAAAGTAGCAGAATGGCCAGAATCACATTCGGGAGTTTATCTGTTTTTAGTAATCTATGCTTTCGTCTATATTGCTATAGATAATTGAGAGTTGTCTAAGATTGGTTTTTGTTAATGCTTAATTTTACTTGATTTTTACAAGATAGTCATTTAGCAAAAGAAGTTCCCAAGTAATTCCTCATTTCAGCAGTAATAGGCAAGAAAAGAAGATCAGATCCATGAACTATTTACCTAGATGAACAGAAATACCCTTTTTTGAAATAATGGATATGCAAGGTTTAGCCATTAAAGGGTTGGGGTGAAATGAAAATCCCCTCAATAATAGTCGAAATCTGAGAAAATCTTTCAGGGAAATTAAACACTTGATCAAAAAGAGGAAAGGGTTATTGGTGTGAGCCGAAATTAACCGGCAGAGTTGTTTGAGAAGAGGCCTCAATTATAAGAAGCCGGCAGTTAACAATATCCTCTCAGGGATCTGCGTTTCCTCAAGGCATCTCTTTGGGGAAATGCGATAGTTTCATTTTCTTTTCATTAGATAGGAAACAGTGCCTCACCTTTGCAAAATGAGAAGAAAACTTTAAAATTTTGAAAAAATATCAGAATCAAGAAGGAAGAATTTAGAAGGATGTTTCCAGTATAAATTAAGAGTGAGCACCACCCCAAATTGGGGTCTATGACACTAGAAAAGCATACTTCTATTAAATCTTATTCTGTAATCAGAAATAGGCAAAATAACAGTGATTGACACTTTGTTCACAAAACTAACTAGGCACGTCTAGCATTTGAACACTTTTGGCTCATAATAAAATCCCTAAAATGAGTCGGTTATTTGAATCTTGTCTTTGTTAGCTACTTGTCACGTGGTCTTAAGGAAAAAAGACCACTTTCCCTGCAGTATTTCCCTATTAAAAAAAAAAAAGAATGGGACTACTTTCTAGTTAAAATGTTACTGTTATTATCATCAGCTACCATCATCATCCTCACTACAAGTGCTGCATATTAAGTGCTAACTATGTGCTTTCCATAGTTCCTTTATTTAATCCTCATGAAAGCCCAAAAGGTTTAAGTATTATTATTTTCACTTTATAGATGAAAAATCTGGCACTCAGAGACTTCAGTAGGTAAGCAACAGAGTTAAATTAAAACCAAGTTCTGTGGGGCTCTAAATGTCCCTCATGCTTTATCCCCGTCCCTGTGGGTCAATAGTGTAGTATTTCCTATGAGCACTTGTATCTGCCCTGCTGCCAGTGTTCAGGACGGGCATTCACATGCTTGTGCTCATGGTCAGCTCAGTACCTGGAAGGACAAGGTCTCTGCCATGTAGTGGGCCTAAGGTTAACAGAAGATGGGCCCCTGCCCGCAACTCAATGTCGAAATGGGCAGTGTGAAGCAGTTCATTAGGTTGTGAAGAGAATTATTTTTTCATAATGTTTTTTTTTTTTTGAGAGAGAAAGAGAGAGCATGAGTAGGAGAGAAGCAGAGAGAGAGAGAGAGAGAGAGGGACAGGGACAGAGGATCTGAAGCAGGCCCTGTGCTGACAGCAGAGAGTCCAATGCTGGGCTTGAACTCACAAACCAAGAAATCAAGACCTCAGCCTAAGTAAGTCGCTCAACAAACTGAGCCATCCAGGCACCCCAGTTATGAAGAGAATTCTGATACACCGGGGTCAGAGCAGCAGGCTGACCAATCCCTAATTCAGCTAAATGAACTGTTTGGTCCTGAGCCAATTCTCTCTCACACTCAACCCCAACACCATATGTTAACAATACGTGCCTGATACCTCCTAATACTCAAAATTTTTTCTAGTGTTATTTTAAAACCAGCATGCCTTCTATTACAGCATACTGCCCTTTAGGTAAGTGTACACTCAAAATATATTTCACTGGTGTCTTTAGTCAGAACTCATTAGTTGCACGAGGCAAACCCCAATTTGTGCCTAAGAAAATGGGTAAGTCTATCGGGTCACAGAGCCAAGTCATGGGATGGGCAGGATGAAGCTTGCCTGAGGAAAGAGTGGATCCAGAGACTCTAGCACCACCAGGATTGTTGCTCTATCTCTTCATGGGAGACACTGGTGGCTCTGGGCTCACATGCTCAGGGGACAACAACCAGAAAGGAGAAAGTATGTGTGAATCTCTGTAACTTCTCTTTGAAAAGTGCTGGGAAACAGTTGTGATGTTCCAGCTTGGATCCTATGGATCATAGACCAATATCTGGAATTGATCACTGGGGCAAGGGGGCAGTCCTATAAGAAGATGGCCACTTCCGTTTAGACCACTGGGTGAGAGTGCAAGAAGGAAGAGTTGTGCCCCCAAAGAAGGGGATGATACCAAGTTGGACACCAGCAGAATTATTGGTCACCTCCCTAGTCGTAGTTGACCAAAGGGTCATACTTGGAGCGCTGGCTAGGTTCTAACATCAGTCTAAAACTAAAACATCACATATCTCAAAATCAACCTTGCAAAATCGTTAAAATGGATATACAACCCTAATTCTTAGTCACACTAAGGATTGAAAAAAACACGAAGCTTGACAGAATAAAGTAAATGTGCACAAGCTCATGTCTGGGCATTCAAATAAGCTTACTTTTAAGACTGTAATCCCATCCATTTCCAAGAATGGGAGATACAGAGAAAATTCTAAAAGTGCCCCCTCCTTATCCACTTGGTTCTTTTTAAATATGAAGCTTCTGCTACCTTCGTGCATACAAAATACTTTGTTATGACAGTGAAGAGGCATGTGAAAGTATATAGCACATGATCTGGCCATAGAAGGTGCTCAGTCAATGTCTGCTCGATTTAGATCCAAGTCTTCCTTGAAAGTAAAGCGTTTTTTGGGTTTTTTGTTGTTTTGTTTTGTTTTGTTTTTGTTTTTCAGTTTAGATTGGCATCTTGTGTTGTGGCCTCTCCAAGCAGCAACCATTTCCTTCTCATGTGGGCTTGGTCTTCTGGCAATAGAATCATATGCTATAGAAGTTTCTTATAGCATGGGCTTTGTGTGAGGAGAGGCAGCCTGATGGGTATAAAATGGGCTGGATGGCTTGAGGAGCCTGAGTTCTCTGCCGAAATTAGCCATGTAACTTTAGGCAAATCCTCTCTGTTTCCCCGACCTTAGTTTCCTCACTGGCAAAATTGGGTTTCTCCTACCTCTCTACCAACAAAGCTGTTGGAGGAAGACTAGATAAGATAGCATACAGCTAACAAGCAAGCTCATATTAAGCACAGTGAATTTCCTTCCCTTCTGGGAAGGGATTACATTGTGCTGAACCTCAGGACACCAATGCCCAGAGAGAGTTTGGAACGCCCGTGGTCACATCCAGCATGAAATGGTTAAAACAGCAATTTCTGTCTCAAAAAGAGAAACGTGGCATGAGCGCTTCACTGCCCCCCCCTTTGGGGGCAGAGTTAGCTTCTCCTTGTTTCTCTCAAGCTGCCAAATATTATTTTCAAATACATTGAATTGTGCCTAGTGAGAAAATAATCATTTTGGATTTGAATTTGTGCATGTGATGCGATGCTACTGAAGATACTGCTATTGAGCTAGGAAGGCATGTGTTTTTTAAAAGTATTCTGGACACGCTGCTGTTATATATATAAATATATATACTCATATATAGGACTCACTTGTCCTAGAAAATTTTTTTAATGTTTTACTGCTGGTGGTTGAATATCTGTTTCCCGACTATGGCATTAGCCGCCTTAACCTCTTCTAATCGATTGCTCCAAAATAGTTTACCGTTGTTCATTATGTTGCAGGTCATGTAAACATGCTTAATGCATGTTATGGTTATGAGGAACCCTTTTGGCCCAGAGAAACCCAGATGTGGCACAAATATTCATAACACATGGCTTCTGGAAAATACCTGGCTTGGAGATCTAAGCCAATGTGGAACTAATTTGATGTAACTCAATCTCTTGGAAACATTGTCTGCTATAATTGCCTTAAAATTATATTACTGATTGGTTAATTTGGATAGAAATGATTTTTTCGATAAGTATAAATTAGAATCTTGTGCTGATTTTGCAGAGGAGATTAGGTTCTTCATTTCATTTTAATGGCCTTCCAGGACTCCAGTTCAGTTGTTGGTGAAATACAGTTGCTGCCCAGTAAATTGACACCCCGGCTTAATGAGTATCTTGGGGTAATCATTCCAAGATGGCATAGACCTAACAGCAGCCCTCATATTTAAAAACATTAAGTCATGTGATACTTACTTTCTTGGGCTATGAATTTCCTATCATTGTACCTTATCTCTGAGACACTTATTGTCTAGAACAAATGGAACATTTGGGATTGCTACATATGTTAAAACATACACTAGAGCACACACACAGCATGGGTCCACAAACCATACCTAGAAGATGGCTTAGCACATACCCATCAGTTGTCCCCCTTGATCATAGACCCAGTGAGTCTGTAAACACCAGAAAGCAGGACAAGACCCTGCAGATGTATTGATAACTTTAATACATACAGTATGTGAAATTTGACAGGGCTGAGACCTGACCACTCAGTATGCTAGACCCCACCCTCTCCTTGCCTTGTTCATGTTTCCAAGCAGAGCATCAGTAAGTGACTCATAATTTATTTGTTTGCCAGGGTAAGAGTAAGTGAGTGGAGTGATCAAGGAAGAGAAACAGCAGACATAGAGACCTAGAGATGAGACAGAGCATTGAATACTCACAGAAATAAGTCCAGGAAAGTTGGGTGTGCAGACTAAGAAGAGTAAAGAGAGAGGCAGCATATGGAGAAGAGACTAAGTCTGCAGGGGTTTCGCCTCATTCTAAGGGCAGTGGGAAGCCACTGAGGAGCATTAAGTGAAGAAGTCACATAATCTGGAGCACCTGGGTGGCTCAGTGGGTTGAGCGTCTGACTGGCTCAGGTCATGATCTCATGGATCGTGGGTTCAAGCTCCACATCGGGCTCTAAGACAGCTTAGAGCCTGGAGTCTGCTTTGGATTCTGTCTCTCTCTCTCTGCTCCTCCCCCACTCATGCTCTGTCTCTCTCTCCTTCAAAAATTAATAAACATTAAAAAAATTAAAAAGTCACAATCAGATCAACACAGTTGTGTGTGTGTGTGTGTGTGTGTGTGTGTGTGTGTTTTAGCTGCAGGACAGCCAATAGATTGTAAGGGGGTCAGGAGTGTACCCAGGGAATCCTTTGAAGTGACCCAGGCAGAGAACTAGGTTTCCATGAATGGGAGTGGGGAGAAGTAAGGGAAGGTTTGGCACTGGGTGATTGACTTGATGTGGGAGTTGGGGTGGGGGGCTTGGGGAGTTGGAGGAAGAAAGCAGCTCCCAGGTTTTTGACTTGAGCAACTGAGTACCTAGGGCCATTTATGAAGCTGGACGACACTGGAGGAATGGCAGGAGTTTTGTTTGCTTTGCTATGGTTTGTATACTTTGCAAGGTAGGGAATATGAGGATGAGTTCAGTTTCAGGATCACTGAAGTATCTGTGAGATGCTCAAGCAGAGACTGGGTGAAGAGTCGTGGGGAGTTGGGGTGGGGGTGGTGGGCGGGGTCAGAGAGAAGGGCTGGGCCAGCAGAAGTGCTGATCTCAGAGCCATTGGTATAAAAATGGCAACTTGAAGCTTCAGTAGTGAGCTGAAACCTTCCAAGGAGAGAAAATTTCAAAGAAAGAAAGCTTTTCAGCATGTATCCTTAAGGAGAGGCCGACAAAGGGGATGGAGAAGGAACAGTTAGAGAATTGGGAGGAAGCCAGGAGAAAGTGGTAACTTACAAATCTAGAAAAAAGAGATTTTGAGACTATTGTCCTGCTTCCCTGTGTGTGGCTTAGAAGACCGAAGTTCCCCTAAATATAGCATGTGTGCATCAGACTTCTGGATCTGACCCTGGTTCTACTCTTCTCACAAAGCCCGAGATACAATCCTCTAACAACAAACATGTATTGCAATTAGTATTTTATTTTATTTTATTTTATTTTATTTTTAAATGTTTATTTATTTCTAGGAGACAGAGAGAGAGACAGCGTGAGCAAGGGAGGGTCAGAGAGAGAGGGAGTCACAGACTGAAACAGGCTTCAGGCTCTGAGCTAGCAGTCAGCACAGAGCCTGACGCGGGGCTCGAACCCACGAGCCGCGAGATCATGACCTAAGCGAAAGTCGGATGATTAACCAACTAAGCCACCCAGGCACCCCGCAATTAGTATTTTAAAGCTTACATACGGCCTCTGTGGAGGACAGAAAGAGTAGAAGTAGATCATGCGCTCAAGGAATCACAATCTTGTAGAAGAGTCGAGAAACATTTTCATATAGAAATAATTCACTGGGCAGGGCCATGAGTATTAACTTCCACAAGGTTTATACACTGAACGTTGTAAGTGTTTAAAGGAAGCAGAAAACGCTGTGGCCAGAGAGAGTCAGAGGAAACGTGGATTTGAGCTGGCCAGGGCCAAGTTCTTACTGTCTGAGTAAGTTGGCATTTTAGGCAGATGGAAATTGCCTGAGCGCAGAGGACAGAGATGGCACATCAGACCCTGCCATGGACCTGCAGGGGCTCCCTTCCTGTTGCTGTCTGGGGACTCCCAAGGGCTTCCGTGCTGTGGCCTCTGCCCGTGGCCCAGACACACTCTCATTCCTGCTCTTCCTGTTTGTGGTTCTTGACATATACACTCTCACACACAGCAAGCTGTTTCTAGCTTCCACGTCTTTCTTGGCACTGTCCCCACTGCTTTGAACACCCACCTTCCTCCCCATCTGCCTCTGGGGCTGAGGCAGACCTAAGTTCTTGCTGGTGGTGGTGGTGAGTGTGTGTGGGGGGTCATCTGCACTCCACCTTGCCCCCCGCCCCCACTCCTGCTCACTAGCAGCAGGAGCAAGCACATCTCCATGAAGACCCCTAACAACACCCTTCTCTAAATGCCTAATTGTTCGAGTGGCTGTCACCCCTCCCCCACTCTGAGTTTCTGGAAGGCAGGAACTGGGTCTCTTGTTTTCGTATCTTAACATAACTCCAGCATCTAACCTAGACAATACATTTCTGTTGACAGTGTTAATAAAATAAATGAACTACAGATGCTCCACTCTGCCTCTTTAAGTTCGACTTAACTGACAGTCAACCTTATACTCATTCCATAATGCAAAAAAAATGCAATAAAACATTAGAGGTACAGAAGCACAAAGTAGCCAGGGGCAAGCTGGAGCACCACCTGAATGAAAAGCATTAGGTAAGCAACTGGTGCTGCTAGGAGAGGGCCCGGGCTTCTGAGTACTTGTCTGCTTAGTTACTGTGAGGAGGCCCAGCGGCTCCGAGCAGTTCACGCTGATCAAATCTGGTAAGTGCCGAGTGTTTATGAGAGAGTGAAACCAATTTACAAGCATTAGAATCCATTTTAAAACAAAAATGGAAAATATGAAGTATAAAAAACCATATAGCTAATTTTCAGTGGGGACTTACTATGGGGAACTTACTCTTGTAAGTTCCCAGACCAGAAACATTGGTGTCAGTGGGGGTAGGGTGTATGTAGGTGTTTCTAAAGAGGGTGAGGTTACCAACATAAAGTCAGGTTCAAGACATTGAAAAGACATTATTACCAGTTTTTGTCATTATTTTAAATGGATAGATATGAGGATGATAGATGATAAGCACGATTACTGAATGATAGACAATCTTCTAAGTCATATTTTATATTTATATTTTATTTCATCAAATCCTCATGACCATTTGGGATGTACCTGTATCCTTATCCTACTTTTGAAAAGAAGAAACCTGAGGTTTGGACAGGTTCAGCGACTTGCCCAAGTCCCCTGGTTATGAGTGGCAGGTCTAGGATTTGAACCTATGTCTCAGTTCTTTTTTTTTTTTTTTTTTAAATATAACTGACATTTAACTGTGTCAGTCTAAGATATACAATATGTTGATTTGATATACCTATATATTGCAATATGATTACCACCGTCTCTATCATATCACATCACATCTTTTGTAGTTAGAATAATTATGATCTAATCTCTTAGCAACTTTGAAGCTTATTAAACAATATTTTTGTCTTATAATTAAATCCATTATACTTTCCCAACTGAATTATCCTGATAATCATTTCTTCTTTTTTCCTTAAAAAAATGTTGATGTATGTATTTTGAGAGAGAGACCACATGCAAGCTGGGGCAGGACAGACAGAGCAAGAGAGAGAATCTCAAGCAGGCTCCATGCTGTCAGTACAAAGCCCAATGTAGGGCTTGATCCCATGACTGCAAGATGATGACCTGAGCTGAAATCAAGAGTTAGATACTTAACCAACTAAGCTACTCTGACGCTCTTATCCTGATGATCATTTCTATTTGAGGTCACAGCAAGAAAATCATTACATAAACTTAAGGTACTCATTAATTAGAAAGTTACTACAGACCAAAACATAGATTTTATTTTTGTTGGTAATGCTATCAAACATTTAAGAAATAATACAAATCTTATGCAAACTCAGAAGGTATAAGAGGAGAGAATACTACATTATGAAGCCAACATATCCTTGATCCAAAAATTTGGTAAAGATATTATAAGAAAAAAAGTTACCAACCAAACATTTCTCTAGAATATAAAAACAAATATCTTAAAACAACTTTCATAAGTCCAATCAGTAATAGCAACCAAAACAGTATCATTGACTATAATCAGTATGCTGTGCATTACATCTTCAGAACTTATCTACCTGTTGATAGTTGGTACCCTTAAACATCTTCTCAATTTCCCCACATCCAGTCCTGGTAACCAGCATTCTATTCTCCAATTCTGAGTTTGGTTTGTTTATTTATTTACTTATTATTTAATTTAAAAAAAATGTTTATTTTGAGAGAGAGCACAAGTGGTGGGGGCGGGGGGCAGGCGGAGAGGGCAGGACAGAAGAGAGAAGCTCAAGCAGGCTCCACACTCAGCACAGAGCCTGACACAGAGCTTGATCTCACAGCTGTGAGCTCATGACCTGAGCTAACTTCAAGAGTCTAACACTCAACCAGCTGAGCCACCCAGGTGCCCCGATTTTGGCTTTTTAAGATTCCACATACAAGTGCTATCATGCAGCATTCATCTTTCTCAGTCTGAGTTACATTGCTTAGCATAATGCCCTCAAGACCCATCCATGCTGTTCCTAATGACAGGATTTTTTTCTTTCTTGTGGCTGAATATTATCCCATTGTGTATACATACTATTTCTTCTTTATCCATTCATTCATTGATAGACACTTAGCTTGTTTCTGTATCTTGGCAATTGTAAATAATACTTCAATAAACATGAGAATGCATAATACTTTAATAAAAATATCCTGTTTATATTTCCTTTCAATTTATACCTGGAAGTGGGATAGCTGGGTCGTATGGTAGTTGCATTTTTAATTTTTTGAGGACCCTCTGTAATGTTCTCCATAGTGGATGAACCAATTCATTTCTAGCAAGAGTGCACAAGGAATCCCTCCTCTTGACATCCTCACCAAAACTTGTTATCTCTTGTCTTCTTGGTGATAGCCATTCTAATGAGTGTGAGATGATATCTCCTTGTGGTTCTGATTTGCATTTCCTTGATGGTTAGTGATGTTGAACATCTTTTCCTGCCTGTTGGCCATTTGGATATCTTCTATGGAAAAATGACTATTTGGTTCCTCTGCCCACTTTAAAATCTACTTGTTTTTTTGTTATTGAGTTGTATGAACTCTTTATATATTTTGGATATTAACCCCTTATTCAATGTATGGTTTACAAACACCCTCTCCCATTCCATAGGTTGTTTTTTTAATTTTGTTGATGGTTTCCTTCACTGCACAGAAGCTTTTTAGTTTGATATAGTCCCACATGTTGATTTTTGCATTCGTTGCTTGTGCTTTTGATATCATATCCAAAAATCATTGCTAAGACTAATGTCAAGGAGCTTCTTCCTTATGTTCTCTTCTAGGAATTTTACAGTATCAGATCGTATGTTTAAGTCTGTAAGTCAGTTTCTGTCAATGTTTGTGAGTGATGTAAGATTGGGATCCAATATCATTTTTCTGCATTGGTTATCCAGTTTTTCCAACACCATTTGTTTAAGAGACTCTCCTTTTTCCGTTGAGTATTTTTGGCTCTCTTGTCAAATAGTAGTAGTTGACCAAATATGCAGGAGTTTATTTCTGGGCTCTCTGTTCTGTTCCATTGGTCAGTGTTTCTGTTCTTATGATAGTATCAGACTGTTTTAATTACATAGCTTTGAAGCATAGTTTGCAATCAGAAAGCACAATGTCTCTATCCTTCTCAAGACTGCTTTGGCTATTTGGGGTCTTTTGTGGCTCCGTAGAAATTTTAGAATTTTTTTCTTTTAATTTCTGTGAAAGTGCCATGGAATTTCAATAGAGATTGTATTGAATTTATTTATTTTTATTTTTTTAGAAGGGAGGATTATTTCTTTAATGATCTCTTCCAAATTCTAGATAAAATTAGAAGACTGTTTTTGGGATTATAAAGATGTATTGAACTCATTAACAGCCTTGGGTAAACTGGGCGTTTAAACAATATTGGTTCTTCTGATTTATGATCATGGAGTATCTTTCCATTTATTTGTATCTTCTTCAATTTCTTTCATCAAAGACTTATAGTTTTCAGTGTATAGGTCTTTCACTTCCTTGGTTAAATTTATTGTGAAGTATTTTATCATTTTTGATGCTATTGTGAATGGGATTGTTTTATTTCTTTTTCAGATGTTCCTTTGTTTAGGCCTGTCCCAGTTCTGAAAACCATGTTGTCCCCATTATGCCAGACTATACATAATCATAACTTTCCTCCCAATCACATCCTTTTCCTGTCGGAGCCATGGGAAATACCTATAGCTGTTTTTACTTTTCAAAGAAAACTGCCTTTTTTAACTATAAACATTACACTGCCCCTTTATTTCTTTTACCTTTCTTTCTTTCCTTTTGCAGCAGAATATTAAAGATTTATCAAAAAAGTAGGAGAGGGGGCACCTGAGTGGCTCAGTCAGTTATGCATCCGACTTCAGTTCAGGTCATGATCCCATGGTTTGTGGGTTCAAGTCCCTCATTGACCTCTGTGCTGACAATCTGGAGCCTGCTTCAGATTTTGAGTCTCCCTCTCCCCCTTCCCCCGCTTGTTTCTGTGCTCTCTCAAAAAAAAAAAATTAGAAAAAGTAGACGAGAGAATGACTAAATTCTTAAACACCCTCAAATATCAGTGTATCGGTGTCCCACAGTGGCTCATGGAGATGCTTTCACTACTAAGCCCTACATGAGAAAAATAAAATAAAAATGTGCTGAGTTCTCTATAAACCAAATGTATTCTCTATTCAAAGATTCTTCTCTTACTATTTATCTATATTAAAATATTTTTCTTTTAAGAAATGATGACAGCAACCAGTAATTTCTTTTTAATGTCATGACTTGGCAACTCTGTGTTTGCCTTGCCTCCCACCTCCCTCCCTCCATAATTTTACTGTTCTGGGAGCTGCTACCCTAACATATGCCTTTTTAAAAACAATGTTAATACATTTGCCTATTTTTCTCCTAGATCCTCCTGTTCTTGTGACTGCTTCTAAAATCTGATCAAATATCATAAAACCTCTGAATGTCTTTGTAATTGTGACCGTAGCCTGAACAGGCAGGATTTTTGCAAACAGGGAGATGTTGACAATACAGCCACTCTCTGAAATATTTTCTCTAAAAAGAGTGAAAACGCTGCCTGCTGGGGTATCTCACACCAAACACGGTTCAGAATTATACCCAGTCACGATTAGAAAAGCCACACGGATGTCATTAATGTGTTAGCTCTTTTGTGGAAAGTGACTTTCCAATACCAGAAAAGTGTGCTAAACAGAAGTGAAGCGAATTTATTCTCGTACTTTATGCAAAGAACTTTAAGGAATGACAACAAAAGGATTTTTGTCCATTTAGTAAGCTACTTGAAAGAAGACACTTAGGTATGGGCATTCATTCCTATGGTGTAATTTTAGAACCAAAAAGAGCTTCTATACCCACTCCCCCGCCCCCAACATCTTCCTGCCAACCTATAACAAAGCACAGCTCAGGGGAGCTGCCCAACAGCGAGACTCCCAGCTGGTTTTGACTTTGCAGAGGTGACTTTCTTCTGACATTATCCAGGGGGCCCAGGTTTCCTGCTCCTGGGCTCACAACCACTCTCTCTGCTCTTCGCCAGCAGCACCCTTCCCCCATTCTATGGCAAACCTCCTCCCTCTGATCTTCATGACTATTTATAGCACAAT
The DNA here is from genome assembly GCA_017311185.1 of Proteles cristata cristata. NCBI lineage: Eukaryota > Metazoa > Chordata > Mammalia > Carnivora > Hyaenidae > Proteles > Proteles cristata. The sequence continues at coordinate 1,197,461 of JAESUZ010004774.1, forward strand.
AAGAGAAAATGGCCACAAAATAGAAATAGACTTGGTAACTACTCCAGTATTGAATTGTTTGATGCTTGATTCGTGTCCCACCTAACACCTCCTACCCCTTCTCCAGGGTCAGGCTTTTTTCCCATCATGTCCAGCCCCGTTTCCCAGTGAACTCAAACTTCCTCTGCCAGGCCCAGGGTAGAGTCCCTCTGCCCAAGAAAGCAATCTAGTCACTCTGTCTCAGCTCCCTCTCCATCCCCATCCCCACGGGATCCCTTACAGCAGGCTGTTTCAACATGTTTTCTACAGCCAGTGGTATGCCTGGAGCCAGCTCATGCTGTCTTGACAGAGATGATTGTAAAATTTTCAGGAGTTTTGCAAGCCAGATGTTAAAATAGTTATTATTAAAAATTAAATTTATAGGGGCACATGGGTGGTTCCCTCAGCTAAGGGTCTGACTCTTTTTATTTGTTTTAATTTGAGGGAGGGGAGGGGCAGAGAGAGGGGGAGACACAGCATCTGAAGCAGGCTCCAGGCTCTGAGCTGTCAGGTTAGAGCCTGATGAAGGGCTTGAACCCATGAACCCAATGGTGAGATCTTGACCTGAGCTGAAGTGAGACATTCAACTGACTGAGCCACCCAGGCACCCCAGTTAAGCATCTGACTCTTGGTTTCTCCTCAGGTCATGCTCTCACAGTTCGTGTGATTGGGCTCCATGCGAATATTGAGAACCTGCTTAGGATTCTCTCTCTCTCTCTCTCTCTCTCTCTCTCTCTCTCAAAATAAGTAAACAAACTAAAAAGTTAAGTTATATAAACTTATAAGTAAGAAAATCATATAAAACCAGAGGTAATAAATAATCAAAACTTTTCACTTCTTAATTATTTCACTACATTTTACTATTTTCTATGTGTTTATGGTTATTCACGTCTCTTGTATCAGTGTGGGGGGAATATGATGCAATAGTGTCCCACTGGGTGTCTCTTTCTGAGTTCAGTGACATCCCAGTGACAGCTTGAAGTCTGCCATAGTGGGATTATTTACATCACTGCTACAGAATCAGGGTTCTTCCCATTGCAGCCCCTAAAACAGTTGCAAAGTATTTACCAGGACTTCATTGTGCAACATGACAGAAAAACCCAGCTATTCTGTCTACAGTGCCTAAGGAAAACCACAGAGCCCTGTGTATCGGTGTTGGTATAATTCAGGGTAATCCATTTCAGATGGACTCTCAGCACTGCTCTGCAGTCTTCTTGTGTTTCCCTGGTCAGTTTCCTCCTCTACACTGCAGACAGGTTTTTTTCCTTACCTTCTCCACTTCCCCCCAGCATCTAACTCTCCCCCTCTTTCTCCTGCCTCTCAGGAGACAATGTAAATTCCTTCTTCACAGAAAAATCCAGAAGTCATCCAAGGAGTGCTCCTTCAGCTTCCTGGCTCCAAATCTATGAGTGAACCTGTGTCTGCACGCTGCCTTTTCCCATGACAGTGAAATAGGAGGCCTTCTTTCCACTTGAGTCCTGGTCCCAGTCTCTTCTGCCTCTCCAGGAACTTTCTCCATTATCCTCTGTCCTCTGTATCTTGTACCTTCCCCTCTCTGTCGCCTCTTCTCCATTCAGTATTTTAGCTTCCATACTTCTCTCTCCTGTCTGAGCAAACAAGCCTTCTGAGTGCCATGTCCTTCTACAGCTACTGCCTTTCCTCTTCCTTTCTCTTCATAGCCAGGCTTGAAAACACTTGCCCAAACTCTTCTACTTCCTTTTCTCCCTCTCTTTCCTAAACGTGTTGCAAACTGGTTTCCCCACTCAGTTCCACTGAAACCCTGTTAAGGCCACCAAGGGTCTCCAAGTTTCTAAGTCAGATGGAAAGTTCTCAGTCTTCATTTAATTCTACCACATTTCGATCACTCTCTTTCTGAAATTCCTTCTTCCTTTGGCCTCCAGGACATCACCCTCCACTGCTTTTCTTTGTACTTCTAGGGCCGCTACTTCTCAATCTTCTTGGCATTTCCTTCTTCCTTTGGGCATAGGAGAAAAATCTAGAAAACCAAACTTCCTTGATTAAACCTGGCACTGATTTTTCTGTATTACTCCTCTCTTTGCTGTGATTATCAACAGCAGCAAACCAGCCACCAGCCTGTCCAGACACAAACTTGATAGGATGAGGGGTTAAAAAATTCTCAAATGTTGTTTCTATTGTTAGAAAGTAGTTGGGGCACCTGGCTGGCTCAGTCAGAGGAGCATGTGACTCTTGGTTACCGGGTGGTGAATTCGAGTTCCACATTGGGTGTAGAGATTACTTTAAAAAATTAAATAACCAAATGAATAAATAAATACATGCATAAATAAATGCATAAACTTTAAAAAAGTGGAAGCAAGGAAGGAAACTAATATTTATTGACATTTATTATTAAATTCCATGCATTATATTATACATATTCAGATGGTATTCTATTTAATCTTCATGATAATACTGCAAAACAAACATTGCTAGCCCCGTTTTACAGATGTTGAAACTGTTTAAACAACTCACAAGCTAGTAACTAGCAGAGATGAAATGTAAACCTACTCCTTCTGACAGTGCTCTTTTTGGAAGAAAGCTCTTTCAGATCTGCTCTTGGTTCATAGCGATTCTGTGGATAACAATTGCATACTTTTTTTGAGTGCACTAACTTTGGAAAGAAATGTCCAATAGTTGTTTGGAAGCAATGGGTTGGTGGCTTGATTTGATGGCCTCTGAGCAAGAATTCTCAGCACCGTAATAACTGACAAAGGACTTCAGCCCTGCAGGGTGAGAAACTCTACCCTTGCCATTGTGCCCTGAAATCGTGTCTAGGAGACAGCCACATACCACGGAACTCAAGATTCTCTTTCTTGCTGGAGCAGATGAACTATCGTTTTGCTAATAGAAAGGAGGATGCAGAAACAAATGTCAGGTACCCTTTACCCTGGTTTAGGCTGGAGACCCCTAGAAAGTTCCCACTCTACAAGCCTCCAGGCTGACAATCCATCTGCCTTCTGTCTGCATGGTGTAATAGTTTTGTGCCACTCAGATAATATAAATTTGGGCTGGAAAACAGAGCAAATGCCAGCTTGTGGCTACAAGTTCTCACATAAGGCTCCTCTTCTCCTCCCCAACTCTTCAAACAGGACACTTTTCCTTGTTTACTTTAGCAATGAGGGTTGGGGAAGTTGCTTCTGAATTATTCTACTCTAGAGTCTAGCATTTGTGAGTCTCAACTTTACTGGAGGAGGGTTCCCCATTAGACTCCCTAGCTTGAGTGTCCCATTAAGCCAAAGCTATGAAAATGGTCCCTCATTTTTCCCCTTTTCAGCAAACACTCTCTGAGTCAAAGTAACTTTGTTTCTCAGCTGCACTCAGGATTCCTACCTTCACCCAGATTTTGGCCTGATAATGTTAACATGCTTTTAAGAAGATATTTTAAAACATCTTTCATCCAGCATTTTTAGTTGTTTCTAGCAGGAGGATTGGTTCACATAACCTGTCCTCACATTTCTAATATTAGCATACAATAAGTGTTTAAAGAAGAGGTCACTAATCTTCTGTCCAAATGGACTAGGGAGATCTGCTAAGATCTGCTTGGCTAAGCCCAAGAGCCACAGAATTGAGACATGCTTAATGGAGTCTCTGAAAGGATGTTCTTGCACTGTCTCCATTCTTTGCCAGAAATGCAGATTCTAGACCCCATCCTAGGCCTACTGATTAGGATTTGGGGGAATCAAATCAGATCTGCATTTTTATAAGCTCTGCAGGTGATTCTTCTGTGCACCAAAGTTCAGAACAATTGCGCTAAGGCACAGTTCCAAATTAGATGTCTACGTTACCAGAAACGCCTGTTTTCTAAAGCTTTCCTGCCTGGAATATGCATTAGCCAAGCATTCATTTATAAGGGAGAGATTATTTCTCAGTACATCTTTTCATTTTCTTCATAGTTATAATACATATTCATAACAGATTCTTAGTAGCATACTTAAATTACCATAAGGAGTGTATAAAACTTTAAAAATCTAAGAATGCTTGACAGAATAACCTTCATAAAAATCTAGGAACTGGAAATCCAATTATCAGTTGAATGGGGAATTTAGACCACCAAATGCAATTAAATCACAAGCCTACTATTCCTAATCAGCATAAACCCTCATACAGTTGCAACAAAACATGTAAAAACAAAAATAACACAAAACAAAGGCACTTTCTTGATAGATGAAAGCATATGGATTACGTTTTTCTGTAATAGCATTTTTCTTTGTGTTTTTAATACCACAAACATGCCCTTGATTTCTTTATTTGAGGTCTTATCAAAATTATATTCATATAACCTCTGATTCCAATATAAATTCAACTTTGGAAAGAGCTATAAAACATGGTGATTTATTATGGCCTAAAAATATCCTTAGCAGCACAGACTTTTTTTTTTCCTTAGCATTTAGAAATTTCTATGGATAGATATGTGATAAAATAGCATAGAAATATTAATGGTGGGATCTGAGAAGCAGTATATGGGTGTTCGTTATAATATTCCTTCAATTTTTTTTGCGTGTGAAAGTTTTTATGACCCCATTTTTGTGATAAAAGGGATCAATAGTAGGGTGTCATGACTTCAGCTTAGATCATGATCTCATGGTTCATGGGTTTGAGCCCTGTATTGGGCTCTGTGTGTACAGCTCAGAGCATGGAGCTTGCTTAGGATTCTGTGTGTGTCTCTCTCTCTGCCCCTATTCCACTCATACTGTGTCTCTCTCACTCAAAAATAAACAGTAAAAAAAAATTTTTTAAAGGGATCAATAGCTACATACATAGCTAATGCCACTATATTGGTCAATAGCAACTCTACCACATGCCGAGCATACCGTTCCCCTATCCCTGGACATCCTTCTCCTTCCTTGTTCACCTGACTAAAGTCTTACTTCCTCTAGGACTCAATTCAAAGATGAGGACCCTTCTGACACCCTCCCCCCAGCTCATGGTCTGGTCATGGCCTCTCTCTTCTGTACTGCAGCTTCTCCATCCCACACTGATAGCTCTTACCACATTGGATCGAGGCTGTTGTTTACATGACCTAGATCCCCGTGTCACCGTGAGCTTCCAGAGGGTGCGGGCTGTGTCATTTCATCCCTGTGTTCCCAGGGCCCAGGCTGGGTCTCAACTCTTTTCTCTACTTTTATTTTCCTTTTATCTTCTGGTACCATAGTGTTCACTTTGAACCATTTATCTACAGGTTATGCTGTGAAAATAATTTGTCTATAGCTAAGTGGGTTTTATCTACAGGTTATGCTGTTAAAATAACTTGTCTATAGCTAAGTGGGTTTTTGTTTCCCTTTGCTTAAAAAAAAATAGACTTGGAACAATCTGAATTTTGATGCTTTCTCTTGATCTAGGGATTGTTTCAAAGTTTAGCTGTCAGTGGACAAGCTTTGTCTAAACTTTGCCTCTTTATTTCCAACACCAGAATTTCAGGAAAGATAACATTTTGTGTTGGTTGTTGTTCTTGTTTTGAAAGATAACTTTTTAAATTATTTATTTCTTTTCTTCTTTGAACACTAATTAGGCACGAAAGATATCTGAATGATCCCCTCAAACATTAACCTTTATGCTTAGAATTTAGTATAAAAAAAGTGACTTGTCCTGTCTGGAAAGTAAAGTGGGGGTCTCAGGTTTGTCCCATAAAGTTTAATGGTACATTAAAAAGGGCAAAAAGTCCTTGAGATTTAAATTTTTCTTTACTTTTGCTGTTTTTCTGGTCTTATTTAAGGCAGAAACCTTCCTGTGTATTTGGATGAACAATATAAAGTTCTGATTGTACTATTTTTGACTTAGAAAAATGACAATTTCATATTGTTCATCCTAAAAGTTTCCCCCATTTAATCACATACAATCTTGGTTTCTTTGAGAAATAGTTTCCATTGTTTTGTTTGTTTTATCTGTCTTTTCTTGGACACTTTCTATTTGGTAAAGTGTTCATGGCTATCAAATGTATTTTTTGTTCTTAGTGGTAAAATGAACAAGTTATTTCTGTTTCTCCTTTACATTTATAAACCGATTTTTTAAATGTAAGCCATATGCGCTTGTGTAGATTAAATTCTAAGAGATTACTTTTGTTTTAAAACCTTTCTTTCTTAAACAGTTCTCTTATTTTTGCTTCCTTCTCTATGGTTGAATGAGGGACATCTGTTTCTGTTTTCAGTCTTCTTTTGTTACACGACAAAGTGGAATATCAAAGTTCTCCTCCTTCAACAAGAAAAGAATGCTTTAGTTTTGTTTTATATTTCCTTTTATTTATTTTCGCTGGTTTAAGAATTACAAATATTATATAAAAAGGATGAACTGCTCCCTGAAAAAAATCCAAACAATAGGAAGTACAAAGTGAAAGTACCTCTCTCATCTGCTCTTTTCCTACTTCCTAGGGGTAACCACTGATAATGGCTGGTGTGGATTCTTCTAGACCTTTTCCTAGGCACATATATATATGTGTATATATGAACATACATATGTCTATATATGTATCATAAAAATGGGATCATACCAAACAGATTGTTTTGCAGCTTGATTTTTTTTTTTTACAAATAGTTTATTGTCAAATTAGTTTCCACATAACACTCAGTGCTCATCCCCACTAGTGTCCTCCTCCATGCCCATCCCCTCCTCCCCCCCACATCCATCAGTCCTCAGTTTTTGTCAGCATTCAAGAGTCTCTCATGGTTTGCCTCTCTCCCTTTCCCCCACCATTTCCCCCTTCTTCTCCCCCTTGTTCCTCCCTCTAATCCTCCTATACGTGCAAACATATGATATTTGTCCTTCTCTGCCTGACTTATTTCGCTCAGCATAACACCCTCAAGGTCCATCCATGTTGCTACACATGGCCAGATTTCATTGTTTCTCATTGCCGTGTAGTATTCCATGGTATAGATAAACCACATCTTCTTGATCCATTCGTCTGTTGATGGACACTTAGGCTCTTTCCATGTTTTGCAGCTTGATTTTTAACCCACTGGTAAATCATGAATACATTTCCAGGTTATTACACACAAATCCACTTTCATTGACTACCATTGATTGTATGAATGTGGCATAATTTATTCAATCACTTGCCCCATTAATAGAGATGTAGATAATTTCCGATATTTTGCTACATCAAATGCTGCAATGCACATTGAGATACGTCTCTATTCTTTCTGTGGTGTAGATTCCAAGAGATAGATTTAAACAAGTTGACAGTCTATGTATTTAAACCTTTCAAAGATGCTGCCACAGTGTTTTCCAAAAAAAAATATTGTACCAGTTCATACTGCTTCCAATAGTGTATAAGAGAACTCTTTTCCCCTGCTCTTGCTTTTGTTAGAAATTACCAGTTTTACACATTTTTTACTAACCTGATAGGCATAATTTGTTATCCCTGTAATTTTTCTCTATTGTTTTCCTAATCACTCATGAGATTATGCATTTTTAAAGTATATTTGTTAATCATTTGTATATTTTCCTTTAGCCTGTTTATATCCTAAGCGAGGAACCTATTGCTGTATAACAAATCAGCACAAAATTAATGGCTTAAAACCCACACATTTATCACCTCCCTATTTCTGTGGATCTGGGCATGGCTTAGCTGAATCTTCTCCTTCACAGACTATGGTTTCATTTGAAGGTTTATATGAGGAAATCTCCTTACACGCTCATGTGGCTATTGGTAGAATTCACTTTCTTGAAGGCTATTAGACTGAGAGCCTCAGTTCATGCTGGCTATTGGCCAGAAGCCATTCTCAATCCCTTGTCATGTGGGTCTCTCCAACATGGCTGCTCAACTTCTCATAGTGTGCAATCCAAGAGGCAATAGAGAGAGTCATTTAGCCAAGATAGAAGTCCCAGGCTTCCTATGACAGAGGTGACATCTCATCACCATTGTTGTATTTTACTGGTTAAGAGCAAGTTATAGGTCTACCCACACTCAAGAATTCACAGAGGGGTATATAAATATCATTTTAGAGTCTTCCTGCCACGTGTCTTTTGCCCATTTTTCAGTTCGGTTGTTTGTCTTTTATTTATTGATTTTCCAGTGCTCTTTTTATACTGTAGATACAATTTGGTGGTGGTATATGTGTCTGTGCATGAGCGTGTAGGGATGACAGATAAATAGAGAGAGAGAGAGATAGGGAGGAAGGAAGAAGAGAGAATTTTCTCCAAATGTTTAGGTATTTAATTTTTATGTAGTTGGTCTTGTAAATCTTTTCTTTTATAGCATCTTTTGTTTCTTCTTGAAGGTCATACTATCTCTGACAGTTTTTAAAAATTATCTTTTCGGGAGGTGCCTGGGTGGTTCAGTCGGTTAAGCATCTGACTTCGGCTCAGGTCATGATCCCATGGTTTGTGGGTTCAAGCCCCACAATGGACTCTGTGCTGACAGCTGGCTCAGAACTTGGAGGCTGCTTTGGATTCTGTATGTCTCTCTCTTTCTCTGACCCTCCCCTGCTCACACTGCCTCTCTCTCTCTCTCTCTCTCTCAGAAATAAATAAAACATTTAAAAAATTTTTAATTATCTTTTCTACTTTTTAAAAAACTTTTTTATTATTAAGTAATCTTTACACCAAATGCGGGGCTCAAACTCATGACCTTGAGACCAAGAGTATTATGGTCTAGGGACTGAGCCAGCGAAGTGCCCCCCCATCTTTTCTACTTTTTACTTTTGTAAAAATATATTTAAATCCTTAAGACAAATGTAATTTATTTTTTTTCATGATATGCAAAGTAAACATCTACTTTTGCCGAAAGAATGGTCAATTTGCCTACCACTATTTACTAAACAATCCATTTGCTTGATTTTTAGAAGTAACTGCTTTTTAAAGGTTTGCATATATATGCCTAATTTATTCATATAATAGTAAGATATATTAATAGCATCTGAATTGAAGGTTGTGTTTTGCTTTCTGAGAAATCCTTTAAGGTAGTTATTAAGTGCTTTTAACCAATTGTCTACAGATATATTGAAAAGATAACGGGTCTGGGTAAACCTGTCTCCAATAGGTACAACTGTGAACCTGGAGTGAATTACTTCCCACTTTTTGCCTAACTATAAGGCTGGTGGCAAATGAAATGAGTGTTCAGCACTGTTCTTGGTCCATACTCACTGCTCAATAAATAGTAGCATTTACTAGTGCTACATGCTCTGTTACTTCTACTTGATTTCTCCCTTCCCTGTGCACTTGTGGATTTGAGGAATATCCAATACATATGTTCCAGCAATTGCCTTTTTTTAATTTTACATAATGACAAAATGCTAAGTTTAAATATAAAACTTTAACCAAGCCAGGAAGTTAGAATAAGTTAGACACCAAGAATCTTAATTTTTAGGGGTATGTGGGTGGCTCAGTCAGTTAAGCATCCTACTCTTGATCTCCGCTCAGGTCTTGATCTCAGGGTTGTGAGTTCAAGCCCTGTGTCAGGCTCCATGCTGATTGTGGAGGCTACTTTAAAAAAAATCTTGACCCTAAATGAGGTTCTTTTGAATAATTACCCAAACCCAAACCTGTGTAGAGATAGTTAACTTAATTATCAGACAAGAGGGTCACCACTTTGCACAATTTCAGGAAGCACTATGCAAAGTTCCAGGAACTTTTCTATGCAGAGGAGTACATTTGGAGTTGTACATCACAGTGGCCCTTTAGAGTACACATCTGAGATAGAGTTCCATTTGTGAGAGTTGTTAAATTGCAATAATGTTTTCATAATTTTGTTCTAACACATTATGCTGTGCTTTGAACATTATTGAACAATACCACATTCCTGGAGAATGTGGTTATAGTTGGAGCCCCAGGAGCTAGTGTGCTAAAGTTTAGATCCCTCCTCTGTCACTTATTATCTATGTGATCTTGGGCAAGCTACTTGCTCCCTGTTCCCCAGTATCCTTTTCTATAAATTCAAGAAAATCAGGATGCTGATAGTATTTCTTTTTTTCATGAGGATTAAATGAATATATATATATACATGTATATATATATAATCTGTATATGTATATATGTATCAATCTATTTATCCATATGTTGTCTATTTATCACTTGAGAGAACTATTGTATAACAAAGGGAAACACAGACATAATACAATTCCTTGCCTGAAAGGCTTACAATGAGAAGATACTAATGCAAAGACACTTAACAAGATGGTGTGATAATTATTGAAAGAAAGATCTCTACACAGTTCAGTTAGAGCATGGAAAGGAGTGACTGAGTCTATATACCATCTGCATGCCACTGACTTCAAGTTTTATGTTTCTAACCTTGATCTCTCTCTTGCTTTTAGGCATATACAAAAACTATTTGATATTTCCCCCTTTGATGCCTAAAAGGCATAAATTTAACACAATAGAAACAGAACTATTGATTTTTTATCCCAAACCTGTTCCTCTCCCTGGTTTCCTTGTCTTAGTAAATGGCACCACCAACCATCCAAGACGAAAACTTGGACCAAGCTCTGGGAAAGGAGTTAAAATCAGGAAACCTTAGATCCAGGAAGGGCTGGATCTAAGGAATATTTAGTAGATTTTTATCTCCAGTCTCATCTAACAACAAATGCTCTTGATCTCACTTCCAGGGTATCTTTCCAGCCTGTCTGTTTGCTTGTTCTCCACGCCCACCACTCTCAGCCAGGCCTTCTCCTTCTCCCGCTGAACTACTGGCATAGCTCTTCCTGCCCCTCTGCTTATATTTTTACAGTCTCCTCTTCACAGAGCAGCCTCATCTTGGTCTATAATTCTGCTCAGCGCAGCTCTCCCCCTACATTAGTAGCTTTTCTTTTCTTGGAACAGGCTAAGTTCCAGGACCTTTTCAATTGAGGTTCCTCTGACCGGACTGCCCTTGCATAGCTCTTCTATATGGCTGGCTCATTCTCATCCTACAGAACTGCCTTCAAAGCCTTTTGGGGCTGCCGTACCTTAAGTTACTGTTTCTGCATCAGAACACTCTCTATCATGTCAACTTACTCATTTCCTTCATAACACTTATCAAAATGTGAACTTAATTATGTGTCTGCTTGCTTATTTATGTTATGTTCTTCCTCCACTTCTCTCAACTGGAGTGGAAGCTCTATGAAAGCTTGGGCTTGTATTTTTTGTTTTAAGATTTTATTTTTTAAAGTAATCTCTACACTCAAACTGAGGCTTGAATTTACAACCCTGAGATCAAGAATCACATGCTTGGGACACTTGGGTGGCTCAGTCAGGTAACCATCAGACTTCAGTTCAGGTCATGAACTCACAGTTCATGAGTTCAAGCCCTGCATTGGGCTCTGTGTTGACAGTTCAGAGCCTAGAGCCTGCTTCAAATTTTGTGTCTCCCTCTCTCTCTGTCCTCCCCCACTTGCCCTCTGTCTCTCTCTCTCTCAAAAATAAATAAACATTAAAAAAAGAAAAAGAATCACATGCTCTACTGATTGAACCAGCCCTGCGGCCCCAGGCTTTTAATGTCTGGTTCACAGCACCTAGAACAGTGCCTGGCATAGTAGGTGCTAAATAAATATTTATTGAGTGAATAAAAGAGAAATTGCCCAGGAGTGTCACTGAGGTCTTCATTGAGAAGGGGGCTTCTGGTCAGGACATAAATAATAACCCAAAGTCTGCCAGTTTGACACATTCAGAATGTGACTAAACGACATTAGTTCAGAGAATTAGGGTATAAGAAGAAGAAGAATGGGGAGGGAGGTAATGTTGGGAGGGCATGCTAGGTGGGTAAGTTAGAAACAGAGAATCCTGACATTTTACACTATGCTAAAGAGCTTAGATTTTATCCTTTGTGTGACTGGAACCACTCATTAACTCTGAACAGTGAACTCTTGTGTATTAGTTCTCTACTGACACCATAGCAAAATGACCACAAGTTAAGATAACACCTGAGGGGCATATGACTGGCTCAGTCGGTTAAGCATCCAACTCTTAGTTTTGACTCAGGTCAAAACTGATCTTGCAGTTTTGTGAGTTTGAGCCCTGCATCAGGCTCTGTGCTAGTAGCACGGAGCCTGCTTGGGATTCTCTCTCTCCCTCTTTCTCTGCCCCTCCCAACTCACACTGTCTCTGTCTCTCTCAAAATAAATAAATAAAACTTAAAAAAAAAACCACTTTCAAATGACACTTGAAAGTTAGAACTCCAATGTAGGTCTTATGAAGCTAAAATAAAAGTGCCAGCGGAGTTGTGTTTCTTTTTGGGAAGAATCTGTCCTGTCTCTGAGGGTCATAACAGGTTTGCATTACACAAGAGCTGATTTATCAGAACACACTTAAAGCCGGTCACTGTATTTCGAGGAAAAGCAAGACAAATCCAGGAAAGGATCGGAAGCTTGGTATGGAAGTGACATCTCTCTAAAAAGTTATGACCTGTAGGTTCTGGCACAGGTTTGTTCGTTTTTAAGAAGAGCTATATTTTACTGGAGATTTATGCTTAACAAACATCTCCTTTCATCTTTATAATAAACCAGAGAAGTAGGGATTTTTATTAATCCCATGTTCCAGAAGAGGAAATTAAGTCTAAGGTAAGTTATATAAGTCGTTCTAAATTCCATAGTTAGTAAGTAATAGAGAGACTTTAAACCCTGGACTTTCTGATTCCAAACTTTTCTGCTCTTTACTTGGAGCTCCAGGACCTCACTCTGAAACTCATGGAAGTTTGGAGGCACCTTCCAAACTCCTATTTCATATGACTTCACCTTGGGAACTCTTCCTTGATGTACCTGATGACATCATCTTCTTCTATTTCTGCATAGCTCCACACATACCTCTTGGGCCACTTATCCACAGTTGTAGTTTATTTGTTTAATTAATGTCTGTCACCTCTCACTTGATGGTAAGTTTCATAGATCAGAATACCTTTGGTATGCCCTTAAATTCCAGTTTTTAGCCCAGGAATTGGCACACAGTAGATGCTTAAAAATTATTTGTTCAGTAAATGTACACGTGCATGAATGAATGAGCACCAGTCATTTTACTTTTCTGGACCACCAATCTGTCATCTGCAAAATGGAGAAAGCAGGACAGATTAATTTATTCATCCATTCAGAAACATCATTAAGGGCCTACAAAATGATCCTTCAGAAAGGCAAAATACAGTGAAAAAAATATAGCTAAGTAGAAGTGTTACACAAGTGTGTATCTATATCTGTCACCTATCTCCTTTCTATATATAACATTTCTTTTTGACCTATTATTGTTAGTTATCACTGGGCCCTTAATGAAGCCATTTAGTGTTGCATTAATCATTAAATATGCAGAAATATTTGATCCTAATATGTTCTACTCTAAGTAACATTATCATAGTTGATTGTTTAGAAACGTGTCTTTTTATATTTCAGGAAATCTTACAGATTTAAGAATGCAGTTGGGTTAGCTTTGTATCTTTTTCCTTTTTTTTTTTTTTTTACTGCAGTCCTTTTATGTTTTCCTTGTGATTGAAGCCGATAACATGAAGCATTGAATATGAAAGATATGAAAGTGTTTATATTTGTTGCATCTCATTTCTTTCTTTCTTATTCTACAGTTCTGTAATTGGAGCCACGAAGTGTTACATTTTATTTTCTGCAGGCTACTGCTTGCTCTTTTTTTAGTTTATTCTATCTTAGTGCAAATGTATTTTGCCTCCTCAAATAGAAAAATTGTAAAGAAAAAAATTTTCTCACTCTGTATAAAGGAAGTTTTGTTGTTGCCTTTTCATTTATTAAAGTTACTTTATACATCTAGTATTTTTTAATATATTCACAGATAATAGTATTTTTTTTTAATTTTTTATTAATTTCTAGGAGAGAGAGAGAGAGACAGCGTGAGCAGGGGAGGGTCAGAGAGAAAGGGAGTCACAGACTGAAACAGGCTCCAGGCTCCGAGCTGGCAGTCAGCACAGAGCCCGACGCGGGGCTCGAACCCACGAACCGCGAGATCATGACCTAAGCGAAAGTCGGTCGCTTAACCGACTAAGCCACCCAGGCGCCCCAGATAATAGTATTTTTTAAAAATCTTCCAGTAGGTTTACTGTATTTACAATTTACTTATATTGGGATTGGTATTTGAGTAACTTTCCTTAATGTATATAAATTGTCTGGTTTGGGTAAGAATATGCATTTCAAGGTAATTTACTCTATCAACAAAATGCAGCAAGAAGCTTGTCTTAAACAATGTATTCACCTGTTATTCTTTATGTTTTGAAAATACAATTTATGAGCAATTCTTCCAGAATTTTCTAATGATTATTCAATAACTAAAAACTATTAAGTACTTATTTTCTATAAGATTACATATTTAGCATTGATGAAGATGGACAAATTGACTCTTTCTTAAAAGTATTTTCAACAAGTGGAAAGAGGCAGAGCAGAGAATAATTTGACCAATTGACCTTTGCAGCCCACTCACCACACTTGCACTGCGTCTCTTTCTTCTGTAGCAAATTACCAGTGTCAGCGATGGATGTTCTGGATAGCTCAGAGTACTTCCCTGAGAGCAGCCTCCCCACCTGTCTGTGACACTTACTTTCACCTGTAACTAGCAGCTATAGGAGAAACCCATTCTCTTTTAAGAATATATGGTACCACCACCAACAACAGAAAAGCTATTTGAGGAAAGGGGGAGAAGTGCTGTTGATTTTTTTCTGATAATGAAAATAATGCACATAGGTACCTAAATAGGTGGAGAACTAGACCATGTTCACAAATTAGAACACTAAATATTGTTAAGTACCAATTCTTCCTAGACTGAGCTATAGATTAGATATGATACTTAACAAAAACTTAGCAGGTGTTTTGGTTTTTTGTTTTGTTTTGTTTCTAGGTGTGTGTGTGTGTGTGTGTGTGTGTGTGTGTGTAGAAATCGAAACTGATTCTAAAACTTATGTTGAAAACACAAAGAGCCTAGAATAGCTGCAACAATTTTGAAAAAGAATAAACATGTTGGAGGACTTTTACATCTTATTTCAGAACATACCTTGAAGCTATGGTGACTGAAATAATATAGTTTGGACATAAGGATAGACATATAGATCAAGGAAATACAATAGAACATTCAGACATAGATGTTAAGGTTAATTTATTTTTTTGGTGTGCCAAGATAAATCAGTGGGAAAGTAATTTTTTTTTTAAATACTGGTGCTCGTTGTAATTGGACACACTGGTGCTCGTATGTAATTGGACATACTGGTGCTAGTATGTAATTGGACATCTTTATACAAACAAAACCATGGCTCTTACCTCACTTATACACATAACTTGAGTCAAAATAGAATGGTTTGTAATATATAATACACCAAAATATAAGAGTCAAAACTCTGGAACTTTTAGAAAGAAAAATCTTTCTGATCTTGAGTAAGCAAAGCTTTCTTAGATATGACACAATAAAAAGCACACACAATAACTTTTCTTTTTAAAGTAGGCTTTTTGTCCAGCACAGAGCCCAACATAGGGCTTGAACTCACAATCCTGAAATCAAGACCTAAGCTGAGATCAAGAGTCAGGTGCTTAACTGACTGAACCACCCAGACGCCCTAAACAATAAAATGTTTAAATTGATAAATTTGTTTATTAAAATTAAATAGCCTTGGGGGCGCCTGGGTGGCTTAGTCGGTTAAACGTCCGACTTTCGCTTAGGTCATGATCTCGCAGTTCGTGGGTTCGAGCCCCGCGTCGGGCTCTGTGCTGACTGCCAGCTCAGAGCCTGGAGCCTGTTTCAGTCTGTGACTCCCTCTCTCTCTGACCCTCCCCTGCTCATGCTGTCTCTCTCTCTCCTAGAAATAAATAAAACATTAAAAAATTTTTTAAAAAAATTAAATAGCCGTGTTCCTCTAAGAGCACTATTTAAAAAACTAAAAGATAAGCCACAGACTGAGAGGAAATATTTGCAAGACATGTATTTCAGGAGTTGTATCCAGAATATATTTTTTAAAACTCCTACAACTCCATAATAAAAACAAACAACCCCAAAAAGACATGGGTAAAAGATTTGTTTAGTCACTTCATTCAAAAACATACACAGATGACGATAAGGACATGAAAAGATGCCCAGAATCACCAGTGATTAGGTAAGTGCAGATTAAAATCACAATGAGATTTCACTATACAGTCACAGGAGTGGCTAAAATCTCAGACTGATAATACTAAGTGCTGACAACGATTTGAAGAAACTGAAACCCTCCCACATTGTCACAGCCCCTTAGAAACAGTTTAGCAGTTTCTTTAAAGTTTATTTCTTTATTTTGAGAGGGAGAAAAAGGGAATCAGAGAGAGGGTGAGAGAGAAGCCCAGGCAGCCTCAGAGATGTCAGCACAGAGCCCGACACAGGGCTCAATCTCATAAATCATGAGCTCATGACCTGAGCCAAAATCAAGAGTCAGACACTTAACTGACTGAGCCACCCAGGCACCCCGTTCCGGTCTTGTTTTCATGCATATATTGACATAGTTGCAGTTATGATTTTTTGAGTAAGATGTATCTGGGAGAGCCTAAATATTTATTTCAAATTATTTGATGAGAGGATCCATGCAATCAAATGATTATAACAACTAAGGAGAATAGTTCTGGCTAATAATAATGGGTAAGAATGTATATTTAGTCAGTACAGAATGCACTGAGTAACAAACATGTATTTCTTCTCACCACCCTCTTTCTCTTTATCCCTGTAATTAGTGCTTACCCTAAGAAATGCTACTGGGTTTCTCTTTCTCTGGTCGTTTTTATCAGTAAATAAAGAAGTAGGAAGTCAAAGGATATTGAGTTCCTACTTTATTTAGGAATTGTGCTGTTGAATATGGCTGAGGATTTATCAGTGACGAAGAAACAAGAGCCTTTCAAAGTCTTTATCTGGAGGGGAAGCCATGCATTATACAAATAAGGATAAATAATTATGTTATTGTAAGCTCTGAGACGAAGTCTGAGTTCTGTGTTCACTGTCCAAAGTATAAGCCCACCTTTGGTCTTCTATCTCTATGCATTATCATCTTTATAAGGCTCTGTGTTTTCTTTCCCCTTGTTCATCTTCTAAATCCTTCCTCTCTGCTGTCTGGAACTGCTCCAATATCAGTAAACTGGCCTGTATTCCCAGACTTATCTACCTCAAGCTGGATATTTAATATTCTAGTTCGTTGAAGCTCAGGCCTAACATCCTTCCCTTGTCTATAATCTCTCCCAAGGTGAGCTCATCCATGCCCACGATTGTGATCTATGTGCTGACAGCTCCCAAATTTCTATCTCCAGTCCAGGCTGCATCCTTAAGCCCAAGACCTATATATGCAATTGCCTACTTGACATTTCCACATCACGTTTTAAAGTTATCTCAAATTCAGCATGTCCCAAAATTTGAATTTGTGAGTTCTGACTGTCCCATTTGAAAAAAAGAAAAGAAAAGGAGAAGGGAAGAAAGGAAGCAAGCAAGGAAGGAATGAAAGGAGAAAGGAAAGAAGAGGAGGAGAAGGAAGGGAAAAGAATGGCGCCATAAGTTGTGCAATTGTATAAGCTAGAAATTGAGGAGTCATCGTTGTTCATTGTCTCCTCCCTCCCCCAAAGCCCATCTGAGATTTGATGAAATTAAGAGGTAGATTAAGAGTCAGGAAGACAAAGATCAGCTTTACTACTGTTGGAGGCCAGGTTGAAGAATGCGACTTAGGTGTGTGGCAAACATGAGTTTCCCAACTCTGAATCCCAGCTTTACGAGGATTTACCTGACCTGTCCCAGGTAGTACCACATCACTGCAGCCCTCTCCTCAGAAGAAAAATCTCTTTATCAAAAACTTGACCCTATGCAGACCAAGAGCACATGCTCCCTGCAGACAGGCCAGTCCCAAGGAGAAGGCAGGAAGGGCTGACCCTTGCCAACACAGTTACTCTCCCAAACTCATCAATCATGTGGAAGAAGTATGAGATGAGGCAAGAAGCCAAGACATTTTAAGGAAAATGTGTCTTCATGGAAACCAGAAGAGTAAGGAAACACCCCCTTCCTAATACAATGCAATACCAATGCTTATTGATTTCATGTCCAAAATATCTAACAACATAACTTTCTCTCCATTGCTATTACCACCTCCCTCACCCAAGTCAGCATCATCTCTCACCTCATCCTCTGCAATAGCCTCCTCACCATTTTAACTTTGGGCAACATCCATTCTCACCCATTTCCTATCTGTTCTCCACACATTATCCACGGTGATTATTTTCACAATGCAAATCTGATCATAATTTTTCTTCTCATCTTTTCTACTTTCCCCCTTATTCTTAGCTCTTAGTATTAAAAACTCAAATCCTTTGCATAGCACTGAGAGCCTTGCAAAGTCTGGCCCCATCTTCTGCTTCAGCACATTTGGTAGGTGCTCCTTCCTCTTTGCTCTCCAGTTATGCTGGCCCTCTTTCGGTTTTTAAATGCATCTAGATCCCTCCTGCCTCAGGGATATGCTGTCCTCGGGGAAGACAACTCACTTCCTCCTTCCAGCTCACTGTTAACTCCTCCTCAATCTTCACATCTGGATCAATCATCATTTCCTTGGGGACACTTTCTTGTCCAGCCAAGTCCTTTCAAAGTACCATGTACTTCTGTTTCCTAGCCCTTTTCAAAGCTACAGTTTTGCATTACATGTATGATTGCTTGGTAATTTCTATCTTTCCCATAAGGCTATGTAAGCTATGTAAAGAAGGTACTATGTCTCTTTTACCTTGCTAACATGTACCTTGGGTTCCAGTTCCAGTGTCTGGTCCATAGCAGGTTCTTGATTAAGTGTCCATGATATTGAAACACCAGAGTCAGAGGGGAGTTAGACCTTAGAATAAGTGATTGTGAGGTTTCAGGGAGGAAGTGACCCTTAGGTGAGACATGGAGGATGACTAAGAGCAGTCAGGTGAAGAGAAAGCGAGCAAAGCATTCTAAGCAGAGGGCACAACAAGTGGAAAAACCTCTGGCAAGCTATAGCCTGGATACTGTGTCCCGGAAAATGAAAGTTGCAGAATGACTGGAGCTTAATAAAGAGTTTGGCTAAAGGCAATGAGAAGACTTTGAAGTGTTTAAGCAAGGTGATGACGTATATATTTTCACTTTCTGTCTGGTGTTAGAGACTGGATTGGATGGGCATGAAGGAGGCTAAAAATGAGGATATGACCTGAAGATCTAGATAGACTATGGTGGTTGCAATGAAAATGACAAGGTAGACTTGAGACACCCATACTGAAGATGGTAAAAGGAACAGACTTGATGACTGATTAAATGTGATGAAGGAGAGAGTGGAGTCAGGAAGGACTGCCAAGTTTTTAACTGGACAGTACTTGAGTGGATAATGGTGCACTTGGTGAGATAGGGAACACAGGAAGGGCTTTGGAAGAGAGGTAAGAAGGGGCGCCTGGGTGGCTCAGTTAGTTAAGCGTTCAGCTTCGGCTCAGGTCATGATCTCGTGGTCTGTGGGTTCAAGTCCTTTGTTGGGCTCTGTGCTGACAGCCCAGAGCCTGAAGCCTGCTTTGGATGATGTGTGTCTCTCTCTCTGGGTATTCTAATTTTGTGCGCATTCTAATTTTTAAGACAACCAAGTGAAGATATTCAGTAAATAACTGGAAATAGCCATCAGTTAGAAATAGGAGAAGTTTATAAGAGACATCTAACATGGATATAAAAATTTTGGAGCTATCATCTGGATAGTGATTAAAATCCTTAGGATATTATCGGTAATGGATGAGATGCTGAAGGGGAGTATACAGAGTGAAAATCTTATCAGACAATCTTAAGGAACTCCAACATATAATGACAAAAGAGAAAGACCCCACAAAGGAAACTGAGACAGACCTACCAGAGAGACTGCAGAAGGTGGAGAGCAAGGTGCCACCAAAGCCAGTGTTTTTAGGAACAAGTATCCTCTTATATTGATAGTCCAATTTCTACCATCTACATCTGTTTCTAGGAAGAAATGATCTCCAGCATTTTTCATTTACTGAGTCTTTTATGTTCCATCTCCCTGGAATGTCCTCCCTCTTCTTTCTGTCTTGGGAAAGACAAAAAAAGTTTCAACACATTAATATCTCTTAGGACACCTTTCACATTTTACTATAGTCTGTTGCTTCCATGAGTATCTTTCCTGGTATATCATGACCAGCACAAGACCTGGTACATCGTGGGAATTCAACAAATGTTAGTTGAATGAATGAGTGAATTAATCAATAGAAATAATTTTAAGACTGTCTATCATTTATTGAATATTTTCCTGTTTCTGGGCACTGTGTTGGCACTTGATTTATAATAACCTTTTTAAGCCTTATAAAAACCCTAGGATGGGGTATGATTGTTTCCATCTTATAGATGAGAAAACTGAGGCTAAGAGAGAAAATTAAAGTTCTCCAAAGTTAGTCACTAAGTTACACAGCTGCAATTCACAAATAAGTCTGCTTGATTCCAAAGTCCATGCTTTTAACCACCACCTCTCCCAAGAGAAGTAAACTTTCACATTTTCCAGACATCTGTGGAAGAGACATTTTTGAACTGGCAGCTTTCCCAATTCATCTCAAGTCATAGCACATAAGCAACAATATGCTCTCACTCCAAGAATACTTTATTCTGAGTCCGATTGAGCCCCCACTTAGTTGCCCAACCTACCTGCAAAACAATAGTTTTTTTTTTCCTTCATTCCCTCCCCTAAGCTTGCCTGCCTGAGCAAACCTTGGCTTTCCAAGCAGGAGGTCTGCCTAGGGTTCAATACCCTAATATCGTTTTTTTCTTTTCCAAACAGTTCTTATCCCACTTTATTTGTAGGATTACCTATGAAGTCTTAGCTTGAAGTGCCAGAGTGATTTCTTACAGATCAACCCCTAGTGTTGAGCTATAGTCAACATACTAGAATGAAAGCTTCATGAGGGCAGGGACCTTGTTGATCTTGTTTGCAGAATTATGCCCAGTGTCAGGAACAGTGTGATTCCCAGCATCCACTAACACATGTAGGTAATAGTTGACTGAATCAGTTTGATGGTGATGCAGCCCCAAACTTGGCTGACAATCACAGCAACATAGGTATGTAGTACTCTGGCATTTTATGGAGAAGAAAGTCATCAATTCACGGATGCCACGTACCTATTGAAAGCTCAGGTGAGTAAGACTGCCTTCATGAAGGTTGTGTAAAGGCTCTGCAGGCCAATCCTCCTGGATACAAACCAATGAATTAGTGAGGAGACACAGAGCAAGTTATCTCCGGGAGAAGGGGAAATTCTTCACAAGTCATCATAAATAATTCACAAAGTAATCTGTCTTAAGAATGTTTTTGAATTGGAGCACCTGGTTGGCTCAGTCAGTTAAGTGTCTGACTTCCCCTCAGGTCATGATCTCACAGTTCGAGGTTCATGAGTTCCAGCCCTGCGTCAGGCTCTGTGCTGACCGATTAGAGCCTGGAGTCTACTTCACATTTTGTGTCTCCCTCTTTCTGTACCCTTCCCCCCCACTCACACTCTCTCTCTCTCTCTCCTTCAAAAGTAAAAAATAAACATTAAAAAATATATTTAAAAAAGAATTTAGAATTATTTATATAAGTATTTCTGATTATTTATCTAAACAAAGATACTGAGAACATACTTATAATAATATACTTCTCACAATTCCCTATCTCAATAGTTAAATTTCCAAAAAGCTGGGAGAATGATGAATCCCAGCACCAGTCTTCTTCATTTGGTGGGGCAGGGGGCAGGGGTGCTGATCAAATTACAGTTAATTCATGTATCATCTCTTGTTTTCTGTTACCATTTCAGCAATTTCTTCTGCCAAGTATGTTTGCAGGCAAAGTATTAATAGTCAGCTAGATGTGTCCTTTGCACTCACTTATGAATAGTGATCATCCTAGAATCTATGCCAGATTCCTTGCCACAGATGGCTACATGGAGGATTTGTGCATTGACCTGATTTAGGGAAATATCTGGCACATGATTACTTTTCCTGTAAAAAAATTCATTACTGGGGCACCTGGGGCACCTGGGTGGCTCAGTCATTTAAGTGCCTGACTTCAACTCAGGTCAGGATCTCGTAGTTCGTGAGTTCAAGCCCCATGTCAGGCTCTGTGCTGACAGCTCAGAGCCTGAAGCCTGCTTTGGATTCTGCGTTTCCTCTCTCTATGCCTCTCTCCCATTCACACTCTGTCTGTCTCTCTCAAAGTAAGTAAACATTGAAAAAAAATTTTTTTTAAATTCATTTTTGGTGCACCTGGGTGACTCACTCAGTTAAGCATCTGACTCTTTATTTTGGTTAGGTCATGATCTCACGGTGGTGAGTTTGAGCCCTGTGTCAGCCTGGGCAATGAGAGCATGGACCCTGCTTGGGATCCTCTCTCCTCCCTCTCTCTCTGCCTGTCCCTATTCTCTCTTTCTCTAAAAATAAATAAAAATAAACTTAAAAACTTTATTATTACCCATAGGGTTAGGGAGATTAATACTTAATCTCTTTAGGGATATTACAGAAGAGTTCCCTTTTTTTCCATTTTGTTCCTTTGGAAAATTTCATTGTCACAAGAAAGCTTCCCTCAGGGGTAATTACAAGACCATTTTGTTTTCCTGTACAATTAAAAAAAATATTGCTTTTTCGGTCCTTGTGCCTCTTTGTAACATTTTTTTCTTATTAGTCAGGTTGGCTATCACTGCTCTTTTCCAAAACCTACTGCCAAACTCATCAATTTCTATCCCCAACTCTTAGGGATTCATTTTTATTCTTTTCACTAAAAGAAACATCCTTTATGCATCTGTGTATATTTTTAATTTTAATTTTTTGGATCACAAAAGTAGAGGAAATAACACGCATATATCTTTTTATGCCTTTTTTTTTCTTTTATTACTGGTAACTGTCTCTTAGTGCTCTCAGTCAGCCAGCTAGGTGACAACTGTACCCTGGATTCTGGCCCCAAAACATAATCTCGTATAAGATTTCTTACTCTACTGAAAACAGATTTACAAAAGTCGGAAGAAACTATTGGTTTTCTGTTTTCCTTCAAAGCAGTGTGAAGGGATTCTTAACTCAATGTTCAATATGTATAAAAACACACTTGTATGCATTTGACTATTATACATCTGATATCTCTCTTTTCAGGAGATAACGAACTAATTTAATGTGTCACTTTCATTTTATGCTGTAGAGCCACATTATTTAATATATAAAGAATTCTTAATAATCTGTTATCCAAACTGAGTGAGATAGCAGGTTAGCATTCACCTTTAATGGAAGGTCATTGTGATGGCTTATTTAATTTCAAGGAAGAAGAAAATACCTAGAGCTGTTACTAACAGGGTACTAGATGGTTGTGTACATTTCCTTTTACCCTTGTGTCTCTAGTTAGAGATCCTAGGGATTCAATATTAGCCATATACTTCTCCCACTTCACAATACTCACACTAGAAAGAAGGAACATAACTGGTTCCAGTTTGAAAATGGGGTCATGAGGGGTGCCTGGGTGGCTCAGTCGGTTAAGTGTCCAACTTCAGCTCAGGTCATGATCTCACAGTCCATGGGTTCGAGCCCCGCGTCGGGCTCTGTGCTGGTAGCTCAGAGTCTGGAGCCTACTTCAGATTCTGTATCTCCCTCTCTCTCTGCCCCTCCCCTGCTCGCTCTCTGTCTCAAAATAAAATGAAGATAAAAACATTTTTAAAAAAATGATAATGGGGTCATGTGATGAAATCACCTTGATTATGGATGGTCAAGTGATCTGTAACTGGTATGAGTCCCATGGTGACCTATATACTTAGGTTGTGTCTGGTCCCCTAAAGTCTGCAAGGAATCACAGTAGAGCCTGGGGGAGCAAGTTGCTTATTTAGACATGGAAGCCTGAAAACAGGGACCATATTTGTTTAGACTCTTGTATCTTCACTGCCATTAGACACCTCATACCTGAGTCAAAAGACCCAATATACATTTACTGGAAGAACGGACGAACAAACGAAAAATGTCTAGATATGCCTGACAAAATGGTGGAACAGATGTCATAGAGATCTGAGTGCTCAAAAGATTTCAGAAGTTTCTGAAAGATGTGTTCAGAGAAGTGAGAGAACTGTTCCCTCACTTGTACTGCTGACTTGTGCGAGAGAAAATTACATAATGATCCAGAAGTGGTATCACTAGAGATTCTTGTTCTCTAATATCAACGGAAACCCCAATGCTGTCCAAATGCTGAGGTCTGGGCTCACTCACTCTCTGCTGCAGCTGTTTCGGACTTGCTCCACTATCCTCAAGCCTTCTGCCTGATTCCTTCAGGTCATTTAGTACAGAAAGACTTGCTGCCAATTTTACAGAGAAATTGGATAACATCTAGCACAAGAAATAATCTCATCTGCCTGACACCTCATGTAGAAATGTGTCAAATGGGAGTGTTATCGCTCCCTGTCCAAGTCTAATCTTAATACCCTTCAATTCCATTCCTTTAAGGAACTTACTCCTTCCATTATCTCTGTCTTAGAAAAATTTTAAAGACTTTTATGGAAGCTCTTTATTGAAACTCTTTTATTGAAGCAATAAACTGTACATCTTTAAAGTGTACAATTTGGTAAGCCTTGACATATATCTATACCTCTGAAGCCATCATTACAATCAAGATAATGAAATGAACATATCCATCACTTCCAAATATACCCTTGTGTCCCACTATAATCCCTTACCTCCACCCTTGTCTTGTTTTCCTCCTCTATGACAGGCAAACACTGTCACTGTAGGTTAGTTTGCATTTTCTAGAGTTTTGCTTAAATAAAATCATACATAAAGTATTCTGTTCAGTGGCTGGCTTTATGCAGTCACCTGCCTATGGACTTTTGGGTTGTTTCCTCTTTGGGGCTAATCCAGATAAAGCTGGCATTGAACATTCTTATATAAGTCTTTGTGTGGATGTATATTTCTTCTGTCTTGGGTAAATACCCAGGGGTGAAAGGGATGAACCATATCCACTACATGGGTGTGTATGTTTAATTTCATGCAAAAACCACCAAGTCTTTTTCCAAGGTTGTTGTACGATTTTACGTTTCCACAAGCAGTATAGTAGAATTCTAGTTGCTATACATCCTGGACAACACCGGGCTTGGTCAATCTTGTCAATTTTAGTGATCTTACAGGTATGTAGTGATATCTCATTTGTGGTTTTGATTTTAGTTCCCTAATGATTAATGAGCATTTTTCCTGTGCTTATTTGGCTTCAGTATATCTTTTGTTGGTGAAGTAACTGTTAACTCTTTTGCCTACTTTTATCAGGTTATTTGTTTGCTTACTGAGTTTTGAGAATTCTTTATATATTATGAATGTAAGTCCTTTATCAATTATGCAATTTTCAAAAAAAATTCTGCCCATCTGTAAGTTGCCTTTTCATTCTCTTAACAGTCTCTCAAAGAGGAAAAATTCTTAATTTTGACGAAGTTCATTTTATCATTTTTTTCTTTTATGAATAGTGCTTTTGGTGTCATATTTCAGAAATATTTGTCTAACTTAAGCTTACAAAGGTTTTTTTTCCTAGAAGTTTTTCAGTTTAGGATTTACATGAGGTCTATGATTTGTTTTGAGTTAGTTTTTATATGTGGATTCAAAGTTTGCATATGGATATTCATTTTTTTCCAGTATGACTTGTTGAAAAGACTATTCTTTCCCAACTGAATTGCCTTTTCTCCTTTGCTGAAAATTAATTGATGCATTTGTGGGTCTATATCTGGGTCTTCTATTCTCTTCCATTGATCTATTTGTCTATCATAATGCCGCACTGCCACACTATCTTGATTACTGTTTTCCGTGCTGGTTATGTCACAGACCACTTGCCAGCCTATGAATTGGTTTTCTTTGGATCAGGTTTCCATCTATGGTCTGGTGAATGCAGCCAAGTATAAGAGGGAGAAGGCTCACAAAATACAAAGGAGAATTGCTGAGGACTCTCCGTGTGGGCTGAGGGCAGGACAGTTTCCTTTAACATGTGCTATGGTTATGTAGGCACCAGGGTCTGTCCTGAAAATATCCCACTCTTTCTCTGCCTGAAGTTTTACTCCCTTCAATAATTTTTTTAAGGGGGCACCTGACTGGCTCAGTTGGGAAAGTGTGCAACTCTTGATCTCAGGATTGGGAGATCGAGTTCCGTGTTGGGCATGGAGCCTACTTAATTAAAAAATGCAAAAAAAGTTAAAACAATAATAAACTTTTTTTACATGGTAGACCTTTCTAAAATGCATATCTGATCATATAATTTCCTTCCAAAATGTCATCAGTAGTTTCTTCATTGCCTTTAGAGCAAAGTCCAAGTTTCTTGACCTTTGAGATCCAACATCTACTTTCACTTCCAGTTTCAATTCTTAGCATTTGCCACTCTCTATCTGTGTGCTGTATTCTAGCCATGTGAATTACATGCCATTCCCCGTACTTACCACCCTCTCTTGTTCTTCTTAGGTGTTTCTCATGTGTTCCTTCTACACAGAAATGCTCCCTCCAGCTCTTTTCCCCAACCTAGCTTTTAATAGTCTTGTAGGTCTTAGCTTAGATATAACATCAGCTCAGTTCAGCAAATGTTTATTAAGCAACTACTATGAATTAAAAACTGCACTATGAGTAAGAGATACGATATGGATATCTAACATTCTCACATGGCATAAAGCCTCCAGGAGGAAGAGGATATAAACAAGTATTGTCTTGTAAGTCTTAGTAAGTCAATCCGTTATCTACAATGATATAGAGAATAACATCTAGTTAAATCATGTTCCCTGATAATGCAAAACCAAGTGTAATACATCTGGCCATTAATCCTGTCCTCTGCCCAGTTCTCATCTTCAAATGAGGTGGACTAACGTTGTTAAATGGGGACAGAGAGAGGCAAGGTGCAATAGAAGAAGTGGGATTCTGTATTCCCAATATTCTCTCAATCCAATCTTCCTCGATTAGGTAAGTGAAATGGGTGTCAAGTAATTGTGAGATTCCTAAAACCAGCGCTGTGATTCTGGAATTCCCGGCTAGTTATAGGACCTATACTCCTTCCTGCTATATTTAAGCTGTAGAGGTTGAGTACCAGCAGATTGCTCCAAACTCTAGCTGAGACGAGGATGAATTTTAATCAGACAGCCAGACCTCTGGAACTCTAGCCAGCAAATTATGTAGGCTCACTCCAGTTGTTTCATTAATCTCATAATAAGATGAACTTGTACCTTATGAAATTGAATTTGGGGGCTCTATTTGTTCAGTTGTGGTGGGGTTTACTGTACACAGAAGACAAGTGTAACAAAGGGAGAACAAAGTGGTATGTGGGTGTGAGGTAAGGCAGTGGCAAAGCCTCTCTTAGACAAAGATATTCAATTGCAACTTGAAGGATAGATATGCATTAGACCAGGCGAAGGAATGGTACGATGGTTCTAGGCAAGGAGAGCCTTCTCTGATCCCCCAGACCAGCTTAGGTCCTCCTCCTTAGGTCTTCCTCCTTGGTGTTTCCAAGGCCCTGCTGTGTGCTTACTCCTGTCTTATGTTTATCACACATACCACAACGGTCTTTTTCTTCATTCAGCTCCCTCCATTAGACTTTAAGCTCCTTGAAGGCAGAGACTGAGTATTTAGGACCAAGTAGCTTATTAATTCCCTTTGTGTGAAGTAGAAACACAGAGAAAGACTCTCTGGGTAGAGGGATTAAAAAGGTGGTGCTCTAGAGGCGCCTGGTTGGCTCAGTCATTTAAGCATCTGATTCTTGATATTGACTCAGGTAATGATCTCACGGTTTGTGGTTCAAACCCTGTGTCTGGTTCTACACTGACAACATGGAGTCTACTTGGAATTCTCTCTCTCTCTCTCTCTCTCTCCCCCCCCCTCTCTGCCCTTCCCCCATTTGCACTTTCTCTCTCAAAATAAATAAATAAATAAATAAATAAATAAATAAATAAATAAATAAATACTTAAAAAAATAGGTGATGCTCTGTGCAGAAGAATTAGAAATGGGCAGTGCAGCCTCACAGGTGCAAGGATTGTTCCACAAGGAAAGGCACTTTTATAGGAAGAAAATGGCATCCTTTCCTGAAGAAAGTTATAGGATCTAGACTCACTGGGGCACTAGGGGCACAATTTGGTGAATGGAAAACAGGTTGGATTTTAGCCACCACTCACTGCTTGGCTGAGTATCTTTGTGCAGTGCACAAACTCCACAGCTGTATGTATGAGCCTGTGGCTTTTTCACTACAGTCTCTGCAGTGACTAGTAAAGGGCCGGACATGTAGTAGCTAAGTATTTTTAAAAAATAGTCCATAGAAATGAAAGCTTAGACTAGGGGTCCCAGCGCTGCCTTAGTACCATGTGTATTCCAGAGTGTCGGCTATGCTAATGAGGTGCCTGGCAAAAAATGGTGGTGTCATGTGGGAGGCAGTCATTTCCAGCAAAGGGTTCACTATATCCCCTGAAGATAGCTCTTTATATCAGGGCAGTGATGGGTAGCTGGTAAGACCTGTTCTTAAGTATCCCTTAAGGAACTTTGCAGGGGTTTTATGGATCCTGCCATGGTAAGTGGAAAAAAGACCATGAAGGTTACTTCTGAGTTACTTTAGTAGCAAAGAAAGTGCTTGTGTATGAACTATCCTTCAATATTCTGTGTCTTTTGGGAACCATAGCCCAATTATAACTGATCAAATGAATTGAGAAGACAAAAGCTTGATATAGGTTTTGAACTAAGACAGTAAGTAATGATATATTAGGGCAACTGAGTTTATGAAAGTTGAGAAGTTTCTTAAAATGTCAGTTATTCTAAGGCATTGCTATTTGAAAGATATGCCATTATTTTATGAACCCCTAAAAAAGAAAAAAAATGTCACTTACAATCTAAGATTTAGAAAACATTTTGATTTCAGAAATGTTACAATATTTAAGTGTTATAGAGCTGATGAAATATGGACTACAAAACACTCTATCTTTTTAAAATTTTTTATTTTTTATTAAAAAATTGTTTTTAATGCTTATTATTTTTTAGAGACAGAGAGAGCAGGGGAAGGACAGAGAGAGGTAGACACAGACTCTGAAACAGGCTCCAGAGCCTGACTGGGGGCTTGAACTCATGAGCCATGACCTGAGCCGAAGTCCGATGTTCAACTGATTGAGCCACCCAGTCACCCCTCCATCTTTTTTTATTCTTAAAGATTTTATTTTTTAAATAGTCTCTATGCCCAACATGAGCCTCGAACTTACAACCCCAATATAAAGAGTTGAATGCTCCACTGACTGAACAAGCCAGGTGCCCCTCCATCTTTATTTTGTTTTGTTTTAATATATTTTTATGTATCTTTAAGGAAAGTAGGAGTGATTTTCTTGGTAAGAACAGGCTAACAGTTCAAGTTCCCTTGACAGGTACATATTCATGGCAGAGTGCAGTTTGCTATCAAAGTTTCATGATACCATCTGTTAAGATCATTTTCATATCATTCCATGCTCATTGAGCAAGTAATTTGGTGTTCCTGGCACCGATCTCTACAGGGGAGGAAATGTGTTGATCAATCTGTCCGAGGATTCTATTATGGTTGACAGTCAAAACTTTTACTGCAAATTAATATATTAACATGTGATTTATATACTTGTCTCATATGTTTCATGCACCTGAGCTTGATCAATGGTCTAATTGATTCTCAACCTGCAAAGCTAAGAGCCAAACCCTAGAGGAAAATGACTCCATTGCAATATCATTACCGCATGAGGCACTAGTTGAACAATAAGCTGCCCTCTTTATCAACTTTAAAATGCAAACAGCACTTTGAGCATGTGACTTTTGATCTATTTGACCATAAGGCATTTGAGAGTTGAGAGTGTTCTGTTTACTGTCACATCTTCCAAGGAGCCCAGTATATACCTGGAACATTGTAGGCACCATGTGAATATTAGAAAAGAGAATGGCTCTATATTTTCAATGCACCATTCAGGTCCTAGTAGAAAAAGATTAAATTCATTAGCTACCTGGAGACCAAGACCATTCTATGTTGAAGGTGAGGTATGCATCTGACGGAGTTTGTAAGAAAAAATTTAATGTTTTGGAACAAAAAGAGAAATGGATAAGAAAATTGAAGATGACATTACTGTGGCGTATTTTTAGAATTGTATTTTTATTTCAGACCAAATGTTTCCCAAATCTATGTCTTAAAGGTTGTAACTACTGAGGCACCTGGGTGGCTCAGTCAGTTAAGTGTCTGACTTCAGCTCAGGTCATGATCTCATGGTTCCTGAGTTTGAGCCTCGCATCAGGCTCTCTGCTCAGAGCTGGCTTCAGGTCCTCTGTCTCCCTCTCTCTCTGCTCCTCCTCCCCCTTCTCTCTCAAAAATAAATAACATTTTAAAAAAGAAAGGTTGTAACTACTGTTCTTTTCCTTCTTCAATATAGTTAGAAAATTTAAATAATATATAATAGAGATTTCAAGGTTCATATTGAAGACATTGAATTTCATTTAGAAATTGAGCTAGAGATATCAGATTCAAAGTTCTAATTATTAGGATGTAGTTAAAGGAACAGATTTGTACAGTTATATCTCCTAATTATTGATTACTAAGGAAATCAACACATATAAAGCAATATGTTGGCTTGCTATTTCATGTTCATTTTCTATAGTAAAGCACATCGGATGGCTGAAATTGCAGATGCCCTTTTTCCTTGGATGGATCTCAACCAAATGTCCCAGAACATCTGGAATCTTTCACTGTGGAAAAAATAAACAATAAAGGCATTTCTCAAATTTAATGTGTGTGGAAATTTGATGAAGTCCTACTGAGGGCTTTCTTCTAACCAAGAGAAGGCTGGCTGGTTCTTTGCTGAGAATCCTCGAACAGTGGCATTTACCTATAGCCTCAGTCTAGTCTCTCAGCCTTGTGAGTCCAGTGGCTCAGTTGCTATTTCCCTGTCTTTCCTTTTCATTTATTCCTGAACCCACTGCAGTGGGCTGAGTCACTCCACTGACCTTGCTCTTACCAAGGTCACCAATGATCTTGTATACCCCGTGGACACCACTTATCTTCCATAACCTCTTTGCTACATTTACGCAGGATGTGCAGAGCCCTTGCTTTGTGTTCGCCAGTCCCATTTCCTTTTCCTCCAGGGCACACTGCCTAACAACATTTCCTAGGCTCCGCCTGCAGTTAAGTGGGACCATGTGATTAAATTGCTGACTGGTGGAAAGCAAGAAGTGATTAGTGCCACTTCTGGGCTTGGCCACTTCACCTTACTGCACTCATGATTCTCCATGTGTACCCTCTGTCTCTTTGCAGAGGATCTAGTAGAAGACTCTTAGACCTTCAGGGAATGCAAATTCAAGTGGTGGAAGGATCTTAGGTGCCAGGATAACTGCTTTGAGGCCTTCCATTTCCTTCCCACTCACTGAAGTGGAATGTGATCTGAATAATAATGAAAAACTTTGCTGTGTAAAACCATTGAGGTTATTTGTAATAGTGGTAACCTGTTGCCAATACTTCCTTGGCTTCAGTGATGTTTCACTCCTGCCCGAATCTCCTTTCATATCTCTGTCCCTCCATTTCTCTTCTTTTCTTTTCTTTTCTTTTCTTTTCTTTTCTTTTCTTTTCTTTTCTTTTCTTTTCTTGAGAGAGGTGGGGGAGGGGCAGAGAGAGAGGGAGAGAAAGAATCTTAAGCAGGCTCTGTGCTGCCTCCACAGAGCCCCAGGTAGGGCTCGATCTCATGAGTTGGGAAATCATGACCTGAGCTGAAATCAAGAGTTGGACACAACCAACTGAGCCACCCAGGCACCCCGTCCCTCCATTTCTTGTTTTCTTGGATTTCTCTACTTATTCCTTAAGTATTTTTTATTTAAGTTTCCATGGCCCACTATTTTCTTTCTCTACATGTGTTCTGTCAACAAACTTATGTGTTCTCATGGTCTGCTTCTGATATGTTGATAAGATTGAGTAGTAAATGTGTTTTTAAATATTATCTAATTTTTACAAAATATTAAAAAATACATATTTACTCTCTCGTATATATATTTTTTCTTACCATGTTTTACAAGGTTTTGTTATAACTATGATTTTGAAATCTTTGCTATCTATTTCCTCATCTTCCCCTTCCTTGGTAAGTTGAGAGTTGATTTTCTTTTTCTTTTTTTTAAAAATTTTTTTTTTAATATTTTATTTATTTCTAGGAGAGAGAGAGAGACAGCGTGAACAGGGGAGGGTCAGAGAGAGAGTCACAGACTGAAACAGGCTCCAGGCTCTGAGCTGGCAGTCAGCACAGAGCCCGACGCGGGGCTCGAACCCACGAACCGCGAGATCATGACCTAAGCGAAAGTCGGACGCTTAACCGACTAAGCCACCCAGGCGCCCCTCTTTTTTTTTTTTAATTTGTTAAAATGTTTTATTTATTTCTGAGAGAGAGAGAAAGAGACAGCATGAGCAGGGGAGGTTAGAGAGGGAGACACAGAATCAGAAACAGGTTCCAGGCTCTGAGGTGGCTGTCAGCACAGAGGCCGACACGGGGCTCAAACCCATGAACTGTGAGATCATGACCTGAGCCAAAGTCAGATGCTCAACTGACTGAGCCACCCTGGTGCCCCTATAATTTTTGTCTAGTTCTTTTATTGGACCATAAAAACTCCTCCTGCATTCAACTGCTGTTTATTAAATACATACAACACATGGTCTTATTGTTCTTTCTGCTACAGTGCCTGTATAGTGCTTTGCATAGAGTAAGCAATTGGTGAACGTTAGTTGAACAAAATTGTTTATCTCACACTTGCTGTGTATAAGGCTCTGTGGTGAAGTTAATGTGAGACATAATTAAATATAAGACTTGATATCTATTGATTTCATCTTTCTCTATGCTCCCACCCCAACTGACAAACATTATAACATTTGAAGTTCTACAAATAAGACTGCATTATAGTCTTGGTACACAGAGGTGAGTCCAGAACTAGTGAGGCCCTAAGATAAATCCATAACTTGACTATATTACTAGGATAGAAGATTAATCAAGGTTTCACTTTTTCTTTTTGCCTGGAATTTGGAAGTACTAGAATGTAGAGAACTACCTGCTTTTATCCAACATCAGACTGCATTTTCTTTTCACTTAGGTCATTAGAGACCACAGCTTACTTTGGGTCTTTTATTGGGTAATTCCATTCACTGGAATAACTTTCTTCTTTCTTTTTCTTTTTGAAAGATTCTTAATCAGATGCGTTTATCAGAGCATTATTTTATTACAGTGAGTAGAGGTGCTTTGTGAATTTTCTCCCAGGGTCAAACTGTTTACAACATCTTGATGTTTGTTCTCAACTGCAATTTCCTTTTAATGTCTTTAAATATTTTGGCACTGTACTACATATCTTGTCCTTGGATTTTTCCAGTTGCTTACATTTTTTTTTCTTTTTGCATTACCTTATTCAAGCTTTCTACCCTTATCAAGCTTTCTGACATCTATTTTGTTTGTAAATAGTTTCATGAACTATTACTACTTTTACTATTATAATTACTACTATTACTTGTACTCCTATATCTATAGTATTACAATTTAGTGTTGGATTCTAGGATAAACCAACAGCTTCATTAGTGAGACAAGTTCCTGATCACGGATGAGTTCTAATTGGTTCTGTTTGCTTGTAGTAGGATCTATCTGCACATCAGTCAGTCAGTTGGTAGTGCCTCTGTACAGAGGCAACAGAGGTTGTTTTTTTGTTTTTGTTTTTTGTTTTTATGGTAACTGCTTTTGTAGTGATACAATATCATGACACTTTTCATAGTACATAGTATGTTTATTAATTGTAAGTCTAATAGTAAATCGAGAATATCTTGATTTTAATGATTCTGTAGATGAAATGACCCAGAGGGCACCCCCCTCAATTGGCTGAAAAAATATTTACACTACATATTATTATTTACCCATTTGTGTAAATAAAGAAGGAATATTCACATTTCCAAGAGCCTAAAGAGCTATGTGACTTTGAGAAACTTACCTAGCTTCCCTTTGCCTCATTAGGTTGTAATGAAATTGAATGAGTTAGAGCAATGTTATGTCCTTAGTAAGCACTCAAAAGTGTTAGCCATTATTATTATTATTAATTAATGCAGCAAGTATAAATATCTGTTGTTGGATATCTATATTTGCTGCTTCTGATAGTCATGATCATACAGGAAAGAGAATGTTCTTCATTCTTGTCAAATAAGCAGTTATGGTGTATTTCTCTGAATGCCAATAACGTCTTGAGAGTTTGGAGAAGCACGTTTTCTGATAGGTGCTAAGCTAATGAAAGCTTTTTGTCTTTATTTAAAGAAGAAAACAGATTAAGAAAATCTGAAACGTTTGTTAAGACAGGACTAGTAGATTCCTCAGGAACTTTTGGTTCATGTCAAACGTGTTAGCAACTTCTTGTTTGCTCAGTGAAGCATGAGAATAGCAGCACATCAGTGTTTCTCGAAGTGTGGTGTGTGACACTCTGTCCTCAGACTCTTGGGGTGGACGCTTGTTAGAAAGGATGATTTCCAGAACTCTTTAGGGACCTACTGATTCTTTGGAGGGTTAACCAGTATCACAAGCGCTTCTCGTATAACCTTAATTTGGAGACTTCTGGCATAATGAGTAACGCAGGGAGAAAGTATCCTCCCCGCACTTGGAATTTCAAAGAGTCAAACTGGGCCAAACCCAGGGCACCTTTCAGGGCAGCCTGCTCCGCTAATTGAGTTGCCACATTTGAAGCTTCGCCTGGCCATCAACCATCTCCCAACAACTGGTTCCTGTAAGATCCAAACCTTCCTCTGCCATTACAGTTGTGACTGGCAATCTTGAGTTCCTTTGCTCCTTTCATCAACAGTAGGAAAAGGAAAGGAATTTTGGCACTCTAGTTTTTATGGAAATCAAATATGGGTCTGTTCCACCTTAAAGGGCCTCAGTGCTTGCCTCAGTGCTTGGGTCTTGCAGAGTTTGGGCACCACCATATTTGGAGCGTGCCTACTTTGGGGCGGGAACCTCCTTGAGAGTGATTAGGTCAGCGCTGGGGGAGGTGACCTTGTTTGGTTTCTGGCACCCGAGAACAGTGGTGCACTGTTTCTGCTGCCCCCGTTTGCTTAATTGGCCCAGGCACTCCACCAGAGCAAAGCGGCCCTGGAGCTCCTCGCTGGCCGCCCCCGCGGCCCGCAGCTCGGTAGAGGCGGGAAAGCAGCGCGCCTGCGCCGTGGGAACCGGGGCCGGAGGCGAAAAGCGGGGAGCGGAGGGGGGCCGTTGGAGCCGAGTAGCGTACAGAGCGGCGTGTGACGCGGGGACGCCGCGCGCTCCCAACGTCGCCCCGGTTTGACGCACACGGCACCAAACTGTGAGTTTCAGGGGTTATTTGGTCGGATTCTCCGGGACTCGAGTGGGTTTCGGGCCTCTGGGCTGTGGCGGCGGCGGGATTGAGGGTGGCGGAAGAACTTGGGGGACCCGACCTTCGGCGCTCGGGCCCAGGGAGCTACGCCCTAGGCTGGGTCCCAACCATCCAAAAGGACGCGTTTTGCCGCACAGGCTAAGATGGCGGCGGCGGCCGAGGAGGCGGAGTTGGTGCTACACAAGGAGCCCGGGCCCCGGGTTCGGGGAGGCGGCGGCCGCGGCGGCCGCGGGGGGCGGCGGAGCCTGAGGTGAGCGGCGGCCGCCGCCGCGGGGCGGGACTCGGCGGAGGGGGGGGACCTTTCCGCGACGGCGTCGGAGGATCCGGTAGCGGACACAAAGGGGCTGAGCTGGGCACTAGACTTGGGGGTTTTGTTTAGTCACATGAAGCCGAGCAGCCAGTGAGCAGTAGGGGGAAGGGGCCGAGATCAGGCGGCTTGGGGAGCCTGGCGGTCGCCATTGCAACGCACTGAGTAACGGGGCGGTCCGAGAGCAGTCACCAACCCCCTCTCCGGGGCTGCTCGGTTTGGGCCAGAAGCGCCAGCTCTGGCATTAACTGCTCACACCCCTCCCCTAACGTGGGACCAGGACCGCATAGCCCTCCCCTCCCCCTGTTCTGCAAGATCTTATGCCGCTAGGTGCCTGGGAAGTAACAGCAAGAGGTAAATCGCCCAAAGTGTTTGGGTTGCCAGGGGCTTGGTGGGTGTCCAGCTAAAGCTTTTTGCTTCTCCAGGTCTGATTCCCTGGCCTTTGTGTCCCTGGGAGCTTAATCTCTGCCAGAGGAAAGCAGGTGTGCTCCACTTCTCCCGTGAACCTGAAGATGAGTTGTCCCAGACCCTTCTCAGTGATTGGAAACTTAGGTGGTGGAGCTAAAGGTTTCTTGTTACGAGACTTCCACAGACGACTCTCGTGTTGGGATCCATCCATGGTTTAGCAGCAGTAGTGGAAAACTTTTCTTGAACTGCCTAAGTAATTTTGACATAAACTTAGTTGCTATAAAACTTTTGTCTAGACGTCAAATTTTGTGTGGTCATTAAGAAGTACTCAACAAGGGGGTGAACGCATTGGGGGCCTAAATGATGGCCCTGTTTTGTATACAAGTCAATAATTACAACAGGAATACCAAAACACCATCTTTTCTTCTGGCCAGTTCTGACTAATGCCAGGCTTGTTGCATCTGGATGATAGATTAGATTTGCCTTAATAGTATATTGCCTCTCTGCAGTAGTTTAGTTACATTGCTTTGGTCCAAGAAGAAGGAGAGGATTTCAAAAAATAGACAATTCAAGTTACTCAGAGGAAACCTGCTGCTTGACTTCAGTGTCATGTGTAAGTATCCAGGGAAGTTGATGGCAGTGATACTGCTTTGGTAGCTTTGGTGAGAAAAAATTAGTTTTTATGAGGAGGTTGTAATTTCGACATTTTAATAGGTGAAACATGAAGGCTTGACCACTGTTGATGCAGTGATACGCATATCGCTGTTAAAAAAAGTCATGTAGTGTAAATTCTAGAATTTGTAATGTAAACTTACATCGCACTTACAGCCGCCTCTTTGCATATTGGTATTAACTAATGTTTGACGTACAGAATTTGGAAACAGCTAATGTTTTGGCCAGATCACGTTAACAGAGTAAGTTATGTGACTGAAGGGTTAAACACAGTTAGATTGTTAACTTTAGATCTCTGTTCAAATTAAAATTTGAATTTTTTAATGTGACTTAAGACTTTCATTTTCCTTGCTTCTTTCAGATATGTATTTCCCCCCTTTTAACTTTTCATCTTCTAATAGAGAACAGTCTTATTGTCTTAACGAATAAGAGGTAGATACATTAGGAGATAGATACATTAACGTTGGCAAAATGTATTAGTGAATCATGTGGTTTTAGACTGGAAGGAATCTCAGGGAATAGCTAGCTTTACCCACTGTTTTATAGTATATTAAGGATCCAATATGATTAAGTTAGCGCATAATGGAAAATTGTCTTTTCAGCTTCTACCTCACTGCTCTTTTCAGTGGTCACATTGCTGGGATGAGAAGGTGACTGTCTGCAACTAATGATTAAAATAAAATAGATATGTGTTATAACACTGTTATATTAATGATAGATGAGAAGGTGACTATCTGCAACTAATGTTTAAAATAAAACAGAAGTATGTTATAACACTATTATGTTAATGAGAACTTAACGTGATAAGTTAAAAACTTTTATTTACCATGTGATGGTGATACAGTTTTTAAAGTGATTTTCAGTGAAATAATTTCAGTACAAAATACAGGCATTTCAGATAATTTTGGAGCGTTGTTGCTATTGAATTTTGAGGTTTTCAAAAAGCAGTCTTGACCCAGAAATTAAAAAAAAAAAACAAACAGCTTGATGAACTTCTTGGAAAATTTGAAGTAACTGCCATTACTACAAATTATTACATAAGAAATGAGATGCCGTAAACAATGATGCTAGTGCCTTCATTTTGTAATACCTTTTTTGTTGGGTAAATGAATATGCCACTCACATTAGCCTTTGTTAAAAACAACTTTTTAAGATTTACTGTTATTACTACTGAGAAGTAGTAGATCTGTAAGATCTGTTAGGAAATTCAACAAGTAGCAGAATCATTTATGGTGGGATCCCACAGTTCTTTAACTTCTTTGGTTATCAAATATAACAAAACCTTTCATTGTATTGAGGTTTTAAAGCTTTTAGGGGTCATTTAGGGTACATTTATATCATTGATTTTTCTAGGAGTAAGCTATTTATTAATTTTCAACACTGTGTTGAGTGGATTTAATATTTTAGTTATGTGATAATTAGGAGTATTCTCAGATTATTAGTAATTACCAAGTGACTCTCTAATCTGGAAACCTTAAATATTTTGCAGTTTTAATTTGTTATTTAAGTTACATGAGGGAGAGTTTGGGTGTGGTCGAACTGAGACTGTAATTGGGTGGCATGAGGAGAAAAAAGACTGAAGAACAGTCACTGCAAGTAGTGAAGATACCTGTAATTTAGAGAAATTGGTTGTCAGAAAAGATCCGGTTTATCCCAGGTATACCTGTTTAGAGACTTCTCAGGGTGTGAGTCCAAAGGAAAAAAATGGATCTTATTTTTGTAGGAATGCTTTTCTCATGATTGCTTTTCAGGCAGTCTTAAGGCAGTGGTTTGCCCTGAATTCAGAAATAGCTATGCTGAATTATCCAGTTCTAATTTTATAGCAATCTTTTTAAAATAGTGTCTTTAATTGATAGCCATATACAATAAAACAGGAGAATAAAGGTTGGTTACTATGATATTTTGGATAGGTATTCAAATGAGCTCTAATGTTTTATACTTATTAATCTGTATGAAGACTTTTATAGATGGAATCTGTAAATGTTTACCAACTTATGAGATACAGCAGTGATTAAAGCAGTTCTAGATGTATTGTCTTTTAATTCAGGTTTATTAGAAATAGTTGCTTTTACTATACAGACCATTTACATCATTGAATTTTCAGAAAATTGACAATAATCAATCTGATTCTAGCACTAGCTCACCCTGCTGGTTGACTGAAGTATTTCTGTTCTTCTGTTAAAAACAAGTATAAAGATCACTTGAGACCTAGAAGGTAGAATAGCAAATTCAGTTCATGGTCTGTCTTCAGGAAGGTAGGGGTCTCCATGAAAAAGGTGTTCCTCACCTCTAGGGTCTTAGTTGCTCTACTGTTAAATTTTTTCTAAGCTCTACCAAATTTGAACTGTGGAGTCACTATTCTCTTTGAATTTAGGAGGAACTTTTCTTTAATTTGGGGGAGTTACTATGTTTCTGTCCTTTTACATTCAAGATAGGAGGTCCTTTGACAATTGAGAGATGTTAGCAAGAAAAAGAAAAAAATCCTGTGACATAGCTTTCCAGGAAGAGAAAAGCAAAAGCAGAGGATTTCAGGGGGAAGAAAAGAAGCATGCCGGGCCAGAAGCAGCAGTGCACACTTTTGGATGGAGGAAAGTGAGGCTGGATTATGGTTAGCGTTTCTAAGATATTTCCTTTATACTCTCCCTCTACTAATTTTTGCTTTACCTCTTCTGTTTGCAAGCTGTAGCCTTGCCATTTCATTTGGGATTCTTGGAACTGTGATCTTGTAAGTAACTTTGTGAAAAGTATAGAGAAGTGGTTTTTTTCCATTGTAATTTAACTAACTGATTGTGGTACAGTTGAAGTTGGTTAGAGTGATAAATAGGATTTTAGGTATTAAGCTTTTTATATGTATGTCATTCATTGAAGTTGAAAAGGTTTTAAAAGACTTTTTGTACAAAGTCCAGAAACTTAAATAAGTCAGGAGTCAAATGGATAATTAAAAATTTTTTAAATGTAATGAAGCATTAGGATGAAAGTAGTTTACAGTTTACAAAGCATATTTACCTGTATTCTGTCCATTATTTATCTAACTCTTATAGAAGATGAACATTTTTATCCTTTCTTCCATGGTGTTTATCCTTTTATTCGAAAGCTGAATGCATATTTTTTCATCAGTTTTTTGAGGAAGATGTTAAATATAGCTAGTATTTTCAAAACATTTATTGGGAAGATAATGATTGCCAATTGTTAAATGGTTTGTAGAGGTGGATAAAAGCCTTGCCTGTTGCTTACTATTGATTTGCTGAGTATTACCCACATACACATACAGACAAATGTGTATATATACATACAGGAAATCATAGTTTTATTTATAATTATATATGAATAAAGAGACAGGATGAGCTAAGGTTTAAAAGTGTAAGCTTTGAAGTAAAACTGATGAGGTTAAAAACTAGCTTTGTGGGGGTACCTGACTGGCGCAGTCAGTAGGGCATGCACATATGAGTCTTTAGACACG
Organism: Proteles cristata cristata; assembly: GCA_017311185.1. Taxonomy (NCBI): domain Eukaryota; kingdom Metazoa; phylum Chordata; class Mammalia; order Carnivora; family Hyaenidae; genus Proteles; species Proteles cristata. The sequence goes on from JAESUZ010004774.1 coordinate 1,237,559, forward strand.
ATCTCAGGGTTGTGAGTTCAGGCCCACGCTGGGCATAGAGATTGCTTTAAAAACTCTAGCTTTGTGAACACCAGGCAAGAGGGTTTAACAATGATATCATAGAGGCTTAAGGTTTATATTACATAATTCATGTAAAGCCCTCAGCTTTCTGGTACACAATGGGTGCTGAGCCAATGTTAGCTTTTATAATAGTAGTAATAGTTACTACTCTTGTTTAATTTTTTTATAGTAACTTGAAATATTCACCTGCGAGTGATTTGGAAATAAATATTTTTGCTAGTGTTCCTTTTTTAGACCCATGTCTACAAAGGCAGGGTTATAAAGGAAGTTAGATGCAGGCATCAAAGTGTGCCTTCTCCAGTTCTAGCAGGAAAAGCTATTAATCGGGTTCGGTATTTCAGGAACACATTCCCTTTTAGTACTGTCAGCTGATGAATAAATGCACTTGGGAACGAGTGCATGTTAATGTGAAGTTGTTTCCCAACTAGTGTGTTGGTGTGTCTTGGTTAAAACATCCTGAATTTCTTTACTGTCCTTTAAATTTTTGACCATTAGTAGTGAGAAGAGGGTGAGTGGCCATGTGTATTTGTATATAATAAGCATTTTAACCCCAATGAAGAAAGAATAGCTTCAACAGCAGCTAGATTGAGGACAGGCATGTTATCATTTCTTTGCTTAATCTGAGTCAGGGGAATTTCCTCATCCTCCCCATACTTCTCTTTGTTTTGTATTTGGGCTGGGATGGTCTTAAACATCTATCTTTAATTTTTCTTCTACCACCTACACCCCCCCCCCAACAGATTTTAAGCTTTTTTTAAAAAGCTAGTAAAAGTAATTTTAAGTTCATGTGGTGGAGGGGTGTGAGCATGAGAAGTTAGGAATTTCGGATATGCTTAAAAATATGTTCAGCTTGGAAAAGGAAGGGGAGAAAAGTCACCCATTTCATATCACCATTATATAATCATTGGTTTTAAAGGAAAGGGGGATGAGGGGTGCCTGGGTGCTTCACGGTGGGCATCTGACTTCGGCTCAGGTCATGATCTCGCTGTTTGTGGGTTTGAGCCCCACATTGGGCTTTCTGCTGTCAGCTCAGAGCCTGGAGCTTGCTTTGGGTTCTGTGCCTCCTGCTTTCTCTGCCCCTTCCTTACTCGCACTATGTCTCTGTCTCTGACTGTCTGTCTTTCAAAAATAAATAAACACACTGAAAAAATTTTTCTTTTAAAAAGGAAAGGGAGATGAGACCAATGTTAAGCATCTATTCTGTATTCCTTATAATAATGCTTGATATATATATTCCTGTTTTATATGCAAGGAAACAACTCAAACTCAGGTCACATAGATAGTAAATAGTACAGCAGCCAAGTTTGAATCTTAGGTATATCTTGATTCTGTAGATGAGATCTTTCTACTCTGCCTTCAACTCCTTTCTGTCTGTACTTTAGCCTAATTGTACAATTTGTAAGTTTTATTTCCTACTTATACAACATTATAAAAGCATTTTTCTGCCTCCTCGTATTTTAAGCAGTGTCTTACTGCCCACATTGTTTATTCATGCCACCATATAAAGGTTCTTTGTCTTGGCTGCTGGGTATTGGTACAGTGATATTGGTCAAAGTGGAAGCTGCCTTTTTTCTTTACTGAGTTACCAAGAAGAAAAATAATGAAAGTTAATCAGAAGTAATACTCTCTGGGATTAGAAACACTATAGGTTTAATAATACTGTCTAGTGAGACATTTAACTCAAAAATTTTGCTTAGTTACTATTTGTAATTCCTAATGTAATAACCTGTAAAAGGGAAAATATTGAATTATTATGCTCTCATTGGGAGGATGACATAAATATTTAAAGATAAATTGTACAGGGCAGCACTGCCCAATAAGAATATGTTACCCTACAAATGTGATTTAAATTTGTCTATAGCTATGTTAAAAAATGAAAAGAGGGACACCTGGGTGTGGCTCAATTGGTTACGTGTCCAGCTTGGGCTCAGGTCATGATCCCGTGGTACTTGAGTTTGGGCCTCGCGTCGGGCTCTATGCTGACATCTCAGAGCCTGGAGCCTGCTTCAGATTTTGTGTCTTCCTCTCTCTCTGTCCCTCCTATGCTCACATTCTGTGTCTCTCTTTCAGAAATAAATAAACATTAAAAAAGTTCTTTTAATGAAAAGAAATCGGTAAAATTAATTGTATTAATGTATTTAACCCAGTATATTCAAAACATTATCTCAATAATTTGAGCTGTTTTACATTCATTTTTGTCATGCCAGGTCTTCAAAATCAGAAGTGTGTGTTCTGTAATTAAAAGCATATCTCAATTCAGACTAGCCAGACTTCAAGTGCTTAATAGTGATGTGGCTTTTGTATTGGACAGTGCAGATACAGTTAGTAAGTCCCGTACGTGTATAGAGAAAGGTAAAGTGGAAATTGAAATGAGTCTTAAAGGATAGCTAAGAAAAGAATCTGCTGAAGAACAAATCTGTAAAGTGATGGGAATTAAAATGATATAATTTGAAGTCAGATAATAAAGTGACTTGAATCCAGTTTAGGGAATTTGTTTTTTATGGAGGATGTGTATGTGTGAGATACTGTATGTTGGAGGATGCCTAATCATGTGTTGTACATGAGCATTAAATGAATATCAAATTAATATTTAAGTGAATTAATATGAGGCAGAACAAGAGGTACCTGGGTGACTCAGTTGGTTGAGCTTCTGCCTTGATTTTGGCTCAAATCATGATCCTAGGGTCATGGGATCAAACCCCCTCTTGGGCTCTATGCTGAGTGTGGAGCCTGCTTGGGATTCTTGGGATTCTCTCTCCCTCTCCCTTCCCTCTCTCTTTCTCCCTCTGCCCTTCTCCCCTGCTCATGTTCCTTCGCTCCCTCTCTCTCTGTCTCTCTGTCTGACTGAAATACATAGACCCTACGCATACGCGTACACACACATGAACACATCCACACACACATCCACATGAGGCAGAACAAGAAAAGTGCAGAATACTCACAAAGACTTGTAGATCTTCTAAGGGGAAAAATGTGCTTAGGGAACATTGATATTCTCTGATTAGCAGTATGATGGTGAATGATCAAAAAGGAATTGAGTTGAGAAAAGGATTTTAGATTTTACCATTATTTTTAAGTGTTTTATTTAGGTATAACTTACATACAGTGAAGTGCGCACATCGTATGACTACAACTCAGGGAAATTTTTCATGTAAGAATATACGCACGACTTCTCAGATCAAGATAGGAAACACTTTGTGTACGGGAAAAGATGCCTATTAATTCCCCCTCGAGAAGTAACCACTATTTTGATCTCTATCACCATAAATAAATTTAGCTTATATTTGAACTTGATTATGGCATATTTGTTCTCCTTTCCAAGGGTTGTGAGAGTTGGTGGCTTGAATCTCTCTTTTATGTCCTTGTTTAGCATTATGTCATTTTGAAGGTAATAAGATGATAGGTAGTTGGTACCATGGATCTACTGTTTTATTTTCCAATGTGGTTTATACCGAGACCAGAGAGATGTTTCTTAGTTTTCATTAATATTGATTCTTCAGAAGATAGTTTCATGACTAGAAAGTTTGTTTAGAATGCAGAAATTTGAATTGCTTTTGCAGATAACCTAGTTATCTGGCTTGCTTTCATTACAGTATTCTCTAGGCATATAGCCAAGAAGTAGGTAGAGGAGGTCTTGGATTGCCTCCTAATATAGAGACCTCTTGGAACCTCTTTAATAGTAGATTCTAGGCATTATGTAAGTTAGCTTTCAGGCATTGCAGGCTACTTAATAAGGTACCTGAGTGTTTCTTATTGTGATTGTAGGGATAAGAGTAAATTGGTGTACTTCTGTTTACAGCTAAGTATGCATTCTTAACCTGAAAGATTCTGACATTTATGTGTAAAGAACCTAGAATGTTACCTTATGGACAGTTACACAAACATTTGAATGGTTAAAATTCATGAGAGACTCTTTACAAAATGAAAACTGAAGTGAAATTATTGATCATGATTTTTACTTCTAGTGCTTGAATCAATTTTATTTTTCAAATGGATTTAATGTTTACAACATTGTTTTTTATACATACTGAGCGGTGGAAGTGCAACAATTGGTGTTTTGGGGAGAAAGATTTTTATTTCTGAAATTTGTATTTTATAAAGTTGAAAAAGTATCTAACAATGAAAATATGTATTTTTACATCCTAGTATGCCTAGTTTTGAAAAATAGATATATTTTGTAAATTGTACAGTGCATGAAAATACTTTATCATTAACATTTGGATTATGAATGCTTTTGAACTTATGAATGAAAATATTTATAAAAAGTTTTGGTTTTTTAAAATATGTAATAAGTTTTCTTAATATACTCTTGCCCTAAGAATTTTAATAGTTGTCTTGAAATAAAACCATATGTGTCAACTTTTCTTATGTAGCTTTTGCATTTGTGAAGTATAGAGGGCTAAAGCAAATTTGGTTAGATTAGACATTGAAAACGTGTGGTTATTATGTATAAAATATTAAGACCTTATATAATATCTTCTGGGCCAGATTTAGAAAACCACAAACACAACAACTAGAATGTTATTAATTAACAGCCTTAAGAGCTGACTTCTCTGGGTAGAAAAAAATATATTTAAGGGTATGTTCTATGTTTTTGTGTTGTTGTGATGAAAATGAATGTTTTATTTGTATTTAGTTTTGGGAGATTGGATTTTTTTGTATGCAGAAAAAACTTATTTTTGTGCTTGTATGTTTTCCAACCTTTGCTTGTTTTCATTGGGGTAGTTATTCTACAGAATTCACTTAGTACCTACTAGGGTAAGAATACTAATATATGGAGCCATGATCTAAGACACAATTTAAAGAGCACTTAATAATGAAACATTTGAATTACTGAGTTGACACAAAATAAAAGGAATGATATCTAGTAAGACTGGACTAATTAATCTTCTTAGCAAAAATATTTTTCTGATCTAGGTTTTGAAGAAGTGGTATGAAGATTGGTGGAAAGGGAAGGGAATATCAACTAGGGGGAAAGGCATGTTAAAAAAGCACAGAGATGGGAATTGTGGAATGTAAGTGTTTTCCTTACTCAAAATAGAGCATATTTTAAATGAATGTAATGAAGAATAAATTTGATAAAATGTGGCCTGAGCTGGAGGAATCTAAAGAAGTTTGGATTAGTATTTAGAAATAAGGGATTCTACTGAAGGCCACTAAACAGAAACAAATCAAGAAAAATAAAAAAAAGGTTAGCGGCCAGATATAACATGATTGGAGAAGAGATTGAACTGAAGAAGGCTAGTGAATCTTGGTGAGTGAGAGGAAGGGTATATTAAGAGTAAAGACAGGTAGTTTTAAAATCAAGCAAGTGAAATCTGTGGCTCCAGTCTGTTGTGCAAAGTTAAAATAAGAATGAAACAGTTTTATTGTCTCATTGAAAGTAAATTTACTTAGATGCACAATTTGCAAATACATTATTAACACTAATTGGAATACATTCACCTTGTTCTATAAAAAGTGTTTTAAAATAAATATTTCAGAACTTAAGAATAGCTGAGAACACATTGCTTTTGTAGAGGGAAAAAATCCCTATAGTCCCTCTGAGCAGTAGCATTTTTTGATATTTAAGATGTAAAATGTTGGTCTTTACTGGGGTTCAGGGTTCTTAAAATGAATGTATACTGTGTCTTATAGTAAGATTATTCTTAAATGAATTAGAAAAACATGAAAAAGTTAGAAGTAATATAATTAAAATTTTTTTTATCTACCTCTTTTAGAACAGAATTTGGGAGTTAATAGAGTCTAGGAACTTATGGTAGTATGTTCGTCTTAGTTTAACAAGTTTACATTTTAACTGTTCTCACAGTTGATAAAAGCTTAATTTCAGTAAAGAAGTTAGTGAGATTTCTGGCAACATGATAAAATAGGCAAGTACATTTGACTGTCCAAGTTACCTTGTATATCAACTAAAGCAAAAGAGAATAAGCTGTCCCCTTTTGTTACTGGAAGTAGAGATTCATCTGTCATCTCTAAAAATGGGCATTTTGGCATAAAAAGTATAGGTGAGATAGGATGACAATAGAACTATTTACTTTTCTCTGATTATCCTGATGAACTATTGATAGGAGAATAGGAAGCTTACATGAAAGCTCTTCCCTGAACCTCTTAAATATTTTCCTGTTTCTACCCATTTGTGCCTGGATACTTCTTAGAAATGGACTCAGCTCCACCTTTATGCACTGCTTGTGTCTATGCAAGCTGAAAAGCAATGAAAAATCACATACTTGAGGAGAGGCTGCAGTTTGAAAGGAGACCAAATTGACTCTGCCGTATACATTGAACCTACTGAAAAGCTCATACAGAAAAGAGGTAGAGGAGATAGAGACAATTTGTGGCTAAGATGGAACCAAAAATCTTGTGCTGTAGCACTGAATGCCTTACTGGTGACACTGCCATTAAGAGTGGTAGAAATGGCATCCTAAGTAGATGTCCTTTAGTGTGATACTGCTTATCTAACTTCCTCCTGGTTCATCTTATTTTCCAAGATTTATTCACCAAACTCCCTGTCAAGTTTGATTAACTGATAACCTTCCAACAGCTTTTTCTTATTTAACAGGAATTGGTCCTCCTCACTTCCCGCCTTTACAGATTGGATTAAAATTTTTTGTGTGTGGTTTTATGAGTTTTATCTAAGACATAGTAAGAAATCTAAATCATTAAAAATAAAGGAATGGCGGGGCACCTGGGTGGCTCAGTTGGTTAAGCGTTCAACTCTGGATTTTGGCTCAGATCATGGTCTCACAGTTCATGAGTCTGAGCCCCACATCAGGCTCTGCACTAACAGTGTGGAGCCTGCTTGGAATTCTCTCTGTCTCCCTTCCTCTTCTGCTACCCGTTCCTGGCTTGCATGCTTAAGTGTACACATGCTCTCTCTGAGAACAAATAAACTTAAAAAAAAAATAAGGGAATGGCAAAATTTCTAAAACAAGTTAATCAATATCAAGCAAAGGATAAAACCTTTTCTAGAGTAAAATGGGTAAAAAAATTTTTTTAATTAATAAAAAGTTAGAACTTTATCAGCTTGAAGTTTTGTATGATAAATAGCACCGAAACATGAAGTAGAGTAAGTAGTGTTTTTTTAGAGAAATTAGTAACACCAGTCTTTTAAGAGTTTAATTTGCCTCTCAAATTAATAGAATATATTATCAACAAAATTAAGGCTATTAAGATTTGAATAGCAATATGTGTTATTTAAAGATGTATGTTAACCTTTGTTCCAAATGGAGAATGGACATTCTTTTCAAATTCCTGTGAATTTTTTAAAAAAATATGTGTCTTGGGTTTTGAAGAGAATTTGAAGTTCTGAATAAGAGGAATGGTGTAGGCCAGTATTTTTTTTTTTTTTGACTAAACAGTAAAACTAGACATTAAAGCCAAAAGGTGGTAACTACTTGGATGATGAAAACTGTTCTATTGCTATTTAAACTTCAATTTCATACTATTTAGAAATAACACTATTTAGAACAACAGTGAGTATGTGACATGAAACAACAGATGAGATTAATATTCATTTAAACAGGATGGCTTAAAAAGCTTTCATTTACTTTGCTATCCCTACTAGAATTGTAAGTTTTTGTTTGTTTGTTTAAAGGCATAGGGCATCAAGGACAAAGAAAACTGAAAAGTTGATTACAGAAAACTTAGGAGGCTAAAAAGCAACAAGTAGTAACTAATTCTGTACATCTGAGAAAACTAATTAGAAAATTAGTTGGGGAAGACCTAGAATTGGTGATGTAGATCCTGGGGTTCTTCGGAAATTGGTAGCTTCAGGTAATTTTGGGAGGCAGCTATGCTCATCACTATACCACCAACGCTGCTCAGCTTCAGGTGCTGTTGAAAAGAATTGTCCAGGGGCGCCTGGGTGGCTTAGTCGGTTAAGCGTCCAACTTTCGACTTTCGCTTGGGTCATGATCTCGCGGTTCGTGGGTTTGAGCCCCGCATCGGGCTCTGTGCTGACTGCCAGCTCAGAGCCTGGAGCCTGTTTCAGTCTGTGACTCCCTCTCTCTCTGAACCTCCCCTGCTCACGCTGTCTCTCTCTCTCTTCTAGAAATAAATAAAAATATTAAAGAAAAGAAAAGAAAAGAATTGTCCAAAAGCCTGTAAAAACAAATAAACAACACTCATGGTACGACAGAGGGTTTCTTATCCTCAAGTTTCTTCTCTGACATTCAAGTGGAGGATCTCTGTACTGGAGAACTCTACACACAGCTTGGGTTAAGGGTGTCATACTAAACAGAACTGAGTAGAAATCTACAACCAGGAATCCTCCTCAGCCTCTTTTTCTCTACTAGTTCTGAGTATACTGGGTGTCAGGCTCATAACCCCAAATGTGAGATTGGAAGATTAATCCTGTTAGCAAAGATTAATCCTGATAGCAAACTAATGATCACGAAAAAAGACCAACAGATAATAATAGATGTGGAATCACCCAGAGAAATGGCAGAGACTAGTCCACATCCTACAATGACACCTACCCATTAACACAATTTCTAGACAACCTTTAAATGTTTCATTTTAAAATGTGATATTAAGGATCATTTGAAGATAACCTCAGCATGAAAGAGAAACAGTTCAAGAAGAAAAAAATTTACTGAAGTATGTTTGGAAGTAAGATATTGTATCTTTGAAGCAAGAAAGGATGCTTGCTATAAAAAGACAATCCTCAGAAAACAAAAGTTCTTAGACATTTAGAATATGAAATAATAGAAGGATTGGAAATACAGAATAGGACATAATAGAAAAGCTAGAAATTTAGAATATTAAATTCTTAGTAGAAGGTTGGAAGATAAACTTGAGGAAATCTTCCAGAAAGCAGGACAAAAAGAGATGTAAAGTAGAAGATAAGAAAATTAGAGGATCACACTTGGTGAATTCAACATGAGAAAGAGGAGAATTACAGAATGGGAAAAAATGTATGTAGGAAATTAATAATTGAACAAAAAACCTTGGGTTTTCACACTGAAAGGAATCACAGAATGTTCCGCATAGTGACTAGTGGGGAAGAACCCACATCAGAGTAGAGCATGATGAAGTTTCAGACATTAGAAATAAAAGATCCTAAGAGCTTTACCATTTGTAGCATCTAAAAGGAATTAGAAATCAGTAACAATGGAAAGTAACTGTTAATGGAATAATGCCTTGAAAATAGTTGAAAGGAAGGTATTTCCAAACTACTAATTCTATACCTTGCCAAACTGTCGAGTGTGGGAGTAGGCTAAAATTATGAAACCTAAGAGGTTGTTGGAATATTTACTTCCACTTCACTGTATCTGAGGAAGTTACTAGAGGACATGGGCTTTATCAAAATGATGAGATAAATCAAAAAAAGAGGGATTATCCAGGAAATAGGATCTAGTACAGGAAATAAGAGAATATATACCTAAAATGATGGTGAAGGGAGATCCAAGGAGGAGACCTGTGCAGCAGGTCTGAAGAGTTGGATCAATTTAGATTGGGACAAGAAGAAAAGGGAATCTAGATGGTATGTCTTTAGAAATGTGTGTGCATGTGCACACAAAATAGAAGGGTTTTTGTGATTTTATTCAAAAGGGGCATTTGTAGTTTTCTTTTCCTGTGATGTCTTGGTTTTGGTATGAAGGTAATAATGGCTTCATAAAATGAATTAGGAAATATTCCTTCCTTTTCTTTTTTGAGGAAGAGTTTGTGGAAGATTGGTGTCAATTCTTTATAAACATTTGGTTTAAAGGTAGATTGCACCAGAGAATCCATCTAATCCTGGTTTGCTTTTGGTAAGTTATTTCATTATTTACTCTCTTTAACTTGTTATAAGTATATTTAGATTTTCTGCCTCTTCTTGAATCCGTATCAGTAGTTTTCCCTCGAAATTTGTCCATTTTATCCAGGTTATTTAATTTGTTGCTATACAGTTGTTCCTAGTGTTCCCATATAATCCTTTTTATTTCTTATTATAACACCAGTAGTAATGATTCCTTTATCATTCTTGATTATAATAATTTGTCTTTTTTAAATTCTTGGCCTGCTTAGCTGAAGGCTTACAAATTTCGTTGATATTTTCAAAGAACCAACTTTTGGTTTCATTGACTGTTCTGTATTATTTTTCTGTTCTCTGTTTCATTTATTTATGCTGTAATCTTTATTATTTTCTTCATCTGGCTGGGGTTTAGTTTGCTCTTTTTCAAATATTTTTTAAGGTCAAAGTTTAGGTTTTCAAATTGAAATCTTTTTAAATGTAGGCATATACAGCTAGCTATAAATTTATACCCTTTAAACACTGCTTTCACTTCCTCATTTAAATTTTGGTGTGTTGTGCTTTTGCTTTAATCTTAACATATTTTATAATTTTCCTGTGTGATTTCTTTGGCTTCTTGGTTTTTAGGGGTTTGTGGCTTAATTTCCACGTATTAATTTCCCAAATTTCCTTCTGTAACTACTTTCTAGTTTCATTCCCTAGTGTTTGGAGAACATACTTTGTATTATTTTATTCTTTTAAAATTCTTGAGACTTGTATGTTCCATGTACACGTGAGAAGAAAGTGCTCTGCTGTTTTGAGTGGAGAGTTTTGTAGATACGTGTTAAGTCTAGTTATAGTGTTAAAGCCTTCTGTTTCCTTGTGTTGTTTTTGTTTTTGTTTTGTTTTGTTTTGCTTTGTTTTTTATTTGGTCTGGTTCTATCCATTATTGGAAGTGAGTTAAATAAGTCTCCCAACTATTTTTGTTTATTTTTGTCTGTTTATTTTTCTTTTCAGTTGATGTTTCTGTTTCATATATTTGAGTTGTTATTCTTAGGAGTATATATGTTTATGCTGATCTATAATTTTTGATGAATTGATTCTTTTGTCTTTGTAAAATGTCCTTCTTTGTCTCTATTAACATTTTTTTTTCTTAATGTCTATTTTGTCTGATACGAGTACAGTCATTCCAGGAGTGCCTGGGTGGCTCAGTCAGTTGAATGTCCAACTCTTGATTTTGGCTCAGGTCATGATCCCAAGGTCATGGGATTGAGCCTTGTGTCGGGCTCTGCCCAAAGCATGGAGCTTGCTTAAGGGTCTACCTCCTCCTCTTCTCTTTCTCTCTCTCTAAAACAAAGAAACAAACAAACAAAAAACCAGTAATAATAATAAACAGTATAGCCATTCCAGCTCTCGTTGTTACAGATTGCTTGGCATATCTTTTTATATCCTTTTACTTTTGGTTCATTTGACTCAAAAGTGTCTTTGAACCTATGGTGTATCTCTTTTAGATAACATATAATTGGGTTGTCTTTTTTTTTTTACCCATTCTGTCAGTCATGGCTTTTTGATTGGAATGTCTGGTTAATTTGCATTTTATGTAGTTACTGATGAGGGAGGATTTATGTCCACTATTTTGTTGTATGTTTGTCTTATATGTTTTTTTCTGTTGTTCCTTTTTTCTTCTACTGTTGCCTTCCTTTGTTCTAAATAGATTATTTTGTAGTACCGTTTAAATCCCTTGTTGGTTTTTTCTATGTATTTTTTTATTGTGATTGTCCTGGGAATTGCAGTTAATAAATGTATTTCAATCTAGTTCAGATTAATAGCAACTTGATTTCAAAAATATACAAAAATTTTTCTCCTGTTTATTCTTTCTTTGTGCTATTCTCATGCAAATTGTGTCTCTATATGTCTTTTAAATCAGAAGGAAAAAGTTGTAAAATTAAGTTATATTTAATTTTCTATAGTTATATTTTATATATTTTATATGTATTTTACATCATATCTTTAATATTTACTTATCTAATTACCTTTACTGTGCTCATTATTCTTCAGGTGGATTCAAGTTACTGTCTATTGTCCTTTTATTTCAGCCTCAGGACTCCTTTCAGTATTTCTTGTATAGTAGGTCTGCTGGCAACCAGTTCTGTCAGTTCTTATTTACCTGTGAATGTCTTAATTTCACATTCATTTTTGTAAGGTAGTTAAAGAATTTTTGGTTGATAGTATTATTTTTTCAGTACTTGGAATATGTCTTCCCTTTGCCTTCTGGCTTCCCTGGTTTCTCATGAGAAATTGTTAATTTAATGGAGGATCTCTTATATGTGGCAAGTCACTTATCTCTTGACATTTTTCAGGATTCCCAGTTTTTTGAGTTTATAGTAGTTCATTGAGATTTTTTGGGTGTTAGATTAATATTTTTCATTAAATTTAGGGGAATTTTCAACCATTTATTTAGATTTTTTTTAATGTTTATTTTGATATAGAGAGAGAGATAGTGAGCAGGGGAGGAGCCGAGAAAGAGAGAGAGAGAGAGAGAGAGAGAGAGAGAATGCCAAGCAGGCTCTGCACTGTTAGCACTGAGCCTGAAGTGGGCTTGAACCCACAAACTGCAAGATCATGACCTGAGCTGAAATGAAGAGTCAGATGCTTAACCAACTGAGCCACCACCCAAACACCCTCAGATATTGTTTCTGCCCTTTTCCCTCCTCTTTCTCTCTCTCTCTCTTTCTCTGTCTCTCTCACTCTCTGGGACTCCCATTATGTGTATGTTGATATGCTTAGTGGTGTCCTTCAGGCATCTTAGACTCCTTTTTTTTTTTTAATCTTTGTTTTTATTTCTGTTTCACTAGACTGAAAATGTCTAGTGAATTTTTAATTTTACTAAAATTTTTTACATTTCAACTCCAGAATTTCTTTTTTATTCTTTTTCATGATTTATATCTATTTATATTTTCTATTTGTGGGACATCCATCTCATAAATTTCCTTTAGTTTGTCAGACATAGATTTCCTTTAATTCTTTGAACATGTTTAAAGTAAGTGATTTGTGAACATGGTTGTTAAGTCTGATGTCTTTGTTTCCTTGGACAGTTTCTATTTACTGCCTTTGTTTGTTTTCCCATGTATATGAACCAGTCTTTCTTTTTTCTTAAGTCTTCTTTTTTTTTTTTTTAAGTCTTACCTTTTTTGTTGAAAACTAAATTTTTAATAATGTGGCAGCTTTGATAATCAGATATTCTCCCCTCCCCAGTGTTTGTTGTTGTTACTATTTGTTGTTGTTTGCTTATTATCAACTGATAAACAAAAATGAATTCTGTAAAATCTGTTTTCTTTAACATGAGTGACCACTGAAGTCTCAACTCTATGAGCTTAGGGGTCAGCTAATAATTCGACAGAGATGTCCTTAATTTCCTGGAATCAGTGAGTCTTCCAGTCTTTGTTGGGAAGGTCTGTGTATGTTGAGGCCTTCACCATTCAGAAGAGAATTTTATAATTCATGGCTATAAATTATAAAAATATATTTATATATAAGTTTATATATGAATATAATTTGTAGTTTATAATTCTATAATTTAATTTTACTTTGCTTTACTCTTCACTTGCTGCTTGTGTAGAGCTTCAGGTTAGCCAGAGGTGAGTGCTTAGGGCTTTCTTAGTTCTTTCCTGAGCATGTGCACATTCCTGTGCTTACATATGACCATCTAGATTCTCAGGACTATTTTGGAACTTTACTGAGCACCCAGTTTTTCTTTTTTAAGCTCTTTTGGTTAGCCTTTTGTTTGTCTCAGGTGTGATCTATTGCCTTCGTCAGCTGCAATATGAAACAATTGCCTCTGATAGTTTTTGACAAACACCCTTGGGGAAAAGACTTTTTCAGAAAAAAAATTTTTAAATTTTTATTTATTTACTTTTTCGCATTGAGTGAGCTCTGAGGTCATATTAAGATATCTTTGGGAGTGGTCTTCCAGGAAACCACCAGCAAGTCAAATGATGACAGTCCTCAGGGAATGTAGTAATAAGAGGCGTTCCCACCTTCTTCTGTCCCCCTGATACAGCTGCCAGGCTGTTAGTTTTCACCAGATTTGTATACTGGTGACTTTCAAACCTACTATAGAGCTGGAGTGCGAGGTTGAGAATAGAGCAAAATAAAATGCCACCACGTTTGCTGGTCTTAATAAAATATAACTATCTTACTTAAGTAAATTCTCCCCAAATTGCTGTAAGCTTTTGGTTAATTTCTAGCTTGGAAAATGTTGACTCTTAATTTTTGCCACTGTTCTTGTTGGTTTAATGGGGATGATGCTTTTCAAATGTCCTTATTTTGAAATTTTTCTTACGTCTTACTGTTGAGTTTTGAGAGTTCTGTATTCTGTTTTAGATGGTAGTCTTTGTTATGTTTGCAGATACTTTCTCCAACTCTGTCACTTTTTAATCCTATTAACCGGGATCTTAGGAAGAGTAAAAGATTTTTGTTTTGTTGAAGTCCAGTTTATCACATTTTTTCTTTTGTGGATCATGCTTTTGGTATTATTTCTAAGAACTCTTTTTCTAGGTCTAGATCCTGATTATTGTTTTTCTGTCTTCTACAGGATTAATAGTTTTACATTTTATGTTTAAGTCTATAATCCATTTTGAGTTAATATTGGTGTAGAGTGTGAGGTTTCAGCTGGTATCCTCTTTTTTCTTCTTTCTGTATATTCAGTTGCTCCTGCACCAACTGTTGAAATAGCCTTTTTTCTCCATTGAATTGCTTTTATACTTTTGTGAAAAATTCAGCTAACCTTCCTCACATAGGCCTTTGAGGAGGTTTTAGAAAATATAGAAGGAATACAAGAGAATTAATTCATTTTCTCACATAGGAGGTATTCAGATCCAAAGTGAAAAATCCGCATACAAGTATAACTATATTGTTGAGGCATCAGGAGTAGGGGAGGGATGGTTAGAGAAAGGATGGTGGGTAGTGCCGGTTTTCATAACAAGCTTTAAAATATATATTTGTATGATTTTAATTAAAATAAAAACAAAATACTCAAAGATAATGCCAAATCTTTACTTAGGGGAAAATTCAAAGCTTTAAATTCTATGTTTTTAATATTGAAATGTGTTTAATGTGGAAAAAAATACTCAGGATAATGCATGGTAAAAAAATGTACAACTTTAGGTTTCAGAAGTGCATACCTACTTTATCAACTCCTAATCAAGAATGAGCACATTGTCACTTCCTCCACATTGTTTCCTGTAAATGAAATCTACATAAATGGGTCTTGGCTTTTTCAGCATTGTTTGTGAGAGTCATTTATATTTTTGCATGTAAGTAGTTCATTGAATTTCATTGCTGTACAAGCATACCTCATTTTATCACACTTTGCTTTGTTGAGCTTCGCAACTAGTGCATGTTTCACAAATTCAGGCTTGTGGCAACCCTGTCTATAACACATCTGTCAGTGCCAGTTTTCCAACAGCATTTGCTTACTTTGTTTTTGTGTCACATTCTGGTAATTCTTGCAACATTTCAAACATTTTATTGTTATATCCCTTATGATGATCTGTGCTCAGTTATTGTTGGTGTCACTACAGTAGTTGCTTTGGGGTGCCACAAACCACAGCCATGGCAAACTTTATAAATGTGTGTATTCTGATTGCTCCACTGACTGGCTGGCTGTTCCCCTGTTTCTTTCCTTTTATTTGAGTCTTCCTATTCCCTGAGACACAACAGTGTTGAAAATAAGCCAATTAATAGCCTTACAATGGCTTCTAAGTTTTTTCAGTGAAAGGAAGAGTTTCATGTTTCTTACTTTAACTCAGAACCTGGAAATGATTACACTTGTAAGGAACGTATGTCAAAGGCTGATATAGGCCAAAAACTAGGCCTCTTGTACCAGTTAGTCAATGTGTGAATGCAAAGGAAAAGTTCTTGAAAGAAGTTAAAAATGCTACATCAGTGAACACATGAATAATAAGAAAGTGAAACAGCCTTATTGCTGACATGGTGAAAGTTATAGTGGTTTGGATAGAAGATCAAATCAGCCACAACATTCCCTTAAGCCAAAACCTAATCCAGAGCAAGGTCCTCCAAGGGGTGACAGCTCAGGTATAGAGCATTTAATTGCAGAGCAAATCCCTCTCTTCCATTCTGGGAAGGCTGAGAGGTAAGAAGGCTGCAGAAAAACTTGGGAGCTGACAGATTTTGGTTTACAAGGTTTAAGGAAAGAAGCCCTCTTTAGAATGTAAAAGTGCAAGATGAAGCAGCAAGTGATGATAGATAAGTTGCAGCAATTTATTCAGAAGATATCTAGGTAAGATAATTAATGAAGGTGGCTACACTAAACAACAGATTGTCATTATTGACAAAGTAGCCTTCTACTGAAAGAAGATACTATCTAGGAATTTCATAGCTAGAGAGGAAAAGCCAATACTTGGCTTCAAAGTGTCCAAGAACTGGCTGACTCTTTTTGGGAGCTAATGTAGCTAGCGAAGCCAGTGCTTATTTACCATTCTAAAAATCCTAGGGCCTTTAAGAATTACACTAAATCTGCTCTGCCTGTGCTCTATAAATGGAATAACAAAGCCTGGTTGACAGCACATCTTTTGATAACATGTTTCATTGACTGTTTCACCTCTTTTGAAAAAAAAGATTCCTTTGTAAATATTACTGCTCACTGACAACACACCTGGTCAAGAGCTCTGACAAAGATGTGCAGTGAGATGAATATTGTTTTCATGTTTGCTAACACAACATCCATTCTGCAGCCCATGGATCAAGGAGTAATTTCAAGTCTTCTAATTTAAGAAGTACATTTTGTAAGATTAGATGCCATAGTGATTCCAAAGATAGATCTGGACAAAGTAAATTGAAAACCTGGATTCGGGGCGCTGGGTACCTCACTTGGTTTAGCATCTGACTCTTGATTTCAACTCAGGTCATCATCCTGGTGTCATGGGGTTGGGCCCTGCATTGGACTCTGCACTTAGCTTGGAGCCTGCTTAAGGTTTTCTTTCTTAACCTCTGCACCGCTCCCCTGCTTGCATGCATACGGTCTCTTTCCTGTCTCAAAAATAAAATAAATAAAACCTGGATTCACCATTCTAGATGCCATT
The DNA here is from genome assembly GCA_017311185.1 of Proteles cristata cristata. Classification (NCBI taxonomy): domain Eukaryota; kingdom Metazoa; phylum Chordata; class Mammalia; order Carnivora; family Hyaenidae; genus Proteles; species Proteles cristata. The sequence continues at coordinate 1,254,434 of JAESUZ010004774.1, forward strand.
AAGAACATTCATAATTCATGAGAAGCGGTCAAAATAACAACATGGACAGGAATTTGGAAGAAGTTAAATTCAACCCTCATGGATGACCTGGAGAGAAATTCATGACTTGAGTGGAGGAAGTAACATCAGGTGTGGTGGAAATAGTAAGAGAAAACTTGAAGTGGAGCCTGAAGATGTGATTGAATGGTTGCAGTCATGATAAAGCTTGAACAGATGAAGAGTTGCTTCATAGGGATGAGCAAAGAAAGTGCTTTTTAAAGATGGAATCCACTCCTGGTGAAGATGCTGTGAAGGTTGTTGAAATGACAGCAAAGTATTTACGTATTATATAAACTTAGTTGATAAAGCACTAGCAGGGTTTGAGAGGATTGGCTCCAATTCTGGAAGACAGTTTTACTGTGGCTAAATTGTTTTCAAACAGCATCGCATACTACAGAGAAATAGTTCATGAAAAGAAGACTCAATTGACGTGGCTGACTTGCCTTATTTTATGAAATTGCCGCAGCCACCCCAACCTTCAGCAGCCACCACCCTAATCAGTTAGCAATCAACACTGAGGCCGGACCAGCAAAAAGATAATGACTCACTGATAATTCAGATAATGGTTAGCATTTTTTAGCAATAAAATATATTAAATTAAGATACATACTTTTTTTAGACATAATGCTATTGCACATTTAATAAACTACAGTATAGGGTATACATAACTTTTATATACTCTGGGAAACCAAAAAAATCATTTGACTCACTTTATTACGATTTTGCTTTATTTCGATAGTCTGGAACTGAACCCATGCAGCCTCTAAGGTATGCCTGTATAGTACAGTACATTATATGAATCCCACAGTTTATCCATTCTGTGGCGATTTGGATTTTTTCTACTTTTTAGGCTTTTATGTATAATAGTGTGTATTTCCTTGTGCATGTCTCCTTGTGTACCCATGCATAATTCATATTGAGTAAGTATCCAGGAGTTTAATAGCTTGGTTTTAGGGTGTACCTCTATTTCACTTCAGAAGATATTAGAAACTTTTTCCCCCCCAAAGTGTTTTGTAACCATTTACAATCTCATCAACACTTTTGCATTTCATTTCCACCGACATTTTATATTTTTAATCTTTAACTTTAGTAATTTTATAGAGTGTGTAGTGGTTTTATTTCCCATTTCCCAGTTTCCAAATGTATCTGTTGACTCCCTTTTTTTCCTGAGTGTGGATCACAATCTCCTATTTCTTTGTGTATGATATATTTTGCTTGAAAAGGGGGCATTTTATGAACATGTTTTAGTGACTCTAGTTTCTATTAATGTTTTCCTGAGATTTGTTGGATGAGGTTTATGGTCTGATTTTGACGCTTGCCCTGTGGTTTTCTTGCTTCTAGGGGTTCCACTAATTTGCACCTGTTCTCCTGGGCTATAGTTCTGTCCCCTGGCACTTCAGCCTTGAAAGACTTCACCTTCTTGTTGCCCAAACTATGCACACTTGAGAAATGCACTCTGTTGAAAAAGCATCAGTAGTACAGCTCTGTTTTTCAAGTGTAAAAATACTGGCCTTTGCCAACTTTTTCCCCTTGACCCCTGCAGTTGTTCTCTGTGCATACTTGGTTTACCAGTCATCCAGTGATTTGGGCAAAGTTTATGCTGATAATTTTGTTTCATTGCTTCTCTGGTTCTCCAGCTGCCATGCTCTCTCACTTAAATTTCCATTTATATTTTCAACTGCTCTCCAGGCCTAAAATTTGATAATTCTGTAATGTCTTTTTCCAGAGATAATTTTTGTTTGTTTGTGCCTCACCTGGGATCTCCGGCAGCCTGGGATTACTCTATTCAAATTTTAGGGATTGAATTTGGTTTTTTGTTTGTTTTTGTTTTAATTTGCTCACCTAAATGTCTTTAGGTGGGGCTGTAGTACGTGCAAGGACTTTTTTACTTGTGGCTCACTAGAGTTTAGTCCTTTGGAGTCTCAGTGCAAAAAGCAGGCAATATTCAGTATGCTTCCCACCATTTCTGAATCTTGTATTCCCCTTTTGGTCTCCTTAGCTCAATTACAACGTCAGAAATTATGATCAGTTTCTCAGCTGCCTCACCTGTATTGGCAAAAACCCTGAAGGCAACAAAGCATGCTTGGATGCTGGGTTTGTATCTGTAGGTTTCTATCCCATCTTGGATCTTGGCCAGGTCATTCTTTACTGTTGTCTTACCTTTTTGGTGCCTTCAACTTGATAGTTTTTTTAAAAATTTTGTTTAGTTTCTCTAGTAGGTTTCAGTAGGAGGATTGATAAGTTATTTACTATTCTGCTATTACTACAATTATTTCAGGCATGTTTTTATTGATGGGTGCATATGATGTCATTATGATAATGTTTATAGCTTTTTGCTTGGGTTTTTTCTATGGTGGCTTGATTTCCTGAGTATGTTGTGAGGTAGCAGAGATGGCTGCTGGCTGCTCTCACATACATAATTCTCATGGCTGTTGTTTCCACTGAAGAGAGTACCTTTCCTAGTACTTGGAAACATTCTGGGAAGGAGTCCCAATTTCCCATACTGGCCTACCTTCTCATCTGTGAACAGATTGCTGTGGCTGCCTGAGAAATTCTCATCTGCCTGGACGCCACTTGTTCATTCCTCAGTCCTTGAGCCCATGGTGCCACTGTTAACCGTTGAGTTAAGAGTGTTTTATTAATGGGCAATCAGGGTGCCATTAACATAAATAGGAAAAAGGATCTTAGGTAAGATGGCAGATCTCTCTATAATACCTCTAACAGATCATTTTGGAGTACCCTGAAAAATTTCATTATATGGTTGTATCTAGTGAAGCTGTCTAGCAACAGAATTTCACAAAAAATAATTGGTAACGTTACTTGTAAAAATTATTTTGCTCAGTTTATATGTATCTTGAAATTGTCCAACTCACAAGATGTTTTGTAGAGTTACTGCTAATAAAAGAGCAATAACAATTGCCTTCAAAAATTGATATCAGTTGTTAATCTGAAATACTGGTTAAGAAAAATAAAAAAAATAAAATAACTCTTCTAGGGATAAGAATAATTTGGTTTCTTTAGGATTGAGTTGTATCAGTTTGCTATCACTGTATAACAAACTACAGTAAAACCTTGGTTTGCGAGCATAATTTGTTTTGGAAATGTTTATAATCTAAAGCACTTGTTTAGCAAATCAAATTCAAGAACCATTGGCTCAGTTGTGATTATGTGACATTTGGTGTCACCTGCTACTCCTATCGCAAGACATCGTTCATTTATCAAAATTTACGAGAAATGTTTGCTGGTCTTGCAGAACACTCACAGACCAAATTATTCACAATTCAGGGTTTTACTTGTACTCTAAAATTTGGTGGTTTAAGACAAACATTTATTGTTAAAACAAGTCTGTAAGTCAGGTAGGCAGTATTTCTTGGCTGGACTCATTTATGATTCTTCATCCAGCAGCAGGTCAGGAAGGCGGCTTTGGTCCTCTTGGCTAGATTGTCTAGGATGGCCTGTGGTGGGACATTTGGGCTGTCCTGTTATCCTCCAGCAGATTAGAGTTGTCTTGTTCTCATGGTGGTGGCAGGATTCTAAGGAGAATCATGCAAGATCTCCTGAGGTCAAGCTCAGAATTGGCAAACTGACATCTGTTGCATTCTGTTCATCTTCCTTACATGGAAACCTTACATGGAAACCATCTTCCTTACAAGGGAGAAACTGCAAAGCCTCATTGCTAAATGTGTGAATAATGGGGAAGTGTAGAATTGGAACTATTTTTGCAGACAGATTTTTGATTAATGCTGTAAAATTAATGTTTTATATTCTAGGTTGAGCCTTAACTGTATTTGAGTAGGATTGTGTTTGGGTCTAGAAATTTAGGCAAGTATAAATTAAATATGTGAATCTGTTCAGAGATCCAGATGTTTCTAGTTATATACGTTTCATAGGATGTATCTGATGACATTCTAGAAGCATTGTTGATGCACTGAATTACCAAAATTGTAGTACCAGTTGTAGGTGTTGAAAGAGGATTTATTTCCACCTCTACTTTTTTCGTTATAAATGACAATATTCTTTTTGTATTCATTATTATTACTCTAACTTCTTTAATTTCCCAAGTTTACTAATATTTGCATATTGTGATCTTATAAGCCATTTTATTGAAGCATAATTGGTATGTAATAAATCATGTTTTATGTGTACAATTTGAATAGATTTGACATCTGTATATACCCATGAAATCATCACAATGAAGATTATAAACTTATCTTTTATCCTCAAACTTTCCTTGTGCCCCTTTTAATTCTTTCATGTATATCTCCTCCCTTATGCAGTATATAATCTTTTTGTGTATGTTTTTTTCAGTCAGCATGATTATTTTCAAATTCATACACACTGCGTGCATCTTTAGTTCACTCCTACTTATTCCATTGTAAAACTATAATATAAGGGTTCACATGTTGGTGGACGTTTTTTCCTTTGACTTTTGGCTATTACAAATAAAGATGAACATTTGTATGTAAGTTTTTATATGAGCATATGCTTTCATTTCTTTGGGTAAATACCTAGAAGTGGAACGACTGGATCATACGTGTAGTCGTTGTACATTTGACACTTTAAGAAATAGCGAAACTTTCTACAAGGTTCTCTTTCAGTCCTCGTGGCTACTGACATTCCTAACTGTGGCTGCAATCTTCAAGGCCAGTGTTTCAGATCTCTACTCTGTCTTCACCTTCTCTCCTGTATAGTCCCATTTCCCCATCTCCCTCTTTCAAGAATATATATGATTGTACGTAGGGCTCAGCCACATAATCCAGGGTAATCTCTCCATCTCAAAATTTTTAACTGAATTACATCTGTAAAGACTTTTCTTTTGGGAGGAGAGGTCATATGAGGTAATATTCACAGGTTCTGAGTATTATGATGTGTATTCTCTTTTGCAGGGCTGTTTTTCATCTTTTCACAGCAACTCCAAGTGGGTTTTTAGTCCTCTCACTTGATTTATACAGTTTGCAATAGGTCACAGTATCCAGCTGTGGGCAGGTAAAGATTGGTGGTAGTGGGTGACAGAAATTATTCTTGTCTCTTCTAGACATTATGCAGAAAACTCTAGGTCTGTGATTCTCAGTGTGGTTCTAGAAATAGCAGCATGACCTTAGGAACTTACTAGAAATGCAAGTCATTAGGCTCCCCAACTTAGAACTACTGAATCAGGAGATCTGAGGGTGGGGGCTAGCAGTCTGTATAACATGCTCTCTAGGTGATTCTGATGTATTCTGAAGTTTGAGAACCACCTTTCTAGGTTATTGACATTATTAGTATTAAAACCATTTTCATCTTCTTCTCCAACTCTTTTCTGCCTAAGTCCAATACTTTAATTAATCTAGGAATTATAGTTCACAAACTTTGTTTTCAATAGGGATGCAAACATTTAGAACCAAAATGTTGGTTCTGATGATCAGTGAAATTAAGTAAGTCACTCAGTAGAAGTTTGCACTGGTCTAATTTTTGTCAGCTGTATCTTACTTACATGTAGTTATTTCATAAAGTAATGTGATTTGATTAGTGATTCAGAAGTGATATGATTTTTTTCCCTCTAGTCCTGGAAATGTGAATTAAACTCATTATCCTGAATTTTACTTATTTCCCTGTGTACATTTTGGGATACAACACAAAATTTCTAATCTTTCATCCAGCCTACACTGTTGTACTTTTACTATGTGCCATCCAGTGAAAATGCTGAAATAAGATGAATTGAGTTCTTCGCCTCAAGTGTGTCCACACTGTAGTTCAGAAAACACACAGGTAAACAATTGATACAGAACCATCACCAGCTGTTATAGCAATTGAGAAATACCACATCGCTGAAGAAGTTAGAGAAGGACCTTTCAGGATAACTAATATTCAAACTAATAATTGAATTTTGCAAAACTAGTAAAAAAGGTGTTAGCAGAGTTAAAGAAAGAATGTGTACTTTGCATGTGAAAAAGCATGAAAGCTGAGTGTGCATGGGTGCTGTTCCAGGAGTTTGAAGGGTTTACTATTAGAAAGCTGGAGTGAATAGGAGAGTAAAGATTAGGGATAAATCAATGGGGATGAGATCATTAATGAGTACTGTTGAAGGACTTGGAGCATAGAGGTGATATCTTCAGGATAGCTGTTTCAGAATGATGACTTCTTCTGGGAAGGATGAATTTGAGATGATAGTCTAGAAATGGAATAGTTACAGTGATCTAGGTATGGTGGTGTCATTTTGGGGTAATAAGAATTTAAAAGAATAACAAGCTTGTTTCAGGTAAGGAAAGGAGATGTATTGAGTACAGAATAAGACATACTGAGTTTTGAGAATATATGAAATGTGATAAAATTAGGGGTAGGTAATTTTTCAAGTAGAAGTGGAACGTTGGGGTGGTGGTCACAATACACTAGATTGTAGGTTAAAATGAGGAAGCAGGAGAGTATCTGTATAAAAGGTCTTCTAGAATAAATGGTATGTGGCATTTAGTAAATAATCATTGTTAGTTATTATTACAGTATATACTTTTATGCCATCTCATACTGTATTTTTCTTCAGCTTTTTGGTGTACTTTTTGGTATGTATATAATAGTATTAGACAAACATCTAGATAGAAGTGTGTGTTTTATTAACAAATACTGATTTTAATTATTGCTATACTATTAAAATTAATCAAAATAAGTTACTGTAAATCTTTTAAAAAGTTTTAAATGTATGCTTATTTTTGAGACAGACAGGGAGAGCGGGGGAGGGATGGAGAGGGTGACAGAATCTGAAGCAGGCTCCAGGCTCAGAGCTGTCAGCACAGAGCCCTATTTAGGGCTCAGTCTCATGAACTGCGAGGTCATGACCTGATTCGTAGTCAGATGCTTAATCGACTGAGCCACCCAGATGCCTCATATTGTAAATCTTTTTTAAAGAGACCTATAAAGTTTTAAGTTTCTCATTTGAATAGATCATTGTTCATCAAAAAAGATGGTACTTACAAGTTTCCTTAAAGTTTAAAATGATCATGTTTTAGTTGAATGACTTTTTCAGATAAATGTTATATGAAGAAGATAATTTGAATTGCAGTTTTGAATTTAAAAGAATAAGTGTATCATAGATGTACTTATTTTTATCTGAAGCAGAAAACTAAATGATGATCTTTGCATGTGTTTTTTCAGGTTTGAGTTAATTTCGAATGAGATTGTTTTTGCAACGAGATGTTAATAAGACAAAATCTAGGTAAGTAGAAGACTGCTTTGATAAGTGTTACATATCAAAGTAGGAATAATACAAAAAAAATTTGTGTTTTAAAAATGTGCCTTCAAGATCAGAATTGATGAGTTTTTCAATAAAATTTTGAAATGTGAAGAATTGACTTTTTTATATACTTGTTCCAGTTGATTTGGTAGAAGTAACAGTAGAGCTATCAAACTCTGGAACTAAATTCTTAGTTTTCCTTCTTTTATGTTGAGTTTAACTTAAATGTGCAGTTTCCAGTGACTATTAATAATAGAAAATTGAGTTGGTATTTGGTTTAGCTATTCAGAAACCAGTTCCGTAAGAGATTTGCTAGATTTCTTCAATGTTCTTTTAGTGAGTACTTGAGTAGTTTTTGCCTTTGCAAATTTTACTTTCTTGCTTCTACTAAGGAAGCCCTTCTACAAATTGATGAAATTTGCCATGTTGTGGCTTTTTCATATGTTAATATAATGTTCACAATTGTAAACGATAATATTTTTCTTATGAATGTCAATACTGAATGACTTTTCTAAGTTAGCATTGTGATTTACTTTAATTTTTTAAGACTTGATTTTCAGGAAGATGAACTGTGATCATGTACTTGTTTGGTTTGTTATATGAAAAAAGAGTTTTTAATAATATAAGCTGTTGAGATGTTAAAAATACATTTGCTGTCTTTTGGTAAATAAGCATGGTTTCAGGATACAAACAGATTAAAAAGAATACTTTGATAAATTGTAATTCACATGGTCTTTCTCCAATCTAACCAGATGTTTCAGCTGTCAGAAACTTGCTGATCTCAAAGTTTAAAAAAAAAGGAAAAAAAGAAAGCCTAGAGTGAGAGGTGCTGCAGTTGAGTAATATGCAGTTAACCAGTGTATTCTCAGTAAGTGGCTTAGGCATAATTGGAAGGAAAGTTTCACTTTTATTGCTATTATATAATAATAATTGTAGTGGCAGTCTGAAGGGTTCTTATTGTGCTCTATATTGTGTTAACTGCTTCTCATGCCTTATTAATCTTTATAGTACTTCCTGTAGGATAGATATTGCTGTGTAAAATATTTATTTATTTATTTTTGGTTTATAGTGAGCTATTTCTTTTCTTTGGGAAAAGTACACTGGTTTAACAGCATTTATTATAAAGAACACTTGCCAGTATATCTGCTTGTAGGGGAAAAGAAGATAGACTTTTGTACTTAAGGTCTTATAGGGATTGTGTTTGCTAATTGAGTATACATTGTCTATTAGAACCTTTATTCTGATTTCTTAAAAATCACATATTGTGTAAGGGCTTAACTTATTCTGACCTTATTCTACCACAATTAAATACACATTTTTTCTTTTTTTGTAAGATATAATGTACATTTTTATATAGATTAAGTTGTCATGTATATGTGGTAAAATTTAAAGTATAGAGCTGAATGGGGTTTTTACATATATGTTCACACATGTAACTACCATAGAGATCAAGATATGGAACATTTTCATTGCCCAGAAAATTCCTTGTATGCTTGCCTTTCCAATCTAATAGCCTTTCTCCCTGAGGAGAATTTTAAAATTCATCTTTCTGAATTTTATCAGCGTAGCTTAATTTTGCTTGTTCTTAAATTTTGTAATGTATATAGAATTATGTAACATTGTACTCTTTTGTATGGCTTTTTCCAATCAACATAGTATTTTTGAGTTTCCTTCATATTGTTGTGTAAGAAGTCATTATTTTTTTATTGCTGAGTAAAATTCCATGCTACAGATATTTTTATTCCCTCTATAATTTGGGTTTTTTTTCTTTTTTTGATTCTCCAAGTTTCTGACCTCACTTGCCAACATTCTGCATTAGTTTCTTTCCTCTAGTTGTCCCCTTCATTGTTCCCCTATCACCTGCACAATAAAACATAAGCTCTGTAATACAGCATACAGAGGTCTCACTGCAGCTATTCCAGAATGCTTAGAATTATCTGAATAAAACAAGTGTGATGTTTCATATATTTAGTTTTAGTCCTAATTATATGTTGTCACTCTTCCTCAACCCTTTGCCTCCCCAGCTGCCATTGTCCTTTCTCCTGGTTGTCAGTTATTTCCTGAAACAGTCCATCTGAAGCATTAACTTGTCCTTTGAGCCAGACCTGACCCTACTGCAGTAGTGTGTTTCCTTTACTGGACTGTGGCGAGCTCTTTGAAGGTAGACCCCACCAGTGTCTTACTTATCTTAGGAGCATAGTGCCAGAGCACTGTGCGTACTTAATGAATGTTTGTAAAACATAGAACACTGAATAGAATTCTGTTTCAGACAAGTAGGGATTGAGAATACTGACTGGAATGGGGTGAGGACATTGGCACTTCAGTTGCTCTTGGGCTGTATGAAGGAGCCAATGAGGCAAAACAAAAGCAGCATTATAGACATTTTGGAAGGAGAAATAAAATCTCCCCCAAGTCTTTCAGTCCAGTTGAAAAAAATGGCTCGTAATGTTCTTAGTTGAGACCTTAAGGAAAACTGTGTTGATTTTGATTACTCTTTTCAAATGAAGGCATTAATCCATGTTATGGAAATTGGAGTGTTTAATACTAATGGTATTATTTTTGTGAGTTTGTACTAGTTCTTTCTTTATAGATTTTTAAAGATGTATTAGACTAATACAAGCAGAAGATTAAGAAGACTGGTCACATCTAATAAATAAAATTTTTTCTCATTTTCCTGAGAGTAAAAAAATACTGTAGTAGAGAAGGAAATTGAATTATAATCTGGAACTGTGATAACATTTTTGATTGCTATAGTTTAGGAAGCTTGCTGTGTGATGAAAAGTATTTTTAAAAATTTTGTTTTATCTTTATAGATCTATAACATATATAAATAATATACTTTCTTAGGAAATGAAACTTTTAAAATATTTTAAAGCGTTTTATACTAGTTTTTTGATGTTTGAGATTTGGCTAGTTGGGTTGGCCGTTGTAGTCACCTGGGGGATTCTTATGCCTTCTAGCAAGTCCAAAGCAAGGAAAGGTTCTTCCCCACTGGGATCAATTTGTTGCTTTTCCTCTCTGCAGCTTCTGCCATAAAGGTTGAACACAGAGTTGGACATTGACCCCATCTCCTGCTGTTTCTTCTGATCCCTACGAGGATTTTCATAGACATAGATTCTTACCAAATGTAGAACTTCAGTTATTTTTCATTTCATCATGGATGTGAAGTATGTTTAGTTTTCTTGTTGATAAAATTTGAGTATTCAGAGAAATTTAACCTTGAGGTTGTTTGACCTAATGTGTATCTGAAAGATTTTAGACTAGTTTTTCTTCTCAGAAGCTGATAGGTAGGTATACCTCAGTTTCAGATTCTTCCTCTTCGTTTTGCCCTTCAGTATTTTATATGGTTAGCAGCTGCTTTTTTTATTTCACAGAGTCCCTAAGTCCAAGGATTTGAAGTTCTTTATGAATATTTATCTTATATTAGCTGATTTCCTTAATTTTCAAATTAACCTCTCTATGCTTAACTTTAGTAGCATTGTGGTTGTGCTACCCTTTGTTGTAATGTGAAAAAGAAAACTTCTAAATTGACAAAAATATTTGTTCTTCATTCTAGATGAGATTGTACAATGTGCATTTTTCCTTTTTCAAATATATTGTCAAGTAACATTTAGTATTTTTGAAATGTTATTTTTTAAAGAAGTCACATTCACTTATGTATGTATGAGCAAATAGTATAGAAATGTTTCAAATAAGCAAAACTTCCCTCTCTTACCCAGTGCTGTACTCCCCATAAATCATCAGAAATAGCAGGTATATATTCTGCATCTTTCTCTTTCCATTTGCCAGTATGTCATGGACATTTTTCCATATATACATTACATTTAATATAATTGTTTCCTTATTGATAGAGATACTTGGGTCAATCTTAGGGTTTTTTGCTGGCTGCAGTCAATATTCTTCACTATATATACTTCACTATATTATTGGCATTGTGTGAGAATGTAGGATAATTTGTAGCAGTGGATTGCTAGGTGAGTGCATATGTGCACTTTTAATTTCTGATATATATTGCAAAGTTGCAACATAATTATGTCACTTAACATTTCTGTTAGCAGTGTTTGAAAGTATCTCTTTCCCCACACGTACCTCACTAAATATTAACTTGTGTTTTAATCCATGCCAGTCTAATTAGTGAAAAATTTTATTGATGCAGTTTTTTTAATTAGAAGGATTTTAAATTTCCGGGTCTTTTGAAAAAGCAAAATTAGTGTGACACAAATCAGAACATCTAATGAGTATATTTAACAACAAGCCAAAGTAATTTTATTACAAAATAAACCCATTTATTATAGGGTAGCGGTGTTTCGTATGGTAGAGCTTCTACTGGTCATCGAACTCCTTCATGCTTCCAATGGGAAACTTTACAGTGACAGCCCAAGTGGTGTTGCAAGTCCAGGCACCACCGGCTTCCATTTTCCTGCAGGAACCCCTGGGCCAGACCCCCACAGCGCGTCTTCCCCGTCTTGGTTTGCCACAGAAGGAGCAAGTGTACTTGGTGCGCTGGCTGATTTCATTCTTCTTTGCCATTTTCCTGAGGGAGGCAACGCAATGGGTCCTGTGTTTACTGATAATTGCAGCCTTCTTGGTGTACTTAGCTGTGTGCCACAAACTAGGTCTGAGCCTAGAGAGACCTGGTGCATTCCTTTAATTGTGAGATTCCTCAAAGTTTGTTATGCCCCCTTCATCAGATCTTAATTCCATTGAAGAATATATAATTGGCACAGATTTTTCTCCTTTATTGTTAAAACCACCAATTAACATACTTTTGTGCTTTATGTGTTATATTCAGTTATTTAATATTGAATAATCAGATTGTTTGTCTTTGTTACCTTCATACTGTTTATTTAGAATACATATTGCCTGGGGCGCCTGGGTGGCTTAGTCGGTCAAGCGTCCGACTTTCGCTTAGGTCATGATCTCGCGGTTCGTGGGTTCGAGCCCCGCGTCGGGCTCTGTGCTGACTGCCAGCTCAGAGCCTGGAGCCTGTTTCAGTCTGCGACTCCCTCTCTCTCTGACCCTCCCCTGCTCACGCTGTCTCTCTCTCTCTCCTAGAAATAAATAAAAATATTAAAAAAAAAACAAAAAAGAATACATATTTCCTTGTGATGGATTTCTTTGTAACTTGCTCCATATAATGCTAGTATAGTCTGTAAATAAAATAAAAATGAAAACCATTACTAAGTATTAGGTTAATTAAGTTTAGATTAATAACATGTTCCTAAAAAGCTGTTGTCCCTTGCAACTCAAGCTTTAGAAAACTCTGTGTGTGTGTGTGTGTGTGTGTGTGTGTGTGTGTGTGTGTGTGTGTACCACCTACAGCATGTGTGATAAGCTGTAAATGTTAGACTTTGATCCAGCTTTTCTTTACTTGTAGAAATTACTAAATTAAAGATTAAAAAAAAAAGAGCTGAGAAATTGCATAGCATTATAATGGCTTTCTCCGAATTGTTTTTAAGAACTAAGATATTGCTGCCTTTTGAGCTTATTTTTTTGCCTAGTATTTTCGAGAGTGATGCCTTTTCTCCTGGATATGTTTATATCTGTTTTTCTACACCTCCTAAAACTCATCCTTGGTTTCACTTTGTTGTTTAATTTGTCTAAAAAGTTAAGTAGGCTGCATTGATTTGTTTTGGAAACTGTTTTCTTGTTCTTTTTTCCAAAGAAAGTTTAATCTAGACTCGTATTTGTTATAAAAGTTTATCCCCAAATTTGAAGTGGTTTTCAACTTGACAGTTAAAGGCTAAGCAGCAAATGTCATTCAGGTATGTGAACAGGGAACCATAAAACTGCCCTGTCAAATGAAAGAATTTTGATATTGCTATAGTTTAACCTTTCTGTGGTAGGTCTACACTATAAATAAAGGTGCTAAATAAAATAAGATATTCAGTAATCCTTAATTGAAAGATAATGTTCTAGGCACTTTGCTATATGTTAAGTATGCGTTGGTAATTTGAATTCTCAGTACCATATAGCTAATTATAACTCGTGAACAGAGTACTATCAAGTATGTGTAGGGGAGTATAGTATGACTAAGAAGGGTATTGTGAAGGGAAAGATCAGGAAAAGTTTTGTTGAAGGAAGGTGATGTTTGAGTTGGGCCTTGAAAGATACAATAGAATTTTGATTGTAACATGGCCTTGGGAAAATGTGGACAGAGGGAATATGAACTAAAAATCTTATTTTAGTTGCTAGAAATTATTTTATAAAATATTTTCACTTAACTGGATGTCTGTGTGTCAGAGTTACTGGCATTTTCTTAAGTGTACTAAAGTTTACAATTTATGTAGTTTAGGAAGTCATTGTTTAAATGGTTTCCTTGTTGTGTTTTTCAAACTTTATTTTTATTCTTTAAAATTTTTTTATTTATTTTGAGAGAGAAAGTGCATGTGCAAAGTGGGGTAGGGACAGAGAGAAGAAGAGACAGAGTCCCAGCCATGCTCTGCACTGTCAGCACAGAGCCCGATGTGGGGCTCAAACATACGAACTGTGAGATCATGACCTGTGCCGATAACAAGAGTCCTATGCTTAACTGACTGAGTCACCCAGGTGCCCCTTAAACTTTTTAACAAGCCTCATTTTGAACCCATCAAGAAATAAATTATACTGTGAAAGACTCCATACTGATCATTAATTTACATATTATACTATTGTACTTAAGAGTTTGTGGTTTGTAAATAATAAAAGACTAGTGGAAGTCAGGTAGATAATTGCAAAGATAGAATTAGAACCTAAGTCTTCTGACCTCTGAGCTACTGTTCTTTTGAGATAACTGACCATTAAAGAGATATTTGAAAAGTTTTAGGGTCTACTAGCAAGGCTGGGGACTGTGGGTATATCTGTCATTTGATCAGTGGTCAGTAAATATTTTTTTTATTGATTTATTCATTATTTTCTGAATTGGTTATTGTAGCTACATTGGTTTTGGCTTGTAACTGATACTAGTTATTAGTATGAAGAGGAAAAAGGACTAAACATGTAATTACAACAAAATGTGATTAGTGTTTGTTAGAGTTTGTGTTCCTGGATGACAAGGACCATGTTTGTTTTATTTATTAATATATAAGCACCGAGTATAGCACTTGATTATCAGTAAGCATTTAATAAAGATTTATTGAATGATTGAATGGAAATATGACAAGTGACATTTACACTAAAACCTATAAGAACTGTTAATGATTTACATAGGTAAAAAGTTGGGGAAGGACTGTTGTTAGCAAAAGAAATAACGTGGAAAAGATGAGAAAAGAGAAGGGAAGATTGGAGGAGCTGAAAAAAATGTGTATCTTTTAAAAAAAAATTTTATGTTTATTTTGAGAGAGAGAAAGAACACAGATGGGGGAGGGGCAGAGTGCGAGGGAGGGAATCCCTAGGAAGAAGCTCCACTGACTCGGGACTCAATCCCACAAACTATGAAATCAATCCCAGTTGAGAAGAGTCAGAGGCTAACTGAGCGAGTCACCCAGGCACCCCAGAAATGTGGTATATCTTGAGGGTAGAGTTCTACATGGAGTGAGGGTGGGGAGCTGGTAGTGGTAAGAGACAAGAGGGAGGAGATAAGTCTTGAGGTATCTTACTTAGGGTTTTAGGGTTTTATAAACCATTTTAAGGAGCTTGAATTGGGTTACCTGGGTGGCTCAGTTGGTTAAGTGTCTGACTTTGGCTTAGGTCATGATCTCACAGTTTTGAGTTCAAGCTCCATATCAAGCTCTGTGCTGACAGCTTAGAGCCTGGAGTGTGCTTCAGATTCTGTGTCTCCCTCTCTCTCTGCCCCTGCTCCGCTCACACTCTCTTGTTCTCTGTCAAAAATAGACATTTAAAAAACATAAAGAAGTTTGGATTAACAGTAATGAAACATAATTTTAAGGAGTTAAAGTGTGAAGAAGTGATGTGATCAGATCTATGTTTTAGAAGAACATCCCTAATTAGGGCGCCTGGGTAGCTTAGTCGGTTGAGCATCCAACTCTTGGTTTTAGCTCAGATCATTATCCCAGGGTCATGGGATCAAGCCCACGTTGATTCTCTCTCCCTCTGCCCCTCTCTCCCACTTGCTCTTTTTCTCTCTCTAAAATTAAAAAAACAACAACAACAAAAGAAAAATATCCCTAATTAAAATGTGGAGAGCAAGGGCACTTGGGTGGCTCAATTGGTTGAGCATCTTACTTTGGCTCAGGCCATGATCTGGCGGTTCATGAATTCCAGCCCCACATCAAGCTCTTTGATGACAGCTCAGAACCTGGAGCCTGTTTCTGATTCTGTGTCTTCCTCTCTCTCTCTGCCCTCCCCTACCCAATCATTTTCTCTCTCTCTCTCTTAAAAAAAAAATGGGGAGAACAGATGGAGACGCTAGATTGGATTCAGGATGACCAGTTAGTAGCAGGAGAATACTGGCCTGACTTTAGAGTGGTGGTAGTGGGGATAAAAAGACTTAAAGATTATTGAAAAATTGTTTGCACCATATAGATTTATGAACTGCTATTTTTCTTAGAGTTTCTGGCCTCTCCTTATTAATTAAATAAGATTTAATACCATTAATAAATAAATAATCATACTGTTAATGGCAGGAGTCTTACGAAAGATACTTTAGTTGCTAAGAGTATATTAAATGTGTTAAGTCTTGGATTTCCATTAATATTGTCTAATACATAGTACCTAGATATGAATTCTGATAATATTTGATGATGGAGACATTTTCCAGTCTGAATAGCAAAGTTTAGGTTAAAATGATCATGAAGACTTTAGGTTAATCATGATTCAGAAAATCATTTGGAGCAGGGATGTAGGTGGGGAGAGAGGAGAAAATCATTTGGGGAAAAGTTATGTATGAGTAGGACCTTGCCTGCTTTGTTCACCATTGTATATTCAACATCTAGAGCAGTTCTTATTACAGAGATACTCAATAAACATTTGTTGAATAATCAGTCATTACTTATAATATTTAATATCTAATCAAATTTCATTTTTTGATGACAGAGTGGCAGACAGGTTAGTTCTTCCATCTTAAAAAATTATACTTTTATTTAAGTAATATTCTCCCTTAAATTACCCTGTAGCCATTCATATTTATACTTTGTTCCTTCTTTGTTCTTCCCTTCCAACAGTGCCTAATGATGCCTTTTTATAACTTACTTGCTTCCCCTCTCCCTAAACCCTAATCCCTTGTAACCAGTTATGTTTGCCATTTCTGTAATTTTTTTTTTCATTTCAGGAATGTTATGTAAATGGAATCATATGTACATACAAATGTGCAACATTTGGGTATTGGTTTTTTCCATCAGCACAATTCCCTCAAGATTCATCCAAGTTGGATACATTGATTAATTCATTCTTTGTATTGCTAAGTAGTATTCCATGGTGTCAGTGTTTCACAGTTTAACTGTTCACCTATGGAAGAACAGAAATCTAGATTATTTCCATTTTGGGGCTATTATGAATAAAGCTCATATGAACATTTGTGTACTGGTTTGTGTGTAAACATCAGTTATGATTTCTCTTAAATAAATGCCCCAGAGTGCAGTTGCTAAGTATAAATGCTAGTTACATGTTTAGTTTTATCAGAAATGGCCAAATTGTTTCTCAGCAGTAAATAAGTGAGCCAGTTTCTCCATATTCGTGTGAGCATTAGATGCTAGAAGTAATTTTGAATTTTTTTCTACTGTAGCCATTCTGAAAAGTGTATAGTGATATCTCATTGTGATTTTAATTTACATTTCCCTAATGGTTTATGATGCTAACATCTTTTCAAGTGACGTTTTTGCATTTTTATCTCCTCTTAGATGAAATGTCTGTTCATGTCTTTTGCTTATTTTCTAATTGGATTGTTTGTTTTTTTACTGTTGTTTTGAGAGTTATATATTATAGCTACTGGTCCTTTGTCAGATAGGGGGTTTCTAGGTACTTTCTCTCAGTCTGTAACATGTGTTTTTTTATCTTCTTAACAGGGTCTTTAAAATTTCAAATTTTGATGATGTTCAGTTTATCTTTTTTTTTTTTTCCCTCCCAATTGTGCTCTTGGTGTCAGGGTCTAGGAACTCTTTGCTCTGAATCCTGAAGAGATTTCCTTATGTTTTATTTTTCTAAAAAGTTTGTAGATTTGTATTTTATATTCAAGTCCATGGTGATACATTCTGAGTTAGTGTTTTATAAGTTGTAAGATTCAATTTGAGGTTCTTTTTTCTCCTATGGACATTTAATTTCTCTAGCACCATTTTGTTGCACAATGAGCAATGAACTTTGCTCTCTGAACTGCTTTTGGATCTTTGGCAAAAATTAGTCGGGCATATTTGTGTGGATCTGTTTCTGGGTTCGTATTCGTTTTCTTTGGTCTGTATGTTTATCCAATATCATGCTGTCTTGATGATTATAGGTGTATAGTATGCTGTAATGATTTTCCCCACTTTATTCTTTTCAAGTTTATTTTAGCCAATCTAAGGCCTGTCTGTACCTTTTCATATAAAGTCTAAAATAATTTCGTCTATGTCTATCAGAATCATTCCTGGTGTTTGATAGGATTTGTAATAAACCTGTAGATCAGTTTGGCAAGAATGAAATCTATGCTATATTGATCTTCCAGTCTCTCTCTCCATTATTTAGGTCTTTTATTTCTTTCATTAGCATTTATAATTTCAGCACATGGATATTTTACATTTTACGTTTCCTTAAGTAGATAGTATTGTGATTTTAATTTCAGGTTCTATATGTTCATTGTTAGTATATAGGAATGCAATTGATTCTTTTTCTTTAAGGTACAATTAACCTAAAATATATTATTAATTTTAAAGCATAAAATTTAGTGACCTTTTGGATTTGCAGTATTGTGCAGTTATCACTTCTAACCAGTTTTATTATATTTCATCACACCCAAGAAAACTCTGTACCTGTTAAGCAGTCAGTCCTCATTTTTCCCTCTTCCCCTAGCTCCTGGCAACCACTAATCTGGTTTTTATCTCTATGACTTTACCTTATCCTGGATGTTTCGTATGAAAGGGATTGTATAATATGTAATCTTTTATGTC
Organism: Proteles cristata cristata; assembly: GCA_017311185.1. NCBI lineage: Eukaryota > Metazoa > Chordata > Mammalia > Carnivora > Hyaenidae > Proteles > Proteles cristata. The sequence continues at coordinate 1,272,692 of JAESUZ010004774.1, forward strand.
TGGCTTCTTTAACTTAGCATAATGTTTTTGTGGCTGATCCATGTTGTACTATGTGGGTACTTCATTTCTTTTTATGCCTGAATAAGAACAACATTCTCTTGTTTTATGGCTGTGCTATAGTTTCTTTATCCATTCACCTGTGGATGGACATTTGGGTTGCTTAAACCTTTAGGCTATTGTGAATAGTGCTGCTATCCACATCTTAATCATTTTCAAGTGTATGGTTCAATAGTATTATGTATATTCACATTGTTGTGAAACAGATATCCAGAACTTTTTCATCTTGCAAGTCTGAAACTCTGTACCCATTAAACAACAATTTTCCCTTTTGCCCCTCCTTCCAGCCCCTGGTGACCACATACTTTGTGTTTTCATCAATTTGACTGTTTGAGATACCTCATATAAGTGGAATCATGTAATATTTGTCTTTTTGTTACTGACATTTCATTTAGCATAATGTTCTTAAGCTTCATCCATTTGGTAGCATGTGACAGGGCTTTCTTCCTCTTTAAGGCTGTAGAATATTTCATTATATTTATATACCACATTTCCTTTATTGATTCATACATCAGTAGATGTTTGGGTTGCTTCCACCTCTTGGCTATTGTGAGTAGTGCTGTTATAAACATGGGTGTGCAAATATTCTTCAAAACTCTTCCTTAAAATTTTTTGAATATATACCTCAAAGTGTTATGGCTGGATCATATGGTAGTTCTAAGTTTTCTGGGAGCCTCCCTTCTGTTTTTGCACCATGTTACACTCCCCCAAATAGTGCACAAGGGTTCTAGGTTGTCCACATCTTCACCATTTGTCATTTTCTGTCATTTCTTTGAGGGAACTGTCCTAATGTATTGCATTGATACCTCATAGTTTTGATTTGCCTTTCTCTGATGATTATTGATGATAAGCATTTTTTTCACATGCTTGTTGGCATTTGTAGATTATATTTAGAGAAATATCTATTCCGGTCCTTTGCCCATTTTTTAATTGAGTTATTTGGTTTTTTGTTTTGCAGGAATTTTTAAAATATATTCTAGACATTAACTCCATATCTATATTTGGTAGTATTTTCTCCCATTCTGTAGATTACCTGCCCTATTCACTCTGTTGATTGTGCCCTTTGATGCATAGAAGTTTTTAAGCTTGATGTACTTCCAGTTGTCTATTTTTTCTTTTGTTGTCTGTGTTTTTGGTGTCATATTCAAGAAATTATTGTTGTCAAGTTTAATGTCAGGAAGCTTTTTTTTTTTTTTTTTATAGTTTTAGGCCTTACATTTAGGTCTTTGGTTCATTTTGAGTTAATTTTCATTTATGGTATAAAATAAGGATCCAGCTTCATCCTTTTATATGTGTTTATCCCATTTTCCCAGCACCATTTGTTGAAGAGACCATCCAGTTTTCATTGAATGGTTTTGGCATCCTTGGCAGAGATCATTTGACTGTTTTTTGAGTGTATTTCCTGGCTCTCCTGTTCCTTTGGTCTGTTTGTCTTTATGCCAGTAGCAGAATGTTTTGATTACTGTAGCTTTGCAAATTTATTTTAAAAATTAAGAAATGTGAGACATGCAATTTTGTTCTTCAGCATTGATTTGACTTTTGAGATCCCTTGAGATTTCATATGAATTTTAGGGTAAATGTATCTACTTTGCCCAAAAAATGCCAATGGGAATTTAATAGTGATTATTTTGAATCTGTTGATTGCTTTGGATAATATGGATAATAGGGACTTAATATTAAGTCTCCCAATCCTTGAACTGGTTTGTTTTTTTTTCTGTTTGTGATTTCCTTAATTTTTTTCAGCAATGTATTATGATCTTCAGTGCACAAGTCTTTCATCTCCTCGGTTAAGTTTATTCCTTTTTTTTGTTCTTCTTTTTGATGCTTTTGTAAATGAGATTGTTAATTTGTTTTGAGGTTGTTTATTGTTATATAGACAAAACTGATTTTTGTGTGTTAATTTTATATCCTACAACATTGGTGAGTTTATTTAGTTATAGGTTTTTTTGGTATCTTTGGGTTTTCTATATAAGATCATGTCTATGAAGAGAGAGTTTTATTTTTTCCTTCCAATTTGAATGCCTTTATTTATTTATTTATTTCTTGCCTAACTGCTCTTGCGAGGACTTCCAGTACTATGTTTGACAGGAGGAGCAAGAGCATACGGCATTGTCTTATTCCTGATATTACAGGAGAAGCTTTTTCTTTCACCATTGAATGTGATTTTACGTGTGTGCTTTTCATAAATGGACTTTATTATATTGAGGTAGTTTTCTATTCTTAGTTGTTTACCACGTTTTTATGTAATGAAATGGTGTGGTTTTTTTCTTAATTGTTTTTTTCCTGCATCAATCGAGTGATGATGTAGTATTTGTTCATTCTGTTAATGTGGTATATTACACTGATTGATTGCATATATTCAGTCATCTTTGCATTCCAGGAATAAATTTCACTTGGTCATGGTGTAGTAATCCTTTCAGTGTGCTCTTGAAATCAGTTTGCTTTTATTATGTTCGGTATTTTTTTGTATCCGTATTCATCAGAGATACTGGTCTATAGTTTTCTTGTGTCTTTGTCTTGCTTTGGTAGCAGAGTAAATAATGCTGGTCTCATTGAACGAGCTTGGAAATGCTTCCTCCTCTTCTGTCTCTTCAAATTTTTGGAAGAGTTTTAAGAGAATTGATGTTAATTCTTCTTAAATATTTGGTAGAACTCTCCAGTGAAGCTGTCTAGTCTTGGATTTCTCTCTTTTTGGAGAGGTTTTGATTACTGCTTCAATCTCCTTACTGGTTTTAGGTCTGTTCATATTTTTCCTTTGCTTCATGAGTCAGCCTTCATAGGTTGTATGTTCCTAGGAATTTATCCATTTCATTTTGTTTATCTAATTTTGTTGGTATATGATTGTTCATAGTATTTTTTTACAAACCACTTTATTTCTGTGACATTGATTATGAAACCCCCTTTCATTTCATTCAGAAATGAAACCCCCTTTCAGATTTACTTGAGTCTTCTTTTTTTCCTTAATTAATCTAGCTGAGGACTTGTCAATTTTGTTGATCTTTTCATAAAGCCAAACCTTTGTTTCATTGTTTTTACTGTTGTTTTGTGTTCTCTATCCACTTACCTCTGCTGTAATCTATATTATTTCCTTCTTTCTTCTAGCTTTGGGTTAATGTTTTCCATTTCTAATTTCTAGAGTTGTAAAGTTAGGTTGTTGATTTAAGATCTTTTTTCTTTTTTTTTAATCTAACTATTCATTTCCCTGTTAGCATTTTTATTGTGTTCTGCAAGTTTTGTTACGTTGTGTTTTCATATTCCTTTGTCTCAAGATGTTTCCTAATTTCCCTTTTTTCTCTTTCTCGTTTGACCCTCTGGTTGTTTCAGAGTGTGTTTAAATTTTCACAGATTTGTGGATTTCCAGTTTTCTTTGTGCTATTGATTTCTAGTTTCATTACACTGTGGTCAGAAAACGTATTTGTATCATTTCAGTCTTGAATGTTTACGACTTGCTTTGTGGCCTGACATGTAGTCTGTCCTGAAAAATGTTCCATATGTACTTGAAAAGAATGTATTCTCTGCTGTTGGTGGGTAGATGATTCAATATATGTCTGGTAGGTCCAGTTCATCTTATTGATAATCTGTATGGTTCTATCCATTATTACTTTTTTGTGTTAACTGGTCTTTGTGTTGTGCATCATTTTGATTTCCTCTCGTTTCCCTGTATGTGTGTTTTTTAGTTTTCTTGTGTTTACCTTGGCAATTACAATTAATATCTTAAGATTATAGCATTCTAATTTGAATTAATACCAGCTTTGTATCAGCAGTATAAAAATAGTTCCTATATAGCTCCATCCTTCTGTTTTGTTGTTAGTGTCCCATCTTACTTTATACCAAGCTACTTCTATGTTTACCCTTGTAGTTGTCTTTATCATTATTATTTCTTCTCATAGCTTTGAGTTATGATATAACATCCTTTCATTATAGCCAAAGGATTCCCTTTAACATTTCTTGTGGGGCAGGTCTAATAGTGGTTAACTATCTTCCACTTTTGTTTATCTGAGGCTGTTGTAATCCTTTTTTTTTTTTTTTTTTTAAAGGATAATTTTGCTGGGTATAGAATTTTTGGTTAACATTTTTTTCTGTCAGCACTTTTTTTTTTTAAGATTATTTATTTTGAGAGAGGGACAGGGTGAGCAGGAGAGAGGCAGAGAGGGAGGGAGGAAGAGAGTAAATCCTAAGCAGGCTCTGCTCTGTCAGTGCAGATCCCAGCAAGAGGCTCCATCTCACAAACCATGATATTATGACCTCAACCAAAATGGAGAGTCAGATGTTAACCAACTGAGCCATCCAGGTTCCCCTCATTCTGCACTTTATTATGTTGGTGCTTTGTTGCCTCCATGATATCAGATGAGAAATTAGCCCTTCTATTTTTTATTTTTTTTTAATATTTGTAGAGAGAGGAGAGCATGTGTGAACAGGGGAGGGACAGAGAGAAAAAAAGAGAGAAAGCGGGGGAGAAAGAGATTTAGAGAGAGAGAGAGTCAGTCTTAAGCATGCTCCATGCCCAGCGTGGAGCCCTATGTAGGGCTTGACCTTGACTGTAAGATTATGACTGTAGTCGAAATAAGAGTCCAACATTTAACTGACTGAGCCACCCAGGCACCCTGAGAAATTAGCTTTTAATCTTATTTAGGGCCCTTATTAGGGCCTGTTTTGTTAATTATTCATTCATTGTGTTTGCGTTTTGACTGTTCTATGTTAATGTGACTTAGTCTGGATCTATTTGGAGTTTAACTTTCTTGGAGTTTATTGAGTTTGTTGGCTGTTTAGTTTCATGTCTTTAATCAAATTTTGGATATTTATGTTCATTATTTGTTGAAATACTCTTTCTACCTCTTTCTTTCTTCATCTCTCATTATAGATAGATTGGTACATTTGATGGTGTCCACAGGTCTTGTAGGCTCATTTTCCTTCATTTTTTATTCTTTCTACTTCTCAGACTATATACTTTTCAATTGATCTACTTTGACATTCACTGATTGTCTCTTCTACTTGCTCAAATCTCCTTTTGAAATGCACTAAGGAGTTTTTCATTTTAATTATTGTTTAATGCCAGAATATTTATTTGGTTCTGTATTATAAATTTTTGTCTGATTCTTTTTGTATCTCTTTATTGACATTCTCTGTATTGAGTCATTATTCTTCTGGTTTTCAGGTCGCTCTTCTAACGCTGTCATGCCTGCCATAAGTAAATAAAAACATTTAATTTGCAGATTGGAAATTACTTTAAATGTGAATGTTATCAACATATCAATCAAAAGAAGGAAAATGACAGAGTGGATAAAAGATATGACCCTACTATATGTAGCTTATAAGAAATTGACTTCAAATTTAGTGACATAAATAGGCTGAAAATAAAAAGATGAAAAAGGATATACCATACAAATATTAACTTAAAAAAGAGGCAAGAATGGTTACATTAATTTCTGTTAAGTTGACTTAAGAATAGAGAATTACTGGGGACCAAGAGGTACATTAAATAATGATAAAAGTGTCAGTCTGCCTGGAAGACAGAATGATTCTAAATGTGTATATACCAAATGATAGAGCCGTAATCTACACTAAAAAAAAAAAAAAAAGATAAAACAGTAAAAGAGATGAATCCACAGTTATAATTGAGTACTTTAATACTCTTAGCAACTGATAAAACTATTAGACATAAAAGCAGCAAAAATATAAAAAAATCTGAATACAGTAAACCAATGGGATCTAAATGACATATATAAAACATTCTACCTGCAACATAGGAGTACATATTTTAATCAGAGCCAATGAGACACTCATGAAGATAGACAACATCTTCAGCAATTAAACAAGCCTGAACAAATGTAAAAGAACCAAAATCATAGAGTGTACTGTGACCAGAATGAAATCAATTTAGAGATCAGTAACAGCAAAATATCTGTCTATTGAAAATTAAACATCCTTCTAAATAATCCATGGCTTAAAAATTCTGAGAAAAAAGGAATTTAATGGATGAAAGTATGACATATCAAAATACATGGAATGCAGCTAAAGCAATGTTGAGAAATTTATAGTGTTAAAATGTTAACATTTGAAAAGGGAAATATTTCATATAAAAGAAAATGAAAAACAAACTAAGCCCAAAGTAAACAGAAAAAGGAAATAATAAACTTAAGAGTAGAAATAAATGAAATTAAAAAGAAAAATCACTGCAGTGGAAAGCTACTTACATGATAAATCAGTAAACTTGATAAACTTCTAGCAGGATTGATAAAGATAGGAAGTAGATAAAAATTACCAACTTAATAATGTAATAGGGGATATCACTATAGACCCTATAGATATTATAAAGATAATTAGAGCTTACTGTGAACAACTTTACAGACATAAATGTAACAATTTGGATGAAATGGCCCAATAGGTTAAAAACACAACCAACCACAGCTTACTCACTATGCAGTTAATCTATAACTATTAAGGACATGGAACTTAGAATTGTGAAATTTCCAAAAAAGAAATCTTTAAGCCAAGATGGAAGTTTCCCCGGAAACTTTTCCAAGATGGAAGTTTAACTGGAAAATCCCAAACTGGAGAATTATTTTAAACAAATTTGAGAAGAATTAACACAAATTTTATCTAATCTTTTCCAGAAAATGGAAGAGGGAACACTTTCCATTTTATTTTATGAAGGTAGTATTACACGGATATCAAAACTAGGTAGAGACAGTACAAAAACAAGAAAACTATCTACTTAACGTCTCTGATGACGTTTGATACAAAAAATTCTCAAGAAAATAATTAACAATTAACAAACCGAACCAAAGAATGTATAAAAACAATTTTAAAGTACAAACAGTCGCGATTTATTCCAGGTATATGATACTGATTGAACATTTGAAAGTAAGAGTACAATTTCATTCTTTTGCATGTTTATTCAGGTTTCTCAGCATCATTTTTTGAAAAGACTGTCTATCCCTTTGGGATATTGTTGGCATCCTTGTGAAAAAGTCGTTTGATCTTACATGTGGGAGTATTATTTCTGGCCTGTGTATTATAGTCCACTAGTCTGTAGTCTGTATCCTTACCACACTGTTTTGATTTCTGTAGCTTTGTGGTAAGTTTTAAAATCAGGAAGTGTGAGACTTCTTACTTTGTTCTTCTTCAAGATTGTTTTAACTATTTAAGGACCCTCTTAGAATAAAATTTTTGTCTGCAAAAATGCCACTGGGATATTCCTAAGGATTAAATTAAATCTACCTTGAGTAGCATTAACATTTTAATGTTATTAAATCTCCTAATCCATGAACACTGGATGTCTTTTCATTTATTTTTGTCATCTCTAATTTCTTTTGGCAATGTAGTTTCTTCAGTATTAAATCTTTAGCCTCATTGGTTAAGTTTATTCCTAAATATTGTATTCTTTTTTGATGCTTTTTAAAATGGTATCATTTTCTTAATTTTTTTTCAGATTGGTCATTATTTATAGAAATGCAGTTGACCTTTGCATATTGATTTTCCCCCTCTATTGTTTTTTTTTATTTTTTCCCTAGTTTTATTGAGATGTAATTTGCATATGTCACTATATAAATTTAAAGTATGCAGCATAATGGTTTGATCTACATATCCAGTTGATCCTTGAATAATGTGGAAGTTAGGGGTGCTGACCCCCACCACAGTAGAAATCCATGTACTCCCAACAACTTAATACCTTTTGACTCCCCAACAACTTAATTCTAATAGCCAACTGTTGACCAGAAGACTTACCAATAACATGAAGAGTTGATGAACACATATTTTGTGTGATATGTGTTAGGTAGTGTTCTTAATAAAACAAGTGAGAGAAAAGAGACTGTTTTAGGAAAATCATAAGGAAGAGAAGATACATTTACAATATTGTATTATGAAAATTCTGCTTCTAACTGGGCCCACACAGTTCAAACCTGTGTTGTTCAAGGGTCAGATACATTGTCAAATGATTGTTGTCATTAGTTTAGCATCCATCACCATATAGATAAAATAGAAAAAGCAAAAAAGGGGAAAAAGAATTTTTTCCTTGTGATGAGAACTCTTAGGATTTATTCTCTTAACAACTTTACTGGTGTTAACTGTAGTCCTCATGTTTTACCTTCTGTCTGTAGTACTATATCTTGTAACTGAAAGTTGTTATTTTTTAGCCACCTTTCTCCAGTTACCTCCTTCTACCACCACCTCACTTCTGGTAACTATAAATTTGGTCTTTTTGTGAATTTGTGGGGTTTTTCCTCATTTTAGACTCCACATGTAGAAGAGGTCATATAGTACCTGCTTTTCTCTGACTTCACTTAGTATAATGCCTTCAGGATCCACCCATGTTGTAAATGGCTGCATTTCCTCATTTTTTACGGCTGAATAATATTCTATTGTATATATTTACCACAACTTCTTCATCTATTCATCTGTCATTGGACACTTAGGTTGTTTCTATGTCTTAGTTATTGTAAATAATATGGTAAGAACATAGGGTAGCAGATATCTTTTCAAGTTAGTGTTTTTGTTTTCTTTGGGTAAATACCCAGGAATTGCTGGATCATAGGGTAGGTCTAATTTTGAGGAACCTCCAACCTGTTTTCCATAGTGGCTAGGGCAATTTACATTTCCACCAGCAGTACACAAAGGTTCCTTTTCTCTATGTCTTTATCAGCATTTGTTACTTGTCTTTTTGATCATGACCATTCTAACAGGAATGAGATAATATCTCATTGTGGTTTTTAAACTTTTTTTAATGTTCATTTATTTTTGAGAGAGAGCATATGTGGTTGCATGGGGTAGAGGCACAGAGCGGGGCAGACAGAGGATTCGAAGTAGGCTTCGTGCTGACAAGTGAGCCCGACATGAGGCTCGAACCCACAAACCGTGAGATCGTGACCTGAGTCAAAGTCAGACACGTAACCGACTGAACCACCCAGGCACCTCTCTCATTGTGGTTTTAGTTTGCATTTCCTTACTCACGAGTGATATTGAGCATCTTTTCATGTACCTGTTGGCCATTTATATATCTTTTTAAGAAAAATGTCTATTCAGATCCTTTGTACCATTTTTAATTGTATTATTTGTTTTTCAGCTATTGAGTTGTATGTTTATATGTTAGAGAGATTAATCTCTTATTAGATACATGGTTTCAAAATTTGTTTTTTCCCATTCTGTAGATTGTCTTTTTACTTTTTGATTGTTTCCTTTGCCTTACAGAATCTTTTTAGTTTGATATAATCCCACTTATTATTTTGTTGCTTGTTCTTACGATGTAATATTTCAAAAAACCCTTGCCAATACCCATGTCAATACCATGTTTACTCCTAGGAGTTTCATGTTTTCAGGTCTTACTTTCAAGTCTTTAATCCATTTTGAGTTAATTGTTGTAAGTGATATAAGGTAGGAGGTATGTTGATTTTTGTAAACTGCAACTGTGCTGAATTCATTTATTTCTGACAGGTTTTTTGTGGAATCTTTAGAATGTTCTGCTTATAAGATCATGTCATCTACAAACAAAGATAACTTTATTTCTTCCTTTCCAAATTGAACACCTTTTATTTCTGTGTCTTGGCTAGTTTCCCTGAATAGGAATTCCAGTACTGTGTTTAAATAGATACAGTAAACATGGGGATCCTTTTCTTGTTTCCGATCTTCGAGGGAAGGTTTCTGTCTTTTGCCCTTGAGTGCAAATTCTGGGCTTTCCATGTATTGTCTTTACTATGTTGAAGTGGTTTCCTTCTCTTCCTAGTTCATTAACTGTTTTTATCATGAAAAATGTTGAATTTTGTCAAATGTTTTTTCTGCATCAACTGAGATGATCATGTTGTTTTTATCCTTTTTTTTTTTTTGTTAAGGTATATTATTTGATTGATTATGTTGAACTATCCTTGCATTCCAGAAATAAACCATCCCTCACCCCTGCCCTGTGGTCATTGTGTATATACTTCTTAATGTACTGTTGAATTCTGTTTGCTGTGTTTTGTTGATGTTCTCAGTCCCTTTTCTACTTAGATAATTGAAAGCTCACAGATGCCTTTCATAATGAAGCCATATGTAGTATTATTTACTCTGTCTTTAGTACTAAGGAAAATATGTTCAGTGGAATGGGATAATATATTTTTCAGTAATCATTCGTATATACCAATATTTGGTTGTACATGCCTCACATTAATCACAACATATAGTCATATGCTACCTGGATTCCACACTGCTTTTCAGTCACGGCTGCACATTTAGCTCCCTAAGAGTTTCTTTAATATATATATCTCATTTAATAATTAATTCTTTAAATATATATATTTAAAACTAACAGTGCCAGAGCCACATGCCTAAATTCTTCAGAGAGGGACTGAGCATCAATATTTTTTAAAAGGTCTCCAAGTGCAGACATGATTGAAAAACCTGTTTTAGGTGATTCTGACTACATATCAGAGCTACTGTAGAAAATGAAAAACTGTAGCAAAGTTGAATCAGAAACTCTAGGGAAGAAGTTTTGGCAGTCTCGGTTTTTGAAAAGACTCAATTGTTCTGAAGCACGTTTACAGTTTTGACCACTAGTTCATGATTTTCTCAGCCACAGAAAAGGAGAGTTAGCAAACTGCTTTAATTAAGGTCATTTATAGGGACTTCTCATGTAAAGTTTTTTATATTATGGACTCAAAGGAGATCCACATGTTTATCAGGTAATGATAGCTAAGTTCTCTTCTGACCATTAAGGAAATTGATGTCGATATCTAGATAGAAACCTGTCTCTGCTGCATTGGGTGCAGTAATATGAGTGGGCAAGACCAAATTTTTTCTTAGGCAAATCTGCTCATATGTCCAAACAGATACTCTTTTTATTTAAGCCCCAACATTTAGCATAAAGCTTTTTTTATGGTTTTGAGGGCTGAAAGTCCAAGGCAGTTTTGGTTTCTTGTGAGGCCTCTCTCCCTGGCTTTATATGGCCATTTTCTTGCTGTGTCCTTACATGGCTTTTTCTCCATGTGCATGCGTCCTTGGTGTCTCTCTGTATGCCCTAATCCCTCCTTTTAAAGACACCAGTCAAATTGGAGTGGGACTTACCTAATTGCCTCATTTTAGTTACCTGTTTAAAGCCTTGTCTCTAAATATAGTCACAATCTGATTACTGGGGGGTTAGGGCTTCAGTATATGATGGGGGCAGGGTCACAATTCAGCCTGTAACATTAAGTGGGTTCAGAAAGTTCCGTGCAACTGAATTAATTAATGAGTTGAATGAAATTATTTGGAATTGTTTTTTGTAATCAGCATCTTACCATACCGTTAGAGTGCAGTAACAACCAAGTCCAGTAAGCAACTTTTGGTTGACTGTGGCCAGTAGGTGTGCACCTTTGCCAGCTGAATGTATTTTGAAGCCTTTGCCAGTTGAACGTATTTTGAAGTATTTAGAAAAAATGTCATAAATCTGGGAGGATATTATAGCCTTACTTTATATTGTTTATGTTATGAAGTTTGAAAACTTCATTATGACCCATTTAAATTATTGTGATACTAATAATTAACAGTATACAAACAGTAAAAGTTTGTTCTTTTGTTTAAAGCACCTGAAAGCTAATGATACAACAATAAATGTTGCAAAATTTTATATTACTTTTATTTTCCAATTAATAGAAATATTGAATAAGTTCTTATCTTTTGTGTACACACTGATGGCTAGGGAGAGGCAGTTACCCAGAAATAAGGAGTGTGTCTGGACAAAACAGTTAAAGTTAGTAAGAAAGTTTGCTTTGTCAAATTCCCATAATGGACAGATTGCAGGCTTTATTATTCACTTATAGTTAGCCTGCTCTGTGTCTTTTCATTTAGGTATTCAAGCACCTTCTAGTTGCTTAAAACACAATATATACAACAAAAACATGGTTCCTATTTATTGGGAGAAATAAGAAATAAATAATATTTTGATACTCAAAAATTGTATCAATTAAGTATTTGAAAGACATTATAGCTCTGAAAGAAACAAAAGCATATGACAGAGAAACTTGACACAGAGTTCTCAAGGAGGGCTTCCCAGACAGAGTACATGACATTTAGAGCTGTGATCTGAAGGAAGCTTAGGAGTTAAGGTTAGCTAAATTTGTGTGTTGGAGGCCTGGGGAGAGGGGAACAGAGGATTCCACACCAAAGGAACTGCATGCACAGAGGCCCTGTGATGAGACACATTGGGGGATTTGAGAGAGGGCCAGAGTGGTTGAATTCCCTGAGAACTGTGAGGCCTAAAGGGTGAGACCAGATGGAAAGGTAGGCAGGGTCCAGCAAAATGCCTTTTCAGCTGTGATAAAGATTTAGGACTTTGTCCCAAGATAGAGGAAAATGTTGTGTTACATAGAGGAGTGGTAAACTTGGAAAGGTCGCTCTGCCTCTAGACATGAAGAAGTGATTAGAAAGAAACCAATAGATCCAATTAGAAAGCAGATGGATTATTTTTTTAAAATTCTTTCTGTTTATGGTAGTACACAAAAAAAGTAGTCACACTGTTACTGTATTAGATGCTATAGGTGCATCAGTGAATGAAGCATTAGTCTCTGTCCTCCAGCTTACTTTGTAGTGAGGGAGATGAAACAGATAATCATATAACTATATAATCTGTCAGGTATTAATAAGTAATGTGAAGAAATGTGAAGTAATGTGAAGAAAAATAAGACCAGAGAAGGGGACGAAGAGTGACTAAGGGTGCTGTTTTATTTAGGAACTGAGAAGATCATTGGAACTGAAGGAACTGTGGCGGAAGAGCTCCAGGCAGAAAACGTTAAGTACAGAGGCTGTGAGGCCTGGTCAAGAAATAGCAAGGAGGCCAGCATGGCCGGGGTACCATGATAAGAAGAGTGTTAGAAGATGAGGTCTAGGATTGTGTGCATTATAATTGGGTTGGACATTAACCAAACAGTACTTCCTACTATATATATATATATAAACCTGTGAGACAGTATATATACACACATATATGGCTTTCTACTAAAATTTAGTCTTTATTTTGCTGGTAATAGTTTATGAAAGTAAAATAGTAATATTATGTTCTGGATCCATTTCCAGTATATGGAGGATTGATTTCTATTCATACCACCATGAAGTTCTCCAGATAACAGCTTCTTGTCCTATAGTTCAGCCCCCTTCTGGGGCACCTGGGTGGCTCAGTTGCTTAAGCACTAGATAGACTCTTGATTTCTGCTCAGGTCATGATCTAATGGTTTGTGAGATTGAGCCCTGCGTAAGGCTCTGGGCTGACAACATGGAACCTGCTTGGCAATTCTCTCTCTCTCTCTCTCTCTCTCTCTCTCTCTCTGCCCTGCCCTGCCCCTCCCATGCCTGCTTGCTCACTCTCTCAAAAATAATAAACATTAAACAAACAGTTCAGCTCAATTCTGATACTATGTCTCACAGGTTAATGTTACAGTCCTCTAAGACTCCCCCGACCCCTGAATTTCAGATGCCAGTTGCAAGCCCAGGTTGTGGTCTGCTTCTGATCAACTGGTTACCAGTTAGAGGTTCCGGTGACCCTCTGCTTGAATGTAATTACAATGCAAGTTACAAGTCTAGGTCGTTACCTTGTTACTTGTACTTCAGACCGCTGGCTCTAAATCACAGGTTCCCATGATCCCCTCCTTGTGTCTGATTAATTTGCTGGACCAGGTCACAGAACTCAGGAAACCAGTTTACTTACTAGATTTCCAGTTTATTTTAAAAGGATGTAACTCAGGAAGACATGTGGAGCTTCTGTTGTTCTCTCCAGATGCACCACTCTCGCAGCACATCCCAATGTTCACCAGCCCAGAAACCCTTGAACCTCATCCTTTTGGGGGTTTTATGGCAGCTTCATTATATTTACAGGATTGATTAAATCATTAGCAATTGATCTAACCTGTAGCCCATCTCTCCTCCAGAGGTCAGGTGTGTGGGACGCATGTTTAGCATGGCAACCTCTGGCAAGCAGTCCCCAATCTTAGGTGATTTCCAAAAGTCACCTCATTAACATAACAAAAAACATTTTAAACAACTCTACACTTAGGAAATTCCTAAGGGTTTTAGCAGTACTATGCCAGAAACTGGGAGGAAGACCAAATGTTTCTTATAAACCACATTCATCATTTTATAATTTCTAAGAGCTACTTTGTCTTCTTTTTAAATAAGAAAAAAGTCATCAAAAATACTCAGATACAAATGATTAGTGTTATTGCTCTCTCTCCCAGCCCTGAATTCACTTGTTGAAGTCCTAATCCCCATCTCTGCAGAGTAGGACCTGAGGTAGGTATCTTGAGGTACCTCAGAGTAAACCTTATTTGATGATCTAGTATTTTCAGAAGTAATCAACTTAAAGGTAGGTCATTAGAGAGGATGGGGCAAATCCACTTATATCAGATGTCCTTATAAAGAGGGGATATTTGGACACATAGAGGGAATACAGTTTGAAGAGACATAGGAAGATGATCAACAAGTCCAGGAGATGCGTGAAACGGATCCTTGACTGCTCTCCTGACTGTCTCCCTATACTTAATGAGGGTAGTAACACTGTTACAAAACCTTCAGGTGCCTCTACTCTCTATGTTTCACTAATTTCTAAAGCAGTTTTAAGTCTTTTAAGAAAATCTGGGATTGAAAAATAAGCAAAACACTTGCAGTAAACACTACAGCATTATAGTCATAGTTGTTTGCTGTCTAAGAAAAACTTAACTTTGAAACTGTAGGTTTCTTCAGGGTAATACATACAGCTGTTTTCCAAAAAGACTGACCTTTTTTGGTTTGTTTTCCAACTTTGTACCAAAATATTCCGCACGCTTATTTACAGATTGATATTCACAGATTGATCCCCGCATTCTAATACTGTATTTCATTGTAACTTTTTCTGTTGCTTCAGAGTGGTGTTTTAGGAAAAAAAGTTGCCACCACTTGGTGGCACTACTTGGCTTAAAAATGAATCAGTTTATCTGCTCTTAACTGCTCTTCTGCATAAATGATTAAATTCAGAGAGGAGCAGTTTGGTATTAAGCAACTTTATATTCTAAATATTTGATTCTTATTTTGTGAACAATAATAATAGGTATTGTAAAATTGAGTTGTATTAAAATGTCATATGGAATATAAAAATATAAACCAAGGCGTAGTTTGGTAGAGAGGGAAGCATATGAATTTTTGATAGAATTGTCTTTTAGTTCAGACATCTTTATTTTTTGCCTTAATCATATTTGTGTCTAAATGTCAGAAAAAATATTTTTAATATTAGAAACAAGCATCTTCAACTTTTCTTTAATGTTAGCATTTTCCAAGATGTGTATTTTATTTTGTCTTATATAAAGCTACAAAATTGGATTTTTTTTCAGGTGATCAAGGTAAATTAATGTTTAGGAAAACAGAAATATAAGTGTGTTATAATTATGTGTTTCTGCAGCAAACAGGCAAAGGATTCAGAAATGTAAGATGTGAAAAATTATTATGCCCCAGACATGACTTTTCTCCTAAGCAATTGATATCTAATGTCATAGTAGCTAAAGTGTTTATGTAATTATTGTGTTCTAGGTTGCATATGCAGCATATAAAAGATAGTGATCCAGGTCTTTAAAATTTAAATATAATACATCAGGAAAGTTCACAAAGTGTAAGTGTACAGCTCAGTGAATCACCACTGAGTAAACACCCCAAGGCCACCTGAGATCAAGAAATAGAATACTGCCAGCAACCCAGAAGCCCCTATGTTTCCTTTCCCGACCACTCTTTCTTGCTCTTTGGAGTAACCACTGGCTTGACTTCAAAGAATGTGTTTTGTTTGTTTTTTAAACCTGCCTTTGTGCTTTTATATAAATAGAATTATATAGTAGCATTATTTTGTTTTTGCTTATTTTGCTTAACATTGTGTTTGGGAAGTTCATAGTTGTTTTCATTTTCAGATATAGTTATAGCTAACTTGTATTTCATCACCATCTTTTTACTTTTTGACATTTGGATTGAATAATACTGTCATAACATTCTTCTCATATGTGTTTCTTGGGGCATGTGTACAACATTTATATTGCGTATATACCAGGAGTAGATTAGCTGGGTGATTGGTGTATATGTGTTTATATTTAGAAGATAACATGAGAATTGTTTTCAACATGGTTGTACCTGCCCTGTCAGTAGGATATGAGGGTGTGTGTTGCTCTCAGTTTTCCCCAGCATTTGGTATCAATAGTTTCTTTAATTATAGTCATTCTGGAGGATGTATTTCTCTGATTCCAAATAAGATTAAGTACTTTTTCACAAATGTTTTGGCTGTTTGTATATCCTTTGTTGTGAGGCTTTTTCTTTCCCCCACCTTATGATTGTAATTATTATTATTATATTCCTAATATATTGCTAATTTATAGATGTTACATACTTTATGGATATGAGCCCTTTTTTTTTCCTCCTTTTGGAGTTCCTGTCCTTTTGTTTAATTTTTAAATTTTTTTAAATGTTTACTTATTTTTGAGAGAGAGAGACAGAGTGCAGGTGGGCGGAGGGCAGAGAGAGAGGGAGACACAGAATCCAAAGCAGGCTCTGGGCTCCGAGCTGTCAGAATGGAGCCTGATATGGGGCTTGAACTCACCAACTGTGAGATCATAACCTGAGCCAAAGTTAGATGCTTGACCAACTGAGCCACCCAGTAGCCCCTGGATTTATATGTGCTAGATACAAGACCTTCATTTAGTTAAGTTTGTTAGAAAAATGTGTCCCATTTTGCCTTGATTTTTTCCCTACTATTAATATTTTTGATGAAAGGAAGGTCTTAATTTTAATGTAATTCATTTTATCACAGTTTTCCTTTATAGTTGATGCTTCTTGCATTCTGTTTAAGAAAATCTTTCCCTACTCCAAGGAGATGAAGACATCTCTTATGTTATCTTCTAGAACAGTGGTTCTTAACTAGCGGCAATTTTCCCTTCCCTCACCACACACCTTCTACCCCTGTGCAGGAAGTTTGGTAATGTTCAGAGACATTTTTAGTTTTCACAACTAGGTGAGTGGAGTATTCCTTGTGTCTAGCGGGTTGGCCAGGGATGCTTGCTAAGCATCTTACAGTGCACAGAAAGCTAAACATCCTTTAATGCACAAAACAGTTATCTAGCCCAGAGTGTCACTAGTGCTGAGGTTGTAAAGCACTGTCCTAGAGACTTTAGAACTGATTCTGTACACACTTGACTCTTGAACAACATGGCATTTTGGGGCACTGACTCCTGCATCGTAGAAAATTACTATATTATTATAACTTTTGACTCCCAAAAAACTTCGCTACTAATAGCCTACTGTTGATTGGAAGCCTTATTAAAATAAAATAGTCACTTAACACATACTTTGTATATGTATTACACATATATAATATACATATACTATATGTAGTATATGTATATATATATGTATATATATACACTACATTTTTATAATAAAGTAAGCTAGTGAAAAGAAAATGTTACTAAGAAAACCATAAGAAAAATATACTTGTAGTGCTATACTATATTTACTGAAAAAAGTTCATGTATAAGTGGACCCCTTTGCCATTCAAACCCATGTTGTTCAAGGATCAACTGGATTAATGTATAGAGGTCACCTTTTTTGTTTCCTTAGGGATATGCATTTTATGCAGCACCATTTATTGAAAAGATTGTCTCCCCACTGCTCTACAGGTTCACCTTTGTCATCTGTAAAGTGACCATATATATGCGGGTCTGTTTTTGGGCTCTATTTTATTTTCCACTGGCTTACTTTATCTACCCTTACACTAAAATCATGCTGTTTTAATTTATGTGACATTATAGCAAGTCTTTATATTTAGTAAGGCAGGTCTTTTTACCTTGTTCTTCTTGACTTCTTGTGCTTCCGTAGAAATTTTTACAGTTACATGGTCAGTTTTACAAAAATTGAATTTATTCATTATTTTGAGATAGAGTTGACATCTTTATGGTATTGTCTTCCAGTCCATGAATATGATATCATCCTTCATTTATTTAGGTCAGGAATCTCAAATTCTGAGACACAGTGTACACTCAAGAGAAGGATTTCCAATAACAGATTGCTCTCTAGACTGGGCAAGTCTAGGACTTCATTCTGGAGAGATTTTTCAGCCTTGTAACTTTCCTGGCTACCCGTATTGGAAAGAATGTCTTAAGAACGTCGTCTTCTAAGCATGGCTGTGAAAAAATAAAATAAGTTGCCATTTTCTGTAATTGTAAAAAAAAAAAAAAAAAAGACCCACTTAAACTCTTAAAAAGAACTTTATTTGGTTCTATCAGTGTTTCTCAGCCTTAGCACAGTTGACATTTTCGGTCAGATAATTCATTGTTTGGAGGAAGAGTTTCCCATTAAATGTCAACATAAATAACATAATTTTGCGAAGAATATACTTTCCAAAACAAAGTGGGAAGAATAGCATTGTTTTACATTTTTGCACATTTCTTTAATATCTGGCTTAATAGAAAACAGCTGGATTCTTATACATGCTTTGCTTTAATCTGTTGGAGTATCATGAGTCCTGTAGACTCTGGACAACTCCATTGTACAGTTTTGAGAGAATGGGAATGAAAAAGGCAAATAAGATCTTCGTGTTATTATGACAATAATTGTGATTTTAACGAATCCCTAAGAAGGTTTAGGGATCCCTAGAGGCCTATAGATTACACTTTTGAGAACGGCTGCCCTAGAGTTTGCGACATGCATTGTTGACCTATGAGAGTCTAATTAAGTTATTTTATATTTTCCAGACAATACAAGAAAACTAAAACACTTGAATTCCATTAATTTCCTCCCTGTTTCAATTTATTTCTTATAATACTTACGTATTTTTAACTTCATATATGTTTTAAGATATATGATATCATAAGATATCATTGTTTTATGTCATTTTTCTTAGATTTACCCACATAGTAACCATTTTTATTGCGCTCTATTCCTTACTGCACCTTTAGTTCTCCCATCTGTAATCACTTCCTTGTTTTGAAGAACACCTGTGCTGAGAATTGTCAGTTTTTGTTGTCATGTTCTGTATTTCACCTTCACTTTCGAATGATAGTTTTTTCACTGGTTAGAATTCAGGGTACGCAGTGTTTTATTTTAACTACAATATTATCCCTTTGTGTTTGGGCTTCTTTTATTCTGTTGAGGAATTAGTTGTTAGTCCCATTAGTGCCTTCCAGCCAAAAAGACCAGCAAAAACACTTACAGTTTTTTCTACTTGTTGCAGTGAGAGGTTCTACACGTATTTATAGGGAACCTTTGGGTGTTTTATTAAGAGGCAAGTAGAAAGAACCTATTATACGATTGGACTTTGGTAATTTTGGAGAGAGTCTAAGGAAGTAGAAGTTTGCTATGAAGTAGATGTTGTCAGAATATGAGAACATTTTAATATTGCTGTCTTTTTTTAAATTGAGGTGAAATTTGTGTAGCATACAATTAATCATTTTAAATGCACAATTCAATGGTATTTAGTATATGCATAATGTTATGCAACCTTCAGTTCTCTTGTTTCAAAACTGTTTTGATATCCTTCTACCTATTATGTAATATTTCCTGTTTTCTCCTTCCACTATCACCTGATACCCTTTACTTTCTATCTGCATCCATTTGCCTGTTCTAGATATTTCATATGAAAGGAATCATGCAATATGTGACCTTCATGTCTGACTTCTTTTACTTAGCATAATGTTTTCAAGGTTCATCCAAGTTGTAGCATGTACTATTGTCTCTTCCGTGGCTATTATGAATAATGATGCCAAAACATTCATGTACCAGTTTCTGTATATGCATAAATTTTTATTTTTCTTGTTTATATATCTAGGAGTTGAGTAGCTGGATTGAGTGGTATTTCTCTGTTACCTGTTTGTAGGAAATACCAAACTGGTTTTCCACAGTGGATACACCATTTTACAGTCTCACCACAATGGATAAGGGTCTCTGTTTTCCCATATTCTTATCAACACTTGTTATTTTTCATGTTTTTCTTTTTTAATTAAAAATATCTTAATGGGGGTGCCTGGGTGACTCAGTTAGACATCTGACTCTTAATCTCAGCTCAGGTCTTGATCTCAGGTCATGAGTTCAAGCCCCATGTTGGGCTCTGTGCTGGGCATGAAGCCTACTTTAAAAAAAAAAAAAAAAATCTTTCCTAATGGGTGTGAAGTGATACCGCTTTGTGATTTTCATTTGTATTTTCTTAATGACCAAGATGTTGAACATCTTTCCATGGATTTGTTGGCCTTTGTATATATACCTTCTTTTGAGAACTGTCTATTCACATCCTTTGTCCATTTTCTTATGCTTCCTACTTTTCTTACTCCTGCTTATATTCTTTCCTTTCCACTCAGAGAGTCCCCTTTAACATTTCTTACACATTTCTTGTAAGGCTGGTGTAGTGGTGATGAATTCCTTTAACTTCTGTGTGTCAAGGAAACTATCTCTCCTTCCATTGTGAATAATGGCTTGCTGGATAGAGTATTCTTGGTTGCAAGGTTTTTTTCTTTCAGCATTTTCAGTAGATCCTGCCTCTCCCTTCTGGTCTGCAAAATTTGTGCTGAAAAGTCCGCTGATAGCTTTTTGGGGTTTCCCTTGTATATAACTGTTTCCCTTTCTTTTGCTGCTTTTAAAATTCTGTCTTTATCACTCTTTGCCATTTTAATTACTGTGCTTTTTTTCCTGGTATGGGCCTCCTTGGATTGATTTTGTTGGGGACTTTCTGTGCCTCCTAGATCTGTATTTCTGTTTCCTTCCCTAGATTCGTGAAGTTTTATTATTTCTTCAATAAATTTTCTGCCTCCTTTTCTCTCTCTCTCCTTCTGGGATCCCTATAATGTGAATGTTACTATGCTAGGTATTGCGAAGTTCCCTTAATCTCGTCACATTTTTCTGCTTGATTGTTTTCCCTTGCTCTCCTCTTTGAATTGCTGATCTATTCTTCCACTTTTTTTAGTCTGTTTATTACCTCTAGTGTGTTCTGAATTTCAACTAATTGAGTTAGTCATCTGTGATTGTTCTTTGTATTTTCTCTTTGTTGAGGCTCTCTCGCTAAGGCCTTTCACTCTTAAGTCCAGTGACTGTCTTTATGACTGTTACTTTAAATTCTTTATTAAGCATGTTACTTATTTCCATTTTGTTTAGCTGTCTTGCTGGAATTTTTGTCCTGTTTTCTCATTTGGTACATAGCCCTCTGTCTCTTCATTTTGACTAAATTCTGTGTCTGTTTCTATGTTTTAGGAAATTCATCTATATTTCCTACTCTTAAAAGTAGTGGCATATGAAGAAGAGGTCTTATGATGCCCTACAGTGCAGTGTTCTCAGTTCACCGGAAGCTAACACTTCAGGGATGTCTCCTATGTGTGTTATTTGCATCCTATTTGTGACTAAGCCATGTTTGCCTTCAGTCCAGTTATCTGTGGTGTCTCTCTTTGCCTGTTGTGGGCAGAGTTTGGTGCTTGTGGTGTTAGTCTAGGCCACCTTGGGCTTGAGTTGAGTTAGACCAGGTGTTTGCCAGAGCTTTGGTAGCACCAATCTGCAAGGTACTTTCCCTGTGTTGCCCCTGAGAAGCTTTCATTGGTGGGCAGAGCCTGCAGTCAGAACAGATGTCTGCTTGCAGCCCACTGCTGGAGCCACAGACTGGTGTGTGTGATTTATCCTCCCCTTTCCCTGGGGCATGAGTCATTTTAGAGTGGTGCTGGTCCTTGGCAGGGCTGCTTACACGCTTCCACCCTTGTGGTACTGAGTTGGATGGACTCCTTCAGGTCTGCAGGAGAGCATGGAGACAGGAGTGCCAGCCAGGTCCATGCCAGTCTACCACAGGAGGGGCTGGGTGTACAGAAGAGTGCAGGGGTAGGGCACCCTGGTAGCAAGCTAGGTGGAGAGTGTTTGTGCTACACTGTTTCCCACAGGTTTCCTTGCTGCCAGCCCTTCTGTTGCTGGAGAAGTCTCCCAAAGATCCCTGCTCCTCCAACACAGACTTTGAGATTAGTAAATCTCCTTTCTGTATGTCCTAGGCATTTTTCAAACTGCTGCTTCTATGTTGTATCTCATCAGAGCTGCTTGTTGTGCTCTCTTTAAGGGAAGGGAGTCAGTTTCCTTTTGTCTTCCAGCTCTCTCAGCACCAAGCCTGCTGATTTTTAAATTTCCAGTCCTTCTAGTTTTCAAAGCCAAATGTTATAGGGATTCATCTTTCCAGTACAAGTCCTCCATGTCTGGGTTGCCTGGAGTGGGGTCTTTTCCTCTCCACTCTTTTTCCTGCCTGCAGCATCATTCCCGTGGATCCTTCACATTGGTCAGTTTGGCTCCCAATTGTGTCTCCACCCTTCCTACCCGCTTCTCTACATATAGCCATGGACAGTCTGTTCTGCCAGTCTTAGGATAATTCTCTGGGTTATTTGCACTGATGTGGGTGTTACCTAGTTGTATGCATGGGACAAAGTGACCTTAGGATCCTCCTCCTTTTCCATCTTACATATTAGTTCTTGGCTGAGCCTTTGTCCATTTTTAAAACTAGGTTATCTTTTTGTTGTTTAGTTGTTTATATATTCTGGATTCTAAATGATGTTCTTTGATGGACAAAACTTTTTTATTTTCCTGAGTTGAGATTATCTATTTTTTCTTTTGTTTATCGTGCTTTTGGTGTGAAATCTAAGAATTTATTGCCAAATCCAACATCATAAAGATCCATCCCTAGGCCTTCTTCATAGAGCTTTATTGTTTCAGCTATTATATATATAGTGTTGATCCATTTTGGTTTAGTTTCTCTATGTAATATGAGGCAGGGATCCAACTTCATTATTTTGCATATGATGGTCCATTTGTCCCAGCACCATTTGTTGAAAAGACTATTCTTTCTCCCATTGAATAGTGTTAGCACCTTTGTTAAAAATCAGTTAGCCACAGGTGTTTGGGTTTATTTTTGGATTCTCAGATCTATTCCATTGGTCTCTATGTCTGCCCTTATCCCAGAACCACACTGGTTACTATAGCTTTATAATAAGTTTTTATTTTTTTTATTTTATTTTTTCAAAAATTTTTCATGTTTTATTTATTTCTGAGACAGAGAGAGAATATGAGCAGGGGAGGGTCAGAGAGAGAGGGACATACAGAATCTGAAACAGGCTTCAGGCTCTGAGCTAGCCGTCAGCACAGAGCCCGACGTGGGGCTCGAACCCACGAACCGTGAGATCATGACCTGAGCCAAAGTCGGACGCTTAACCGACTGAGCCACTCAGGCGCCCCTATGATAAGTTCTTAAATCAGAGTGAGTACTCCTACTTTCTTTTCAATATTACTTTTGCTCTTCAGATACCTTTGCAGTTCCATATGAATTTGAGTATCAGCTTATCCATTTCTGAAAGGGAAAAAAAAGGCCATGAGAATTTTCATAGGGATTACACTGAATCTGTAGATCACTTTGGGAAGTTTTGTCGTTCTAACAATATTTCACCTTCAAATGCATGAACATGGTAGGTCTTTCAATTTACTTACACCTCCTTTAATTTCTTTCACCATTGTTTTGTCATTTTAAATACATAAGCCTTTTACTCCCATAGTTACTTTTATTCTTAGGTGTTTTATTTTGGATGCTTTTGTAGATAGAATTTTAATTTCCTTTTGGATCATTCATCAATGGCTTAGAGAAACATAACAGATTTTTGTTATGTTGATCTTATAACTGCAAATTTGCTTGAATTGGGTTATTCTATTATCTCTAGTAGGGGTTTTTTTTGTGTGTATGTGTAGTTTATGAGATTTTCAAAATAATTAAAATCATGCCATCTGCAAATAGAGATAGTTTTATTTCTTCCTTTCCAATTTGGGTGCTTTTTATTTATTTTTCTTGTATATAATTGCTGTGGCTGGGACTTCCAGTACAGTATTAAATAGCAGTGGTGAGGGGCGCCTGGGTGGCTTAGTCGGTTAAGCATCCAACTTTCGCTTGGGTCACGATCTCGCGGTTCGTGGGTTCGAGCCCCACGTCGGGCTCTGTGCTGACTGCCAGCTCAGAGCCTGGAGCCTGTTTCAGAGTCTGTGTCTCCCTCTCTCTCTGACCCTCCCCTGCTCACGCTGTCTCTCTCTCTCTCCTAGAAATAAATAAAAATATTTAAATAAATAAATAAATAAATAGCAGTGGTGAAAGCAGGCAGTCTTTTACAGATCTTAGAGTGAAAGCTTGGTTTTCACCATTGATGAATATATTGTTAGCTCTGGGTTTTTCATGGATGTCTTTTATTATTTAGGGAAATTCCTTTTTTTTCCTAGTTTGCTGAGTGATTTAGTCATGAAACAGTATTGGATTTTATGAAGTACTCTGTGTCTGTTGAAGTATTAATGTATTTTTTTCCTCTGGTCTGTTAATATGATGTATTACATTAATTACTTTTCTTATATTGAACCATCTTTGCATTCCTGGAATAAATCCCACTTGGCTGAATATATAATTCCTTTAATGTGCTGTTGGATTCAATTTGGTAGCATTTTGTGAGATTTTTACATCTGTATTCATATGGGCTGTAATTTTCTTTCAGTATCTTTGTCTGGCTTTGGTTTTATGGTAATGCTAGCATATAAAATGTGTTAAGAAGTGTTTCCTCTTTCATGGGGCACCTGTGTAGCTTAGTCAATTGAGTGACTTCCGGTCACAATCTCATTCTTCCATGAGTTAGAGTCCCACATTGGGCTGTCTGCTGTACGCACAGAGCCCACTTTCAGGTCTTTTGTGTCTCACTTTGTCTGACCCTCCCAGCTCACTTTCTCTCTTTCTCAAAAAATAAACAATAAAGAAAAAAAGAAGTGTCTCTTCTTCCATGTTTAGAAGTTTGTGAAGGATCTGTGTTAATTCTCTAAATGGTAGAATTTATTACTGAAACCATCTGATCCTGGACTTTTCCTTTTTGAGAGGTTTTTGATTACTGATTCAGTTTCTTTTTTTTTTTTTAAGGTTTATTTATTTTTGAGAGAGAGAGATAGAGTGTGAGCAGGGGAGGGTCAGAGAGAGAGAGGGAGTCACAGAATCTGAAGCATGCTTCAGGCTCTGAGCTGTCAGCACAGAGCACAATGCGGGGCTCGAACTCATGAACCACGAGATCATGACCTGAGCTGAAGTCAAGACGCTTAACTGACTGAGCTACCCAGGCGCCCCTGATTTAGTTTCTTTACCTGTTAAAGATCTGTTCAGATTTTATATTTATTGTTGAGTCAGGTTTATGTTTCTAGAAATTTGTCCATTTCATCTAGATTATCTAATTTGTTGATATCTAATTGTCCATGGTATTCTCCTATAATCCTTTTAATTTCTCTAAGGTCTGTATTAATGTCCTTACCTTTGTTTCTGATTTTAATTATTTGTATCTTCTCTTTTTTGTTCTTAGTCAACTTGCTAATTTTGTCGATCTTTTAAAAAGAACCAACTTTTTATTTGTTTTATTCTATTTTTATATTTACTTATCTGTGCTCTAATATTTATTCCTTCCTTCTGCTGGCTTTGGGTTTAGTTTGCTCTTCATTTTTCTAGTTCCTTAAGGTGTAAAAGTAGGTATTGATTTGCTCTCTTTTTTAACGGTAGCACTTAGAGCTATGAATTTCCTTCTCATGCTTTCGCTACATTCCATGTTTTTGTATATTGTAATTTGTTTTCATTCATCTCAGGATTGCCATCTTAAGAAATTAATATTAATAATTATTAACTAGTTAATAGGGAAGGCACATTGAGGCTGGGATAAACTTATAATTGGTAAAGAATTGATAATAGTGAATTCATTTAGTGGCAGAAAGTCAAATTTGATACTTTGTTACACAGTACCTTGTCTGAGTTGATTATTCTGTGAGATATTTTTATGTTCAACAAGACAATAGTATAACTTAGCTGAAAGCATCAGAGTAGTTCTTGGACTTCAGGAGTTAGCTGCTTTTTTTTTTTTTTTTTTTTTTCAGTCTGATTATTGTCTCTTCGTATGTATTCTTTTTTCTGCTGGAACTTTTAAGATTTTCTTATTGTTTAGCATTGTCATCACCTTTACTATATTGTATCTAAGTGTATTTTTCTTTTTATTATATCCATCTTACAATTCCTGGTGCTTCTAGAAACTGTGGTTTGATGTCTCTTGTCAGGTTTAGAATATTCGCACCCATTATCTCTTCAAGTGTTGCTTCTGTATGTTTTCTCTCTCCTTTTCTTCTGGGATTCGCATTAAATATGCGCTAGATCTTTTTGCTCTGTCCTCTTTTTGACTCTTTTCTCCATTTTCTATCCTTTTGTATCTCTTTTCTTCATTCTTTGTTCTGACTTTTTGTTTTGTTTTTATAGTTCACTCTTTGTTTTTATAGATACTATTTTTCTCCCACTTTTATTGAGATATAATTGACATATATATTAACCCTTTAATTGTATCTAATTTTTACTTTCATTGCATGGTGGCCAGAGAATATGGTCAACATGATTTCTGTCTCTGTTGGCAGTTTCTCGATGATCCTTATATAATCAGACTTCATAATGTTCCACTTAGGTTATAAAATACGAATGTCTATTTCTTGTTGTATAGCGCTCTCTATTTGGTCATGGTCTTTATAGACGTTTATCTTTTGTATTTCCTAAGAGAATTTTGGAAAACTGGCATTTTTAAGTTGGTATTTGGATTTTTTTGTCATAATGAAAATAATTAACATTTATACATTGTGTACATGCTATAAATCTAATTTCTTCAAAATGTTTGTACTGTAAATTTATTCATTCAGCTTACAGAAAATGTTGGCCACTTAACAGTTTAACAAAGCCAATTCTTCTTAGCTAAATCAAAGTGTCACTAAAAATGTGACTTTACTTTTTTAGATTCAATTGTTAGACCTGCCACTGTTGACATCCTTTTCATTTCTGAATTTTAATTCTAAAAATGGGAAGTGGAATGAGAGGGGTATGAGAGAAAGGAAAGTAGATAGAGAGAAAATTGAAGGCATAGTGAGAGAGACAGAACACTGGAATCTTGTCTTGAGTTGTTTTTTCAATGAACTAAGACTATGCAGCCTTTCCATATTGTTTGCTTTGCTTCCATGGCAAGGAAGTTTGTATTTCCCAAACCTCCTTTTATTTCATTTCCAGAGGCTTTTACACAGAGCATTACCAGAGCAATGTACAATACCAAGGTTCTTGATGGTGGCCGCCTTCTAGACCCTTGAGAAATTCTGTTAATAAATACAATGATCTATGCCCTTGTGATTTTGTTCTCTAGGAGGGACACACAAGCAATAACCGTAATAAATAAGGATGTTATACAGTGTGTTAGAAGGTGGTCAGTGTTTTGGGGTAAAAAGGGGTGAACCAGTGTAAGTTTACTTGAGAATGTCAGCAGAGGAGAGAAGGTGAGAGAATTTGGGATGTAATTTTAATCAGAGTAGTCCAGGGAGGCATTATTCAATAGAAAATGGCTGATCAAAGGCTTGAATTAGGGAATTTGTTATGTGTATCTGGGAGACAGTGTTCCAGCTGGGGAATGGTCAGTAATACTAAGACCTTAGCATGGGAGAGCCTGTCTTCAGGAAATAGTAAGGAAGCCAATGTGACTAGGACTGAGTGAGTTGGGGAGAGGAGTAAAAAACAAGGTCAAAATGCTAAAATGACATTGGTTTTTTTCTCTAAGAGGGAAAGACAGGGAGCCATTGAAGGATTTTGAGGAACATTATCTGTCTTAAGTTTTAAAATGACCCCTCTAGTTGTGGTGTTGAGAATAGACAGTAGCTGAGGAAGGGTAGATAACACTAAAACCAGATTAGGAAGCTTTTGAATGAGTATAGGGGAGAGATAATAGTGGACCTGGATGTAGCAGTAGTGAGCAGTGATTGGATTCTGGATGTAATTTCAAGATGCTGACAATAGGATTTCTTGATGGTTTTCATATGAAATATGAATAAATGAATAAGGAAGATTACTCCAAGGTTATTGAGCTGAGCAAGTGAGGTCAGTGGGGAAGGTTGCAGATTTGTATTTGGGAACCTTTCTTTTGTAGAGGGAGAGAGAAGGGTGATCTTGAAAGAGGAGATGGGTAAAGAAAACTGGAATATTCTTGGTGTGTGGCTTTTGAGGAGAAGTGTTTAAAGCCTCCCTCTGTGACTGTCAGTTTCCCATAATACTTGTAGGTGTTTTCAATTTATATATAATACTTGTAGATGTTTATAATTTATATATCTTGTAACCATTTTGTTGTGTGCTAAGGGGTTCATGAATATTATATCTTCTTGGTGACTTGTGTACTTTATTATATGTAGTATTCATATTTAGCAGGTTTAGTGCTGTTTTGCCTTAAATTCCATTTGATTTTTCTGATAGTGAAGACACCTGTTTTCTTAACATTTGCTTAGTTTATCTTTTCATCATTTTATTTTTAACCTCAACATTTCCTTTATGAACAATATACAGCATACTTTAAAATAAAACAAATACAAATACCTTTTTCTTAATTTATAAACTTTCTTTTTCAATAAAGTACAAGAATTATTTTTAATGTTTCTTTTTGAGAGAGACAGAGTGCAAGCAGGGGAGGAGCAGAAAGAGAGGGAGACAGGATCTGAAGCAGGCTCCAGGCTCCACACTGTCAGCACAGAGCCCAACGCAGGGCTTGATCTCATGGAACGTGAGATCATGACCTGAACCAAAGTCGGACACTTAACTGAGCCACCCAAGCTACCCATAAACTTTTTATATTTATTAATAGGACTGATGTGTTTGGAGTTCATTTTGCTTTCTTTTTATTTTCTCTTTGCTGTCTTTTATTGTTACTTTTTATTTTAATATAATCAAATGTTATTTACTTTTAATTCCAGATTTGAAATTATATATCTTATTTCATTATTTTATTTGGTTACCCTTAACATTTTAATACATTAAAAAAATTTTTTTTAACATTTATTTATTTTGAGAGACAGAGCATGAGTGGGAAAGGAGCAGAAAGAGAGGGAGTCACAGAATCTGAAGCAGGCTCCAGGCACTGAGCTGTCAGCACAGAGCCTGATGCGGGGCTCAAACTCATGGGGCACAAGATCGTGACCTGAGCCAAAGTCGGATGCCTAACCGACTGAGCCACCCAGGCGCCCCAACATTTTAATACATTTTTAAAAAGATTTTCTTTGAGGGGCACCTGAGTGGCTTAGTTAACCATCCGACTTCAGCTTAGGTCACACTCTCATGCTTCATGAGTTCGAGCCTCACATTGGACTCTGCTGTCAGCACAGAGTCCATTTCGGATCCTCTGTTCCCCTCTCTCTGCCCCTTCCCTGCTTGCACCCTCTCTCTCAAAAATAAACATTTAAAAAAGATTTTCTTTGAATCAGTGTCCACTAGTTTGAACTCTTTTGGGCTTTTGTTTCCATATTATTAAATACCATATAACCCTCTTTTCATAGGCATCCTTTTTGAACAATTGTCAACAGTTAAGACATTTAGTTGCCATTTTCAGTGGTTTGATTGCTCATTAATGTTTATTGATTCTTAGGTCTTTCTTTCTATATGTTCTTGTCTCTCTATGTCTGAGAATTACTCCATGAGTAATTCTCTAATCTGTGCATGGTAAACTTTTGGAATCTGTGTTTGTCCAAAACGTCTGTATTTTGTTCTCATGCTTGAGTGGTAGTTATAGAATTCTGGGTTGAAAAGTATTTACACATCTTTGACCATGAAGCTGGTAAAAATGGTAAGACTGTAGGGAAATAGACGTTCTTACAGATTGGAAGTAGATATGCATAGTGATAGAAATTTGGGGAAATGATCTAGAAATGTGTATTAAGCCAAAATGCTCATGCAGCTTTGAAAAATCTGTATTATTGAAATAAAACAGTACTGTGCATGGTTATTTATTGTAGCCTGTATATTGTATGATCCCATTTCTATAAAGATAATCACAAAATAAACACATACATATGTATGTTTGTATGAATAAGAAAGAGGAGTGGAAGGATATACCAGACTCTTACATTGGTAACTGAAGTGGCAGAGAGTGGGAAACATAGAGGAGGCATTTTTTTCACAAATTTGATTTTAAAATATTTTTCCTCAAAAATCTGATGCTACTGCTGATGATGAATTGTGTATTCTTGTTTTTGTAGATAGTCTAGTTTTTGTTTTTGTCTTGTTTCCTGGCAATGAGCAGAGTTCTACTTCTTATTCTTAGAGACCTGAAATTTCCCCAGGACTTCTCAAGAGTCATGTCTTTTTCTTCATTCTCTGAACACTGATTGAGCCCTGTTAATCTGAAGATTACTGCATTTCCTAAGCTCTGACTTTTTTTCCTATTGTGTCCTTGTCTCCATTCCCTGGGGGTGCTTTTCTATAATTCCTACGTGATATAATTTATGGATGTAGATTTTGTATTTCTTTAAGAATATGACTCATTTCATCAGCCGTATTCACTCTGCTCTTCAACTCCTCTGTTGAGAGTTGTTTTGTTGTTAATAGTTGTTGCTTAGTATTTTTTTATTTCAAAGTTCTTTGTCACCCTCTTGCTTAGAGCACATTGTACTTCATTACTTAAAACACAGTAGCTTAGGGGCACCTGGCTGTCTCAGTTTGATGGAGTGCACAACTCTTGATGTTGAAGTTTTGAGTTTGAGTCCCATGTTGGGTGTAGAGATTACTTAAAAATAAAATCGTAAAAAAGCCACAATAGTTTATAGAAATTAAAAACATTATGTATATTTACTTGTTTTTATGCTAGTGATTAACATAATACAAGCATTTAAATTTCTATATTTCAGTCACTTGTATTTAATAATAATAATAATAATACACTTAACACACTAATTTTAGCCATTTTCAGGACACATATCCCCTACATATTCAACCATTTGGGAAAACCTTTCTGACTGGTGGGTAAGTGGTAAACTTAGAGACTGTATGCCTTTACCCTTGAATATTATGTAATCTGTCTCTGTACAGGATTCTGTAGTCAAAATAATTTTAACCTCCAACTATGAAGTTATACCACCTTTGACTGAACATTTAATCTTGACATTGAAAAGTCAGTTGCTTTTCTGGTTCATGTATTTTGCCATAAAACTTGTTTTTAGTGGAGTTTTTTGTTTCTTTGTTTTATTTGGGATTGTCATCTCAATTCTTTGCAGCAATCCTCATCTACTACCATTCTAGTTATGGTTTCGTCCACGTTGGTATGCCTTTCTGTTCTAGTTCTTCTCTTTTCATTTCATTGGCATTTTATGAGAGAGGAAGAATAAATACATGTCCCTGATAGACGCTAAGGAATCAGAAACTCCTAAATCCTAAGTGGCCACTTCATGTCCTTTTTTCTTGGCACACTGGGTCAAGCACGGTGATTCCCCTCTTTATTGCACATTGAATATCCTTTTACTGAAACCCTGCTTTATCCCTGCAAGAGTGTTATTCTTTAAGCCCCAGCAACTCTTAAGACATACTGCTTCTTTCTGACTCCTTAGCTTCTGCCTGTTTATCCTGTTTCTACCTTAGGAGTGGTATTAAGGTGCCAGGTATCTCTTCCCAGAATAAATTTCTGCTTGTAAGGGTCTCCTGCATCAGTAGGAGCAGTGTACAGTCATCATTCCATAAGTGAAACAAGTTATTGACAAGCGTCCTAAAGAATTAACACTTAATGAGTAATTACTAAATGCCACGTTCTGTGCTGTATGTTTTATGTTGTCTTATTTAATCCTCACAATCCGTTTAGTAGGTTTTCATGCTTATTTTATGGATGAAGCAACTGAAATTTAAGGAGAGTTGGAATAACTTTGCCCCAAGGTGGAAGTTGCGGAGCCATTTTTCAAACCTGCGCATGTGTGCTACCAAAGAGTGATTATCTTGGCATACTACACTATAAAATTTAGCTAAAGCCCTTGCTTTTCTGAGGCTTTTCTTATCCATGATATTTTATAGGACCTTCTGTTTCCTCTGAACTATGAAATGTATTACTCACTGCAGACATAATGTATTGCTTTTTACTGATAACAATTATTTATACATGTGTGTCCTATATATAGTCTACCTCAGTTAGATAGAAATACAGTAAAAAGCACCAGCAGTACCATTTTATTAATCTTGAAATAATTAAAAATTTATCTGATATGATCTCCATTTTAAATAGCTTTAGTCACCTTTTTTAAAACAGTAGTATACTATTCAGGACATTTTGGTGTTACAGATACTGAGTAAACTATAAGTCATGTGTTCTGTAAGTCTCTTTATGATTCAAAGTTGCTACTTTTAAATAACACTTGTTTGAATAGACCTGTGTACATGTGATTATTAATAAGTATTTGCATTTTCTAAATATTACATAGTGTTTTCTTTAACATTTTGGTGAGATTTTGAAATTATTTAAATTCACAACAAATGAATGTCTTTGGTTTTAGAAATAAATCTCCAGAATTGAACATGTAATGAGGAAAACTGGTAAAATCAGAAAAAAGTAATAGACGGCTTGTGATTTGCCATCACAAAAAATATATGTTCTTTTTTTTTTAAGACATTGGTGCAAGAAAGGTACATATTCCTGCACATTTTGCTTCAAGTAGAGCAGATCTCTTGTATTTGAATTTTATCTTCCTAAATGAATATAATTGTAGAATAGTAATCACTTTAGAATATTTTTCTTAGAAGATAATTGTATTTGGGGGGCTGATATTAGAGAAAGTAGAAAAGGTAAGTTGAATAAATGAAATCAGTAAGAGAGTTCACATAGAATGGAAATATTTTATAGAAAATAAAACTGGTTTTGTTTCATTTTTCTAGTTCTCAGTGAGAGTGTCAAACTTATCCATCTAAATATATAGAAGTTTGAATTTACATACTAAAGTTTAAATGTACATAATACAGGTAAATGGTTAAGTACTTATTACAGATTATTACAAATTTTTTCTTTCTACAATCTGAGCCCCTTTCAGTAAAATTAAGAAATAATTTGTTCTCTTGATGTTATAATGTTCAAGTTTATTCTCTTTAGACTATAAATAATTTTGTATTTTTAAAATACTACTACTAATGTGACTACCAAATGCATTAATGGGACTTTTATAATAATAGTTTAACTATAAAATCTACAAAAGTTTTTTTTTTAATGTGCATAGTTTCAGGGCGCCTGAGTGGTTCAGTCAGTTAAGCAACTGATTAGCTCAGGTCATGATTTTGCAGTTTGTGAGTTTCAGCCCCACATTGGGCTTTGTGCTGACAGCTTGGATTCTAGGGCCTGCTTCAGATTCTGTGTCTCCTCTCTCTGACCCTCCCCTGCTCACATTCTCTCTGTCTCTCAAAAATAAACATACATTAAAAATTTTTTTAAAAATTGTGCATACAGTTGAATATATAAAGTTTTCAATTTGAAAGAACAAAATTATGTGAGTATTAGAAGGAAACAATTTATTATTTTTCATGCAGTCTTTTAAGGCCAAAATATCTCTTCAGATGTTGTAAGGAATTCCTTCAAAGCCCAGTTGTTTGCATTTGCCGTCATGTCACTTACTTTGATGTGTGTATTCTACTGGACCTTGGTCCTGTGGAATCATCATGTGTTTGGGGCAGAAGTTTTATCCACAGCACTTTGAACATTCTTAGCTTTTAAGTTCTTGAACAAGTTCCTAGCCTTTTCTGAAAACCATTGGGCAAGTAGACATCTGACATTGATGCTGATTTTGTACTTCAAAACTTCCTTTGTCACATTTGTTTATATCTCTTGCTGGTTATTATCAAATGTGTAAGCACAGTAATTTCTTATTGGTGAAATTTCTTTGTTTTTCCCAATTATTTCTGTTCTCAAGCAGTTCATTCCATATGCATATATAAAATTTACATTACCACTTTGGATGTTTTTATTGTCTATTTTCACTTCTAATACAATTATGTTTTGTCTTCCTAGGACTTATAACACTTGTACTTCTTTTGCGTTTATTGGACACGATGGGTTAATGTTTATAAAATATCTCAAAACTAAGCACAAAGAGGAAACTCATCATAGACTGAAGAACACTAGAAAAGTCAAGTAAAATATCAATCAATGGCAGTTAATTGGTTGAGAGCAGAGATGACACACTACCTTTGGAGTGTGGAGCTGACACATTTATATTCACGTTAATGTGGTCAAAAATTTGGTCTGTTTGAAAAATATATAAAGAGGTTACCACTCGTTTTAATTTAAAAAAAAATCATGAATTGTTCTTGTTGAACGAGCCATGTGCATATGCGCACATTTATCCTATCTATCAAAGCTGTGATGATCATGTATCTTGTTCTGACTATATGAAAGTATAAACAATGCAACAAGCATTCATTCCATAGCTGAATAGGACCTAACATTCTCCTTTGGTTACAAATGTAATTTATTACATTGCCTCTTCTGTTACAAAACTTCATTAGGAAATTAGCCTTTGATTAGTGAATATCTGTTTGTTTTTCTACTACTGTTGCTTTTCATTATTTTAGTTTTGCCATGTTGTTAAAGTTAGGCCTTTATGGCTTCCCCACCACCCTTTGTCCTTCTTGTAGTTACCTGCTTCTTGAGATATGTCAGATTATGTTTACTGTTTAGTATATTTGGCAGTAAGAATCACTTTGTGTCATTAGGTGTTTACGATCTAGAACCTTACTATTTGTTACATCTTCCTATTAAATAATGAGGATCATTCATGGCATCAGAAATGAAACTCCTGGACAAGTTTAGTATAATTTGATGGTAAAAATTAAAGGTGGTAAAATCACATATAGAGATTTTAGTTTGTAATGACAGGGCTGCATGCTCCTGGCAAGAAAGCATTATGTGCTGGATGTATTTTATTCTTGTTTTACTTTTCTGCTCATTATTTGTGTATTTTCTGTCTGTTTGAACTCACTGATAATTTGGCAGGGGGGGGGGGGGAAGCGGGTGAGAATATTACCAGTACAAAAAATCTCTTTGTATATAGTTTTCATGATGCAGATAGCTCTGTGGCCTGTGTGTTAGTCATTTAGTACCATACTTTTATTGTTCAAGAATCAGCTTATCAACATATTACAAGTTAACTAAAGGATTCTTTCTTTTTTTTTAATTTTTTTAGTATTTGTTTATTTTTGGGTGAGAGCAAGAGTGCAAGAAGGGGAGGAGCAGAGAGAGAGGGAAGGCAGAATCAGAAACAGGCTCTAGGCTCTGAGCTGTCAGCACAGAGCCTGACTCATGAGCTGTGAGATCATGACCTGAGCCAAAGTCGGATACTTAACCAACTGAGCCACCCAGGCACCCCAACCAAAGGATTTTTTTCAAGTAATTTTGAATTTAAAGTCCCAACAGTGTAATTTTCACTTCCATTTTTAGCTCATTATTTCAAATAATGTTAAATGTTAATAGTGTAATAACCAAGCATTTAACAATTATATTACATATCAGAGAGGATGTTAGAAATCATCTTATCCAATCTCCAGTGCCATGTTACCTTCTACTGTGTTCCTAACAATAGTTCAATCTGCTGCGCCATTCAGTTCATTGTTGTGTAAGACACAAACATACCTTTGTTTATATGGCCTGCCTTCAAACATTAGCAGACTGTTCATTGTATTGACTAATTATTAGGCTAAGCATACCAAATTTTCTCTTTATTTCATTATGTAGTGTGCTGGATACCCTTATGAATTTCTGTATTTTTTTAGTATTTCCTCTCAATGACATCCAGAGTAGGATACTACCTGGGTGGTATGGTTATATGGTATACTCTGTCTTCACTTACATTGTATACTAGGTGAGGCTCGGGTATATATACATTTGAGCATTGTGTACAGTATATATAGACTTAACTATCATAGTAATTGTAGATGTAGTATTTCAGTTAATTAAGATTTGTTTTTGCAATTAGAATGACAGTTGTGAATGTTTTTTTCTTCTTGACCCAGTCTCATATATGACTAACTGAAGTTGTCATGTGTTCTCGAGGATAATTTAAATGAACATGGGGTTTGTGAAAACCTGACAGATCTTAACTGTAACTCAGCTAGTGGGCAACATTATAATTTATTTATAGCTGTGTAATACAGCTATTAATGAGCTAATGTAGAATGAGGGCAAATCGTATTATATTTTTGTATGAAATTATACTGCATGACAAAGGTTGGTATTATGTAATAAGTGCCCACAAAGTATTAACCTACTTGCAATAAATACAATTAATAATGTACATAAAAGAATGAAATTAAGCTAATTTTATAAAAAATTATTCATGAACAGAAAGTGGACAGCATAAATTTGATGACAGGAAGGTTGTATCTAATCTGAATTACTGAGTGACCTAGGAAGCTTGCTCAGAGGGATTACAGAATAATTATGTTAATATGCAATTATCACCTCATTTCTTCTGTAGTAACCTCAAGATGTAGTGTAGTGAGGGTGTTATAGCAAGTGCTGATAGTTTGCAAAAATACTGATGTTTGAAATTTCTAAGACAATAAGTCTAGCTTCAGGCATAAAAGTGATGATCTGTCATCTTGAAGACAGATCTGACCTTTGTACTATTTTTTTTAATGCTCACAGTATATAACTACAGGCAGTTATAGCTGTAGAACTCATTATGATTTTCTAGAAACCGAAATATGTTTTATGTAGATTTAGAGTTCCATTTGCAGGTTTTTATAAAGTGTGTGAATTTTTTTAAAGAACATTTTAAAATTCATTTAAAAGAAAATGTCTGTGGTTATATGATTACATGGAGAAGGACATAGTAATAGCATCTAAGTGTTTTATTAAAATATCCTAATTGATAACAGCAAATTCACTGACATTTGAGGATTCCAAAAAATATGAGTTTATTTTATTAGCTTCCCTTTTTTGAACTTTATGAATAATGTCTACCTTCCAATATGTTCTCTGCTTAGTTATATTAACATAAACTGGTGTCTGATGGCTCTGTTACATATATTTGGCTACATAGAGATAGTTGGAAAAACTTTGAAACAGTGTGAAAGCATTATTGGTCAAATGCTTTCTTGCCTAGATGCCACATAACCATCTGTGAATGTAGGGAAATAAATTTTGTTGTCAAAATTCTAGATCCATTATTCACTGTAACAGATTTTGATGATTTTGATGATTCGGCATTCTGCATTATATCTCAGCGCAACAGCTGAGTTTGGAGTACTGTTAAGAAAAAAATGTATTTTGAACATGTTTTGGTTGAGATATGTTCAGAAAATTAAACCAGGACAAATTTTTTATTGTTACTAAAATACTAGCTTACTGAGACAGTTTCTTGTAGCATATTTTTAAACTGATGGACATTTAGTATCAATGTGCTAATAAGAAATCTTCTGAAAAAAGAACAACCTCTCTTTTTGAGTAGAGCTATCATTAATTTGGGGACAAGTTAGGTATATTTCATTAGGTGTGAAGGACAACTTTGTTAAAGACTTCATTTTATATTTTAACAATACTTAATTTGATCTTCTGTTTTTTTTCCTTCCGCTAGATGTGTTTATAGATATAGAGGATATGTTGCATACATATATTTTGTCTGTGTTTTTGAGCAAAACAGTTTGGTATCTTTAGAATGTGAACTTATGGAAGGCTCATATAAGGCCATTCTGGTAATAAGAATGCAGTCTCCAAGCAGACATGATATTCTCATAGTTTGTCACCCTGCTGTTCAGGGGGTACCAATGAAGTTGCTTTAAATGGGAAGCGTCTGTTCCATCTCTGAACCTCTAACACCAGAACAGATGGGTGGAACATGGAACATAGAAGGTTTTACCTCTGAGGTGGTAACAGTGAAGCCACTCATTAACACTGAATTTACCACTTCGTTAGCAACATTGCTTCCTGTTGAGAAAAGCTAATATAGGCTTTCAAATTGACTGAGCATATATTTGTCTACCCCTGTGATTATAATAAGTAGGAACTCTTAAGTGTCTTTCGGGCCAGTTGTCGAAAAATTCTGTTGTCCATGTCAGATTTATGAGATTATGAGATTGTTCCTATTTGGACATTTTACTTTTTTTTTGTAATTAGAAATGTCAGGAATGAGTAATAGTACAGCATCAAGGTTTGCTTTTCTTTTCATTGACATTTGCACACTCTTCCCTAACACATGTTTATGTGCTGCCCATTTTTAACTTCTGTGTATGTGATGTAGAGACTCCTGCTGGGTGCTGCATTAGCACCATTTTGGGGTGATATCATTGAATGTGATCTTATTGGAAGTCTATTTTTATTACTCTGGACATTTGCCAATCTCAAAACAATTCTGAGACCTATAGGGACAGAAAAATTGTTGGTATACATAATAATGCCAAAGAAAATATTTTTGTGGTATTATTTATAATATTTGTTGTATTAAAGAACACATCTTGTGGAAAGAGTAAGCTTGTATTTACAAGCGCTTGTTCTAAGTTGTGAAATACTAAAGTAATTAGAAATAATTCTTTTATTCTTTAACTAGATTTAATGTTTTACAGAACATATAATTGGTACCATAAAAGATATTAGAAATAATGAACTATATTGAAAATGCTTTGATTTCTAAATACCAGATTGTTAAGTTCATTTTGTCTTAAAATAGTATTACTTGTTATTCAAATTAAAGTACTATGAAGGAAAAGAAGAGAGCAGACACTTAGTGTGTCTTGTTTACTACTGGTTTTCCTAATAATTGAGCAGTTCCTGGCACATGTAAGGACTCAGTAAATATTTGGAGAATGAATAAATTTAGAATGTACTTACTACCAAATACAAAAGGAAAAGAATTAATGGAATTTTATGCTGGTATTTCAGATAGTTCATACCTAGGGTTGCCAAATAGCAGATTCTTTAAATTGTATTTGAGGATTATTGGATATTTTGAAGGCCTTGCTATGATTGCTGAGTCAAGAAGTCAGAACTATGATGCAATTTGCATTATTAGAATAGGGGATCTAAGTTTCATGGGAAGAAAACTTTCCTCTTACACACTTTCAATTTGATTTTACAGTTGTGTTTTTATTCACTCAGCATGTTAGTCCTTTATTCACCAAATATTGCCTGAGCATCTATGCCAAGCACTGTGCTAGGTTCCAAAGATATGAGGGTGACTAGGTACAGTCCCTGCCCGCAGAGAGTTTACATTCTTTCAAGGAGATAGGCAATTCATATGCCCATTTCTAATGTTGCTGTTCTCTAGATGTTTTGTATATATTCAATATTAGTTGTTGTTGCTTACCACAAAGAAAAAAATTAACCTAACCTTTCAGATACTTTTAAACTCTTTCAAATTTTTAAAGTGTTTCTTCATTTTTAGAAAATTATTAGGACCTCCATATGAAAAATGGAATTATGCAAGTAAAACTGTGTACTTTGAACTCTCCATACATTCTAATAGAATTTTTTTTCATGCAAATCTAAATTTTTTTTCTTCCATTTTCTAGACTAAATGTGTTAAATGGGCTTGCCAACAATATGGATGAT
The DNA here is from genome assembly GCA_017311185.1 of Proteles cristata cristata. NCBI lineage: Eukaryota > Metazoa > Chordata > Mammalia > Carnivora > Hyaenidae > Proteles > Proteles cristata. Next base: position 1,312,096 of record JAESUZ010004774.1, read on the forward strand.
TTGAAGATAAACACCGATGTTACTGGTGCTAAAGAAGAACTCCTAGATAACAACAGTTTTATCTCAGACAAAGAGAGCGGAGTTCATAAACCAAAAGATTGTCAAACATCATTTCAGAAAAATAATACGCTCACTCTGCCTGAAGAACTGTCAAAGGACAAATCTGAAAAAGCCTTAAGTGGAGGCCAGTCTACTCTATTTATACATGCTGGTGCTCCTACTGTTTCTAGTGAAAACTTTATCTTGCCTAAAGGAGCTGCTGTTAATGGACCAGTTTCACACTCCTCCTTAGCTAAGACTTCCAGTATGAATAAAGGCAGTGTTTCATTAACCACTGGACAACCTGTGGATCAGCCAACAACAGAATCTTGTTCAACTTTGAAGGTGGCACCTGATCTTCAGCTATCTACACCACAGAAAGCAAATCAACACCAAGTTTTATTTTTGTTATCAGATGTAGCACATGCTAAGAATCCAACCCATTCCATTAAAAAACTACCTACCTCTGCTTCCGTTGGTTGTGACATTCAGAATTCAGTAGGGAGTAGTATAAAGTCAGATAGCACTTTAATAAATCAAGTAGAGGTGGGTGAGGATAGTGATGATTTATTGGTAAAAGATGATTGTGTCGATACATTAACAGGAATTTCCTCAGGTACAGATGAATTTAGGTCAGAAAATGATACAAACTGGGATCCCCAAAAAGAATTCATTCAGTTTCTTATGACTAATGAAGACACAGTGGATAAAGCTCCAGTTCACTCTAAAGTAGGTCTAGAAAAAAAGAGAAAGCGAAAAATGGATGTAAGCAAGATAACTCGTTATACTGAGGATTGCTTTAGTGATTCGAATTGTATACCCAATAAGTCAAAAATGCTAGAAGTAGACTTTCTGGAACAGAATGAAGAACTACAAGCAATAGACTCACAGAAATATGCATTATCAAAAGTAAAGCCCGAATCAACTGATGAAGACTTGGAATCTGTGGATGCTTTTCAGCATCTAATTTATAACCCAGATAAGTGTGGAGAAGACAGTTCACCCGTTCATACTAGCACTTTTCTTTCCAATACCTTAAAAAAGAAATGTGAAGAAAGTGATTCTGAGTCACCTGCTACTTTCAGCACCGAAGAGCCATCCTTCTACCCCTGTACAAAGTGCAATGTGAATTTTAGGGAGAAGAAGCACCTCCACAGGCATATGATGTATCATTTAGATGGGAATAGCCACTTTCGCCATCTTAATGTCCCAAGGCCATATGCTTGTAGAGAGTGTGGACGGACATTTCGAGATCGTAACTCACTTCTAAAGCATATGATTATTCACCAAGAAAGAAGACAGAAGTTGATGGAGGAAATTCGTGAATTAAAAGAACTTCAGGATGAAGGAAGAAGTGCACGATTACAGTGCCCTCAGTGTGTGTTTGGTACCAATTGCCCTAAAACATTTGTGCAGCATGCTAAAACCCATGAAAAAGATAAAAGGTACTACTGCTGTGAAGAGTGTAACTTCATGGCAGTGACAGAAAATGAATTAGAATGCCATCGAGGCATTGCCCATGGAGCAGTGGTAAAATGCCCTATTGTCAGTTCTGATATAGCCCAGAGAAAAACGCAAAAAAAGACTTTCATGAAAGACTCTGTTATAGGATCATCCAAAAAATCAGCTACCTACATATGTAAGATGTGTCCTTTTACTACTTCAGCCAGAAGTATTTTAAAAAAACACGTAGAGTACTTGCATTCGTCATCATGCATTGATTCATACGGTAGTCCTCTTGGACTTGATAAAAGAAAAAGTGACATTCTTGAAGAACCTGTAGATATTGATAGCACTAAACCATTAATTAAACAACAGTCAGCCACATTTCCAAAGAACTCTGCTTTAAAACAAGATGTAAAGCGAACATTTGGATCATCCTCACAATCAAGTAATTTTTCCAAATTCCATAAGCGGCCACACAGAGTACAAAAAGCTCGGAAAAGCATTGCCCAGTCAGGTGTAAATGTGTGCAATCAAAACAATTCTCACAAGACTGTTATGATTAAAAGCAGCACTGACCAAAAACCTAAGTATTTCCATCAAGCAGCAAAAGAAAAATCTAATGCCAAGGCAAATAGCAACTATTTATATAGACACAAATATGAAAACTACAGAATGATCAAAAAATCAGGTGAATCATATCCTCTACATTTCAAAAAAGAAGAAGCCAGTTCATTAAATTCTTTACATCTGTTCTCGTCATCAAGTAATTCTCACAACAATAGTTTTATTTCAGACCCTCAAAACTCTGACACGAAAAGGCCAGAAAGCTTCAGAGAACACAGGCGTGTAGCTGTAAAGAGAGTAGTTAAGGAATCCAAGAAGGAAAGTTCTGTTGGAGGAGAAGACTTGGATAGCTATCCAGATTTCTTGCATAAAATGACTGTTGTTGTTTTGCAGAAACTTAATTCTGCTGAAAAGAAAGATAGCTATGAAACAGAAGATGAAAGTTCCTGGGATAATGTTGAGCTAAGCGACTACACTACACAGGCCATAGAAGATGAAACCTATAATGATATTAATCAAGAACATGTAAACTTATTCCCACTTTTTAAAAGCAAGGTAGAAGGTCAAGAACCTGAAGAAAATGCTACCCTTAGTTATGATCAAAATGATGGCTTTTATTTTGAATATTATGAAGATGCTGGAACTAATAACTTTTTGCATGAGATACATGATCCTCAGCATTTAGAAAATGCAGAAACTTCATTGTCAAAGCATAGTTCTGTTTTTCACTGGACTGATCTGTCTCTTGAGAAGAAATCATGTCCTTACTGCCCAGCAACATTTGAAACAGGTGTTGGGTTATCAAATCATGTTCGAGGACATCTTCACAGAGCTGGATTAAGCTATGAAGCCCGTCATGTCGTATCACCAGAACAAATAGCCACAAGCGACAAAATGCAACATTTCAAAAGAACTGGCACAGGGACACCTGTTAAGCGAGTTAGAAAAGGTAAGTTTCCACATAGATAATTTGGGCTATTATGTCTATATTCAGATTCAAAGAATTTGAAGGTTTTGTTCAAATTTGGTCTTTATCAGAATCACATCATTTTATTTTTCAGAGTTAATTGGCTTTTAGATGATCACTTTATAAAAAATTCTGATGTCACTCTTAAAAAATTTTTGTTTTAGCTATAGAGAAGTCTGAAACCACTTCGGAACACACTTGTCAGCTCTGTGGTGGTTGGTTTGATACTAAAATTGGATTATCGAATCATGTTAGAGGCCATCTGAAAAGACTTGGAAAGACCAAATGGGATGCTCACAAATCTCCTATCTGTGTTTTGAATGAAATGATGCAAAATGAAGAAAAATATGAAAAAATCTTAAAAGCATTGAACAGTCGCCGTATTATTCCCAGACCATTTGTAGCTCAAAAACTTGCATCAAGTGATGACTTTCTGTCTCATAATGTTATACCTCTTGAAGCATACCGTAATGGCCTAAAGACTGAAGCTTTATCAGTGTCTGCATCAGAAGAAGAGGGGCTGAGTTTCTTAAATGAATATGATGAAACAAAACCAGAGCTGCCCAGTGGAAAAAAGAATCAGTCTCTTACACTGATAGAACTGCTTAAAAATAAAAGGATGGGAGAAGAAAGGAGTTCTGCTATTTCTCCTCAAAAAATTCATAATCAAACTGCAAGAAAGAGATTTGTTCAGAAGTGTGTTCTTCCACTAAGTGAAGATAGTCCGTTGATGTATCAGCCACAAAGAATGGACTTAACTATGCACTCAGGTAAGAGGATGTTTATGACTGTTTTATATAATTTAAACACAGTTTAATTATGCTTACTTTTATGGAATATCTGTAGAAAATACTTCTTAGAATCTTTTTACTTAAGCTGCTTTTTTTGCAGAGCAGAGATTGGTTATACTGTCATTTCTATATAAATCATCAGTTGATGCTCATCAGCACTGAATTCTTTGTGCCTCATTTCTTGGTCAGAATGTAAGGTGAGAATGAAAACAAACAAACAAACAAAAAGCTGATCTGTAAAAATAAAATTTGCTGTGACTGGGGAATGGTCCTATGGATGGGAGGTTGACCTTGTTCAAAAGCGTAGCATGACTGGAATGACAAACCTGTCCTATATTTGCCAGTGCTCCAAGGTTGGTAATGTTTTCAAGATTTAGCTCTTGGTTTTCCTTCTGCTTAGGTCAAACAAATAAACAAAAATAGACTCTTTAAACTGAATGGATTGGTGTCTCTTGTGTGTTGTGATTAACCCAAAGAAACTTCTCCCTCGCCAGTTCCTCACTGTATTGTGGGATAGTTTAATTTTGGAGAACTGTTGTGAGTATAAAATATTTGTTTGGGTTTGTAGATTTTACATGGTGGTCTAATGGAACAGAACAGATGTTTAGGTTAGTGCTTGTGCATCAGTAGTTTTTCCTTTCCAAAAGAATAGTTTGTATTGGCAAATGATGTAATAGATAAAATAGCTAAACTATATTTGTTATTGCTAAGTCTGGTTTATACTTTTAGATTAGGAAAAAAAAGTGTCTTGTAGGTTTCTTTTGGAGGTTAGGAATGTTGAAAATTAATTAACTTTGATGGTCTCGTAATTTTAGCCCCAAGTTGAATGTGTCTGAGGTAAAAGTAACTGGTCAGTGGGTTTATAATGAATAAAATTACTATAATGTTGATTTGTTTACTTTGGACTGAATTGGGACAGCCCAGATATTTGCAGTTTTGATTTAAGGAAAGATTACCTTGTGTTGTAAGTGGTCTGAAGAATGGTCTTGTATGAGCTTCTGGTTAATACGGTTCTTTCTTTTATACGAAGACAGTCTTTCAAAATCAAATTTTCGACATTTTTCAGCAGAAGAATACGTAAGAAGGGTGTGTCAGTTGTGTTGATTGAGGTGTAGTACACTTGAGAGATGGAAGACGTATTTGTGGCTATCACAGTTAATGTTGAAGATAAAACTGAAATGAGTTGGGGGAGTGTCTTAGAAGTCAGGAGTTTCTTATTGTTTTCAACATGTTTTCTTTCCTGTGATGATTAAGATGTTAGCTTGTTGATCATTTATTTAGCACAAAGATTTTAGCAAAAAACTTCAAATCATTAACTTTCATTATTGATTGCGCGTTCAGAGTAATGAACATAAAATGCCCTGAATAAAATGTTGTGTCTAACAGCTGCTCAGTGGTGTGTTTTACCACCTTTTCTCCCAGCCTTCATCAGAAAGCCTAATTTAGTATTGAGCCTTTTACGGTTTTGTGGGTAAAACACTTTAATTACCACTTTGTCAACAAGACTTTTTAATTCTTTTTATTGGTAAGTTGTAAGCTTTGAAACTTCTCAACTGAACAGTGCTCTTCAAATCACAGGATTGTATTTTAGGTTTAGGAAATGATCTGCGTAACACAGAAATCTGCAAGAAAGTGATAATAGGTGTTAAATTCAGAGGAGCTCAGAGGTTCAAGGCACTCCTCTTCCACCTTTCCAAAGAGCATGGGTTGGCTCTAAATACTAACTACAAACTAATAACAATTAACTTAATCCCCCTCCTTATTTTAAGTTAAGCTAATTCAATGAACGTTTTTTAAGCCATCTCTATTGTGGTACTTTTCTTCACGCTTTTAGCTAAGAAAATTTCACTTTTTGAAGTGAGAACTGGATTATAGTTTTCTTTTGAATGATAGGTATGCCTGTGAAGCTTAGAACATGTGTGCATTGCAATACGACGTTTACAAGTGCTGTTAGCCTGTCCAACCACTTACGCGCTTATGCACGAAAGAAGAGTGCTGGACTTTTGACTGGTACAGGTATGTTTGAACAGATAACACAGCAAGTCTGCTTGATTCAGTACAGTTTTTTTCTCACCAGACTGGTGCTAATTCAGATGATACTTATAGCTTTCTTTGATAAGCACAGTTTAGTCTGAAGATAAATTAAAGTTCAGCAACTTGTAAACTGTTAGATAACATTTTAAGCAAGTTACTCTTTTCCATTTGGCTCCTACTGACTTGACTTGGGAAAAAATAAATAAATAACCCAATAGAAGTGTGGGACTTTTGAGTCTACGTAATTCCCATTGATTTTTATATCACACTATTTTTTGATTTTTAAATTTATTTTTGTGAGTAGATTCCAGTCAGGCAACCTCTCTTTGGTAAAAAGGATTGTAGTTCTAGCCTAACAAAATGCTTTATCAGGAAAGAAAATTATCATGAAATTTCATATATGTAGCTTAAAACTTAGCAAAACTAAGGAATTTTCATTAGTCTGTAGATCACATCTTTAAAGGGACAGGCCTTAAAAATGGCCCATGTTGACAACTGAATAGATTTTTCTTTTACTACTCCTAAACTATGTTTAGGATTAATAAATATAGCCTGTCACATAAATGTTAACATGCACATTTCTGTGTTATTTTTGGTTGGTTAGCCAGCCTTGCAGATACTCTTCATATCGCTAGCCTGTTAAAAATTGTATTAGCTTACTCACATGTAATACTGCTTCTTACCCTACAAAACGCCTTGCTCTTTTCATTTGTAGCCTTTCAAGCTACCCTGCTTTAGCAAATCCCATTTCTCTCATGTCTTAAAATATACCCTCTTTTCTAAATATATCAACATAAATCCTTTTGCCTAAAACTCTCCTTCCAGTCTTTAATTTCTCTTGCTCTTTTAGATCACTGCCTTCTGCTTCCTTCTAGTTGTCGTTTTCCCAACTTTTTTGTTCTTCCTCATGTCTTCCCTTGGCTTACATCTAATATATTCTTGCTACCAGAGAAACACTTGTGTTCATACTAATGTCTTTCTTCTGCTTCTTTGCCTTATCCTTTGACTTGATATACAAATGACCAGGGATGACTGTTGACTGTATTAAAAGAAGAACAGAGTGAGCTTTACATACCTGGATTAGTAAACTCCTACTGTGAGATTTTCATTTTTATAATATTACTCCTACCTTCATCAGGCTTGAAAAGTGATTGCAGACATTAGAAGCAGGGAGGTGGTGAAAATAAAAGCCTGTAGAAACAGAACTTCATCATTGTTGTTACCATAGTCACTGACTTTCGTTGTACACTTAACTACGTGTCAGGCTTTGTGCTGTGCAGCCTGTTTGCGTGACATTTAACCTTCACTCCATCATACGAGTTGTAGATATAAGAATTCTCTCAATTTTACAGAACACCAGGTCTTAGAGAACTTAAGGAAGCTACCCATACTTACGTAGTTATTAATAGCAGAGTTGAAAAATCAAGGATGTCCTGTCCTAGACTTTTGTTTTTAATCAGGATTGTCTGCCACATACAGAACAAAAGCAAATGCAAATCCGATAATGAAGTAAGGTTTAAAGTGGGGAGCATTCTGGTGAAGACTGAATAAATTAGAGTCTTACAAAGAGCAAGGACCCAAGAAGCAGGCCTGGATTCGATTTTAGAGGACTTTAAAAAATATTTCAGTTTGACAATTCAGACTGATATTTGCAGATATTCAGTGAGGCGCATCTCTCCAGTACAGATTTTGTTGGCCATTAAAAAATGCTTTTATTTCATCTGAAAATCTTTTAAAACATAGGCTCGTTTATAAGTAACTGATCATAACCCTCACTGACCAGGGGTGCATTTCAATGAACACTTAATTATCTAAACAATTTCATTATTAAAGAAAAAGTTGATATAGGATGAATGGGGATACATTTCTTTGGTCATCAAGAAAAAAAGAAAACATTACTTTTTAAATATCATTAAATATTAACCAAAATGTCAGAAGTGTTAGAAAATATAAGGTGTGTGTTTGGCGGTCCGAAAGCTAAGAGAAGGGAAATGAAAAGCTGAAGAAAGTCTAGGGTGGTATTTCCACAGCCCATACCCACTTTTAAGAAAAATAAACTCATGCACCTTTTTTTTTTAAGAAATTCTGAAACTTTCCCCTGATTTTTGAAAGGTCCTTGACCAGTAGAACTACAGAGAAGATGTCTTTACTGCTTGCTCATGCCAACCAAGAAATTTTTTTTTAATCAGCTTTCTTATTTTTTGTTTTCCAAATGGAACATTCTGTATTATATTTATAAAGTCCACCTGCCTGTACTCTTCCCCCATATCAGTTTCAGTGGTGTAAGTCAGTGGTCCCAACCTATAGTTTCTGGAGGGTTCCACCAGATTATTATAAGGAATTCATCAGTTCATATGAATAACAAGCATTATTTCTCAAAACTACATAGATGTTGTTTTGATGAAAAAAGTACAAAATCATTTCAGAAAATTCTTACCTTAATCCAAGTATATCACAAAACTGAAACAATGTAAAAGGAAAATAGGTAGGACTAAGCCTCCATAAAAACATCTGTTACCCTTGTTCTTAATTCACGTAGTGTTCATTCATGTGGATTTTGTTTATGTGACCTACTCTTGAAGAAAAAGCATAGGTATCCCACAGTCAATGATAAAAGCCTGCTTAGTTACCTATGTTAGAATAAACCTCAAAACCTCCTTAGAAGACACCAGCTCCTGGCCTCTTCTGTGGGAATTAGTGGTCTTTTGAGGGAAAGAAATATTCTAGCTAACCTGAATAGACCAAAAAGAATGCTCCTCTGCTTCCCCAAATAGCTGTCTTATGAAAGCTGTGGGCCCCATCCCAGAAACATGCACTTAATTCATCCACAGATAAAAAGTTTTCTATATTTGTTTCTATCGATAGGTATATCCTTCGAAAGTTATCTGTGGACCCTTCCTCCAGCAGAAAGCTGAGAAAGGGGAGATGATAAAATATAAATGAAGCAGATCTTAGAATCAGAAAACCTAAGCCCAAAGAGTTAGAAAATGCTTAACATGCCAGAACTATGTAACTGTGTATTACATGGTCACAAATATAAATTAAAATATAATATGCTTCCTAACTTTAGTGAAAGGAAATGATAAGTAATAAAGTAGGATAGCTTGGAAATAAAGACCTAGAAGGGTAGCCTCACTTGGGACAGAGTTAAATTGCCAAAAAAGAATAAACTTCACAGATTAAAATTTTGCCCAGGACTGACCCAGTTTGTCAACCATTGGGCAGGATCCAATAATTGTTTAATAATTTCCATTTGCCTTCCATTGTAGATAATCATTTATGAAACTTTTTTTTACCTTTTTTAAAATCATTTTTTGTCTAAAGAGACTAGTGCCAAAAGGTTTGCTTTATATTCTGTATTGTAAATTCAAGGCATACTTATTTTTGAAGGCATACTTAATTTATTACAGTTAACACAGACTGCCTTATTGGTGGACTTCTTATTCTCTTTAGATTAACTTTTTATGTGGTCATACAGACTTTTTCCTGGTTAATTCTTTACACAGTCTAATAAGAGCATTACATAATTTTCATTAAAAATCAGAAATTTCATGTAGTTCATATTAAATGCCTTTGGACTTTTAATTTTACAGTGGACTTTTTTGTGTTTAATGATATTTAAATTAGATGATGCCCTTTTTATACTGGCAGTATTAAAAACACAGTGTCACTAAGGTATTAATAGAATGCCTGAACATGCTGGAGTAGCCCTTATGTAGTAGCCGAGTATTAGAAAAATGCCTCTTTTCATATATGTCTGTAACATCAAAATAAGCATTCAATTTATGGGTTGGATGATAAATTATATGGTACCTTCATTATTAAAACTTCTAAAATATTTTAAATTATTTAAGGCAGAGTACATTCTATCAACTTAATTTGCAGTTAGGAACCAAAACAAAATATTTTGATGTCAAAGTAAGTGAATTCCAATAGGTGAAGGAAGGGGAAATAATTAAAGTCTGAGTAGGTTGTTGTGAAAGGAAATGTATCAGTTAAATGAAAGCATGTTTGCACAATGCTTCCCTGTGGTGCAGAGCCATGTTATCTCTTGAAAAGCAGAAGGAATAACAGTGGTGTTCAGCATTTTTATTGGAACTCCATTTTACATCTTGACCCTGTATACAAATGCACATTAATACACATACTCACTTGGTCACTCATTACTTACCTGAAGTGATTGTGATGCTCTCTAAGAATTTTTGTTATTCTTTTTCATTAAAAATAATGCTGGTCATGACCCAGTAAATTGATTTACTGCCTACTAAGAAATTACTACCCACAGATTGAAAACACTCCTCTTAAGTGACTCTTTTGCTTAGAAACTGGTATTGACCTGAATCAACAATAGTAACATGTTAGAAATCATAATACCACTGTAGCAGTGTATGCAGATGTTTATCTGTAGACCCTATTTTTTAAATAAAATGCTGACCTGTAATATTTAAAGGAAATTAGAGATTTCTGGTTACTTAAAAATAATGCAAGAAAAACATTTTATATGCAAATGTATTTGGGGAGGGGGTTTCATTTCATTATCTACAGAACACTTCAATGACAGTATTTCAGAAGTAAAGCAGGATTATTGCTATTCTCTACCAACAAACTCCCCACCATCATAATTAATGAATAACTTTTCCAATGAGAAAAAGAGAACTTAAAAAAATTGGTACTGGAGTCTTTCAGTCAATACTACCAGTGCAATCTATCCACATTTTTTTTTTTTTAGTGAAGTCAGTGTTTTATTTTTCATACCACCCACTTTTAAATAGAATAGTAGATTGCATGTTACTTAATAGGATCCTTTGCCCATTTTCAGCTTTAATGATCTAATTGGCCACAGAGGCCTGCAACAACAAGTGCTAATGAATGTGTAACACAGTGCCAGGTGCTGAGCGGGTGGATAAGCCACCAGAAAAGTAATTCTTGTATTGTGGAATGTGCTATAGAACACTTTCCTCCTGTGGTGGAAAGAAAAAAATAGTATTGTGAAAGCTTCTCAAGATGCATTAAATTACTTGTCTTTTCATGAGTGTCTCTGCAGTGTCTTTTAAAGCATTTTTAGAATATTGCATCTTGAGGAAATTGCATGCTTTTACAGCGATTCATTCAGCCTGAAAGAATACAAAGAGAACATTTTTATCTTCTTATTATGATTAAACTTTAAAGGAGCAAACTAGCTTCTAGTTAATGCAAATACCTTGATAATCACTCCAGAGTAGGCTATATGGAGGATACATGGGAAATAGGAAACACATGCCTGTCATCAAAGAACTTAGGAAAGCATTATTGCAACACATACAGAACTATCAAAAGTAGAGACCTATGCAAGATAGTATACAAATAAATGGAAATAAAGTATTAAGTGCTGTAAGAGATAAAGGTGTTTATTTTAGTCGAGACCTTCTGAGGGGAGCTGGAATTATGTTAGGTTCTTTTTTCCTGCCGCCATTGCAATTTGTGTTGTTACTAAATAGAGGCTCAAAAAGGAAGGAAAAGGGAAAATGAAAATAGTTTATGCTCCTCTGTTTCTTGTCATTATGTTTAAAATGAGGGAAAGTAAAACTAGTAGTCAAAAGTTTCATTCATTCAACAAGTTCTTTTATTGTACCAGGAAGTACTAGCCCTGAGGCTATAAAGGGTGCTCTGCAGCTGCGTAAACATACTTAGGATCCTGTGGGATAGATACAAGCATACTATTATGGAAAACTTTTTAAGGTTTCAGCTAGATCCTGAACTTGAAGGATGAGTAGTTTTAGGAAGAAAAGACAAAGTAGAACATTCTTGGTAGAGAGAAGAACATAGTTTAGACACGAAAGGATGACATTTTGAGTTCAAGAGGTACTGAAAGATTCAGTTGCAGGTGTTTGGGAAGATGGTAATACCAGAAAGGTGGGGTTGATACTTTGAATGCTTGCTAACAAATTTAGAAAATCATTGAAGAATATTTTTTTAAATAAGGGAATAAATGTGGTCAGACAGATGGGTTTCTGTGTTTTCTTGGCTATAACTTAGCTCTGTAGTGCCATCCTTCATTAAAAGTCTGTATCTATATGTATTTATCTGCACAGTAATGTATCATTATTTGAGATTAGCACAGGAATAAATTGTTCATGTTGAAGAAATTTACCTGGTAATCAAAGACTAGTATCAAACTTGATTTTATCATATCCATTTTGATGGGAATGTTTGTAAATGTTGTTCTTAGGCTGAATATAATTTAATCATTTGAGTACATAAATAAACCATGTGTGGATACTGTTTTATTATGCCAGCAAAAAATGGGCTATTTGCCCACAATATGAAAAATTGATTGATTCACTAATTCAACAAGCAATTCTTTTAGCTCATGCTGTGGTTTATGCATTGTGCAGAGTACTGCAGAGATAAATTGGATCTTATAATGGAAGCACATAATACATAACTGTAATACAAGGCTTTTGGTTTACCAAGACTCAGCAAGGCTTTTAGAAGTCACATTTGATTTGGACCCTGAGGATAGCTAATTGAAATGGAAATCAGGTTAGGGGTAGGGAAGGAGCAACTTGGGACAGTGTGGAAGTTTATTGAAAATACTTGGGAAGTAGGAGACAGAGGACTAGAAGGGAAAAGAAAAAGGACATGGAATGCCAATCTTATGGTGATGGAATTAACTTTGTAATGAGGAGCTAGGGAGGATTTTGTTTTGTTTTTAAAGACTTTGAGAAGCATTAAAGAATTTGGTGGGGAGGTGGAGAAATTGTAAGTGAGATCATTTTAGGAGTCCTGAACCAGGACAATGACAATACAAATGTAAAGGAAAGATAATAGATGTACAGATAATATACCATGGAAGTAAAGGAAGCAGAACTTGGCAGATTAATTAGAGGTAGAAGAATAAGAGGACAGAGACAGAGATGGCTTAAGTTTTAAATTAGGAGGACTGCTGTACTAGTACAGTTAATGAATCTGCTGCAGTGGGGTTTCCTGAGAAAAGGTTAGACTTCATTACTTATCCAGCAACACCTAATCATCCAGCTATATCCACTGTAATAAAGCAAATAACCATGCATACTGAATTGGTAAGTTTGTGTTTAGGAAAATAGAACCTCGAAAAATGTACCGTTGTAGCACAAAATATTTACATTTTATGATGCCCACTTTTGATGCTATTGGTTATAAATTTTAGGAATTCTCTTTGGTTGATAATCTTTTTTGACCAACCACTGTTTTTGATGAAAATCTTAACAAGTCCCCTACATTCATTCTTCTTGGTTCTGTTACTAATTTTCTGAGTTTTGCTTTTTATATCTTGTTTCGATCTTTTTAACAATTGACTAACCTAGATTGTTATATGTTGGGATTTTTTTAACATGTGTAATATCTTTATATCCTTTGTTGTAGTGTTTTGTGTTTGCTATGATTTCCTTTCTAACCTGAATTTTTTAATGCTGTATATAATCTGGGCTAAGTTATAATTAGACCTTACAGTAAGGCACGTTCTAGACAGAACTGAATTGTAGGTAATCAGCATTAAATGATTTTATAGAAATAGTAAAACAGTACACAGACTTTCTCTTTTGGAGCTTAAGGTGAGAGGATGACTTGTTGGAGACTGCTGTTCCCTCATGTATCTAAGAACTGGAAACATAGGATTCACTGTTTCTTTGTTGTGTCTGGAATGTGAGGAATAAGGTTGATTCTTGCTGTGCAGTGTTTAGAGCATCTGTTTAATTGTGGCCTTAGCTGGAAGTTAACTCAAAGTAGAAGATACCTGGTCAGCACCATGTTTGACTTTAGTTTGGATTTTGGCTGGAATGTGTAAACACGTGAACATTGCAAAAAACTGAATCAGGATTCTTTGGGATTTGTGCATTTGTGACCTTTAGATTTACCATTATAATTATTGTGCACCCTATATTAGTTGAACATGATTATATTAAAGATAATTTAATAGCAATATTAAAGTAAGGCGGATTCCTTACCTAATTTGCTTTATAATCAGAAACAGTTACTTAATTACTCCTACTAAATATGAAATGGTATTTTGAAAATACTGAGACTTTCAGATGTCAGGGAGTGTGATTACATTCAAATAATTCTAAACAAAAGTGATTTATAGCAGCTTAGTTATGTATTTTAATGTTTATTCCATTATCAAATGTGTCTTAGTCTTTGGAAAGTGGTCAGTATTGGTAAGTGCCTATTTTGCTTTAGTAAAACAACATGTAAGTCCGACCCACCTTAAGGAATTTTACATGTTTTTTCTTTACCTGTTACCACAGAGAAATAATACATTTGCTATCTTTAACTCTTAACTGACTAGTAAGTAACTTGTGGCCAGAATATTGCTAGTGTATAGCTTTTGACAAGCTGGGAAAACTTGTATGCCTCTGGTTCCTCTGTTTATAGAAATCTGTGATAAAGTATCATACTTAGGTTTAGCTTTTCCTTTATGTTTTAGGGACATAGTACTCAAAATATTTTTTACTAATATCCCCTCTACTTTGAAATAGCAGAGGCTTCTACGAATTGAATGTACTTTTTTTCTTCCAAGTAGACCCAAGTTTAAATAAAGGCTTTCTTCATTTGCTTGAACTCATTCTCTGAACCAAACATAGATGGCTATTGCTGCACTTAATATAACCCTTAATTTGTCAGGCAAACTCAAGGTACCTGCCTTTTGTAGACTAATACTTTAAGCAATAAACCTCATACTTAAGGCAAAGGAAATCTGTTTTTCAAGTATTTTTGCATTCCATCCTCTTGTAGGCAAAATGTTAAATCATGCAGGATCTAATTAACTTTTCTATGATTGCTCTGTGATTCTGTGTTAGTTACTGCTTTTAGTCATTGAGAATGGAAAGTCTAAAAATTGATGTAAGTACTGAAAAAATATCCAGTTTTGGAATGAAAGCATCAGGAGAAAATAATGGTGAAAATATACTTCTGAGGTTGCTAACTGTATATCTGTCTGTATGCTTAATTCTGATTGGAAGGGGAACATTGCTTTTCATAACAATAAATCACTTAAACTGCTTTATATGTATCTTGGGAATAATGATTGGTTTGATTATGGTAGTATACCTAAAAACAAAAAAAAATGGTATTGGGAGTAGGGAAGTCCTTTTCCATTTTAATGGACTGTGGAGAGTAGGATTTAACAATTTTTCTTTTTTTTTTAAACAATTTTCCTCTTAATAGCTATTTTTTTATGAGCCAAAAGATTAAGAAGGGAACTGAAGCCTGCCTTTCTCATTTAGTGTGGCAGATACTCAAGACCCAGAACTAGTTACATAATTTGTAGGGTCAATGCAAAATGAAGATGTAGCGCCTTGTATTAAAAAGTTAAGAATCTTAAGACTGCGTATGACAAGAGCGTTAAACCAAGTATGGGATCCTTTGTGACTACACAAGTCATATACCTATGAAGGCTGTTTTGTAGACACTTTATGCAAAGATAAGAGTGTACACTGAAGAAATAAGAATTTGGCTCTCTCTATCCCCCATCCCTACTTTATACAAGGTAACAGGTTTCTTCCCCGAATCTCTCCCCCCCACCCCCCAATACCATGTTCCTTTTCCATTTGGGACTGAGAAAAAGAAAATGTTCTTCACACAGGCTGTTATGTGCTTGGGATTAACGAACTTTGAAGGATTAATGACAACAACTAGAATTGAGTTTGTCATCTCACACTTGTGTACCCCTTGGGACAGGCATATGCATTCTCCTCCCACCTCTCCACTGACAGCCTACCTCCTCCACTACCAGTGTGTTTATGGTGGTGGGATGATGATTTAACCTATTTTGGTCTCTTTTATCCCCTAGTGTCTTCCTGAATGAGCTTATAGCTGCTATTGCCTCCCCATCTTATACAGACCAACTAGGTGGAGAAGAAATTTTTCTTCCCTCTAGTACATCTATACCATACCTCCTATTTTGGATATGTATAGCCTGGCCATTATTTTAAGTTTCACTTTACCCCAGAGATGCCAACAACCAGTTAGGAACAAAACTGATGAAATGGTACTTTTAATTAAATGGGCAGGGGAGGATGATTGCAAATAAAAATATTTTTGAGGGGAAATGTTAATCTACTTATGATGTGCTCCTTTACCTCACTGAACTTCAGATGTTTCTAAGAAATAAATCTTCATTTTTTGAGATCATTTGTATAAGCGAACTAAAAAGAACATGAAATTCATTGAAACAATTGTATTTAATGGGCAGAAAGGTGGAAAGAAAGCACAGAAAGACTTACTTAATAATATTAGAGCCCAAAGTAAATTCTTTTTCTTCTAGGTATTAAACTAAATACTCAGAAAACAAGCTTGAATTTGTATCACTTGTGTTATTTATTGATTTGCTTTTCACTGATCTGGTTTAGTGCGTTAGACACATTTGTTGATGTTGTTGTTGTGCTGCTGCTGCTGCTGCTGTTGTTATATTTTGTAGCATAGCAGTATGGTGTTCTTTTTGAGGGTTCACAAATCTATTGTATGATCTATCTTTCATTCCTATTTGATCAAACAGCTGTTCTGTTGAAAGATATATTCTAAAACTTTGTATATATCCTTACAGTGTAATTCACTCTCCTTACAAGTAAGTTAAATACTCCCAGTAGCAAATTAAATCCTTCATGAATCAGATAACTGCAAAAGTGTTTTTAACAGTCTTCTGGCTAAAATTGATTACTTAAAAATTTTTTTACCACCATGAATAGGAATCTTAGGAAAGTTTGAATGACTGGGGTTTGTTCTTTTCTGAAGATGCAGTTATACTTGAGAAGAAAATTAAGAATTTCTAAAACCAATATAGTATTTTGTGTTAAATACATTTCAAGTACAGTAACAATGTTAGATCCAAAATACTTTGGAAGAGATAAAAAGTGTGTGTGTTTTTATTTTTGACACTAACAAATAAGTGCATATAAAATCCTATTACAAAGAAAGTCTTTGTATAAAATAAAATTTTGTATTTGGCAGATTATTAATGTGAATAACTGTTAAACTTTTGACTATCACAAATACTGATAAGCCCCATTATACCAAAACTGAATGTGTTAGTGTTCTGTTTTGATGTTCTAGTGACTCCTGGGACAGTCCAGACTAAAACTCCTTTTCCCTCTAGATTTAATAAAAACTGTTGAATCAGAACATTTGTGTAATAGATATGTTTGTACATCATCTTTTTCATTTTGTGGAACATTTTGTGTAAATCGTCTTTTCCATGTAGAGAATACCATATGGATGTCCCCTTTGTGTGCATATTAATAATATGTTAAATACTCATTTTTTTTTGCAGATTTTTCTAAAATGTTTGGGCTGTAATGCAGGCATGAAGTTTGGATGTTGATACTAGAAAAAAACTATTCCTGTAAAATGTATTCATGTTTTACCATCTAAAATAAATAACTGACATTTCAAGGGATAAGAAATTTAAAAGTGATTATGGAGGGGCACCTGGGTGGCCCAGTCGATTAAGCATCTGACTTCGGCTCAAGTCATGATCTCATGATTTGTGAGTTTGAGCCCCGTGTCCAGCTCTCTGCTGACAGCTCAGAGCCTAGAGCCTGCTTTGGATTCTGTGTCTCCTTCACTCTCTGCCCCCCTCTCACTCACAGTATGTCTCTCTCTCAAAAATAAAAAGTAAAAAAAGAATTATTTAAAACTGATCATGGAGACACCAAGACACCAAGGTATTAAGGTGTAATTACCACAGGCCCTAGGTTTTTTTATATACTTACTTTATGGACAAGTTTTCCAAGGGATGCTCAGTGCATGTGTTCTCTGAACTTACTTGGAATCCTGGGTAATGGAGATTCTCAGTCATACGCTGGCAGAGTTGTCCTGCTTTCTGAAATCATAATTCCTTTGAGTATTAATTACTGCAAAAACTATGGCATTTCATTTAAAATTTAGATCTGATCTTTCATAAAATAATCTAAACCTCAGTTTCTAGAGTCCATATGACATCAAAAGTCAGAAAAAATATTTTTCCTGTTTTAAAGTCAAAAAATCTTTCTACACTTCAAAGTAAACATGTCCAGTTCCATTTTTAAAGAATTACAGCATCAAAATATATAATAATACATTGTATTGCATACTTGCCTGTCACCCTCTGCCCTTAACCCTCAATTTTCTTTACACCCTTAACATTAGCATTCTGTGAACAAATTTTTAAAGGATTGTTATAATGCATTCTGTTTGTATCCTACAGTAATTTATTTACATTTTAAAAGGAATTTGAATACAGTGTGGCAATTTTGACAACCAGCAAGCCCATCAAAGTAAGATTCTACCTATAATCTCATGATAAACCAAATGCTTACTCTGTTCCACATAACAAAAACAGGGATTGTGTGTGGTTTACCTTATAGATAGGGAAAGAATAGCTGACATCTAGTAACACTTAGCCCTTTGAGTTCCCTAAATTCTTTACTTCTGTCTAGTGAATGAATTGCTTTAAAATCCACTTAAATTCAGATTTGCTCACCAGTGCAACTAGGGGGTAAAAGGGTGCTGTTTACAAAGCACTTAATACCTCACTCTTCCTACTGATTGTGAAGAACTTAGTTTCTACTTATAAGCTAGATTGATCAGTGAAGAATGTGACTGCTAAGTAGCATGTTTATTTAAACAAATGATGCAGAGGTGTGCTATAGGATGCTACCTGTAATGCATAGCAGTAGAACAAATTTTCCATTCATATGCCGTCTGAATATCAAAGGTTCAATTATTGGGTTTTCCTTTGTTTGAGTATTTGTTGAGTTTCTACTGTGTGCCAGGCTCTTGACTGAGAAAACTAATAAGATTTTTCTATTCCAGATTTTGGTTGGTTAGCTTTGAATTAGCCATTCTTTAATACTTAACTTGATTTCTTATAGTTCTTTACTTATTAGATTCTTCTTCTGAGCATAAGCAAAGGAAGACTCTGGATGCAAACAGGATTTTACTTTTAAGAGGCAGGTGACAAGAAGCAGAAACCAGTGGCTTGAGGGATTTTTTATCTAGGCTTCTCATGGTTTTTAATTTTCTATATGACATTTCTGTTAGCATTGCCACTTGACTGTAAGGAACCATGTTTACTAGTTTTGTAATAGTAGCATCTATTCTTTTGGAAACTGGACTTTGAACAACTCATTTCACAGAATCATTGGATAGCCAGTTCCTATTCTTTCTTACCTAGAATTACCTAGAATGTTTCCAGGGGATTTCACATGGCAGGTTAACAGAAGAAAAGCCATTTGTGTAACTCTTCTGTTACATTTGTTTCCCTCCCCCTTGGATCCCTAGAGATAAAATCTCTTACCTTCTCTTCCTGCTAATTGACCAGCAGATCCCTGGAATACTGTCATCCCTTTGTTCAAAAGAATGGTGTAGTTGTATTCAAAAACCAATAAAATGATATGTTCTGTCTATTCCTACCTACAAAAAGTACTTTTTTTCTTTATTAAATAAGATTTTATAGAGTAAGTAATTGAAGGAAAAGTCAAGTAATTGAAAAATTTTAAGAACAGCACTAAAATTTTGATCGGCTTTAATTTAAAAATCTTTTTTCCCGTTTTAATAACATTTTAAAAATATAGGAGACAATGTAAATTGAAAAAATGTAAAAAAATATAGCATTACATTTCTGGTCCATTTGTAAACTTATGTGAGATAATGTGGATTTATATTTATTTCTTAGTAAAATAAAACATATTGTACATACAAGTTGAGTTAAAACTTGAGAGTTGAGCTTTTTTTTGCCCTTTCAAATATAGGGCACACATGTAATTTTAAGAACTGTTTATTATTACAGAATTCAAAGTGTATTTGCTACAAAATTGATTTCTCATTGAGCTTTTTATTTTGTTGGTGATGATCCTTTACTAAGTTTTAAAAGCATGTGAGTCCTACTAATGGAATAGTAATCAAATGGAAATTTAATGATCTTAAGTAAAAGATTATAGTTTTCATGGAAGTAAGGAAGATTAATGAGATATTAAAATAATGGATTTGTGGTCATAAGAGGAAAGATTACTGTTGTAATAATTGACCAGTACAGTAATTTTAACTTTATTTACATTTTCTCAGTTCTAGTTTGGTATGATAAAGCATTATTTGAAAAAGTAGTACAGGAAGAATGTATGCAGATAATATTACTGTAGTTAAAGACCCAGCTGCAAGTTAGTGCATGCTTCAGGGAATACAAGTGAATGTAGACTTTTTCTAACTTGGTTTAGATGGTCTTGACCTTTCTAGAAGTATGTATTTATATTTTGGATTATATAAGAAATGTTAAGTCTTTCTCTTCCCTTTTTTAGCCTTAGATTGTAAGCAAAAGAAATCAAGGTCAAGATCTGGAAGTAAGAAGAAAATGCTAACATTACCTCATGGTGCTGACGAGGTTTACATTCTCCGATGCAGGTATATGCCTATATTGCCAAATCTGCTCAGTTTCTTCAGACTTGCTTTGAGACATATTAGCTGACTTATTTGGGGTTATTAATTTGTGGCAGAAGGTGCATTCTCAACAGTCAAGTTATAAATGAACTTTTGGAGACAGGCTTAAAATCATATTAGCGCATAATACACTATTTCAATAACTGATGAATTAATTTTTTATATTACCTCATAGTCTCAGTGATACTGCTGATTTTGATACTGTAGCTTTTTTTGTTATAGTATTTATTTGCTTTGTTTGGTTTAATTTGATTTGGTTTGATTTTATTTTTTAATTGTCTTGAGTTTCTTCTTCTTGGGAATGCATTTTCTCTCCACTCATACTTCTAACTAAGTATAGCTACACAAACTCATTCCCACCTCCTTCTGTACTCATCCTGCAGTTTAAGGAATTCTGAACTGGGGAAGGGTCTTTTGAAAAGAATGGTACATTTTGGAATTAAGTTGTTTTGAATATATTGAGATTTATAGCCATTAAGACCTTTTAATTAATTTTAATTTAATAATAATGTTCCTACCTCTACAAATATTACTAGAGGTAATATAGCTGTTAAACCTGTGAAATGGGCGTTTTATATTATATTAAATCATTTTGATTTTGTATGTATTTAAAAACTGTTGTCAAGTACTCCAGTATATGGTAGTATCTCCAGGCTATGGTAAACTCTACTTCTTATGTTTATGGATTTTATGTGAATTGATTTTAAATAAAGGAAATTGGTCATGTTAAGAGAACTGTTATCAACTTCTTCTATAGGTTTTGTGGCCTAGTCTTTCGTGGACCATTGTCTGTTCAGGAAGACTGGATTAAGCACTTACAACGACACATTGTAAACGCTAATCTTCCACGGACTGGAGCTGGCATGGTGGAAGTCACGTCACTACTTAAAAAGCCTGCCTCCATTACAGAAACTTCATTTTCTCTACTAATGGCAGAAGCAGCTTCATAGAACAAGGAAACCTTTTAAATAGCAAATTTAAATTGGATGTAAATTTGAAATTCTTTGTCTTTTTTTTTTAAAGCCACGTTAAATTATCCGTTTATAAATACTAAAGCAGGAAAATGGGGAAAAGTGAATTACAGTGACATCAGAGCAAACTGAGTACTTCAAACAGTAAGTAGTCTATATATTTTATATAGGATGGAAGCTGTGTTTTTAAGGTTTACTAAGTTTTGTCAGTTAACGGTGTTCACTCGTTGAAAGATCAGTACATGTAAACAGTCCTTAATATACTGTTGCACATGGATAACTTAAAGACAGACTTACTGGAAAATTACATTTTCTGCAGTGTTAACCAGAATCAAAGTTCTGTTTATTCCCCACAAGACTTGCATTGAAAAATAAGATATTATATTTTGTTTGTATGTATTTAGTGTTTTGTATAATATCAGGAACCGCTAAACTAAATTTACTCAACTTAGGGCATTAAATATCATGTACTTCATAGTTTGAGACTGTTCACTCAAATAGGGCAGAGTACAATTCTATCTAGATGTGTAAGTGTTTTTTTAAAATCACATGGAACGGTTTTTTTTATACTAAAAAGTGGAGGGAGATTTGTTTAAACAAGTATTTCTAAAAGAAATATGTACATAGTCCTGGAAATTATTTGTGGTAAGGAAATATTCTTTACTCCAGTTGCATTTCTCAGACAATAAAGTGGTGCATCCATGCTACCTCCTACTTTGTCAACAAAGATGCTATTTACCCTTTACATTTTTGTATCATAATAGATTTAAAAAATCTAATGTTCTTTATTGCAAGACATCCTTTTGTTAACAGATTTGTTTCTTTTTAATGTTTTACCTAAATTTTGACATGCTTACAGGACAGGTTTGCCTCTTACTTTATTTAACATTGTAGAAATGTAATTAATAAACAATGCTCACTACACAATTTAGAATAGGCTTTCTCATTTATATTCCAAATTTGATCAGTTAGCAAAACTTAATACATCAATTGAAATATTTCTACATATGATGAGAATGTTTACAATTTAAATTTTAGAACTTGTTTTGGATGTGACTATATGTACGAAAATCGTGTAACACTATGCTCATGCTAAGAACCGACATAACGGAATTACTGAAATAAATGTGCTGTGAGGAATGGAAAATATGGTGCAGATGTCTTGGTCATGATAAATTGTGATTCTTTTAAACTCTTTCCAAAAACAAATTAGTTCTTTTAACCTGCAAACAGATTCCTTTACAAATAACAGTTTTTGTATGCAAGCACCATTTCATTTTATTTAATGTAATATGGCTAATACTATAGTTGAAACAAGGATATGCATTGATAATTTTCTTCGTATGTAAATAAAGTTAAAAACAGTAAAATAAGGAGTATTTTGGTAGAGTATATACATACCTCACTGCCAGTGAATTGCTTTCCTATGGTATATCTCCTTACCAGAAAAATCTCTAAATAAAAAAAAAGTTAAAGAAAATTATAATGTCTATATTGTGAAGCATTTCTTATTTTTATCACTTCTGAAAATAGTCCATTTGAGGTTGCGTTTTATTTTGTTTAAACTGTTTGTACTTGGCAGGCTACTTTATCCACTTACCTTATATGTGAAATTAGGAAGTTGGGTTAGGCGGAACATTTTCAACCAAGGGTCTCCTTATCTCTGGGGTACTGGATAGGGGAAAAGTACTTTCAAGTTATTTTTGGTTTTTGAAATCCCTAATAGAAACTATTTCTCTGTAAAGATGAGGCTAACTAAAATTTCAAATTCCCTTACTTCTGACTCCAAATATACCGAGTCTGTGTATACTAGTTGCCTCTTATGAGCATGTTTCATTGATAGTTATAAATGAATATATTTTTTAAATCAGAAGAGATATTACATAGCATGCAGAGTTCACAAATTTTAAAAAATTAGAATTCCTCAAGGGAAGACTAGCATCACTAGAGTGAGTCCCTTTCAGCTCTCATTTTTATAGTTCTTTGCTTTTATCTTATTAAGCAAACTGTCAAGATTAAGAATACAAGTAGTTTAAACCACAAATTTTGTAAGCAAACCTAGATTATATTTTTTATGTTAAGCTTTAAAATAAATATTTATTTTTCTTAATGTACAAAGAATTCAATCTAAATAGAGTAATTCAAGTTAAAAATAGTACACAAATAGGGATTTCTGAACATTAAACTAAACAAAAAATATTTTTCATGGTAAAGATATTTGGGTTTCAAAATTTGAGAAATTCTTGAAGCAGAGGTTGTCTGTTATTTGACAACTAGAAAGGTAAGACATAATTTTCAGTTGGCTTCTACTAGAAAAAAAATTATGTTGTCTCAAATTATATGATATCAAAATGTAGCCTGATTCAATATTGAGTATTGCCTAATTTTCTTTTAATTCTTTTTGTTGTTGCTGTTAACCTAAAATATTTGAGCCTTACTTTCTTTTTTTAAGTCTGGTTAAAAGTGTTGATTTATATAACAGCATCAAGACAAAAAAGTTAACTTCTCTAAAAGTACTGTTTTCTACTGTGCTTCTTTAGAATACATTAGAACCATGGTCTAGCTAATATCTCTATTTTTGGGTTGTTTTTTTTTTCTTTTATAGTTTATTGTCAAGTTGGTTTCCATATAATAGTATCTCTATTTTGGATTTTGCCTATTTAATTATGGGTTAAGGAGATGATAGTTTTTCAGTAGTAATTTATTTATTAAATGTTTTATTTATTTTTGAGAGTGCAAGTGGGGGAGGGGCAGAGAGAGAGAGAGAGAGACAGAAGATCTGAAGCCACCTCTGCACTGACAGCAGTGAGCATGATGTGGGGCTTGAACTCATAAACCGCGAGATCATGACCTGAGCCAAAGTCAGATACTCAATCAACTAAGCCGCCCAGGTACCCCATCAGTAGTGATTTAATAGATATTCTTATGGACATGCATATAACCTCTCAGGAGCTATACAGTTAAGTCATTTAGTCTATCTAAAAGATAGCTTTGGTTTTTTTCCTCACTAACAAAGTGTAATATATGCTCATTTTAGAAATATTATGAAAATGAAAAGTAATAAATGAGGAAAATAACCTTGGTATAATCACTCAAAGACATTTACTTTTAACAGCTTGTTATATTTCTTTCTCTTACTATCAGTGGGCCTGTGATTGTATTATAATGTATACTGTTTTCCCAATTTATTTCCAAATGATTATTTATTTATTTTGTGTGTGAGAGAGAGAGAGAAAATCCCGAGCAGGCTCCTACTGTCAGCACAGAGCCCCATATAGGCCCAAAAGTGAAATCATGACCTGAGCTGAAATCAAAAGTCAAACCATTAACCGAGTGAACCACACTCCCATTTTCCCCAGTTTTAAATTTGAGTGGTGCATTGTATAGACTAACCTTTGAATATTAGATCTGGAGCGTTTTCTAGTACCAGCAACCAATTATCTGATTCTTGAGACATCAGCTGGGTATCCAAGAATTTGATTCAATTCTAATATTAACTACCTAGAGTTAGCATCAGACTTCTTAGCCTCAGTCCCACAAAACCCACACTTAGATGCCAGTCGCAAGTATCAGCTCACTTGTAATTCTCACAAGCTGGCTCTAAATTGGGGTTCCTGCAACACCTTGTTCAAGTTTAGTAATTTGCCTGAAAAGTCTTAGAGAATTCAGGAAAATATTTGACTCTGCTGGTTCTTTATAAGGATGTAACTCAGAAACAGACAAGTGGAAAGCGATGCATAGGGCAAGGTATGCAAGGAAGAGGGTGGCATGGAACTTCCATGTCCTCTCTGAGAGCACCATCCTCCCAGCATCTTGTGTTCACCAACCCAGAGGCTTTTTGAACCTCATTGCTTAGAAGTTACTATAGAAGTTTCATTACATGGGCATGATTGTTTAAATCTTTGCATGTAGATGATTAGCTCGATCTCAAGCTCTTTCCCCTATCCCTGGAAGTGTTGGGACTGAGGTGGGAGACGGGGGAGGGGTGCTGAAAATTACAATCCTTTAATCATGCTCTGGGTTTTCTGGTGACCAGTACCCATCCTGAAGCTATTTAGGGGTCTTCAGCCACCATTTCATTCTCATTATTCTTGCAAATTTAACTTTCTCATTTTAAAATAAGCTGTTCTATATTTTCTGGCTACTTTTTAACACATTTAATTTTATCTCTAGTGTTCTAAAAGTTTACTATAATATTTCTAGATGGGAATTTCTTCTTTGTTATTGTCAGGTTTGGGATCTCTGATGGGCTTTTGGAAATTTCGTAGCTGTTGTCTCCCAGCTGTTTCTTCTAGCTCATTCTCTCTCTTTCTTTTGAAACTCCCAACCGAATGTATATTAAATGCTTCTCCCTGTCCTCTAGGTTTTTTACCATTTCTTCTCAGTTTTCTGTCGGTGCTACATTTAAAATAATTTCTTTGGACCCATCTTCCAGTTTACTTATTTTCTAAGCTACAGTATACTAAACCCATTTACTAAAGTCTTAATTTTGGTTGTAATATTTTTCAGATCTAAAATTTATGTTGGTTCGTTTTAGATACACTTCTTTTTGTTTCTAGTAGCCTTATGTGGCTCTTATTTCTCTGAATATGGTCTGTATAGTTATTTATATATTCTTCAGATAATTCCAAATAATTATGGGTCTGAGCTTACTGATAGTTGCTTTTCCTTCATCTTGTTCATGGTATCTTGTTTTCTTTAGTGCCTAGATGTTTAACAATATGCTAGATATTATATTTGTAAACTGTTAATAGAACTATTTTAAAGCCTAGGAGAGTATCTTAGTATCTTTCTCCATAGGATTTTCATTTACTTCTGCCAGATGAGTAGGGGTTCTACCAATTTAGAACACTTTGATTGCAAATTCAAGATTTGTATTTTCTTGGTCTACCAGATGACCCCAATCAGGCTATAAGAGCTAGACGGGAAAGTTCATACACCTCTGGTTCATGTTTTACCCTATGAATATAATTTTTTTTACAAGTTCCCTGCAACCATGGAAATGGCAACTTAATTTCATAGCTATTTCTTCCAGATAGGCTATGTCCTCTGCAAAAGTAAAAGGCTTTATTACAGGGTGCCTCCATAGGGGTTCATGTCTTCTCTTAGAGTTTGGTTGGGTAAATCTTTAGTATCTTGTTATTTCTTTGTTGCTCATATGATATTTTTTGTTTTTATTAATCCAACATTTTTAGTTGCCCACAGTAAGATTACTGAGATTATGTAATCCATTATCAGAATCCAAAGTCCTTATATAAATTTTTGAGAGAGAGGACTTTGTGTGTTTTGTTCAATTCTGTTTTCCAGTAAGAGTTCTGATATATAGTATGTATCTAGTCAATATTGATTGAATGATTAAGTGAATAAGCTATTATTTTAAAGCTTATTTAAATACCTTATAGGATATGTTTCCCTTGTGCTTGTTCTTAAAAATAAATTTTGGTTATTACTTTTTTTTTAGTTTTTATTTAAGTTGTAGTTAGTTAACACAGTGTAGTATTAGTTTCAGGTGTACAATTGAGTGATTCAACACTTCCATATAACACTCTGCTCTTCACAAGTGCACGCCTTCCTTAATCCCCACCACCTACTTAACCGATCCCCCACCACCTTCTCTCTGGTAACCATCAGTTTGTTCTCTGTAGGTAAAAGTCTGTTTCTTGGTTTGCCTCTCTTTCTTTCTCTTTACTCATCTGTTTTGTTTCTTAAATTCCACATAGGAGTGAAATCATATGGTATTCTTGTGTTTTGCTCTTCCTGATAAATTGTAGAATTAGTTTGTCAAATTGCATTTGAACTCTGAGATCTTGCTTTTAGAACTGCTCTGAATTTTAAGTTGTAGAAAATGGGAAAATATGAGTCTTCTTTTTTAGGAATATAGTATCTTTTTCTATTTATCTTCATGTCTTACAAGAAAGTCTTATAAGTTTTCTTTATAAAGGATTGCACATTTAAATATAGTTTAGTTTTTGCTGCTGTTGTGAATGGGTTTTCTCCCAGAATTTTTAGTTGAATATTACTGATATGAAGGGAAACTAGGGATTCTCTGTGTAGCAGTCATTTATATCCTCTCACAGTGCTAAACTTCCTTATTCTTATATTTTTTTCAGTTAATTTTTTTGAAATTTCTGTAGCGAATCCTATCATCTGCAAATTGCAATATTTATCTCTTGCTTTCCAGTATTTAACCCTAGTCTTGGTCTTGTGTTCTTGCATTATGAAGGCTCTCCAGTACAATATTGAATATTAATGGTGATAGCTTGCGTTCTTCTCTTGCTCCTTATCATATAATGGAGATGCTTTTGTTTAATCATTAAATATAATTTGCTAGGAGTTATTTGGAGACAAAATTTATTGAGTTAAAAAGAGTTTGTTTTTTATGGGATAAGAGTTTCATTTTCTTTTAAAAAATATTTCAACGTTTATTTTTGAGAGAGACAGCATTAGCGAGGGAGGGGCAAAGAAAGACAGAGACACAGAATCCAAAGCAGGCTCTAGGCTCTGAGCTGTCAGCACAGAGCTCCACCCTGGGTTCTAACTCACGAACTCATGAAATAATGACCTGAGCCAAAGTCAGACGCTTTACTGAAATGAGCCACCCAGGTGCCCCTTTATTTTCTTTTAAATAAAAAATGGACTCTCAGTTTTAACATGTGATTTTTCCTGTTTAATCTGTTGACGTTAATAAAAAAAATATTAATAGACTTTTAAACGTTGAACCATCTTTAAATTTTTTCTAAGTCTTGATGGATTGCTTCATACTGTGAACTTAATTTGCTTCTGTTTCATTAAAGAATTTTTTCATGTATGCCTATTAATGATCGTGGATTTTCTTCTATATTTATTTGAATTTGGTATCCAAGTTATGTCAACGTCATAAAATGATTTGAGAAGTTTAAATTTACCTATGATCTGAAAGGGTTTTCATAACATGGGCAATTTTATTTTCTTAAAGATTTGGTAATACTCATCCATAAACTCAAGAGCCTTTTACATTGGAGAGAGACTTCTTTTGACTCACTTTTACTATTTATTTTTTATAATCGTGTTGTTAGATTTTGCCCCCTCTCTAAACCAATTTTAGCTTATTTTCTTAATAAGAGTACCTATTTCTCCTAGATTTTCTAAAATTTCAGAATAATTTGTACATACTATTCCCTTTATTGTTTCCTCACCTTACTAAATGTTTTACTTCAAGCTCATATTAGCTTTTTTTCTTTAATTAAACTTACTGAAGGTTTTATCTGTTTTTGTTCATCGTTTCAAGAACTTGCACTTGGTATTTTTTTCATCAACTCTATTTTTCTACCTTCCACAACTTAAGGCTTATTTTCAACCTTTTGGTTTTCTGATAACTACATGTAAGACTACATGTTTTTACATGTATATCAGATTTGACCATTTCCCATGGATTTAGATATATAGAGCTATCGTTGTTTATTACCTTACCATTTTAACTTTGATTTCCTTTGTGGCCAGTTTTTCATATATCAAATCTCATATATTCTGCGATATGCATCTGGAATCTCTGTCTTCAACTTTTTGTGGTGGTGGAGGGTCTTTTTTAAGGCTGTGTTCTGATAACTGGCAGAGCAAAATTCTCTGTCCCTCTTTAAAATATACTGCACTTAACCTTCTTTACTGTAAGATCTTTAGAGTGATTTTACTACCTTCTCTTCTGTTTCAAAAAATTCTCTTTTCACAACACTGAGGAGTCTGTCCTCATCCATTTATATTTAATTTCACGGGGCTAACCAATGTTTCTGTTCCTCTTATTTCATCCTGAGGTCCCTTTTCTAGTTTGGTTTTTTATTTTTGCTCTGAAAGGTGAATAATAAGTTTACTGAGCAAAGGAGTCTCACAGACAGTCCTCTCCTCTCAGGGTGGTAGAAGCTGTTTGGCTCAGGGTGTGTAGACCAGCAGTGTCATTGCCTGCCTTTTTTTCCTTTTAAGTAACTTGTTCTTTCTGCCTGAATGTTTATAAGATTGTCTCTTTATCCTTCGAGTTCAGGAATTTTGCCAAGTGTGCCTAAATGTTTGCTTTTCTCATCAGTATAACCTGAAATGTAGCAGAATTCAGGCTTTCTCGAACTCAGGAAAATTTTGTACTATTCTCTGTTGAATACTTTATCCTTTCCATGTGTTTTTTTTTTCTCCTTTCAGAATTCTGATTATCTGCATTTTGTATTTCCTTGACCTATTTTTTACATCTTCTCCTCATGATTTCCTTATGTTTGCTTTGTACTTTGAAATATTTCTTGCACTTACAGTGACCGACGTCCTCTTTAATTCTGCATTTAAAATTTTGTTTCAGTAATAATGTTACTTTCAGAAACGTGTGTGTGCACTGGTTTTGAATCTCAAATGATGTGATTTTTATTTTCATTCATGTTTTCATCTTCCCTAGTATTTCTGTTTTACTGAGTATGAATGTATTTTGATTTATTTTGCTGATTTCCTCTCTAGTTGCTGAACTGCCTTAAATAGGTTATTTTTCTTTTTCAGCTCACTGGATTCAGTGTTTGTTGGGATATCGGGATATTCTACATGTTAATAGTCCTCCAAGTAGTGAAAAGTGAAGCGACAATCCCTTGCTGAGGAACCTGGAGGACATCCCTGATCTCTCTCAGGCCTCTGTAATCTCAGTCTCTAGGACAGGGAGAATTCAGTCTACCCATTCGGTTCCTTTTGGGCTTAAAAAGGTAGTATGCTTACATAGGGGTCAGATTGTCAAGCTCCTTCTAGGATCCACCACCTTCTAGTCCTCACCCCTGAGCTTCAACACATGGAGAAGAAAGTTCCATATCAGTTCCTTTTTCTCTCAGGACCCTAAGGGAGCCCCATGCCTCACTTATATTTATACCAGTTACCTCTAAGTCTCAGCAGTCATTTGGCTTAGAAAAAGATTGGCTTAGTAGTATTGAGAGTAAAGGACAGGAATTTCTGTTAAAATCACGCCTGTTCCTTGGCTCAGTTTGGTTAAGCTTCTGACTCCATAATTTCTCACCCTGAAAAATTTTAACAATTATTAACTTAATTTTTAATTAGCATCTACTGTCATCAGTATCTGTATCTGTTTCCTCCAGTACCACAAGAACTTAGCATGTTTTATTTCCCTCCCATTCAGCAACCTAATTTTTTTGATCCCCTGAAATTTGCCTTCCATATTTATTAAATTTTATTAATTATATTAAATCTCTATCCTTCAGTGTACATCTCTTTATAGTCTGTGTGAAGAACACATAAAGCACTTTGTATCAAAGTAAAACACTTCTATGTAATTGTTTCACTTCCAAGGTAGACTTGTTGCTTTTTTCATGGAAATTTTTAATTGAGGTAAAATTTATAAAACGTAAAATTAATGATTTTGATTTTTTTTTAATGTTTGTTTATTTTTGAGAGAGTGAGGGAGGGATCACAAGCAGAAGAGGGGCAGAGGGAAAGGGAGAAAGAGAAAATCCCAGGTAGGCTCTACACCGTCAGCACAGAGCACCATGCAGGGCCCAAACCTACTAACTGTGAGATCATGACCTGTGCCAAAATCCAAAGTCAGATATTTAACTGACTGAGCCACCCAGGTGCTTCTAAAATCAGCTATTTTAGGGTTTTGGTTTTTTTTGTTTGTTTGTTTTTTGTTTTTTTTTAAAAATTTTTTTTTTTAATGTTTTATTTATTTCCAGAAGAGAGAGAGAGACAGCGTGAGCAGGGGAGGGTCAGAGAGAGAGGGAGTCACAGACTGAAACAGGCCCCAGGCTCTGAGCTGGCAGTCAGCACAAAGCCCGACGCGGGGCTCGAACCCACGGACCGCGAGATCATGACCTAAGCGAAAGTCGGACGCTTAACCTACTAAGCCACCCAGGCGCCCCTAAAATCAGCTATTTTAAAGTAAACCATTTAATGTATTCATGGTGTTGGATTATAGTCATCTCTCCCAAAATATTTTCATTAGCTCAAAAGAAAACCCTGTACACATTAAACAGTTGTTTGCTCCCCCATTTCCCTCTACCCATAATCCCTGTCAGCCTCCAATCTCCATTTTATCTCCATGGATTTACCTGTTCTACATTAGTATTTTTTTCAAGTGTACCTTTAATTTTAACCCTTGAATATTTATTAGTTTCTTTGTCCCCTGTGGTTTTATATATGCATGTCTTCCTCTTGGTATTATGTATCTTTTGTTGGAATATATCCTCAAGGAACTTTTAGAAAGAGCTTAGAGGTGATTAGCTCTCCAAGTCTATCTAAAGATATATTTATTTCCAGTTTGATTAGGGATAGAATTTTCACAGACTTCTGAAAATACTATTCCGTTATTCTCTTATATCCAGTATCATGGATAGTCTGGTACCAGTCTGATCTAATTCCTTTTTTCAATTTCCCCCCTTCCCCATTTGGGAATTTTAAGATATATCCTTTTATACTTATTTACCAAGATATGTCTTTGTTTTTTATTCATTCTGCTTAGCACTTTATGGACCCTCTCATTTGAGGACTTAAGTATATTTTCTATCCTGGGACATTTATTTTTATTATTTCTTTGCTTATTTTTTAAATTATTTTTCTCTGTCCTTGTGGAACTTCTTTAGAGTGGATATTAGATCTCCTGAATCCATCTTCCATGCATCTTACTTTTCTCCTTTTATACTTTTTATCTCTTGTGTTTTCAGCTCATTCTTCCAATACACTAATTGACTCTCAAACTATGTTCATTCTACAAATCAGCCTATCTGATTCATTGTTTTGGGGCTTGGTGTTTCAGTTTGGTTTAAGTCTTCTTTTTGCTCTATTGTTATGTCACGGATAAGTTTTAATTTGTCGAGCTTGATGCCTTTCTTTCACGGTGTTAGTTTCCCTCAAATATTTGGTGATTCTTGCTTGTTGTCTTCAGTTTCAAATTCCTTGTTAGCCTTCTGCAGTGTTCTATTAACTCATCCTGTTTTTGGTTATTACAGGGAAAGAATACAACCAACATCAAGGCTTGTAGAAATGTAGACTTCGTTTCTTTTTTGGTATTGTAGAGCTGTACCATGCCTCTGCCCTGGCTGAATTAAAAATACTTTAATTCTTGGCCCTTCCCACCTTTAGTAGCCATCTATCTTATGCATAGTTTGGGTTAAGGTTTCTTTCCCCTTTCAGTCAGATTCCATTTACCATCTGTTTTTTCAGGGATTACTCATAATTTCTGATTAATCAAAATATACTCTCTTATTTCCCAACACTGTTAAAGACTTTTTTTTACATTTTTACTTTTTGTCATTTTCCTAAAAACTGGAAGATCCTAAAATAAATGTTCAGTCCAGATCTTGATCAAAACTTGAGAAGCAAATCCATAAATTATTGTGACTATATAACCCAAATCACTTCTCCAGTGATGGCTTAGGCACAGGAAGCTTCAATACGTTGCACAGTCTGTAAGACATATTGACATGAAAGCCCTTTTTTGATTAATAGAAGAAAAGTTCATGTAATTGGAGTAGTATGTTATTTCCTTAAGCCATTCTGAAATAATATTATAGGACATGGTAGTTATGTTCAAAACAGTGTTCTTTTTAGCTCCCTCAAATCCTCAAATTTTTTTTCTGCATATTACTTATAAATCAGTTCTTTTAGAATATCAGAACAATGCTTTCTACTCACTGCTGTCACTAGATATATATTTTATGGAGATGCATAGAAATAGATAAGAAATGTGAAAGTATTTTATTTTTTTTAGAAATCTCAAACATATATTTTAAGATTTTACTTTAAGTTATCTATACACCCAGTGTGAGGAATCAACCCACAACCCTGAGATCAAGAGTCATATGCTTTACTCACTGAGCCAGCCAGGGGCCCTAATAGATGATTAAAATGAGTAATTTTTTACCCTGTGATTTAAATTCTATATTCTGGTTTTTAATTTTTTATTTATTTTTAGAAGGTGACATTTATTGTTGCTCATTTCTCTTTCCTCAAAGTGATGAAGCTTCTGATTTGAAATGTGTATTTTGGTGCCATTTTAGAACCAAAATGTTATTTACCAAAGGTGAAAAATACTCTGTGAATGTGGTTTCCTGGGATACCTGCTCTTTTTTTATATAGTATATTCACGCCCTTTGAGAGATCTCAATATTCATAGCTCATGAGACCTCTTCTTACCCAGAAGGCCAATACAGTAAGGACTTAAGGCCATTCACTAAAAACGTGGTAGAAACTAATGTTTTCTTATATATAACTGTAAAAGTCCATTTTCCATATTAGATATCTGCTACTACTATATTTCCCCTTTTGACCCAGGAGACAAATGTCCTGAAGACTAAAGCTAATGTGGCTGTTTGAATTGACGATTGAGAACTCCAGAAGGGTATGCAGTCCACTCTGGTTTTGGGCCCGTACAGTTTTTAAAAGGAAGTCAGTTCCTCACACAGTTACTGCTAAAATCAAAGGGATCTAAATAGTAATACTGGCACAGCAGTAAATGTTATTTTATTCTCATGATCCATTTTCTGGATGAAATTGCCTAAAATGCCAAATGCAGTCTGTGCAGTTAGCAGTAAATAGATTAGCTTGGGGCTCACTTTATGTGAGATTTGTCAGTATCTTCAGTAAATTACATACTTCAGTTACCTTTTCAGAGAAAAAAAAAGGTCTGATTCCATTTGTTCTTCATTGCTGCTTCTAGATTCCTCCCTCTCTCTTCTCTAAAATTCCTCTGCATTGAAGTTCATACTGTCCAGCAACTCACTCCGGATCCTCGTTGCAGTTATCTGGTATCTCCCCAGGATGCCACAGCCTTGAAGGCTTTTATCCCCTCGCCTGTCTCTGCAACACTACCCATGTTCTAAATCTTTTTTTTTTTTAATGTTTTTTATTTATTTCTAAGAGAGAGAGAGACAGCATGAGCAGGGGAGGGTCAGAGAGAGAGGGAGTCACAGACTGAAACAGGCTCCAGGCTCTGAGCTAGCAGTCAGCACAGAGCCCGACGCGGGACTCGAACCCACGAACCGCGAGATCATGACCTAAGCGAAAGTCGGACGCTTAACCGACTAAGCCACCCAGGCGCCCCACCCATGTTCTAAATCTTGAGGATTTCAGTGTCCATGAGAAAGTGACATTAGAGAAAATTGCCCAAGACAGTGAGGGAGCTAGTTCTATAATTATCTGGGGGAAAGTGGAGTGAGCTGAGGGAACAAGTGCAAAGACTGAAGCAGAGCTTGGTTGGTGTGCTGAGGGACTGCAAAAAGGCCATTATGGCTGCAGAAAAGCCACAGACGAAGGAGGAGATAAAGTCTGACATAACAGAGCTGGGTCATATAGGGCCTCTATACCATTATAAGGCATACAAGGTCATAAGATTTTTCTAGCACATTTATCCTTCATTCTATTTCAGGCATGATGATCATGTCCTAAATTTTGCCTGTATCCATAATATAGGCCCATCTTTTTTCTCAGTTTTAGTATTCATATTCTCTGAATTACCATTTCCAGTTGTTCTAGTTTTACTCTCTTATGCCCTGAGTTCAGTAATTCTTCAGCCCCACCAGGGCCTACAATCCATTGATCCTCTATCATTTTTTATTGACTCAGCCTCCCAGCCCTCCCTGTTCTCCCTTACTCCCTTATCAAAATTATATTCATCAGTCCTTCATCAAGATCACCCTCTTGTATTCACTCATCCTTTGTCCCTCTCTCACTTTATGTCTCTTAACAAAAATCTCAACCGCAGCTAAGCCAGCTCTCCACATTTATGTTTTCTTCTCCCACGTTAAAAAAAATTGTTTTAAGGGGCGCCTGGGTGGCTTAGTCGGTTAAGCGTCCGACTTTCGCTTAGGTCATGATCTCGCGGTTCGTGGGTTCGAGCCCCGCGTCGGGCTCTGTGCTGACTGCCAGCTCAGAGCCTGAAGCCTGTTTCAGTCTGTGACTCCCTCTCTCTCTGACCCTTCCCTGCTCACGCTGTCTCTCTCTCTCCTAGAAATAAATAAAACATTTAAAAAAAAAAAATTGTTTTAAGTAAACTTTTGGCTCCCACTAGAAATGGTGGTAGCTGGCTCTCCTTTTCCTTTTTTCCAGCTTCCATTTCCTTTTTTCCTTTTTAAAGCAAAACTCCTGTCAGAGCCATATATAATAACCATGATGACAATAAATAACATTTATTAAGCATTTGCTGTGTGCCAGCCATTGTTCCAAGTATTTTAATATATTAATCTTATTCTCATAGCAATCCAGTGAGGTAAAAAAAAAAAATACCACTTTTTACAATGAGAAAGAAGCATGAAGAACTTACTTTCCCAACTACTCACTGACAAATAGTGATGCTGGAATTAAAATCTAGGCAGTCTGTCATCAGAGCCTGTGCTCTCAACTAGACCAAAGCAAAGCAAATTGTGTTCTCAGTCTCAGTTCGCAGACACATTAGCAGCACACTCCAGTTTCCAAGAATGAGTATATCCTACCCCAATTCTCATTCCTCCTGAGTAGTAGTATAATAAGTTCTGGCTGCAAAGCGATGGTATTATAATGTGGGGGATTTCATGTAACCAGAAGTTTAAAAGTGATTGCTTTTAGGCGAAGGACTCTTTCTCTCTTGTAACATTCTGACCTTAGCCTTTTTTGGTTTCCTTCTGCTTCACATTTCTCTCTTACCTTCCCTGTAAGTCCATCGGTAAGAAGCATAAGGCTGCCTGCCTCTCTCTTTGATAGAAGCTCATGCCCATAGTATACCAAACAGGAACCAGATGAGGAAAAGGAGTTAAAAGAGAGACTTTGTCTGATCCTGATCTCTAGTACAGGGGGGAAAAAAAATCCCTGAGCTGAATCAGATTAGTAATAAACAGGATTTCTTTGCCTGAATTGCCCCCTTTGCAGTTACTACATTGGAATCCATGGTGGCAGATTTTAATCAAAAAACAAAAAAAAAAAGAATTTAGGGACTTTGCACCATTTACCAAAGGGGGTAGAAGCCTGAAGACATGATTTTAAACTCCTCAATTGGAGTTGTTTCCTCTAGACCCTAATCTAATATTCCTAGAGAACTTCTTACTCAAAGAATTACCTATAATCCATTATTATTAATTTGTCAATTCTTTTTTACATCATTTTTGGGGAGAGAGCAGTTCAGTTAAATATTTAGTATATTTTTTTAAATAACCACTGATTTAGAAAATTTTAGATAGTAAGTCCTCAAAATCAGTTTTTAAGTTTTATGAACAAGGAAACATCAGAATCACTCTAGCTGACTAATGTCATCTCATTGGCAGAGTTCACATGCCCCTTCCTCAACAATTGCTGGCAAGGAGAAAGGGTTTCTATGATTGGCTTTTCCCTTTTCTGGAAGAAGGAGGTTGTAGAGTAAGCCACCATCCCAGAGGGGAGTTATGTTTCTTATTTGATTTTTGTTTGGTTAGGTTTTTGGTTCCTTTTTGAAAGGTATCCTCGTGTTAGAAATAGTTTAAATCTCCCACTCTAAAGAACAGGCAAGGCTTTCCCAGCCATGGTGTTGCCCATCCCAGCCACCCCCCATACCCATTACAGTATGGACACTATATAATTCTGCCTCTCTGTAACCTTGTTTTAATTATATTCAGTTTGCAAAAATGTTAAAATTGTATTCACACTGAAAGGTCTAATATCTTCAAAGGAACTGATGTTAATTTGAAATCACTAAAAGAGAATAAAAAAGGGGCGCCTGGGTGGCTTAGTCGGTTAAGCGTCCGACTTTCGCTTAGGTCATGATCTCGCGGTTCGTGGGTTCGAGCCCCGCGTCAGGCTCTGTGCTGACTGTCGGCTCAGAGCCTGGAGCCTGTTTCAGTCTGTGACTCCCTCTCTCCCTGACCCTCCCCTGCTCACGCTGTCTCTCTCTCTCTCCTAAAAATAAATAAAACATTAAAAATAAATAAATAAATAAAAAATAAAAAAGTAAAAGAGAATAAAAAAGAATTGACCTACAAACAACCATGGCAAAATGAAGTTCTAAACAGTTCCCAAGTGATTACTTTTCACTGTGGAAGTTTTATTTCCCAGAAAACATAAAGCTGAATAATTTTGCCAAACCAGCCTAAGCTTGATGAACAAACTCACTTGGCCCTTTAAGAGTAATATCTGTACCCAAAGCAATCTGCACATTCAATGCAATCCCAGTCAAAATTGTACCAGCATTCTTCTCAAAG
Source organism: Proteles cristata cristata (assembly GCA_017311185.1). Lineage (NCBI taxonomy): Eukaryota > Metazoa > Chordata > Mammalia > Carnivora > Hyaenidae > Proteles > Proteles cristata. Next base: position 1,349,480 of record JAESUZ010004774.1, read on the forward strand.
CTAGAACAAACTATCCTAAAATTTGTATGGAATCACAAAAGACCCTGAATAGCCAATGTAATATTGAAGAAGAAAACCAAAACAGGAGGCATCACAATTCCAGATTTTAGCCTCTACTACAAACCTGTAATCATCAAGACAATATGGTATTGGCACAAAAAGAGACACATAGACCAATGGAATAGAATAGAGAACTCAGAATTGGACCCACAAATGTATGGCCTACTAATCTTTGACAAAGCAGGAAAGAGTATCCAATGGAAAAAAACCTCTTTACCAGATGGTGCTGGGAGAATTAGACAGCAACATGCAAAAGAATGAAACTAGATCACTTTCTTACACCATGCACAAAAATAAACTCAAAATGGATAAAGGACCTGAATGTGAGACAGGAAGCCCATCTAAACCCTAGAGGAGAAAGCAGGAAACAACCTCCTTGACCTCCACCGCAGCAATTTCTTACTTGACACATTCCCAAAGGCAAGGGAATCAGGAGCAAAAATGAACTATTGGATAGTTCTCTCTTCAAGATAGAAAGCTTCTACACAGCAGAAGAAACAATCAATGAAACTAATAGGCAACCAATGGAATGGGAAAAGATAGTTGCAAATGACATATCGAATAAAGGGCTAGTATCCAAAATCTATAAGGAACTCACCAAACTCCACACCTGAAAAAGAATCCAGTGAAGAAATGGGCGGAAGACATGAACCGACACTTCTCCAAAGAGGACATCCAGATGGCCAACAGACACATGAAACGATGCTCAGGGTCCCTCCTCATCAGGGAAATACAAACCAAAACCACACTGAGATACCACCTCACACTGGTCAGAGTGGCTAAAATGAACGAATCAGGAGACTATAGATGCTGGCAAGGATGTGGAGAAACGGGCACCCTCCTACACTGTTGGTGGGGATGTAAACTGGTACAGCCCCTCTGGAAAACAGTGTGGAGGTTCCTCAAAAAATTAACAATAGAACTCCCCTAGGACCCAGCAATAGCACTGCTAGGGATTTACCCAAGGGATACAGGAGTACTGATGCACAGGAGCACATGGACCCCAATATTCATAGCAGCACGCTCAACAATAGCCAAATCATGGAAAGAGCCTAAGTGTCCTTCACATGATGAAATGGATCAAGAAAATGTGGTTTATCTATCAATGGAATGCTACATGGCAATGAGAAAGAATGAAATCTGGCCATGTATAGCAACATGGATGGAATTTGAGGGTGTTATGCTGAGCGAAATAAGTTAAGCAGAGAAGGACAGATACCATATGTTTTCACTTTTAAGTGGATCAGAAGAAACTTAACAGAGGACCATGGGGGAGGAGAAGGGGAAAAATAGTTGGGGAGAGGGAGGGAAGAAAACCATGAGAGACTCTTGAGTATTGAACAAACAGAGGGCTGATGGGGGTAGGGGAGGGGAAGGAGGGTGATGGGCCTGGAGGAGGGCAGTTGTTGGGATGAGCACTGGGTGTTATTATGGAAACCAACTTGACAATAAACTATGAAAGAAAAAAATAACAATCAAAATCCAAAAAAAGTAATATCTGAACCATTTATCTCTTCAGTTCTAAAAATGCATATAACTTGGTAGAGATTTGGCTTTCGATTTTTAAATCCTAATATAGCTCTTGGGTGACTTGATTCCTTTTACTAGACATCTATCTGCCTCAGGGCTTTGGTCTAATTACTTTTAGTAAATAAACTATTTTCATATAAATGCTTTAAAGAAAAGCAGTATTGCTAGGATTATGAAGACCAAGAATATAATTTTACAGTCTAAAAACCCAAGGTTTTCCTGTGATGCATCCAATTGTACCTGTGTTGGATGTTGCCACTTTGTAGTGCTGGAAAGAGCCTTTTATGCATGTCCTTAAGGTTCATGCCTATAGTGTGCATAAGGACAAAACCATATTTATACCATGTAATACTCCAGAAGGATTAGGTACTGAGCAGCAGCTGTAGAGAAAACGATGATAGGTTTGACAAGGCCGAACAGGTCAGTGACTGATTTCTGAAAGTGGAGATCAGAGAGTAGAACTAGCCTCAAAAGTATTAGGAAGATTTCAATTTAGAGGAGTTTCAGTCCAAACCCAGTAGGTATGCATTAAGAGCCAAAAGAGCCAACCAGGAAAACACCGAAACAAAACCAAAAAAATCTTTACTTCCTCATTTGGACTTAGGCAGGTGTTCAGGGGGTAAAAGCATGTTAAAACTCCTCCAGGAAGGAAAAAGACTTCTGATTCAAGAGTCATTCCATTTCTATCTTTGCCACCAGTTTTCACACAACTGCTTTCTCTGGTGCTACACTCAGAGACACCCAACTGATAGTTGGCTTTTTCTTTTACTGAGTAAATGCAACTTTTTTCCCTGCCCATAGAAAGAAGAAAACTATGAGATAGAAGACCTTTTTCCATGGTTTAAAAAGAAGGGGGGCGGGAGCGTATTTCCCACTGTGTTCAGTTGATGTTGGTGAATGGAGGAGGAGGAGAATGACAATGAGAAAGGCATTTTGAAGTTTAGTGGCTTTTAGGGGAAAGAGGTTGAGGATAGTGGAAAGAATACTAAACCAGGTATTGTAACTTGATTTTTAGGTCTGCGTAGGTTCCCTACTTTAGCCAAACATAAGACTCTAAATTCATATTGATTTTAGTTTCCCTATCGGTAGAAAGTAGACTAAATGATCTCTTGCCCTTCTACCTCTAAAATTCTGTAATTACGACAGCAAGTATCTATGCTAATGCCTAAGCAGTATCGGGAATATGAAGAATAGTGTATAGAGCGAGGTGTTCTTTTATAATTAAATTTATGTTCAGTTACAATTGGTTTATGGAACAAAATTTTTTCCCAGAACCACTGTACCTCGGGAAGGGTTGCACATTTCATTCTGGCAAAGAAAAGGCAGAACTGATAGCACATCATATTGCCACATGGAGGCTAACAGTTAGAAAGCCAGACAAAATCACAAGGAAAGCCATAAATAAAAGAGAGTCTTAATGTGATTTAAATACCGTGACTGACTTGCATTCAGTGTTAGCCTGCTCACCAAGTCCAGTGCAACATCATCCTCTATAGAGATGTATTCTAGCAAAGACTTCTGCATCCGCCATCTGGCCCCTGACTCAGGGAGCATATCTCACTGAATGACACATAACCCAGTGGGATGCACCAAATTTGCTTAAACATGAGCACATCCTCTTCGGATAACAAAGGCTGAATATGACCCTAATCTTATATTCTGTAAACTGTGTTGTGGAAATTATTAAAACAGCAGTCCTCTGGGGAGGCCTGTAACCATTTACTGATCGTGTTTTCTTTGTCCCAGCCACAATTTCAAGAAATACTGTAAGTTTCAGCTTAAATGGAGGAGCAAATTAGATGTGCTTTAAATTTAAAAATTATGAATATAGAAGTAAAAAAGAAGTGAGCTGTTTGTGACTAGACAATCTTACCTTCCAAACACAAGAATTTGAGCAGAGTTCCAAGAGTTAGAGTTTGTTTTCTCTGTGAACAGCCTTCAGGGAAGTGTGCCAGAGGAGCTCTACTCAAGACAAATTTCTCTGAGGTTCTGATTTTTTTAGTTTATACCTTCACCTGTGATTTCAGGCATGTTCCAGAATAAAGGCAATCACATCCAGTATTTCCTATCTCTAAGATAGTGTACTGGGCTGTTTATACTTTTTATTCAGAATTACTGTACACTTTAGAAGGGACAGAATGATTTGCCTAAATGGAGAATTTTTTTTCTTTAAGTATATCATTGGCATTCCTCAGAGTGTTAAATATTTTATTGGCTGTTGGGTTGGAAGGATTCTCTATTATTTAAAAGCCACCCCAAATCTACAGATCCCAAGTTAATACTGAAGACTTTTTGTTGGTCTCTGGTGCCTTTTCCGGTAAAGATAACTGCTAAAGAAGTGGCAGTATGTGGAAATAGGAGTAAAATTAAAATGACCATTTTCTTCAAGTTATATACAACTATTATGCTTTGTTGGAATAATATGAGAAAACCCTATGCAAGAACTGAGCCGTGATTAATAGAAGTAAAAAGAAGTAAAAACATCATGCCTTAGACACAGCAAACTCAAATAGGAAGGAAAATAGTCTCCTTATAAATGAGAAGCAAAAAGTTGTATGGAAGTGTCGAATCGCTGTATCGTACACCTAAAACTAATATTACACTGTCTATTAACTAACTGGAACTTAAATAAAAACTTTTTAGGGGCACCTGGGTGGCTCATTCAGTTAAGCGTCCGACTTCATGGTCTGCGAGTTCAAGCCCCACATCAGGCTCTGTGCTGACAGCTCAGAGTCCAGAGCCTGCTTCGGATTCTGTGTCTCCCTCTCTCTGCCCCTCCCACACTCACACCTCTGTCTCTCCCTCTCTGTCTTTCTCTCAGAAGTAAATAAACATTAAAAATTTTTTAAACTTTTTAGAAGTTCAAGATGATATGAGAAAGAAATATTAATAAGTTCTAATGCCAATTTCATGTAAACTGTTAATTAGAAAGTAGAGTGAAAATGGAGCATGTGACTAATAAAGTAAATACTATGAAATTCTGAGAAAAGCCTAGTTAAACTGGACTTTCTTAGGGCTACAGCACTCATGAGATTTTCTCGTGTTTCAGGAATTGACCCAAATTCTTATGGAGTCAAATGATAGTGGAGTCACTATCATGAAGGGCAGTGAAATGAATGAAGACTGTGAGAGAGCATCATAATACTGACCTTGTCAGATGTCCAGTCACGTGGACTTGCTAACCTGGAAAATCGCTGAAATTAGTATAGGGTGAAGAAATCTTAAGTTAGAAACTAATTTAAAAATGAGGGCAATAGGCTGGGCAATAGCAGTTTTAACATTCATCCAGTTTAGTACCAGGTCCTAAGCTTCTCTGTCTTGAATATATGCCCCACTTGAGTATTAAGGGTCATTATATGGAAGATGATGACCAGCTGTTTTCTTTCTACCCTGAGCTCCAAACAAGAAATGGGCATAAGCTTTAATGTGAAGGATTTAGGCAAAGGATTGGGAAGAATATTGTGAATTGAAGTGCGTTACTGAGTGAATTTTCTTCTATGGAAGTCTTTTAAATAGTCATTACTATCACTCAAAACACTTACAGACTGTGACATACATAGGTAGCCCTTCAGTAAGAGATGAGAATAATTACACAGCAATTAGAACGTCCTCGAGCTTGGGAGTAATCAGCCCAAACACCAAATAATGCGAGAGAAGCATGAAAATACATAACCACAAAAATGAGAGATAGAGACGTGTACAGATCAAACATAATGACAGCATTTAGCTAATTAAACTCTCTGGAAATATTCTAACTGCTTTTGGAAAGCAAAGAAGTCTTCATTTTTCGCTCTGTCAGTTGACATAATTTTGAATTGAGTCCGATTCTCATTGGCATCCATGATCTATGTATACAGTTTCTGAAACAGCCTTTTCCTGGAGAAAATTTTCAAATAAACATTTGGCATCAATGGAATATTTTTTATTACACCGTCAGTGTTTTTCATAGTACAGCCTTTGACTTCCAGAAGATTCAAGCTGTCTTAGAGGCTCTGAGAACCCTAGGGCATTAGGTGGATGCCTGGTATATTACACTGAGGGATTAGATCCTGGGGAACTGGAATTCTGAGAACTAGGATGCCTGACTGAGATTGAACTGTCTCTGTATGCTGGTATAGATACAGTATTATTTGTGGTTTTTGAGATTAGAATTTTTAGACTTCATTCAAACAACCTGTTAAAAGCCACGTTCTCCTGTAACTGTAAAGTCATAGATTCAATGTAAGAATAATGTATTCAAGAAGATTTAGTCCTGTGCAGTGGTGTGCTAGTTAATGTTTAATTCCTGGTCTTCCAGGCAAGGAGTGTGTGGTTTTGGGGAGTAGAGGAATAGAAGCAGGGGTGGCAAGCACATACTGATTGGTAGCATTGGCCAGTTTCTATGATGCACATGCCACCACCGTGGCCAACTGCAGCTACTAAAATGACATCAGTGGAAACAGAGTTGGGAAGAGGTGTACAATTGCCTCTTCGTTACTCCCATACACGAGTAACATAAAACACCAAAGTTCAGAAATCACACTCCATGTCATTCAGTGACAGCCACCATTGTCATTATGAAGTAGAACTTCTTGCTCTCATCTTGTGACAAATGGTCCAAAAGCATACCTAACAAACACATGGCTTCTCCACCTGAGAACTGTGATTTTTAAATCACACCACTAAACACTAAACAGAAGACTCCCCCATGATACTGGTCTTTGGAGCAATGTCACCCAGTCCTTTGTATGTTCTAACTGCTATAAACAGCAAATGAAATGTTTACAGGCCAACAGAACCAATTCTTAGAAGGAGTAACCACAACCTTCAGAATAGAAAAATAGTTTAGGAGGCATGTTTTATTTTGGATTTGAGTATTTTTGTTGTTAAAAAGACTGATAACACACTGCCTAACAGTAGTTAGTATCGCTACAAGCCTGGCTGGAAACAGATTTCATGGCAGTTGAAGAATGTCTCTATTTGCTTATTTTTGGAAACAGAACTATCACATTAATATGTCAGTTGATGGCCATCTCCTTTTTTCTTTTTTTTTTTTAAGCATCTCAATTTTTTTAAAATGTTTATTTTGAGAGAGTGAGAGCTCAGGGAAGGGATGGAGAGAGAAAGAGTGAGAGAGAATCTCAAGCAGACTTCATGCAGTCAGTGCAGAGCCAGATGCCAGGCTTGAGCTAGGAGCTATGAGATCATGAACCCGGGCCATATTCAAGAGTTGGACACTTCAACCAACTGAGCCACGCAGGTGCCCCTTCCTCCTTTCTTCATTCACAGACCTGCATATAGTTTTGTAATCCCAGGATACATGTATCTCCTATCTTTTATCTCTCTGTGAAAATAAGAATTGTAAAACAAAATGGCATTGCCCTCCCCTGTGCCACAATTCCCAGATGTCTCATGTTCCTGACCAAGTAATTCACTTACTTAAGAATTTCTGCTCTTTCTATTTAAAAGACAAAACCATTTGGCAAAAATGCTTCTGAACCTTGAGAGAGAAGGCAAATAGATTCTTAGGACACAGCCAATCCAATCATGGCATGGTTAATATTCATTCTAAACTATTGATAACATTTAGTGTAACACTTACATTGCTATTTACAGTGAACTTTCACATGTATGTCCTTCCCATTCCATAATACTGAATAACATTATTGGTAACATGAAATGTCAGTGCCCAGTCTTAGAGCCTCTGCCAACAATTAATATGTATTTATTCAATAAGTAGGTGATAGGTGCTCTCTTCAGTGAGCCATTATGGAGTCTGTCAAGATAAATTAAAACCAGTCCATCAGTATTTGACTTAAACTGGGCAAGGGTTAGAAATGCTTGCAAGTGTTTAGATTATATGAAATTTTTATTTTCTCTCATCACTGGGAGAGAACTTAAATTCAAATAGGGCACCACCATGGCCATAATAAAATATTTGTTGTTGTTAGGTTGGTTGGTTTGGTTGTGTTTTGTTTTTGTTTTTTTTTTATATAATTAATGTAAACAGTAATTCAATCACCATTGACAAACACATGAATAAGTCAGTGAACTTTGTGGGCCATACATCGAAGGTCATTCCCAAGATTTACTTCTTCACTGAATTTTTCCCTGACAGGAACAGTTAATGACAGTGTGATCCCAATCATCTTAATTGCTGAGAGTTAGTACAGTTATTCTGCATTGCTATTGGCTAATGAATCCGATTCAATGGCTGGTTCTGACAGGGCTGACATAACACATGACTAACAAAGTGACAAGAGTAGAAGACAATAGAGAGAAGGAAGAAGCATGAGATGGGAAGTGTTCGTCAATACACTAAGACACACTAGCACATCACAGTCTGCGCTGAAGCAGAAAATGAAAAAACATACAGAGGGCTGCCTGATCACTTTTGCCTTAACATCACATTTTTATTCTCTGATATTCAGGAAAAAAAAATAGTGGTAGAGTGACATTTCTGAAACGCATTTATAAATTTATTTTGGGATAAATTGAAATAAGTTACATGGGGGGTGAGGAAGAGACAAGCAAGATCTTAATAAATACTAAGTTGGGGTGGGCCGAGGGGAAGCATCAAAAGGTAAGTAGAAATATAGAAGCAGATTGGGTGTTTCCACCAAATACCAATCCATAGATCTAAGGATAGACCATCACTGCTTCTTCATGATACAATTAAGTGGAACCATGTGAAACTGCTGATATTCAACCATCTTTGACCTACAAAAATGGTCATGGATGTGTTCAACTTAATAAAACTACAAACTATTAGAAACAAGGTAAATACATAAAATACATTTTACAAGTATTTTTTGTATAATATATAAAATAAAATATAAAATAAATGCTTGTAAAGTGTATAAGAAGGCACACTAAGTTATCCCATGGCTAACAAGAAAAACACTAATTCATAAAAAGGTTTTTTAAAATGCTGTAGTCAACTCCTTAACCTCAAATCCCTATGGATTGTCAATCCAAAATACTCTATACGCTTGGGGATGATGTGACAAAACGTGTTCACAAGGGGTTTTTTTTTTTTTTGGAAGAAAAATAGTTAAGCAGACATTTTCTATTAGCTTGAAAGTAATGTAACACCAAGCAGTGTTTTTCATTTTTAAGAATCTGGAGGACGCTAACTATAGGAAAGATCAAGAACAGTCACATGCTGGTGAGTATTAGCCAGTCTTTCTGCACTGACAGAGTGAAACATCCTCAGCGGTGGAATCCCCTACCCCAATGTAACTTTGACCTATGTTGCTATTCACAGATCCTCCACCACCTTATAGCAGGAGAGTCCCTGGATGTCTGCAAGCAAGCACTGGGGCCTGGCACCACCTTGCCCACCCCTGGGCACAAGTAGGATGTGGACTCTGAACAGAACCTACCAATGTATTATTCCTGCCACTTCTCATCCATGGTTTCTGGGTCATTTGAGACCAGCTTAAAGATAGATAGATAGATGGTAGATAGATAGATAGATAGATAGATAGATAGATAGATAGATAGATAGATGGATAGATAGGATAGGATATCATCCAACCTTTAAAAGGAGATTTGGAGGCTGCCATTTGCAACAACACAGATGAACCTGAAGAGGACATTATGCCAAGTGAAATAAGCCAGACCCAGAAAAATTCTGCATGATCTTAGTTACCTGTGGAGCCTGGAAAAAGTTGGATATAGAAGAGAGTAGTAACCCCACTGGTTACCAAGTGGGGAAGATAGGGAGATTTTGGTCAAAGAGAATAAAATTGCAGTCTACAAGACAAATAAGGAAAACTAATGTACAGCATTATGACTATAGCTAGTAATACTGGATTGAAAACTGGAAATTTGCTAAGAAAATGGTTCTTATTTCACATGCTCTGACCCCTCGCCCCCACACACACATGCACAGGTAACTATAAGAAGAGATGGATATGTTAATTTGCTTGACTCTAGTAATCATATTGTTATATATATGTATATCAAAACACTCAAGTTGTACACCTTAAGTATATATAATTTTTATTAAATGATAAAACAGTAACTGTTTTTAGCCTTGAAACTGCAGTTTGAGCAGGACTCAGTAGGGAAGCATTCTTCCTTCTCCCCGTTAGTGTTAACCAGGGCTACTCAATGGCAAATCTATGAAAGGCTCATTCACTCATGTGTCTGGTGGTTAATACTAGCTGTCAGGTTTAGCCGGGCTGTTGCCTTGAACATCATCATGTAGCCTCTCCATATGTTCTGGGCATTCTTCCAAAATGGTGGCTCTCACCATTTATCACTCGTGCCAAGTTTAATTGTCTCAAGAAAGAGCTGGGTGGAAACTGCATCACCTTTTCTCCTTACCCTGCAACTTAGCAGTAGCTGTGAAAATAACAACGCGCGCTCTAGGTACCTCAGGGAGCAGAATGGACTCCATTCACAAAGGATTGTCATTATTTGAACTGTCTGGTGGCTTTGTGGGAAAACAAATAGAAGCTTTACCTGTTCTTACCTGACTCAGAACTCCTCCAGTGCTACAGCTGCTGCACAGGTGGTGGTGGTTGAAATATTTACAAGGAAATATTTTAGTTGCTGTTGCAAGGGGTGATAACACAGCAAACAATATATTGATGAAAAAGCTTGGGAGAAAAGACTGAGGAATAGTGTCCATAAAGGCTTTGAAAAGCTCTTGACATAGAAGTTTAGAAGGCCAGACACATGCACAGGGCTGTGTGCATGCTTAGGAAGACCCAAGAAGACCCTACGCTGTCTCCTGTGGCTGACCTTGAGGCTGTGCAGAAGCAGAAAGTGAAAGCTAGGGCACAGTTGTAAACTGCCTGATTGAGTACTCAAGGTATGCCTCAGCACACACGGCAGGCCCCTTGGTGAAAGCCAGTATTTTGTGGGTTCCAGTCATTTAAGGAAATCTCTGCAATTATTAACTGATCAGTAAGCCAACTAAGGAGAAATTGCAGTGGTTTCACAGAGGAAGGAATACAGCTTTACAGAAGTCACTAAATAACAGGCCCTAAGATGAGAAAGAAATCCAGATTTGCCACATAATGGTCAATATATCCATTTCTCTAAAAACAATGAATGCTATGAAACAAAGTATGACTCCTCAAAAAAAAAAAATGGCCAATAGGAAGTGTCCAGGAAAAGCCCAAATATTGGACTTTGTAAATAAAAAACTCAAATCAGCTAATTTTTAAAAATATTTATTCATTTTTGAGAGAGAGCACAAGCAGGGGAGGGGCAGAGAGAGAGAGGGAGACATGGAATCTGAAGCAGGCCTCAGGCTCTGAGCTGTTAGCACAGCCTGGTGCAGGGCTCGAACCTATGAGCCATGAAATCATGACCTGAGCTGACTTACAAGATGCTCAATCAACTGAGCCACCCAGGTGCCCCATATTTTTTTTTAGAAGGTTTATTTAAGAATTTTGAGAGAGTGTGCAAGTGGGGTAGGGGCAGAGAGAGGGAGAGAGAATCCCAAGAAGGCTCCACACCCATCAGTGCAGGACTCCATCTGATGAACTGTGAGATGATGACCTGAACCAGTAAGAGTTGGACTCTTAATCAACTGAGCCACTCAGGCACCCCTCAAATCAGCTATATTAAATATGTTCAAAGGAAATCCCATTTCAAGAACTAAAGTATCAGAGTGATGTCCTACAAATAGAAACTATTAATACATGGAAATTATAATAAAATTTGAAGTTGGAGAGTAATAACATTAAAAATCCACTTGAATGGCTCAACAGATTTGAGCTAGAAGAATGAACCAGAAAGTTTCTAGAGAAATCCGTAATCGAAGGAAACTTGGGAAATTCACAAGTACGTGGAAATAAACACATTTCTAAACCAATGGGTCAAACACAAAATTGTAAGGGAAATTATAAAATACTTTGAGATCTACAGAAGTGAACACAATATAAAAAGCATGGGATGCAACCAAAGTGGTAAGTAGTAAAAGTTAAGTGTATAGGGGCACCTGGCTGGCTCAGTCAGTAGAACATGTGACTCTTGATCTTGGGGTCATGAGTTCAGGCCCCTCATTGGGCATAAAGTTTATGCCTTTTAAAAAGAGGCAAATGGATAGCTGTACATGCCTACATTTAAAAAGAAGAAAGATCTCAAATCAATACCTAACCTATCTTAAACTAGAATAAGGAAAACCAAACCCAAAACAGGCAAAGGAAGTAATGAAGATAATAAAATAGGTGACAGTCATACTATAGAGAAAACATAACCAAAAGGTAGACCTTTCAAAAAAATCTACAAACTTGACAAAACTCTAGATTGAGAATAAAAGGCTGAACTTACTAAAATCAGAAATCAGAGGACATTACTACTGACCTTACAGAAGTAAAAAGGATAATAGGGAGGTACTATACACAATTATATGTCAACAAATTAGATAACTAGATGAAATAGATGCATTCCTAGAAATAGAAGCAACCAAAACTGATTTAAGAAAAAATAAAACACTTGAATAGACCTATATAAGAAAAGAGATTGAATTAGTAATAAAAAACCACCTAGGGGCACTGGGTGGCTCAGTCAGCTAAGCCTCCACCTTAGGCTCAGGTCATAATCTCACGGTTCTTGGGTTCAAGCCCTGCGTCGAGCTCTGTACCACCAGCCAGCTCAGAGCCTTGAGCCTGTTTCAGATTCTTTGTCTCCCTCTCTCTGACCCTCCCCTGCTCATGCTGTCTCTCTCTCTCTCTCTCTGAAATAAATAAAAACATTAAAAAAAAAAAAAAAAACCTAATACAGAAAAGCCCAGGACTAGAATTCACTGGTGAATTCTTCCAAACACTTATAAATGGAAAATAATTTTTAAGCTTTATTTTGAGAGAGTGCTAGCAGGAGAGCGGCAGAGAGAGGGAGAGAGAGACTCTCAAGCACTGACAGTGCAGAACCCCAATGGGGCTCAATCCCACAACCCTGAGGTCATGACCTGAGCCTAAATCAAAAGTCAAACACTTAACTGACTGAGCCATCCAGGCACCTGAGAATTCTTACAAACATTTTAAGAACTAGCACCAATCCTCAAAACTTCCAAAAAATAGGAGGGAACAGATCATAACCCATTCTATGAGTCCAGTATTACCCTGAAACCAAGGCCAGAGACATCATAAAGGAAAACTACAGACCAAATCTGTTATGATGTAAAAATCTTCAACAAAATAGTTGCCCAATTGGAATTTCCCAGGAATGGAAAGTTGATTCAAAATATGAAAATCTATATATTTCACCCTAATAAACTAAAGGGGAAAACCATCATCATCTCAATTGATGCAGAAAGAGCATTGGGCATCCTTACATGTAATATCAAAAGATGCAAATTATGACACTAAGAGCATATAGTGGGGGAGGGGAGGAGAGGTAGAAGTGTAGAGTCTTTATGTACAAATAAAGTGAACAGCTTAAAATAGATTATTATAAATATATTTTATGTAAACCCCATGGTAACTACAATCAAGATATCCCTAGAAGTTACACAAAAGGAAAGAAAGTCAATCAAAAAAAAAAAAAAAAAGCAAGAGAAAAAGGATAAAGGAACTTTAAGAAAACAGTTAAAATGGCAAAAGTCCTACTCTATTAGTAATTACTTTAAATGTGAATGGATTAAATCCCCCAACCAAAAGACAGAATGGCTGAATGGATTAAAAACAAACAAAAATCCCTGGATCTAAATGTGTTGTTTACAAGAAACTTACGTTAGGACACTCATAAGCTGAAAGTGAAAGGATGGAAAAAGATTAATCCTTAGACTAAGAAAAAGGAAACTCAAGTAAAATCAGAAATGAAAGAGGAGATATCACAGTGGATGTTTCAACAGCATAAAGAGACTATTACATATAATTATATGTCCATAAGTTGGGTATCCTAGAAGAAATGGATAAATTCTTAGAAACATGCAGCCTAACAAGCCTGGATCAAGAAAAAATAGCCTGAACAGACCAGCAACAAACATGGAAACTGAATCAGTAATCAAAAACCTACAATAAAAGAAAAACTCCAAAACCCGATGGCTTGACAGGTGAATTCTAAGAAACATTCAACAAATACCAATTCTTCTTAAACTCATAAAAAGAAGGAACACTTCAAACTCATTTTATGAAGACAGCATCACAGTGATACCAAAGCCAGACAAAAACACCACAAGAATAGAAAACTATAGGTCAATATCTCTAATGAATATAGGTGGAATAAATACCCAACAAAATCTAGCAAACTGAATTCAATAGTACATCAAAAGATCACTCACCATGATCAAGTGAGATTTATCTTTGGGATATGAGGATGGCTCAACAACTAAGTAAATATGATACAAAACAAACAGAATGAAAGATAAAATCCACATCATCTAAATGGATACAGAAAAAGCAAGAATTACAAAGTTGGAGCTATCACACCCCCTGATTTCAATATATATTACACAGCAGCAGTAATCAAAACAATTTGGTATTGGCATAAAAACAGACACATAGGCCACTGGAAGAAAACAGAACCCAGAAATAAATCCACACATTTATGGTCAACTAGCCTTCAACAGGGGTGCCAAGTATGCACAATGTTCCTGGGAAAGGAAAGTGCTTCCTGCATTTTTCCTATTCTATCTTCCAGTAGTTTTTTGGTGTTTATATATATTTATTTATTTAAATATATTTAAATATTTGTATATTTATTTAAATATATATACATATTTATTTATTTAAATATATATATAGTTTCAGGCCTTACATTTCAGTCTTTAATCCATTTTGAGTTGATTTTTGTATGTGGTATGCGATGTCCAATTCCATATTGTTTTTCTAACACCATTTATTAAAGAGACCTTCCCACTTACGTGTTTTTGCCTTTGTTGCCAGTTTTTTTGGTGTTTTGTAGTCAAGTGGGATTACATCTAACTAAAAACCTACAGAGCAAAGGAAACAACAGAGTGAATAAGGCACCCTGTAGAATGGGAAAAAATATTTGCAAATCATTTATCTGATAAACGTTTAGCAAGGTTTCAATATGGAACTCCTACAACTCCATGGGAAACAAAACAAAATTATTATTTACAAAAATGGACAAAGGACTGAATAGGCATCTCTCAAAAGAAGACATACAAACATATATATGGCCCAAAGTACCTGAAAAGGTGCTCAACATCCCTAATCAGCTGGAAATGCAAATCAAAACCACAGATTAGAATGGCTATTATCAAAAAGACAAGAGATAACAAATGCTGGCAAGGAAGTAAACTGTTGTATACTGTTAGTGGGAATCTAAATTTGTACAGCCATTATGGAAAACTGTATGGAGGTTCCTTTAAAAATTAAAAATAGATCTACCATATGATCTGACAACCCATCTTCTGGACATAAATCCAAAGGAAATGAAATCAGTATCTCAAAGATAACTGCAATTCCATGTTCATTGCAGCATCATTCACAATATATATGTGATTGCAGCATCATTCACAAGATATAGAAATGTGTCTCTCCACTAAGTGGATTGTCAAACACATGCTGGAAAATTATTCAGCCTTAAAAAGCGGGGATGGGTGGATGCCTGGATGGCTCAGGTTTCAGCTCAGGTTATGATCTCATTAAGATCTCATGGTTTGTGAGTTCAAGTCCTGCATTGAGCTCCAAACTGCCAGTGCAGAGCCTGCTTGGGATTGTCTTCGCCTCCCTCTACCCCTCTCCCACTCGTGCATTTTTTTCTCTCTCTTAAATAAATTTTAAAAAATTGAAAAGAACAATGTCTTTTAAGTAAAGAAAAGAAACCCTGCCATTTGAACAGCATAAATGAAACTGGAGGACATTATGCCAAGTGAAATAAGCCAGACACAGAAAGACAAATAGAGCATGCATGGTCTCACTCTTCTATGTGAAATGTAAAACTGTTAGGCTCATAGAAGCAGAGAATAGAACCCTGGTTGCTAAAGGGTAGAATGGTGGGGGATGTGGGGGAAATGGGGAGATAATTGGTACAAAGTTTCAGTTATGTAAGATGAAAAAAATTCTAATGTACAGTATGGTGACTACAGTCAACAATACTGTATTGTATACCTGAAATTGGTTAACAGTAATTTTTTTAGTTTTTTAGTGTTTTTTATTTCTGAGAGAGAGAGAGACAGCGTGAGCAGGGGAGGGTCAGAGAGAGGGAGACACAGAATCCGAATCAGGCTCCAGGCTCTGAGCCGTCAGCACAGAGCCCGATGTGGAACTCGAACCCACGAACCGTGAGATCATGACCAGAGCCGAGGCTGGACGCTTACCCAACTTAGCCACCCAGGCGCCCCAATAGAGTAAATCTTAAATGTTCTCAACACACACACACACACACACACACACACACACACACAAATGGCAACTAGATATGATAAATATGTTAATTGATTGTGGTGATCATTTTACAGTGCGTATCTACATCGAGACTTCAAGTTGCACACTTTGAATACATACAATTTTTATGTGATGATTATACCTCAGGGAAGTTGAAAAAATACATCTTTAATGATAAAAACACTCATCAAACAAGGAATATGAGAACTTAACTCAGTCTAAGACATCTATAAAATATCCATAGCTAACATCATACTTATTAGTGAAAGACTGAAAGTTTTGCCCTGAGGATAAGAAACAAGGATATTTGCTTGCTCTCAAAATTTCTATTCAACATTATACTGGAGATTTTAGCCAGAGCAATTAGTGAAGAAAAAGAAATTAAAGGTATCCATAATGGGAAATAAAAGAAGTAAAATGATCTCTATTTGCAGATTGCATGATCTTATACATTTGGAAAACCTTACACTCTTGACATACATGCCAAGACCATTCAATGGGATAAGAATAGTCTTTTCAACAAATGGTGGTAGGACAATTAGCTTTCTTCATGTGAAATGAATGAAGTTTCAAGCTCTGTGCTGACAGCTCAGAGCCTGCTTTAGATCCTCTGTCTCTGCCTGTTCGTTGCTCTTGCACGTGTTCTCTCTCTTTCTCAAAAACAAACATTTTTTAAAAATCTTAGAAACATAGGTGTAAATCTTTGTGACCTTGTATTAGGCAACAGTTTCTTAGAGATAACAAAACATAGACAACAACAACAACAAAAAAAGATGAAGTAGACTTCAATCAATTAAAAGCTTTTGCATCAAAGGACACTATCAAGAAAGTGAAAAGATCCTACAGAATGGGAGAAGATATTTGCAAATCATATATTTCATAAGGATCTAGTATTCAGAATATATAAAGATCCCTTATATTTCAATAAAAACTCAATTCAGAAAGAGGCAAAGAATTTGAATAGATGGTTCTCCAAAGAAGATTTGCAAATGGTCAATAAACACATGAAAAGATGCCCAACATCATCAGTCATTAGAGAAATGCATACCAAAACCACAATGAGATACCACTTTACACCCACTAGATGGCTGTACTAAAAGACCATGCACAGGACGCCCTGGTGGCTCAGTCGGTTGGGCGTCCGACTTCAGCTCAGGTCATAACCTCACAGTTCATGGGCTCGAGTCCTGCGTCGGTTTCTGTGCTGGCAGCTCAGAGCCTGGAGCTTGTTTCAAATTCTGTGTCTCCCTCTCTCTCTCTCTCTGCTCCTCCCCCACTCATGCTTTGTCTCTCTCTGTCCCAAAAATAAACTGTAAAAAAAGTTTTAAAGACCATACAATATGTTGGTAAGGATGTGGAGAAACTGGAACCTTTGTATATCTCTGGTGGGATTATAAAATGGTACAGCCACTTTGGAAAACCGGTGGGCAGTCCCTCAAAAATATGGAAGTGAAAACGTGTTCACATGAAAATGTGCACATTAATTTTCATAGTAGCACTATTCATAATAACCAAAAAGTAGAAGCAACCCATATATCCATCAATTGATTAATGGAAAAACAAAATGTGTATCTGTACAATGAAATAATACCCATAAGAACAAATGAAATACTAACACATGCTAAAATGTGGATGTACCTTGAAAACATGCTAAGTGAAAGAAGCCAGACACAAAAGGCCAAATATTGTATGATTCCATGTACGAAATATCCAGAATAGGCAAATCCATAGAGACAGTAAATAGGGGGGTGCCAGGGAATCAAGGGGTGAGGTGTGCAGAAGGAAGAAGGGGAAATGGGAGGGTATGCTAATAAGTATGGAGGGTTGTTTTTTTCTTTTTTGATAGGAAAGAAATGTTCTGGAATTACTATGAATATACAAAATCCACTAAATTATATACTTCAGAATGGTGAATTTTATGTATATGAACTATATTTCAATAAATCAATTACAGAGTAAGACATGAAAATGAGAAGGGAGTCACTGAATCCAGCCCCCATTCAAGGAGATGGGAATAAGACTCCACCATCTGATGGGAGGAATGTCAAAGAATTTGTTGGGCAAATGTTTCCAAACAACACCTGCTACATATCCATCAGAATGACTAAAATTAAAGACTGGCAATAAATGTTGGCCAAGATATGGAGCAACCAAAACTCTCACACATTGTTGGTGAGAATGTAAAATGATACAATCACTTTGGAAAACATTTTGGCAGTTTGTTGTAAAACTGGATATATGCTTACCATGACCCATGACATACTTACCATGACGGTCACATCCCCGGGTATTTATTCTAGAGAAATACAAACATATATCCACACAAAGGCTTGCACGTAAGTATGTATAGCAGCTTTATGCATTATAAACCACAGCTGAAAACAACACAAATGTCTATTAACAGTATTGAATAAACTGTAGTTTATTCAAACAATGGGATACTACTCAGCAATAAAGAACGAACTACTGGGGGCGCCTGGGTGGCTTAGTCGGTTAAGCGTCCGACTTTCGCTTAGGTCATGATCTCGCGGGTTCGTGGGTTCCAGCCCCGCGTCGGGCTCTGTGCTGACTGCCAGCTCAGAGCCTGGAGCCTGTTTCAGTCTGTGACTCCCTCTCTCTCTGACCCTCCCTGCTCATGCTGTCTCTCTCTCTCTCTCTCTCCTAGAAATAAATAAAACATTTAAAAAAAAAAAAAAAGAATGAACTACTGATACATGCATAAACACAAGCAAACTTCAAAAACAAACTGAGTGAAAAAAGCCAGACACAAAAAAGGAAAAAAGGTGTAGTTTTAATGCATATGAAGCTATGGAAAAGACACACCTAATGTATAGTGACAGAAGGCACATTGGTGGTTGTCTGAGGTCAGGTGGAACATTTTGACTTCAAAGGGACACAAGGGAACTTTTTTTGGATGATGAAATTTCTGTATCGATTGTGGTAGTGATTACACAAATTGGTCAAAAAATATAGAAATGTACACTTGAATGGAAATATTACATTGTATATAAATTCCCTCTCAGGGCACCTGGGTGGCTCAGTTGGTTTAGCATCCAAATTCGGCTCAGGTCATGATCTCACAGTTTGTGGGTTGAAGCCCCACATCGGGAGCTTAGAGACTGCTTCAGATTCTGTCTCCCTCTCTCTCTGCCCCTTCCCTGCTCACGCTCTGTCTTTCTTTCTCAAAAATAAATAAAACATTTTTTAAAAATTCCCTCTCAAAAAACGAAAAGTAAATTCATACAGAATCTAGCCCTTTCTTAACATTCTATCCTGATCAAAATCATTATTTTTCACCTAGTTTATTGGAACAGGTTTCTAACTTTTCCCTATTCTTGCCCTCTTTCTGCCTATTCTCAACATAGCATTCAGGTAGTGCTATTGAAACACAAGTCCTACCACACTATTTTTCTGCTTAAGATCCCCCAGTGGCTTCCAATCTTTAAGCAAATGCCAAGCCCTTTATGTGTTCTGCCTCTATTCTCCATCCCCAACATCTGTCTGCCTCCTTTTCCACTCCAGCCATTGTGGCCATTTCATTGCTTTTTAAACATGTCAGGCACATTCCTATCTCAGGCCTGTACACTGCTGTTCCTTTTGCTTTGAATGCTTCCAGCATCCCTACATGACTCTTTCTCACTTCAAGTGTTTACTCAAATGTCACCTCTTCTGCAAGGTCTTCCTTGACCACTTTATTTAAAATTCCAAGACTTCTCTTTGGGTTTAAAGACATTTTGGCAATTTGATAATTTGGGGGAATATTTCACAAAGTAAATAGTACATACTGTAAAAATAATTGATTTTTTTTTTCTTCACGAAGGAAATATTTATTCTGTTTGCTCAGCATCTGTATGGGGCTCAAGTTCATACTCAATTTGCTGACCTGTGATTGCAGGGATGTCTCTAACACACTCTATGAACCTCAAACAATTTTACTACCTTGCAGAGTTCCAAGGAAAGAATAGGTGTTTAACAGTGATGTGGGAATGTTATTGAAAGTTGTCAAATGAGCATAATGGGCCATTGATGAAAGACAAAGGACTCCCATGCCACATAGGGTTGGGCTCTTACTTCCAAACAGAAAGGTCATACACTGACCAGGAACTACGTTTTGTAAACAAAGATGTTTCCAACTTCCGCAAAACTAAAAAAACTGTTTGCAATAGAGTGACTCACCTTCTTGTCCCTCAGCCCCTCACGCCCTAAAGTTTTGGTCAATAGTTAGCCCATGCTTTTTTTGTTTTTAACTTATTTTTAAAAATATTATATTATTATATTAATTATTAAAATATTATTATATTTTTTAACTTTCATGTAATCTCTGCACCCAACATGGGGTTTGAACCCACAAGCTGGAGATCAAGAGTCACATGTTCTACCATCTGAGTCAGCCGGTACCCCATTAGTCAATCTTTTAAAAAACAAATGAAACCTCCGGAGACTGTGTTGGTCTCAGAAAACGTACCTGTTGGAAATATTAGAGAAATCTTTTGCCTTTTATTGTAACAAATAGAAAAACTGTGAAGGCCAGACTTTCCATGGAGACTGAGAATAAGGTTAGGCTTAAGGCCAGCTGAGGAAAAAAAATCTATGCTGTTAAGAACATATTTAATCTGAATAATTTCTGAAGTGTTTGTAATTTCTGTTTTTTTCCTCCCTGAATTGTATAAAGTACTGATTGGTGTTCTCAAAGATAGAAGTTATTCTCAGAAGATGGTATTTCCTTCTTAGGGAAAAGAAGGGCCCAGTATTCCTACAGCAGGAGTTCTCTACTTACTTTAGAGTGAGGTATTTAGTGAAGGTGGTGGGGCCTTCACAGAAAGTGACCTGAGAAGGGGCACAAGGAGAAGACAAAGGGGAAGACAATTTCTCATTAGTCAGATACCAGCTGGGGGTCCTATAATTTAACTCACTTCTGACACTATTCTCTGCCCCTACTTCAGATGACAGTTGTCAAGTACAGGTTATCATCTGTGCATCTGACTGACCAGCCATAAGTTGGAACTTCCCTCAACCCTCTCCCTGGCTTTGATCATTCACTAGAATGGCTCGCAGAACTCACGAAAAGTTCACTTACTAGCTTAGCAGTTTATACTAAAAGGAGCAGCTCAGGAATAAAGATGGAAGAGATGCATAAGGAAAGGTATGTGGGGGAGAAAGGTGGCGCTTCCTTGCTCTCTCTGGGCACACCACCCTTTCAGCATCTCCATGTGTTTAACCAACCTGGCGAATTCTGTATAGGTGTCCAGCCCCCCTGCACACATGCATGCGCGCGCACGCGCGCGTGCGCGCACACACACACACATACACACACACACACACTTATTCCCCTTCCTTCTGTCCATCCCCCATACTTCATTATGTAGGCATGGTTGATTGAATCACTGGCCATTGGTGAATGATTTACTCTCCAGACCCTCTTCCCTCCCTGGGGTGGGGGACTGAAAGTTCCAGCCCTCTAATCATATGGTTCCCTGCCAACCAGCCCTCATCCTGTGATTATTGAAGGACCTTCCAAAAATTGCCTCGTTAACATAAACTTAGATGTGGTCAAAAGTAGCTTGTTACGAATAACAAAATATACTCATTTTGCCTCTATGCTTTGGAGCTACTTCAAGAACTAGGAACAAAAATTAAATATGTAACAAAAGATGCCCTTATAGCCCTTATCATTTAGGAAATTACAAGTATTGCATAGGTTCTGTGCCAAGAACCATGGGTAAAAACCAAAATATATATTTCTTATATCACAATATAATAGTTGCTTAGTTTGCTGAAAATTTTTAGTAAGAATATGGGTTAAATTTTGTCAAATGCTTTTTCTATATAGAAATGTTTGAATTTTCTCATTTATTTTGCTAATGTGCTGAATTACATTGATTTTCAAGTGACAGACTAACTTTGAATTTCTGGAATAAATTTTTCTTGGTGAGGATATGCATCCTTTGTATATATTCCTGGATTTAATTTGTTAATATTTTGCTGGTGAGTTTTGCATCTATATTCATAAGAGGTATCTAGTTTGCAATTTTATTTTCATGTCTTTTAGGTTTTGGCATCAGTTACATTGGTCTCGTAAAAGGATTTGGAAGTGATTTCTCCTCTATTTTAAGGTTGATATCATTATTACTTTTAAGATGTGATGGAATTCATCAGTGACACCAACAGGCCTGGAGTTTTGTTATTGTTTTTGTTGTAATAATGAGTTCAATTTCTTGAATAGATACAGTTTTATTCAAATTTTCTATTTTATTACACATCAGATTAGGTAAGTTTTTAAAGGAAATTTGTCCATTTCACTTATGTTAAATATAAAGGCTTAATGGTTATTCATATTTTCTTACTATACTTTTGATAGTTATAGGATCTGTGGTAATATCCCCTCTTTCATTCCTGATATCTTAAATTTGTGTTTTCTCTGTTTATCTTGATCAGCTTAACTAGAGTTTTATCAATTTTATTAATTTTTTTCAAAAAGCCAAATGTTGACTTTGTTAATTTTCTCTTTTATTTTCTTTTATGGGTTTCTGCTTTTGTCTTTGTTATTTTCTCTAGTATTTCTTAAATAAAATTACTTACTCTAAGTTTATTTTGCTCATCTTTTCCCAGTTTCTTTTATTTATTTCTATTTGAAACAGAGAGAGAGACAGACAGACAGAGAGAGAGAGAGAGGGAGAGAGAGAATCTTAAGCAAGCTCCATGCTCAGCGTGGAACCTGATTCTGATCTCGATACCATCACCCTGGGATCTTGACCTGAGCCAAATCAAGAGTGGGACACTCAACCGATTGAGCCACCCAGGCTCCCTTTTTCCTATTTTCTTAATGGAGAAACTTAGGTAATTGATTTTAAACCTTTGTTTTCATTATCATTCAGTTCAAAATATTTTCTAAATTTCCTTGTGATTTTTTTCTTTGACCAGGGGTTAGTAGAAGTGTGTTAATTTCCAAACATTTGAGGGCTTTTGAAATATCTCCCATTGTCATTGATTTCTAATTTCATTCTTTTGTGGTCAGAAAATATTTTGTATGACTTCAGTCTATTCAAATTTATTGAGACATATTTTATGGCCTAGCATATGGTCTATCTTGGTGAACATTTTATGTGCCCTTGAAAATAATATGTATTCTGCAGTTGTCTGGTATAGCATTCTATAAATGTCAATTATGTCAAGGTGGTTGATTAGGTTCATTTTTTCTATATTCTTAATGATCTGGGGGTCTAGTTGCTGGAGGCACTAAAATCTTTAACTATAATTCTGGATTATCCATTTCTCTCCCTATTTTTGTCAGTTTTTGCTTAATGTATTTTGAAACTGATTTAGATACATACACACATAATTGCAATGTCTTTCTGATTAATTGGCCATTTTATTATTATAAATTATTACTCATTATCTCTGGCAACACTCCTTGAAGTTTATTTTGATCTGATATTAATGTAGTAATTCCAGTTTTCATATGCTTACTGCTTTCAAGGTATACCCTTTTTCATCTTTTAAACAAAAATTTTTTAATGTTTATTCATTTTTGAGAGACAGACAGACAGACAGAGCATGAGCAGGGGAGGGGCAGAGAGGGAGAGGGAAATACAGAATCTGAAGCAGGCTCCAGGCTCTGAGTGTCAGCACAGAGCCCGACACGAGGCTCAAACCCACCAACTGTGAGATCATGACCTGAGCCAAAGTCAGACGTTTAACCAACTGGGCCACCCAGAAGCCCCTATCCTTTTTCATCTTTTAATTTCAACGTATTAGTACCTTTATATTTGAATTGTGTCTCTGTTCAAGACATCTTATGGAATGTTCTAGTTGTCTATGTACCGGTATGTAACAAACTACTCTAAATCTTAGAGGCTTAAAATTACCATGATTTCATCTCAAGATTCTTTGCTTCAAGAGTTTAGGCAAGGCTTGCTTGAGCAATTCTGTTTTTTTGTCTTGGTTTATTGACTTGGGTGCATCCATTCGACAGATCTGGAAGGCCAAAGAAGGTCTCATTCACATCTCGGGTGCCTCAGTACTTCTCTCAGCTCAGGCTTCCTTTAGTATGATGTCTTCAGAGTATTTCACCTTCTTGCATGATGGCTAGATTCTAAGAAGGAATGTTACCAAAATAATTTTTCTAAGTTTATGTGTCCCATTCTCTTCCTTGTTAAGAGAAACTTACTTTTTTTTCCTGGTAATTTATTTTCAAGTTTGGTATCCTTTAGAGGAAGCTCTGCCCTTCTCTATTCCTCTTGCTAGTGATTGATTTGGAGCTAGGCCTGGGACACTACTCTGGAAGAAGCTTGAGGTAAACTCAGAAGGACTTTTGGGAAGGTGTTATCAAGGCTTAAAAAGGATACAACAGAGGAATGTCCCCTTTCTCTGATGCTGAATATTATCTGCATGTGACACATGGAAGTATATGGCCATATTGCCACCATGAAGGAAAGACATAAAATTAGGAGAAGCCACCATGCTGAGATGGGTGAAAACAAATATAGGGGGGAAAAAATCTGGGCCCTTGATGATATTACTGTGATATTAAATCAATCAACATGGGAAACACAAGATTCCCCTCCCCCACCATTTTATTAAGTTATAACTGACATATAACATTGTAGTAGTTTAAAGTACACAGCATAATGATTTGTTTTTATATAACAAAATTATTGCCACAGTATGTTAGATTAACATCCATCACATAATTTCAAAACATTTGTTTCTTGTGATGAGAACTTTTAAATTTGCTCTCTCGGCAACTTTCAAACATACAATTAAGTGTTGTTAACTGTACAAGACATCCCCAGAGTTTATACCTTTTGATCACCTTCACCTAATTCTCCCACTCTTGACTCCCACCTCTGTCAACTGCCAATCTGTTTTCAATTTCTATTAAGTTTGGTGTTTTTAGATTCCACATACATGTGAGATCATATAGTATTTGTCTTTCTCTGTCTGACTTATTTTACTTAGCCTAGTGGCCTCAAGGTCCATCCATATTGTCACAAATGGAGGAGCCAGGAGATTTGTGCCCTTCTGTTTTGTGAAATAACTTTTATTTGCAGCCTAAAGCATTCTGAAAGATAAGAGGCACAGGTTAAAACAGAGGGGATAGTGGACTCAGAGTTCTTAATCCTCTATTATTCTTAATTTTATGTTTGGTTATTAGAGGGAAGATGCTTAATACATTTAAATCTATAGCACAAGTTACAAAGCACAGCAAAACACGTAATATGGATTTAAAAGTGCACTTTACAAGTTTTTTTTATAAGTTTTTTTCTTCCAAATGGCATCATTTCTGTGCAGCTGCTGCTGGCATAGGGCTGGAAGTAAGAATCATGTTGTCAGAAAAGATTTTGGTGAAATTAAAATTATGATGAATAAGATCATATTTTTTGGCATTCAGTCGAATCACAGACATGGGTTTAAAAATCTGTAACTGGTCTATAATGATAGAAAATAGAAGACAAACCTAAAAGAAGCCCCCAAAAGACTTGATCCTAGTCCAGTGTGGTCCTCTTACCATAATTAGGGCTGTGTGTCTTCATCACAAGTGTTTCTATTTATTGACAGTCATACAACTGTAATTGTTTTCATTTTAATAAGGTGTATGAATAAGTTATTTAGATTCACTCTTTCTTTTGGCTTCCACAGAAGCGTAATTTTTTTTTTAATTTTTTTATTTATTTCTAGGAGAGAGAGAGAGAGCGTGAGCAAGGGAGGGTCAGAGAGAGAGGGAGTCACAGACTGAAACAGGCTCCAGGCTCTGAGCTGGCTGTCAGCACAGAGCCTGATGCAGGGCTCGAACCCACGAACCCCGAGATCATGACCTAAGCGAAAGTCGGACGCTTAACCGACTAAGCCACCCAGGCACCCCAGAAGCGTAATTTTTAAGCTACTGGGGCCAATGAATGGTTTTACCCACTTTTTATCTTGCCTTCTTGAGTAAGGATACGGATTAAAAAGCATCTTTCCCCTCCACTCATAATTATTTGTGAAAAGAAACAAGGTTCAACACCCCCAAAAGATTTAATTTGGGAACTTCTAAAAGATTTAATTTTGCTGTATAAAATCACATGATTTAGTTTTGTTCATATATTTTACCACAGACAAGTGCAACTTCTTCACTGACTGGCACGGACCTGCCAACAGGCACATGGACAGGCACCACTGATTTCAGTGATTTTCTCCAAAATCTATTATAGACTGGAAAATGCTTACCTTCATCCTTCTATACTTAAAAGTAGCTTTTTTGTCTCTTTAGCCAATGACTATTGTGTCTGTGATATGTAAGGCTTGGTGGCAGCCACTCTGTAGAACCCCAAAACACGTATGATCTAGCCCCTGACCTTTAACTGCTGATACTTTGGTGGGGCCAAAAGCACATGTCACAGAATCAGGCAAATCTTGTATTCTCTACACCAAGTGCTTTATATTTAGTAAAATCCAAATGCCAGTGGATTTTTGTGCGGGGGGGGGGGGAGAGGTCTTAATTTCTTTCAGGTCTTAACCTTGTGTATCTTCACCAATGGGCAGCCAAACAGTTAACGATGTTGATTTTGATAGCACTAGGAACCTAGAAATGTAGTATTGTAAGGGGTGATGCTGATCAAAGGCCATAAAGGGACCATTACAAGAGCGTGTGAAGATTGTCCGCCTCCTGTGAATAGGACCCCTGCCGCACAAGGACTGGTCACCTCTGGGGTCTGTTGTTTCCAGCTCCTTACTGAGACTCACTCTCTCTCTCCAGCCCTCTGTGAGCAAATGGCTGAGGAAGGACCCCTGTAACTTCTGTGCTCTATGATTTTCAACCAGCCCTCAAAACCGTTTTCTAAGAATGTCTGAATTTCATCAGGACCATAAGATGATTATGTTCTCACTACAAGTGAATTGTGAACTAAATGTATCGAGTTGGCAGTCAAGATCAATAACCTGCCTTTTTTTTTTTTTTTTAAGGAAGTTCCCTCAAGCAGAAGCCATTACCAGACATTCTATCCATAACTCAGCACACAGTCCTCTGGACTGTCTAGTGGGAAAAATTAGCTCTAACCCACTGCTAATTTAGCTCAAAAAGAAACAGCTCTTGTTGCTGAAGACTACACTGAGCAATGTCTGAGAATTTTGAAATGATCAACTAAGGAGAAGAGGGTTTAAAAAACAAAACTAAATAGTGATTTTCTTTCTTTTTTTTTTTTTTTTTATTTCTAGGAGAGAGTGAGGGAGACAGCGTGAGCAGGGGAGGGTCAGGAGAGAGAGGGAGTCACAGACTGAAACAGGCTCCAGGCTCTGAGCTGGCAGTCAGCACAGAGCCCGACGCGGGGCTCGAACCCACGAACCTCGAGATCATGACCTAAGCGAAAGTCGGACGCTCAACCGACTAAGCCACCCAGGCGCCCCTAAATAGTGATTTTCCCCAACACACACCCAAGGCATGTCTGCATTGTCTTTAAGCCTTTCTTTCTACCAAACAAATCCCCTTAGGTCAGCAGGAACAGCCTAATAGTTCTAACCTAATTTCATATATCAAGATCTTTGAGAGCCAGTATATTTTGGCTTAATCCCAACCTTTTTTTTTTTTCTTTTCTGTGAGCTTGTTTTATAATAAACATTTTATTTAAACTTTTTAAATTTTTTAAAAAATGTTTATTTATTTTTGAGAGACAGAGCATGAGCAGGGGAGGGGCAGAGAAAGAGAGAGACACAGAATCTGAAGCAGGCTCCAGGCTCTGGGCCGTCAGCACAGAGCCTGATGCGGGGCTTGAACCCGTGAACTGTGAGATCATGACCTGAGCTGAAGTTGGACCCCCAACCAGCTGAACCACCCAGGTGCCCCTATAATAAAGATTTTAAACATTTCCTTTCCAAAGTGCCTCTCTTCAAGTATCTTGTCTAAATGGTATATCAACTTCCAGTTCGCTAATTGGCAATGCTAACTCCCACTTTATTTAATATGCAAAGCTAGGTACTGAAGCCCTGCCTAATTGGGGTCATTTAAGGAAAGCACCCAGGAAATGGGTTTCTTCTTACATATACCTAGTGAGATTTTGAAACACTATTGTCAGGCAATACAAGCAATCCCTGAAACTTTTTCCCTTGGGTTATCAGAGTCCGAGACAATTGATGACATTACATCGGTCGTTCATTTTGGATTCGTGAAGCCTACAAAAATCAATAGTTTTCCATTATCAGGTCCAGCTGGGTCACTAGCCTGTCAATGAGCTGTTACAATTGCTGTACAGGGGTGAGCCTGACCAGTCAATTGCTGCTGACAAGAGGAAAACATGCTGACAGCCACAGGAACAAGTCAGAACACAGATTTGCACTTCAGTTTGCCATCCAAAGAGACTCAGAGCAAGGCCATTTTCAAGACGCGCTGCACACTCTGTGGGAGGCCTG
This sequence comes from Proteles cristata cristata, assembly GCA_017311185.1. Classification (NCBI taxonomy): domain Eukaryota; kingdom Metazoa; phylum Chordata; class Mammalia; order Carnivora; family Hyaenidae; genus Proteles; species Proteles cristata. The sequence goes on from JAESUZ010004774.1 coordinate 1,377,745, forward strand.
GAGGAGGGGCTACCCCCTGGTTTTATAGCACAAGTGCCTAAGGGCCTATCATCGCTCCAGCCAACCATCTCCTGTAGAGATTATCTGTAGTCACTGTCTTTGTTAGTAAGAGGGGCTGCACCAGCCAGAATGGTCCCCAAACACCATCTTCTATCCCACATTGTACCCAGAATAAGAGTAGGAGGAAAGAACTCTACTTTTACTACCAGCAACTCAGATGTAATCATACATATCTTAGAGAATATAAAAACTTAAAGAGGACATACAGGGGCCAAAGGCACCAAATATAAACAGATATGACTAAACATGTTGCAAGTAAGTATTGACCGAAGAACTGAAGGTCCTCTAATGTTGATATATAGGCTCCTTGTCCTGTCATGATTTATAACATTATCTATACTTTGATCTCAGCTTGAGATATTTTACTAAACTAAGCATCCTTCATTGGTGTCTCATTCACAGGCACTTTGTCTGATGCAGTGAGCAGGCAAGTAGAACCGAGTTCAACTTGCCCTGCCCATAATTAGGAAGTCGGGGTACAGTGGTCAGCTTCAATAAATATCTTAACTGCCCCACATTCATAAAATGGAGACAGGTTTGCCTTGCTACTGTGTCACAAGGTTGACATGAAATTCAAAAGGAGATCAATTGAGAGGAAGCTCTGTCCAAATAAGTGATTGTGTGTGTATCTGGGTGTCTCTGAGTCTCCGGAAACCTTCCATCCAGCAAGAAGTTTAAAAGCACCTGAAAGAAGTCCTTCTTCCTCCAGAAGAATTCATTTTTGGTCTAGGCAGAATGCATTCCATTTTTGAGTTGAATACATGAATAATCTATCACATATTCCATCAGGAGAGAAAGCCAAAGTTTAGAAGACAGCTCTGAAGTCTTAATGGGTTTAGTGACTCTCCGTAGTTCATAGAGAAGAGGACTGAGATGCCAGGAGAGTGAACACACCCTGTCTGGGTTCCTGTGTGCTGACGGACTTCAGAAACCACGAGAATTTGTGCACTGCTCTGGTCTCCTCGTGCTGATTTTATTTCAGACATGAAACTTACGAGCTCCAAAGATAAATATTTTGACTTTGTTTCAATATTATGATTTTTAATGTTTCACTTTTATTAACATCTTTCAAGTATTAAATTCTAGGCTTTTTTTTTTTTTTAATGCCTCCAGTCTTGGATTTGATTCTTTTGGAAGTCAACATTCACTTGTGTTCTCTCATCAAACAAAACTGGTAATCAACTGTATTACTGGAAGCCAACTAGCTAGGCTTTTCTTCTTCTTTTTTTTATTACACCACCAGAAAAAAAATCATTTTCTTTAAATGAGTAAAAAAAAAAGAGTAGTTTTAACAAGAGCAAATTTGCTAGTAATTAGATGAACCAGTCTCATGTCTTCCAGCACTTGGAAGCATGAAATTCATCAGAACTCTCATAGCATTAATTAAAAAGAATTTATGTTTTTTTAATAAAATGCTTCATGTTTTAGCTCCTTTATTCCTCCACCAAATGTGATTATGTGGGGGCTGAAGGGAATTCAGGTTAATATGTTGACACACTTAACAATGCAGGGTCATGTTGCACAATACGCTTCACTGGTTTAGTTCAGTACACCCCCTGACAGGGCCTAATCATCCCCTGCCCTAAAGGCAGAGGGAAAGAGAGGATTTTAATTACTGCTCTGTATGCAAGTTTGCCAGCATTAAATTGAGACATAATTAGGCCTCTGAATTTTAATAATTGTCCTAGCTAATTGGGCAGACAAGTACGTTATGCAGCATGGCGTGATTAGATAATTAGTATTTCCAAATGACAAAATTGGGCTCTTGATTACAAATTCTCCATGAAGGGGGAAAAAGGTAGCAAGCAGATCTTTACAAGTCTATTAAGGGAGAGTTTAGCGATGTTGGTAATTTAAAGTCCATTAGGAAGCAACATTTCATTCTCAGAGCTGGAGGTCTGGGACCAGGGCCTCTGGCCAACACTGGCTCACACTTAAGTCTCCTCCCCAGGGTGCTGTGATTTCTCTGGGGTTTGCTCATCCACTCTATCCACCCAACCGCCACCCCAAGCCTAGCAGTCATCACTGACCTTGGGTAAGGTCTCTTTGGCTAGACACCAGATGGCAGGTGATAACTCTGAAAAAGAAATCATGGGATGTAGGAAGGGTAGAACAGAAAAGGAGTAACCTACCCAGTCAGGGTATATGTGTCTATTGTGTCTTTCCTCTGCAGGCAGCTGTTCTTTCCTTCTTCTCCCAGAATTCACCACTTTCATTGTTATCATCCGCTCCACTAGAATCTTTTTGGTGGGAAATCTTAAAATTTTGAGGTATTATATTATTGGGGTAAAGAGCATGGGCATTGGAGATTGCCCTGAATTTGAGATTACCACTCACTTGGAGTTTGCTCTTGGAGAAGTTATTTAATGTTGCCAAATCTCATTTTCTTATTGGCAAAATGAGGACCTTCCCCCCTAAGTTTGCTGATAGGATAAAATAATTCAAAGCACAATGCCTGGCATAGAGTAATGCTCAATATTAGCTACTAGCTATTAAATGCAAATTAAGTCAATGACTTTAGAAGCTACAAGGTGGAAGTGCTGGGTCTGGCTCTTTACTATGCTCTTTACTCACTCAAATGAGGCAAAGGTCCCCAGTTCCTTTGCTTTCTAATAGCGGAACATGGTGCTCCATTTATGCTGGGGGAGGCCCAATGGCAACAGTTGCCTTTACAATTCAAATGCCAACCAGCTTTCCTTTCTGTCCATTTTTAAGAGGTTAGCATTTCAGGTAAGCCTGGCCATCCCAAAATCAAGGGGGCAGTTAACCTAAGAAGAGTGTGGCATAAACTCTGCATCTTACTCCACCTTGTGACTCAACTCTTCACAAATGTCACTTTATTACCCACAGAGGCATGCTCCTGGCAGCTAAACTTTCTTACAATAATCAGTAGGCTGGGCTTCAGAGTTGTGTTTTTCAGGCAAAAGAAATATTAACTGGATACAAACCAGAATCCTTCTAAAAAATTATTGATAGGTGGTTGGTGGATGATGATGTGATGATAGTTTGTTACAGGAAACTCAGAAGTTCTGGATGTGTATCCATGTGTAGTCATTAAAGATGACTGTAAGCAAAACTAACCATGTCTCCATAGCTTGGTCCAGTCAAGACGGCCTACCAGACTGAATGAAAATTTTGTATGCCTTTCTCTGAGTTTGTGTGTTGGGGCAGAGATTCCAATTCAGAATGCAGAGTTTTCTCTGTGGGTAAAATTTGTATCACCATGGCATAATCTCTACAGTACATAACACCTGAATATCAAAGAGAAGAAGGCAACAACATGAGGCCTGAGGAAGAAAAGGCACTTAAGATTAAGTATAGAATGCAAACATGCTGCCAGAAGTGTAGAAGGGAAGAGTAAGATATTTTTCTCCTCGATGGGAAGAGAGAAAGAGTGAGGATGTTTATTTCTGACCTCTATTTACATAGTAAGGAAACCACTCTTCTTGGCGCTGCGAGTCTCTCTCTGGTTCACAGGGACCCTGCTCCCGGGGTCACACGAGTGGCCTGGCCTGGACTGCTGGTGCAGAGTTCTTGCCTCACTGCACTTCCCAGATGCCAAGAGGAAACGTCCCAGTGGGCAGGGGGTGGGAGAGTTAACAACTGTCCTAAGACTTTTCTTCCTGTGCCACACAATGCTGGAGTTTCTCTCCCGCGCTTTTTGAAGAAGTGCGTTTATGACTGATCGCTCAACACCTTGCTGGTTCTGATTGCAGAAAACACACCTTATAAATATATGATAACCATCCTGTAATAGAGAGTGTGACAATTTACTTCACAGTGCGTTTCGGGCTGCTAATTGATCGTTTCAGTCCAGGGACGATTTGGAATAAATTATAGCCATCAAAAGGATATCACAGCTCATTTTGGTGGAAGGCTTTCCGCGTCGCTTCGCGTACGTCTCCCGGAGAGCTTCGATTGCACCCCGGGCGGAGAGGAGGGGTGGGAGCCCGCGGCGGTAAAGGAGGCCGGCTCGGCGGGGCGGAGCCGGCAGTGGGGCGCGCGTGCGCGTGCGCGTGCGCGCGCGACGGCTGCAGGTCCGGGGTCGGACGGTAGAGGCCTCCCTCCCGAGGCGGCGGCGCGGCCGCAAGCGGCTAGGACGCTGCTCCCCATCCCGCGCGTCCTTCCCGAAGAAGTCCCTGCGCGGCCCGACCCAGTGTGAGTATTCCCCACCCGCTCTCCTCCTCCCGCAGCCTGTTCGTTTGAGGTGAGAGCGTCCGCCGGCCGAGGACCCTGCTGGGGACTGGGGTGCTCACGGGCGCCGGTCTCACCTGCAGCTCGCTGCTTCCCCTCAGCGGGGCTTCCCGGCGGGGGGGGGCGGGAGGGGAGGGAGGGAACAGAGGTGCTCTTGCGGGGCGAGGCTCTTAGCCCCCGGAGCCGGCCTAGCGAAGCGTGGAGTCGTCGCGGCCCCGTTGAGGGCTTTGTGTTCAGTTTAGGGTCCGCAGCTCGGGTAGCTCCGCTTTTCACGTCGCAGTTGGGGAGGAGGGCTCGTGACAGACCCAGGCTCGTGGGGAGCCTTGCCCACCGCAAACCCCGGGGGAGGGCGAGTTGGGCGTTTGGCCACGCGAGGTCGCATGGGGGTCGCCCGTGCTCGAGGTCGCGGGGGCGGCGGGTAGCGCGCTGGGGGACGCGGCGAGAGCGCCGGCCAGAAACCGTAGGCGCGCAGACCCGGCCCACCTCTCAGCAGGGTGTGGATGGAGCCCATCGCGCCCCCAGACCTGATCTGGTTTTCATTTCCTAGCAAAGTGTGTGCCGTCGCGTGGTGGTCACGGAGAAAGGAGACGCAAAGGCCTGTCCTTGGGTGGGATTCGAATTTGGGGAGTGGGGGGTGTTTTTCTTATTCCTGTCGCGGGCACTTGCCTTTCTGGTCTCCTCGCCTCGCTCACAAGACCTCCAGGCAACTTTCATTCTCTTCCTAAATTAAAGCTTAAGCCAAGGGTTGAGGCCCTTGCTTTCACATGTAACAAACCCCTCCACCGCATGTGCTCAAAGTCGGGGCTTCGCGCGGTGTTCTTAGTTGTTTAGTCCTCTGTCACGCAAATACATTATGTCAGTCGTGGGCACGGATGTTTCCATGCAGGCGATTTTGACAGCAATCATCATACTAGGCTATTATGAAGTGTGATGTCAGTGCGTTCTGGAGGACGGATAGTATATAAGCTAGTTCTTGACACGCCATCTTACAGGGACACATCGAAGGCCATCAGGAAGAGGCATTTTAATTCACACGCCAAAAATATTTTGTATTTGGTTGACATCTTTCAAAATGCTGAAAGAGGTAGTAGCATTTATCATTTTGTAGGTATTTATCAATATACTCACAAAAGTCCCCCTCGGAAGGAGGAGGGTTTTATCTTATTCCTGTTCTATCATATAAACCGAGGAACAGAGATGTATGTGTCCTACCAAATAATCCGCAGTAAGCCAGTGAGAAGACTCTATTTATGAGACCAAACATCTTCTAAAACTGGGATAATTGGATAAGTGAGGATACTAGTTGTGTTTATACCTTTGTTGTGAAAGAAAATCATCTGCTAGCTTAAATGAGAGACCATATGCTTTTAGTACAAGTGCTGGGTGTGTGAAATGTGCACTTTATCTCAGGTATGGAATTCAGGTAAATATTCTGTAAAACTCCAGTCTTAATGACTACTTGGGTATTACTTGGATTACTTGAGTATTAAAGACTAATTATATCAGGAGCCACTTAAAACAAATGATTAGGTTCAAAAGTACGGTTAGGGCCCTAATGAATTCTGACATCTGAAGTCATCCAAATCTAAGCAAATACTTTAGGGTTGATATTATATGATACAAACTGTATTTACATGGACCAAACCCTGTATGAGTCAGTTTTACCATGGGCCCCACATGTGTTGACCCAAGGTATGATTTTCTTTTCCTCCATTAATTCAGTATTTATTCATTATCTGTTATAGGTCCTCCATTTCACTTTGCCATTGAACACCATCCCCATAGGCAACTAATAAATAATTGTTGAAGTGTAACTAGAATATTTGTATCTTCTCCTGGCTGCAGGAAATTTGAGGAATATTGTTATGAAAGAGTTAAAAGCGGTGGCTGCTCATTTATGCAAATGAGAAATTGGATTGATTACTCTCAAATAGTAAGTCAAGGAAAGAAAAATGGCAAGTCAGAAAGTTTTCTCCAGCTTGTGCCATATTCCTACCCAGTGGCATGTGTTGTTGTTTTTACTTTTCTCCTTAAGACTTTAAAAACAAATGTTTAAAAGGCTTGCGTGATTGAATGAACTTAGGATATTCTTTTAATTATTTTAGAATGTAAAGTTTTCCTAAAAATGTCTTACTCCTTATATGGTGTGCTGGACTACCTGGTTTTATGTGAGTGAAGGCATGATATTTTTAGTTAAAATCAAAGTCACATACCCCTTTCTCTCCCCAGCCTGAAACAAGAATGGCCTACAGTTAAGCACACAAACACATCCCAAGTAGTCACAAGTATATCTGGTTAAAATTCATTTTCATTGGTTTAATAGAAATAGAAAAAACATACCAAGTATGTCTACCCCAATTATTTATAGTTTAATGTTTTTGTGGATAATGCTTTAAAGAATTCAGAACAATGCCTAGATTCCTGAATATCAAGACATTTCCATGTGAAATATGTAAGCTGCACCTAAAGAATGTAAAATTTTGCGAAGTTCAGTAATAGAAGATGTTAAGAATAATTTTTTCTTTATTCTAAATAGTGTGCTCTAGGGCTGAAACTACATAACCAAGGTATGACTATGAACTGATGTAGTCAACTATACCAGGACTTGCACATGTATTTTAGTATGTCTTTATCCAGATAGTCTTCCTGGAAGTCTGTCATTTATTGCAATGATGCGTTCATTGCTTCCGTTGATCAAACCTGTTTTCATTAGGCACTGTTTTCAAAACTCACAGCACATCTTGTTAAAAAGCCTAGGTGGTGGTAAGTCATCTTCTTTTGCAGACTTTCAGTGCCCTGAAGAGTAAAGAGATTGATCAAGTCAGGGTAATATAATTTGGGATCAAAACAATCAGAAGGACAATTAGATGGTTTTCTTTAGTACCTTTTAAATCTAGTTTTAAAATCATTATACAAACATTGTTTGGATAATGGGAGTACCATTAGAATAAAAGTAGCTGCCAAGGGACAGCTTTAAGAAAAGTGCTCATTTGGAGCTATACATTCTCTTTGATTGCCAATGAATTATTAATTTAACAGTTATATACATATATAGTACAATGGTATACAGTACAGAGACATACTCAGAAAGTTATGTTGTCAAGAATTTGGTTGATCTGGGTTCTATGAGAGTTCAGATTTGTTGCTATGATTACAAAAGCTGTTAAGTTCTAGAATATGGAAATGGGTAGGAAAATTCAAGATGTCATGGGCTAAGTTCAGGATTGCCATATATAGTTCTATAGAATTGGTACTCACATTCCTTTAAATATAAAAGAATCATACTCAGTTAAGAAACCAAACTTCACCTATATTCTATTTTGTGAGCAAGGCATTCGCCATTACCAAAAAGTTCAGCCATCCTTAGACTGTAGGTGAAATGTAACCTGTGGGTTGAAACACTTGTCATTTTTAGTAGTTGATTGTGAATACAGACCCCAAAGCAGATGTGTAGTAGAACCATCGTATACTGCTGTAAGTTAACAATATACCATCAAAATACAGAATCATGAAACTCCTCACCCAGTGAATTTTTACTCTTATATTCAAGACCAGAATATGGTAGAGGGAATAGAAAGATGAGGAGAAGAGAAAGAGGTAGGTCATGGGGCTTTTGAATAATAATTAGTTGAATTTACTTGAGGGAAGAGTTTATAAGTCCTTTCCAAAAACCACCAGCAAGCAATTTAAAAGCTGGGGGAATAGTTCAGATTCAGCTCCAGCTGAGACTGTATGGAGAACCAAGAAAAGCAGAAAGAATGTAATTAGCTGAGTAGGAATTTTTCTAAAGTTCAGGTCTAATACCTTAGTATTATATAAAGGGCCACGGGATCATTAGTGATTAGCAGGGATTCAGACCATAATGATGAGAGATCAAGGCCAGGGGACAAAGATGAAAGAGCCTTCCTGCTTAAACTGAATGTTGCAAATGCTGGTGCACTTACATAGGGAAGGTCAGCCAGCAGAAAAAGAAATAGGGCAACAGTCCCAAAGCAACAAACGTGTTCTTCTCTTTCACCCAAGAGTTGGATTGGATACGGAGATTAACCAAGTTTGAGCTGAGATGAAAGGAATGCCCTTACTTCAACCATTTATAAGGTCTGGAAATTTGAGTCCTGTCTGTTTTGATGAGCTTGGATATTGCCCAGAAATTGGGGAAAAGGACCTGCTGTGTCCTGAATACCAGGGCTACACACCCAACTTAAAGATCAGTGAAAAGATAGACAGATCCATTTCTTTTCTGGGTAGACACTGGTTTGTCCATTAGGTAGACTAAACAATTGCTAGATTTTATAAGTGCAAGGGAATATTAGGTACCCAGCAAAAATCCTCAATAGATATGACAGTAGTGGGAAAATAAGTGACATAATGTTAACCTTTCTTTTGAAATGGATAGCCTAACCATTGTATCTATTCATATTCTGTAGACTTGAGAAACATGCAAATACTTCTTATTTTGAGTCTAAATATTAAATTTTGTCTATAGGATTGGGGTGAGGGGGCTTTTAGTATAGCCCCCAGATAGTTGTAATAGAATTAAGTGTGGTTTGTGTAGTTTGAAGCCCATCTCTTTATTAATAGGTTCCTGGTGGTAGATTTATTACAGAGCTCACATGTGGACCCAGAATATAGGAAAGGTGGGAAATTGCCCTAAGAATTTGGAAGTATCATGTGGTAGAAAGAAACTGGACCAGGAGTGGGGACCAGGTTGACTGTGTACCAATTGTGTTACTTGGAGCAAATTTTAGTTTCCTTGTAGGCAAAATGTATATCAATCATAGTGATACCCACTGGATCTACTTCAAAAGGTAGTTTTGATCCTAATCTGAGATGGAGTAAATGGAAGGACTTGTTTTATTAGATGCTGTGCAAGTGCAGGATTTTGTGTGCCACTGCACAGGTTTTGTAGGTAAGGGTAAGAGTTGTAGCTCTTGAGCTATACAGATATTTAAACCAAAATATAAATGAAGCTGGAAATCTACCTTTGGAAACTTGGAGAATAGAGTGGTTTTAGTACAGATACTAGAGACAAGTGAATAATGTATTCATTATTTCTCCTTTCTCAGATTCATAAGAAGAAATATTCTGTTGCCACTGCAAGAGATTTAAAAAAACAAAACAAAGCAAAACAAAAAAAAAAACCCTGCTTCCTGTTGGAAGACCTCTTGGATGTAAACACATCTGCCAGCTTGCTTAATAGTATCAAGTCCAGGTCTTTAGCATTGGCACTGAAGACCCCCCTCTCCATGTGGGAGAAAAGTAGCCAGACTTCCAAGGCCTTTTTTCTTGTACTCTCAGAAGTTCTTCTTTCCTTAGACATTTCATTAATTCCCATTGCTATCTTCATATCTTAAGGGAGGGCAGAAGCTGATTGAAGTTCCATATATAAGCTTAGTTGGTCAGCTGTGAACATTTTTTTGGAATTGTTACTCCTCGCACAACAGCGACCCATCTTTGCTGTAGAGATAGCACAACATCCCCCCAGCCCTTTGCAGGCTATTAAAAAAAATTAACACTTGTATCTTTTATTTTTTTCCTACTTTCCTTTAAGTATTTAAAAGTTACAGAGGCTCTTGTTCTTTCTCCAGCAGCCTCTTCATCTCACAGAAACACGAGTACAGATACAGACAAGACAGCATCATTGGCTCCCACCAGGATGGGACATGGCTCCAAGAGAGGAGGGGAAAATGGAGGGGAGGTCTGCACTCAGCTTTTCTTCTGCTGAGTTTCAGAATCTACCCTACTAAAGAGTTAAAACAGTTCCCATTGTCTGAAGTCATTGGTTAAAGGGAGATTTTTCTGGACATTTGTTGAATATCTTCTACACAGTGACACTTCATGAATTCGCATTCTGTGAGGCACAGTGTCCAGTTAGGGAGAGTGGAGAGGAAGCTTAAATGCCAATTTGAGGAGCCCGGGCTGTTCCAGGCTATCCAGGGCTTTCCTGTAATGTGGGGGTTTACGGTAGTTAGTATCAAGGCACTCTGAAAGCTGTTTTGGAGGAAGGAAGAAACTCACTTGGCACACGTAAGGTGACAAGTGTACAGATTAGGATAGTGGAAGGTTTACCAGACCTGGTTGATGTGGTCTCTCAAGTTTTTTTAATAGATGGAGCTAAAGACTAAACAGTGTGGAGTTAGGGAGCCTTTGTGTTTTGTTTTGTGTGTAGATTCCTAGTAGGTCAGTTGTCCAGAATAAAATCAGTATAGACCTACAACTTTGGAAAATACAACTCAATGTTCAGGGACTGTAAAAGGTGGGAAGTAATTTTAATACTAAATAACTCCTAGAACTTGCTTCAGCTTAAAAAATAGCCCTTTAAAAAAGTCCCTTTCCCTTTCTTGTTAATGAAAATGAGTTCGTGCCTTTCGTTGGTTTCTAGGAAGACATAAGTACAGGTCGTTTGTAGCTGTATAGAGTTTGAAGTTAGGATTGTAGTGACATTGGATTAAATGGGGAGGATGGCGCTAGCAAAATGGTAATTTTGCTGGCTTTATTTGGTGACATTGTGATTTGGATGAGAAAATTCTCTCCTTTCCCTTTAGTTTAGAAGTGATTTAACTAGGGGCGCCTGGGTGGCTTAGTTGGTTAAGCGTCCGACTTTCGCTTGGGTCATGATCTCGCGGTTCGTGGGTTCGAGCCCCGCGTCGGGCTCTGTGCTGACTGCCAGCTCAGAGCCTGGGGCCTATTTCAGAGTCTGTGTCTCCCTCTCTCTCTGACCCTCCCCCGATCACGCTGTCTCTCTCTCTCCTAGAAATAAATAAAACATAAAAAAAAAAAATTAAAAAAAAAGTGATTTAACTAAAAATACAAACCTAGTAAATAGTTTTGGATACTAGGGGATTTGTTTATATTGTCTCTCAGTTTCTCCTCACCTCCCTCTTTTTTTCTGCCCATTGTAGTTTTGTAGTGGGAGAATAGATGGTAGACAATTGTACTTCTAAAGGAAGTTGCATTGATTATATGGACACTAGTTTTTAAAATGTGAGGAAATTGCAACTACCTATTACTGTTCGGGTTAGGCCTTAAAATTATTAAGCAGGAAAGGATAACTGATCTATCATTGATTTCCTGAATTTCACTGTTCTCCCATTTGGGGGCAAGGGCAACATGGTGCTAATAGCTCTGAGGTGTCTGGGGTGTCACAGTAGTTAACTGTAGCCAAGTATTGCTTCCCTTGCAAGGAGGATGCATATGCCAAGGGGATTGTGCACAGTGGTTGACACTCACAGGAAGGGGATAAATGACAAAGGAAAAGGCAGGCCCTATGAAGTTAGAGGCAAAGCAGGCTGGCTTAGTCCTGTTGCTTCTGAGCAGGGGCAAGAAGCGGATTTCATTTCTCATCCCTTGAGTTTATTTAAATTATCTGTTGGGGTAGGGGTGGAAATAAGACTGATTTATACTAAGATGCAAACGTGTTGATTATATCCAGCTTCTGATATTCCTTTTCACTCCATCTTGTAAACTGAAGACCACAAAAGAAACCTGTTGGAAAGTAAGGAAGGAGAGAAAGCAAAATATATTTCTCCACTTTTTAATGAGAGGTGTTTTTTGAATATATACTTTTTTGGGATTTTTGGTATCCATGCCACCCTAACAGATCATCCAGAGTAGCTCCTGGCTGAAGCACTGGCCAGCAGGGTTTGAACCAGGGGCAGATGGCGTTGGACAGAGGGTATTCAGCGTGCTGCTGTCATTAATTTTGCTGAAATAGCATCATCAGAGACCACGTCTCACCTCCTTGGTGGGTGGCATTGAGCCTTGGAGAGGGCCTCCATGCAGATTTCAGCCTTGTCCTCTCCTCTGGCCCTCTGTCTTCTGCTCCTGCAGTGGGACCTCTCTCTCTTCCCTTTTTTTTTTTTTCAATTAAATGAATTAATTACCAGGCATTTAACTTTTTGCCAGACTCTTTCATTATGCCCAGAGTTGTTCCTGAGCGGCAAAGGGAAGTAATAACATTCGCAGTGAGGGGCAAATCCTGTTAATGAACAAATTAAAGTTCAAACAGTGATTCAAGTTCACAACCTCTCCGTGGCTCTTCTCTTTAATAAGAGTTATACATGTTACTTTCCTGCTCTTTTCTCCTTTTTATTACTTTTTAAGCTTTTCATCAACACTGCTGGGGCATATTTGAGGCTCCCAGCCTTTCAGCCCTGACAAGGACTGGAGCAGTTATAATCCCATCTTAATTTGGCAACTTTTGTAAAACACATAAAGAGCCCAGGGTCACCTTTGGTCACCAGTGCCCAGTGACCATCTAGCTTCCACCTCCTGCCAGGGCTCTGTGGGTTGCTCCTCTCCCTACACACTCCTCTCCAGCAGTCAGGATTTGATCACTCACCTTACTGCCCCTGGACACTGCTTTACCAGGTGGGCCTGCAAGGGTCTGAGCCCTTGCCTCTCTTTGCCCTTCTCCTGTCATGTTCTCCACCTACCTGGTTGCAGCCCTAGTGGGAAGGGGACTCCGTGAAAAGAAGGAGGAGCCTTCAGACTAAAAGCTGGGAACCTTTATAAGGAAAGAATCCCCTCCTGACTACCATTATTACCAAATGCTGCTCGCCTCATTTAGGGGACCGTGCAGGTGCTGAAAGGCCCAAGCGTCATTGGCCCAAATCAGAGCCAGGCAGAGGCCTGGTGGGGAAGGAGCCCAGGAGGCCTTGGGTGCCTGCCTACTTCTCTTTCTTCCTTTTTTGTTTTTTTTTCCCTTCCTCATACTGTGGATTGCGTGGGGGTCTTTTCTACCTCCGTGCCTGGCTTCTCACCACCATCCCCTGAGCGTGGCTTGATATAATCACCATGACAACTGCAATCTACAAGCATACACATAATAGAGATGAAATAGACAAAAGATTTGCATGCCATGAGAAGTACAATAAGTTTCTTATTTAGCATTTAGATAACTGTCTTTCCTTCGGAGCAAGCTTCAAAGTTGAAGCCAGTTTAGACCAAGAGGATTAATTCTTTCTCCCGCATGCTTCATTGAATCTCTCATTACCAAACTTTGTCTGTATTGATGTAAGATTTGATTGAAGATTAGAGCATTTAGCAAATCTTGCTTTTCTGCATGTATCAGGTCCTTTCAAGCACGGATCGCAGTGCCCAGTGGTCAATACCCTTACTTTTATCCAGTGTCTGCTTCATTTAAACTTAATCAACTCCATCAACGAACTGGAACAGGGAAACGTCCCTGCGGTAAGAATGTTGTGCTTTTGTGGGATAATACTTTGCTCTTTCCCGATCCGTTGCCATTAAACCTAAAATTGCACTATGATGAACTTTTTTTTTTAATCAATATGATAATGACAATTGGGCCTGAATGCTCTGGTAGGACTTAGAATAGAGCTGAATCTGGCTTCCATCACCAAAACAACTTCTGGTCCTATGATAGTCCACCTTCTTTTGTGTGGCTTTAATACCTTTTCCTTCCTGACATTGAATATTGCTCAAGCTGGAAAATGATGCATCTTTGTAGGGAAGGCTCATATGTCACAGCCAGAAAGTGAAGCAGACCGATTGGTTGTGTGAATTATCGGACTTGCTGCAGTGAATTATTTGCACTGTTTCCCTACCTAGTCAACAAGTTCCTGAGGTATAGTAGAGATCAATCAAAACTGACAGCCCGCATGTGAAGGCTTTACTGTGTAAATCTGGCGCACTCATCCTGGCCATGCCGGCCCTGGCATCTGTATATCATTTTTATACTGCTACCAGTAGAGCAATTTCAAAAGTATTTGCAAGGAAAATGCGTGTCCCCATCTGTTCCTAGAAGCATAAATGTGCCACCTTCAGAGGGTTTTCACTGGTAATCATATCTTTAATGATCAACAGACTAGTGATATATATTTTTCCATAAAATGGGGTTTTCTTCACTTTATTGTGATTGGCTAGAATAAATAGCTTTTCCATATGTTAGGGAGATAAAATATAAGATTAGCAGAGGTCGTTTGTTGGATAGTAAACAAAAGAAACAATTCATTCCAAATAATCTTTGAACAGAAGCAATGACAAAATTAAGTTGCAGTAACAGAGCATCTGAGGCCCCACATCAGAAAACAGACCTTGTTCCTCCTTGGAAAAGCAGCCATTTAAGAGCAGAAACTTAGAATCTTATAGAGGACTCTGGTGGCTTATTTTCATGAGGCAGGGGAGGGAAGGAGCAGAGAAAGAAGGAGAGGCCAGACTAATACTTATTTGTTCCGTCTTAAGGTCATATTTCCTATCCCTTTATTTTTTTAATGTATTTTTCAAATTCTTTTCCTTTATTTTACCTACTATTTGCCTGTCTTCACTGCAGCACCCTTGGTAAGTGTGTTCCAAAAATAGTAAAATGCCACCTTGCTGAATTTCTCTTCAGGCCTATAGCAGATGGGGATTGTTCTTGTACTTAAAAAATTAAAAGACTGTCTTCCTCCATGGGAGATATCTCTTCTTCCATAGAAAAGGGTGACCTTCAGGAGCTGTGCACAGTACCTGTCTTTAAGTGAAACCCAGAGCCATGCAGAAGCTACCTCAAGATAATCAAGACCCACCAGAACCCCCCAACCCTCCGAAGTGTTCTTAGCAATCTGATCCCACCTATGTAGGTTACAGTTTGAAGATACAGTCAGACAGTGACCTGCCTCCCCACACATGTACCCATGCATGTATTCTCAACACTCAGCACCGAAGTGGTTCCCCCTTTTCAGATGCAGATGTTCTTAGTTCGGTAGACACTGCTAGTTCTTGGGGAGATTTGGAAACTTCTCCTCCAGGATCTCTGTTAGAGGTTTCCACTGCCTAGTCAGGAATCTCCAGTTCCGTTTTGTTTCCAGAGTTGGGAGGGAACCTCTCGTTCCACAAAGGACTGACATTAGTTGTAGGATACCTGAATCTATTTAAACAATGTCTTCAGCCTTCAGGCTCTCCATAAAATAGGTGTAGAGCTGTTTAGAGCTGTTTTCTACAGGTCAGGAATTGAGAATGAGAAGTTGAGATGGAAGTTTCTCTGAAACATTGAAATTGAAAGCAGTTAGTAGGTGAACTGTTAAGCTGATTCTTTATTGTTATTTTTACCACATTGGGACAATGTGGGTATTGTGGGGGGAACTCTTTTCTTTCTGTATATGTTAGCCTCTTCACCTCCATATTCTGAGAATTTTTTTTGCTCTCTCCAAATGCCTACTGTTCTCACTGCAGCAGCAGTGTACTGGTATTAGTTTGAAAATTGGGAATGTGGTCTTCTTCAGGCTGATCCCAGACAGAAAGTCTGTTAGCATCTTAGACCTAACTTGTATTGATTTCTTGGCCCCAGTGAGGCTTGGGAACACTGACAGATCAGTAGAAAAATAGCTCACTTAAGTCTCTGGCCAGAAGAAGATGGGAAAGCTACCAACAAAAGATTTTCTTTCAAAATTTCCCCTTAATCTTAGAAACATAATCTTATAGGCAGGGTTGTACATAGGTAGGCGTAGACTTTAAAGGGTTTACGGGAAGATCACATTTTGCCTGATCTGAAACCATATTTGCTATATAGTATTGCAATTAAGACTGAAAGAAAGGGAAGTCACACTTGTGGTTGCCACATTGTATTGTGATGTACTGCAAATCCCCAGTCTTTATTGAATTTGCTTGGTACAAGGAAATTCTGGCATGTGTTGTGTATGAAACATGATTTACACTCAGTTCAAAAAATTGAATTTCCTGATTTCTGTATATTTTAGTTTGAAACCCATTTTGCACTGAATTTGTGTTGTTTTTAGAAAATGAAAAGAAGTAAACTCACCAACTGATTTTATGTGGGAGAAATAAATGTGTGATGTTTCTCCTTCCCTTGTCCAGGCGGATGAGACTATTAACTACTATAGGTGGAATGCTTCCCACTCTGTTCTCCTGTGCCCAGGGGTACTGTTTAACCCACAGACCTCTGCCAGGAATGTTGCTGTCCACACAGGAGTGGAAGACACTGCAGAGCTTACCTTTGGGGCTCAGGGTGGCTGAGGCTCTGAACCACAGAACTGCAGGCATCCGAGGTTTTCCTAAACCCTAGATTGGAGCCATTTGCAACACATAGTCCTTTGCTGCTTCAGAACCACAGAGCCTCTACACATACATATCCATAGCAGATATGAACAAGCATTGCAAATTTTAAAAACAAACATACTGTGTACAGGATGAAAATTATTGTAGCAACATACTCTCTTTCCTTCCAGAGTCTCAGATTGCCACCAAGCAACCTCATCAGTCCAAGCGTATTTCGCTGAAAATGTGCTTAATTCCAGAAAAACTACTAGATATCTATACGTAGCATTAATTGTTAACCAGTTTTATAAAAACAAAAAACTCTACCACCTTAGAAGGAAATATTGAACCTAAACTCTAAGTATTTGAAAACAGGTAGCTTAATACAGTGTTATTTTGCATGTAATATCTCATGATTGTAATATGCATAGTATTTGGGTTTTTTAGATACCCCTTAACAAGACAGGGTGCGCAGGCAGTATGATGTTTTGAAAAAAAAATTCAGATTTTCAAAATAAGCTTAAGGAATTGCCTGTTTTAATTAAGGAAAATAAACTCAGTTGATTGTTAAAACAAAATGAACTATTAAAATTTAGTGCCAATTAACAGTCTTTAAATTACTGATAAAATAAATGCCACCTGGATCTTAAAAATACCAAGGTGTTTAAAGTTAACCGAAAATGAAAAATTTGGAGAAATTATAGTATCATTTTTGTTCCCCCTTACTCTGAACAGCATTCTAGTAATACTTCTGGTTATCCTGGCTTTTATTGGGAATTTTCATCTTGTTCCAGAAGGAAATAGCAGAAAAGCAACTTGAATCATTAATAGCCTCAGTCTAAAGAACGTTATTTCTAGACAATTTTTACAGTCACCCTTGTCTGAACACTCGTTAAGGGATGTGTTTTAATTTTAGGTCAGAACAACTGGGTTAAGATCTGGAGAAGACATTGAGTTTTCCCTATGGGGGAAGGGGGAGGAGAAAGGAAGCTAAATGAGTGCTGA